>OY804578.1:38644832-40004944 GCA_963680875.1 Bathymodiolus brooksi | reverse complement strand
TAGATTTTTGTAGGAGGGCTCATGCCTTACTTACGTTATTTGTGCTTGTTTGTGTATAGTGCTGTCCAACACATATTGACTATATGAGTAACATTGCGTGTGTCTTATAAGAGGCAGGAACTGCTTACCCTTCCCGGGCGCCTGGGTTCACTCACGGTTTTTTTGTCGGATCCGTGTTGCTCATCTTTGTAGATTTCTGTGTTGTGTGTTGTTGTTTCTTTGACTTCGTCCTGTGTCTTGTGTACCCAATGTTGCCTGTTTCTCTGAATTTTCCATTCTTGGTTGCACCTTGGGTTTTCCTTAACGTTTGTTTAAATAAAGTTGCACTAAATAAAACTGTTATAGTAACTTATAAAAAGAAAAGTTTGAAGATATCAGAAGGGAAATCAGAAGCCGTAAATCAAAGAACAGACAGTACAATGACCAAACAAAAAAAGACAAAAAGACAAACAATAATCCAAAAAACGCAACAGAAAACTAACCCTAATAAAACCGAGGGTGAACTCAGGCCCTCCGGAAAAACAAGCAGTTCGTGCTCCACTAGTGGCACCAGTCATGTTTATCTTGTTATAAACCCGATGATAAGTAATAATGAATTCGGAAAGGGTCGACTACAATTACAACAAACGGAACATGTCCGTAGTCATTTGTGTCACAGATATTCCGTAGCAGTTAACTAAGTCATGGTGGCGACCGTGAAACGTTCGAAGTGAAGACTTCAGCTTAGCCACTAGGAACCCTTGTTTCAATAGTTTCCTTGTCGTTACAATATTTCTTTATTTTATTATAGATACATTAGTAAGAAAGGAAGTGGATGTAAAAGCACATGTGCGACTAATCAATTTGGTGATAGCTAGGTTTTTTGTTTTTTTTTTATTATATAACTTACCAATTTTCAGATAGAACATTTTTAAAATTTGCTCGTTTCGACAAAGTATACTGTTTAAATCAACGGGAATAATGTCCATTGTAGATATGGTATTTAAAGTCAGATTTTCTCCATCATTTCTTGAGAACCAACGTGATGAGAAGTCCCATCCGGACTCGCATGCAGAAATCAAATTAGAATAAAGCATTGGTCTCTTGGCTGAAAGCAACAGGTGAAATTTGTCAAGGAACACATTAAAATGAAGATGATAAATATATTTCATAAACATGTACATTACAGTACAGTAAAGAGGACAACACAAGATCATTGTTCAGTCTCGTCCTGAATATAGCTGAAAAATTGCTCGCTGGACGATAAACACCAATCAATCAATCAATCAATCAATCAATGTTCAGTTAAATCTGCTTAAGTGAAGCAATAACCTGTATTATGTGACATTCATTTTTATATCCCTTCACAGTGCATTTCATATCAATTAAACCTATATTAGGCGACCACCTGTCTTATGTGACCATATTTCACTGTTTCCGTGGAAGGTCACATTAGACAGGTTTGACTGTATACAAGTGAGTTACATATCTGTATCTGTATACTAATATAAAATGCACACATAATGTAGTCTTACAAACCTATAGATACTTTTTCAATACAAACTTTCGACGAAAAATAAATTTGCCTATCCTATAAAGTACATGTACTATTTTTTGTGTCATTCTGGTTTGCCCACTTTTAATTACAGGTATAAATAAACATATGGGGGCTATGTATATGATACAGTACTATTGAAACAAAAGAAGCGGCCCGTATTGGATATAACGGGTTTTTTTTCCGCAAGAGTACTCAGGTGAAGGCCGAGGTGCGTAGCATAGCACCAAGGCCGTCACCTGAGTACGAATGCGGAAAAAGAAACCCGTTATATCCAATACGGGAAAATTCTTTTGTTTCAATAATAATGTATCTAACTTGTACAATAATAGTGTTGTTGAAAAAATATATGGTATGGCATATATTTTTACACTTTTAATGTTTAGAAAGTCAAATAAGACAACAATTAACAAAAATAAAACGACAAATTGTTATCGGCCAACGTCCTTTCGATTCTCGTTTATATTTAGATATTTCAAGGTCTTTCAAGTGTCACAAATCTTCACCTGTGGTCTGTCTGATTGGTTATTACTTGCGGTCGGTTCGTTAGTTGTTTTTGTATTGCGAGAATACATTTTAAAAGTTCACATACACGTCAGTTCTGAACATAAATTATGCCAGATCTGAAATACTTGTATCGTGTCTTGTATATTGCTTTTTTAAATAAATTGTTGATATTTTTTTTTACAAAGCTTACTATCAAGAGTCAAATGTACTAATTATAGCGTAGAGTAGTATGGTCACCGTAGCTGAGTGGTTAGATGGAAGTTTTGAAAGTCAAAATAGACTTTGAAAACACCCAGCGGTGGTTCGAGACACGAAAGACCAAAAATAAATAAAACACGTGTTTAAGCCTAAAACAAAAAGGTTAAAGTTCATATATTCAAGAATAAACTGTAGATTCTTAAAAATAATCCACTGTTCGAACAATAGTGTGACGTAAACGATATCAACCTTGTCCCAAAAATGGGTCAAACTATTAAAGTACATCGGCTTCTATTAGCGGCCTGTATGCGATATTGGAGGCCGCATTTACAATAGCTTTGCTGGGGGTATTATTGTACAAGTTGTTTTAACAATTAAACTTTGTTTCTGAAATGAAGTTATATTTTTACCTGTATTTTAACTGTAAAATCTTGTATACAATTTTGACGAAATATCTTACAAATTTGACAAAATATTAACATGTTTAACAAAATATGCATTTTTTTTTTCTCTTGAATTGGTAAAATTATGACAGATAATTAAGTTAAATGCACGATACTTGGAGAATAAAACGAAACTAAGGATGTCATTTAGAAATTATTTTAATTTTTGCACTTTCTTTGTTTAATTATATATTTTTTTCACATATATTTCTATATACACAGAAACATACATATTTGAAACAGACTATGCAATTTTATGTTCAGTAAACCCTTTATCTTTTTTGTTCATTTAACTGATTGATAATTGGTGTAAGGATTAATTTTTAACCATATTAATAACAAAGGAAGAGTCTTTCATGTAGATATATCTTGCAAACAAATTTTGTCATTCATGCATGATATATTTTGTCATTCATGCATGATATATCTTGCAAACAAATTTTCATAATAAATAGACAAATATGCGATATTTATTTGCTACCATGTTTAGGCATGTTGTATTTCATGCCACCAAAAAGCTTTAAATTATATAGATTCACATTCTTTTGACCTTCAGAGTATCTGATGAAAGTTATTCCAGAAACGCGTCATGCGCACTATCTTCGATATCTACGGATATTTTTAAAATTCAATCGACCATAATTTCTTATGTATGAGGAATAATCAAATTTCCATAATACAGTAAATTACACCATCAGATTAGAAATTATTATGTCTAATATACCATTTCTGAACAGTAAATAATAACAGTATGATCTCTTTGTTCCGATGCCCTTGTTACATGCTCAGTAATAAAAATATCATCATACTTTTGATATTGCATAATGTATTTCCTGAGAACTTAATGATACTCTGCATCCTGTAACTTTAGAATTAGCAATATTATCAAGAAGTTAAATCCTTTTTCATTTAGTTTTATCACTTCTCCAGCAGGTATATAGCGATATGAATGACACGACCATTGCCGGAAAGAACCGAGCATACAGGAACGTGACCAAAAAGGGAATCGGGAAGTCAATTAATCAAGTTAATATGTGACTTTATCTACAAACCACTGGACCAAACAATCAGAATACACATCAACTAATAGTATGTTGAATGGTAGTCTTTTGTATGGATCAAAGAAAACAATATTTAATGAGGCCGGAGTCAGAGGTCAATATTGGTACTTTATGAATTAAAACAAAGACAATACTCGGTTTAATTGTATAAATTAAAACAAAAATTAACTAAATATGATCACTTATTGCACTCTAAATATATTGTCGTGGTTTTCTAAATATAATTACCAACGTCTATCTGTTCAGCTGTTGCATAATCTTCGGAATAGGATTCTGGTCTACAGTTAAAAATATATGTAGTTATTAATGCTTTGCATATACAATAGAGCCGGGTGTTAATTACCATATGCTACATGCACGGCTGGCGTTGCGAATCTGGTCTGATAAGGCCATATCACACCGCTCTACCCGACTGATATTCAATTCATTCTGTTTGGTCTGATGAAAAACTAAATTGCCTTCATTTAAAGAATATTTTTCTTTCTGCCCTTTTGCAAATACTTAATAGTCTCAATGCACTAATCTATACTAAAACTTCACATATGAAATAAAGTAGTAATTTTTCATTCTAATTCAGTCATAACGTGAAAAAAACCAACTTTAATCATGAATGGTTCACGGAGTAAACTATTTCACAATATATGAACAATTTACTTACTATACTGCGCTACGTATAATAACGATTTTTACAAAATAAGCAGCAAGTACGTTGTTAATATTCATCTAATAGATAGAACTAATGTTGTGAGTTCGAACCCCGTTCATGGCGAGGTGTACTCGATACAACATTATGAGATAAAGTTTGTCAGTGACTTGCGACAGGTCCGTGGTTTCCTCCGGGTATTCCGGTCTCCAACAATAAAACTGACTGCCATGATATAACTGAAATATTGTTGAAAGTGGCGTTAAACACCATCAAACCAAACTAAACCATCTACTAGATAGATACCTAGGCCTAACAACATCTGATCGGTATTGATTGAGAAGATAAGTTGTTCCGTTCTTTTCTACAGACACCGTTCGGTTTGACTCCCAGAATTCATATTCAGTCTCCAGAACGGGCAGGGTATCTCTGATGAAATTAAGGTCTCCCGTAGCTTTGTAATATTCATACATCATTTGAATCAGGAATGGCGGTTGTGATCGTCTAGTAAAATATACTCGTCCACCATTTGGAACAAACCCAATACTGAAATTAGATGTTGGAAAACATAATACTCTTCTTCAATGCTGATATATGTTGATAAGCAACGTGGGTTTTTAATACTTTGTGCTTTATTTTATTTTTTGTTTGTTTTGTATTTCCACTGAGTTTGCGCATCCATCAGAATTATGGCTCGGTGTTTTCAATTTCTGTTTCTCTCGTCAGAGCAACGGTTCAGATCTGACTGAACTAAGATTGTGTTTGTTTGTAAACATTTTTCCGAACCTGCACGAATGCATATTCAATTCTTAATTATTATTCATGTAATTCTATAAACCGTTGTAACGGAAATAAAAGTACCCACAGATATATAACTTACGTGTTGATATAGTGTATAAAATTCTCCAACATTCCTTTTACCGTCGTATTCATTTCACAAACAATTAATCCTTTAATCACCCAGTAAGAATCCCTAGAAACAAAAGTAACTTCAATATAAAAGTGTAATTAAAACAGGAATATGTAACCTCAACCGATTAAGGCTATCCGTTTTTGGCCCTTTTGGTTTACTACCTCCCAAAGGACTTCTAAGTTATTTACCTTTCTAATCATTAAACAATGAGTGTACCCAATGACGGTTGTTCCAGAAACGCGTCCTGTGAACTAAATTAGATATCTTGCTTTTTATTTCACATATATATATGTTCTTTGTTAATTGAAGCTATTCATAAATTAGAAACTGGGGGGCTGTAACGAAAGCATTATATTTATCCCTGTTTTGTAGATCATTGCTTGTCTTTTTGTCGATTTTCTTTTGCCCATTATATTATCTGTTATTCTTCGATTGACGGCTTCCGATTCACCCTTTGGTATCTCCAAACCCTTCTTATCTAGTTATTGTCCTATTGTTCAAACGTAAGCTTACGTGGAAACTGTTAACATTAAAAATGTTTGTTTGAATTTTGATTTGTTTCCCCTTTGCTTCTGTCAACTAAAGCACACCGCAATAATATGTTCACAATGTTACAACGATGTTAGAAACTATTACAATGCATTACAATGGTTTACCAGTAAAACGTTTCCCTGAAGCGGCCGCCTGGTACTATGAATGGCTTGGGTAGGTATATCATGGAATATTTATCTGGGTGCACCATTACATCTTTTTTAACCTAAACACAAAGTAATTTTTTTGAATTAGTTATTTTGCATTTACAAAGTACAATAATAGAAGAAACGTTTGACTATTGAAAACATCAAAACATCCTCTCTCACAGCATAGTGTAAGTCATTACATTATATTGCCAATGCTGGCTTTCCCTGTCTCAACTATTTCCTGGTTTATCTTAGAAAAAAGTTTGAAGACACCAATGGAGTAATCAAAAGGTGTAAATTAAAGAGGAAAAGACAATTTAATAGCCAAAAGAAAAATGACAAACGATCATCCACAAAACATTACACAGAAACCTAGCGAATGAGCAACACAAATCCGACTAAACCCCGGGGTTGAACTCGGGTGCTTCTTAAGGGTAAGCAGTTCCTATTCGACCATTGACACCTTCCATGCACCTCTATTGAATCCATTTGTACTATACTCCTGGTTGTAAACCATGATGTCATAATGGGTGACATGCATGACGCAAGAGAAGTTTTCCAGTTCATCCCACCTTGTTTTTGTTTGAGTTCGTATTATCCGATATTTTTCATTTCTTTATCATTTTTTTCACTGGCGGGTTGTCTTTCCGGATTGTACTGTTTCATGAAATTGTTATTTCAAGTAACGTTTTTTTCCATTCCCATAATCAGCTACAAGTTAAAAACTGTTTTTTCAATTGAGCTTCAACTTCTATTACGCTCAGATTTTGAATATCACCAATCCCACTTGAGAGGTAAATTGCTTCTCTTTCGTAGCCTGCTGACTTATTAAATAAACAGGGGCCGTCGTGGTCGTGATCGTATTGAAGTTGGATTTACAACTACCTGTGCAATCAGTGCCTATCACTACTAAAGTTGTGAGTTCGAACCTTGTCCATGACGAGGTGTACTCGATACAAGATTATGTGATAAAGCTTGTCAGTGACTTGCGACAGGTCAGTGTGTTTCTCTTACAATAAAACTGACCGCCACGATATAACAAACATTGAAAGTGGCGTTAAAAACCATAATCCCAACCCCCCTGAAATAAACTCCTGTTCCAACATTTCTTAGCGTACGTTTTGGACCTCCATATTAACCCGAATTGGCATTATAATATTTCTACTCATTTCAATCACTGTATTATTTTCCATGCCGTTTTAAATTCTTTCAGAAAGTCCCTAAAATATTCCACAAACAAGGACTGTGCGGCAGAAATAAAAATAAGATATATTATTTTCTTACCTTTCGCCCCAAATCTTTCCAGATTCGACAAAGATCCCAACCAAAATCTTTAAATACAGGATCTTTAACATTGTTCAGAAAATTTGGTCTGTGAGATGAAATTATCTTATTAATGAATTATGCATTTTATTTACTCATCGAAATCAACGTTCAATCAGATTGTCAAAAAATGTCAGTTGTGAGTTCGATTCTCGTCAGGGGCGAAGTATACTCAACAGAACCTTATGATGTCAGGTGTCGGTGGTTCTTCGATACAGATATAGGAAAAGAGCGACAACTCTAACTAAAAAGTCAGCCGTCCGACAGAACAGCTTAAAATATGTCCTCGTGCAATGCTGTCAGTGCCTGGTGACAGTTCTTCGGTTTACCTTTGATACTCTGATTTCCGTCATGAATAATACTGACCTGCTCTATTTTCGTCAATTCAATAGAAATATGACATATGTCAAATGAGATCGCTACCACAACTTTCTGATGAATAATGGCAGTAAAGACATACTTGCACATAATTTACTAATAAACGCTAGAGAAACCCGAAGGGGCAATCAAGAATGGACAATCCAGAGAAACTGGCAACATTGGGGACACCAAACACAAAACGAAAACAAACAAAGCAAAAACACAACACAATATTTGCTGGACACCACTATATGCAAGCAAAGACAAATAACGTACATGTAAATAAGACATGATCCCTCCTACAAACAACTGGAGTTCCAAACATCGTTTTAATGTGAAAATCGTTACGGTTATGTGAATGCCATTCATCTTTGTAAAGGCACGGTACCTCAGCTCTGTTCGTTAAATGTACCAGTCAATGACCTGTGTATTCATTGCATTTTCATTAAAGATATAAAAAAAATATGTTCATTGGATTGCATAGCTTGGTTAACCACTACGGAATATCTGTGTCACAAATGACCACTTATATGTTCTGTTTGTCGTTATCACAATCTGGTCCTTTCATCATTCGTCACTTATCATTGAGTTTGTAACAAGAGTTATGTACACGTGGAGCAGGAACTGCTTAGCCTTCCGGAGCACCTGCGTTCACCGCGGATTTTTTGTGAGGTTCGTCTTGGTCGATCTGTAGTTTTCTGTGTAGTGTTTTGTAGATCATTGTTTGTCCTTTTGTTCTTTTTCTGTTGTCCATTGTGTCACCTGTTCTTCAATTTACGACTTCTAATTACCACTTTGGTATATTCAAACCTTTCATAACAACATAGCATCTCAAGACATGGAATGTATCAATGTTAGATGAAAAGGATGGTCTTAGACATTACAATAAATACTGCCCATAAAACCGGCTTACAATTTAACAAAATCTGGTGGTTCCCAGTGTTCTAATTCTTCTCCAGGACCCGAGAAATACTGAGACACAAACTGCTTTAACGTTTCTCTCGAATGATTCAATAGAGTGTTAAAGGCCGTTATGATAGTATCTGAAAACAACAAAAAATGTTTGTTCTACAATATAAAAATAATAAGCAATAGAAATTCCACGAGTTTATGCTTATATCAATCTGATTAAAATCAGCTGTTTGTTTGGCTCCGATTACTACGTACTACGCCACGAACGTAACTACATAGTAATCGGAGCCAAACAAACAGCTGATTTTAATCAGATTGTGTTTATATGTCATTGCAATATTTACATAGTTGTCCTCGTTTCTTTTTCATTTTTGTTTATTTCTGAATTATGATAAGAATTTCATTTTATTTCATTTGGCCTTTGAATTTGGCGACTTTAATTTTGACATGTTGTTAACAAACCGCGAAAATACACCAATCAGTGTCCGCTCCTCCATGGATATATACGGTATTGATATATACATTTGTATCTGTTTAACAGTTTGTCTTGATTGTGTTCCTATGTTCATCCAGTAATCATACATGTATAGTAATGGTGTGCTGGCTTCGAGTGTGCTAGATCATGGGTTCGAACCCTATAGGGTCAAAGCGATATGTCTTCCCACGGACTCTTGCTTCTGTGGGCTAGCACTAACAAAAATACATCTAAGTGTGTTGGTCTAGTATAAAGCGGACATCATCACCATCTCATCCAATGTAACTTGTTCTCATCATGATATAGCTGGGAAAAAAATTATTTGTGTATCTGTGTAATGTTTTGTAGATCGTTGTTTGTCCCATTGTCCTTTTTCTTTTGGCTATTGCGTTGTCTGTCCTTCTTCAATTTATCTCTTTTGATTGCCCTTTTGGTATCGCCAAACTTTTCTTACTTATGCTGACAATTTTGATTTTTCTGGTATGCCAATCTTACACTCAATTTCATTATGACCCCTTGATGTTCATTTGATTTTATGCGGCAATGAATGCCAAGTGATGGACAAAATTCAAAAATCCTCGAAAGCACAATTCATTGGTTTGTTCGTCATAGTTACAGATGATTACTTATTTTAGATAAATTTGTCCACACGAATGTCTTCTAAATAAGCTAACAAACACAACAATTGGAGAATGTAGACATTTTTCCACCCTTGTTTCTTTTCCAACAGTCAATTGTCCTTTTTTCTTCTTTTTTCAACGACGACGTTTCTCTAGCACCATTCTATGTGGTATAAACAAGTATGTTCTCAACTTGTTAGTTTTGTTTACGTATTTGTCATAATATTTTGTGGTCAAGTTAATGAACAAAAAAAAATGATGTGATTACACAAAACGTAAAATAAGATTACAATGTTCATCCAGCAACCATGAAAATTAGAAAGATGTACATCTTATGTATTGTGCATATATCTTACTGTTCTTTTTGTGTTGTGCATTGTGGAGTGTGTGCCGCATGATTAGTGTGGAACCGCGTCGGATGTCTAATAGTTAGCGTGCTCGCCTGTATTGCGGTAGATCGTGGGTTCATACCAAAAACTATAAAATTGGTATTTGTTGTTTCTCGGCTAAACAGGCAACATTAAGAAGAAAGAGCAAAGACTGGTAGGCTTGGAATCAGGATAATGTGTCAGAGTGGAGCGACATGTCTACCCGGGGACTTCTAGTAATATAAAAATCCAACAAAGCCTGATGGTCTGGTACCAAGCGGATGTAACCTGTTCTCTGTATGATATAGCTAACATGTCGCTTATTTAGTGTTAAGCAACAATCACTCACTCACGACTGGTTCGCGATTTTTGTGGTTGATAATAGTGTTCACAATCGCTGGTAAGCTCTTTTCATGATCAAGATGACTTTAAAATTGGTAGTGTTGTCAGGGAAGGTGAATTAGTAAATAGTTGTTTCTTATGTAATGATATATGTGAAAGTGTGTCATATGGGCTGCCATCTTTGTCCTTGGATCCGCTCCAAGGCCATAGACAAAACATCATCATCCAATTACCTGTATTATCATTGTGTAGTTTGGGTTCGGTCACCTGTGAAGTTCATAGAAATATTTTCACATTGGGTCATATGTGTTACAATTATGTCCTGGGTGAAAGTAGCATTCTTCTTAAATTTTTCATCTTCTCTTAAAAAAACATAAACTATGTACTTGACAAGACAATGGTCATTCATGTGCAACTTGTATTAAATTAGCTGTGTGTATTATACAAGAAAACACTTTTACAAATGATATAAACAAGTTTTCTCAACCAGAAATTTTTTAACACTGTTTATTTTATAGCAAGTTTTCGCAATATAAGTCAAAATATGACCACAACTTTGTCCCATATGGCGCTTCAATTACAAGTGGAGGGGTTAAGCTAGTTGTATATGCCATAAAACCTTCCTTCTTAGTGAATAAACACTAGAGAATACCGAAGGAGTAATCAAATAAGGAAGAAAAACAAAATAAACAATGTATTGGATGCACCCCCCCCCCCCCCCCCCCCCCCCCAACAACAAAAGGTCAAGACGAATCGAATATTGTTTTTATGAAATGATGTTTGTCATTATTTATTAATTGTTCAAACTGAGTACACCATGTTGTCCTTGAACAAATCTGAAGCAAAATAAATGTGATGGGAATTAACATAAGATAATATTTACCAGGATTTTCTTTTAGACTCATATCAACGAATGTTTTACCGTCTGGAAATAATTTTGCCATCTGTATTGCATGTAACATTGGCCCGTCACAGTAGATTTGGCTGTAAAATTATAGTAATAGCATGTGTATTTCACTGAATATACCAGAAACTAAACCACAGGAATCAATAAAAGATCACATTCGGTGTTATTTTACTATCCATGTTTCTTCACTATCAATACATAAAGTTTCACACTGGATTTGAGATATAGGGGACAAACCAGAACATGATCCACTAAATAATAATAATTATATTTATATTTTTAGAAATATATGTCCTTTTTCTTTTGTGTGTATGTCTCATTTATCAATCATGAATGTTTGTATTGTTAATGATGCCTCATGTGGGCCCTATGATTAGGCAATACAATATATTCTAATATATTCTATTCTATATGCATGGATATTGAAGATCGTGGATAGTAAAATTACAGCAAATGGGGTCTCTTATTGGTAAAATTTCAGATTCCTGTGCCTAAGTAGATTTGTCCCGATTATTTTCACATTTGGCTAACTTCTTATGTAGGTTTGTTTGTATCGAATACATACATATTTTTTTTTTATATAAAAAACGTAGTTTGCATGAATAAAGGTTTGCAATTAAAAAAAGTCTATTGAAATTTATATGTTTTGCTTACCAATAGGAACAAGTAATAATCTCATTGATTTTATGTATTTTTTGTCAAGACTATTGTATTAAAACAATATAACATAAAGCAGGCAGGGGCGTGGCTAGGTATAAAATGAAATGTAGGTACAACTTGCGGCGAGGGGTCTGGGGACCGCTTAAGGATCCCAGCAGGTCCAGGGCAGAGCCCTGGTGGGGGGTTCAGGGGGCGAATCCCCCAACGGAAAACGATTTTAAGCGTAAATAGATGTACAAATGGCGAAATCTGAACAATAAAAGACATGAAATATATTCGAAGTTGTTAATATATTTTTGCTGAATATGAGAACTTTTGACTGAATGTTACGTATACCCTTAATGGAGTAGCTACACGTAAGCTACTAGTAAGTCCAACGTATTTCATTAATACTTCAAAATCAGCAAAGAAAATTAGATCTGTAACTTGTCATTTTACGCCTGTAGCCAAATATCAAAGCAGTTCAAAATCTCGAGGTTGTAGAAAAAAGTCCCGATATATGATTACGGATGATGAACATGGATAAAGTTATATGCATCGGCTACTTTGTGGCAGGGTATAAAAAGAATAACGATGTTTTCTTACACCTGCAACACAGAGAGATATGTCCGGAAGTAATTAAGACCTATAATAACAGATGTGCAAACTTAATTTTATGTAATACATGTATCATTATCATATATAATAATATAATACAAAATTAAAAAGGAATATTTATTTCTAATTTATGTACATGCTTGGAAATTTGAATATATGAGAGTCGTTCCACTTTGAAGACAAAAGTTTTCGTTTTACTGTGTCATCCATTACGGTTAATTTGGCAATGTCAGGATATGGAGGTTCAATATTCTGTTGAGTATCGGTGATTGAAACGGAAGGCTCCAAGTCCGATTTGGTTGCTCCTGTCTGACTTGATTCAGATTCAACTGGTCCGCTATCAGTTTCGGATAAGTGCTGGACTGTTTTCACTTGTATGTGCCAACTGTTCAGGATCATTTTCTGAAGATTCGCTTATCTTTTTAAAACATTTCATCCAAAGTTCTAACTTTAAGTTTAGGTTTAGAGCCAGACATTTTTATACTGCAAGCCAATAGCCCGACAACAGATCTTTTGACGTTCAATGACAAACCACTGGTACTTGGGGATAGGATCCCCCCTTTTTTCGTGAAAAAAAAATTCCCCGTTTTTTCCTTTCTTTTTGGTATTTCTGTGATTAATTTGTGCTATATCATCAGAGAAATCTCACTATTTCATATCATCAGAGAAATCTCACTATTTCTTCCAGTTTACTATCCAGCCCCTGCTACGATCAATATTAATATACTAGAAGGTAACAAATTGTGTTTTATTTTATGTCAAGACAAAGCCTTTGAAGATAAAATGAACTGTCAAGGTCACAGTACTCATTGCAAATGTTTATCTTTCAACTTGTGGAAGCTTGTCACAAGTACAATAAACATAAAACAGACATAATTAAAAATATGCAATGCGTTGTTTGTCATTTTTCATCAATAAACAAATTTTGGGGAAAAATTATGTGTAGGCACGTGCCTAAAGTGCCTTACGGTAGCTACGCCCCTGGCAGGGAAAATAATGTCGCTTAAAACAAGAAAAAACAATAGAACATAAAACGGGAAAACAATACAACATAGAAAAAAAAAAAAAAATCTGGTTACATAATTGGTCAATTTTAATTTATATCATTAACATATACCTATCACATGCTGCAATCTCCTCTCCAGTACAACTATATCCCAAACAGAACAGAACAACTACAATACAATGCTTTCTTGTCATCGCCATATTGTCATATTGACAACATTATGTCAGCTCAATAATGATGTTTACTTAAAAGTGTTTCAGTACACATGTTCATTTATGCATAGACATATTTTAAACTTCTTCGGTATCCCCGTAGATGTGATATATGTAAAGCTAAAGTAAATGTATTTAAATAGACAAGTTTGGTGTAGATATGAATTAACCGAAATGTTGATGTGACTCTCGGTACGTGGAAGTTATACAAAATTGTTGGTCACATCCTGTTCTAATATTTAACCTATCATATACAAGGTTGGAAATGTCCTCGATCATAACTTTTCGGTTATACAAACGTGCAATGAAGTAGACCATCCAGTTATGACGATGAAGGCGATTTGACATCGCTTCAACATGAGGGTACCACTCAACTAATATTTTTTGCAAATGAATCTGCCTTTTCGTAAAACAAAGAAAACATCTAGAATTGTACATCAACTAATAGGAAACTTGAGTTATTTACTTTTACCCGTAATAGAAATGCTAAAAATGTGTGTAGATTGCTCGTTCAGTCTTACGTTTTAAAGGAATTGCGAGGTATACCATTAGTTTTCTATGGTTGCTGCTAACAAGGAAGCTACTAAGCCAAAGGTTGTTATTGGCTAAGTTGAAGTCATCACTTCGGAAGTTTTACGGTCGCCACCATGACTTGGTAAACCGTTACGGAACATTTGTGTCACAAATGACCACGGATATGTTCCACTTGTCGTAAATACTTTCCGGTCCTTTCCTCATTCATGACTTGTCACCGGGTTTGTAACTAGAGTAACATGACGAGTGCCACTGGTGGAGCAGGAACTGATCATCTTTCCGGAGCACCTGACTTCACCCTGTGTTTTTAGTAGGTTCGAGTTATTCAATCTTTAGTTTTATGTGTAATGTTTTGTAGATCGTTGTTTGTCTGTTTTTCTTTTGGTCATTGTGTTGTCTGTCCTTCTGTCTTTTGGGCATTGTGTTGTCTGTCCTTCTGTCTTTTGGGCATTGTGTTGTCTGTCCTTCTGTCTTTTGGGCATTGTGTTGTCTGTCCTTCTGTCTTTTGGGCATTGTGTTGTCTGTCCTTCTGTCTTTTGGGCATTGTGTTGTCTGTCCTTCTGTCTTTTGGGCATTGTGTTGTCTGTCCTTCTGTCTTTTGGGCATTGTGTTGTCTGTCCTTCTGTCTTTTGGGCATTGTGTTGTCTGTCCTTCTGTCTTTTGGCCATTGTGTTGTCTGTCCTTCTGTCTTTTGGCCATTGTGTTGTCTGTCCTTCTGTCTTTTGGGCATTGTGTTGTCTGTCCTTCTGTCTTTTGGGCATTGTGTTGTCTGTCCTTCTGTCTTTTGGGCATTGTGTTGTCTGTCCTTCTGTCTTTTGGGCATTGTGTTGTCTGTCCTTCTGTCTTTTGGCCATTGTGTTGTCTGTCCTTCTGTCTTTTGGCCATTGTGTTGTCTGTCCTTCTGTCTTTTGGGCATTGTGTTGTCTGTCCTTCTGTCTTTTGGCCATTGTGTTGTCTGTCCTTCTGTCTTTTGGGCATTGTGTTGTCTGTCCTTCTGTCTTTTGGGCATTGTGTTGTCTGTCCTTCTGTCTTTTGGCCATTGTGTTGTCTGTCCTTCTGTCTTTTGGCCATTGTGTTGTCTGTCCTTCTGTCTTTTGGGCATTGTGTTGTCTGTCCTTCTGTCTTTTGGGCATTGTGTTGTCTGTCCTTCTGTCTTTTGGCCATTGTGTTGTCTGTCCTTCTGTCTTTTGGCCATTGTGTTGTCTGTCCTTCTGTCTTTTGGCCATTGTGTTGTCTGTCCTTCTGTCTTTTGGGCATTGTGTTGTCTGTCCTTCTGTCTTTTGGGCATTGTGTTGTCTGTCCTTCTGTCTTTTGGGCATTGTGTTGTCTGTCCTTCTGTCTTTTGACCATTGTGTTGTCTGTCCTTCTGTCTTTTGGTCATTGTGTTGTCTGTCCTTCTGTCTTTTGGTCATTGTGTTGTCTGTCCTTCTGTCTTTTGGGCATTGTGTTGTCTGTCCTTCTGTCTTTTGACCATTGTGTTGTCTGTCCTTCTGTCTTTTGGTCATTGTGTTGTCTGTCCTTCTGTCTTTTGGTCATTGTGTTGTCTGTCCTTCTGTCTTTTGGGCATTGTGTTGTCTGTCCTTCTGTCTTTTGGGCATTGTGTTGTCTGTCCTTCTGTCTTTTGGCCATTGTGTTGTCTGTCCTTCTGTCTTTTGGCCATTGTGTTGTCTGTCCTTCTGTCTTTTGGCCATTGTGTTGTCTGTCCTTCTGTCTTTTGGTCATTGTGTTGTCTGTCCTTCTGTCTTTTGGTCATTGTGTTGTCTGTCCTTCTGTCTTTTGGTCATTGTGTTGTCTGTCCTTCTGTCTTTTGGTCATTGTGTTGTCTGTCCTTCTGTCTTTTGGGCATTGTGTTGTCTGTCCTTCTGTCTTTTGGGCATTGTGTTGTCTGTCCTTCTGTCTTTTGGGCATTGTGTTGTCTGTCCTTCTGTCTTTTGACCATTGTGTTGTCTGTCCTTCTGTCTTTTGACCATTGTGTTGTCTGTCCTTCTGTCTTTTGACCATTGTGTTGTCTGTCCTTCTGTCTTTTGGTCATTGTGTTGTCTGTCCTTCTGTCTTTTGGTCATTGTGTTGTCTGTCCTTCTGTCTTTTGGGCATTGTGTTGTCTGTCCTTCTGTCTTTTGACCATTGTGTTGTCTGTCCTTCTGTCTTTTGGTCATTGTGTTGTCTGTCCTTCTGTCTTTTGGTCATTGTGTTGTCTGTCCTTCTGTCTTTTGGGCATTGTGTTGTCTGTCCTTCTGTCTTTTGGCCATTGTGTTGTCTGTCCTTCTGTCTTTTGGCCATTGTGTTGTCTGTTCTTCTGTCTTTTGGGCATTGTGTTGTCTGTCCTTCTGTCTTTTGGGCATTGTGTTGTCTGTCCTTCTGTCTTTTGGGCATTGTGTTGTCTGTCCTTCTGTCTTTTGGCCATTGTGTTGTCTGTCCTTCTGTCTTTTGGGCATTGTGTTGTCTGTCCTTCTGTCTTTTGGGCATTGTGTTGTCTGTCCTTCTGTCTTTTGGCCATTGTGTTGTCTGTCCTTCTGTCTTTTGGGCATTGTGTTGTCTGTCCTTCTGTCTTTTGGGCATTGTGTTGTCTGTCCTTCTGTCTTTTGGGCATTGTGTTGTCTGTCCTTCTGTCTTTTGGGCATTGTGTTGTCTGTCCTTCTGTCTTTTGGGCATTGTGTTGTCTGTCCTTCTGTCTTTTGGGCATTGTGTTGTCTGTCCTTCTGTCTTTTGGGCATTGTGTTGTCTGTCCTTCTGTCTTTTGGGCATTGTGTTGTCTGTCCTTCTGTCTTTTGGGCATTGTGTTGTCTGTCCTTCTGTCTTTTGGCCATTGTGTTGTCTGTCCTTCTGTCTTTTGGCCATTGTGTTGTCTGTCCTTCTGTCTTTTGGGCATTGTGTTGTCTGTCCTTCTGTCTTTTGGGCATTGTGTTGTCTGTCCTTCTGTCTTTTGGGCATTGTGTTGTCTGTCCTTCTGTCTTTTGGGCATTGTGTTGTCTGTCCTTCTGTCTTTTGGCCATTGTGTTGTCTGTCCTTCGGGCATTGTGTTGTCTGTCCTTCTGTCTTTTGGGCATTGTGTTGTCTGTCCTTCTGTCTTTTGGGCATTGTGTTGTCTGTCCTTCTGTCTTTTGGGCATTGTGTTGTCTGTCCTTCTGTCTTTTGGCCATTGTGTTGTCTGTCCTTCTGTCTTTTGGGCATTGTGTTGTCTGTCCTTCTGTCTTTTGGGCATTGTGTTGTCTGTCCTTCTGTCTTTTGGCCATTGTGTTGTCTGTCCTTCTGTCTTTTGGGCATTGTGTTGTCTGTCCTTCTGTCTTTTGGGCATTGTGTTGTCTGTCCTTCTGTCTTTTGGGCATTGTGTTGTCTGTCCTTCTGTCTTTTGGGCATTGTGTTGTCTGTCCTTCTGTCTTTTGGGCATTGTGTTGTCTGTCCTTCTGTCTTTTGGGCATTGTGTTGTCTGTCCTTCTGTCTTTTGGGCATTGTGTTGTCTGTCCTTCTGTCTTTTGGGCATTGTGTTGTCTGTCCTTCTGTCTTTTGGGCATTGTGTTGTCTGTCCTTCTGTCTTTTGGGCATTGTGTTGTCTGTCCTTCTGTCTTTTGGGCATTGTGTTGTCTGTCCTTCTGTCTTTTGGGCATTGTGTTGTCTGTCCTTCTGTCTTTTGGGCATTGTGTTGTCTGTCCTTCTGTCTTTTGGGCATTGTGTTGTCTGTCCTTCTGTCTTTTGGGCATTGTGTTGTCTGTCCTTCTGTCTTTTGGGCATTGTGTTGTCTGTCCTTCTGTCTTTTGGGCATTGTGTTGTCTGTCCTTCTGTCTTTTGGCCATTGTGTTGTCTGTCCTTCTGTCTTTTGGGCATTGTGTTGTCTGTCCTTCTGTCTTTTGGGCATTGTGTTGTCTGTCCTTCTGTCTTTTGGGCATTGTGTTGTCTGTCCTTCTGTCTTTTGGCCATTGTGTTGTCTGTCCTTCTGTCTTTTGGGCATTGTGTTGTCTGTCCTTCTGTCTTTTGGGCATTGTGTTGTCTGTCCTTCTGTCTTTTGGGCATTGTGTTGTCTGTCCTTCTGTCTTTTGGCCATTGTGTTGTCTGTCCTTCTGTCTTTTGGGCATTGTGTTGTCTGTCCTTCTGTCTTTTGGGCATTGTGTTGTCTGTCCTTCTGTCTTTTGGCCATTGTGTTGTCTGTCCTTCTGTCTTTTGGGCATTGTGTTGTCTGTCCTTCTGTCTTTTGGGCATTGTGTTGTCTGTCCTTCTGTCTTTTGGCCATTGTGTTGTCTGTCCTTCTGTCTTTTGGCCATTGTGTTGTCTGTCCTTCTGTCTTTTGGGCATTGTGTTGTCTGTCCTTCTGTCTTTTGGGCATTGTGTTGTCTGTCCTTCTGTCTTTTGGGCATTGTGTTGTCTGTCCTTCTGTCTTTTGGTCATTGTGTTGTCTGTCCTTCTGTCTTTTGGGCATTGTGTTGTCTGTCCTTCTGTCTTTTGGTCATTGTGTTGTCTGTCCTTCTGTCTTTTGGGCATTGTGTTGTCTGTCCTTCTGTCTTTTGGGCATTGTGTTGTCTGTCCTTCTGTCTTTTGGGCATTGTGTTGTCTGTCCTTCTGTCTTTTGGGCATTGTGTTGTCTGTCCTTCTGTCTTTTGGGCATTGTGTTGTCTGTCCTTCTGTCTTTTGGGCATTGTGTTGTCTGTCCTTCTGTCTTTTGGGCATTGTGTTGTCTGTCCTTCTGTCTTTTGGGCATTGTGTTGTCTGTCCTTCGATTTACGGATTCTGATTACCCCTTTGGTATCGTCAAACTCTTCTATGCACCAGCTAGGTATTTCAACATTGCAAAACGAGGCATATCAATCACTATGCCAAAAATGAAAGCAAAATAATTGAGATGGTCGATGGGAAATTGTTGTGATGAAGGAGAATGGTTATCTTGGAGGATACCAGGTGTGTTGAATTTTGTTGAATGGTATCAATACCAACCAAGTTAGTATTAAATAAATGTAATATTTTATCGAATAACCCTATATGTGAAAATTTGCAAAATTGTTTATTATGCATCAATTCAGTAACCTTCAAATTCTAGGTTTACCATTGGTACGTAATTATATATAAATGAAAAACTTTAAAGGGATAATCGGAAGTCTTAAATGGAAGGATAGACAATACAATGGTCAAACGGAAAAGGACAAAAGGACAAAGGGACAAACAGAAGAAATAATGAGTAACACGTACCCTACTAAAAACGAACTTTGATGTGATATCTTTTTTGTACCTATTCACTGACCTCGTAATGTTTTAAAAGACATCGATTAACCTGTATTTTAAATTCAGTTATCAGCACTTCTCTATTCATAATAGAAGTAAGAACTATTGCACTTAACACAAGTTTTACACACATAAAAACTAAGCAGTACAAAAAACACAACTATATTTATTTTCTCATGGACTTGTTGACTTCTGCTATATGATAACATTTTAAAAAGTTGACAAACGAGATAAAGTTCTGATTTACGAACTTAGTTCTTTATATACAGACACGAACGTCCTCCTTCCTCAAGCATAGATGACTCTAGCTGATATTGGACATCCTGTTTAGGACCTTTGATTTTCTTGCTCGTAGGAATTTTGAAATTATTTGTATTTCCAATCTTTTCACTCTAAGAATACCCGATGAGGGTCATCCAGAAATGTGTCGTGAACATTAAATCTAGGTATTTATTAGATAATTTAGGGGCCCGGGTGGCTCAATGAGTTAGGTAGTTGGATTACATAACAACTCATACAAGCCTATCACCAATGCGGCGTGGGTTCGCGCCCGGCTTTGTAAATTACAAAAAGAGTGCTCTCGACTCGCAGCCGCAAGTGATAAAGTTTACTAGTTGCTTGTCTATGGTCGGTGGTTCTCTCCGAGTACACCGGCTTCTTCCACCACTAAAACTGGTCGCCATGACATAGCTGAAATATTGCTGAAAGTGGCGTTAAACACCCAAAAAAATTAATCAGTCAATATTAAATAGTTCAAATACATCTCACACTGATCTGTCTAGTTTCTCAGATACACTCTCTCTCCTCTCGTCCTACGAGTTAATAATAATAAATACGCAGATATATGTACCTAGTATAGTGCGGAAGACGCGTTTATGGAAAAACCTTTATCAGATACGTTCATAGTCAAAAACCTTTATCAGATACGTTCATAATCAAAAACCTTCATCAGATACGTTCATAGTCAAAAACCTTTATCAGATACAATGTACGTTCATAGTCAAAAACCTTTATCAGATACTTTCATAATCAAAAACCTTTATCAGATACGTTCATAGTCAAAAACCTTTATCAGATACGTTCATTGTCAAAAACCTTTATCAGATACGTTCATAGTCAAAAACCTTTATCAGATACGTTCATAATCAAAAACCTTTATCAGATACGTTCATAGTCAAAAACCTTTATCAGATACGTTCATAGTCAAAAACCTTTATCAGATACGTTCATAATCAAAAACCTTTATCAGATACGTTCATAGTCAAAAACCTTTATCAGATACGTTCATAGTCAAAAACCTTTATCAGATACGTTCATAATCAAAAACCTTTATCAGATACGTTCATAGTCAAAAACCTTTATCAGATACGTTCATAGTCAAAAAACTTTATCAGATACTTTCATAGTCAAAAACCTTTATTAGATACGTTCATAATCAAAAACCTTTATCAGATACGTTCATAGTCAAAAACCTTTATTAGATACGTTCATAATCAAAAACCTTTATCAGATACGTTCATAGTCAAAAACCTTTATCAGATACGTTCATAATCAAAAACCTTTATCAGATACGTTCATAGTCAAAAACCTTTATCAGATACGTTCATAATCAAAATACGTTCATAGTCAAAAGACTGGAAAGGCAAAAAAATGAGCAAATCGTTACGGGCATGAAATCCAAAGGGTTGGGTAATGATTTTATAAAAGCATCGGCTAAGTCTATCTATGCCTGAGATAGATGAACCTTAGTATTCATAACGTAATGAGGTGTACATTTATTTAAGAACAGTACATTTCATTTATAAACCACGTCATTGTCGAAACACTGTCTACTGTGCTAAATGATACCATTGGGGATTAATAATCAACTAGCAGTAACCTTATCAACGGATGATACCATCAGATACTAATAGTCCACCAGCAGTAACTTTGTCACCGGAGGATACCATCATATGCTACTAGTCCACCAGCAGTAACCTTATCAACGGGTGATACCATCAAATACTAATAGTCCACCAGCAGTGACCTTATCAACCGCAACGGGTGATACCATCATATACTAATAGTCCACCAGCAGTAACCTTATCAACGGGTGATACCATCATATACTAATAGTCCACCAGTAGTGACCTTATCAACGGCAACGGATGATATCATCATATTCTAATAGTCCACCAGCAGTAACCTTATCACCGGATGATACCATCATATACTAATAGTCCACCAGCAGTAACCGTATCAACGGATGATACCATCATATACTAATAGTCCACCAGCAGTAACCTTGTCACCGGATTATACAATCAGGGACCAAAAGTCCACCAGCAGTAACCGTGTCAACGGATGATACCATCATATACTAATAGTCCACCAGCAGTAACCTTGTCACCGAATGATACAATCATATACTAATAGTCCACCAGCAGTAACCTTGTCACCGAATGATACCATCAGATACTAATAGTCCACCAGCAGTAAGCTTCTTACCGAATGATACCATCATATACTAATAGTCCACCAGCAGTAACCTTGTCACCGAATGATACCATCATATACTAATAGTCCACCAGCAGTAAGCTTCTCACCGAATGATACAATCATATACTAATAGTCTACCAGCAGTAACCTTATCAACGGATGATACCATCATATACTAATAGTCCACCAGCAGTAAGCTTCTCACCGAATGATACCATCATATACTAATAGTCCACCAGCAGTAACCTTGTCACCGAATGATACCATCATATACTAATAGTCCACCAGCAGTAAGCTTCTCACCGAATGATACCATCATATACTAATAGTCCACCAGCAGTAACCTTGTCACCGAATGATACCATCAGATACTAATAGTCCACCAGCAGTAACCTTGTCACCGAATGATACCATCAGATACTAATAGTCCACCAGCAGTAACCTTGTCACCGAATGATACCATCATATACTAATAGTCCACCAGCAGTAACCTTGTCACCGGATGATACCATCATATACTAATAGTCCACCAGCAGTAACCTTGTCACCGAATGATACCATCATATACTAATAGTCCACCAGCAGTAACCTTGTCACCGAATGATACCATCAGATACTAATAGTCCACCAGCGGTAACCTTGTCACCGGATGATACAATCAGGAACCAAAAGTCCACCAGCAGTAACCTTATCAACGGATGATACCATCATATGCTAATAGTCCACCAGCAGTAACCTTGTCACCGGATAATACCATCATATACTAATAGTCTACCAGCAGTAACCTTATCAACGGGTGATACCATCATATACTAATAGTCCACCAGCAGTAACCTTGTCACCGGATGATACCATCATATACTAATAGTCCACCAGCAGTAACCGTATCAACGGATGATACCATCATATACTAATAGTCCACCAGCAGTAACCGTATCAACGGATGATACCATCATATACTAATAGTCCACCAGCAGTAACCGTATCAACGGATGATACCATCATATGCTAATAGTCCACCAGCAGTAACCTTGTCACCGGATGATGCCATCATATACTAATAGTCCACCAGCAGTAACCTTGTCACCGTATGATGCAATCAGGGACCAAAAGTCCACCAGCAGTAACCGTGTCAACGGATGATACCATCATATACTAATAGTCCACCAGCAGTAACCTTGTCACCGGATGATACAATCAGGGACCAAAAGTCCACCAGCAGTAACCTTATCAACGGATGATACCATCATATGCTAATAGTCCACCAGCAGTAACCTTATCAACGGGTGATACCATCATATACTAATAGTCCACCAGCAGTAACCTTGTCACCGGATGATACCATCATATACTAATAGTCCACCAGCAGTAACCGTATCAACGGATGATACCATCATATACTAATAGTCCACCAGCAGTAACCGTATCAACGGATGATACCATCATATACTAATAGTCCACCAGCAGTAACCGTATCAACGGATGATACCATCATATACTAATAGTCCACCAGCAGTAACCTTGTCAACGGATGATACCATCATAAACTAATAGTCCACCAGCAGTAACCTTATCAACGGATGATACCATCATATACTAATAGTCCACCAGCAGTAACCTTGTCAACGGATGATACCATCATATACTAATAGTCCACCAGCAGTAACCGTATCAACGGATGATACCATCATATACTAATAGTCCACCAGCAGTAACCTTATCAACGGGTGATACCATCATATACTAATAGTCCACCAGCAGTAACCTTGTCACCGGATGATACCATCATATACTAATAGTCCACCAGCAGTAACCGTATCAACGGATGATACCATCATATACTAATAGTCCACCAGCAGTAACCGTATCAACGGATGATACCATCATATACTAATAGTCCACCAGCAGTAACCGTATCAACGGATGATACCATCATATGCTAATAGTCCACCAGCAGTAACCTTGTCACCGGATGATGCCATCATATACTAATAGTCCACCAGCAGTAACCTTGTCACCGTATGATGCAATCAGGGACCAAAAGTCCACCAGCAGTAACCGTGTCAACGGATGATACCATCATATACTAATAGTCCACCAGCAGTAACCTTGTCACCGGATGATACAATCAGGGACCAAAAGTCCACCAGCAGTAACCTTATCAACGGATGATACCATCATATGCTAATAGTCCACCAGCAGTAACCTTATCAACGGGTGATACCATCATATACTAATAGTCCACCAGCAGTAACCTTGTCACCGGATGATACCATCATATACTAATAGTCCACCAGCAGTAACCGTATCAACGGATGATACCATCATATACTAATAGTCCACCAGCAGTAACCGTATCAACGGATGATACCATCATATACTAATAGTCCACCAGCAGTAACCGTATCAACGGATGATACCATCATATACTAATAGTCCACCAGCAGTAACCTTGTCAACGGATGATACCATCATAAACTAATAGTCCACCAGCAGTAACCTTATCAACGGATGATACCATCATATACTAATAGTCCACCAGCAGTAACCTTGTCACCGGATTATACAATCAGGGACCAAAAGTCCACCAGCAGTAACCGTGTCAACGGATGATACCATCATATACTAATAGTCCACCAGCAGTAACCTTGTCACCGAATGATACAATCATATACTAATAGTCCACCAGCAGTAACCTTGTCACCGAATGATACCATCAGATACTAATAGTCCACCAGCAGTAAGCTTCTTACCGAATGATACCATCATATACTAATAGTCCACCAGCAGTAACCTTGTCACCGAATGATACCATCATATACTAATAGTCCACCAGCAGTAAGCTTCTCACCGAATGATACAATCATATACTAATAGTCTACCAGCAGTAACCTTATCAACGGATGATACCATCATATACTAATAGTCCACCAGCAGTAAGCTTCTCACCGAATGATACCATCATATACTAATAGTCCACCAGCAGTAACCTTGTCACCGAATGATACCATCATATACTAATAGTCCACCAGCAGTAAGCTTCTCACCGAATGATACCATCATATACTAATAGTCCACCAGCAGTAACCTTGTCACCGAATGATACCATCAGATACTAATAGTCCACCAGCAGTAACCTTGTCACCGAATGATACCATCAGATACTAATAGTCCACCAGCAGTAACCTTGTCACCGAATGATACCATCATATACTAATAGTCCACCAGCAGTAACCTTGTCACCGGATGATACCATCATATACTAATAGTCCACCAGCAGTAACCTTGTCACCGAATGATACCATCATATACTAATAGTCCACCAGCAGTAACCTTGTCACCGAATGATACCATCAGATACTAATAGTCCACCAGCGGTAACCTTGTCACCGGATGATACAATCAGGAACCAAAAGTCCACCAGCAGTAACCTTATCAACGGATGATACCATCATATGCTAATAGTCCACCAGCAGTAACCTTGTCACCGGATAATACCATCATATACTAATAGTCTACCAGCAGTAACCTTATCAACGGGTGATACCATCATATACTAATAGTCCACCAGCAGTAACCTTGTCACCGGATGATACCATCATATACTAATAGTCCACCAGCAGTAACCGTATCAACGGATGATACCATCATATACTAATAGTCCACCAGCAGTAACCGTATCAACGGATGATACCATCATATACTAATAGTCCACCAGCAGTAACCGTATCAACGGATGATACCATCATATGCTAATAGTCCACCAGCAGTAACCTTGTCACCGGATGATGCCATCATATACTAATAGTCCACCAGCAGTAACCTTGTCACCGTATGATGCAATCAGGGACCAAAAGTCCACCAGCAGTAACCGTGTCAACGGATGATACCATCATATACTAATAGTCCACCAGCAGTAACCTTGTCACCGGATGATACAATCAGGGACCAAAAGTCCACCAGCAGTAACCTTATCAACGGATGATACCATCATATGCTAATAGTCCACCAGCAGTAACCTTATCAACGGGTGATACCATCATATACTAATAGTCCACCAGCAGTAACCTTGTCACCGGATGATACCATCATATACTAATAGTCCACCAGCAGTAACCGTATCAACGGATGATACCATCATATACTAATAGTCCACCAGCAGTAACCGTATCAACGGATGATACCATCATATACTAATAGTCCACCAGCAGTAACCGTAT
The DNA here is from genome assembly GCA_963680875.1 of Bathymodiolus brooksi. NCBI lineage: Eukaryota > Metazoa > Mollusca > Bivalvia > Mytilida > Modiolidae > Bathymodiolus > Bathymodiolus brooksi. The sequence continues at coordinate 39,978,743 of OY804578.1, read as the reverse complement.
CAACGGATGATACCATCATATACTAATAGTCCACCAGCAGTAACCTTGTCAACGGATGATACCATCATAAACTAATAGTCCACCAGCAGTAACCTTATCAACGGATGATACCATCATATACTAATAGTCCACCAGCAGTAACCTTGTCAACGGATGATACCATCATATACTAATAGTCCACCAGCAGTAACCTTATCAACGGATGATACCATCATATACTAATAGTCCACCAGCAGTAACATTATCAACGGATGATACCATCATATACTAATAGTCCACCAGCAGTAACCTTATCAACGGGTGATACCATCATATACTAATAGTCCACCAGCAGTAACCTTCTCACCGGATGATACCATCATATACTAATAGTCCACCAGCAGTAACCTTGTCACCGGATGACACCATCAGAGATTAATAGCCCACCAGAAGTAACCTGGTCACCGAATGATACCATCAGGGACTAATAGTCCACCAGCAGTAACCTTGTCAACGGATGATACCATCATATACTAATAGTCCACCAGCAGTAACCTTGTCAACGGATGATACCATCATATATTAATAGTCCACCAGCAGTAACCTTGTCAACGATGATACCATCATATACTAATAGTCCACCAGCAGTAACCTTGTCAACGGATGATACCATAATATGCTAATAGTCCACCAGCAGTAACCTTGTCACCGGATGATACCATCAGGGACCAAAAGTCCAGCAGCAGTAACCTTGTCAACTGATGATACCATCAGTAACCTTGTCACCGGATGACACCATCAGTAACCTTGTCACCGGATGACACCATCAGTAACCTTGTCACCGGATGACACCAGTTAGTCTTGAATGACAAAGATGACCAGGTATATAAAACTTGTTAATAAGAAAAAAAGAGTATAGCCCCAAATCGTGTAGGATATGGATAATTCGCATCAACTACTGTGCCTCCTGAGATGAAAAACAGCAAAGACGCTTTTGTCGTAATTTCCCCAGATGTAGAAGGAATTTCTCTTTAATGTATATAACTGGTCGTTGCTGTTCCTCTGCAAGGCATTTATATCATTTATATCCTCTTTTACTGTGGCAATCTAAATTCACACTTATAAGCTCTTCCAAATGCCGTGTTTTACCTATATGATATATTTCGTAAACTTTTTGAAATGTACTTCACTATTTAGTGTATCTTGTTGATAATTACTATACGCAAATTAGTATGGAATGAAGAGGATGGCCATATATGGCGATCGTCAATCAACAATCGCTCAGTCTGGTTAACCCCGCTTCCCAAGACCGGATTATCCTATAGGCTAGTATAGTTGCAGTCTATGGCCCCTCAAGCACGGGGCCCCTCAAAAGATAGCTATTCTAGTTTATTAAAGAATTTGCAATAATTTTACTTCAAGCCATGTACTGGTCGGGGAGTAGTTCTCGCCATTTTTTACGTTTTTTATCCAATATTTTTAAGAAGCAGTCGAGAAACCTTTGTTTCACCCCATTATTATTTTGCATGAACCATAACGATTTACCTACGAAATGAATTTCCATAAAGGATTGCACACGCTGATCGGGGATCCATTATTACGATGTTGCGATTTTAAACAGAAAATGGCCGCAACAGAAGCAATTCTCGCCAACTTTCAGAAATATTGTTTTTTGTGAAGCTAAAGCATCAAAAGGAAAGAAAAACGACATTTTAGAAAATTAAAACCCTTTCTTAAAAAGTTTACCGATTTTGTAGAAAACTCTGATAAATATTCATCGCTGTGTAAAGGCTGTCATGCCATCCCCACGCCGCTCCCCCATTCCGTAAAATACATCCTTTTCAACAGTGGTTTACCTGATAATTTTCATTTTATTGATGAAAAGTAATAAATCCAGTTTTTCTAGAATTAATATTAATATTTTGTCCATGTTTTATGCCCAATGTGATAATATAGGATCCATGTATTAAATTAGCGGTCAAAGGTAATTGATGACGTAAACAGTACATGCGCAGGTGGCCATTTGCATTCACATGGAATCTATTTTTATTCTGCAACCGTGAGTATTTTGGATTGTAGGGATTAGTAATAAGGCAAAGTGTGACACTTTTTAGAAAGATCTTAAAGATAAATTGGAAATATGGTGTCACTAGATTCTCCGATGATAATTCCATGTGTTTTTCTATTTTAAGAGTACCAACACACGTGACCCCCTGTTAATGTTATGACAGAATGTGGGGTGCAGTAGGGTTTTTTCCCGATTTTAACGATATTTCACAATGAAATTCGACAAAAATTAATACGAAGGATTGGAACGGCGTCCTTTAATGATGGAGGAAAAATCAGACGAAAATTCGCGAGCGCTCGCGCTAAATGAGACAGTTGGCGAGAATTGCTTCTTGGCGAGAACTACTCCCCGACCAGTAAATGTCGCTAAAATATATCACGAGTAAGAAATATTCAAGATGGGTGCGGTCGAGTTAAGGGGTGGCTCCGTCTGATGGTGCATAATTTCATTAGCCTAGGTGCCCCAAAATGTCATAATCCGGCCCTGCCTCTTCCCGAAACTTCCATACGAGAATAAGGACATTTTGGTGATGGTTTTAATCAGACTGATCGTCATTATCGACTTTAAAACAGGGAGGTGTTAAACAACAAAGTATCAAGCACAGTCGATGTTTGTTTTTCACGAAATTTACATACAATAGAATAGATTTGATTATGTTAAATTGATACCGGACAAATAAACGGATGCCATGATCACTGTATAAACCTCAGCTTTAGTTGACAAGAGGGAAAGGTTCAATTCAATAATAAATAGTTGATATCTAATTTAGTGTGCACAGTTCGTTTTTCTGGAATAGCCACCATCGGGTACCCTTAAAGTTAATACATTGAAAAACCAAATAATCAACAACAAAAAGTCTGTTGAGCAAGGAATCCAAAGGGCTTATACACAGGATATTGCTAAAATCATTAAATTATCAAAAATTATTAAAACATGGAATTATGATATATAATACAATTTCCGTCTATGTGCAATTCAGATTATGTAGGAGTTATGGCTCTTTTCTTTATTTTTATATTGTTTTGGCAATTTAATGATTTCAATATTATTTCAACCTCAAATTTCCTATCAGATACTTAGAATTTTCCTATTTTACAATTATTTTAAATAACCATTTAACACTTTGTGTAAAACTTCCTTTTTCAATAATAAAATGCATATATGGAAATACAAATTATGTGATACAAGTTTGTCAGTGACTTGTGGTATGTTTACCCGTTTTACTTTTGTTATCAGCTCTAAAATTGTGTACATGATTGATTGTTGGTTGATTAACGTCCCACAGTAAATATGTCATGCATATTCAGGACGAGAACTAGTCTGAGATTCCTCTGCCGTCCGACGTTTTTTTTTTTTTTTTTTTTTGCTAGGGACTCTAGCAAAAAAAACAACAAAAACTGTCGGACGGCAGAGGAATCTCAGACTAGACGAGAACAAGTTCAATAATATCAAAACGATATAAAAACTATAATAAATGAGACGGTGGGTGGGACAATAGAGGCGACAACTTTTGACTTCCGTTGGAAAAATGTGGAGAGTTGGGTAGGGACGAAAAATCAAAGTTAGCCTTTTTATAGAGGCTACAATGTGCATACTCTTTTTTAGAAATGTATAAAATATGTCTTTAACTGTGTGTGCTACATTGTATTCCCCAAACACGTTACCCATGTGCACTTTGGTCCACGGTCAAACCTTCTGTATTTATATAACCTGACAACCTCCTTTCGAGATAGTATCTTCTATGCACATAGGAGTACATCGGGTAGCTCTCAGATATGCCTACCCCAAATGAATGAAGTTCCTAGCTAGAACCAATTACTTGCCCCTGAATGAACGTTTTTTTTAAATTAATCTCCGTGAAAGCTCTAAGTGTAATATATGCGATGACGATATAGTCGAAGACTTGCATCATTTCTTGTTTGAATGCAAAACCTTACGTGGTATCAGACAGACAAGAACTATTCGAAGAAATTGAAACAGTAATAAAATCGTTTTATCCGGATCTTGCGTTTTCAGAGTTACCACCCTTTCAAAAGCTGCAGTTCTTGATCGAAGACTTTTGTCTTAGTTTTAAAACTGAGCTTAGTTTCTCGCTTGACCAGTTCAGTAAACAACTGTTATGTAAAATGATGAAAGAGCGAGCTATTTTAATTGAGTCATGTGTCGATGATCAGGAACTCGCTTAATATTGTGTTTCTTTTATTTTATATGTCATTCTTATATTTTGCTTATAATTAAGTACAAGAATAAGAATAAGAAGAATAAGAATACTTTATTGACCAATTAAGGACCCACAAGGGGCATAGCAATTACAATGATTGACAATATGGAATACAAACATACAATGTACATATTAAAATAATGTGATACATTGTATATAATTTTGCTTTAATGAAGAATGGCACAATTGTTTCTATGATAATATGTTACGACTCATCACAGTGATTTTGATATGTTTTTTGTTCTTTGATGAAAATGTTCGTGTATGATTCATGCTAATTTTAATAAAGTTTTTTTTTTTATGATTATTAGACGCAAACATTGGTACCCCGCTGATGTTTGCCCCCGTTGTAAAGAGGTAGTTTCTGAATAATTTTCAGACGTATATTATATATATGAATTGCTGGTCATTTAAGTGGAGACGGGTGTGCGATCTTGGGGATGCCACATCAAGGTATTTGTAAAAAAAAAAAAAAATGAAACCAATACTGTGAATTTTGAGGGATTTTTGTCGGGCTAAGCTAATGCATTGTCAATATAGTTTGACATCATCATCTAGATTCTTTACTACCATTCATATATTCGTACCGAATCTGATAGAACATCAAAGCGTCACTGCATAAACAATGTCCATGCAAACGACGTTATACTGCTGAGCCATCTTCGCTAGCCAAGGGTTACGATCCGCTCTACTCATCTTAAGTAGAGCGGATCGTAACCCTTGGCTAGCGAAGATGCTGCTGGGCATGCGACAGTTTCTTTACTATTTCATCTCCCTTTTCTTAATTTAACTTGTTTTTGTCCATATTCATACAATATCGTGTTAACAACAACTTAAATTAAGGGAAAGAAGATGAAATAATAAAGAATTTGATTGAAAGTAAATATGTAAACTAATTCAATGCCACGCTTTCAGGAGCGTCATTTAAAATAAAATAAAGTTAAAAAACGCATTTTATAAAATAATTGTAATATTTTTAAACTCTAGTAACACTTATATTCCGTCAATCCATCAATATTTATTACACACCTGTGCAGGTATTAGATTTCTATTTTTAGACGTGGTTAAAAATATTTTTAATTGATCACACAGTGACGTCGATTAATAAACGAGGAATTCCCTTGGACAAAAATAACCTATTTCTCAAGGATGCAAGATAAATTTTAAGACAGAACTAACTACTGGTTTGGCAATATATGGGAGTCAATTCCTGTTCTGAAACATATCATTTTACATGCTGCTGGTTCTGATTGGCTAGCGATGGTTGATATCACTGCAAAGTTAATTTGATATCGGCTCGGGGAGACTTTCGACAAAATGGCGGAAGGAGGCAATTTTTTGACTTCATGGTTGTTTTCAGACTGGGACGATAATTTGTTGGATATTTTACTATTCGGGTGGATAGGATGGGCAGTTTTAATCGTATTTATTGTCAATGCAGTTTTGACATTTTTCGGACCTCTTCAACCGCGTGTGGCACGTTGGGAAAAGAAAGAAGGAGTTACTGGGACGCCAGTGGAAGATCATACCGGTGCTGAAACATCGAGGTGGTTTAATTCAGGATTAAATTGGTTCTATATTCACTATGATTATGTTCCCGAATTTGTTGAGTTGTGGGTGAAATCGTTAAATGAACAAGTCGTCAAATTAGGGGTAAGTATTGAAAATCCCTTAGTGTACCCCAATTTAGTATTCAGTAATCTACTTGTGTACAGTATATGCATATTGCAGATAAACAAGGAATGCAAATGTACCTATTCCTGTTAATTACATTAATAATATGCGGAACTAATTTCTTAATTGAAAAATATGTTGTGAAACCAATTGGCAATAATAAAGAAATTATATACTTTTAGTAAATAAAAACACTTGTGTATATTTGAAAATTATAGTTTTATATTTTATTTTGGTGAAATGTTTTCAGTCTTTTCAGCAACATAAATAAATCTACAATTTTATTAGATAACATTGTGTGTTGTAACAGAATAAAACTTACAAAATTATCAACAATATTTGTTTAAATTACATAAATGTTAAAAAATGTCTTCTCTGTATTTTTTACATGAATTGCCCACTGTACTGTATTGATAAAAAGAATAATGTTATTTTTTATTCTCAAATAAATTCATCTCCACATTTCAATTCTTGACCTATTAGTCTCAAGGTTATGATAAATTTCTTTTCCCGTCCTACATGGGTGAAAAGTTTCAGTCACCTTTTTCTTGTCCTGTCCTGTTATAATTAATGACAATGTAATCATATGTCAATCATTGTATGAAATTTGATTTGATTTCATAATTGTCAAAATTTAATTGACAAAGAAAAGATTTGTAATTGTATATCACAACTCCAATTAGTTACTTATAAAAATACTAAAGAGTTTTATTTAGAGTCTTGTAAGTAACGAGCAATAAACATAAGCTGTTTACCAACAGTGCTAGTTTTAATGACACCCAAGTTCGATGGTAAATTGTGTGTTGGAGATAAATTGTTCTACATGTAGCTCCATTCTTACCAAATTTTATTTTTCTCTCGTACATCTAGCTGTTCCCATGATTGTCATTTTCCATCTCCAGAATACCAAGGTATGCAACCAATTCACCATACATTTTACATGTACATGTGCTTAGTAGAAAAATAAGTTATTGGAATGACATTCAAGTGAAATCTTTCTGGCTACAGTAGTAGGAATATCTCAATGCCTTGGCCCTGTCACCACTAATATAAGCTTTGTGAGCTTTGTTTATATGATGACAAAGTATACAACTTTGTGTGATAACATTTGTCAGCACTCTACTTGGCTTACAGAGAGCAGGATGTGTTTTTCCCCCAGATACTCATTAAAACCATAAAATTGGTATTTTTGACTTTTGTGCTATAAGCATGCAGTATTAAGTAATGCAAGCAAAGGCTAGTGGGTGCAAAATCGATTAGCGTGATATGTCTAACGGTCGCAGAATGTTGTTTTAGTGAGTTACAAAATGTACATGTTCATCGTTCTAAATCAACCCAACTAAACCTGTCAGTCTTGTACAAAGCAGACATCATCTGGCTGAAATGCAACTTGTTCTCATCATTATATACGTTGTAGCCATAACTCACTTGGCATTAGACAACAATCACTCACTCACTCCTCAGATACTCCTAGTTGCCTCCAATAATACAACTATTGTATACATTTTGTAATTTAACATTGTTTATTTTAATGGTATTTATTCATGTACAAAATGTATTTCAAAGATGTCTCACTTAATTATTTTCAGGGTCCTGTACAGCTGAAGTTTGAAAGAGTGAAACCTGGAAGCCTTCCACCTAAGTTTCATGAAATCACTTTTGAAGCAGCCTCAGATAATAAATATGTAAGTTGTATGGTATAAGAACATGTGAAATACAATAATTGGATATAACATTTTGTTTACCAAATTTGAGGAAGTTATTTAGAAAAAATACTTCTAAAGATTACATTTTTGAGTTGTTTCAGATAATCAATTGTCAGGTATCACGTTTGAGAGCGATTCAGGCGAAGAAGTCGCCTTGTAGAAGTTGACTTTTCTTTCTCTTGGTCAAAAGCGAAGTTCAATTTCAATGTCATGAATTGTCACCAGAAGCTTTCAGCTCTTTCCATAAATGAAAATGGCTTCGACTCTTTAAACTAAAAGGGTTATTGAATTAAATTAGACCTTTTGCAGATTCTCGTTTTGATTCTAATAGTAATATCATATATTTTTATGGGAGTTATTTCGCTCACGATGGGTAAAATGGTACCTGTTCTAGCGAGAGCAACGGAAAGGACAAAGAAATTGAATATGATTTTCTTACAATTTGTAGCTATTTGAACCATTTAAAGAATTTAGAGGATAATTCTATAGCAACTAGAAAATTCACAAGTTGTTAAAAACATAAAAAAATTGTATAGATTATGGGGAAAATATGTTGTTTTTATTGAACTTTGCATGAAATGGAACATTTTCCCCTCTTAAGTTAAAGGGAAATAACTCCTGTATAAACGTATAATTGTTTTAATAGTCATAAATGTGCAAATCAATGTTCTATTCATTTTAATAAGTTGAATACCAATTTTCGTGGCTTTTCTTGGAATTGACAAATGACGAAATTTAACACACCATGAAATGTTATCTGGGGAACTGTAGCTCATTACCAGTAAAAGAAAAAGACTTATAATAACTACCATTCTGCAGCTGCATGAAATGCACATTTATAACAATAGCATAATAATTGAGATATGTTATAATTTGATGGTCCAAATATTGGTTTCTTAGCTACAGGTCATAGTAATCTCAATTTGCAACCATTAAATCAACATTTGATGTCAGCTAATATTATTATATGAAAACAATTACAAAATCATAATGTATCTCCTAATCTTGGTAATCCTAATTATTTGAACCTTAATTGTACTTTTATAGTATTTATCATGATTATGAATTGATTTTAGTTGCCTAAGACAACAACATAGTATCCCTTGAATGAATGTTAGATGTACTTCTACAATGTATTTTTTATCTGCCGATTCTATCCACTTTAAGATCATGTATTTTGAAATTGTACATGATATGTCTAAGTAAACATCACAAGGAACTTTGACTTGTTGAAGTACCTGTACATGTAGATGTAACAAGCATCTGAATCAAATAAAGAAATATCATGTTGATAGGAAAGAGATGATGGCTGCCATCTAATTAAGGTCATACATTTTTTGTACATGAAATTTTACAGTATGGGTAAAAATGCTAAAAATCCTTTTTCTTAGAAACTCTGGAACCGTTGGGAACAAAAAAATGTACATGAGTGCGTATTGGATAGTCGTTTTATAAATATTTAGGAAAAATGTTTTTGTTATTAATCTGCTTACGGTAACAATATCTCTCTCCTTTATACAAATTTTCCATGTCCTATATTTCTGCTTTTTTTTTAAATTCGAAAATACATGTATGCATTGATAAGAACCTTCAGATAAAAATGTTTTCAGTGCAGAAAGGTTGCATAACACACTCTTGATGAACAATTAGACCTGTTGAATGGTTAAAATGTCAGTCAAAGCACCATTTTCGACCTTTCAAGACTGATAAAGAATAATTATCACACACCAAGGGAAATCGTTAAATTATAACATGTATGATCATTGGATGGTTCTTTTGAAATGTTTGTGTTGCTCTTATAGATCAGAAATCTAATAGATAACATTTGCCATTGTTTATTTGTTTGGTATAGCTGTACACGTACCTGTATATAATACATATAAATGTGTCTTAAGTGCATGGAGATTAAGGAATATTTTTGTTTGCTCAATAATTTGAGTACCAGTGATAATGTAATGTGCAGGTGATCAAAGAAACAATCATAAACAAAATATTGGTTTGATGTTTTCCTCATAATTTTTTTTACTAGGGGATATTTTTAGCATTTTTTTAATTACTGCAAAAACATGTCTTTTTTTAAATCTTTAATTTTGATGAAAATAATAAATTGCCTTCCTACAATTGCAATGGTTCTGTATATTCACATTATATATTTCAATAAATTTTCACTACTATATTTTTGATTTAATTACCACGAACCATAGAACCCCCAATATATCTTCTGTACTCACTTCTCAAATTGTAGGTCAAGAAACAGCAAACTAAATATTTTTTTAAGCAAATGGCTTGAGTCTCTAATTTGTTTTCTTTTATTTTAAAAGTATGATAATAAATGGTAATGCGTCCTATATAAAATCATTCCTTTATTAAATTAACAAATCTGTTTTATAAGGGTCTTGTAGTTGAGAAAATTAATTTATAAAAAAATTTCATGCAACGATAATTATTTTTTCATGCAACGATATAGCTGAAATACTGCTAAAGTTGGTGTTAAACACCAATCAACCAAGAAATAAAAAAAAAGTGTACTAAATTATCATTTATCAGGAAGTAAATAATTGCCAAATAAAAATTTCTGTCACCTTTGGTCTTGGGAGAACTGATGCATTTTCTATTTGTTCTATATATACATAATGTAGATATTTTAATTAATACATACATAGTACTCATTTGACAGGCAAAATCATTATCAACTATACATTTTGTACAAGAACAGCTGTGTATAATATATACTAGCATAAATCCTTTTAATAACCATCTGGGCTAATATCAATGTGAGCTGGGCAAGTTCATTGACTTGACATCTTTGTGACCATTATGGTACATTGTCCTGAAGCTATTTATATATTAGTTACAAAGTTGGAAAGGACAGGAAAAGAAAGTTACTGCAACATATTTAAATATTATTCAGTTGTTACTTAGGTAACCACATCTTTAATGTTCAGACATATGTACACAGTGATTGAACTAGACACCGGTATCCAGACATTTGCCCACCTATTTCTCATATGTTCTAGAGAAATTTTGATAATACTGGCAATTGTTCTGAAGATTTCAAAGTTTAGCTGAGACACCCGTGTACACAACTTTACAGGTGCTAGTGGGGTGGCATGCACTCCCCCCATTTAACTTTCTGTTTATATATTTATTTTCAATAAAAATTCTTTATTATTCCATCTCTGTTTCCTTTATCATGTTCCTGTTCATATATCCATACTATCTTATGGTAACAATAACTTGTTGCATGTGCCGTTCATGATAAGAAAAGTGGATGATAGCACATGTATGATAGCTGTTGTTACCATATCATTGTGTGGATATATGTACACACACAGACATGTTAAATAAAAGAAAAAGAGATGAAATAAATATATATATAGAAAGTTAAAAATAGAGCCTGTGCACAACTTCACCCATTATTAGGGACTGACCATTTAACTTGAAGGGGAGGGTTATGGTTTTTTGTTTCGTTCAGAAATATTTTTTCGGACAACACAAGAGTTAGAATATTTATTTTTTTTGTCGCGCAAAGCGCAATTTTTTTTTTCCAGAATTCGACATTAGGTTATATGACAAAAACTCTGAATCAGATTATTATTTTTTTCCTCAACCAAAATCAGAATATTTTTTTCAGCAACATTGGGAATCAGAATATTTTTTTAGAAAAAAACCATTGCATTATATAAATAATACATGTATTTGTAGCTTTTACACTGCAAAGTAGAATCAAAGGACTTATCATTTGCGATATTTGCATCCCAGCAGACTGCAGGAGGGGTGAAGCTGACCAACTTAACAGCCAGTATACTGAGGCTGAAAGGAACGGTAGGTATTACAGTCATTTATAGAAAAAAAAATGACTGACATTATACCATTAATGACTTTTAATAAGGTTGACGTCATGATAATTTATCAACCCATAAGAAGTGATAATTACAGAGGCCAATGACCGAGGTGATTATCACTTCTTGGGTCGATAAATATTGTGTCAACCGATATCAAAAGTCAACAATTGTTTTATTAAATGACGTCATCAGGATTTCCTCGATCTATATTTGGTACTTGACAGCTAATTGTCTACCTCTCATACAAGATTGCGTGGCGATCATAATGTTTGATCAAAAAGGGCGATGTATGGTTTTGACCAATCAAAAAGCAGATTTTTTTAGTTAATATTAACAAGAATGCTCACCTCGAGTGCGATTGTTTTGAGTTTCGATTTCTGATAAGGTCAAACTAAAGACTATGAAATTAATGGTATTCATTGCTTCACTGCTAAGCATGTAGCAATGAGGAGAAAGAGTGAAGACTGGTTGGCTGGGAGTCAGGATAATGTGTGAGTTGGATTGTTGTTTCCGTAAGATAGCACTATAAATCTCCAGCTGAGCATGTTGGTCTACCAGTAGTATAAAACAGAGATCATCATCATTTTAGCAAAAATTAACTAGTCCCCTCAGAGTTTCCATGATATTTCTGAGATATTGCTCACTTGGTATGAGCAACAATCACTTGCTCACTTACCAGGGATTGAGCTGTATTCTGATTTGGTCCCAGTGCTACCTTTTTATCTACAGCAAATATAGCTGAAATACTGCTTGTGAAAAGGAACAGCATGCTTTTTCTGTCAGAAACTAGACATTTGATTAAATCATAACTGGACATTAATAATCATTAGATGGTCCCTTGCAAAGTTTTGATTTTTTTTTTGATGGAAAAGAAATTCAAGATGGCTGCCACCACAGAACATCGTTAACAGAAAAGATATCCTATTCTACATGAATAACAATGTTATCATGTGTGATACAGGCTCAGGTTGCATGCACATGTCCTTGCGATGAGCACCAGTCCTCCGACCTAAGACCAGTAAAACTATGTTTTTGGCATTAAATTTTTCAGTTTTTCTTCAGAACTATATATAAATAAATTCAAGAATTTGATTCAGACCAGTAAATTCAAATTTTCGTTTCAAGGACTGCATGCAAAATATACCATTGTTACAAGAAAAACTTAAAATATTAATGTTTCTATTATGTTTTTTCAGCTGTGCTTTAAATGCTCAAAAGTAGGAAGTGATATGATGTTAAGCATTGCCTTTGTTGGACGGCCTGATGTCAAAGTGTCAGGAAAGCCAGTTAATCCATATCAGGTAGGAGGTTGAACATTGTCTTTATGTTTTAGCACACATTACACGTTTACCATTCTTATCACAATTTCTCAGCATCTAGAGTAACATATTTTATCAGCTTAGCCATAAGACAAATGGTGAAATAAATTCAATTTATACAAAGACAGTCGAACTAACAGTGTGTTGTTACAAAGTCGAACGGACATACATTGTATTTTATTTTCAAATACCAGAGTATTTGAATTATCGGGAAAAAATTAGCTAACAATTACTATGAAAGGACTACATGTACATGTATATATTCTTAATTCAAGTTATCAATGAAAGAAAGGGTCGTCGTGATAGTATGGTAGTTGGATTTTACAACTACATGTGCAATCAGTGCCTATCACCACTAAAGTTGTGAGTTCAAACCCCATTCATGGCAAGGTGTACTCAATACAACATTATGTGATAAAGTTTGCCAGTGACTTGTGGCAGGTCGGTGGTTTTCTCCGCTTTCCTTCACCAATAAAAACTGACCGCCACGATATAACTGAAATATTGTTGAAAGTGGCATTAAACACCATAAACCAAGCCAAACCAATCAATGAAAGAGTTATCTGAGATAACAAGATTTTATTGTTTAACTAAGTATATAAGGTTTGTTTAAAGAAAAGGTAGAAATTCTACAATTAGGATTTGGTTCTGACGGTTGTCTCAAATCGGTCAAATTTCTGTCAATGCTTTTATGTAAAATGTTATGGTAATATCATACATATACAGACTGCCAAATCACAGTAATGAAGGATAGTGAGATATGTCATCAAGAGTTTTGTTGAGGTCTGTCAATTTGTACCTACATTTGCATTAGGGACAAATTATTTACATGAAAATAAATGAAATAAAAGAATATTTGTTATCATATATTTATAATAACAATTCTGTAAAGCTTTCTGTAAGTTTCTTCACACAACATCACAAATATACATTGATGGTTTATGGTGACCATGTTTTACACCACTTTCAACAATATTTCAATTATATCGTGGTGGTCAGTTTGGTGGAGAAACGTACCAGAAGTTTTACAGAATTGTTATTATAATGACCTGAAACATATATTCTTTTATTTCATTTATTTTCATATAAATAATTTTTCCCTAATGCCTTCTGAAAAAGCTACCGGTAAGTAAAAAAAAACACAGGTATTTTTTTTGGGCCTATGACAAGTCAGACAAGCATTAATGTTAAGTCCTGTTATGAAAACAAGCCTTACAATAAGGGGCGATACCAGGTACTTTTACCTGCCTAAAATGATCTTTGGTACCTCCTGATTTTAAAGAATGTTGTATAAGATATTCATGAAAATTGTTCAAATTTTAATGAAAAGTACCGTCTGTAAATATTGAAGTACTGATACACTTGAAAAATATTGAAAGCCCTGCTACTAGTACATGTAGTATAGAGACAAGTTAATAAGACAAACATTTATAGACGTGCTATAAAAAGGACAACTTTTACATGCTTCATATTTAGAATTATGACATCCTTTTTAACTTCCTCATTTTTAAGACAACAGTTATTTAATTTACTAGATAAAATTATAATCTGTCTATCATGCATGACTTTATATGATATGCCATGCTTCGTTAACACCACATGGATATCAGTATACATGTATGATTAAATGCATTGTAAATTTAATTAATTTTTCCCAGGTAATTAGTCATTTGTTATATTATTCTTTAATGGGTGACATGCCCTTTTTAGCTCACCTGGCCAAAGGCCAGGTGAGCTTTTGCCATCACTTGGCGTCCGTCGTCGTCCGTCCGTCCATCCATCGTACGTCGTAAACTGTCACATTTAAATCTTCTCCTCTGAAACCCCTGAACCAAATTAAACCAAACCTGGCAGGGATGGTCTTTGGGTGGGTCCCTTTCAAAATTGTGTCCGACAGCCCCGCCCTCCATTCAAAATGGCTGCTGTTACTAAAAATAGAAATTTCTTTAGTTGTCAATTTCTGCTTTATTACAAATCAAAATGAACTCAAATTTTAACTGCAGCTACATGCCAATGAGTAGTTTAACATCTATTCTGGGTTTTTCTGTGAGATTTTTTCAGCCAGTTTATTCCGTTTATGAATATTGTGAGATAAAAATCACATCAAAATCTTTTGCTCAGAAATTTAAATTGAAATAATCTTTGGGTGGCCCACTTTCAAAATTATGTGTAACACCCCCATTTTCTATCAACTTCAGATGTCAAATTGAAAATCCTGGGAGCCTCTAGTTAAGAAAGATAAACTTCAAATTTCATAATTATGGAAAGAAAGTTTAAATAGTGATGGTTAGCAAAACGAACAATCGTCTCTCACCTTAACTCACTGAACATTAAAAAAAGACCACTGCATATCTGATATTGGAAATTCAGATCCTGGCTTGTGACAGGCACAACTCTCCCCCTCTAGTCTTGATAATTAGATGTAGATTTCCAACAGCTGTATACAGATAAAAACAAGTATCAAGGATGAAGAAAATATATATGGTGTTAACACATACATGTACTTATATACATGTATATCAGTGATAGATTTATCATTACATTGAGCTTAATATAAAAGTTATTGTGTTTGTAATTGGTCCAGTTGTCTACAATGTAATTTCAATTTCCTATCTCTTATTTTAGCCACAATATAGCTGAAATACTGCTGAAATTGGCATTAAAGTCCAATCAATCAATCTATTATTTTATCATTTTTTACATTTTTACAAATTTGCTCCAATCCAACTAATAATCAATCTAATTAAAATTAGATCTACTCACTCCCCCCTTTTTTTTCTTTGTCGCTGTATGGCACCTGAACATGACTCATTCTGATCTTGAGATGTTGTTAGATCTTCCACACATTGATGACGACAAAGAAAAAGCTGCCGAGCAAATTAGTAGATCTAATTTTAATTAGATTGATATATAATGAAATTAAAAGATTGACAAATCAAATCAAATCAAATCAAATAAGTTTTATTTAAAGTCGAAATATCTATAACACATAACATAAGCTCTAGTGAGCTTTTGAATCTGACATTGTGACCTTAAGCTTCAGGGAAGTGAAGTGGCAATTCTATATAACAGAATTACTTAGCTAGATGAATCTGTGTATTTCTTATTTCATAGAATCCCTGGTGTATAATTTTAATCTCACTGTCTTCTTAGCCTCCATACATACATATGTTGTATCATGTTTGCCATCAGATCTTTTTATTGGAAAATTTTATAAATTGCAATTTAGAAGTAAATAGAACATATGTGATACAGTCTAATATTATTATAATTTTTCTTAGACTTTTATATGTTGGAATGATTTTATTCTAAAGATGATGGATATTTCCCCCCAGAAAAATGTTGTTTTTTTCACAAAGATACAATTTTTACATTATTATTTATTGATTACTTTAGTTGCAATCTTCTTGAATGAGTTGTACATGTCTTAGCTCTTTGTATCAGACCAAATCTTCTTGAGTTGTACATGTCTTCACTCTTCATATCAGACGAAGTCTTCTTGAGTTGTACATGTCTTCACTCTTTGTATCAGACCAAGTCTTCTTGAGTTGTACATGTCTTCACTCTTTGTATCAGACCAAGTCTTCTTGAGTTGTACATGTCTTCACTCTTCGTATCAGACCAAGTCTTCTTGAGTTGTACATGTCTTCACTCTTTGTATCAGACCAAATCTTCTTGAGTTGTACATGTCTTCACTCTTTGTATCAGACCAAGTCTTCTTGAGTTGTACATGTCTTCACTCTTTGTATCAGACCAAGTCTTCTTGAGTTGTACATGTCTTCACTCTTTGTATCAGACCAAATCTTCTTGAGTTGTACATGTCTTCACTCTTTGTATCAGACCAAATCTTCCATTCTCCGGCACAGAGAACACATAATTGGTTCTGTATCTCTACACTCCGATAACAGCGATAAAGAAAGGGGGAGGGGGTGCAGATGAGGAGATCTAATTTTAATGAGATTAATTATTTGATGGATTCATTGGGGCAAAATTGTAAAATCTCTTCCACACATTGAAAAATAGACTCCTCCCCTTAACTGCGAACTACAGATTTATGTCATTTGACTGGGACTTGACTGATTTGCGTTTCACAAAATTGCGTAAAAATAACTTTCGCACAAAAAGTTTCAATATATCTTTTCAATTGGACAGAAAATGTTTTTCGTAAAATTAACCCCCACACAAATGGAAAAATTAATAATTATCCCCCCATGAAATTACATTTGTAAACACCTATTTGGCTATTTAGTAGCCAGTAAATTGAACATCCCCTAAAATAGGGCTATGCAAAGGAAAAAATGTTGTATGTCCTACTGAACCCCTTTTCAAACACTGCTAATTATAGGAAGCACATTGAACTCCTCACTAAGAGACATAATAGAACACTAAAGCACAGTTATGCATTGACCCCCGCCCCCCTTCCACCCCTTTATCCCACCTAAAATGCAGATATACACAAGTACATTACCCCCTCCACCTATTACAGTACATTGAACTCCTCACTAAGAGACATAATAGAACACTAAAGCACAGTTATGCATTGCCCCCCCCTCCCCCCCTTTATCCCACCTAAAACACAGATATACATAAGTACATTACCCCCTCCACTCCACCTATTACAGCACATTGAACTCCTCACTAAGAGACGTACTAGAACATTAAAGCACAGTTATACATAGGAAATACATTGCCCCCCCCCCCCATTTTCCCACCTAAAACACAGATATACATAAGTACATTACCCCCTCCATCTAATTCTGCACATTGAACTCCTCACTAACAGACTTAATAGAACACTAAAACCCCCTAAAGTACAGTTATACAATTAGGAAATACATTGCCCCCCCCCCCCCCTTTTTCCCACCTAATATGCAGCTTTACATAAGAAGTATGTTTCTCCTCTCCAATTATAACATAAATATACATTGATATAGCAATTTACCATAAGTTCATTGCCCATCCCCCCTTTTTCTACCTATATACATAAATAAAGATTTAAGACATTATACATTGACAGCCTAAGACACAGCTGTACATATGTTACCACTGTTTACTGGTGTGTGTGCTGATTATTGTTCAATCATCTATTCTTAAAACCGTTGTTGCTGATTATTATCGGAGCTTACGGGATTTTTTTTTACACAGTTGTAGCTTTCATTATTATGCCAAGCATTTCATGGAATCAGGCCAAGCCAATCTATTACTGAATTCAGTTGCTTCGATCTTGTCAGAATGAAATTTACCAATTAATTGAGACATAATGCTTAGGAAAGCTTTTAATAGGATTTGCTTCGTAGAAAAGTTAAATGAAATTTTATGGTTTTTGGTGATTCTTTTATGATCTTCTAAAAGTATTTTCAGAAATGTTTTTTTTTTTTTTACTTTTAATAATTTGAAAGGCATTTATTTACTCAGTGTAGCAAATGTAAATACCAAAATAAACGAATATGAAAACTGGGCGTATTTTTTTTATTTTGTAAGCAGTTCGTTTCCTATTAGTATTTATATATAATGCATGTTATATATAAGCAATAGCAATAATCTGTGCATCAGATTATTTTCTATCTTTTATTTCTATATTGGGATAAAACAACCACTATTTGTCTGTTGAGAATTTAGAGGGAGCTTGAGGAGTCTAAATATTAATTCAACCGTTGTGAGTTGTGATCGTCTTGTGGTTGGATTTACATTTACCTATGCAATCATTGCCTATCACCACTAAAGATGTGAGTTTGAATGCCGCTCAAGGTGAAATGTACTCGATACAACATTATGTGATAAAGTTAGATCAGTGACTTGTGACAGGTCAGTGGTTTTCTCCGGGTATTCCAGTTTCCTCCATCAATAAAACGGGCTGCCACTATATAGCTAAAATATTGTTGAAAGCCAACCACTATAATCCTAACCCTAAATGTTAATTGAAAAAGTACAAACAAACATTTTTGTTAAAGGACAATAAGATTTTCCTGCATTTCTGATTATTGTTGACGATAATAATACGAAAGGGAAAGCATGTATATTGTCATTCATTACATTCTTCTTGATAGAATGGTGCTATTTGTCTTTTATTTAACCTTGAACAAAGAATTTTTATGAACTTAATCATATTTATCTCACCTGGCCAAAGACCATGTTATGAATATAAGGTTTTTGCCCTCACTTTACATCTTTGGTTAGCATTATGCCAAAAAAACTATTCTTCTCTGATATTACAGGTCAAATTTAAGATAAATTTGGATGGAATGGTCCTTTGATGATCCCCTTTCAAATTCTGCTTGACAATCCCATTTTCAATCCTAAAAGGACTCTGTTATTAAAATATCCTCAAATGGCCAAATACCATACTGGTATTGGTGTCCACCTTGGAGCTGAAATTTACTGAAATTCAATATATAGAGCTTTGTGTGAAAATGTGTATCACACTCAATAGAATATATTATAAAGGGGTTTTCAGTGGAATTTATTATTTTGCCAGGTTTTGTAACTGTTAAAATCTATTTTGACAAAAAATTAATCCTCTTCTCTAAATCCTCCATACTCAAAATGCACAACCTGCACCAGTAGCTCCTTGGAGAAAATTTAAGAGATTGTAATTTGAAAAACCTCATGAATTACCAACCTACAACACTGTGTGTATTATCAGTATTCTTACAGTTTATCTAATCTAGATATGTGAATTTATGAATGCTTGTTCTTATGGGCCAGCACTTTGGCCTAGGAGAGAGGTTGATGGCTGGATGGTCGAGTGGTTAAGATTGTTTCATCTCTAGCCGCAGCATAGCGCCACAGACATGGATTTCCCCTTACCCTTACCCACTTCAAATGATAAAGTTCCATACACCTACCTTATGACCTGTGGTTTCACTGGTCAGTCCCTTGTAACAAACAGTCTGTCCAGGCGGAAGGCTTAATTAGCACATTAAGCTTAGTAGTCACAATATGACTGAAAAACTACTGAAAGTGACATTAAACACCAATGACCGTTTCTCTACCCCTGTAACAGTACTGCACATGGGAAATAATTTTGTTTTTTTTATCATAGGAAAATTCATGAAGATGTCATATTTAATGAGGAGGGGTCTTAGTAGTGACAATGATTTAGAAGTTTTATAGTATATAAATAACTTGGCATAATATTTGTACGTATATGTTTTGTCAGGCAGTCTTAAGTAAATGGGAACTGTAAAAAAACATCCTGTCCATGCATGGTCTAATATGTTTGTTAGAAGTAAAAAAATTGAACTTGATTTCACATTTTATATAACGGTAAATGTATGCTTCTGTTTATGATTGAATGTGATGGAAAGATATACAAAACATCAATTTTTTCATATCGGTTTTTATCGTATCAACCTTCACCTGAGGTCTTTAGATGATATGAAGGTTCAAGCAAGGATTCTAACATTGATATAGGTATTAGTCATATTGTTAGTTATTGTCCGTGGTGCATGCAGCTCTTTCAGGAATTACAGAATATTTTTCTGCCAAGTAATGCTATAATTTTATTGTTCATGGAGCAACTCTTTTAGGAACTGCAGAATATATTTTTGCCAACATAATGCTATAATGTTATTGCCAACTTTTTGCTATATTTTTATTGTCCATGGTGCAAGCTCTTTCAGGAATTACAGAATATTTTTCTGCCAATGTAATGCTATAATTTTATAGTCAATGGTGAAGCTTTTTCAGGTATTACAGAATATTTTTTTGCCAGCATAATGCTTTAATTTTATTGTCCATGGTTCAGATCTTTCAGGAATTACAGAATATTTTTTGGCCAATACAATTTTATTGTCCACGGTGTAGGTCTTTCAGGAATTGCAGAATATTTTTTCTGCCAATATATTGCTATAATTTCCCCTTCAATTGGGAAGTACATTTTTCCTAACCTTGAGAGTCTAGTGTGATAACTGACAGATGGAAAGTTCAAAAGAAGGATCTGTTAACATTCTATGCTGAATTATTTTATAAAAAATCATCTTTTGTTCCCATGGCAACACATTCTGTATAATTACCAGGTGTATTATTAGCTAGACATGTACTTAGAAAAATGTATTCTCAGGAGAAATTTGTTAGCTAATTATTGACATTAAAACTCTTCTCTGTGAAGGTAGAAAGTACTATAGCCATCACCTAATAATGTAATTAAAGTCTGTAGGCATTGGTGGGGTGCTGAAGGGGTAGTCCCTACAGAACAACAAACAGACATGGTTAAGGCTTAGGGAATTATTTGGTGTTAAATCAGATTTCTGCTATTTTGAAGTAAATCGTGATCGAATGTTTTGGGGATAGTACCTACAGTCTGTAGAACAACAAACAGACATGGTTAAAGACTTGGGCAATTTTTTCGTGTTAAATCAGATTTCAGCTATTGTGAAGTAAATCGTTCATGAATAATATATCATTGGCAACTATCTCTAAAATCTGATGGATATCATTTAGAGGGGCAAACATGATAAATATTTGATGAGGAGTAAATGACTTTATGATTGCTTTCTCAGTTTATATTTCTGACTTGTTATATTACAACAGGTATTCAGAATCTGATAAACAATTTACATCCCACTCTCTTTTAAACATTTGATTAACACTTGTTTGCCTAGTGGGGTCCGTCGTGTGCGTGATCGTATGGTAGTTGGATTTATTACTACCTATGCAATCAGTGCCTATCACCAAAAATGTTGTGAGTTCGAATCCCGCTCACGGCGAGGTGTATTTGATACAACATTATGTGATAAAGTTTGTCAGTGACTTGCAGCATGTCAGTGGTTTTCTATGGGTACTACGGTTTTCTTTCCAATAAAACTGACTGCCATGATATAGCAGAAATATTGTTGAAAGTGGCTTTATATACAATGTACTATAAACCTAACCCTATTTTGCCTAGTTGGGAACTAACGATTGCCCTCACATTTTAGTTCTGTCTTATTCCCATCCATAGTGTAAATTACTAATAGTTAGCGTGATCACCTCAAGTGCATTAGATCTGGGTTCATGCCTTGGTCAGGTCAAACCAAAGACTATACAATTTGTATTTGTTGCTTCTCTGCTAAGAACGCAGCATTTAGGAGAAAGAACAAAGACTTGTTGGCTCGGAATCAGGATAAAGTGTCCAAGTGGAGCGAAATGTTTACCCGCAAACTATTGTTTCAGTGAGCTAGCATTATAAAAATCCAATTAAGTGTGTTGGACTAATACAAAGGGGGGCATCATTATCATCTCATCAAAATATATCTTGTTCTCACCACGATATAACTGAAAATTTGATCATTTAGCGTTAAACAACATTCACTCACTCACTCACTCATTTAATTTTCTTCAAATCAATTTAAGAAGAAAACAAAAAGATTTAGATACAAATGAAAGTTGGGGTTGGTTCCTACATGTATGCTATTAATAGAATTATGTCTAGAAGGATGTATAAATAGATTGACAAAGCACATATACATGTAGTATATACAATAAATATCATGTTTGTAATTAGCATTAATTAGAAACACATCATTGTAATTATGGTGTCTGATTGAGTATATATTATCTGTTTTAGTTTATTCAGAAATGCAGGAAATAATGTTTAGTTAACACATGTACAGAAGGTAACATGGGAATACCTCAGGTATAATTACCCCATCACCTTGAAAAAAGCTTCTTGGACATTGTAGCTGTCTACTTTGTGTGTAATAATTATAAGTACCTGCAATACACAGCTTGAAATACATGTAGATCTACAAAAAAACACCCTAAGACATGTACATATGATACTGGTATCTTTTCAGGTATACCAGAAATGGTGTTCTTATTGTTTTGATTTAACCTAAGCAAGTTCTGCATATGTGATTGTGTTGGAATTTTAAAACTGGCTTACTATCACCACTAATGTTGTGAGTTCGAATCCCCTTCAGGCGAGGTGTACTTGATACAACATTATGTGATAAAGTTTGTCAGTGACTTGAGACACGAGGTGTACTTGATACAACATTATGTGATAAAGTTTGTCAGTGACTTGAGACACGAGGTGTACTTGATGCAACATTATGTGATAAAGTTTGTCAGTGACTTGAGACACGAGGTGTACTTGATGCAACATTATGTGATAAAGTTTGTTAGTGACTTGAGACATGAGGTGTACTTGATACAACATTATGTGATAAAGTTTGTCAGTGACTTGA
The DNA here is from genome assembly GCA_963680875.1 of Bathymodiolus brooksi. Lineage (NCBI taxonomy): Eukaryota > Metazoa > Mollusca > Bivalvia > Mytilida > Modiolidae > Bathymodiolus > Bathymodiolus brooksi. The sequence continues at coordinate 39,955,762 of OY804578.1, read as the reverse complement.
GACACGAGGTGTACTTGATACAACATTATGTGATAAAGTTTGTCAGTGACTTGAGACACGAGGTGTACTTGATACAACATTATGTGATAAAGTTTGTCAGTGACTTGAGACACGAGGTGTACTCGATACAACATTATGTGATAAAGTTTGTCAGTGACTTGAGACATGAGGTGTACTTGATACAACATTATGTGATAAAGTTTGTTAGTGACTTGAGACACGAGGTGTACTTGATACAACATTATGTGATCAAGTTTGTTAGTGACTTGAGACACGAGGTGTACTTGATACAACATTATGTGATAAAGTTTGTCAGTGACTTGAGACAGGTCGGTTGTTTTCTCCATGTATGATGTACTACAATTTCCTCCACCAATAAAATTGACCACTACGATATAACTGAAATATTGTTGAAAGTCACGTGTTACTCGATCTTTAGTTTTATGTGTATGTTTTGTAGATCGTTGTTTGTCCTTTTGTACTTTTTCTTTTGGCCATTGTTTTGACTGTTCTTCTTCGATATACAGATTCTGATTACCCCTTTGATATCTTCAAACTCTTCTTATTATAACCCTAACCCCTAAGACTGGCTTAAGACAGATACATGTAGACTTATCAAGCTAAGTAATTTTTATGGGCCACACCTTAAAAGTTTTGATGTACATAGGGATCCAGGATTTCAAGTCAGGGGGGGGGGGGGGGGACTGTTTTAAAAAAATTGCGCCGAGTGGAGGAAGGCGCGGATATTTTTGGGTTATTTCTTGTAAAAAATCACGATTTTACGCCAAAAAATCATATTTTTTCCAATTTCCCCCCTGGATCTGCCCCTGGGATCCTTAAATTTTTATTCATGAGTCAATAAAGAAAATGAGTTATTTTATTATGAAAAAGGGGTCCTTAGGGTACTCAGTATTTGCTGAATAGAATTGCATTATTTTTTTTTAAAGGCATAATGGCCAAAATGTTTAAATTTTTAAAGCAATATTATTGTATTAACCAATTGTGGACAACAACTAATTTGTGCTGCAATACAAGCTCATTGTCTAAGGGGAAAGCTTAGTAATTTACTGGATATATTTTCTATCTTTTGAAAATCCCATTTTTACCCCCCCCCTCTTATTTTAAGCAGTTTCGATATTTAGTTTGATGTAGGTATTCTTTATTAGCATGCAGTATTACAATGTATATTTCTATGATAAATGGTAATGAATGATATACCTGTAAGGTTGTTTTTCAAGGTCATGCATTTGAATTTATTTTGACTTCTATGAACTAAAGATAAATTTTCATTGTTGAATAGTGTTGGGGTTGCATTACAGTATTTTCATATATATGTTGATTTAAAACATGTTAATTATCAGTGACTTGCAACAATACTGTGGGTTTATTTGGAGATACTCCATACATGCCAACCCTCTGGAGACTTAAAGCGGTAGGTGGGGGGGGGAATGTGAACATTTTTCAGAAGGATGCAAAATGGTGCATTGTGCTGCATTTTGAATGCAAATTTATTTCCCTTTCGGGAATGTTTAATGAAATGAAACTCATCAGTCCATGCTGTTTTAAATGCGTTGTCATAACGTAAATGAGCCTTCTTTTTTTCTGGCGTTTCAGACATATTCATTCAGACATTGATCTGTTGATGTTTAGGAATCATTAGTTCAAAATGTAGTGCTTCAAATCTTTATTTTAAATACCGTTTCTGATTGGTTTAATGATAAAGAATTGACCAATGGAAGTTTGCGGTACAAATTAAGAGGGAAACGATTACGGAAAGGGCCTAAATAATTTGGATTTGTACTCATGTATGTATATGTCGTAGAAATCTACAAGAATAATCAACATATGAACAATTCACGATAATTTTTTTTACCTTTTTTTTTTAATCGGTAGCGAAAACATCTAAAATCGGTAGGCGGTAGAAGACTTAAAAATTTGGTAGACTACTGCGTAAATCAGTAGGGTTGGCATGTATGATTATTACTCTCTTCCTCCATCAATAAAAACTGACTGCCACAACTGACATAGTGTTGAACGTGGCGTTAATCACCAGTAACCCAGTAACGAATCAACTTTATACATGGTTTTCAGACATTTTATTAACAGAAGCTTAAATTACTGTTAGAATGGATTTTTTGTTATATTTTCTTTCCATCAACAACTGTAATGGCATTGATAAAATTTCAAGAAACTTTTCCAAAAATTACCTTTTTTCTGGACATTAGGATTTAGCCTTTTATTTTGCGACCATGCAGAATTTTGGTATTTAAACTTCAGGATTTAGGGATATCACTATATCAGGATTTGGGACGTGATTTTTTAATTTTCAGTGTTCAGGAAACAGCATATCATTTTGACGAGAGGACGCCCACCCCTTTCACACAAATAAGAAAGAAAAGGTAGATGTTTTCAAGATCTCATTGTCAGGAAGCAAAATAATTATGATAAACATTTATCATCATTATAAACTTCAAGCAGAAGATATCATATGATAATAAAAACATCACAGTTTCCCAGCCTCTCCAATAAACACAGCACTAACATTTGGCTGGTCTGACAGATCTCTTGTTTCATAAGTATACAACATAGGATACTAAATTTAGTTTGGCAGCCTCTTCCTTGTTACCTTTTAGATGTTGAAAGAGGAGAATCTTTGAAGTACACAAGATCTAATATTTAATGCATTTCAGATAGATAATTATTAATCAAGGTTGTTTGGTGAATGATAAAGGGAAGATTTTATCAGAAGATCTGGCAGACATTCAGCATATTACTGCATTAAACACATCAAACTTTCTAAATAAATAGATAAATTTTATTTAGGAAGAACATTCATGTTTGTTTATGGTAGGGGGATGAGATGAAGAAAGAGATTTTGGATACTTAAAGAAAACTTTCTAAATAAATAGATACATTTTATTTAGGAAAAACAGTTATGTTTGTTTATGGTAGGGGGTGGGGATAGGGATGGAGAAAGAGATTTTGGATATATTAAAAGACAAGGTGTTCTGAATGTTTGAACGAAAACTGCTAGAATTTAGCAGGTACTACTTAAGAAGCTAGCAGATGAAATGTTCAAATGAAGGCTCTCCTTTCCATTATCCTGGCATAAAAACAATACTACAATTTTATCAGGTTTTCTCATTCTTGTGCCAATAAACATACACTGATATTTAGATGGATGATAATAACTATTGTGTCAGATAATGTGCAGATATCAGATAGAAAATGGCTGGCAAAGACAATATGTAAAAATGTATGTCACATACATGGTGTGAAAACATTAACGATTGATTTGTATTGGTACAGTGTATTTCAGACTTGGGGTATCTCTGTTTACATTCATAGTAGCTCAGTGGGGTGTGTCTTTTTACCACCGAACACCACCGAATGCCTAAAAATTACCACAGAACACCTATAGACACTTTTCAATAATCACCGAACACCTTCAGTGTATTAATATACCGGTACATATTTAATTACTAAATCAAAATTTTGGTCAGTGTAAATGTTTTAATAACGAAGTTGGGGTCCGTTGTTGAACTTGTGATTAAGCTAATTATATGATTACCCCTAATTACATTTTTAATTCCTAATCATATAATTAGCTAATGCAATGATTAAATATGATTAGTTAATACATTGATTAAAAACAGTTCAGCAACAAAATTTAATCATTGCATTAGCTAAGTATGTGATTAGGAATTAAAAATGTAATTAGGGCTAATCATATTACCACCGGACACATTCAGAAAACATTAAACGGAAATACCTCATAGCTTTTCTCAGTGACTTTGACAATATTAATAATACAAATCTACTTGAAATTATTTTAAATCCAACTAACATCATTCGGGTGAAATCTTTAGGCTCCTTCATAAAACAGTCATTGGAACTGAGGACAGGAGGCACATGATTCCATTTGTTCTAGATTGTGTTTTGAATTTGTTTATAAGTCATAAGTTTATTGATTCACCAATCAAGGGCCCACATGGGACATATACATATACAATATGAGCATTTATTACAATTGTTTTATAACATAACAAAAAAGATGGAAAAAAAACCCCAAAAAAACCCAGCAGCACTATATATTGTTTATATGTTGTACATTGTATGTTTATGTATTGTTGACTATTCAATGTAGCCATTGACCCTGATTAGGGTGGAAATTGAGTTTAATAAAGTTAATTAATTAAAGTTGTGATGAGTGTAATTTATTGAAATTGTTGACATTTTTATGACACCGATAAGTATAACCTAAAGAGGTAGCAATTTGATAATTTTTAAAAATGAATTGAATATAAATCAGTATAAGAAAGTTGTAGATTGTGAGAGTGTGGTATGCTTCATTGTTGAAGACCAAGAAAAAGAATGAAAAATCAATTGAAAACAAAAGCAAGGTCTATAGTGAGGCAAATATATAAAATGGCCATACATGTATCTCGAAAAGTACTTTAGATATTGCCATAAAATTTGCACACAAGCTTTATTGATATAGTACAACACTAAAAATGCCAAAACCACAGGCACTTGGGTACACTTTGTGATTTTCGTTATTTTCATTAAAATTAAATATTTTCCCTTTTAGTGCCTCTTCTAACCTCTATGCAGAATCACCTAATTTTGACGTATTTTACACATTTCGATACAACCAGAATCACCTAATTTTGACGTATTTTGCACATTTCGATACAACCAGAATCACCTAATTTTGACGTATTTTACACATTTCGTACAACCCATTTTTTCTACTAAAATGCTAACCGGAGTATTTTGAATTAATAATAAGGTTTTTCATAGATTTAATAAAAGTAAAATAAAGATCTTTATATCATTAAAATTTTAATAATACGCTTTTCTTAAATCAAGGATTTATATAAATCATTGCTTAAATGGTTCTTTTTGTGCATACAAATCAAGTCAATCGGTTGCAGTAAAAAGTGTTCGGCGGTCAAGATTAGTTCGGTGAAAATGTGTACATTGTGATAAAAAAGAAGTGTTCGTCGGCCGTTTTTAGATGTTTTGTGGTAAAATTTAGTTTCTCAACATGATATTAAAAATTCCTGCATAGTGATAAAGAAAATGTGTTCAGTGGTGACTTTCAGGTGATCAGTGATAGTTTTTATGCGTTCGGTGGTAGTTTTTAGGAGTTCAGTGGTGTTTGGTGGTAAAAAGATGCACTGGCTCAGTGGTTAGTCCGAGATTCCTCTGCCGTCCGACGGCTTTTTGTTCGACTTGCTGGAGCCGTGGGACGTCAGAGCGCTCTCCATAAGGAAAACAGCGGATTTGCCACTCCAACTCTGGGTCGACACATTTCGTGGCTATCAGATTTTATTTTCTATCGAAACCCTTATATAAATCGCTTCACCAATCATTTTTCTATTCATTCATAACCATCTTACCCTCAGAAAGTGGTGTTACACTCGAGTACAGCACAATTTTCACATAGACCCTATCATTTCGCCATGTCAGTTTATTTTTCAACCATTAAACGTGATCTCGCGATACTAACTGAATGATGACAGCAACACATTGCATGATGGGAGCTACTTAATGCAGCGTGCCAAATTATTTGCATATGTAAACAACAACATACATGATATAAAGCGTATTCTGCAGGACAAACAGTTCCATCTACAGCTCAAATCAGAGCAGAAGGAAATAATACAAAATGTGTTGGAAAGAAAAGATTCAATGGCAGTGTTACCCACGGGCTTCGGAAAGAGCATGTGTTACATTCCCCCCTCTCATTTTGGACAAGGTAAGATCATATATGCAAATCATCTCCCATGATACATTGCGGTAATCGTAGTTTTCTCGAAGTCACGTGACAAATGGTTGAAAAATAAACTGACATGGCGAAATGATAGTGTCTATGTGAAAATCGTGCTGTACTCGAGTGTAACACCACTTTCTGAGGGTAAGATGGTTATGAATGAATAGAAAAATGATTGGTGAAGCGATTTATATGAGGGTTTCAGATAGAAAATAAAATCTGATAGCCACGAAATGTGGAAATGTGTCGACCCAGAGTTGGAGTGGCAAATCCGCTGTTTTCCTTATGGAGAGCGCTCTGACATCCCATGGCTCCAGCAAGTCGAACAAAAAGCTGTCGGATGGCAGAGGAATCTCGGACTACTCAGTGGTATTAAGTTAGTGGATTTTTTTTCGTGATTTCCCCCAATATTCAGTGATAATAAGTTATTCACACTACCATTTTCAAATAATTGTATATTTCCTTATATTTTTCTCAAATTCCTGTTGCTAAAACAATGAATAATAATTACCCTAAAATAAAATGGATTTTTATGGAAAAAAAATGTAATATTTCATAATTCATGTTCGTGTTACAAATTTCACACTCAATTCTGAGTTTCATATTCCAAAATGTTGTTTTAATTTGTAATCTTACAATATTGTTAGTGAAATTTATGTTTTACAAAGAATACTGTATTTGTTGAAAAAAGTAAACTGTTAATCTCCATGGTAACATGTACACTTTTACTCATTAACTACAAATGTAGGAGACCTATTTATTGTGTATGTTTTGTACACATATTCATTATCAACCTTTTCTTAATACATCGTACAATAATTGTTCACACTACACTCAGTTTCAGCTTGTAATCTTACAACATTGTTAGTGAAATTTATGTTTTACAAAGAATACTGTATCTGTTGAAAAAAGTAAACTATTAATCTCCATGGTAACACTTTTATTTATTAACTACAAATGTATGAAACATATTATTGTGAAAGTTTTATACACATATTCATTATTATATCAGCCTTTTCTATTGTTCACACTACTCTCAGTTTCATCTTGAAATGTGAATACTGGGAAGCAATTCCAATTCAGCCAGATTGCAGGATTAATTCTGTAATTCATCATGACATTCTTGAACTGATATTTATGTTTGAAATCTGATTCACAACCAGATCCGATTTGAAGAATGTTGTTGATATCAATAATGAATTTTTGAATGTGGCTGTGCATGTCATATTAATATTATTTTCAATTACAGAAAATATGAATTCAAATGATTGGTTTGGTTTATAGTGTTTAACGCCACTTTTAGCAATATTTCAGTTGTATTGTGGCGGTCAGTTTTATTGGTGGAAGAAACCTGAGGACCAGGAGAAAACCATTGACCTATCGCAAGTCACTGACAAATTTGATCACATGATGTTGTATTGAGTATACCTCGCCATGAACGGAGTTAAACTCACAACTTTATTGGTGATAGGCACTGATTGCACAGGTAGATGTAAATCCAACTACCACACGATCACGACGGCCCCTGAATTCAAATGAAATTTTGTCATTGATGTAAACAATGTGAAAACACTTGAACGTTTTATTTTTCTTAATTCTAGGATCCATCTGATCTTGTTGACATTGAGGTCGTTGAAGAAGTCGTACGTAATGCTATTTGCCTTGCCAATACAGACATCAATGTGACAAAGTGGTTAACTGGTTCCACACTAAATCTCCCCCGCCCTGACACATCACCTGCCAAACAGCCAGGCACACATGTTTCAGAAGCTGTGTTTGAACCAATCCAAGCGAAGGAACAACACAGTGCTGTAAGTATGAGAAATAGTTAGGAATACTAGATTTGTTGCAAATTAAAAACACCATAATTTGTTTGTCACATGACAGACATAATGGAGGTGTGTTTTAGTGACATGGCATGGTACAGAGAAACATGATAGAGAGTGACATTATGTAGGTGAATGTACACATTCAGACTGGGTGGCATTTAGCGTGCGTTCTTCTAAACAAATAGACTGCCCATCATTTGTTGTTAAATAAGACCATGCTATTTTCTCTTTAGCATTTACATGTATATCGTCTGATAACTACGGTACTTTTCAGGAGCTTATGGGCCCTAGCCTGTCATGAACTCAGTGGAGACCTTAGATTCCTCGTTTACCAAATGTGTGCCACTCTAATATAAAATTCTTCATCTGTGTCTGAGGTGTGTTTTACATAACATCTAACAACATCCTATATGAAGGTCAAGTTATATATCATTCATTTACCATCAACAGTCCAATCTCAATGGGTAGAAACAAATATTTTCTAATTTGACAACACCTCGCAGTGTGTGCTCAATGATAACATAAACAAACCGATGTTCTTAGTAGAAATTACTATCACAAAACAACCCGGATAAGAATTATTTCTGTTTGGACAAACAAAAACCAATAGATTTCACATAGCAACATTTTAAAACCAATATGTCAACAAATCAAATATTGTATAACCACATTTTGTCTATCACTGCTGACATTTTGAATATTTATACCCCAAGATATGATAGGCTCATTGCTTATCTGCCAGTTAAAAATATGACTCCGGACATGACCCATACATAGATGTCGTTACATGTTTAATTTTATTTATTGTTAAAAAAAACAACACATCCTTGGTGTAATGTTAGCATGCTTGCCTCGAGTGCGGTATATCGTGAATTCAAGCCCCAGTCAGATCAAACCAAAGACTATAAAATTGGTATTTGTTGCTTCACACCTAAGTATGTAGCATTTAGAAGTAAGAGCAAAGACTGGTTGGCTCATAATCACAGTAACGTGTCTGAGTGGAGCGACATGTCTACCTCCAGACTGTTGTATTAGTGAGCTAGCACTATAAAAATCCAGCTAAGCATGTTAGTTTAGTACAAAGGGGACATCATCATCATGTTATCGAATGTATCTTGTTCTTGCCATGATATACAAATGTAGCTGAAAATTGCTCATTTTGCATTAAACAGTAATCAATCACTCACTTTATTGTAAAGCAAAAATACCCAACATACACCTAATTATGTCTCCCCTTCGAATGAAGGGAGACATAATGTTTTAGTCTGATTTTTTCTTCCGCTTCTTCTGCTTCTTCTCAGTGAAGCTTGTCGGGACCATAACTTTTTTGTCTTTCCAGATAGGTCAATTATATTTGGTATGTGGGTGCATGACCATAAGGCGGTGTGTCACATACCGTAATGACCTTCGTGGGACCTTGACCTTTGACCTCAAGGTCAAATAATTGTTTTTTAAATAGTATCATTCAACTCATGTGTAACTTATTGTTGTACAGATGGCCGCATTAAGGGGAGACATAAGTTTTAGGTATCTAAAACAGTTCTTCCTAGTTTTAACTAAATTAACTACAAGTAGACAGGGAGTTGTATTAGCAGTTAGTTACAATATAGAACGTACAATATTTCTTCTGTAGGATTCTGTAATAGATCTATATTTACTTTCGTAATGTTTTGAATTTATTAATGTTATGTAGTTTCAGGCGCCTCCACAACCACGAGTGACCCGCAGTGTCTCAGGAGACAAGAGATTACTGGTCAAAATCATTAAAGCCAGTGGACTAGGATCTAGAGAAGGTACGTAAAAAGAATGGGTATGCCATAACCCAATGGTTCCAAAATGCATTCATGATTTTGAACATTCTTATGAATAAAAATGCTGTTAATGTGAACCAATGAATGATGCAGGACTAGTAAGTGGAATCACTGAAGTAGGTACCTGATGGTGCACAAGGCTGTCTTTTTCAAAGATTGCATGCCATTTTTAGCTGACCTGACCCTGAGTCATCAGGGCTTTCAATATTTTTCAACTGTACCAGTACTTTGCTATTTGCAGGTGGTACTTTATATTAAAATTTGAACCATGTTCATGAATATCTTATACAACACTCTTTCAATTTAGGAGCTACCAAAGACCATGTTTGGCAGGTAAAAGTACCTGGTACCGCCCCTTATTGAAAGGCCTCAGTGGGTCATGTCAGTTTTTGACATAACTTATAGTCCATCTTCCATCATACGTCATAACCTTTCACATTTAAATCTTCTCTGAAACCAATGAACCAATTTAAGGTGCACTTGTCTCAGGTGGTTTCTTTTAAAATTGTGTCCAACAGTCCTGCCCTGTATTCAAGATGGCTGCCATTACTAATAATAGAAATTTTCTTAAATTGATCATTACTACTTAATTATATTCAAAATGAGCTCAGTTTGTTTTTCTTTTTTTCATTCAGCCTATTTAAACCGATTATGCCAATTAGATTTATTTTGATATTAAATCAAATTGAAATCTACTCCTTAGAAACCATTGATCTAAATGAAACCAAAGAGGGCTGGGATGATTTTGAATGGCCCACTTTCAAAATTGTGTCCGACAGCACTGTCTGCATGCAAGATGGCCACCATTTCTAAAAATTGTTTCTTTAATTAACCATTGCTGCTTTCTTTTAAGTCAAAATGGGTACTCTGTTAATTGTATCTGACAGCATTGCCCTCCTTCCAAGAAGGGGCTCATCATGATCGTGATCGTATGATAGTTGGATTTATAAATACCTATGCAATCAGTGCTTATCACCACTAACGTTGTGAGTTCGAATCCCACTCAGGCAAGGTGTACTCGATACAACATTATGTGATAAAGTTTGTCAGTGACTTGCACAGGTCGTTGGTTTTCCGTTTCCTCTTCCAATAAAACTGACTCCAACAATATAGCTGAAATATTGTTGAAAGTGGCGTGAAACACCATGACCCTAACCTCTACAAGAGGTCACTATTACTTAAATATTGGTAATTGTAGCTTTATTTTTAGTGAAAATGAGCTGAAATTTAATCAGATAAATACATGATGTAATGATTATATCATGAATCAACATGATCAATATATTTTATTCCTGTTGCTTTCTTTTTCAGTAAAAATACATTTTTTTCTTCTTCTAATTTTTACAGTTTCATAAATCGTTTGGGATTAATTAGTTTTACTAAAAGCTACAGAGAATACATATTAACTAACCGGTAAAAATAAAACAGATACTCTTGTGCTGACAATGCAAGACAGAAATAAAATCAATTAAGTCTGTAGAAAAAAAATTTAAATATAGGATTTCAGATTGGTTCGTAACTTTTCGTGAAAGATAATTCCAGATTAAAAAAAACCATTCAAATTTGTCGTAACTTTCATGTTTAGAAAATAAATAAGATATTTGCAGATTTAAAATATTGTATGTTGTGACTGGTGGAAGAAGACAATTTCATGAATAAAAAAGTAGTTCTTAAACAAAACAATCAATATTTGTATATATCTCTTTTTGCTTAGAAAATCAATGGATAGCATAATTAATGATATGTGATAATCAATATTCTAATTAAAATATAATGTATGAAGTACAAATAAAATATAATTGTGATCGTTGACCAATCTATATACCGGTACATGTATATTCTGATGCTGTTTCATGTTGACCTATATTTTAGTATCTATCAAAGGTTTTGTGTCATTTTACATTTTTGTCTTAAAAAAGTAATTTGAAAGTGTCTCAGGCCTCAAAGTAGCTCTTGAAATGTAATGACCCATTAGTATTGGCTACCAAACATCAAAATTTAGTGGTCAATTAAAAATTTGATGACTTGGTAATAAATTCAGGTTGCCCGAAAAATAGTTTAATATGTAAAAATGATGGCTTGTTTTGTTCAAATGATCCATCCTGTGTGTGATATTTGTGTTAAACTGGCAGATGTATACTAGTATATATAACAATAAAGTAAAATATGCAATATGTTTTTCCATGGTAACAGGTGAATTCAGTATAGTTCAAGGTGCGGTTGTGTTCGTGATCGTATGGTAGTTGGATTTACAACTACCTATGCAATCAGTGCCTATCACCACTGATGTTGTGAGGTCGAATCTCGATCAGGGCGAGGTGTACAAAATTATGTGATAAAGTTTGTCAACGACTCGCGACAAGTCAGTGGTTTTCTCCGGTTCCTCCAGTTTCCTCTGCCAATCAGAGTTTGCCTTACCTATTATAACTTTAGCTACCTATGCAACCAGTGCTTATTACCACTAAAGTTGTGAGTTCGAATCCTGTTCATGGCGAGATGTATTATTTTGTAAGCTTTGCTCACAGTTCCTCTGGATATTACCAGGTTTTGTATAGCCTTATTTTAGCGATTGACCTAATTTATCCAATGATATTCATTATTCATGTTTATTTTTTGTAGGACCAACTGACCCTACCTGTCTGGTATACATGGACACACCTGCACAAACGTTCTCTACCAATGAATGTCGAGGAACTGCCAATCCATTCTGGGATGAACAATTTCTGTTGTAAGTTTCATAGCCATTGGTTTTCCGTTTCAGGAAAAGTTTGTGTTACATGAGGCTCTTGAGGGCCTGTAATTACTCATCTGGTTTTCAGTTAGGTCTAAGTGGATGTCAGATATAAAGGTGATCTACCAAAAGATTTCCCGGTCAAGAAAATGATATATGAGAAAAACACTTTATAAAATTATTTATAGTTCTACCAACTCCTGCTTTACATGTAGACATTTTAACTATTTGGAGAAATTTCCTTGTTATTGTAGCATTGAATCATAGATGGAAGGCTAGAGTGTCAGATATATTTTTCTTGATGGTATGCTCAATAACCATCTCTTAAACGTTTTACACAGTGGAATATCAAATATCAAAATTATTAACCACAACAAAAAATAATTAAAATACATAAAAACATTAAAATGTGAAAAAAGTAACAATGGATTAATGAAGAATGCAACTTAATAACAATAGTTTATATTAGTCCAGTCAATCTATGAGAAAAATAGCCAAACTGGGAACAAATTGCAAAAGAATTTCTAAGTGGTGTTTTAGCAACTTTACTGCATCCTCTTTAACAGAAAAAAAGTCACCATGGATATATTGAGGATTAAGTCTATTTTATGGCTTTATAATTTGGTACATTTTTACCCTTTAAAGGGGGATAATTTCTTCAGTTCTGTAGTACAAATTTGCATATTAAAATGTTGACTTCTATTTTTAAGCATATCTTCAGAAACAAATATGGTTTTGTTTTAAATATCATACTTGAATAAAATTACAATATGATGATACACATGGCAACGTGCAGTTATCATGGCAACAAGGAAAATTCCGAAGCAACGGTAATGCATTTTCATCCTTAAAATTTCTTATTTATATCATTTACTCTTAATCTGCTTGGCCCTTTGATTTTAAAAGTAGAGCAAATTATGTATGGGGGGTCTTCTATAATGATTCCTCATTCTTTGTCTTCGACACTACAAAATTTGAGAACTCAAATACTAGTAGTGCACGAATAACCAATCATACGAGTGATTCAGTTGTCATTTAACTTATTTTTCTGACAGCATCGTCGGTATGGTATTACATGAATAATGAAGATAAAAAGTTGCATTTAATTTGGAAAAATTCTTCTGAAATCCCGTGAAATCAATAAGCAATGCAGGGGCATATGAAACAGGACGGGGTTTGGGTGGGGGTCTTCAAGGGTTGCACTTTGAATTGTTCGGCATAGTCAATAATAAGTGGAATTTTAACATGTAATTAATAAATACACAGTCAATGAAGATGCTTTTGTCTAGTTTCGATTCCAAAAGACCCTTTTGTGTTTGTCAGTTTTTTTTTTAATTTCCACCTTTGTCAGTCATGGCTTGAAGATTCCTCACACACTTTAAAGCTTGCCCCTTCACTTTCTTGTCCACTTTTTAAGCCCCCCCTTGGTGCACTCCTACGTCTCTGTAGTGAACAATGTATTGGATTAAAATTCTCCATAAAAAAAACTACTGCTGATGTTTGCATCGGTTATTAACAAAATGTATTATTATAACCTCTGGTTTGAAATGTAAAACAAAATTACTGCATCAGTAGTCTCGGTAGAACTTTTGTTGAGACAAAATAACCCAGGCCTTGTATGCCGAAACAATGGCATGCTGGTCTAGTCAATCTCCGTAAAATTATGACAAACATTATAAACCTGGGTTTAACAAAGATATCATTAGATTGATTGATTGATTATTGCTTAACTTCCATTGAACAGTAATTCAGTTATATTCAGTACGAGAACAAGCTCAATAATTATATAGGGGATGTCATGGTCATGATCGTATGGTAAATGGATTTACAACTACCTTGGTAATCAGTGCATATCACCTCTAAAATTGTGAGTTCGAATTCCGCTCATGGCGAGGTGTACTCGATACTACATTATGTGATAAAGTTTGTCAATGATTTTCTCCGGGTACTCCTGTTTCCTTCACCACTAAAACTGATCACCACGATATAACTGAAATATTGTTGAAAGTGATCCTATAACCCCCTCAATAATATATGAAAACAATAAAGAAATGATGGAAGGGATAGGTCAACAGGGTCACCGACTTTTGAATGCCACTGAAAAAGGTATGGAGAGTTTGGCAGGGAAGAAAAAATAGTCTTTTGTTGCGGATTTTTCGAAATCTACAAAAGATGTCTTTAAATAGTGTACAGGGGCCGTGTCGCTCTTCAAGTTATCCACTATGGTCCACGATCAGAAACAAATGTATGTTTATATAATTGTTAGTTAATTTAATTATATTATATTGAAGTAACTTTATGCTTTGTATGCAAGAAGAGTTTGAAGATACCAAAGGTGTAATCAGAATCCGTATATCGAAGAAGAACAGACCACACAATGGCCAAAAGAAAAAGTACAAATGGACAAACAGCGATCTACAAAACATACATATAGAACTAAAGATTGAGTAACACGAACCCCACTAAAAACTGGGGGTGAACTCAGGTGCTCCAGAATGGTAAGCAGTTCCTGCTCCATTAGTGACACCCATCGTGTTAATCTAGTTACAAACCCGGTGATAAGTCATGAACGAGGAAGGGACTGGGAAGTGTTTACAACAAGTGGAACATATCCATGGTCATTTGTGACACAGATATTCCATAACGGTCAACCAAGTCATGGTGGCGACCGTAAAACTTTCGAAGTGATGACTTCAACTTAACTAAGAGGAACACTTGGTTCAGCAACTCTCTATCAAGGAAATCGTTATAGGAACCACAAGCTCTAAAATATTCACAGGTGCAAATAATAGTAAGCAACAATAAATTACAAAGATATATGGAAGGTATGTGTGTGATCCTATGATGGATCTTCGCATGTCATTTTGGAACATTCTACATAAATGGGGAATTAAAAGATGCGAAAATCTGTGTTTATGCACCATATATGTCGCATCTAAGTAGAAATGTAGTTTAATAAATTGTCAGGGCCACTAGATGCTTTATTTCGTCCCAAGCGTACAGCATTTTAAGACATTTATTTTTATGTCCTATCTTTGTGACAAATGTTAAGACCTGACGTAGTATAAGATTGAGATTGAGTGAGTGATTGTTGTTTAATGCTAACTCAGTAATTTTTCAGCTATATCATAGTGAGAACAAGTTAATTTTCAATGAGATGATGATGAGATCCGCTTTGTACTAGACCAACACACTTAAGTTGGATTTTTATAGTGCTAGCTCACTGAAACAACAGTCAGTGGATAGACATGTTGCCCAACTCTGACACATTATCCTGATTTCGAGCCAACCAGTCTTTCTTCTTTCTCCTTAATGCTGCGTGCTTAAAGGAGAAGCAACAAAAGTCAATTTCATAGACTGGTTTGACCCGATCCGGGTTCAAACCCACGATCTACCGCACTCGAGGCGAGCCCATTAACCATTACACCATGTGCACTGATGCGGTTAGGTAAACATACTTGGGACACAGATATGTCGTAAGACCATCATAAGACATGGTTTAGTCCTAAGACATCTTCGTAAAACTGGCCCCTTTTGCAATCTGGATTTATTTAACATGACAACAAACCCCCAAAATACCTATATGAAACTCCAATAATAATTTTTTTTCAAACAAAACCGAATAGTGCCTGACAAGAAATTTATCGTGTTTGGTAATCATAGGTGATGTGAAGCGAGCGATTCGTTGTTCTGATTGGATAATATTTTATTTTAGCAAACTGTTTAATAGTTTCATTTTCATTAAGACAGAATGCTATAATATATGCATGCAAAGCAAATTAAGAACATACAATTCAAAGATTATCAAAAATCCTTCGGTTTCCTCCACCAATAAAACTGACTGCCATGATATAACTGAAATATTGTTGAAAGTCACGTTAAACACCATCAAACAAACAAACGAACATTAATTCTTAAGGCAGTCCTCACGATGAGCACCGGTCCTCCATCCCAAGACCAGTAAAACTTCGGACCAGTTAATGTTTCAGTTTTTATTTAGAACTATACAAAAATAAATTCAAGAATTTGATTCAGACCAGTAATTAAGATTAAAATTTTAATTTTGAGGACTGCCTTATTAAGTTACATGTATGTACATTGTACTTTCAAAACTATATCGAATGATTCCACCAGCCAACCAACATGGCCACTATTACTATAAAGAGAGGGGGTAGAACAAATAGAAGTGGCTGAAGCTTAAACTGTAGGTACATGTATATGATCAAACTTTTTTCAAAAAAAGATTTTTGTCAAATTAAGCCTAAAAAAGCATTTAAAAATCTTAGACCAAATAAAACCAAACCTTACTCACACCCTACAACCGGCTATCTGGACAACAGATGCTATCTGGAACTCAGATCATATCTACGTCACACGGAATGACAGGTAGGAATTTCTTTGACGTTTTTCTTCCATTTTATCTACTTTTTGGATTTTAAATTTATGTCTGATATTTGTTGTACTACAAATGAGAAATTTGCATACCAAATATGACAGTATAGGTTTTAATATTTAGTAAGTTTTCAATCAATGAAGATAGAATTTGACATTTTCAACACAGAATTCTTCAGAACATTAATGTTTTCTCTAAAATTTCAAAAGAAAGCACAAGTTTCTATCATATACATGAAAAATATAGTGTTTCTTGTACCTTCCTGTACAACGGGAACTCAAAGTGTTATGTAGTAAGAATATTATATGCAATTTCATTCCAATGGTCAAAATGTTTTGGCTATCAGGGACAGCAGATTATTTTGAAACTGACTATCACTGACAGCAGATGTTGGCAATCGGGAACAACAGTGATATGAATTCTTATTTCTGGTTTATCCTGTAATAAGTTGAGCCATTAGTGTTTAGAATAATTCAAATATTGAAATTCATGGCTAATGGTTGCCTTTGAATTTCAAAACATTGAGATTGTTCGGAAGTAAAAATATATTTTCGAAGCTGTGAAACCCATTAAAAAATAGGTTTTTTTTGTTCAATACCTTAGTATTAGCTTTTACTTGTATTGATTTCCATTGTCATTGACTTTGGAAATGTCTTTGACGTGGATAAACTGAGAAATAACTTGAAAATTACTTCTTTTAAAAAGATTAGATTGAATTAGGATATTTAGAAGTTTTGTAATATTTCATTTTTGATCAATTTCATCAGATCAGTGGAGTTAAATGGCAATTGGGAACATGAAAACTTTCACGAGACTTTTTAGTGTCAAATTGGGAAACATGATTTTTCTACAAGTGTCAGGAATAGCCAGGGAGGAGCGGTATGAATTATGCACAATAATGAGAGAAACAAAGTTAATTAACAATGGAATTTCTTTTAATTTTTTTCATGTTCCCGATTGCCATTTAACTCCACTGATCTGATGTACGTGATAGCCCGATCTGCTGTCCCCGATAACCAATACATTTTGACCATTGGAATGAAATTGTGTATAATATTCTTACTACATAACACTTCGAGTTCCCGTTGTACAGGAAGGTAGAAGAAACACTATATTTGTCATGTATATGATAGAAACCTGTGCTTTCTTTTGAAATTTAAGAGAAAACATTAATGTTCTGAATAATTCTGTGTTGAAAATGTCAAACTCTATCTTCATTGATTGAAAACTTACTAAATATTAAAACCTATACTGTCATATTTAGTATGCAAATTTCTCATTTGTAGTGCAACAAATCAGACATAAATTTAAAATCCAAAAAGTAGATAAAATGGAAGAAAAACGTCACAGAAATTCCTACCTGTCATTCCGTGTGACGTAGATATGATCTGAGTTCCCGATAGCATCTGTTGTCCAGATAGCCGGTTGTAGGGTGTGTTACTGATGTGGTTCTAATTTAGTGCTAACAAGAGATAAACCTATATTTATCCTCTCCTAATACAAGACAACAACCAACAATATAATTAATTACTATAAATTTCAACATACAACTTATTTCCTGGAAGCCATGTTGTCAAAGATGAATAACTCTAGTAAAAATAATGCATTTTCTCAAAGTTTGAAATAGGAAAAATATGGGAAAACATTTAAAATTATTCTTTTTGAAACCAATGAATAATTTCAAATGAAACTGGACTATGATATTTCTACAAAATGGAAGTTTTTTGTGTTGATAGAAAATCCAAAATGGCCACCACCACAGAAATAGTTAACATATCATCATGACCTTATATGTAAATGAATTCAACACTTTTTTTTCCAAAACTAGATTTGTTTTGACATATATATAAAGTAACAAACTGCATGAATAACCAGGTGAGTGATGAATCTATGTTTTTTTTGTAATTTTTTTCTGTATACAAAGTTATTGTAATCAGTACTCAATTTTCACATGTCATTTAGCAGTTTAGCAATTTACGATTATTTTTAATTATATTTTCAGTGATGTAAATCAGAATTCACACCAACTGAAGTTTGAAGTACTAGACAGACGTAAGCCCACAACAGGTATTCAAAATCTTATTATTATTTTAAATAACAAGTTGCATTTACGAAGCTTTATATAATACATTGGGACCAGCTTTTGTGTTCAGAATAGACAGGTGTTTGGTTTATACAGGTTAAATTAACAAAGATTTCCTACATTATGACTTTATTCAAAGTTTACTTTATACAGGATTCCGTTTTATTCAGGGTTCTGTTTAGACAGATTTCACTGTAATTTGGTTGTAAAAAAAGATACAGGAAGTAAAATGAATTGTCTTTTTGTGCTTTTTACCATGTTACGTCACGCTTGAAAGAACATCTGAAAGATGTACCGGTAATTTGTGCAACTGACATATCTTTCATTTGGTACTTGTTTATTCACTTGTCATAGAAGATTTAATGTACACTTTTCTGACATTGTTTATTCACTTGTCATAGAAGATTTAATGTACACTTTTCTGACATTGTTTATTTACTTGTCATAGAAGATTTAACGTACACTTTTCTGACATTGTTTATTCACTTGTCATAGAAGATTTAACGTACACTTTTCTGACATTGTTTATTCACTTGTCATAGAAGATTTAACGTACACTTTTCTGACATTGTTTATTCACTTGTCATAGAAGATTTAACATACACTTTTCTGACATTGTTTATTCACTTGTCATAGAAGATTTAACGTACACTTTTCTGACATTGTTTATTCACTTGTCATAGAAGATTTAACGTACACTTTTCTGACATTGTTTATTCACTTGTCATAGAAGATTTAACATACACTTTTCTGACATTGTTTATTCACTTGTCATAGAAGATTTAACGTACACTTTTCTGACATTGTTTATTCACTTGTCATAGAAGATTTAACGTACACTTTTCTGACATTGTTTATTCACTTGTCATAGAAGATTTAACGTACACTTTTCTGACATTGTTTATTCACTTGTCATAGAAGATTTAACGTACACTTTTCTGACATTGTTTATTCACTTGTCATAGAAGATTTAATGTACACTTTTCTGACATTGTTTATTCACTTGTCATAGAAGATTTAATGTACACTTTTCTGACATTGTTTATTTACTTGTCATAGAAGATTTAACGTACACTTTTCTGACATTGTTTATTCACTTGTCATAGAAGATTTAACATACACTTTTCTGACATTGTTTATTCACTTGTCATAGAAGATTTAACGTACACTTTTCTGACATTGTTTATAATGGAAGTGTATCTTGGACACATTTGCAGACATATCGAGAATCCAAGACAACTTGTCTGACATTCGGTCAAGCAATTTAGAAAAATTGTCTGACCAAAAGAAAAATTGTCTGACCGAATAAAAACCTAAAATGCCATCACACATATTCCACATCGCCATTAAAAACTCATTTATTTGTTTAACATTTATTCAAGAATAAATTTTTAGGCATTCAGCTATCTCGTGACATTCTCAATATTTGTTAAAAATTAAAAAGCTCATCCTGGAAATCATAACATTCATCTTCATAATCATCATCATCATCAATGTCTTTATCACACAGGTGGTTACATGCTATTTCTGTGTTTGTAAGAGGTGAAAGTGTGGACGGTCCACACTGCACACTAGTGTCAACATTATGACCAATTTCAATGTCAGAATTAATTATTTATGAATAATGTCCAAATCATCATCATTAATAAGCACAGTTTCTTGTACAGATTCAATGATATCTGTCTCGAGTGTCAAAAATAATTCAATCCATGTAATGCATGTCATTATGTTTTTTTTTCCTCGTTAAAAACTAACCAAGCCCAAGGTCGTCGCTCTGTTTGCCATTTTGAGGAAAATTTCCTGTCAGGACGATTTTTTTCATACTCCTGTTTCTTTTTCTGTTTTTCATCGTCATTTTCAATTTGTTTCCTTTTTTCCCCGGGGTCACCCGGGATAGAATCTCAACAGCGACATTTTGAGGAATCGGTCATTATTGGTGTCGAAAGGACTTGACCAATCCAACACCTTCTCTCAAATCATGAATCTTTATACCTATCGATGTCGGACCATTAATTAGTTCCGATTTTTTTTTTTACAAATGTCAATGTACCAAGAAATTAGGTTTTAAGAACATATTTAATGAAGAATACGAGCTTTATCAACCTAAGGAAACTTACGAATATTTATTTTCAAAATACAAATAGTTAAAATGAAAATCGTTTTGGTTTATTTTAAACACCGATCTAATCGAATGGCAATCTATGTTTGGGACAAATTATATTTCTTTAAGGGAAGTTACTCGATTAAGATTACGCAATGGTCAATGCAAGTTATTCACAGAAAACGCTTATTTAAAGAAATAAACATGATATTGCAAGAAGAAAGATCAACTTTTAAAGACACTGTTTGACGGACCGACAAAGAGAAAATTTTTTCCTGACCGAAGTAGATAGCAAATTTTTACCGGACTTTTGGACCGATATGCCGAAAACATCGTCAGACTGGCTTGATTTTTACCTGTCAGGTCCGACGGTCTGGCATATTTCGATATGTCTGCATTGGGTTGGATTACATTATCACATTAATGTTGTATTGTGTACACCCTGCCTGATTGCACAGGTAGTTATAAATCCAACTACCATACGATCACGATCATGACGGCCCCTTTTTATATGTCCGTCTCGAGACGGGCCGAATTATGTGATTGGGTGCAGCGGGCGGGCGGTCATCCACACAGGTTTCCACACAATAATTTTAGTTCTGTATATCGGATCTTTACCAAACCTGGCCACATGATTCCTCTGTGGAAGGGGAAGAACCCTATTTATTTTGGGGTCATTAGGTCAAAGGTCAAGGTCACCATTACTATAAATATAATTTTTGACAACAGGGTCGTTTCCACATGATAACTTTAGTTCTGTATATTGGATCTTTAACAAACTTGGCCACATGATTCCCTTGTGGAAGGGGAAAAACCCTATTTATTTTTGGGTCATTAGGTCAAAGGTCAAGGTCACCGCACAAAAGTGGTGGAATGCCACAAAATTGCTAACCTCAAAGGACTTAATTTTCCTGCTCACATGATTAGTTGTTTGACTGAATTACCATTATACCGTTTGATAATTTATATAGACGGGCGTATTTTGTGATGCAAACATTTCTTGTTTTGATTGGTTATCATTGTAATCTGAGAAGACAGTATAATAAAAACATAGATCATACAAAAGTACACTT
Organism: Bathymodiolus brooksi; assembly: GCA_963680875.1. Classification (NCBI taxonomy): domain Eukaryota; kingdom Metazoa; phylum Mollusca; class Bivalvia; order Mytilida; family Modiolidae; genus Bathymodiolus; species Bathymodiolus brooksi. Next base: position 39,933,962 of record OY804578.1, on the reverse strand, counting down.
TAGTGCACCTAACATGTTTCTGGAGTAGCCTTCATCAGGTACGCTCAAAGTCAAAAGGAGGCAAGGAACAAACAATGTTGTGATATATCTCAAAGTTCATTGATATAAGAATACAAGGAAATGAAAATTATCATACCATATATAGGTCTAGTTAAGCACATGGTGTTTATGTAAATCTACAGGGGGCATTGTGGTAGTGATCATATGGTAGTTGGATATACAACTACCTGTGCAATCAGTGCCTATCACCACTAAATTAATGGGTTTGAATCCTGCTCATGGCAAGGTGTACTCGTTACAATATTATGTGATAAAGTTTGTTAGTGACGTGTGGCAGGTTGGTCTGTCTTTTCTACATTATTATCATCTAAAAAGAGCGGTAAAATATCTTTCTGTTCAACCTGTACTTTCATCTTGTACCCTTTGATTTCTCATTTTCATTTCTTTTTTAGAAAACTTCCTTGGAGAAGCAGTTGTATATTATGATGAGTTGAAGAAGAATCCAAGTAGTCGTCAGATCATATCATTGCAGGGACGTCCAGAGAAAGGGACAGACCTGGTTTCTGGTTCCATCACTGTGGAGGTTAGTAAGAGTTATTTCTCTTTGAATTATATATACTGACTGTGTGTTTATGACTGACTGGGGCATACCGGTACATAGTAAGGTAATTTATTTGTAATACTTTATAATATATTATTTGCTTATAATAATGGTTGCATTAGAAGAACGTTTTAGATTTTATATGTCAATATAAATGTTCTGATACACCAAAAACAGAAACAACAATTTTGAAGGAGTGCTTTCTAATGCCATATTTAAGAAAGTAAGTACATTTTTAGATTATTATTAAAGCCATATTTTTAAGTAGTATTTCATGTTCTAATAAAAAGGTTTGAGATATTATCAAAATGTAAAATTATAAATGTTAAAAAAAAATTAATTTGACCTTTCTACATGTGCGAGGGATGCAATAAATTTCATAATCTTAACCTTAGATAATACATGCAATAATTACTGTGTGTAGATCTGTTTGTATATATAGCTGCCCTTTTTGTCAGGCTTGACAAAATGTTTCAAGATATGTGTTATTGTGCTTTGTTGTCTTTCTTCAATACACTGTACCGATGATATATTACTAGTCAAGTGAAACTTAGTTGTATCAAGCTGTCTTTCATGTCCCGAATTTTATGCTGTAAAATTTACGGTAGTTGGATTTACTTCTTTAGGTATGATATCAGCATTTATCACAAAAATTGTGAGTCTTAATCGTAATGTTTGAGGGTTTTTCTATCAATATGTGCAATGGAGCTTGACATTATCTGTGTAATCTACGTTTGACATGTGACACTGCAGTGTGACTAATAATTAGGAATTACTCTGCGAGAAAAAATGATTTGACATAGGTAATGTACTTGACTTATAACGTGTAGATGATTGATGATGAATTCATGAAGAGTACTATCAAGGGAAATAATCAGGACCATGTCAGAATTTAGAGATGCACATGGTATCGTTTTTTATCGTTGTTCGACACTAAATTTGTCTGTGTTTTCTTTTACTGATTGTGTTCCATTAATTATCTGTTTTGTATTTTCTAACATGTCATTTAAAAATGTTTTGATGTAGGGAGAAATCATTATTTAATATTTCTGTCTCAGTAATTTATCAGATTTTGTTAATTTAGGACAATATCAGTTTTACTTTTGATGATTGTATAAATAATTTTATATAATTCGTGTAGATGTTCTATCTTTAGTTAGTACATTTGTTGTTTTTATTAAAAAAAAACTAATTTAAACCATTACTTAAAAAATAATTATGGAGGTTAAAATACATTTAAGTTAATAAATAGCAGTACTAAATTGCTAAATTTGAATGTGTGTTTAATTTTCTTATTAAATTTTGAATTTAATATAATTCTTTAATAAATATCTGTTTAAAGGTTGTACAGAATAAATATTTTGTTTCTCAGGTTCCGTCCATATAGCCCAATAACTACTGTCAGGTGCACTGTGGAGCATCCTCATTTCTTCAAAGCTCAATTTATATCGTTTTTTCCCCCATATAGTAATGTACATTTTAATGGTAAAAAAATGCTTGTTTGTCTTGTGTAACTGCTAGTTCCAAAAATCTAACTTTTAACATGCAACGATTATCTTTAAAAGTTGACGTGAAGATGGTCTTTCACTTTATCAACCGCCACAATATAACTGAAATATTGTTGAAAGGGGCGTTAAACACCATCAACCAAACTAAACCAAACCACTTTATCATATCTGAAATGTTAAATAGCAGATCATATGCTGATTAACTTTATGGAAACAATGTTATTATACCTGTACTCGCCACAAAAAAAATGATATAAAAACTATAAAAAGACATAAACAAACATACAGCCTTCCTCTACCAATTTTGATATAAAGGTCTGAGAAACAGAATATTTATTTCGTACGTCCTTCAATCAAATTTTATTTATTTTTTTCTACCCTTTGTTATGTGTTGTAATCCCGTCCTTTCTGCGGTTTTCAGTTCCACAGTTTGGCGGCCTAAGACACTTGTTTCTGTTTGGTGTGTGTGTTATAGAATAGAAAGTTTATGTGTCCAGTGTGTCTAAAAATAGCAAAGCTTTGTAAATAGCAAGCAATCTACATACAGGTGAGTTGTCATGACAACCCGTTTAGATGTTTCTATTGTTGTTTGTAGTATCAACGACAAGAAGTTGAATTGTAATTTCTACAAATATTCGATTAAAAAAAAGTTCGTTAAAGAAACGGAATTTAAAATACCTAAAATAATAAAAAAAAAAAAATTAAATTTTGTAGGTAAAATTCTTGTCAATGATAATGACTTAGATCTGTAAATAGTTTGCTTGCCATGTCAAAGTGAGACGCACAAAATGCATGGGACCTTCACATTACTAACTCAACTCATTAGGGATATGTATATCATTGATATGTCTGACATTACATTTTCTCCTGATATTGTTGTAGTTTTGTTTTTTGTGACTTTGATATAGCTTAGTTATTGATGGTATTGGGAGTGAATCAGATGAAGATCGAGACGGACACTATCGCTAATATCTCAGCCAAATGTGATATTTGTGATAATGTCTGTCGAGGCCTTCAGAACTGACGGTATTGTTTTTATTGGTGATGTCATAATGTGTTTTACGTCAGATTGGTCGATAAACTTGCACATGCAGTTACGAACTGACCAAATATTTTTTGGATCATGGTCAGTTCAGTGATCCAAGCTTATCAGTGGCACGCATGAAAGGGAAAATGTAAAATTTTTACCGATAAAGCTATTGATTCGGCAACATTGAGTACACATGCTTTTGATGTATGACGACATTTGATGTACATCAGAGCAGTTTTATTGGTTTTGATTTGGAAAATGGAAGACAGGCCAACAACAGTTGATTCATAAATTCTGATTTTATGCCCCCACTGCTAAAAAAAATGGAAATTAAGTTTCATCCAGTGTCTGTCCATCTATTCATCCACCTCTTCCTCATTGTTTTCCTTACATAAAGTATGTTCCCCTTATGCAAATCATCTGAAATTGAAACACAAGGTCATGGACCATAAAAGACATACCAAGTTCAGTTTCAGACTTTATTCTGGTCTGGATTTCCTGAAAAATACCAATACTTCATGTTTCCTTTCAATAACTTGATTTCACTTAAGCATATCATTTAAAATTTAAGCATGATGTCAGACATCATAAAAGGCATGTTGGGATTAATATTGCTCTTTAACATTGCTTCTGTTTTCTGTTTCTGGAGTTTTGCCCCTTTATTTGCATAAATACACATTTCTCAGATTTCAGTTCAATCACTAAAGTTCCCTTAACATCATTTGAAATTTATTAAACAATCTTTTGACCACAATAAACATTCAAGATCAAATTTGATTATCCTGAATTATGTCCCTTCATTGAAAAATAAAAATATTTGGTTTCTATGATCTAACTTTAGTTTCCTTTTGTCAATTGTTTTTGTTTTTATTTTTACACAATACACAGGTAAAGTTTGAATTGAGTTATTGTTCAATTTCTTACTTCGTTGAAAAATGTCAAATGTGAGGTTTTCATGCTCTAGCTTCAGTTTCCTTTGACCAAATACTGTTAAAATTTTTGTACAATGTTTTGACAACAGGTCAAGCTCAATTTTTGACTTTATGCTTGTTATGATTCCCAAGTTAAGCCCATTTATTTTAGCTGGAAGCAGGGATCCATGTCCACTAGACATATTCTTCTTTGTCTTTTTTCAGTACAAAATTAACATATAATTTGTCTTTGATTTGTGAATGTGAAATTTATGGTAAAACAAATGTGTTGTTAAAGAATTGGCCTTGAGGAATTAATTAATATTGGTGATAATTTCTAAAAATATGTAAATTCACAATTTAATGTGATGTTTTTTATTTATGGAACCAAGATCACAATTATTTACACCTCTTATTAGTAAATACATTTTCTTGTTCGTTGTTGATTTGTCTCCATATGATGGTGTATAAACGATACAACATAATTAAGATAGTAGAATGTTATTTCTGGGAACCAGATTGTCTGATTGTCTGATTCTGATAACAGTTTCATGTTGTAAGCATGCATTTATAAAGTGAAAATATTCATATACAGTCAAGCCTCAAGGGAACCTGAAAATGTGCCTTTTATGAGCAGTTGCCTTATATATACAGGTTAAAATTACATGCACTTTTCATTAATGTGAGAATAAGACTGCCCTTTATAGACATTGCTTTGTTATATAGAGGTGCCCTTTATAGACAGTGCTTTGTTATATAGAGGTGCCCTTTATAGACAGTGCTTTGTTATATAGAGGTGCCCTTTATAGACAGTGCTTTGTTATATAGAGGTGCCCTTTATAGACAGTGCTTTGTTATATAGAGGTGCCCTTTATAGACAGTGCTTTGTTATATAGAGGTGCTCTTTATAGACAGTGCTTTGTTATATAGAGGTGCCCTTTAAGGCAGGTTTGACAGTAATTTGTTTGTTTTCATTCATACAGATTTATAGTGAGTTGAGAAAGATATTTTGAATGCTAATTTTGTTTTTGTTTTTGTATATTTTATTGTTTATCCCTATTATATACCTCACTACACATAGACATGTATTTTCTGTGATGTTTATCAAAAATTTTTTTTTAATTGCATCAGAGACATAAATAATGTGAAGATAATACAATTAATAAACATTTTTCCGGATATTTCCACTAATTTGTTTATTATTTTATTTTAACAATGCCGCTGATCATTTCAATCACACATTTTCTCGGGTGTTCTTTGGATTCACATTAATAAAGGCAAGCTTTAATGTGTTAAGGTGTTAAGTTACATTGTGCTGTTAAAATTAGAATGTACATGTTTGTGTTTATATGTGTTGTTCTCCTTAACTAATACTGCTTAGATAATTTAGAATGATGTAGCTGTCTGAGTTTGTTTGTACTTTTATTTGGGTTAGGGTTATGGTGTTTAATGTCACTTTCAACAATATTTCAGTTTTATCATGGTGGTCAGTTTTATTGGTGGAAGAAACCGAATATCTGGAGAAAAGCACAACCCTGCCACAAGTCACTGAAAAACCCTTCACATAATGTTGTACCGAGTACACCTCGCCATGTGCAGGATTCAAATTCACAACCTAAGTGGTGATAGACATTGATCATGATTGCACATGAAGTTGTAAATCCAACTGCCATATGATGATGACCAGAACGGCCCATTACTTTTATTTGGAATAATATTTCTACATATATTTGTTAAGTGGGCCGTTGGGGTCGTATTTGTATGGTAGTTAGATATGCATCTTCCTATGTAATTAGCACCACGATATAGCTGAAATATTACTAAAGTTGTTCAACACAAATCAAGCAATCAATCCTATGTAATCAGTGCCTATCACCACTAAAGTTATGAGTTTGGTTACTGCACATGGTGAGTTGTATTTGATACAACATTATGTGATAAAGTTTGTCAGTTACTTGTGGCAGATCAGAGATTTTCTCAATGTACTTTCTGGTTTCCTACACACACAAAAAACTGGAAACCACGATATAACTGAAATATTGTTGTATGTGGTGTTAAACACCCTTAGACATATTCGTTTAAGATTAATTTTGGTGATTTTTTATTGACTTTTATTTTGGAAAATATCTCAATTTGTTGAGTATTAATTGTTCCATCTGATTTTGCATAGATTTTTACAGCACTCCTAAATGGGAGCACTAGAATTCATCAATGATTCAAATGAAATAGATTTCTGATACATCATAAAACTAGGTCATTATAACTTGATTGCGACCTATTTTTTTTATACCCAAAGTAGGTTACATAGATATTTCATCAAACCTAGTGGTGTGACATATTAAAGTTAAAAGTCCGTTTGCACGATCAAAATTTGGTCAAAGTTTGTTTCGTTCGACCACACAAATTTGGATCTTCTGGTTGCCATTTTTCAAACTCATGTTCCTTTTTTTTACATAGATCTTGATTCGAAAGATGTTTTGATTTGTCAATTCCCATCGAAGTCCATCAAAGTTTTTAGAAAAAATAGGATGGGTTTCTATTCCGCCAAAGTCCATCAAAGTTCTTAAAAAAGTTTTTGATGCAAGTTTACACAATAAAAGAACTTTGTCAAAGAAAACTTTGACCAAGTTTTTGATGGAAAACTTTGATCGTGTAAATGGGCCTTAAAACAAGAGTTCTTTGACATATGTTTTAAATCTGATTATGACCATGTTTAGACTTAATTTTACCCCTTAAGTATTTCATACTGACATGTCTTCTAAACAGCATTGTGATATAATTATGAAAGTTATCTGTATATGTTTTTAACTTGAGGGATATACAATGATATACTATTATTACATAAATATACCTGTGAAATAAAATACTGTGTGCAACTTTTCAAATTTCTTATGATTCTAAAATTTGTTGTAAAATATGTTTATTTGAACCATTTGTTTTAAGAATAATATTATTGTATTTTAATGTTTTTTTTTATTTACAGTTTTTGGTCTTGGACCCTTTAGAAGCAGAAGCATACAATTATTCAGTTTCAAAAAATCAGATTTCACCAAAAAGACTTATAGAAGTAACACAGGCAAAGTCACCAAGTGGAATGCTTGTAACCACGACAACTACAACAACAGAAAAACATAATAACCGAAACGAACCTGGTGTAAACAGTAAGTTTTAATTACCATTGTACACTATGTATATTCAAAGGGAATCTTTTCAGCGAAAGGTCTTTTAAAAACATTCGATGAAAAAAATAATACCAAGAATTGAACCTTAGCTGACAGAACACCTGGTTGATCAAATAGTTTGTATCAATTCCTAGATGGTTTGATTTGTCTAAAACTTAATTGTAGCAATTCACTGCATATCAGAAGAGTTTGAAGATACCAAAGAGGTAATCAGAATCTGTAAATTGAAGAAGGATGGACAACACAATGGCCAAACGAAAAAGGACAAAAGGACAAACAACGATCTACAAAGCACTACACAGAAAACTAAAAATCAAACAGCATGTTCTCAAAACCAGGGGTGAACTCAGGTGCTCTTGGTAGGGGAAGCAATTCATGCTCCATATGTGGCACCCGTGATGTTACTCTTGTTATAAACCTGATGATAAATCATGATTGAAGAAAGGCACGAATTGTGATTACAACAAACAGAGCATACGTATCCATGGTTACTTGTGACACAAATATTCTATAACTGTTAACAAAGCAATGGTGGCGACCGTAGGTTAATTAATCTATAGCATTTAACTAAATTTCAACTCTGCACATTTGCTGTTTATTAGTTTTGCTATTTAGGTTCTCCTAACTATGTACAAAAGCGACAGCATTTTGATTATGACACATCAGAACCTTCCAGTTTAGACAGAACTTCGCCAGAAAGTAGTTTGTTACCTCATGACCGATCATTGTCACAGTCATCAGGTAGGTACCACCTACATTGTCAGAATTAGTCAGCAGCCAATCACTTCTGTCAGAATTAGATAGCGGTCAATCACTTCTGTCAGAATTAGTCAGCAGCCAATCACTTCTGTCAGAATTAGATAGCGGTCAATCACTTCTGTCAGAATTAGATAGCGGTCAATCACTTCTGTCAGAATTAGATAGCGGTCAATCACTTCTGTCAGAATTAGTCAGCAGTCAATCACTTCTGTCAGAATTAGATAGCAGTCAATCACTTCGTCTTTTGTGCATGATTCATACTCCTTAAATTCTACTTCATCAAAACAAAAATTTTAACAGGTCAAAGGGAGATAACTCTAACTGAAATTTTGTGAAATTATCAGTAAATATTATTTAGAAAAATGGTTTTCATGTGTTTAATCGATGAACCTCAAAAAATATTTGTTATCGCTCTGTCAGGATTGTTGTTACTGTGCAAGACTATGTATATCAATGTAGCTTAAGATTTCTTTTGAGCTGACCAGGTCTGAAGGTTCACAGTCAGTGACTTGCGGCAGTTAGGTGGTTTTTTGTGGGTACCCGCTTTCCTCCACCAATAAAACTGACCGTACACAACATAACTGAAATATTGTTGAAAGTGACATTAAGCACCATAATCCTAGCCCTAGGCTCACTTAAGCTGTCATCATCACATTATTCATGTTCTCAGTTGTTTGTTAGTTTTTTAGTTTTCAGTCTTCTCAGAAATTAGTGAGACATAAAAGAACTAAGCTTATCAACAATGTTACAAGGATGACACTCTTATAATTTTGTGTTGACTGTGATCCAAAATTAGACACATTTATGGTTTCTGATTGGCTGAGAATTAACCATTTACTGGTATTCTTTCTGAATGGCTGAAATTACAAACTATTCTTTTTTCAAAAGCAACAATAGTTACATTATGTGATAAAGTTTGTCGGTGACTTGCGACAGGTTGGTGGTACTCCGGTTTCCTCCAGCAATAAAACTGACCGCCAAGATATAACTGAAATATTGTTGAAAGTGGCGTTAAATACCATAACTATCACAATAACCACTTCAAAAACAACTGTGTTTGAATTACTGTATTATATAATTGTTCCTTGATCATTCCTTTAAATCATTAAATTTGTTGTTTTGTGATGAATCAAAATTTAAATCCAAGTCAGAACATACATGTAGTTTATCATACAGTACAGATTGCAAAAATTTCAAAATCACTGTGTAGCTTTCATCTTCTCATGAAGCATATGAGAACGGTAGGACACAGAATGATTCTTTGATTTTTAATGGGCTCAGATACACAAAATTGAAAAATACCAGGAATAATCATTTGTTAAATATTAAACAGTTGATTGTTTTCTTAGTAATTCTTACCCATTTGTCAAATGTACTATGAATCCCAGAGGCAACCCCAGTGTATAGAAATATTACCTATCTTATTTACTTTGGGGTACAAAAGGAAAGAAATATATGTGTTTGAAAGACTTTATTGCTAATTTTAGAACCAATCTATTTGTATGATATAGCTTGAAAGATTTCCTACATATAATCACTGAGTAAATTATGTAATTTTTATACTATGGTTTTCCGAGTTAAACAGTTAAACAATCGAATGTGAAGCATGTGATTGTTAAACTGTGTAACTCGGGGAAAAACGTGGTACAAATGATTTGTATCATGAAGTCATGCAATATCACATCTAGGTCGTTGATTATTGCACGGATCTCTGATAGTAACAAAACTACAGCCAAGATTTAAAGTGTGCAATATCTCGTATCTGCATGTATTATTTCATTGTTCTTAGCCGTTGCTTACATTCTGGTATGAAAAGATCAAATGAAAAGTAAATTTTTACTGGTTCTACCATTTGTAGACATTTTAAATATAAGATTTACAGTCAACTCATATTAGCTAAATATTACAGGAGCTTATTATAGAGTAAGTCAAGCATGATATTTATTGAAGCATGACAGAATATGTTGCCATAGTTACAGCATTATATAAACAAATGCATACATTGAAAGAGCTATTTCACATTCCCTTTGTGTATTGTTTCCCTGTTATTAGCATAAAATTTTGATCATGATCTGCACTGACAGAAGTGTCAAAGAGTGTGATGTTTTAATATATATACCCACTGAAATATAGTTTAGAAAAGAAAATATATTATTAATTATTATTAAAACTATTAATTTATATTTTTATACGACCGTCTCGAAACGGGCCGTATTATGTGATTGGGTATGGCGGGCGGTGGGCGTCCACACAGGTTTCCTCACAATAACTTTAGTTCTGTATATCGGATCTTTACCAAACATGGCCACATGATTCCCATGTGGAAGGGGAAGAACCCTATATATTTTGGGGTCATTAGTCAAAGTTCAAGGTCACCATTACTATAAATAGAAATTTTGACAACAGGGTCGTTTCCACACGATAACTTTAGTTCTGTATATTGGATCTTTAAGAAACTTGGCCACATGATTCCCCTGTGGAAGGGGAAGAACCCTATTTATTTTGGGGTCATTAGGTCAAAGGTCAAGGTCACCGTTACTATAAATATAATTGTTGACAACAGGGTCGTTTCCGCACGATAACTTTAGTTCTGTATATTGGATCTTTAAAAAACTTGGCCACATGATTCCCCTGTGGAAGGGGAAGAACCCTATTTATTTTAGGGTCATTAGGTCAAAGTTCAAAGTCACCGTTAATATAAATAGAAATTTTAACAACAGGGTCGTTTCCGCACGATAACTTTAGTTCTGCATATTGGATCTTTAACAAACTTGGCCACATGATTTCCCTGTGGAAGGGGAAGAACCCTATTTATTTAGGGGTCATTAGGTCAAAGGTCAAGGTCACAGTTACTATAAATAGAATTTTTGACAACAGGGTCGTTTCCGCACGATGACTTTAGTTCTGTATATTGGATCTTTAACAAACTTGGCCACATGATTCCCTGGTGGAAGGGGAAGAACCCTATTTATTTTGGGGTCATTAGGTCAAAGGTCAAGATCACCATTACTATAAATAGAATTTTTGACAACAGGATCGTTTCCGCATGATAACTTTAGTTCTGTATATTGGAACTTTACCAAACTTGGCCACATGATTCCCCTGTGGAAGGGGAAGAACCCTATTTATTTTGGGGTTATTACCATTATACCGTTTGATAATTTTTATAGACGGGCGTATTTTGTGATGCACACATTTCTTGTTTATTCTGCATCATCAATGGTTTTTTTTTTTCCAAATTGAAAACAGTTTAACTATTAATTTATATTTTTTAAACTGCATCATCAGTGGGTTTTTTTCTCTCCCAAATTGAAAACAGTTTCATGATTAAATGACTCATAGATGTACCGTATGCACATCATTACAATACTGGTATATCTTTACAAACAAATTGTAAAAGAGCACCTAACATTTTTCAGATAAATGGCTGGAGGACAATCAGAAAATTTAAATATTTCCGTGATACTACCGTTCCATACTTGCGTCATTTGCTTTTCTTTGGAGTTTGATAGCTTATTTTCTGCTGATTAGAATACCTCGAAAATTCTTCTTTCTATTCAAAAGAGTCCAGATGGGTTCTGTGCCTATGATGTCCCTATATCACTTTTTATTTACACGAGGAAATCATATGCTTGTTCACATCGCTTATTCAAATAAACAGTCATATATTGTTAAAAATATTATCGTTGGCCATCTTGCTAAATGAAGGGTGGAATAAAATGCTGCAACATTAGAACAAACATTTAAAGTAATCTACAATTAAATTGATATTCCACTGTTAGATATATTGTGTATATTATATACATTTGAGATACAAGCATCCATTAACATTTGTTAAATCAACACAGGATGTTTCATTTTCGCTAGCCGAGGGTTACAATCTGCCTCCCTTCTTCCTCACCCTTGGCCATATTAGCTGTAAATCTGTAATTCCTGAGCACTGTTATCTGCTGGATTTTGCCAATTATGTCCCTTATAATGATATCATTTCAACCAATCGGCACAAGGCATTCTTTGTACCTCATTTCAAAATATATACACAGTTAACTTAAAAACACTAAATATGTTCCCAAAATTATTCTGTGGTTTTTTGCAACCCTTCATAGCAAAACCTACACATATATTTACACATTTTTCCTACAAAGCACATTATAATTGGTTGGGCTGTCGCTGGCTGCATGCAGTTGTAACCCTCACCTCGAGACCATGAAAAATCTGTCTAACCTAGCCAAGATTGAAGAGTATGGCTGGTGGATCGTAACTCTTGGCTAGCAAAGATAAAGAAGTTTGGACTCTGAATTCAAAAAATATATATATTCATGATATGATTCTTTTAAAATTCAAACATTCTGCTTAAAGGTTAGTCAGCTTTTTTATGCCCCCGCGACGAAGAGTCGGGGGGCATATTAATTTACCCCCTGTCCATCCGTTCGTCCGTCTGTCCGTCCGTTCGTCCGTCCGGATATAGATACATGGTTTGTCCGGCTATCTCCTCCTACAGTTTGGAGCTACAGCTTTAATATTTTGTAGGATGTTTATACACATAATGGAGGTGTGCATGTCCACAGGATTTTGATTTTCTTCGAATATTCTCAAAATGACAGGTAGTTGGACTTAGTCATTTTTTTCGTACTAGCTGCATAAAGGGAACATGGTTTGTCCGGCTAACCCCTCCTACAGTTTTAGAGCCACAGCTTTAATATTTTGCAGGATGTTTATGCACATAATGGAAGTGTGCCTGTCCACAGGATTTTGATTTTCATCAAATATTCTCAAAATGACAGGTAGTTGGACTTAGTCATTTTGTTCGTTCGTCCGGATATAGATACATGGTTTGTCTGGCTATCTCCTCCTACAGTTTTAGAGCTACAGCTTTAATATTTTGTAGGATGTTTATACACATAATGGAGATGTGCATGTCCACAGGATTTTGATGGTCACGCGGGGGCATTATTTGTGTCTTACAGACACACTTCATTTTTTTTATATCACTCCTAACAAAACTACTTTGTCCATAATTATCAAGTGCGGGGCATACTTCTTTTCTAGTTGTTTAATGAAGTTTGAAATTTGGTTACCAGAGCGATGGTTCACAATTTAATGGTAAACGTTTTGTTTCTGTCCAATTGTATTTTAGAACTGTTCTGATGGTGTCACATTTTTTTTGTGTGTTTCATTTCATCAATAATAATGCTGCTGTTGTTAAAAAGTAGACAACATTTTGATAAGGAATTATTACACTGTAAACATATTCATTTTGATGGGAGAGCCATTTTGTATTGTAGCCTATAAATATTTCGGCTATTAGCTATATGTACGAGGTATTAACATTTCGGTACATGTGTTAAAAGTGAGATTAGAAAATCACTTGAATACAAGCAATTCCACGTTAACATTATTTGCCTATATGCATGAGTTTTTTTTTTAATTACAAAAATGATCTAAATGGCAAGCTAAAACTAACCATTGTTGTTACTTTTTTTTGTTTTGATTCTAAGGGACCGACCATTTAACTTTTAGGTGGGTAGAGTGCTATGTATTGCCTCGAGCCAGAAAATTCAAATATTGTTTTACATGAAAAATCATTAATTATTTTGGTCAAATTTTACCAAAATTTCTCATTGAAAACTGCAGGGTCAGATTATTTATATTTTGTCTCTTTCAGATCAATTACATTATTTTTCTATAAATTTTGACGACAGTTCAAATCTTTAAAAAAAAACATAGCCCCCCACCCCCCATTTTACAAGTTAAATTTTCACTCCCTCATTACTAACATATTTATTTATTTTTGACTTGTATGCATGGTGTTTTGTTTGCAGATTTTGTTCAGATAGATGGAGTAGATTCTGTAGTAGAAACGGCCATTAGAGAGCTAAAAAATAATAAACGTAAATCTCGCACACCAACAAAGACCACTACGCTCATCATTACTGGTGTACAAAGGGTAAGGTTAATAACCAACAATATTTTATTACACCAACAAAAGCAAAAACACAGGATAATATGAAGCAGCCGACCGCGATACTGGTACTACAATACTGGTACATAATACTGGTAATACCAGTATCTTCCAGTATCTGCAATACTGGTACAGATACTGGTAAATACTAGTTACCCAGTATCTTCCAGAATTTTCCAGTATCTGCAATACTAGAAGATACTGGTCATTGCCAAAATATGAGTATTATAGATACCGGAAGATTCTGGGAAATACTGGTAATACCAGTATTGCAGATACTGGAAGATTCTGGAAAATACTGGTAATATCAGTATTGCAGATACTGGAAGATTCTGGAAAATACTGGTAATACCAGTATTGCAGATACTGGAAGATTCTGGAAAATACTGGTTATACCAGTATTGCAGATATTGGAAGATTAGATAGAATTCCGGTTAACCCGAGTTTTTATGTCTACATTATACTAAAAGAATTGAATATAATTCATACTCATACGTCATTTCTGCTGTACATAACATAAGAGGCAAAAGCCCTGTAATGTCAAAATATTTTGTATGGTCCCTTAGAGTTTGATATATATTGGTAAGGTAATTTGACATGACTGGGCGGAGCCTAATACTAACAGTAAATACAATGAGCTGTGATTTACAGTTAGAATTAGGCTATGCCCACACGTGTCAAATTACCAGATACTAGAGTTTCCAGTATTGTGTGTTTTACAATACTAGTATTACCAGTATTGTTGGATGAAGAATACTGGAGCTTCCAGTATCGTGTGTTTTACAATACTAGTATTACCAGTATTGTTGGATGAAGAATTCTGGAGCTTCCAGTATCGTGTGTTTTACAATACTAGTATTACCAGTATTGTTGGATGAAGAATACTGGAGCTTCCAGTATTGTGTATAGATCAACGATTCTGGTATTCCAGTATTGTAAATGCACGATACTGGTACATCCAGTATTGTAAATGTACGATACTGGTATTACCAGTATTGTAACATTACAATACTGGTATTTCTAGTATTTCTAGTATTGTACAGTGTTACAATACTGGTATTACCAGTATTGTAATATTTACAATACTGGTATTTCCAGTATTGTGAATATTATAATACGTTGTTATTTATCATAACTGGTGTAGGAGACATGTTAGAGTGGTTAACGTTGTTATTTATCATACCTGGTGTAGGAGACATGTTAGAGTGGTTAACGTTGTTATTTATCATAACTGGTGTAGGAGACATGTTAGAGTGGTTAATGTTGTTATTTATCATAACTGGTGTAGGAGACATGTTAGAGTGGTTAACGTTGTTATTTATCATAACTGGTGTAGGAGACATGTTAGAGTGGTTAACGTTGTTATTTATCATAACTGGTGTAGGAGACATGTTAGAGTGGTTAACCGTTGTTATTTATCATAACTGGTGTAGGAGACATGTTAGAGTGGTTAACGTTGTTATTTATCATAACTGGTGTAGGAGACATGTTAGAGTGGTTAACGTTGTTATTTATCATAACTGGTGTAGGAGACATGTTAGAGTGGTTAACGTTGTTATTTATCATAACTGGTGTAGGAGACATGTTAGAGTGGTTAACGTTGTTATTTATCATAACTGGTGTAGGAGACATGTTAGAGTGGTTAACGTTGTTATTTATCATAACCTGGTGTAGGAGACATGTTAGAGTGGTTAACGTTGTTATTTATCATAACTGGTGTAGGAGACATGTTAGAGTGGTTAACGTTGTTATTTATCATAACTGGTGTAGGAGACATGTTAGAGTGGTTAACGTTGTTATTTATCATAACTGGTGTAGGAGACATGTTAGAGTGGTTAACGTTGTTATTTATCATAACTGGTGTAGGAGACATGTTAGAGTGGTTAACGTTGTTATTTATCATAACTGGTGTAGGAGACATGTTAGAGTGGTTAACGTTGTTATTTATCATAACTGGTGTAGGAGACATGTTAGAGTGGTTAACGTTGTTATTTATCATAACTGGTGTAGGAGACATGTTAGAGTGGTTAACGTTGTTATTTATCATAACTGGTGTAGGAGACATGTTAGAGTGGTTAACGTTGTTATTTATCATAACTGGTGTAGGAGACATGTTAGAGTGGTTAACGTTGTTATTTATCATAACTGGTGTAGGAGACATGTTAGAGTGGTTAACGTTGTTATTTATCATAACTGGTGTAGGAGACATGTTAGAGTGGTTAACGTTGTTATTTATCATACCTGGTGTAGGAGACATGTTAGAGTGGTTAACGTTGTTATTTATCATACCTGGTGTAGGAGACATGTTAGAGTGGTTAACGTTGTTATTTATCATAACTGGTGTAGGAGACATGTTAGAGTGGTTAACGTTGTTATTTATCATACCTGATGTAGGAGACATGTTAGAGTGGTTAACGCTGTTATTAATCATAACTGGTGTGGAGACATGTTAGAGTGGTTAACGTTGTTATTTATCATAAATGTGTAGGAGACATGTTAGAGTGGTTAACGTTGTTATTTATCATACCTGGTGTAGGAGACATGTTAGAGTGGTTAACGTTGTTATTTATCATACCTGGTGTAGGAGGACATGTTAGAGTGGTTAACGTTGTTATTTATTCATACTGATGTAGGAGACATGTTAGAGTGGTTAACTTGTTATTTATCATAACTGGTGTAGGAGACATGTTAGAGTGGTTAACGTTGTTATTTATCATAACTGGTGTAGGAGACATGTTAGAGTGGTTAACGTTGTTATTTATCATAACTGGTGTAGGAGACATGTTAGAGTGGTTAACGTTGTTATTTATCATAACTGGTGTAGGAGACATGTTAGAGTGGTTAACGTTGTTATTTATCATACCTGGTGTAGGAGACATGTTAGAGTGGTTAACGTTGTTATTTATCATAACTGGTGTAGGAGACATGTTAGAGTGGTTAACGTTGTTATTTATCATACCTGATGTAGGAGACATGTTAGAGTGGTTAACGCTGTTATTAATCATAACTGGTGTAGGAGACATGTTAGAGTGGTTAACGTTGTTATTTATCATAACTGGTGTAGGAGACATGTTAGAGTGGTTAACGTTGTTATTTATCATACCTGGTGTAGGAGACATGTTAGAGTGGTTAACGTTGTTATTTATCATACCTGATGTAGGAGACATTTTAGAGTGGTTAACATTGTTATTTATCATAACTGGTGTAGGAGACATGTTAGAGTGGTTAACGTTGTTATTTATCATAACTGGTGTAGGAGACATGTTAGAGTGGTTAACGTTGTTATTTATCATAACTGGTGTAGGAGACATGTTAGAGTGGTTAACGTTGTTATTTATCATAACTGGTGTAGGAGACATGTTAGAGTGGTTAACGTTGTTATTTATCATACCTGGTGTAGGAGACATGTTAGAGTGGTTAACGTTGTTATTTATCATAACTGGTGTAGGAGACATGTTAGAGTGGTTAACGTTGTTATTTATCATAACTGGTGTAGGAGACATGTTAGAGTGGTTAACGTTGTTATTTATCATAACTGGTGTAGGAGACATGTTAGAGTGGTTAACGTTGTTATTTATCATAACTGGTGTAGGAGACATGTTAGAGTGGTTAACGTTGTTATTTATCATAACTGGTGTAGGAGACATGTTAGAGTGGTTAACGTTGTTATTTATCATAACTGGTGTAGGAGACATGTTAGAGTGGTTAACGTTGTTATTTATCATAACTGGTGTAGGAGACATGTTAGAGTGGTTAACGTTGTTATTTATCATACCTGATGTAGGAGACATGTTAGAGTGGTTAACGTTGTTATTTATCATAACTGATGTAGGAGACATGTTAGAGTGGTTAACGTTGTTATTTATCATAACTGGTGTAGGAGACATGTTAGAGTGGTTAACGTTGTTATTTATCATAACTGGTGTAGGAGACATGTTAGAGTGGTTAACGTTGTTATTTATCATAACTGGTGTAGGAGACATGTTAGAGTGGTTAACGTTGTTATTTATCATAACTGGTGTAGGAGACATGTTAGAGTGGTTAACGTTGTTATTTATCATACCTGGTGTAGGAGACATGTTAGAGTGGTTAACGTTGTTATTTATCATAACTGGTGTAGGAGACATGTTAGAGTGGTTAACGTTGTTATTTATCATACCTGATGTAGGAGACATGTTAGAGTGGTTAACGCTGTTATTAATCATAACTGGTGTAGGAGACATGTTAGAGTGGTTAACGTTGTTATTTATCATAACTGGTGTAGGAGACATGTTAGAGTGGTTAACGTTGTTATTTATCATACCTGGTGTAGGAGACATGTTAGAGTGGTTAACGTTGTTATTTATCATACCTGGTGTAGGAGACATGTTAGAGTGGTTAACGTTGTTATTTATCATAACTGGTGTAGGAGACATGTTAGAGTGGTTAACGTTGTTATTTATCATAACTGGTGTAGGAGACATGTTAGAGTGGTTAACGTTGTTATTTATCATACCTGATGTAGGAGACATGTTAGAGTGGTTAACGTTGTTATTTATCATAACTGGTGTAGGAGACATGTTAGAGTGGTTAACGTTGTTATTTATCATACCTGATGTAGGAGACATGTTAGAGTGGTTAACGTTGTTATTTATCATAACTGGTGTAGGAGACATGTTAGAGTGGTTAACGTTGTTATTTATCATAACTGGTGTAGGAGACATGTTAGAGTGGTTAACGTTGTTATTTATCATAACTGGTGTAGGAGACATGTTAGAGTGGTTAACGTTGTTATTTATCATACCTGGTGTAGGAGACATGTTAGAGTGGTTAACGTTGTTATTTATCATAACTGGTGTAGGAGACATGTTAGAGTGGTTAACGTTGTTATTTATCATACCTGGTGTAGGAGACATGTTAGAGTGGTTAACATTGTTATTTATCATACCTGGTGTAGGAGACATGTTAGAGTGGTTAACGTTGTTATTTATCATAACTGGTGTAGGAGACATGTTAGAGTGGTTAACGTTGTTATTTATCATACCTGGTGTAGGAGACATGTTAGAGTGGTTAACGTTGTTATTTATCATAACTGGTGTAGGAGACATGTTAGAGTGGTTAACGTTGTTATTTATCATACCTGGTGTAGGAGACATGTTAGAGTGGTTAACGTTGTTATTTATCATACCTGGTGTAGGAGACATGTTAGAGTGGTTAACATTGTTATTTATCATAACTGGTGTAGGAGACATGTTAGAGTGGTTAACGTTGTTATTTATCATAACTGGTGTAGGAGACATGTTAGAGTGGTTAACGTTGTTATTTATCATAACTGGTGTAGGAGACATGTTAGAGTGGTTAACGTTGTTATTTATCATAACTGATGTAGGAGACATGTTAGAGTGGTTAACGTTGTTATTTATCATAACTGATGTAGGAGACATGTTAGAGTGGTTAACGTTGTTATTTATCATACCTGGTGTAGGAGACATGTTAGAGTGGTTAACGTTGTTATTTATCATACCTGGTGTAGGAGACATGTTAGAGTGGTTAACATTGTTATTTATCATAACTGGTGTAGGAGACATGTTAGAGTGGTTAACGTTGTTATTTATCATAACTGGTGTAGGAGACATGTTAGAGTGGTTAACGTTGTTATTTATCATAACTGGTGTAGGAGACATGTTAGAGTGGTTAACGTTGTTATTTATCATAACTGATGTAGGAGACATGTTAGAGTGGTTAACGTTGTTATTTATCATAACTGATGTAGGAGACATGTTAGAGTGGTTAACGTTGTTATTTATCATAACTGATGTAGGAGACATGTTAGAGTGGTTAACGTTGTTATTTATCATAACTGGTGTAGGAGACATGTTAGAGTGGTTAACGTTGTTATTTATCATAACTGGTGTAGGAGACATGTTAGAGTGGTTAACGTTGTTATTTATCATAACTGATGTAGGAGACATGTTAGAGTGGTTAACGTTGTTATTTATCATAACTGGTGTAGGAGACATGTTAGAGTGGTTAACGTTGTTATTTATCATAACTGGTGTAGGAGACATGTTAGAGTGGTTAACGTTGTTATTTATCATACCTGGTGTAGGAGACATGTTAGAGTGGTTAACGTTGTTATTTATCATAACTGGTGTAGGAGACATGTTAGAGTGGTTAACGTTGTTATTTATCATAACTGGTGTAGGAGACATGTTAGAGTGGTTAACGTTGTTATTTATCATAACTGGTGTAGGAGACATGTTAGAGTGGTTAACGTTGTTATTTATCATAACTGGTGTAGGAGACATGTTAGAGTGGTTAACATTGTTATTTATCATAACTGGTGTAGGAGACATGTTAGAGTGGTTAACGTTGTTATTTATCATAACTGGTGTAGGAGACATGTTAGAGTGGTTAACGTTATTATTTATCATAACTGGTGTAGGAGACATGTTAGAGTGGTTAACATTGTTATTTATCATAACTGGTGTAGGAGACATGTTAGAGTGGTTAACGTTATTATTTATCATAACTGGTGTAGGAGACATGTTAGAGTGGTTAACGTTGTTATTTATCATACCTGATGTAGGAGACATGTTAGAGTGGTTAACGTTGTTATTTATCATACCTGGTGTAGGAGACATGTTAGAGTGGTTAACATTGTTATTTATCATAACTGGTGTAGGAGACATGTTAGAGTGGTTAACGTTGTTATTTATCATAACTGGTGTAGGAGACATGTTAGAGTGGTTAACGTTGTTATTTATCATAACTGGTGTAGGAGACATGTTAGAGTGGTTAACATTGTTATTTATCATAACTGGTGTAGGAGACATGTTAGAGTGGTTAACATTGTTATTTATCATAACTGGTGTAGGAGACATGTTAGAGTGGTTAACGTTGTTATTTATCATAACTGGTGTAGGAGACATGTTAGAGTGGTTAACGTTATTATTTATCATAACTGGTGTAGGAGACATGTTAGAGTGGTTAACATTGTTATTTATCATAACTGGTGTAGGAGACATGTTAGAGTGGTTAACGTTATTATTTATCATACCTGGTGTAGGAGACATGTTAGAGTGGTTAACGTTGTTATTTATCATACCTGGTGTAGGAGACATGTTAGAGTGGTTAACGTTGTTATTTATCATAACTGGTGTAGGAGACATGTTAGAGTGGTTAACGTTGTTATTTATCATAACTGGTGTAGGAGACATGTTAGAGTGGTTAACGTTGTTATTTATCATAACTGGTGTAGGAGACATGTTAGAGTGGTTAACGTTGTTATTTATCATACCTGGTGTAGGAGACATGTTAGATTGGTTAACGTTGTTATTTATCATAACTGGTGTAGGAGACATGTTAGAGTGGTTAACGTTGTTATTTATCATACCTGGTGTAGGAGACATGTTAGAGTGGTTAACGTTGTTATTTATCATAACTGGTGTAGGAGACATGTTAGAGTGGTTAACGTTGTTATTTATCATAACTGGTGTAGGAGACATGTTAGAGTGGTTAACGTTGTTATTTATCATAACTGGTGTAGGAGACATGTTAGAGTGGTTAACGTTGTTATTTATCATACCTGATGTAGGAGACATGTTAGAGTGGTTAACGTTGTTATTTATCATAACTGATGTAGGAGACATGTTAGAGTGGTTAACGTTGTTATTTATCATACCTGGTGTAGGAGACATGTTAGAGTGGTTAACGTTGTTATTTATCATAACTGGTGTAGGAGACATGTTAGAGTGGTTAACGTTGTTATTTATCATAACTGGTGTAGGAGACATGTTAGAGTGGTTAACGTTGTTATTTATCATACCTGGTGTAGGAGACATGTTAGAGTGGTTAACGTTGTTATTTATCATAACTGGTGTAGGAGACATGTTAGAGTGGTTAACGTTGTTATTTATCATACCTGATGTAGGAGACATGTTAGAGTGGTTAACGCTGTTATTAATCATAACTGGTGTAGGAGACATGTTAGAGTGGTTAACGTTGTTATTTATCATACCTGGTGTAGGAGACATGTTAGAGTGGTTAACGTTGTTATTTATCATACCTGGTGTAGGAGACATGTTAGAGTGGTTAACGTTGTTATTTATCATACCTGGTGTAGGAGACATGTTAGAGTGGTTAACGTTGTTATTTATCATAACTGGTGTAGGAGACATGTTAGAGTGGTTAACGTTGTTATTTATCATAACTGGTGTAGGAGACATGTTAGAGTGGTTAACGTTGTTATTTATCATACCTGATGTAGGAGACATGTTAGAGTGGTTAACGTTGTTATTTATCATAACTGGTGTAGGAGACATGTTAGAGTGGTTAACGTTGTTATTTATCATACCTGATGTAGGAGACATGTTAGAGTGGTTAACGTTGTTATTTATCATAACTGGTGTAGGAGACATGTTAGAGTGGTTAACGTTGTTATTTATCATAACTGGTGTAGGAGACATGTTAGAGTGGTTAACGTTGTTATTTATCATAACTGGTGTAGGAGACATGTTAGAGTGGTTAACGTTGTTATTTATCATACCTGGTGTAGGAGACATGTTAGAGTGGTTAACGTTGTTATTTATCATAACTGGTGTAGGAGACATGTTAGAGTGGTTAACGTTGTTATTTATCATACCTGGTGTAGGAGACATGTTAGAGTGGTTAACATTGTTATTTATCATACCTGGTGTAGGAGACATGTTAGAGTGGTTAACGTTGTTATTTATCATAACTGGTGTAGGAGACATGTTAGAGTGGTTAACGTTGTTATTTATCATACCTGGTGTAGGAGACATGTTAGAGTGGTTAACGTTGTTATTTATCATAACTGGTGTAGGAGACATGTTAGAGTGGTTAACGTTGTTATTTATCATAACTGGTGTAGGAGACATGTTAGAGTGGTTAACGTTGTTATTTATCATACCTGGTGTAGGAGACATGTTAGAGTGGTTAACATTGTTATTTATCATAACTGGTGTAGGAGACATGTTAGAGTGGTTAACGTTGTTATTTATCATAACTGGTGTAGGAGACATGTTAGAGTGGTTAACGTTGTTATTTATCATAACTGGTGTAGGAGACATGTTAGAGTGGTTAACGTTGTTATTTATCATAACTGATGTAGGAGACATGTTAGAGTGGTTAACGTTGTTATTTATCATAACTGATGTAGGAGACATGTTAGAGTGGTTAACGTTGCTATTTATCATAACTGATGTAGGAGACATGTTAGAGTGGTTAACGTTGTTATTTATCATAACTGGTGTAGGAGACATGTTAGAGTGGTTAACATTGTTATTTATCATAACTGGTGTAGGAGACATGTTAGAGTGGTTAACGTTGTTATTTATCATAACTGGTGTAGGAGACATGTTAGAGTGGTTAACGTTGTTATTTATCATAACTGATGTAGGAGACATGTTAGAGTGGTTAACGTTGTTATTTATCATAACTGGTGTAGGAGACATGTTAGAGTGGTTAACGTTGTTATTTATCATAACTGGTGTAGGAGACATGTTAGAGTGGTTAACGTTGTTATTTATCATACCTGGTGTAGGAGACATGTTAGAGTGGTTAACGTTGTTATTTATCATAACTGGTGTAGGAGACATGTTAGAGTGGTTAACGTTGTTATTTATCATAACTGGTGTAGGAGACATGTTAGAGTGGTTAACGTTGTTATTTATCATAACTGGTGTAGGAGACATGTTAGAGTGGTTAACGTTGTTATTTATCATAACTGGTGTAGGAGACATGTTAGAGTGGTTAACATTGTTATTTATCATAACTGGTGTAGGAGACATGTTAGAGTGGTTAACGTTGTTATTTATCATAACTGGTGTAGGAGACATGTTAGAGTGGTTAACGTTATTATTTATCATAACTGGTGTAGGAGACATGTTAGAGTGGTTAACATTGTTATTTATCATAACTGGTGTAGGAGACATGTTAGAGTGGTTAACGTTATTATTTATCATAACTGGTGTAGGAGACATGTTAGAGTGGTTAACGTTGTTATTTATCATACCTGATGTAGGAGATATGTTAGAGTGGTTAACGTTGTTATTTATCATACCTGGTGTAGGAGACATGTTAGAGTGGTTAACATTGTTATTTATCATAACTGGTGTAGGAGACATGTTAGAGTGGTTAACGTTGTTATTTATCATAACTGGTGTAGGAGACATGTTAGAGTGGTTAACGTTGTTATTTATCATAACTGGTGTAGGAGACATGTTAGAGTGGTTAACATTGTTATTTATCATAACTGGTGTAGGAGACATGTTAGAGTGGTTAACATTCTTATTTATCATAACTGGTGTAGGAGACATGTTAGAGTGGTTAACGTTGTTATTTATCATAACTGGTGTAGGAGACATGTTAGAGTGGTTAACGTTGTTATTTATCATAACTGGTGTAGGAGACATGTTAGAGTGGTTAACGTTGTTATTTATCATAACTGATGTAGGAGACATGTTAGAGTGGTTAACGTTGTTATTTATCATAACTGATGTAGGAGACATGTTAGAGTGGTTAACGTTGTTATTTATCATAACTGATGTAGGAGACATGTTAGAGTGGTTAACGTTGTTATTTATCATAACTGGTGTAGGAGACATGTTAGAGTGGTTAACGTTGTTATTTATCATAACTGGTGTAGGAGACATGTTAGAGTGGTTAACGTTGTTATTTATAATAACTGATGTAGGAGACATGTTAGAGTGGTTAACGTTGTTATTTATCATAACTGGTGTAGGAGACATGTTAGAGTGGTTAACGTTATTATTTATCATAACTGGTGTAGGAGACATGTTAGAGTGGTTAACATTGTTATTTATCATACCTGATGTAGGAGACATGTTAGAGTGGTTAACGTTGTTATTTATCATACCTGGTGTAGGAGACATGTTAGAGTGGTTAACATTGTTATTTATCATAACTGGTGTAGGAGACATGTTAGAGTGGTTAACGTTGTTATTTATCATAACTGGTGTAGGAGACATGTTAGAGTGGTTAACGTTGTTATTTATCATAACTGGTGTAGGAGACATGTTAGAGTGGTTAACATTGTTATTTATCATAACTGGTGTAGGAGACATGTTAGAGTGGTTAACATTCTTATTTATCATAACTGGTGTAGGAGACATGTTAGAGTGGTTAACGTTGTTATTTATCATAACTGGTGTAGGAGACATGTTAGAGTGGTTAACGTTGTTATTTATCATAACTGGTGTAGGAGACATGTTAGAGTGGTTAACGTTGTTATTTATCATAACTGATGTAGGAGACATGTTAGAGTGGTTAACGTTGTTATTTATCATAACTGATGTAGGAGACATGTTAGAGTGGTTAACGTTGTTATTTATCATAACTGATGTAGGAGACATGTTAGAGTGGTTAACGTTGTTATTTATCATAACTGGTGTAGGAGACATGTTAGAGTGGTTAACGTTGTTATTTATCATAACTGGTGTAGGAGACATGTTAGAGTGGTTAACGTTGTTATTTATCATAACTGATGTAGGAGACATGTTAGAGTGGTTAACGTTGTTATTTATCATAACTGGTGTAGGAGACATGTTAGAGTGGTTAACGTTGTTATTTATCATAACTGGTGTAGGAGACATGTTAGAGTGGTTAACGTTGTTATTTATCATAACTGATGTAGGAGACATGTTAGAGTGGTTAACGTTGTTATTTATCATAACTGGTGTAGGAGACATGTTAGAGTGGTTAACGTTGTTATTTATCATAACTGGTGTAGGAGACATGTTAGAGTGGTTAACGTTGTTATTTATCATACCTGGTGTAGGAGACATGTTAGAGTGGTTAACGTTGTTATTTATCATAACTGGTGTAGGAGACATGTTAGAGTGGTTAACGTTGTTATTTATCATACCTGGTGTAGGAGACATGTTAGAGTGGTTAACATTGTTATTTATCATAACTGGTGTAGGAGACATGTTAGAGTGGTTAACGTTGTTATTTATCATAACTGGTGTAGGAGACATGTTAGAGTGGTTAACGTTGTTATTTATCATAACTGGTGTAGGAGACATGTTAGAGTGGTTAACGTTGTTATTTATCATAACTGGTGTAGGAGACATGTTAGAGTGGTTAACGTTGTTATTTATCATAACTGGTGTAGGAGACATGTTAGAGTGGTTAACGTTGTTATTTATCATACCTGGTGTAGGAGACATGTTAGAGTGGTTAACGTTGTTATTTATCATAACTGGTGTAGGAGACATGTTAGAGTGGTTAACGTTGTTATTTATCATACCTGATGTAGGAGACATGTTAGAGTGGTTAACGCTGTTATTAATCATAACTGGTGTAGGAGACATGTTAGAGTGGTTAACGTTGTTATTTATCATAACTGGTGTAGGAGACATGTTAGAGTGGTTAACGTTGTTATTTATCATACCTGGTGTAGGAGACATGTTAGAGTGGTTAACGTTGTTATTTATCATACCTGGTGTAGGAGACATGTTAGAGTGGTTAACGTTGTTATTTATCATAACTGGTGTAGGAGACATGTTAGAGTGGTTAACGTTGTTATTTATCATAACTGGTGTAGGAGACATGTTAGAGTGGTTAACGTTGTTATTTATCATACCTGATGTAGGAGACATGTTAGAGTGGTTAACGTTGTTATTTATCATAACTGGTGTAGGAGACATGTTAGAGTGGTTAACGTTGTTATTTATCATACCTGATGTAGGAGACATGTTAGAGTGGTTAACGTTGTTATTTATCATAACTGGTGTAGGAGACATGTTAGAGTGGTTAACGTTGTTATTTATCATAACTGGTGTAGGAGACATGTTAGAGTGGTTAACGTTGTTATTTATCATAACTGGTGTAGGAGACATGTTAGAGTGGTTAACGTTGTTATTTATCATACCTGGTGTAGGAGACATGTTAGAGTGGTTAACGTTGTTATTTATCATAACTGGTGTAGGAGACATGTTAGAGTGGTTAACGTTGTTATTTATCATACCTGGTGTAGGAGACATGTTAGAGTGGTTAACGTTGTTATTTATCATAACTGATGTAGGAGACATGTTAGAGTGGTTAACGTTGTTATTTATCATAACTGATGTAGGAGACATGTTAGAGTGGTTAACGTTGTTATTTATCATAACTGATGTAGGAGACATGTTAGAGTGGTTAACGTTGTTATTTATCATAACTGGTGTAGGAGACATGTTAGAGTGGTTAACATTGTTATTTATCATAACTGGTGTAGGAGACATGTTAGAGTGGTTAACGTTGTTATTTATCATAACTGGTGTAGGAGACATGTTAGAGTGGTTAACGTTGTTATTTATCATAACTGATGTAGGAGACATGTTAGAGTGGTTAACGTTGTTATTTATCATAACTGGTGTAGGAGACATGTTAGAGTGGTTAACGTTGTTATTTATCATAACTGGTGTAGGAGACATGTTAGAGTGGTTAACGTTGTTATTTATCATACCTGGTGTAGGAGACATGTTAGAGTGGTTAACGTTGTTATTTATCATAACTGGTGTAGGAGACATGTTAGAGTGGTTAACGTTGTTATTTATCATAACTGGTGTAGGAGACATGTTAGAGTGGTTAACGTTGTTATTTATCATAACTGGTGTAGGAGACATGTTAGAGTGGTTAACGTTGTTATTTATCATAACTGGTGTAGGAGACATGTTAGAGTGGTTAACATTGTTATTTATCATAACTGGTGTAGGAGACATGTTAGAGTGGTTAACGTTGTTATTTATCATAACTGGTGTAGGAGACATGTTAGAGTGGTTAACGTTATTATTTATCATAACTGGTGTAGGAGACATGTTAGAGTGGTTAACATTGTTATTTATCATAACTGGTGTAGGAGACATGTTAGAGTGGTTAACGTTATTATTTATCATAACTGGTGTAGGAGACATGTTAGAGTGGTTAACGTTGTTATTTATCATACCTGATGTAGGAGACATGTTAGAGTGGTTAACGTTGTTATTTATCATACCTGGTGTAGGAGACATGTTAGAGTGGTTAACATTGTTATTTATCATAACTGGTGTAGGAGACATGTTAGAGTGGTTAACGTTGTTATTTATCATAACTGGTGTAGGAGACATGTTAGAGTGGTTAACGTTGTTATTTATCATAACTGGTGTAGGAGACATGTTAGAGTGGTTAACATTGTTATTTATCATAACTGGTGTAGGAGACATGTTAGAGTGGTTAACATTCTTATTTATCATAACTGGTGTAGGAGACATGTTAGAGTGGTTAACGTTGTTATTTATCATAACTGGTGTAGGAGACATGTTAGAGTGGTTAACGTTGTTATTTATCATAACTGGTGTAGGAGACATGTTAGAGTGGTTAACATTGTTATTTATCATAACTGGTGTAGGAGACATGTTAGAGTGGTTAACGTTATTATTTATCATACCTGGTGTAGGAGACATGTTAGAGTGGTTAACGTTGTTATTTATCATACCTGGTGTAGGAGACATGTTAGAGTGGTTAACGTTGTTATTTATCATAACTGGTGTAGGAGACATGTTAGAGTGGTTAACGTTGTTATTTATCATAACTGGTGTAGGAGACATGTTAGAGTGGTTAACGTTGTTATTTATCATAACTGGTGTAGGAGACATGTTAGAGTGGTTAACGTTGTTATTTATCATAACTGGTGTAGGAGACATGTTAGAGTGGTTAACGTTGTTATTTATCATAACTGGTGTAGGAGACATGTTAGAGTGGTTAACATTGTTATTTATCATAACTGGTGTAGGAGACATGTTAGAGTGGTTAACGTTGTTATTTATCATAACTGGTGTAGGAGACATGTTAGAGTGGTTAACGCTGTTATTTATCATACCTGGTGTAGGAGACATGTTAGAGTGGTTAACGTTGTTATTTATCATAACTGGTGTAGGAGACATGTTAGAGTGGTTAACGTTGTTATTTATCATACCTGGTGTAGGAGACATGTTAGAGTGGTTAACGTTGTTATTTATCATACCTGGTGTAGGAGACATGTTAGAGTGGTTAACATTGTTATTAATCATAACTGGTGTAGGAGACATGTTAGAGTGGTTAACGTTGTTATTTATCATACCTGGTGTAGGAGACATGTTAGAGTGGTTAACATTGTTATTTATCATACCTGGTGTAGGAGACATGTTAGAGTGGTTAACATTGTTATTTATCATACCTGGTGTAGGAGACATGTTAGAGTGGTTAACATTGTTATTTATCATACCTGGTGTAGGAGACATGTTAGAGTGGTTAACATTGTTATTTATCATACCTGGTGTAGGAGACATGTTAGAGTGGTTAACGTTGTTATTTATCATACCTGATGTAGGAGACATGTTAGAGTGGTTAACGTTGTTATTTATCATAACTGGTGTAGGAGACATGTTAGAGTGGTTAACGTTATTATTTATCATAACTGGTGTAGGAGACATGTTAGAGTGGTTAGCGTTGTTATTTATCATACCTGGTGTAGGAGACATGTTAGAGTGGTTAACGTTGTTATTTATCATAACTGGTGTAGGAGACATGTTAGAGTGGTTAACATTGTTATTTATCATACCTGGTGTAGGAGACATGTTAGAGTGGTTAACGTTGTTATTTATCATAACTGGTGTAGGAGACATGTTAGAGTGGTTAACATTGTTATTTATCATAACTGGTGTAGGAGACATGTTAGAGTGGTTAACGTTGTTATTTATCATACCTGATGTAGGAGACATGTTAGAGTGGTTAACGTTGTTATTTATCATACCTGGTGTAGGAGACATGTTAGAGTGGTTAACGTTGTTATTTATCATACCTGGTGTAGGAGACATGTTAGAGTGGTTAACGTTGTTATTTATCATACCTGGTGTAGGAGACATGTTAGAGTGGTTAACGTTGTTATTAATCATAACTGGTGTAGGAGACATGTTAGAGTGGTTAACGTTGTTATTTATCATACCTGGTGTAGGAGACATGTTAGAGTGGTTAACGTTGTTATTTATCATAACTGATGTAGGAGACATGTTAGAGTGGTTAACGTTGTTATTTATCATAACTGGTGTAGGAGACATGTTAGAGTGGTTAACGTTGTTATTTATCATACCTGGTGTAGGAGACATGTTAGAGTGGTTAACGTTGTTATTTATCATAACTGGTGTAGGAGACATGTTAGAGTGGTTAACGTTGTTATTTATCATACCTGGTGTAGGAGACATGTTAGAGTGGTTAACGTTGTTATTTATCATAACTGGTGTAGGAGACATGTTAGAGTGGTTAACGTTGTTATTTATCATAACTGGTGTAGGAGACATGTTAGAGTGGTTAATGTTGTTATTTATCATACCTGGTGTAGGAGACATGTTAGAGTGGTTAATGTTGTTATTTATCATACCTGGTGTAGGAGACATGTTAGAGTGGTTAACGTTGTTATTTATCATAACTGGTGTAGGAGACATGTTAGAGTGGTTAACGTTGTTATTTTCGTAACCTGGTGCCCACCTCAAGTGTTAAGAGTTTCCAGACACCTCCTCAATTTAGTCTGGTAATCATGACATATCTACAAAATTTCTGGAAGTGACAGATGGACGCGATATCAAACCAACTTATAGCTGGTATACAGTTTGTGTGCTTAATAATCAACAACATTCTATCAGACCAACAAAAACTACAACACATATCACAAGAAAAATAAAATGGACACGAGACTAAGCTCTGATATCTAAAAAAAAATCATGGACTGAATAAGTTTTTGTACTGAATAAGCCAGTTTAAATTTATATTCCTTTTACACCTTGAAATGACACAATCTTATTAGCCCTTTAAGCTAAATAATCGATGACTGCATCTTGAGGTAGAATTTCTGCATGAAGAAATATGTTGAATTCTCTGTATCTTTTTAATAATATGTGAATAACAAATATCATGTTATTTAAACAACATATTTTGGAGAGAAACACGTAATGTTTGTATGACTGTTCATTTCACTATAAGTACCAGTAACTTGTATAAAAATGGCTGATTTTCTAGTCTTTTTACTGTCTCAAGAAAACAAGTATGAAAAATAATATCTGTGCTCCATACAGCAAGTCATTGATTAAAATATTCGTTAAATAGTTTGTTAGAAAATGTGCATAAGTATTATAGAGAAATTGTCATAATAAGATTATTGAAAACGTTGTACATTATTTGATAGAGTAATGAAAATAACAGAATTTCTTGCTTTGTTTTGACATAAATCAGTGACTGTGATTAGTTAGCTCGTTATGAAATTCAAGGTATTTCTTTTGATAGACACCTGAGCAGCCTGATGACGACTGCATACCTTCTGTAGTGACACATCCCCCATCACCAGGGCAACACGAGAGACCAGGTAATTATCATGTATACCTAGGTGTTGGGAATAGAAGAGACATAAATAAATGAAATCTGTGTAAAGTTTTCTATTGCCCCCCCCTCCCCCCCTCCAAAAAAATTTCTCTGTAGGTTGGGAAGGTAGGGCTTAGTTTTATTATCCATGTACCTTCCACTAGATCATCGAGAAAAATCTTTATATAGCTGACTTGACGTTAACAACAATCAATACATTTACATCAATATCACAGGTACTTGAGGTCAGGATCCAGTATATGGGCTACCCTTATGGTGCCCATATGGAGGCATGACTTACATTAGAGTAAAATACATATTTTTCTCTTATTTATGCTTTCTCTAACTGTTTTTGCTTGGAATATGTTTGTCATATCAATCGACTGGCAAAAATTCTAGATTGTGTCTCAGTAAATCCCATATATATTCCAAGCAAAAAGGGTTAGAGAAAGCATAAATATTCTAATGCCTCCATATGGGCACCATAAGGGTAGCCCACATACTGTATACTGTGATCAATATGGGCCATTTTTTTGGGGTGGGGAGGGGGGATACAATTTTGATGAGTTTATGTAATATCTGTATTTTAAGACTTAAATGTGATACTCTTAATACTGCTGTGTACATATAACTGTCAACAGGTAATTGATATCTGCAAATTATCCTGTAAAAAATAACTATGGTTATTGATTTTCGGCACATGGATCAACTACCATTATTTTTTTCTCTCCACTTTTTCAAATATTTTGTTTTGATTAAGCCTAGTTTACTACTATTTTATTTGTAAATTTGTAAATTTCTGTTTGTTCATGCTGTTGGTGAATTTTCAGAAAAAAAGAAAACTTCTATTGCCGGTAGAATTCGGAAGAGATTTTCTCGTTCCAAGAAACGCTCTCTGAGTGCAGATAGAGCTAGCAGCTCCGTCAGAGAGGGCGCTAACTATCTCCAGCCACCAGAGGGCAGCACTTCTCCACGTTCTAAAGGTCTATTGCCTGGTTGTTGTTTCAGTTTTTATAATTGTTTTTTTTTATGGTTTATTTCCTCCATTTTTACATCAATTTTGTTAAAGCATGATTTTTATTTTATGTTAGTTAGAAGCTTAGTGGAGTAAAACAAACAAACATGCATATTTAGGTAAGATGACGATATAATTTTTTTTAATTGCTTTTTTCTTTTCGTTAACGAAATATGAATGCAAATTTATGATAGCATAGATACAGTTAAGCTTAGATTAATTGCATGTTCCAGTAATCTTCATATTTATAAAGTTATAGTGTCTGTAATTTGGGGGTTATTTTCTTGTCATTTTTCTTTTTTTTGCAGTAAAACGATCTTTAAACAAATGATAAGAAATAAAAGTTTTAGCAGAATAGGGCTATGTGTTTATAACTGTTGGTCTAAGAACCTTAAATTTTACTCTAACCTACTACCATGCTGGTGCCCGAAGACTGATTCTTGTTTTATTTTATCTTGACAAAATTTCTTGTCCGTTCCTTTTTCTACCCAAATTTGTTCTAATTCTATAGAGCAGTTTTTTCAGCCATCGGTTTCTAATTTTCTAAATGAATAACAACTGAACATCTATGCAGTAGAAAGTCTATCGAAGGTTCTCATGAATATTGATGAAATATTGTTTTGAAATAAATCGAGAAAAAAAGTTTTTATATTTTTATAGCGGTTTATTTTTTTTTTCAGTATATTCCTAGTTAAATTATTTAGGGAATATAATGACCCATATTGCAGACACTATATTTTTAAAGGTTACATATTCAGAAGAATATAACAGACAGTGTATATTGTTGATCTTATCATTAGTTTACCAGTAAATCTTTGATATCATGAACCCCTATAGTAATTTACTCTGTACATGTTTATTTCTACTGGAGAGTTTGTATGAATGGTACCACCTGTGGAATCTGTGTTTTTATCTATTGGAGAGTTTATATGAATGGTCCCACCTGTGGAATCTGTGGAATAAAAGATTGATAGAAACAGTTATTTATTAGAATTCATATTGTCAACTGATTTCAAGTGGAACATGATTCCCGTTGGAACTTTCAATTGTTTTGTTACATCAACTTCTCATGAGAAATGAGGGTTTTCTTATGGTAGGAGCAACAAATGATGTAGAAAATCCAAAGTGTGCTTTTAAATATCATCACCCCTTGTTGTGCAGAAAATATATGGTCCAAACAAATTCCTTTGATTTTTTCGTAAGCTGTAAATTTATGTTGCATAAAAAAGTAAGTTTTCCAAAAGTGGATTTTTAAAATTGTCACAAGGCTATTTGTGTATTGTTTTTGTTTGTGTTGTTATGTATTGTATATGATTTGTTCTTCTTGCTGAATTGGGAACAAGGTATTTAAGGTGGCCGATTGTTTATAATGACAACTCCTACCACGATTGTACAAGTTCATGCCAATATTTTAGGAAACAGTTTATTTAAAATTGCTTTGAATCAAAGTGAAAATAGAAATAAAAAAATATTTGACTTTTCTTGATTTGTATTTCATGCTAGCAAGTTATTTTTTCTCTTCGTCATATCAACAAGAAGTGAACTATTATTTATATCAAGCTTTCCTTCTTAAGGGTATAAAACAGGAATATGGTCAAATATTTTTTTGATTCCAGTTTTGAATTGATCATTCCTTCATTTGTCCTTATTAGTAGATATAAACTCATATATACTTTGTGGTGTTTTTTTTTTTTTATCTTATATGATCCAGATACCAGAGAGGTGAAAGAAGAATTAAAATTGTTTATTCCATTTTTTTTAATGGCATATTTTTATATCTTACATATTACATGTATGTTCATATTTAGTTTTTTTTTTCTAACATCATTCTTGCAGATGCCATTGGGTGAGTTCAGGTGAATCTCCAGAGTTTTATTAGGGTTTGGTCGCTTATATTATTTTTCAGCCCTGTTATGTGCCAGGGTTGGACTTGAGAGACGGTCAAACCAATTAAAGCTTTGCTTTTACATCTGCTGCTGCTGGTTTGAGGCCAAAACTCGAGGGTTAATAGAGTTTTAACTCTTTGATAGAGTTTTTTGTTCAAATGGGACTCTGTAATCTAGTTTAATGTGAACTTTTCCATTTATGTGATTTGTATAAAGTTGAAATTTAAAATCAAAGAAAGAAATTCAATACAGTCAAAGATATAATTTCTTTTTAATAAAATTGTAGATATCTATCCAATTTAGTGTGCACAACACGTTTCTTGGATATCCTTCTTCGTGTACGCTCATAGTCAGATGATTGGAAACACAATTAGTTGTTTGGGAACAAATAAGCAATAATTCTGTTATATTTTACTGTAACCTTATTGGTCATACATCAG
Organism: Bathymodiolus brooksi; assembly: GCA_963680875.1. NCBI lineage: Eukaryota > Metazoa > Mollusca > Bivalvia > Mytilida > Modiolidae > Bathymodiolus > Bathymodiolus brooksi. The sequence continues at coordinate 39,899,295 of OY804578.1, read as the reverse complement.
CAGATAACTTGTGTCAATTATGATGATTGTTTATCTTCAGAGTCAAATGCTAACTTCTAAACTACCATTTCTTGTGAAACTTCATTCCTCTTAGCAATAAGGAATGTCTGTATATTGATTTTAAGAATTGAAATTAAAATGTCAGAATCTTTGAGGGACAAAAAATGTACATCTAACAGCTTATATTTTTTGTATTATAAAAAGATAATCATAGAAATTACAATTTCTTATATCTAAATATTATTTTCATACAGGGGAAATTGTTAGGTTGTCAATTAAATGTACATGTATTATAGATATGTTTCCTTCGTATTGCAGAATCTTTCACGGGGAAAATAAATAGTTGATATTTTTAACCTTTATTTAAATTTGTTTTCAGATGATATGGAATTAGTTAGACAGCAAGCACCAGCAACTCCTAATCTAAAGAAATCACGATCCTTAGGTGGTAGTTTAAAGAAACTTTTTAGAAGAAGTAGAAAACGTTCACAAGGAAGAGATGAAACATCAAGGGAGAGTTCATTATCTAGGTCTTCAGCTAAGAATCTTTCAAAGGGTCCATCACGTGAAGCTTCACTAACAAGGACTGGTCATTCACCAAGAGAATCTGCCATTTCTTAGAATTGTTTCTAATATTAGATATTGATGTATTTATCTTAATTCATAGCTTTAATATCTCATAGAGTGATCTAAAGCTTTAAAATGTCTAGTCAATGGGTGGATCCCTAGGGAGGCAGGCTTTAATGATTGATTTAAACAATCACCTTCCTTTACAAAGGAGAGTTTGTTAAAAGTAGAGGAAATTACTGTAGGGAGGCTTAAATGATTGATAAACAATCACCTTCCTTTACAAAGGAGAGTTTGTTATACAAGTAGAAGAAATTACTGTAGGGAGGCTTAAATTATTGATAAACAATCACCTTCCTGTACAAAGGAGAATTTGTTATACAAGTAGAGGAAATTATTTTTTTAAGAAAACAATGTTGTTTGCCATGGCATTGATTATATAGTCTATTTAATAGATATATTTATTTTCTCATTGGTTTACTGTATGTGATAAAGACTTAATTCTTTGACTTCTGTAAAGAAAGAAGTCGAGTATATCAAGTTAAATCTATATATATATTATATTTATATATATTATATTTGAAAAGCAATTAAATGAATAACAAGTGATATAATAGACAAAGAAAAAAACATTTTTTTTTCTTTTATTATTTTTCTATGCATGGAAGTTGCCCTTCATATTTGATAAGACAAGAAAATATGTATTTATTTACCAGTTTCACCAATGGGTATTTTGACTACCAATTTTCCCTCTACCAAATGCTGACTGACTGACAAGCTGAAGATTATGTATTTTATATTAAAATTATATCTCTCCTTTGTGTAAAAAAGAAATGTTTGACTGTGTTACATTTGTCATCAATGAAGAATTTCATTGTGTTGCAGAATCTCCTGTAAATGCTTTGTAGGTTGCATTACAGTCATTTATAGCAAAATGATCAGTAATTCCCTGTACCATTTTCTTAATAACAGAAAATGAAAAAGATTCTGTGTACCAGGTTCTTAGCAACACAAAATGATAAGTAATCCCCCTGTACCATGTTTTCAACAACACAAAATGAATAATAATTCTCTGCCATGTTCTGATAAGAATTCTCTGTACCATGTTCTTAACAACACAAAATGAATTTCCTGTACCATGTTCTTAATAACACAAAATGAAAAAAAAAAATCCCTGTACCATGTTCTGAACAACATAAAATAATAAGAATTATCTGTACCATGTTCTTAACAACACAAAATGATAATAATTCTTTATACCATGTTCTTAACAACACAAAATGATAAACAAAATTCTCTGTGCAATGTTCTTTACAAGAGTATCTGAAATTGAAGTATGTGGAATAAAAAAAAGTATCATTAATAATTTGTATTTTTACAAAGTTGTGGAGATTCAGTGTAAATCATGGACCAGACTGTACTTCAATAATAATTTTGAAATTACAGTAATGATTTGAGACACTTAATAGGTTAACACATATTGCAACAATCAGTAAATTCATTTGCCTAAAATATACAAGTAAGATATTTTTGATTTGTCTCTACTTAAAAACTTTTATATCCAATAATGGTTTGGATTAGAATAAAGACAGGGTAATTTCTCTTTTATACAATTTGAAATTTTGTTTTCTTATAGTGAACATTGCAATGTGAAATGATACTATCAGCCTTAGATATGAATATTCAATAGATAAATATGAATATTCAATAGAGTTTGACATAGTTGAAATAAGATCTCAATTAGGGTAATATTTGTTAATTTTACCTGTATAAACAGAACACTAAAGATGGTGCTAATGAGGTTTGGTTTAGACGGGTTTCACTCTATCATTTTGAATACAGAGTTACGATTTATGATTTACGACATGGATATAAATGAGATTTAAATTTTTTGATAAAAGACAGTAAAATTTGGCATTTTCTATTGTATGAGTAAAGAATTAACTTGTTTGATGATATCTGTCTCTTAAAGATAATAACTGAGAATTGAAAATTCATGTTTATGTAAAAATTGAGGTAATTGACAAACAATTTTTTCTTCCAGAATGCAATGTTAGTCTTGTCAATACTTAATACTCACATGGCTATTTGTTTTTCTTTAACATGTATTTTAATATCTATTTATTGTATGTCGATACATTTCAAGTAGTCGATGCAATCGTTAGTGCTCAGTAGTGAACAAATTCATACAAAAAGCTACCATTTTGTACAATTGTCTGTATGTTTTTTTTAGCATATTTCCTGTATTTATTTATATGTGATAATTTCTAATTCCTGAAAAATGTAATTTGCTTTTTTCCATCAATGTTATTCAATTGCAAGATAGTATTAATAATTTATATTGTGATTTTTGATTGGTCAGCTTTATATGTTTTCTAACATTTTACATTTAATTTAATTATGACATGCATCATCTATGGAAAATAAAAAAAAGTTTTATAGTGCTAATATTCCTAATAATTGGACTATTCCAATAGTTAATGATAATCAGATTGTCACAATATTCTTACTAATAATTGAACAGTCACAAAGATTACTAATAATAGAATATTCCCAATACTCTGAATAATAAATGGACTATTCCAATAGTTAATGATAATCAGATTGTCACAATATTCTTACTAATAATTGAACAGTCACAAAGGTTACTAATAATAGAATATTCCCAATACTCTGAATAATAAATGGACTATTCTAATAGTTATTAATAATTGGACTGTTTCAATACTCTTGTTAATAATTGGCCTGTATCATTAGTTACTAATAATACTCTTTCTAATAAATGGAAAATGTCAATGATTATTAATAAGTAGACTGTTCCAATACTCTTAAAACTAATAATTGAATTGGTAGCCCAGTTATATTTTCTCCACACCAATTCTTGGGGAAATTAGTATTTGAAATGGTTATTCAAAGTCATAATGAACTTAATGTCTTGTTATGCCTAGAACATTGACAAATTTCACTGTTAAAAAGAACAGTAATATTATACAAAAAGAAGATGAGAAAAGTTGAGATAAAAAATGAATTAAAAAAATTGTAACAATAACATTTTAAAAGTGTATTGTGAATATGAGATGGGAAAAACTATGGGCAGTAGGACAAAAAGAAAGAAAACTCATTACCATGGAAATGTGGGGAAGAAAGGGTATTGGTTAAAGATCTGGAAAAACATTATTTACCAAAACATATTAAAAATAATGGAATACTCAGTGCTACTAATGCTTTATATTGTTATATCCATTTTGTACTAGAAAATAGATATTTTTGCAAAAATTTCGTCCATTTAAAAAAATGCTACTACATACATCATTTTGATAGTAACTAACTGATGTACAATCAGAATATTTTTACATTTAGTTACTTCGTTGACCTTTGAGAAAAGTATAAGTGATCTGTCAAACATGTATTTTCTTTATAAATTATCATATTATGTAACCCAAGAAACTTGCTGTTTAAAATTGGCCGTCCTGTCATGTATGAATGAAGCCATTAGCAAACATGGCCTTAAAGGCTTAAAAGTAATCGTGATGAACCTTGTAAATTTTACTTGCCTTTAAACTTTTTGAAGATCATTTCAAACCTTATATTGCTCATAGCACCTATCAAGAGTTTTCTTAAGGGTGCAAGATGGTTAAAAGGGATTAATTGCAAGCAGTGTTAGCTTTATTTCCTGATTCTGGTAATGTATTTGTAAATTGTATAATGCCATTACAATGTAGCCAAAACTTGACAGGTCATCGACACGATAATTGTATTATGACATGATATACCTCACACTGTTGTTGTAGATTTTCTATTGTAGACAAATATCTCTTCCTTCTTTTCTAATTTACTACAAATGGATTAATATAGCATTTTGTTATTGTTTGTTGTTTGTTAAAAAAATTAAAATGTTTGTTTATGTGGTGAGTGAACTGTATGTTGTCAAATGTCAAGCAAGATGCATATCATTTTGTTTACATTATTAAAACACTTTGTGCACAATTCTACGCAGAACAAAAGTTAATTTGTATAGATATTTTTTTGCTTAAATTATATGTATACACGTATATAGAAATAAGACAAACGTAATTGATTGGTGCATCACAAGTAAATTTTAATTTGCAAGAGTAACAATCTTGATTGACGTCAGGAAATATTTAAATACAGCCCAATCGTAATGCAGCAGTTATTAATTTTAAAAAATGGAAATGTTATGTTACCTCCGAGTGTAGAAGATTTTTTCGACAAGTAAACTGTATGTCTTATAATTGACGTTAGTGAATCATATTGACAGTTTATAATTTCAAATATTGTTTCGCATGTTATAATTTGTATCTATTCATACAGCATGTGTAATATAAACCTATTTTCGTGAGATTTAAAATGGCTTTTGAAGTTTAGTTGAGAATTGATATGAATGATATACAATGGTCTAACAAATCTGGAGTAAAAAAATTACAAATGATTTATTTGTTTATCTACCAGAACAGTAAATGACCAATTTCCTAGATTTTTTTTTATAGATATTAAGATGGAAGCATTTCATTCATATTTCATTAACACTTATCAGATGTTTATCCTTTTTCCTAAAGTATTTTGTGATATTTATAGTATGAATGAAACAGTAGATTTTCATGTTATTTTTATGGATGGTGTGCAATATTTTTAGCAGATTTGAATAAAATGTTTATTGAACAGGTGTTTTTTGATTGGTTATCATTATCATTGTTATCCATTTGATTGGTTATCATTGTGATCCATTTGATTGGTTATCATCGTGATCCATTTGATTGGTTATCATTGTGATCCATTTGATTGGTTATCATTGTGATCCATTTGATTGGTTATCATTGTGATTCATTTGATTGGTTATCATTATGATCCATTTGATTGGTTATCATTGTGATTCATTTGATTGGTTATCATTGTTATCCATTTGATTGGTTATCATTGTGATCCATTTGATTGGTTATCATTGTGATCCATTTGATTGGTTATCATTATGATCCATTTGATTGGTTATCATTGTGATTCATTTGATTGGTTATCATTGTTATCCATTTGATTGGTTATCATTGTGATCCATTTGATTGGTTATCATTGTGATCCATTTGATTGGTCATCATTGTAGTCTGAGAAGACAGTATAATATAAATGTAGATATCTAATTTAGTGTGCACGACACATTTCTGGAATAACCTTCATCAGGAATGCTCAAAGTCAAAAGGAGGCAAGACAAAAAAAACATTGTGGTATATCTGAAAGGTCATTGACATAAGGAAACAAGGAAATGAAAATTAACCATAACATATATAGATCTATTTAGACACATGTTATTTATGTAAATCTAAAACATGTTTCTGAATCAAGAGGGGCAGTTGTGGTCGTGATGGTATAGTAGTTAGAATTATAACTCCCTATACAATCAGTGCCTAACACTACTAATGTTGTGAGTTTGAATCCTGCTCATGGCGAGGTGTACTCGAAACAACAATAACTGATAAAGTTTGTCAGTGACTTGCGACAGGTCAGTGGTTTTCTCCGGGTACTCTTGTTTCCTACACCAATAAAACTGACCGCTACAATATAACTGAAATATTGTTGGCATTATAGCCCATAACACTAGCCCTATGTAAATCTAAAGCATGTTTCTGAATCAAGATTTGAAAATCCTAAAGATGATCGGTAGGACTTGTTTTACTGATTTTCAATATTCTGTCAATAGATTGTGCGATTGCTGTTTGAGAATTGAAAATAGGTGCTTTAACTAATGAATCAGTTATTGATCCCAATTTTCATTCCAATTGCAAATGAAGATGAAAGACTTGAAGAAACAAGATGCAAATTGTGTGTTACAATTGTTGTAAGATGCAATCTTTATGAATTATGACAACCTTTTTTTGACTGTTCAAATAATTTTGACAAACTTTGGACTGTCCCAGCAAAAACAATTTAATGCACATCGTGGATTTACCAAATATTTCATAGCATAAACATGGACGACCATGCAAATTGCATAAACATTGAAATATTATATTAGTTGCCCTATGGTACCATGGAAATCCTCAGTCGACTTGCTGTAGTCGTATTGTGCTGCAAGGAACCTAACCCTTTATTTTAAGGCTAATGCCATTTTATACCACTTAGCATTGGGTGATGTGACCAGATCATATGACAGTGCATGCAGATAAACATATTTCAGGTGTGGGACCCAATGGCGTTCTCTGTAAAGTCTGCAATGTGTTGTTGTATGTACTTGAACAGCCCAGAATAGATAACCTCAGTGCGGGCCCCTTGGTCCAGTTGGCTTCAGGCCGGCCCTAAATATTCCCATTACTAGCAATTCAATTTGTTTATTTAAATTTACATTTTATTTCTTGTTTACATTATTCATAACATAACAGGATATTCATGTCACCGGGAGTGATTGAACGTTTAAATGTGACCTTATAGAGGTCAACTGGAAAAGATGTTCATGTGTCCGATTTGCACCTCATCAAGCCATAGGTCAGTATAGTTTTTAGTGCTTTGTTTGTCCTGTACATTATGTAGTTAGATGCAACCAACCTTCAATTCCTTGGAGGGCCTAGTTATTGATTGTTTCTTCCATACACAATGACCACTAGTGGAGCAGGAATTGCTTACCCTTCCGGAGCACCTGCGTTCAGCCCCATTTTTAATGGGGTTCGTGTTGTGTTGTTTGCCCTTCTATTTACGGATTCTGATTACCCCTTTGGTATCTTCAAACCCTTCTCCAAATAGAAATTTCATAGAATTGTCATTACTTCTATATTTTAAGCTGAAATTTGAAATATAGCTGTGTGATAATGAGTGTCCGTCCTTCCGTAGTTGTTCACATTTCTCACACTTAAACAAGGTGGCAAATTGGACCTAAATTGTAGGAGTGATGTTTGTTGTTATTTTGTCTTGATTCGATAAAAATCATGGTCGTCATGGGCAATTCTTTTTACTGACTGGATGAAACTTTAAAAATCTTAGAAACTGCATGTCAAAATGTCTCGTTAATTCGGTGCATATGATGTGTGTGAGGTCCTACACTCCACAGATATTTTTCATTTCGCATTTACCCAACGAGTGCTTCATGTATAGAGAATGCTAAACGTATTGGAAGAAATAAAACCTACAACACCACATAATGACCATGTTTGGTTGGAGTTTTCGTTTTTGTCCTATTGCAAGGTAAAAAAATCCTATCAAGTCCATCAACTCCCATTTTCTTTTGGTAATTGAGGTCGTCGTGGTTCTGATCGTATGCTAGTTGGATTTACAACTACCTATGCAATCCATGCCAATTATCACTACAGTTGACCTACACCTCGAAATTGACAGTGAGAGACGGTTAAGAACGAAACTTTACGACAAAAGAGATGATTTCAATTTTCCCATTGTGAACTTTCCATTCATATGTAGCAACATTCCAGCAGCACCTGCATATGGAGTATATATCTCAGTTGATACGATATTCCAGAGCTTGTGGTTCCTATCAGGATTTCCTTGATAGAGGGTTTCTGCTAACAAGGAAGCTACTGAACCAAGGGTTCCTCTTGGTTAAGTTGAAGTAATCACTTCGAAAGTTTTACGGTCGCCACAATGACTTGGTTGACCGTTATGGAATATCTGTGTCACAAATGACCACGGATATGCTCCACTTGTCGTAAACACTTCCCGGTCCTTGCCTTGTTCATGACTTATCACTGGGTTTGTAACTAGATTACCACGACGGGTTTCACTAGTGGAGCAGGAACTGCTTACACTTCCGGAGCACCTGAGTTCACCCCCGGTTTTTAGTGGGGTTCGTGTTACTCGCTCATTGTTGTAGATGTATGTTTTGTAGATCGTTATTTGTCCTTCTGTTTATTTTCTTTTGGCCATTATATTGTCTGTTCTTCTTCGATATACGGATTCAGATTACCCTTTTGGTATCTTCAAACTCTTCTTTTGAGTTCCAATCCCGCTCATTCCGAGGTGTACTCGAAACAACAATAACTGATAAAGTTTGTCAGTGACTTGCGACAGGTCGGCGATTTTCTCCGGGTACTCTTGTTTACTACACCAATAAAACTGACCGCTACAATATAACTGAAATATTGTAGAATATGGAGTTAAGCACCATAACCCTAACCCCTTTGACAATCAAAACACCTGTCCCGTTACAGTGCCACCTCTTTACTGTAATAATGTTTGTAAACTTGTTATGGTCATGAATATTGCTGAAATGCTACAGTTTACCTGACATTAAACAACAACAAATTTATAATCAATCAACAAAGGTCATTTCTGTAAATTTTACCTTGACTTGCTCTTCACATATTTAGCGACTTTATTTTTCAATACAGAACTTCTGTTTGAACAGAACATATGGTGAAATGGAATCATCTAGACACTCTGTGCTGTTTTTCTGCTTTTGTTATTGGTAAACAATCTAAGCATTGCTTCTTTTTCTGATTTTACATTGATTTTAAGGTTTGAGGTTTGTCAAGGGTGTGGATCATAATGTTACGATTTCTTAACTCGTTATTGTCAAGGAATTTTAAGGGTTATGTGATGTTTAACACCACTTTCAACAACATTTCAGTTATATCGTGGCGGTCAGCTTTATTGGTGGAGGAAACCTGAGAAAACCACCGATCTGCTGGAAATCACTGACAAACTTTATCACATAATGTTGTATCGAGTACACATCGTCATGAGTAGGATTCGAACTCACAAATATAATGGTGATATGCATTGATTGCATTAATATTGGTAGTTGTAAACCAAACTACTATACGATCACGACTACGATGGCCCCCTCGAGGTATTGTTAAACTAACAACGAAAACGACAAAAGTCATACAAATGTAGTAGCATTATAGTGTTATTTATGTTATATTTATTAATTGTTTGTGTACTTACAGTATATATTCGCAGTAAAAAAGCAAATAGCAATTTCTCTGTGTCATTATGTGGTGTTGAATCCGGGACATCTGCCCTAATTAAATATGTACTGTAACAAGAGTGTTATTTATTATCTCATGACATTAATTTGAGTGAAAAACCGCACAGATTCTGTGCGGTTTTTCTTCACTCAAATTAATGGCATGACACAAGTCAATAGGAAGATAAACATTATTTTTCTTTTAAAAACTAATAAATATATTTTCTAGCATTTGTAAGAAGTGTATTTTATTCGGTACTGAATTGTGGAACAACATAATATATATACATGTGTATGGGTAGTGAATTAATCGGTTGCTCCGGAATGGTAAGCAGTTACAGCTAAAAAGTACATTTCCCTCCTGTTGAAGATAAGGCACACGCAACATTACAATTCAAAGTAAAATAAAATAGTCCAAGTATATATATACATAGGTCAGAAATTTAATTACAAGTTGCTGACATATTTTTTTTCCATAGAATCAACTGCAGAATTTTTTGTTGTATATGAATATAAATGCAAGTTTTTGAAAAGAATAGTTTGTTAACTTCATCCAAATCAAAGTTAGCTTGACATGATAATAACCGGGTTGTTTATTCATCTTCAGACATGTCGTCCAGTATGACACTGAATGTTATAGGAGTGACACATATACAGTCACTCCACATTTCGCTTCTAATGTCTACAGCTGAATTATAAGATGTCAGGACGTGCTTTACTATATATATATATATATATATGTGTTAGCTTACAGGCGTTTTTCACAAATAAGTTGGTTTGGATTGCGACAGGGAGATCAACTTATTCCTTTGTGGCAATTTGGTAAATAGGAAAGGCCTCTTGCAATTACCCAGTAATAATGTGGCGCTAGTCTTTGATGAATCCCTTGAAAAAAGCTTTCGTCAACATACATTCTCTCTATCCGTTCCACTGAGTTAAACTTTGAATCAAGAAGAATTCCAACATGCTTCCCAGAAGTAACAAAAGAAACTGGTCGATTTTACAAAATATATGATTTTCTTTTCACTGTTTAATCTTGCCCAGTAGAATAGTTTCACTTTTGGAGGCGGAAAAAACACATATCTTGCTCTCATATTTCTCCCCCATCCATGCAATATTTTGCATCCTTGAACGAATCATAGATTACGACGGCTATTTGATCAGCTTATACTGCGCTGGAAATGTTCAAATCGGCCACGACCGCATAGAAATTTCCCCTATCGATTTCATTAAGTAAATCGTTTATATAGAGCTGAAATTAGATTTCCATGCCTAACGCTGCGTTCCAATTTGAACCATCTAGATATAACTCCTTCATAATATGTGGAACTATCTATGACAGTTAATATCAGTTAATATCGTCAGTTTTAGTGGTGGAGGAAACCGGAGGACCCAGAGAAAACCACCGATCTGTCGCAAGTCGCTGACAAATTTGATCACATAATGTTGTACACCTTGCCCTGATCGAGATTCGAACCCACAACATCAGTGGTGATGCATAGGTACTGATTGCATACGTTGTTGTAAATCCAACTACCATACGATCACAGTCACGACAGACCCTTATATTCCTATATGATAACTGCTGGCATTTTATATATATACAAATACAAATACAAATACTTTATTAGCACAAACTCATCAACAATAAATGGCTATGGCTCAGAATATATGATAATACACAATAACATAATATGCATGTAGTGGAACAAATCATAATAGTTACAATATAAAACGCTATAATAATTATAGCAAATCTTTTCTTATATTCATACATATATAGCCATCAGTTATTATTATGAGGTTATCAGGCTCTGTTAGATTCGTTGTGTTACAGTTTCAATTGGAATACAAATGTATTTGTAATTGAAGGCTAGTCCATGTTGTCTGACGATAGTCACTTTTATGGACGACCATTGATGTTTGCGTTAGAGTTCGACAGCATACGAACATTACATTTAGTTTATGATGATTTTATTTGTTAAATTAACAAAAGGGATAGGACACAAGTTTTACCAACTTGTGAAGTCTTCTCCCATTTATACAATAAATTCACATAGTATAATGATCATTCTGAGCATGCATATAAAAAAATGTAATACATATAGAGATATATTGTAAATAATTAACGAATTAATAAAAAGGTTGTGTTGGATAGATGCGAGGTTGGAGAGTAGATAATTATCGAGTAATTATACTACAAGGAATCGTTTTGAAGATTTAATAAAATTGAAAACGTGTTTGATGATATTAATATTTTCTTCGCATGTTAAATCATCCGACCCACAGGTTAGTAGATTCAAATTCAAATCGCTTGTCTGTACCCAATTTAAGTTGTTCATCATAATACGTCTTATTTCAGTATAGTTAGGACAGGTAAAAAAATAATGGAATGCATCTTCCCGTGGAGCTCCACAAGAACAAGCAGCATCATTTACTATATTAACCTTTGATAGATCGTAATTTAGAAAGGAATACGAGTTACGAAGTTGAGTAAGAATAATATTAAGTTTTCTGGGACCATAATAAAAATGTTTCGGGATACGTTTTGTGTTATCTGACTGTTCCTTTCGAATGGCTTTTTTGAATTTAGTTAATGTGTCAAGATTACGTGAAAGGAACATGATTGGTACGACAGCTTCCGGTAGTTATTGAGTAGTTGTCTGTTGGTGGTTTTCCTTCAAGTTAGAAATATGCATGTCGTACCAGAAACCTTTGTGGTTTTTTTGTTTGTTTTTTTGTTTGTTTGTTTGTTTGATTTTTTGTTTGTTTTGTTTTTTTTTGTTTTTTTTTAGTTTTGTTTTTGCTTTTTGTATGTTTTTTTACGCAATTCATTTTTGATAGATAATTATCTATTTTGCTACGGTTTTCCATTTCTACAAAATATATTTGCGGTTTAATCAAGATTGTTTTGGATTGCTATGGTCTAAGATAGTTGCCATTCATAATATCTTTAAACGTGAGAGATGACAAAAATATGAATTTGATGGGTATTTCCCTGGTCATTTTTACAAGTCGTTGAACTTATTTTACCACTTTGTTTATCAATCACAACATGTATGTATGTCGTTCACAGAATTGTGTTTTTAAGTGCAAACAGTTGTAGAAAATGTTTTTTAATATTAATAAATCGAATATTTTCTTCAAATTTTAGGAAATATTTTTGCAGAGTAATAAAAAAAATCAGTTATTAGAATATTAGAATATATTTGAACATTTTCTGTTATATATGAAAATCTTTTGTATTTTTAATATGAAAAATGATATATAATTACATAAAAAAAAAATTCCAGCATGACATCACATTATGTAATTGACCAATCGATGATTACCATTTGTGGTATGAAGAATATGCTAGGAGACGAAGAAAAGCAAAATCCTCGGGATTTTCCATTGAAATGAGGTAAAATCCCAAGAATACACGTGGGCTGCACCTCCATCGATTATAAAATAGCTGTATGTGCGGATATTGTCTTGTTACCATTTTGCCCACATTTATTCCTTTTTTTTTAATCAAATGTTTTTACCTAACATCTAGTTTTGATTAGATTCACTTAAAATTAAATTCAAATCACCATCTTTTTTCTAAGTGACAGAATACTTTTCAACAATGTGTTGATATATTCCGTAAAACGTTTTTAAAGATAAGACGAGGCAGTTCTTTTAAAATTCTTGACTAATAGCTTATTACTCGGAAGACGGTGACGTTGTAAAAAGCAAGCTCGAGAGCGTAGCGTAAGTGCGACTTGTGAAATTTAGACTCCCAACGCTTCAGAGCGGTTGATACATTACGTATCAAAGTGTTGAAAATTTATAATGGCAAAAGTGATGCCGTCTCTTTTTTTCATATGGTAAGAAATTTGAGGTAAATGTCAAGAAATGAACTATTTAGCCTATGTTTTATGTTCCCTGACATCTTTATGTGGTATAAGTACTCCAGTATCTATAAATTAGAGCACATTATAAAATAACTGCCCGTGAAATATCGAGATATAGAACTATGCTAAATAAGAATTATAATATCACTAGAGAAATAATAAAATATCATACAGTAAATATGTATTAATGCGCAACACAAATTAGTTCCAAGGAAAACATGACAAAAGCAAATGCTCGATTCCTAAAAATGTATATAGAAGTATATTATCAAGAATCAAGATAAATCATCAGTGACCAAATCATGCACTGTGCCCATTCACGAGTTATTGATGACTGTGTGAATTGTTCGAAAGTTGAGCATTCCGACTAGTACATGTGTAGCTAAGGAAGACATACTTTTTGCATCGTTGGTAACCCACAGTTGATTTTTAAGATTTTTTTCTGGACATTTATAGAAGTCAAACGGACTATAATCAAAACATAATGGCCATGTGTGCTGTAGGTCTAGCTAGCTAAGGACCCGTAGCTCTTTTCTTTCTTGTTTTTACTGTAAATCTACGGATTTCACCCGTTTGTAAATAGAGAGAGTAGGAATTCCGCAAGTATATAAACGGGTAAAATCCGTAGTTTTATAGTAAAAAAAGGTTACCGCGGATCAGATATAGGCCTAGCCTTTTACCTACAAAACAACAAGTACAAACAAGAACTTGTGTACTCAGTCTTAATAAAAACGTAGATCGAATTTAAAGCGCCATGTGCTTCCGGTTTCGATTTATTTTATTTGTTGATTACAAAATCCTGTTGATAGACAATACATTTGTTGACATATTTATTATCTGGAATTCCCCTATTCATTTATTTTTTAAAAAGTTGTAAAATGTGTATGTATCTGGAGCGTACTTGCATATTAGTTGTTAATCTAACATGTCATTGTGCACTATTAAAGACATATTTCCTCGAAGACTTAACCAATACGAGAACAAGGGTATTGTTTTTGTCATCAGAAGGGCGTTGTAGTAAAAAGAAACAAACAATTAATATTTCGTTATTTGTGCTCCACTTATTAAATTTGATGGTCTATTATAAAATATGAGATGGCTACCAAATGTGGAATTGTTCAATTAGTTCCTTACACCCACTCCTCGTTAATAAATCGTCTATAAATAAAAAGCCATGTACATATTCCTTTTACTGGTAAATTTTATAATGAACTATTCACCGATAAATAGCCCATTGACTTGTTCAAAAGACTGTTCACCTCTCATGTGCTATTCATCGAAAACGCGATATATTTTCGTGGAATGTTTTATCTTCTAGTTTCATTGGAGGAAGCACAGTAATGGAGATTCAAAAATTATGTAAAACTAAAATCCCGAAACCTTCATCATGTTTGTTGATTCATTTCCACTGGTTGAAGTAGTTTCATCCATGGTATTTTAGTCTCCTAAGCTGTTCGGATGATAAAATACTAAGTGATTAAATAAACAGGTTATGGTTAAATGTCGAGGGGGACCAATAATTTTGCTATTGCCCTCATACCAGTCAATCAGTGTACATTTGTATACAATCAAACCTGTATATAAAGGCCCCTCAAGGGACATGAAAACGTGACCTTTATGAGCGGTTGCCCTTTATATACAGGTTAAAGTTATATGCACTATTCATTAATGGGAAAAATGAGACTGTCCTTTATAGACAGTGATTTGTTATATAGAGGTGTCCTTTATAGACAGTGATTTGTTATATAGAGGTGCCCTTTATAGACAGTGATTTGTTATATAGAGGTGCCCTTTATAGACAGTGATTTGTTATATAGAGGTGTCATTTATAGACAGTGATTTGTTATATAGAGGTGCCCTTTATAGACAGTGATTTGTTATATAGAGGTGCCCTTTATAGACAGTGATTTGTTATATAGAGGTGCCCTTTATAGACAGTGATTTGTTATATAGAGGTGCCCTTTATAGACAGTGATTTGTTATATAGAGGTGCCCTTTATAGACAGTGATTTGTTATATAGAGGTGCCTTTTAAGGCTGGTTTGACTGTATACTATATAATCGGACAAATTCATCTTGATGGATTGATTAATATTTCACCTTTTTGAATATATACAAGATAGCATTGACAATAGCTGACAGTGAAAATTTCAGGAGTAAAATTCAATTCATGACCGTACAATTAGCAATATTTATTTTTAACTATAAATATTCACTATGGAAGAAAGTCAATGTTGTTACTTATTTGCGCAGTTCGCAATCGATAACACGAATTAACGTCCATGGAAATATAATTCTTAGATGGCGTTTGTGAATCTTCTTGTTTTATTTGCAGCAAATAAACAGCGTGGGTCTTCTTTGCAAAAGTCCGTCCATCCTCTTAGTAAATTGATTTATGCTCTCGTTCGATATGTATGCATTCAGTTTTTTTGTTGCATGGTACATGTAATGGTTTTGGGTAATCTGTGTTCATGAGCAGACTTCTAGCATATGCATTGACATCCGAAATGTCATTCTGCTTCACTGTGATAATTTCTCCGAAACAACTTTCACAGTGATCGCTTCTGTCGTATTCATTCAAGTTTCATATCCATCAACCTGAAAATTTCCAAATATTCCTCCTGAATTTAATTGCCATGCTATATTATCACTTTCTGAATAACCCATACTTCTGATTCAAGAAGAGTTTGAAGATACTAAAGGCGTAATCAGAAGCCGTAAATCGAAGAAGAACAGACAACACAATGGCCAAGAAAACGACAAAAGGACAAACAACGATCTACAAAACATTACACAGAACACTAAAGATCGAACAACACGAACCCCACTAAAAACCGGGGTAAGCTAGTTCTGAATCAGTCCACCTCATGTACGGCTGTGGAAGGCAATCCGTGCATAGCGTTGTCAGGCGTGGATGGTTACCATTAATCAATATAAGTTAGAAGTCAAACACTAAAATAAACCTGGTTAAAATGTCTGAATCACCTGAATGCTACACCATTAATAAACTATTCACTGGTACTTGATATGAATGAGAAGTTAATATCCATAATTATTAAATTGAGAAAGGGTTATTTTCCCGAGGTCCGAAAGATCGAGGGAAAATAACCCTTTCGAGATTTAATAATTATGGATATTAACTTCTCATGAAAGACATAACTGTATTATTATACTGAACTAATATGAGGGAAATAACTAGTTATTGGTTCGACGTGCTGAGGGAAATAACTAGTTATTGGTTCGACGTGCAAAAGCGCGCCAATTTCAAACAGTTATTTTGTGCTACGTGCAGATTCCCTCACAGTTATTTGACCTACGTGCAGTTTGCCGCGGGAATAATGAGTTATTTCTTGTTCTATGGAATAAAACTTTAAAATTTCTTAATTATTTCTTGCTTGGTTTCTATAGTAAAGTATAAAAATAATAATTACATCCAAATTCCCGTCCATTGATAGATTGTTCTCCGTTAGATTTCCACGACATGCTAGTTTTCATCAGAAAATATGTATCAAAAGAGAAATTCTGAGACATTATTTGACACATTTGATATATGACGTTACAGAATGTGGTACAGAGCAATTAGATATTACGATGTTACCAGACCCATAACCACACCGTTTTTTACTGACCTCCACATTGTCATACCTTTAATTAATGACGTATTAAATTAGGTTGAGGTAACATATAAACAAACTTCTGATAACAAGAGAATGTATGTTTTATCATGAAGACAGCGAATATGTTTACAAATTATGTTTTGTGCATATTTTGTGAGTTTTATTTAATTTCATCTGTGCTATGCCAGTCTCATAATTTCTTTGGTAGAAATTGTCCTTTAAAAGTTTCAGAAGGGTTAAGAAAATGCAAAATATACATTGATAATTTTATGCTGGACTTTAATGACTTTCGTGATTGGACGTCCAAACTTGGTGAAACAACAAAGGTGATGTTGGAAGTGTCTTGTGGTAGAAATGGACGGATTTTTCTCCCTTGGCCGATGAAGGCAAATGGACTCATTAAGCTTGAAGTGACTGGTTGTACAATTGAGGGATTTAGCTCCGAATTCAACAAATCATCAAAACTTGTGGATGAATTAGAGGACCTGGTGCTTGATAATTGTGTTTCTAAGACAAGTTTAGATAATATTTTTGACATTATCTACAAACCCGTATCACGGGAGTACGACTGTGGACAGGAATCATTGCATAGCGTGGTCAGGCGTAACATGTCTTACTCCTTTAAAGATTCAAAACTTCAAAAGTTGACCAAACATCAAGAACATTTACTCATGTCTTCAGCTGACGTCCTTATTAATAAAGCTAAGCATGCAAAATATATATGCCGATATCGTAATCTGGAACATATCGACGAAAGTACGAGTCGTAGCCGAAGCAAACTTTATTTACGACTGATGACGTCTTACTCGGAGTACCCAAAACTACAGACATTTCTGCTCTCTGATAACGGATACACACGAATTCCACGAGAATTTGTCGATTGGCAAGCGTCTTTTCCACAGCTAGAGTATTTAGACATGTCAAAGAATAACATTGCGAAATTCAACTTCCTGGGAACATCATTAAAAGGAAATGGAATTAGAAAGCGACCCCTGGTTGTCAATTTATCGTATAATACAATAACGGTAATCCCAATCAACATTGTAGACTATATGACTGCTACGGTACCAGTAATTGTAGATCTTACAGGGAACCCTCTTAACTGTGACTGCAACTTTCTAAGATATAAAAGGTATGTAATGGACATATTGCGTAACTACCCAGTGTTCAGTAGATTATCAGCAATAACGTGTTATTCTGTGAGTATGGGAAGAAGAACGAGGCTGATTGATTATAGCAATAACAATTGCCTATTTTGACGGAAATGCATTACAGATTGCGCGAATCTGTGTAGTTTGACGGAACACTGTCTGACGGAAATGCGCACAGTTTAAAAAATGTAATATTAAATGAAATGGCCCTGCTTGATGCGAATTTGGCAATTCGTAAAATATATGCACTAATAAGATTAAGAAGTCTGGATCATCAAGAGATAACGCAAAGCATAATTATCAATTTTGACAAGTGTTGATATAACAGAGAAAGACGGTGATGAATCACAGCATTATCACCTGTAACAATATACGAATGGAACGCATGCTGCTGGTACTCTTAGCATCGAGCTACTAGATCAAATTGTGTTATCAACTATGATTTATTACAGAATTCAACACAAAAAACTAGCATTGCTTTTTGTTCCATCCGCTTGTTTTCTGCAATTATTTACCCAAAAGCATTGTGTATATTCCAGACAAATATGAATGATAGTAATTATTAATTTTATTTAAAAACATTATTTCTTGAGAACTTCAACTTCAGGTATGTGAGAGATTAAATATATACATGATGCATAATGGTACACAGTCGTCCAGACATTAATCTAAATTTTCTTTTTATTTTGATGGTAATTATTATTTATATAAATACACGATTTCCTATTTTATTCATTCTATAATTAAAACTATTTTTGTTGTTGAAAGTTTTAAATAAACCAATGCAAAAATGTATTACAATGCCTCTTCAGTATGTACAGGTACTCTTCTCCTGGGGACCTATCTTACAACCCTCTACAGTAGCATTCAATGTACAAGACGTACCAAATACACATCTCGTCACTAGGAAACGTTAGGTAAATGCCACACACCTTACTTTACGATTCATACGTACACGTACCGGGTTTGTAACTAGAGTAACACGACGGTGTCACATTTTCAGCAGGAACTGCTTACCCTTCCGGAGCACCTGATTTCATCCCCGTTTTTAGTGGGGTTCGTGTTGCTCAATCTTTAGTTTTCTGTGTAGAGTTTTGTAGATCGTTGTTTGTCCTTTTTTCCATTGCATTGTCTGTCCTTCTTCGATTTACGGATTCTGATTATCCAATTGGTATCTTCAAGCTCTTCTTAAGTCTCCTTAAGTAGAGAATGCCACGATCCTTTAAACGGAAAGCACATCTTACAGCGACTCATAAAGAGCGTTGATACGATTGGTCGTTAGTGGCTCGTTGCAAGTCAATACAGTCTACTCTCGTCATTCTATCCTCTGTTTACCGTGGTAATCTTAACTATCGCCACTAAGCTATCCTAGCGCCTCTTCTACCTTTATTGTATATAAATAAAAGTTAGAGAAACCCGAAGGGGCAATTACGAATGAAGAATCCAGAGAAACTGGCAACATTGAGTACAAAAGACACAGGCGAAAGACAAGAAAAGCAAGCAAAAACACAACACAGAAAAGTAAAAAGATTAGCAACAGCAAAATGTTGGACATCATTATACACAAACATACGTAAAACACAAATCAAGACATGTATATTGTGTGTGAATTTTGTCTATAGATAGGGATTACTATAAGTTCAAGCAACTTGTTTCCCAATCCTATGAATTGTATTGTATCGTGTATCATTGCATGCTTCAATTTTGTAATTCTATGTTGAATAATTTAATAAAATATATTTCAGTTAAACTTGTTCTCGTCAGCAGAGTTATTTCCTACTTGATGTAAAATAGAAACCAATCAATCAGTCGATCAATCAATATTAAGGCAAATCCTAAGACCATCGAGATATGTTCGGATATCTCTACTAGTAACAAACACAAGTATTCAAGTTTATGGACGCCTACAAAATACTGGGTTTCACCAGACGGTTTATTTTAATTGTCCGAGCTGTCAAGTCAGTCACAGTTGCTGAAATATTTCTGAAAAACACAATAAACTCAGCCCCATCTGTGGTGTAATGGTTAGCGGGCTCGCCTCGAGTGTGGTAGATAGTTATTTTAAACAAAAGGCTATACAATTGGTATTTACTGCTTTGCCGCTAAGCACGCACCATTAATGAGTAAGAGCAAATGTTGATTGGCTCGCAACATGAACGACATGTCTACCAGCGGTCTGTTTTTTCAGAAAGCTAGCAGATTAGGGTGTTGGTCTGATACAAAGCGGACTTCCTCGTCATCTCATTGAAATGTAACTTGTTCCGGTGTATGATATAGCTGAAAAATTACTCACTTCCCGTTAAGCAACAATCACTAATTCACTCATCAATAGAACAGCCGAACACGATGTAAAAATATCATTATGACGTCATAAGCTTACACTTTTACACCATATGGCATATCAACACAGTATGGCTATATTCTCCCATCATCACCCCTCTCCTCACACCGCAAAAAACTACTTTGCTGAACAGCTTGATTTGAAATTATTTTATGTCATGTTCAAGAGAAAGTTTCAAGTCGTTTTCACACGCCATAATCGACGTTCTGTACGTAAGTTTTTGTTGTCAAGTGTTATAGTCATCGACAATGTTAAAAGATACACGTGATCATGTTAGATGATGTGTTTCTTTGAATTCGTGATTATACATGTGCAGATTGTGCAAAATAACGCACCAAATGGAATGTTGAAATTTCAGACGATAAGATAATGTATGAATATCGGAAATGACATCATCATTGACACAAAATGCAAAGATTATACTGGATTCAATTGTCTCTAATTCCTCAAATTTCTAGGTAATATACGACCAGATATTGTCACCTATAATGCGTCATTATCCAGTTGCCAGTTACGATCCCTTTTTTTCAAATGTAGGAAATATATCATGAAATGTGAACCTTTCATTTCGTTGCATGTTCATGACTAATTTAAATTAAATCGTCTAGATGTATCAGTTATTGTTTTTTGTCTAAAGAGTAATGGTCTTTAGCCAACAGATTCTACCTTCCTAGCTAGTAGTCCGTTAACTATGAGCATTCAATAACTCTGCCATTGTACTGTTCATGTTTATGTTGTCATTCAATTATGTGGTCTTTTTAAGCGGAAGCGAATCTGTGCAGGTTTTATTTTTATCGTACGTTTATATATGTATTGCCGTTGGAGATACAGTTATCAAGAGAGGAAGGGGACCTCATTAACCGGTTTAATCCCGACACATTGTTTCTCTATTTTTGTTTATCCCAAGACAAGACCTGGATTACCAACGTTATATGTCGTGGTCTTCTTGTGTTCAGTGAAAATGAGAGTTGATCGATCGTTTTGTTAATATTAGTGGAATTGATAACCATCACTGTTTAAGCTTTCCTTTCATAACTGAATAACAATAAGTATTAAAGAATGTTCATTCAGTGATTGGTTCCAATAAATACACTTTTACATTTTAACAATGGTGATATAAACATTCAATATGAATAAATAGGTATCAGTATATGTGTTTTGTATTTTATAACAGGGAAGCTTTAGCTTTGGAGAATCGAGTCCGGAAATGACAATTTCTTAATCTTTAAGTTCCTTTAAAGGGATATTCAAGCTCGCCGAAACTTTGAGCCGTAATGAAAGGGGGAGGTTTGGCGCTTTAAAATCTGATTCAACCCACCATTTCTTTAGAAATGCCTGTACCAAGTCAGGGTCATTACGGTTTTCACAGTTTTCCGGTTGTTGACTGATTTTGTCTGTTTATATACTTATGAGTTTTGACTTTCCCTTTGTTAGATTGTTCGGAGTTCGGTAATTTTGTTATTACCCTTAGTTAACATATATTTTTTTCAACTCGGGACGAAGGTTGTTTCTTTTCAATTTAATTGTAAAAACAATCCAAAAATACTTTGCACGCCCATATAATCCCTAATATCGTTAAAATATCACTTAAAAGGGTCGAAATGAATTTTTGTCCAGGAAGCAAAAATTCAATCAATGGAAAAACCGCAAGATATGACAGAATTATCAACGAATTATGTCACTTTTACAAAGTTTCATTGATAAAAACCGGATTAATGTTTCATTTATTGAACCAATTGCAAGTTTTCATGAGATACAAAAAATTACCAAAATGAGCTTTAATATCCCTTTAAAGGTTGCTAATTTTATGTTGACATGCTTCAGTATAAATTGATAAGGGTAAATTTCTTGGAATTATAGTGTCACAATATATTATATACTTGTGGTTTACATGTACTTCATTTCAGTTAATGAACATATAACCTACATTTTTAAAACAGTTTTCTACCTGACCGATTTAGTGACATACATACAGAAAGCACTTAGGTATTAGAAAGTACAATGATAATATATCAGAATAATATTACAACAATTAATAAAAACGTAGATATTAAATTTAGTGCACATGATGCGTTTCTGGAAATAACTTTCATTAGGTGACGCTCAAAATCAAAAGATTGGAAAGCCAAATAACTTAAAGTTTTAGGAGCAATACAGCCACATTGCCCAAACAGGATGATCAAAATCGGCTAAGATCACCTATGCCCGAGGGAAGAGAACCTTAGTTTTATTAATAATAACATTATTTAGGAACTGTAAATTTCAATTAGAATTTGGAATGTTCTGGTAGAAGAAGTAAAGCCATAAAAGACAACCGATAAAGTATTTCTTTTCTTTCAGAAATCCAGAAAAAATGATCGTAATATGTAAACACATGTCATATACAATTAGCTATGAATAGGTACAACATTACTCTGAGTTCACCCCGAGTTTTAGTGGGGTTCGTGTTACTCGATCTTTAGTTTTATGTGTATGTCATTTAGATCGTTGTTTGTCCTTTTGTACTTATTCTGTTGGCCATTGTGTGGTCTGTTCTGCGATATACGGATTTTGATTATCCCTTTGGTATCTTCGAACTCTTCAACATACATTGAACACTACGAACCCCGCTAAAAACCGTGGGTGAACTCAGGTGCTCCGGAACGGTTAGTTAGGAGTTCCTATTCCACTAGTGACACCTGTTGTGCTACTGTTAAACGACACGATCATATGATATGATATGGAAATTGGACTGGACACAGGTATGAATCAGGTATGTGTAAAAAAATACAAGTAGCATAATAAAAGTTAGAGAAAACGGAAGGGGCAATCACGAATGAACAATCCAGAGATACTGGCAACATTGGGTAGACAAGACACATAGCGAAGACAAATAAAACACGACACAGAAAACTAAAAAGATGAGCAACACGAATCCCACCAAAAACAGTGGTGAATTCAGGTGCTCGCAATTGGTAAGCAGTTCCTGCCTCTTATAAGATACCCGTCGTATGACTCGCATAGTAATTACGTGTTTGACACACCTATGCACAAACAACGTTTTTATGCGGAAATCGTAGCGGACACCACAACACGGAACTACGAAAACAAACCATATAATAGGACAAAATGTTGGACACCATTAAGTAAATAAACACAAATATCATCAATAACAACTGGTGGTAAAGACCAATCCAACATCCTTTATAAAGACACTGACAAAATATGTGTAACTCTAATCCACAAAACCAACACTGTATACATTCCACCGTGCTCATGATGTATTTGTTGTTCCTGTTTCTGACGACTTTTATTTAATTTAAATATAAACGATCATAAAGAATATACTTATTGATGTCAAATATTATAATTACAAAGTGCATGTACTTCATTTCAGTGAATGAACATATAACCTACATTTTTAAAACAGTTTTCTACCTGACCGATTTAGTGACATACATACAGAAAGCACTTAGGTATTAGAAAGTACAATGATAATATATCAGAATAATATTACAACAATTAATAAAAACGTAGATATTAAATTTAGTGCACACGATGCGTTTCTGGAAATAACTTTCATTAGGTGACGCTCAAAATCAAAAGATTGGAAAGCCAAATAACTTAAAGTTTTAGGAGCAATAAAACCACATTGCCCAAACAGGATGGCCAAAATCAGCTAAGATCACCCATGCCTGAGGGAGGAGAACCTTAGTTTTTATTAATAATGACATTATTTAGGAACTGTAAATTTCAATTAGAATTTGGAATGTTCTGGTAGAAGAAGTAAAGCCATAATAGACAACCGATAAAGTATTTCTTTTCTTTCAGAAATCCAGAAAAAATGATCGTAATATGTAAACACATGTCATATACAATTAGCTATGAATAGGTACAACATTACTATGAATTCACCCCGGTTTTTAGTGGGGTTCGTGTTACTCGATCTTTAGTTTTACGTGTATGTCATGTAGATCGTTGTTTGTCCTTTTGTACTTATTCTGTTGGCCATTGTGTGGTCTGTTCTGCGATATACGGATTTTGATTATCCCTTTGGTATCTTCGAACTCTTCAACATACATTGAACACTACGAATCCCGCTAAAAACCGTGGGTGAACTCAGGTGCTCCGGAATGGTTAGTTAGGAGTTCCTATTCCACTAGTGACACCTGTTGTGCTACTGTTAAACGACACGATCATATGATATGATATGGAAATTGGACTGGACACAGGTATGCGTAAAAATATACAAGTAGCATAATAAACGTTAGAGAAAACGGAAGGGGCAATCAAGAATGAACAATCCAGAGATACTGGCAACATTGGGTAGACAAGACACATAACGAAGACAAATAAAACACAAAAACACAACACAGAAAACTAAAAAGATGAGCAACACGAATCCCACCAAAAACAGTGGTGAATTCAGGTGCTCGCAATTGGTAAGCAGTTCTTGCCTCTTATAAGATACCCGTCGTGTGACTCGCATAGTAATTACGTGTTTGACACACCTATGCACAAACAACGTTTTAATGCGGAAATCGTAGCGGACACCACAACACGGAACTACGAAAAAAAACCCAATATAATAGGACAAAATGTTGGACACCATTAAGCAAATAAACACAAATATCATCAATAACAACTGGTGGTAAAGACCAACCCAACATCCTTTATAAAGACACTGACAAAATATGTGTAACTCTAATCCACAAAACCAACACTGTATACATTCAACCGTGCTCATGACGTATTTGGTTTAAATATAAACGATCATTAAGAATATACTTATTGATGTCAAATATTATAATTACAAAGTGCACATACTTCATTTCAGTGAATGAACATATAACCTACATTTTTAAAACAGTTTTCTACCTGACCGATTTAGTGACATACATACAGAAAGCACTTAGGTATTAGAAAGTACAATGATAATATATCAGAATAATATTACAACAATTAATAAAAACGTAGATATTAAATTTAGTGCACACGATGCGTTTCTGGAAATAACTTTCATTAGGTGACGCTCAAAATCAAAAGATTGGAAAGCCAAATAACTTAAAGTTTTAGGAGCAATAAAACCACATTGCCCAAACAGGATGGCCAAAATCGGCTAAGATCACCTATGCCTGAGGGAGGAGAACCTTAGTTTTTATTAATAATGACATTATTTAGGAACTGTAAATTTCAATTAGAATTTGGAATGTTCTGGTAGAAGAAGTAAAGCCATAAAAGACAACCGATAAAGTATTTCTTTTCTTTCAGAAATCCAGAAAAAATGATCGTAATATGTAAACACATGTCATATACAATTAGCTATGAATAGGTACAACATTACTCTGAGTTCACCCCGAGTTTTAGTGGGGTTCGTGTTACTCGATCTTTAGTTTTACGTGTATGTCATGTAGATCGTTGTTTGTCCTTTTGTACTTATTCTGTTGGCCATTGTGTGGTCTGTTCTTCGATATACAGATTTTGATTATCCCTTTGGTATCTTCGAACTCTTCAACAGACACTGAACACTACGAATCCCACTAAAAACCGTGGGTGAACTCAGGTGCTCCGGAACGGTTAGTTAGGAGTTCCTATTCCCCTAGTGAAACCTGTTGTGCTACTGTTAAACGACAGGATCATATGATATGATATGGAAATTGTACTGGACACAGGTATGAATCAGGTATGCGTAAAAAAATACAAGTAGCATAATAAAAGTTAGAGAAAACGGAAGCGGCAATCAAGAATGAACAATCCAGAGATACTGACAACATTGGGTAGACAAGACACATAACGAAGACAAATAAAACACGACACAGAAAACTAAAAAGATGAGCAACACGAATCCCACCAAAAACAGTGGTGAATTCAGGTGCTCGCAATTGGTAAGAAGTTCCTGCCTCTTATAAGATACCCGTCGTGTGACTCGCATAGTCAATACGTGTTTGACACACCTATGCACAAACAACGTTTTTATGCGGAAATCGTAGCGGACACCACAACGCGGAACTACGAAAAGAAAGACATATAATAGGACAAAATGTTGGACACAAATATCATCAATAACAACTGGTGGTAAAGACCACCCAACATCCTTTATAATGACACTGACAAAAAATGTGTAACTCTAATCCACAAAACCAACACTGTATAGATTCAACCGTGCTCATGACGTATTTGTAGTTCCTATTTCTGACGACTTTTATTAAACAACATTATTAAGAAAAAACTGGTAGAACGTGTTAAAGCGGGTCACGGGTCACTGTAATCGGGCAGCTGTATCGAGAAACAGATACGGTGTTGAAAAAACTGTTGATACTCATAAAATGCAATAAAATGTTATGTTTGTCTTCAAGAAATATGATAGACAAAACCATGTGTGAAGTTTTATGACGAAATATCTCCGATTTCTATGTAAATGTACGAGTTGAAGTGGGGAAACACCCACAGGTAATTTTGGCGATGTATCTTTATCTTGGATAAGAATAATGAGCGTCCTGATTGGATGACCGATTTAAAACACACTGACTCCGCATGGTAAAAAGATGAATGTAAAAGAAATCTATGCTATATTTATTCATTTGTTTGATTCTGGAATATTGTTGATCATTGATTTAAACAAGAAAAAAGGGAAAAAAAGGGGGGTGAATTTCAGTTAAATAAATGTTGTTTCGACAGTATAAAGTGAAAAATAAAAATGTGTTGCTACTAAAGCTTAAATCAGCGTTAAAAATTGAACAAATATCAGTGGTTTTGTAAATGACATTTAATTTAAATAGAAAATCTGAATATATTATTTATTATTAATGATACAATTTCATATCCCTTGGGAGGGGGAGGGGGCTATGATGAAAATTTGAAATAAAAACACAGGACCGGACTTTAAGCAAAAATAATAATCCAGGATTAGTTTTTTATTACAAAAATCCAGGACCCCTGTGTCCATGAGTTTGACATCTACACTTGTCTTTTGGACACCACATTGCTGTGTCCACACTTGTTTAATTTAAATATAAACGATCATAAAGAATATAATTATTGATGTCAAATATTATAATTACACAAAGTGCATGTACTTCTCTTCTGACAGAACGATGGTCATGTGTAAAACCACGTGCATAAGTATTACAAACGAGCATCACACTCAAAGGCATTACTGACGGATAACAAATGAATCGTGTCAACATCGGCTAGATTCACCTTCATTTATCTTAAATATATGTCTTATTTATTGTTTTAAATCCGGGACCTTATTTGTCCTAACTTAATATAACATGTATATCTGTAAGAAGGGTATTTTATTTTCGTTTTTGATGAAAATTAATATCATGTCGGAATAAAAATAGACGCTACTATTCATGGTTGTATCCGCAAATCACCTAATGATATTTTCCGTAGTATTTATAATTTTGGCTCATTCAAAACGTGGATGTGATACTGACGAGCATCATGGAAAAAAATGCCCAACAGATACGATATTTTAAGCTAATATGGCATCATTTTTTTTAAACCATTTCTGTACTTTATTTAAGATTTGTATCTTTGATGTCTATAATACAAATTAATTCTTGCTATCATTTTGCTTTATTCATAAAAATAAAGTATAAAAAGTGATTGTCAACAATTCCACCAAAACGAACGATTACCTCTAACCTCAAATTATTGCACGCAAAATAGACCACGACATATGACGATAGAAAACACGGTCCTGGCTTGGAACGTGCACAAAAATGTAGCGCGATTAAACAGAGTAATGGAATGCTAACCCACCACCTCTGCATACATAATAAAGATATATACAAATGTATAATACAAGCCCTCGCAGAATCCCTGCAACTAAACAGACCACACATTACCCAAAAAAAACCACACACACAAAGACAACAGCATAACCACAGATAGAACCTTATCATTATCAATGAACGCTCGAATTTATCTAACTACTAAGAAAGATGGTGGAATATTAGGTTGATAAAGACTATTACGACAAAAAATCATAATAAAATTAAAAACAAACATACATTGTACTATACACTCGGAACATTTCTAAAAGATGGTGGAATATTAGGTTGATAAAGACTATTACGACAAAAAATCATAATAAAATTAAAAACAAACATACATTGTACTATACTTTCGGAACATTTCTAAAATCAAATAGCAAAATCGTAAAAAGGGGCAAAGTCAATACCCCCCTAACACACAAATACATGACTGCTCTAACTTTCCTGGCTTGGTAGTGGCACTTTAATAAAAAAGTGGCGGAATAAACTAGTTTTATGGGTCAAACTGATACTTCTACTAGAAAAAATATTTCTCATAGTCATAAGCATTCAATGACATAAACGTTAGATGAAACCAAAGGGGCAATCAAGAATGAACAATCCAGAGACAGGCAACATTGGACACATAAGACCCAGAAGGGCAATCAAGAATGAACAATCTATAGACAGGCAACATTGGACACATAAGACACAGAAGGGCAATCAAAAATGAACAATCCAGAGACAGGCAACATTGGACACACAAGACACAGAAGGGCAATCAAGAATGAACAATCTATAGACAGGCAACATTGGACATATAAGACACAGAATAGTAATCAAGAATGAACAATCTATAGACAGGCAACATTGGACACATAAGACACAGAAGGGCAATCAAGAATGAACAATCCAGACACAGGCAACATTGGACACATAAGACACAGAAGGGCAATCAAGAATGAACAACCCAGAGACAGGCAACATTGGACACATAAGACACAGAAGGGCAATCAAGAATGAACAATCTATAGACAGGCAACATTGGACACATAAGACACAGAAGGGCTATCAAGAATGAATAATCTATAGACAGGCAACATTGGATACATAGGACACAGAAGGGCAATCAAGAATGAACAATCTATAGACAGGCAACATTGGACACATAAGACACAGAAGGGCAATCAAGAATGAACAATCTATAGACAGGCAACATTGGACACATAAGACACAGAAGGGCAATCAAGAATGAACAATCTATAGACAGGCAACATTGGACACATAAGACACAGAAGGGCAATCAAGAATGAACAATCTATAGACAGGCAACATTGGACACATAAGACACAGAAGGGCAATCAAGAATGAACAATCCAGAGACAGGCAACATTGGACATATAAGACACAGAAGGGCAATCAAGAATGAACAATCCAGACACAGGCAACATTGGACATATAAGACACAGAAGGGCAATCAAGAATGAACAATCCAGAGACAGGCAACATTGGACACATAAGACACAGAAGGGCAATCAAGAATGAACAATCCAGACACAGGCAACATTGGACATATAAGACACAGAAGGGCAATCAAGAATGAACAATCCAGAGACAGGCAACATTGGACACATAAGACACAGAAGGGCAATCAAGAATGAACAATCCAGAGACAGGCAACATTGGACACATAAGACACAGAAGGGCAATCAAGAATGAACAATCTATAGACAGGCAACATTGGACACATAAGACACAGAAGGGCAATCAAGAATGAACAATCCAGACACAGGCAACATTGGACATATAAGACACAGAAGGGCAATCAAGAATGAACAATCCAGACACAGGCAACATTGGACATATAAGACACAGAAGGGCAATCAAGAATGAACAATCCAGAGACAGGCAACATTGGACACATAAGACACAGAAGGGCAATCAAGAATGAACAATCTATAGACAGGCAACATTGGACACATAAGACACAGAAGGGCAATCAAGAATGAACAATCCAGAGACAGGCAACATTGGACATATAAGACACAGAAAGGCAATCAAGAATGAACAATCCAGACACAGGCAACATTGGACATATAAGACACAGAAGGGCAATCAAGAATGAACAATCCAGAGACAGGCAACATTGGGCACATAAGACACAGAAGGGCAATCAAGAATGAACAATCCAGAGACAGGCAACATTGGACACATAAGACACAGAAGGGCAATCAAGAATGAACAATCTATAGACAGGCAACATTGGACACATAAGACACAGAAGGGCAATCAAGAATGAACAATCCAGACACAGGCAACATTGGACATATAAGACACAGAAGGGCAATCAAGAATGAACAATCCAGACACAGGCAACATTGGACATATAAGACACAGAAGGGCAATCAAGAATGAACAATCCAGAGACAGGCAACATTGGACACATAAGACACAGAAGGGCAATCAAGAATGAACAATCTATAGACAGGCAACATTGGACACATAAGACACAGAAGGGCAATCAAGAATGAACAATCCAGACACAGGCAACATTGGACACATAAGACACAGAAGGGCAATCAAGAATGAACAATCCAGACACAGGCAACATTGGACACACAAGACACAGAACGAAGACAAACAAGACAAATCAAAACGACCACGCAGAAAACTAAAACAATTAGCAACACGGGTGCCATAAACAAATCGGGAGCGAGTCCAGATGCTCGCGAAGGGCACACAGTCAGTTCCTGGTTCTTGGCGTGTTATTTGTATAGTCAAGGCCAGCAAAAGTCTAGTCGATGATAGAAGAAAGAAACTAATATACATTTAAGGGAAATGATCAAGTGCTATTTTAGAAATGAATATTTGGTAACCATCAACCAGTTTATGATGACGACCGTAGAATATTTGTAGCGATGACTATTTGTTGGAATTTAATAGGGAATGATAAAATAGGAATCAATTGCTAGTTGAACATAACTAAAGGACATAGTTACTCCGTTGTGGGATATAGTGACTAGTGGAGGAGGAACTGCTAACTCGTGTAGGGTATCCGAGTTCCTCCTGGTTTTAGTGGGGTTCGTGTTGTTCAATGTTTAGTTTTCTTTAGTGTTTTGTAGATTATTGTTCTTTTTCTTTTGGTCATTGTATTGTCTGTCCTGTCCTTTTTCTTTTTGGTCATTGTATTGTCTGTCCTTCTTCGATTTACGGCTTCTGATTACCCCTTTGATATCTTCGAACGTTTTGTAACATATGTCTGATGCAATAAGATGTGTACACGAGGAGATGTTATGTCTCCATTCATTAAAATTCATAAATGTAATAACTTGTATACCTATGATAAAGTAGTATGGACTAAAATAAACTACACCACTTTTTACAGCATTCCACTGATGATGTCATATACTGTCCTTCTCATAAATGATTGAGAGTCTGGACTGTATATAAAAACAAACTAATAAAACATAGGTTTCATACTTACATTTTGAAAGCAAAGATGTTTATGAAAAATGTCTTAGGAATAGTAATATTATCTTGTTTGGTAATAGACATCTCATGTCAGTCTCGTAGATATTTCAACAGAAATTGTCCATACGATAGAAGAAATCGTATGCGAAAATGTAAATTGTTTGTTGAGGACGGTTTGGATTTTAATAAATTTCGTTCATGGACGTCTCG
This sequence comes from Bathymodiolus brooksi, assembly GCA_963680875.1. Lineage (NCBI taxonomy): Eukaryota > Metazoa > Mollusca > Bivalvia > Mytilida > Modiolidae > Bathymodiolus > Bathymodiolus brooksi. Next base: position 39,867,396 of record OY804578.1, on the reverse strand, counting down.
ATTAGGAAAATCGATAAAAGTGTCATTGGAAGTATCTTGTGGTCCAAACGGATGGTTTTTTCTACCATGGCCGATGAAGGCAAGAGGTCTTACTAAACTTGACGTAAATGGGTGTGGAATTGAAGGCTTTTTCACTGAATTCAATGTAACGAATAGAAATCTAGTAGATGAATTGAAAGACTTTTCACTTAAAAATTGTGTTTTAATGGCTGACGTGGATAGCATTTATGACATAATATACAAACCCGTATCAATGGAATATGACTGTGGTCAACAATCACTTAGCAGAGTTGTTAGACGTAATATATCGTATACGTTTCCCGATTTGAATCAACAGAAATTATCAATAGAACAAGCGAATTTGTTAATGTCATCTGGTGACGAGCTTATTAAAAAGGCACAACAGAAAAGATACACATGTCGTTATTCTAATCTAGAATACATCGACGAAAGCATTTCACGTAGTCGGAGCAAGCTGTTTCTGAGATTTATGACGGCCTACTCAGAATATCCAAAGCTTAAAACCTTCATGATTTCTAGCAATGGATACAAACGTATTCCACCAGTATTAGTGGACTGGGTGACGTCATTTCCGCAATTATCGTATTTAGACATGTCTTATAACAACGTTGCAAAATTTGATTTCTTAGGAGCAACCGTCATGCGCTATTCAAGAAGACGACGACCTCTGGTGGTTAATTTGTCACATAATTCAGTAACGACAATCCCTTTGAATATTGAAGATTATATTACGGGTAGAGCACCAATAATTGTAGATCTGACCGGAAATCCTCTTAGATGTAACTGTAATTTTCTCAGGTATAAACGGTATGTCACGAGTGTTGTTCGTAAATACCAGAAATATAAACGTTTATTACTGATCACGTGTTCTTCCGAAAGGTCACGAAGACGATACAGATTATCTACTTATAAAAACAACAATTGTGTTTTTTGATATGTAGAAATGAAATTATTGGATTTGTTTTAAAAAACAATGGACTTGTCATATATATTTTATATTTATATAATGCAGATACAACGATTTACCTCAATGTTTGGAGGTACTTGGTGGTTTTCAACTGGATTTATATAGTTTTTCTTAAGCTTCAAATATTCAATTGCAATTTCTGATTGGAATGTTTTTGTCAAATCTGACATATTCTAAGATGGTATTTTATTTATTATAAGTAACTTTATTGTATTAATTGCACATCATCTTTGTTGCAATTTTCCAAATTGCAGACTATATTATGATACTTAATGGCGCATGGTACATGTATATCAATGCAAAATGCAAATAAATATTATGAATTGAAAGCTAATAGCATACATTATCTAGGTCATTAGTTGGAGGAACTTAATTTTGTCAAGAAGGATAATTAAAAAATTTAGCTTATTTGTGAGAAATTTCAACAATCCAATTACCAAGCGATCACGGCCATTTAACTAATAGATCAATAGAATAGCAAACAAATAACAAGACAAATGATCGAAAAACAATAGCAGGGTACATACGTGTTCATACTAAAATGAGAAAACCAAAAATACCACACCATTAGAACAGTTCCAAAATCTTATCGGAAAATTGCCGGAACTTGCAAAATGAATACCCTTAAGATACAAACAAATGACTGTTCATTTCCCTTGCCTTTTCGGTATTCTCGAAAGTGGCGCGGCTACTTGTATTGGGCTCTAAGTGAACAGTTGCGGTGGTGCAAATGTTTTCCACATGCGAAGAAAATGGCGACACTCACTAATTACTTCGTGAGCAGCTTTGTTATAAAGAACGCCGATCCCTAATCTTGGATTTTAGACATAATAGTATCTGTGTCACCACGGATATGTTCTACTTCTCGGTCCTTTCCTCATTCATGACTTGTCACCAGGTTTGTAACTACATTAACACGACGGGTGCCACTAGTGGAGCAGAAATGCAGAAACTGCTTAGCCTTGTGGAGCACCTGAGTTCACCTCCGGTTTTTAGTGGGGTTCGTGTTACTCGATCTTTTGTCTTATGTGTATGTTTTGTAGATAGTTGTCCTTTTGTCCTTTTTCTTTTGATCATTGTATTGTCTGTCCTTCGAATTACGGATTCTGATTACCCCTTTGGTATCTTCAAACTCTTCATGTTTAATCTTCGTGACGCAGAAATTGTCCTTTGTATTATACTTAATACTAGTTATATAAAATAGAACTGTTTAAATATTAGATAGTACACAAGGTCATCGGAAGACACAATATGGAAACAATGGTGAACTTTGAACCAACATCTGGTCAATATCATCTCTCGTCATTTGTAAGTTGTCAATATCATCTCTCGTCATTTGTACGCAAGTGACAGCATACTTTATAACAAGATGTTGATATGTCCGGAGAAACAAGACCGCTTCCCTTCCCGGCTTGACACAGGCACTTCGATAATAGGTGCACGGATTAAAGTCGTTAAATCCCACTCTTAGTGAAATGATGCGATCATGCCAGTGTTTCTACATATGAGCAAAATACCAACCCTCACACATAACCGGACAAACAGAATTCTAAGAAAACGTTCTAATCGTAATACGACAGGTACCATAGAGGAGCAGGAACTGCTCATCCTTCCGTAGTATCTGATTTCATTTCCGGTTGTTAGTTTGGTTCATGTTGCTCGATCTCTTTTCTGTGTAATGTTTTGTAGATTATTGTTTTTCCTTTTTGTCCCGTTTCATTTGGTCATTGTACTGGCTGTCCTCCTTCGTTTCATTTGGTCATTGTACTGGCTGTCCTCCTTCGTTTCATTTGGTCATTGTACTGGCTGTCCTCCTTCGTTTCATTTGGTCATTGTACTGGCTGTCCTCCTTCGTTTCATTTGGTCATTGTACTGGCTGTCCTCCTTCGTTTCATTTGGTCATTGTACTGCCTGTCCTCCTTCGTTTCATTTGGTCATTGTACTGGCTGTCCTCCTTCGTTTCATTTGGTCATTGTACTGGCTGTCCTCCTTCGTTTCATTTGGTCATTGTACTGGCTGTCCTCCTTCGTTTCATTTGGTCATTGTACTGCCTGTCCTCCTTCGTTTCATTTGGTCATTGTACTGCCTGTCCTCCTTCGTTTCATTTGGTCATTGTACTGCCTGTCCTCCTTCGTTTCATTTGGTCATTGTACTGGCTGTCCTCCTTCGTTTCATTTGGTCATTGTACTGGCTGTCCTCCTTCGTTTCATTTGGTCATTGTACTGGCTGTCCTCCTTCGTTTCATTTGGTCATTGTACTGGCTGTCCTCCTTCGTTTCATTTGGTCATTGTACTGGCTGTCCTCCTTCGTTTCATTTGGTCATTGTACTGGCTGTCCTCCTTCGTTTCATTTGGTCATTGTACTGCCTGTCCTCCTTCGTTTCATTTGGTCATTGTACTGGCTGTCCTCCTTCGTTTCATTTGGTCATTGTACTGGCTGTCCTCCTTCGTTTCATTTGGTCATTGTACTGCCTGTCCTCCTTCGTTTCATTTGGTCATTGTACTGGCTGTCCTCCTTCGTTTCATTTGGTCATTGTACTGGCTGTCCTCCTTCGTTTCATTTGGTCATTGTACTGGCTGTCCTCCTTCGTTTCATTTGGTCATTGTACTGGCTGTCCTCCTTCGTTTCATTTGGTCATTGTACTGGCTGTCCTCCTTCGTTTCATTTGGTCATTGTACTGGCTGTCCTCCTTCGTTTCATTTGGTCATTGTACTGGCTGTCCTCCTTCGTTTCATTTGGTCATTGTACTGCCTGTCCTCCTTCGTTTCATTTGGTCATTGTACTGCCTGTCCTCCTTCGTTTCATTTGGTCATTGTACTGGCTGTCCTCCTTCGTTTCATTTGGTCATTGTACTGGCTGTCCTCCTTCGTTTCATTTGGTCATTGTACTGGCTGTCCTCCTTCGTTTCATTTGGTCATTGTACTGGCTGTCCTCCTTCGTTTCATTTGGTCATTGTACTGGCTGTCCTCCCTCGTTTCATTTGGTCATTGTACTGGCTGTCCTCCTTCGTTTCATTTGGTCATTGTACTGGCTGTCCTCCTTCGTTTCATTTGGTCATTGTACTGGCTGTCCTCCTTCGTTTCATTTGGTCATTGTACTGGCTGTCCTCCTTCGTTTCATTTGGTCATTGTACTGGCTGTCCTCCTTCGTTTCATTTGGTCATTGTACTGGCTGTCCTCCTTCGTTTCATTTGGTCATTGTACTGGCTGTCCTCCTTCGTTTCATTTGGTCATTGTACTGCCTGTCCTCCTTCGTTTCATTTGGTCATTGTACTGCCTGTCCTCCTTCGTTTCATTTGGTCATTGTACTGGCTGTCCTCCTTCGTTTCATTTGGTCATTGTACTGGCTGTCCTCCTTCGTTTCATTTGGTCATTGTACTGGCTGTCCTCCTTCGTTTCATTTGGTCATTGTACTGGCTGTCCTCCTTCGTTTTACGGCTCTGATTACCCCATTGGTATCTCCAAACATTTATTATTACTGTCAAGGTATGAAAAATGTATAATGGTAAATATTCATGTCTCTCTTTTGTCATCGAGTCTGGTAGAAAGATAGCTATTGGTGTCAATATTTAGGTAAATGTCCAGAAATGAGGCAGAGTAAGCTGTTTCTGTTGTTATTCTATCATCTCATGTTTCTTGGGGGTAAATTAATGGACTCCAATTAGCAAAGTAATATACATATAGCCTCTGTAATTCATTTGGTTGTTTTCAAGCCACTTTCAACAATATTCCAGTTATATCATGACAGACAATTATATCTAGAGAGGAAACATGAGCGTACACAGATTAAATCACTGAAAAACAAACATAATAACATAGAGGAATGTTAAATACCAGAATTTAACTCATAATGATACCTTTCAATTTGAGATGGCATCATTAATACCAAAAACAAAAAAACATTTCCGGTTCTTTTACTTGTTAACAAAAGAAGTGACTATAACTATGACAACACTTATGTCTGCAATCATAGAGGAACTACAATCATATTGTTACACATTTTATTCATGGAGTAGCATCAATCAAATGTAGATACTGAAAAACGCTTCAAACCTTCTCAATAATTTTAATTCTCGTTCTATATCGATTTATTTTTTTATCCAAGCATTCGCCTTTTCTACACTTTATACTACCACTCATTAAAATTTAGAACCCCGTGTTAAAGAAATAATTCACAACGCAATTTACTTTGACTTTGAAAACCGTAAGCAACGTCACAAGTTTCTAGAATCGCGTCGTGTGCACTAAATTTGATATCTACGTCTTGGAACTCGCATTAACCTATCTTGTCAAACACGAAACAAAAGGTAAAACGTGCTACCCAGAAAATGTCATCCTGGAGTTCCTTATCGATAACATATGTCGAGACCTATGGAAGTAAAATTGACCTCGTTCAACATTGCTGTCATGTGCTCTATGAACGTCGTGGGGTTAGTGGATCATTGTTGTTTAGCGCTAAATGAGCAATTTGTCAGATACATCATGACTAGAACAAGTAACAACGTTAGATGAGATCATGATGGTGATGTCCGCTTTGTACTAGACCAACACTCTTAGTTGGATTATATAGTGCTCGCTCACTGAAATAACAGTCCACGAGTAGATATATCACTCCCACTCCACTCGGACACATTATCCTGATTCCGAGTCAACCATGCTTTGCTCTGTATTTAAAGACCAAGAAGCTGTTAAGTGTTTTTCCTCTCTTCATGACAAATATGTTATCGTTCCTGCGGACAAGGCTTCCAACAATATCGTGTTTGTATGTAAATCATATTACTTCGAATGCCTAATCAAGGAATTAGGCATAAATAGCAACACCTCTAGCAATACCACATACAAACCAACTTCGTTCGACAAAGAGGAAATCCTAGCTAACCACAGATCATTCATGACCTCTTTAAACATTCCCTCTGGTAAAGAGTCTGAGGATTTACCCTATTTATATTGGATACCTAAACCCCATAAGACACCATACAAAGAAAGGTACATAGCGGGATCATCAACTTGTTCGACGAAAGAATTGTCTATTCACCTGACAAAGATTCTGTCTGCAGTAAAAGAGGGACAACAGAAATATTGTGAAACTGTTTACTCGCGTAGTGGCATAAATCACATGTGGATTTTGAAAAACTCTAAAGATCTTTTGGATAACCTGAAATCAAGATCTTTCTCTCAGGTATCCTCCATCAAAACTTTTGATTTTTCAACTCTATATACCACCCTACCGCATGACAAATTAAAAACCCGCTTAAAAGAAACAATTCATAAAGCTTTTAGTCATAGAAACTATGGCTCAAAATGTGTTGTGTTAGGCTACAATTCCACATATTTTTCAAACAAAATTCAAAAAGGTAAAACATGCTACTCCGAGGAACAAGTGATCAGTATGCTGGAGTTCCTCATCGATAACATATTTGTCTCCTTTGGAGGGACACGGTTTCAGCAGGTCGTCGGCATACCAATGGGTACGAATTGTGCCCCTCTTCTAGCCGATTTATTTTTATACTCATATGAGTCGGAGTTTCTTCAAAAGCTTGTAAAAGATAAGAAGATTCATGAGGCTAGAGCCTTTAATTTCACATACAGGTATATTGATGACGTTTTATCTATCAATAATTCTAGATTTGCAGAATTTCTTCCATTGATATATCCTCCAGAGCTGGAAGTTAAAGAGACCACCGATACAGCTTCGTCCGCATCATTTTTGGACTTATACCTATAATTTGACGACAGTGGTCAACTCAGTACTAAAATTTATGATAAGCGGGACGACTTCAATATTAAAATCATAAATTTTCCAAACATGTGCAGCAATATACCAGCTTCTCCTGCATATGGTGTTTACATCTCGCAATTGATTCGCTATGCAAGGGCCAGTAGCAATTATTCTGATTTCCTGAAACGTCATCTTCATCTGAGAAACAGGCTACTGGACCAGGGCTATAAAAAGATTCGCCTTATTCGATCTCTTAAAAAGTTTATATTCCGATACCAAGATCTTGTCGAAATATATTCCGTCTCTGCAGAAAAAATTATAAGCGATGCATTTTCATATAGTGAAAATGTATAAAGATAAAGAAGTCAAAAATGTCAAGGATATTTTTTTTGTCAATGTGTGACGTAAAAATATTTTTGACATTTACGTCACCGAATATGGTACTGCTTTGACAACTATTTTACCTATTTTGTTCCTGTATTTAAATACTGTTACAGTGACAGCCGGAACCTTTGAACCGTAATGAGAGCGGGAGGTTTGGCGCCTTAAAATCTGATTCAACCCACCATTTCTTTAGAAATGCCTGTACCAAGTCAGGGTCATTACGGTTTTCACAGTTTTCTGGTTGTTGACTGATTTTGTCTGTTTATATAATTATGAGTTTTGACTTTCCCTTTGTAAGATTGTTCGGAGTTCGGTAATTTTGTTATTACCCTTATTTACACCTTAATGTAGCATGCAAAACGCAGAAGAAACAAATACCAATTTCATAGTCTTTGGTTTGACCCGACCGGAGCTCGAACCCACGATCTACAGAACTCGACTCGAGCACGCTAACCATTACATCACCGATGCGGTGAAAAAATCATACTAGTCCCGTCACAAGGAAATATACAAATGTAATTGAATACCGGTATCATGATACAAGATAGAGAAAAATATATTTTGTTTTTATACAGTATTCTTTCTGTCCACCCTCTCAATATGTCAATACGTGGAAATTTAAAAAAGAACTAATTCACGCAATGTCACAACGGAGAGCTATACTAGTATTATGCAAGTTTAAATTTCAATTGTAATTTAAGTAACTTAGAATCCCATCAAATTTTACAGGGTATTTGTACATAAACCTTCCCCTTTTCGCGAGGGTTTTATAATTCTTACAGACTCATCAAATGTGGATTGCACCTTAACCTCCGGTGTTAAAGTGCTTTGCGGGGGCATGCTTTAGTCCGTTTTTTATATTGTTGTTTTTTGTGAAATGAATAATATATGATGATGTTCGTGTCACAATATATTTGTCAACAATGAATCATATTTTTATTGCTTAATTACATATTTGTTTTATAATTAATTTTTTTGTGACATGTACTTATGTACGTAACATATAGCACCGTTATTCCGTAAATTGCTGATATGGAGATATTGACATGCCAAAAATACTGAACACGCTGTTGGTTACAAACCTACAACACGGGCTTCCGATGATTAAATGGAACAAGTCAAATACACAACCCCTCCTTAGTTTTTTTAGTTTAACATTATTTTATTGCAAATAAAACAGCAATGGGATTGGACAAAAAGTTATCACAAGTTATGGACTGGACTGTCCTCTCCCTACAAATAATACACATATAATAATTATATCTATGGAGGAAACAGGAGCTTACACAGATTAAATCACTGAAAACAAACATAATAACATAGATGAATGTTAAATACGAGAATTTAACTCATAATGATACCTTTCAATTTGAGATGGCATCATTAATACCAAAGACAAAAAAACATTTTCGGTTCTTTTACTTGTTAACAAAAGAAGTGACTATAACTATGACAACACTTATGTCTGCAATCATAGAGGAACTACAATCATATTGTTACACATTCTATTCATGGAGTAGCATCAATCAAATGTAGATACTGAAAAACGCTTCAAACCTTCTCAATAATTTTAATTCTCGTTCTATTTCGAGTTTTTTTCTATCCAAGCATTCGCCTTTTCTACACTTTATACGTATCAACTAATTAAAATTTAGAACCCAGTTTTAAAGAAATAATTCACAACGCAATTTACTTTGACTTTGAAAACTGTAAGCAACGTCACAAGTTTCTAGAAACGCGTCGTGCGCACTAAATTTGATATCGACGTCTTGGAACTCGAATTAACCTATCTTGTCAAACACGAAACAAAAGGTAAAACGTGCTACCCAGAAAATGTCATCCTGGAGTTCCTTATCGATAACATATGTCAAGACCTATGGAAGTAAAATTGACCTCGTTCAACATTGCTGTCAGGTGCTCTATGAACGTCGTGGGGTTAGTGGATCATTGTTGTTTAGCGCTAAATGAGCAATTTGTCAGGTATATCTTGGCGAGAACAAGTAACAACGTTAGATGAGATCATGATGATGATGTCCTCTTTGTACTAGACCAACACTCTTAGTTGGATTATATAGTGTTCGCTCACTGAAATAACAGTCCACGAGTAGATATATCACTCCCACTCCACTCGGACACATTATCCTGATTCCGAGTCAACCAGGTTTTGCTCTTACACCTTAATGTAGCATGCAAAACGCAGAAGAAACAAATACCAATTTCATAGTCTTTGGTTTGACCCGACCGGAGCTCGAACTCACGATCTACCGAACTCGACTCGAGCACGCTAACCATTACATCACCGATGCGGTGAAAAAATCATACTAGTCCCGTCACAAGGAAATATACAAATGTAATTGAATACCGGTATCATGATACAAGATAGAGAAAAATATATTTTGTTTTTATACAGTATTCTTTCTGTCCACCCTCTCAATATGTCAATACGTGGAAATTAAAAAAAAAACTAATTCACGCAATGTCACAACGGAGAGCTATACTAGTATTATGCAAGTTTAAATTTCAATTGTAATTTAAGTAACTTAGAATCCCATCAAATTTTACAGGGTATTTGTACATAAATCTTCCCCTTTTCGCGAGGGTTTTATAATTCTTACAGACTCATCAAATGTGGATTGCACCTTAACCTCCGGTGTTAAAGTGCCTGGCAGGGGCATGCTTTAGTCCGTTTTTTATATTGTTTTTTTTTGTGTGAAATGAATAATATATGATGATGTTGGTGTCACAATATATTTGTCAACAATGAATCATATTTTTATTGCTTAATTACATATTTGTTTTATAATTTATTTTTTTGTGACATGTACTTATGTACGTAACATATAGTGCCGTTATTCGTAAATTGCTAAAATTGTTAATATTGACATGCCAAAAATACTGAACACGCTGTTGGTTATAAACCTACAACACGGGCTTCTGATGATTAAATGGAACAAGTCAAATACACAACCCCTCCTTAGTTTTTTTTAGCTTAACATTAATTTATTGCAAATAAAACAGCAATGGGATTGAACAAAAAGTTATCACAACTTATGGACTGGACTGTCCTCTCCCTACAAATAATACACATATAATAATTATATCTATGGAGGAAACAGGATCTTACACAGATAAAATCACTGAAAACAAGCATAATAACATAGAAGAATGTTAAATACATGAATTTAATTCATAATGGTACCTTTCAATTTGAGATGGCATCATTAATACCAAAGACAAAAAACCATTTCCGGTTCTTCTACTTGTTAACAAAAGAAGTGACTATAACTATGACAACACTTATGTCTGCAATCATAGAGGAACTACAATCATATTGTTACACATTTTATTCATGGAGTAGCATCAATCAAATGTAGATACTGAAAAACGCTTCAAACCCTCTCAATAATTTTAATTCTCGTTCTATTTCGATTTATTTTTCTATCCAAGCATTCGCCTTTTCTACACTTTATATACTACCACTCATTAAAATTTAGAACCCAGTTTTAAAGAAATAATTCACAACGCAATTTACTTTGACTTTGAAAACTGTAAGCAACGTCACAAGTTTCTAGAAACGCGTCGTGCGCACTAAATTTGATATCTACGTCTTGGAACTCGAATTAACCTATCTTGTCAAACACGAAACAAAAGGTAAAACGTGCTACCCAGAAAATGTCATCCTGGAGTTCCTTATCGATAACATATATCAAGACCTATGGAAGTAAAATTGACCTCGTTCAACATTGCTGCCATGTGCTCTATGAACGTCGTGGGGTTAGTGGATCATTGTTGTTTGGCGCTAAATGAGCAATTTGTCAGATACATCATGACGAGAACAAGTAACAACGTTAGATGAGATCATGATGATGATGTCCGCTTTGTACTAGACCAACACTCTTAGTTGGATTCTATAGTGCACGCTCACTGAAATAACAGTCCACGAGTAGATATATCACTCCCACTCCACTCGGACACATTATCCTGATTCCGAGTCAACCAGGCTTTGCTCTTACACCTTAATGTAGCATGCAAAACGCAGAAGAAGCAAATACCTAATTCATAGTCTTTAGTTTGACCCGACCGGAGCTCGAACCCACGATCTACCGAACTCGACTCGAGCACGCTAACCATTACATCACCGATGCGGCGAAAAAATCATACTAATCCCGTCACAAGGATATACAAATGTAGTTGAATATCATGATAAAGGATAGAATAAAATATGTTTTATTTTTATAAAGTATTCTTTCTGTCCACCCTCTCAATATGTCAATACGTGGAATAAAAAAAAAACTAATTCACGCAATGTCACAACGGAGAGCTATACTTGTATTATGCAAGTTTAAATTTCAATTGTAATTTAAGTAACTTGGAATACCATCAAATTTTACAGGGTATTTGTACATAAACCAAAAGTGGGATTTTTATGTCCTTCCCCTTTTCGCGGGGGTTTTATAATTCTTACAGACTCATCAAATGTGCGAGTAACAAATCACTGCTTGCTTGGATTGCACCTTAACCTCCGGTGTTAAAGTGCTTTGCGGGGGCATGCTTTAGTCCGTTTTTTATATTTTTTTTTTTTTGGTGAAATGAATAATATATGATGATGTTGGTGTCACAATATATTTGTCAACAATGAATCATATTTTTATTGCTTAATTACATATTTGTTTTAAAATTTATAGCTATGGACATGTACTTATGTACTAACATATAGCGCCGTTATTCCGTAAATTGCTAATATGGAGATATTGACATGCCAAAAATACTGAACACGCTATGAGTTACAAACTTACAACACGGGCTTCCGATGATTAAATGGAACAAGTCAAATACACAACCCATCTTTAGTTTTTTTAATTTAACATGATTTTATTGCAAATAAAACAGCAATGGGATTGGACAAAAAGTTATCACAACTTATGGACTGGACTGTCCTCTCCTTACAAATAATACACATATAATAATGTCAAAAAAACAGCACATACACAAATATAAATAATATTTAACACAATATAGTGAAACATGGGAAATAAGTTGATGTTGATGTAGACCAGATGAACGACCACTGATTTATAACACAACATGACTAAATGATGAAATTTATGTAAAGCATAATAAATTCATCAAAAATTACAATATAAAGCAAATACTAATCTAAATATATGTAAATGTAATCTAAATATATCTAATCTAATATACAACTATTTGACGTTTAGCTGTCTCCTTTGGATCACAGTATTCTCTGATTTTAAAAGAAATCTTAGTTGTAATGAAAGACCATGCTTTCACATATCTAATCTGCCGTGTTGAGATTCTGATGCAGCTGACCCAACCGAGCCGGTGTGTACCAGAAGTCGGTGTTAGTGATCAGTGACATGTAAAAGCAGTTAATCAGATCTTGATCCCAACATATCTGTCTGAGTGACCTGACCGAGCAGATTTGCACCAGAAGTCAGTGACATGTTGGGACCAAGACTGATAAAATACTAGCAAGGACCTGCGTCTGAGTACGATATATTTACCCAGAAAGTTGGTTGCTAGAATAAGATAAGAATACTGTGATCATAAAAGCTCAATTACTACGAAATTTGGGATTTTAGTAAAAAGACTAAAATATCCCCCGACAACTGGAAAATCAAAGGAGACATAAATTAATATGGCGGTTGGAGCGGGTGGTGGTTGTTCAATTCTATTCCTTCCGATTCCTTCACGGTAAATAACGTAAATGACTGTGCATGTTTCAAGACAAACAATCCTTTAACTTACAGGAAAGCTGACGTATGAAAAGGTCGGGTTACATATCTTCAATATTTAGCAGAAACAAATTTTATGTTTTTTTTTACTTCCCCCCGTACTACAACATGTTTATAGTATAAACAAAATAAAGGTAATCAAATGTATTGATAAGACGCCCAAGCTGTGATGAGGTACAGATGTCTTTGTGTGTTATAAACTAAATTTATTACATAAATTCAAATTAAAATATTTTTGTTTGTCTAATATATGCTCGAACTTTATTGAAGATCATAGAATTTCCGTTTTTATTTATTTCATCGTTTCCAAAGAGTTATGTTTCTATATTTTTGGGGGTTTCTCTTAAGTTCCTAAAAAGACAATCTCTTTCATTTTGGTATAACGCACATTCCATTAGATAATGAATTGAATCTTCGAAAGGTGCACCACATTGACATTTTGGGTCAATTGTAATGTTTATTCGAAATAAATCAGCATTCAATGAGCTGCATTGATGTCGTAGTCTAGCATGAAGTATGCTTAGTTTTCTGGACACTTCACTCTAATACTTCGGGGGTTTACAAGTATTTTCTTTCATTCTAAATTTAAAACACGATATATTTGGGCTATTTCTAATATTTAAATCTAAATTGTTCCATAGCGAAACAGAAGATGGTATAAAGGATGCCCTAGACATTCCGAGTCTACTTCTTGGTGTTGTATAATTATCATTGTTTCGGAGATTATGATCACTGATACTGGATACTGTAGGACGTAGACAATTACACAAGTATTGAGGACATAATTTATTATGCATTTTGCAAATTTTGTTAGTCCTGTAACTATTCTAGCTGATTCTAATTGAACTTTTTCAAATTTTGCTACTTCTCGTTCAAAACACCCATCCCAAACCTCGTAAGCATATTCTAATGTTGGTCTTATGCAGGTAAATGAGCAATTTGTCAGATATATCATGGCGAGAACAAGCAACAACGTTAGATGAGATCATGATGATGATGTCCGCTTTGTACTAGACCAATACTTTTAGTTGGATTCTATAATGTTCGCTCACTGAAATAACAGTCCACGAGTAAAGATATCATTCTCACTCCACTCGGACACATTATCCTGATTCCGAGTCAACCAGGCTTTGCTCTTACACCTTAATGTAGCATGCAAAACGCAGAAGAAACAAGTACCAATTTCATAGTCTTTGGTTTGACCCGACCGGAGCTCGAACTCACGATCTACCGAACTCGACTCGAGCACGCTAACCATTACATCACCGATGCGGTGAACAAATCATACTAATCCCGTCACAAGGATATACAAATGTAGTTGAATATCATGATAAAAGATAGAAAAAAATATACATTGTTTTTATACAGTATTCTTTCTGTCCACCCTCTCAATATGTCAATACCCTGGAAATAAAAAAAAACTAATTCACGCAATGTCACAACGGAGAACTATACTAGTAGTATGCAAGTTTAAATTTCAATTGTAATTTAAGTAGCTTGGAATCCCATCAAATTTTACAGGGTATTTGTACATAAACCAAAAGCGGGAATATAACTAGGATTTTTATGTCTTTCCCCTTTACGCGGGGGTTTTATAATTCTTACAGACTCATCAAATGTGCGAGTAACAAATCACTGCTCCGGTGTTAAAGTGCTTTGCGGGGGCATGCTTTAGTCCGTTTTTTATATTGTTTTTTTGATGAAATGAATGATATATGTAGATGTTGGTGTCACAATATATTTGTCAACAATGAATCATATTTTTATTGCTTAATTACATATTTGTTTTATAATTTATAGCTATGGACATGTACTTATGTACGTAACATATAGCGCCGTTATTCCGTAAATTGCTAATATGGAGATATTGATATGCCAAAATTACTAAACACGCTGTGGGTTTTAAACCTACAACACGGGCTTCCGATGATTAAGTGGAACAAGTCAAATACACAACCTCTCCTTAGTTTTTTTTAGCTTAACATGATTTTATATATATTGCAAATAAAACAGCAATGGGATTGGACAAAAAGTTATCACAACTTATGGACTGGACTGTCCTCTCCCTACAAATAATACACATATGTCAACAAAAACAGCACATACACAAATATAAATAATATTTAACACAATATAGTGAAACATGGGAAATAAGTTGATGTTGATGTATACCAGATGAACGATCACTGATTAAAATCTGCTCGAACTTTATTGAAGATCATAGAATTTTCGTTTTTATTTATTTCATCGTTTCCAAAGAGTTATGTTTCTATATTTTGGGGGTTTTCTCTTAAGTTCCTAAAAAAGACAATCTCTTTCGTTTTTGTATAACGGACATTCCATTAGATAATGAATTGAATCTTCGAAAGGTGCACCACATTGACATTTTGGGTCACCAGCTTACCAGTTACTTGCCCATTGTCGGTGGTTCTGTCCGGGTACTCCGGCTTCTTCCACCACTAACACTGGTCGCCATGATATAGCTGAAATATTGCTGAAAGTAGCGTTAAAATGCAAAAAATAAATAAAACAAATATTAATGAGGGCAATCAATACCTACATATTATGTTCCTCCTTTCGTAGTGTCTCCTAATTACCTACATATTATGTTCCTCCTATCGTAGTGTCTCCTAATTACCTACATATTATGTTCCTCCTATCATAGTGTCTCCTAATTACCTACATATTATGTTCCTCCTATCGTAGTGTCTCCTAATTACCTACATATTATGTTCCTCCTATCGTAGTGTCTCCTAATTACCTACATATTATGTTCCTCCTATCGTAGTGTCTCCTAATTACCTACATATTATGTTCCTCCTATCGTAGTGTCTCCTAATTACCTACACGGTTGATTGCTTATAAATTTGTTCTCGTCCCGAATCTAGCGAAAATACAATTGATTTGACGTTGAACAACAAATCAAGCAAAACATATTGAGATGATTTAAGAAATAAATCATGGAAGCCAGAATGTGTTTTGAGTTTTAACATGGATTGGCGGATATTAGTAAAATCATCGAAGCCAGAATATGTTTTGAGATTTAACATGGATTGGCGGATATTAGAAAATTTACTAATATCCGCCAATCCATGTTAAAACTCCAAACACATTCTGGCTTCCATGATTTATTCCGATTCTGATATGTCTAAGAGTAGTATACTTTGATTGGAAGACGGTAATTTATATTTACGTTTGCGGAAAATGTCGCACACAATGTATGCTGTCAATGGAAACGTCAGTCACATTCACAGGCGCATGTGCGAATGAGATTATACCATCGATAAATCGCTCGATTGTCTACAAAGCGAAAGAAGGGCGTCATGTTATAATTAGCGATAAACTTATTTCTGTCAGAGGTATCCCCTCTAATAAGACATTATTATATCTGAATTTAACATTATAGCGCCTTACCAAAGCGATTTGATTCCATAATTCTATCCTGTTCACTGATAATTTTGAAAATTTAGGGTTTTTTTAAATGACCAAAGGTTCCTTGCCTTTCTAGCTCCGAACAATACTCGCCACATACATCATGACTTGGTTAATCTTTACAGAATATCTGTGTCACATATGACTACGGATATGTTCCGTTTGTCGTAATGCCATGGTTTATCATCATCATGAGGAACAGGACGGGTACCACAAGTGCAGCAGGACTGCTTACCATTCGGAAGCACCCGAGTTCACCCTGATTTTTAGCTAGGTTCATGTTGCACAATCATTAGTTTTCTATGCAGTGTTTTGGGGGCCATTTTGTTTTTGTCTTTTTATCTTTTTCCTTTTTCTGATTACTCCTTTGGTATTTTAAAGCATTGTTAAACCTAAAACCTATTTTTCAATTTAAGATGATTTAATGTACTATTATGGTGAGGAAAACAAATGTCCAAAACATGTATATTAACAATGACAAAGGTATATATATATATATATATATATATATATATATATATATATATATATATATATAAGGGAGTGGATGTAGTCGAGTGGTCTAGGGCGCTGGACGTAAGGCTAAGCGAATGGTGCTGCAGTGTAACAATGGTGTGGGTTCAAATCCCGTCGAGGGAAGAACAAAAATTTGACAGCTCTAAAATCTAATTCTAACACTGTTTGGTTTAATTTTCAGACGTATATATATATATATATGTGTGTGTGTAATTAGCTTAAAGTACAAATAAGATATTAAGGACATGTACTCGTTAACTTTGTAATGGATGGGACAAACTGGATTCACATTTAGTATATTGTTTTCTTAGATTACAGAGTTCAAAATCTGAAGAAATCGTAGGAGTTTTCTTCACCTTTCGTATACTATTTTCTTAGACAACATAATCCAAATTCTGAAGAAATTGTAGGAGTTTTCTCGTAACCTTGGTAATGTTTACGGCATTTTCCATTTAATTTATTTTTCCGATGATGTAGACCCTATTGGTTGCTTTCGTCATTCAACCTTTTCTTATTATTTTTATATTCAACCGCAGATTTTACTGTTTTTGTCAATGACTATAGAAAAATGTACATACCAATAAGATCACACGAGTTGACATGTTTATTATTTACCGTATTTTCCCTACAATTATTTTTTTGGGGGAAATTGGCAAAATGTGTATTTAGAACATGCTGAAATCACTGTACCATGCATTTATATTTGTGGTCCTTGATGACGATGTACTACATACTCTTATTATGATTCCGCCATTTTGAATATTACAGAATTTTAATGGTCACTGTGTTGCATTTAAAACCGACGTGTGTACTGCATGGTAGCTACGACATTTTAACGATCCGTCATGTGTCATGTTTAGCGACAATAAACTACAAACGTCAATGTAAAAACAAAAAAACAAAGATATTACTTTGTCTAATACGTTTATCCAGTAATTATTGGTCCGAGAGGTTTGGAAACCATAAAAAAATTGATATTTCATCGAAATTTGATATTTCATCGATAATAGAAATACCGGTATTTACGACAGCGCATGCCTATTGTTGTCGTAAGACACGTTTTAATAGTGTTATCAACAAGTTTTCAATATGTTCGTGCAAAAATTCCATAAAAAATAATTTTGATTGTTTTCTTTGTTTTTGCATTTAGTTCATTTACAAACGGAGAGATAATACAATTGTTCATTAACAAATCATGTGTGGTCCGAAATGATACGTAATACGGCTGGAAAAGAGACATCATGTCGACACCTAAAACATCGATTTCCAGGAAGTGGGATTGGAAATACATGTCCGTATGTCATGACAGGCAATCTTCAGGCAAAACTGTTACAAGGAAGAGGTCAAATAAATATGTTTTTACGTAAAGTATTATGAAATAAAAATAAAAACAAAAAATAACAGTGTCGGAACAGTTCCAAAGTCTAATAATAAATCGTAGAAAGATGCAAAATTGATACCCCTAACACACACATACTGTTATAGTGACAGTCGGAAACTTTGAGTCGTAATGAAAGCGGGAGGTTTGGCGCTTTAAAATCTGATTCAACCCACCATTTCTTTAGAAATATCTGTACCAAGTCAGGGTCATTACGGTTTTCACAGTTTTCCGGTTGTTGACTGATTTTGTCTGTTTATATACTTATGAGTTTTGACTTTCCCTTTGTAAGATTGTTCGGAGTTCGGTAATTTTGTTATTACCCTTATATACCCTACTACTTACGTTCCTTGCACTTTAATGAAGATATTTGTTGATATTACAGATAAATGTGTTGTTCGTTGACTATTAGGTTTGGGTATATGGTGTTTAACGCCACTTTCAACAATATTTCAGTTATATCATGGCGGTCAGTTTTATTGGTGGAGGAAACCGGAGTACACGGCGAAACCCACCGACCTGCCGCAAGTCACAGACAAACTTTATCACATAATATTGTATCGAGTGCACGTCGCCATGAACGGGGTTCGAACTCACAACTTTAGTGGTGGTAGGCACTGATACCACGACGGCCCCTGTTGACTTTTAAATTCGTCGTTTTAATATTTGACAAAAATCTGTACTTTGTGATGGATGAAACCATAGAAAACCATCAACCCACACCAAGTGACTAGCAAACTCTACCACATAAATCATACTCGGGTGAGAAATGGGCTAAAAAACACGAGCCATTAATTTACGTGTCATCCCAAGGATGAGTTCTATATTTGATATGTACCCTGCAGCGGAGAAACTAGGTACTATTTATATACCCAGTATGTTCCTTCAATGGGGAGTCCTGTGTCAATAATACTAGCATAGAAGTCATGGGGTCGTGTTGCTAAATAAATGTTAGAGAAAACCGATGGGGATCTCAAGAATGGACAATCCAGAAACAGTGACAACATTGGGCACACAAGACACAAGATGAAGACAAACAAAACAACAGCAACAAAAAACTAAAATCTAAAAGCTTAAATTTGACATGACAAAGCTTAAATTTGAAATGGCAAAGCTTACATTTAACGCTTTATTTATGTTTTCCAGTCTTTGAAATGAACTCTGAATTATAATAATGCACGGACAAACATTAATTTTTAATCTGTAAATCTTATTTCAAAATTAGCCTTTCCCGTCTCTGAAATAAAATCGGAATTATAATAATGAATAGAAACATTATACAATTATTGCCTGCACTTACGGTGAACATCATAATTGTTCACCCGAGGGGTGTTATTTTCCCGAGGGTTTTAGCCCGAGGGAAAACAACATCCCAAGGGTCAACAATTATGATGTTCACCGCAAGTGCAGGCAATAATTGTTTTATTATACCGAAAATCTATTTACAATAATGTTGGATGCAATAAACACTTATTTGTGTGTTTTTATCTGGTGTTTTCATAAACTTCATATTTGTGTTTTTAACTTCCGGTCAAGATTTTAATTCCAGAATGCAAAAACGGATACATTTCCGGACAGACGTGGAACATAACATTTGTCGACCGGTGAACAGTGATGTTTCCCTGGGGGTGCCAATTTTGTAAAAACATCACTTTTATTTTATACAATGTAAGGTATAATAACATGTAAACTTCCGGTCTAGATTGTAATTCCGGAATGCAAAAACGGATACATTTCCGGACAGACATCATTACATTTGTCGACCGGTGAACAACAGTGATGTTTCCCTGGGGTACCAATTTTGTAAAAACATCACTTTTATTTTATATATAATATACAATTATGGCCTTCATGAGAAGTTAATATCCATAATTATTAAATTGAGAATATACTTTACTATAGAAACCAAGCAAGAAATAATTAAGATATTTTAAAGTTAATATCCATAATTATTAAATTGAGAAAGGGTTATTTTCCCGAGGTCCAAAGGGCGGATAGAACGAGGGAAAATAACCCTTTCGAGATTTAATAATTATGATATTAACCTCTCATGAAGGACATAACTGTATTATTATACTGAACTAATATGAGGGAAATAACTAGTTATTGGTTCGACGTGTTGACTGAACTAATATGAGGGAAATAACTAGTTATTGGTTCGACGTGCAAAAGTGCGCCAATTTCAAACAGTTATTTTGTGCTATGTACAGTTTCCCTCACAGTTATTTGACCTACGTGCAGTTTGCCACGGTAATAATGAGTTATTTCTTATTCCGTGGAATAAAACTTTAAAATATCTGAATTATTTCTTGCTTGTTTTTTATAGTAAAGTAATAAAACTTTAAAATATCTTAATTATTTCTTGCTTGGTTTCTATAGTAAATAATAAAACTTTAAAATATCTTAATTATTTCTTGCTTGGTTTCTATAGTAAAGTTTATTAAGTGTTATTCCATGGAACAAGAAATAACATACTTTACTATAGAAACCAAGCAAGAAATAATTAAGATATTTTAAAGTTTTATTCCATGGAACAAGAAATAACTCATTATTCCCGCGGCAAACTGCACGTAGGTCAAATAACTGTGAGGGAATCTGCACGTAGCACAAAATAACTGTTTAAAATTGGCGCGTTTTTGCACGTCGAACCAATAACTAGTTATTTCCCTCATATTAGTTCAGCATAATAATATAGTTATATCCTTCATGAGAAGTTAATATCAATAATTTTTAAATCTCGAAAGGGTTATTTATCGAAAATAACCCTTTCTCAATTTAATAATCATGGATATTAACTTCTCATGAAGGCCATAATTGTATAATGTAAGGTATAATAATCATGTATAACATATCCATCATATTTCAAATCTAGCTTTTCCAGTCCCTGAAATGAATTTGGAATTAAAAGCATTTTTTTTTTAAATAAATTCATCTTATTTCAAAATAAGTTTTTCCAGTCCTTGAAATGAATTTGGAATTATAATAATGCACAGATAAACATTAATTTTAACCTAATCCATCTTATTTCACAATTATCACTATGGCAGAATTGACACTTTTTTCAAAAGTTTCCTCGTGATATGCATAAACAAAAACAAATATGTATGTGAAACTAATACATGCTTGAATTATCACAGTTGTGAAAACCAATGTATCATTGGATCATTAATTTTGAAAACCAATGTCTGATTGAATCACTACAGTTTTGAAAGTCAGAGTAAATCCCCTTTCAGATTACCATATACTTACTGATAAACATTGTCCCACATGAACTTCCCCAGTGTGTCATTAAGTTGACCTTCCTTCGGGTAATGACGTCTTTGTTCAGGTAATATATAAACACATTTCAAATAGATATGTATGTACTTTTTGATTCTTAAAGCGACGAAAATGTTTAAAAATAATGTCTTCGTGATACTATTGAGACTCAGCTTTATTTCATTTGTATTATGCCAGTCTCGCAATTATTTCGATAGAAAATGTCCTGTAAATAACAGAAAAGCAGTCAGAAAATGCAAAATATACATCGACAACAATACACTCAATTTCAACGATTTTAGAGTATGGACATCCGAACTTCCCAAATCAACCAAAGTCGCATTGGAGGTGTCTTGTGGCCCAAATGGAAGGATGTTCCTTCCTTGGCCGATGAAAGCAAAGGGACTTGTCAAGCTTGAAGTAAGAGGTTGTACTCTAGAGGGATTCACATCCGAATTCAATAAAACCAGTAAGCTTGTTGATGAATTACAAGATTTAACTCTTGATAGTTGCGATTCTGTGATGAGCTTAGATAATATTTTTGACCTTATTTATACCCCCGTATCACAGGAATACGACTGTGGACAGCAGAAAATTCACAGCAGTGTCATACGTAACATGACATATTCGTTTCCAGATTTAAATCCGAAAGATCAAAGTTTGAACACACATCAAGAAGATTTATTAATGTCTTCCTCTGACGTTCTTATTGATAAATCTGAGCAGACACGTTATACATGCAGATATCCCAACCTGGAATATATCGATAAAAGTACGAGTCGGAGCCGAAGCAAGCTTCATTTACGATTGATGACGGATTACTCGACGTATCCAAATCTACGCACATTCTTACTTTCTGATAATGGATACAAACGAATACCACAAGAAGTGGTCAACTGGCGAAAATCTTTCCCACAATTGGAATATATGGATATGTCAAAGAACAGCATC
Source organism: Bathymodiolus brooksi (assembly GCA_963680875.1). Classification (NCBI taxonomy): domain Eukaryota; kingdom Metazoa; phylum Mollusca; class Bivalvia; order Mytilida; family Modiolidae; genus Bathymodiolus; species Bathymodiolus brooksi. The sequence continues at coordinate 39,845,015 of OY804578.1, read as the reverse complement.
ACAAAATTCGATTTTCTTGGAACGTCATTTAATCGGAGGATAAGGAGAAACCGACCGCTTGTGGTCAATTTATCATATAATTCAGTAAAGACAATTCCGTACAACATTGTAGAATATATGAATGGTACACTACCAATTATCGTCGATCTTACCGGAAATCCTTTCAGTTGTGACTGTAGCTTCCTTAGATATAAAAAGTATGTAATAGACGTAGTACGTAAATATCCAAAATTCAAGCGATTGTCACTGATTAAGTGTTATTCCACCAGGACAGGAAGACGAATAAAACTTGTTGATTATAATAACTACAATTGTTTGTTTTGATTGACATTGTTTGCTGAACACTGAAGAGCTAGAGACAAATATATATACCATTGTTTGCTGTTTTAGACAGAGGTATGGCCCATGAACATATACCGTTCTAGATTGAGGTATTAAAACTTGTGTGATATAAGTGCAGCACACAGAACCATGCAATGATAGAATGTTCCTGAAGGTAGAATTGCCACGCGTGTGTGTCTGTGATGTCAGAATATCTTTCCCGGTGACAAGTTAAAATTTTACGTTCAACTACAAATATAATGCATAAAATTCACGAATCAAGTTATCCATTTTTGTTCAAATATTTTCATGTGAAAAGTTTTAGATACAATTGTGTGTATTAACTGTGTATAAGATATTAAAACAAATTATCAGTGCATAACGCTCTCTAGATGCTATGAAATGGAACGAGTAAAACAAAAAGAATGATTCGGGTAATATCATTGTTTCTTTCTACTGTGACGAGTGTCCCTTTGTAAAATAGAGTATCATTTAAAGTGAAGGCACGTCTTACATATATTTCAGTTAGTTCTGACTAGCCTTATTCTTAGCAAATTGTTCAAACAATATGAATTAAAACTTGTCACGTTTTTTTTAAAACAGATTTAATGTTCCCCTCAAATATTGGTATAAAGCCTCACATGTTTCATATTGAAGATTCAGATACAAACCAGTAATTTTTTTACCTTGTTTCATTATTGACATGGCTTTAAAAGTATCAATCTACAAACGTCACTAAAATTTTCAAGCTTAGTGCTTAATATAGATCATCCATTTCAGTATATGATTTCAAATTGTTTTTCTATGTTGAATTGAAATAAAATTTACATTAATAAAAATGAAATTATATATTGTTTAATTTTTCCACAGAAACGAAATGGTTTTTTTCTTCTGTCAAGTCTCAATGTATAATCTGTTTAGAACGTAGAAAACAGAATCATACACCAAAAACTTACATTCTGTTTACAGTTCATATACACTTTTACAAGAAACTTATATTGTATTTGTTTCCTTATATTTACATCAACATCAGCTGGTAGTTGTTAGTCTCTGCTCATTTATCCTCTAGCATGTAAAATCAAAAATTATAGTTGTAATAAATTTTGACCTCTGTCCTACCTTTTTCTTTTCCGCATTTTTATCTGGAGTATGTACAAATGTAGGTAGGATATTGATCTGATTACTTAGAATAAAGTTATGTGAAGATGCAGATCAAGTCTGGTTTTCTCCGGATACTCCCGCTTCCTCCACAAGTAAAACTGACCGCCATGAAATAACTGAAATATTGTTGAAAGTGGCGTTAAACATCATGACCTTACCCGCCTACCCAGATCAAGCCTGTAATTTAATTCTATCCATATTTCAAATAAATTTAAGTTTCAATTAAGTTTTAATTGACACTTAAATTTAAGCAAGTTTTATGCAAACCTGTTCTGATATTTGATATATATCTGTTAGGGAAAACCGAAATGGCAATCATGAATGGACAATCCAGAGACACTGGCAACATTAGGTACACAAACCACAGGACAAAGACAAAGGAAAATCTAAGAAAAAAACAAACCACAACACAACACAGAAAACTAAAAATGCGAGCAACACGGACACAAAAAAACCGAGTGTTTACCAGGTGCTCGCGTAGTCCCTGTTTCTGATAAGACACCCTCCATGTTCCTCATACAGTCAAGTAGTGTATGGCACCATCTTATGAGAAGTAACATATTGTATATCTTACTTGAATACACAGATTTTAAGCCTTTTATTACCAAATACACTTTAAAATGTTGGCAAAACAGTTGGGACCAGCAAGTTTATAACAAATTTCACTAAATACATTCCCTAGTTGGTAAAATTCCTTGTTCTTACGGTCAATATAGCAAGAAACAAGTAGTCTTGACTAGATGTCGTATAGGTCATGGTAGAATTACTCATAGTTATTTGTTAAATAATGAGGAACGACCGGAATTTATTCCGTGTGATTTCAATTATTCACTGAAGCATGTGTTATCGACTGCGTAGATGTTGCTGACGTTCGTCAGACGTTCTACAATGTCAACAATTTATATGATATATTTACACGGATGCGACACAATTATGAATTCTTTTTAAAAGAAATAAATTTATATCCACAAATATAGTTTAGATAACATACGTTCTAAATATACGGTTTTATCTTTTTAATGTTTCTTTTATTTATACATATACCCGATTGTTTTATAGACAAGTATGTTTTATTTCTAAAGGGGTACTGTAGGTGTCTACGTTTATAATAAAATTTTGTTCACGCAACGATATAGCTGATATACTGCTGAAGTTGGCGTTAAACACCAATCAATCTCAATCGTGTTTGAATGTTCTACCAAAACGTCTTCAGATATACAACAACCAAAACCATATTTTTTCAAAAAATTATTGTGAAGTCATTTCTGGATAAATTTTAACATATTTTACACCAAAACATTCGAAATTGTCTATATTTTGTTTGTTTATTTGCTCATTATGTTTATATGAGTGGTTTTTATTTGTACATAATTTTTCCATGATTTTTAATTTTTAGGATTTATTTTTAGTTGAAATATATAGGAAAGTCAATTTTTATTTGTTGTGTTATGTACGAATAAAAATCACTCATAACAACATAATGAGTAAATAAACAATCAAAATATTGACAATTCCGAATGTTTTGGTGTAACATTTGTTAAAATCTATCCAGAAACGACTTCATAATAATTTTTTGAAAAAATATGGTTTTGGTTGATTATATAGGGATTTTTTACATTTCCGAATACTTTTGACAGATGACTATCTGCCGCCGGTAGGGCACTAATATAACAATACTCTATCAGAACACGTGGTTATTTGTTTTCTTGTTGGTTTTGTTGCTTTATTAATTTGATACTTTTTGTTACGCATGCGCTGGTCTCTATGTACATAAGATGCAAAAAATTTGTGAAGTATACCTGGCCACTCTGTCTCAAGTTTAACATTTCCAACATCACATATTTTCTTAACCATGACCTTCTTGATTCTCTACGTTCTGAGTGAATATCATGGCAACTTAAAAAAAAATTGTAGTAAAAATATGGCTTCCGGGGAACTCTTACTTTAAACATAATACTTATATTAAAATTCAATTACAAACTTTAGCCATGCCATTCCATCAATTTTTCTCTTCTTCAAATTTCAACAAAGAGCATGGAATTTTCATTGAAAAGGGACTATGTTCTGATTTCTGGTTGAATTCATGTTCTTGTGTCAGCATTCATACTGACACAAACCATTGGTTGTGATTACCTGGTGGCTATATCCGTATATGTACTAATGGTATAAGGTCAAGGAACCAGTTTAATGCAAGCTTGTCTTTCATTGATGACATTTGTTGTATAGTGTTTATTGCTTGTTTTTGTTTGTTTTGTTAATATATGTAATCTGAAAACATCAACGATGATTTAGAGTAGTTGTTCATGTTTTGTCGTAGTTGAGATTGTCAACCACCGCTGTATAATTTTTCTATCGTAGATTGGTTGTACCTGATAGTTTTATATATACAACAAAATGTACTCCTTAAGTCATCAATGAAATTGTTTACCATATTTATTTATTAAGAAAAAACATGCAAATTTAGTAGTATTTAACATATATTGTAATCCATTTAGTTTTATTCTTTACCAATTTTTCTTTTCCACAACTTACGTTCAACCGATAGAACAGAAATGACATCGATCACTATTCAGCATCAAGTACCAACACAATTAAAACACGGCCATTGTCTTCTACTCTTTCTACTACACTGCTGTAAGCGTCATACTCAACTACAAACACCCACTGTATTAATCCTTATACATTATATACTTCCTCGATAGGTGCAGGACGGCCATGAATTTTAGCATTTAGAAAGTCTACCAATTCTTCGAGGGCTACTTGTGCTTCGTTAAAATGAAAAAGGCCAGAATCGTGGGAAAATAGGAAAAATCCATGACAGGTGCCCTTATAATGTTTTAACTTAACTCTTGTCCCATCTTCGTGTAATCTGTTGGTATACATTATTGCCTCGTCCCGCAATACGTCATACTGTGACGTGATGATGTACGCTTTTGGAAGGCCACTTAGATTATTTCGCATCATTGGAGATAGTGTCTCGTTTGTTACATGATTTTCGAGCCGTGTTGCAACAACAAAATCATGTTGTTTTGGTATTATGGTAGTCTTGTTGGTCAGGAGTAAATATTTTGGTAGGTGTTTAGAACTGTCTATTAGCTTAAAATGCGAATGTACTGTCTTTGGAAAGACGTGTTTGTTTGCTTGCATTATAGACGAAAAGGCTTGCGGGTGTCCTAAATAGAGCAACCAATGAAAAATTTCTTTTTCCGGTGATGTTATGCCGGAAATAACATCAGCATTGTCACGATATGATGGTGTTTGAAGATCAAGCATCTGCAAGGCTGGGTTTATTAAAATTTGCATCATGATTTTAGTTGGGAAACGTTGTGCCACAGATGCCGCTAAATTTCCACCAGAACCATCTCCTGCAATTAATATCTTATTTCTATTTACATTGACACCAGATTTTCTCGCCAATATTTGCCACGTGACATCGATACAGTCCTGATATCCGTTTGGAAATGGATATTCTGGTGACTTTCTATAGCTGCAAGAAAATAAATAGCAAATTTTATTTCCATATTTAATAAAGTCGGGCTTTGTGATACTAATAACGTTGCATGATATATGAGAAAATTTAAGAAAATTGTCATAGCTACAACTGGTTTCGTATTGCTGTTGACAAACAGGGTCATCACATGATACACAGGTACAGCAAACTAAATATTATTGTAGGTAAAATCAAAAGATATGTTTATATCATTAAAAAAGTGTACTATCTATTAACAGAAGCAGGTAACTAAGTATCCATTTTGTAATGAATGGTAAATATAATCCGTCCCTCATGAGCATTTTTATTGATTTTATTATATGATGAAGTACATGGCACACCACCATTTTGAAATGCTGCATGTATGCATATCCCAGCCACTTTTGGAGACTCATCACGTGTATATCTGCTAGTTATGCGGGAGGAATTAAATGCACAACTCTTCATTACGAAGGGACGTAATAGAGAGCCTTGTCTTTAGAGAATATCACATTCCGTGCACCTAAGATACAACTTTCAGCAGCTCCTAATCAGCAATATATTGGCTAATTCCTGTTGGTCGTTGGTGGCACATTGCAAGGCACATTTCAACCAATCAATATGTATGTCAACTTTACATAGAATCGTTTGTGGCTTTGGTGAAGAGATGAGACTTCGACACGGTACTCGATACTTTAAAAGGGTTATGTTTCATTTTGAAATGAGCATGTCAAAGAGGAAACAATATATATTCAAAGAGTACATTATTTCTCTGATCTCATTTAATGATATAATTTGACTATACAATTACTAATCTTATACAGTGTAGTATGTACAAGAAAATTTCGATATAGTTATGGTTGAAACTTGAGGTTCCTAAGTAATGTAATTTATTACAACTAAGATCAATCTCCGTCATGCATCGGTAATCTTAGTCGATTTTAGCCCTATACCTTTAATCGTCTTCAAAGAATTTTAATTTATTTCGCTTTCAAATCTTTTGACCAGAGTACCTGATGAAGGTCACTCCAGAAACGTGCCGTGCGCATTAAATTGGACATGTACGAATTGTTTTATGTGAGGCCCATGTCTTCCATACTTTCTTTTTTTTTCTATGTAGGGATGTTTTGACCGCCAAGAGACAAAATGGATGAGAAAGTGAATAACATGTGAAAGTTTGAGATTGCAACGAGCCAGCATCCAACGCTGTTGCTACATAGAAACCACTGCAAACTGTCTTTTATGTGCCTGGTCCACTGTATTCGCGACACACAAAGCATTTCCCAAGGTGCTATATATTTGATTCGCCCATGAGAATAATACGAATCAATAAAAATTATCAGGATTAAATATAGCCATTATCCTATCAACTAAAATCTAGTTGTTGCAATAAAAGATATATGTAATGTACAACCACACAGGGGGACTTCGTGGTCGTAATCGTATGGTAGTTGGATTTCCAACTACATGTGCAACCAGTCCCTATCACCATTAATGGTGTGAGTTCGAACCCCGCTCAGGTGAGGTGCACTCGATACAACATTATGTGATAAAGTTTGTCAGTGACTTGCGACAGGTCGGTGGTTTTTCTCCGGGTACTCCGGTTTCCTCCACCAATAAAACTGACCGTCACGATATTACGGAAATATTGTTGAAAGTGGCGTTAAGCACCATAAACCAACTATAACAACGCATACTTTCTTTAAAAAAAACCATACACTTACTCTATTGCAATCACCACCATCCGGGTTCTGTTGGAAAGATTTTCTAAATAGGAACTGTACGTGTCTGAAAGGTGATAAAACATATTAAATGTGTATAACATAGCTACTATACTTCATGCAAATGTCTCTTGAAAGTAGCTCAAATAATCGGTGTCTCAATATTATCTTGCAATTTATATTCATTGCACATGAATAGGTTCAATCATTGCTTGATGACAAAAACATTGCTTCCGTTTTAACTATCAAATGGTCGTGTGTTATCTTCATTATGTAGTAACGATCTCCAGATACCATACATACATGTACATATACTGTTTCATATTCCTGTTAAGAAAGCTATACGATGAAATTTAAAAAAGAAGGCTACTTTTCGTGCTAGTTTTTCGTGTATTGGTCTCACATTAATAAGATTTACGTTAATTCATACATATCGTTTAATGCATTTTGTCAAAGAAAATCACAGATGGCTACATACGAAAAATAACCATAAAATATTATCAACCTGGTCTCCGTCCGGCCATCTTGACTTTTTCCAAAAAAGGCACTGATGGAGAGACGGATAGAGCGTAATATACAGGGGCGGATCCAGGATTTCAAGTTAGCGGGGGGACCGCACTTAAAAATTGCGCCGAGCGGAGGGAGGCGCAAATTTTGTTTGGGGTATTTCGTGTGAAAAATCACGATTTTACGCCAAAAAATCATATTTTTTCCAATTTTAGGAGGGGCGCGCGCCGGGTGCGCCCCCTGGATCCGCCCCTGATATAAATGTACCTCTATTTGGAATCATAGGGGGCTGATAACTAAAAATATTAGAACTGATGAATTTAGCTTTAGATATAACAAACAAACATCAAGAAAAGTTTGAAGATACTAAAAGAGCAATCAGAGGCCGTACCTCAAGGAATGGTTCTTAAATATACCACATAATTAAGAAGGACAATCTAGATAATCGTGATTTCCTTGGGGATATATACAAGTTGTATTAAGAAGAATTTGAAGATATCAAAGAGGTAATCAGAATCCGTATATCAAAGAAGGACAAACAACACAGTGGCCAAAAGAAAAGGTACAAAGGGACAAACAACGATCTACAAAACATAGACATAAAACTAAAGATCGAGTAACATGAACCCCACTAAAAACCTGGGGTGATCTCAGGTGCTCCGGAAGGGTAGCAGTTCCTGTTGCACTAGTGGCACCCGTCGTGTTAATCTAGCGTTTAAAGGCTTTCAAATAACCTCCATACATTAATTGAAGAACTTACCAGTAGAAAACCATGTCCATCCTCCGCCATGGATATAGATAATGGCTGGAAGTGATGTTGTTTGCTTGACGGGTTGAATAATTTTAACTGGAACGTTGGCTATTTTTGTATCTGTTACCTGTTAATTAAGAAGAAACGAACACAAAGTGGAAAGACGTATTTAGAGTAATAAAAACGTAGATATCAAATTTAGTGCGCAGGACGAGATTCTAAAATAACCAGTACGCAGGACGAGATTCTAAAATAACCTTCACGAGATACACTCAAAATTAAATGGTTGAAAAGCAAAATAATTTAAGTGTATCAATGCAAATGTTTAGGCAACTTTTCGATCAGTTTTGGTTTTATTATTGCTATGGCAACGACAGTCATTTTGAGCATTCAGCCCACCTCGGCCGATTACGTTCCTCGCATGCGGAATCGTAATAGGTTTGTCGATCATTATTTGGAGATCCCATGCAATACGGAGTGTTTACAATTTCAGATGTTAATCTTCACTTTGTACACCTATTCATATTGTTAGATGGTGATGTATTAAACAGTACAAGAAACGTCGTTTTTCCAAATGTTTTTCAATATTTATTATAGATTGTGTGGTTGTAATGACCACATGTTTATAACCGCTGAAGAAAGAAAAAAACACCTAAACACAAAAATATTTTAACAGGTCGATGTTTGAGAATACAAAAAACTTATTCAAGTCCTGGAAATCTCTATAAAGGATGACAACAACGGTTTGATACAGTAAAAATACCACGACAATGCCCTGAACACATGACCTGCAATCATCATGCCGGACAATGGCCTCGTGTCATTCCGTGTTTTTTTTTCTGTGTTATGATTTCCGCATAAAGTTATTACCTGAACAATTCATGTCCGATTTTGATCATTTTTATATCAATGAAAGCAGAATTTAAAGTAGTTTTATTCTAGATTTCAAAATAGTTTTATACGGTAAACATTTTAAGAATGCATAAGATAAACAGTACTTTTATATGCAAATTATTTATCATGGCGATTGGAAAAACAGACTTAAAAAGTATTTAAAAATTACTATACTATAGAATACATACTTTTCTGCTTTTGTTGATAAAAATATTAAAATCGGAAATATATCAACTGACTTTATGAAAATTATTTGAAAAATTAGTTTTTATATGAAATAAATAATGAAAATTGGAAGCCTCCGAATACTTTTTTCCTCTATCTGTTATAGATACAAACATATGTTTTGCTAACGAGTTGTCATATTACATGCAAATTTCCTTTTGATTTCAACATTTCGTTTTGTCAGAAGCAAAAACATGTCCAACATTTTATTCCATTACTAGCTTAGTTTGTGCTACAAACATTCTACATACATGTAGGACACTCCTAGACAATCTACAACAGGGTGTTAACTAGTAGAATAAACCTATTTTGTGCATTTTTAAATTGTCTATTTTTTTTTAATCTATAATAATTTTGAAAATCTATGTTAAATTTTATATTTCTTGGAAGTTGCTGTGTTGTATTTTCTTCGCTTTCTGTTTTTGGTTTCTGTTTAGCTATCCAGAATTGGATAGCTTCATTATGATTTTGGAGGGCCCGGGTGGCTCAATGAGTTAGGTAGTTGGATTACCTAACAACTCATACAAGCGTATCACCAATACGGCGTGGGTTCGCGCCCAACTTTGTAAATTACAAAAAAGGTGCACTCGACTCGCAACCGCAAGTGATAAAGCTTACCAGTTGCTTGCCCATGGTCGGTGGTTCTCTCCGAGTACTCCGGCTTCTTCCACCACTAAAACTGGTCGCCATGATATAGCTGAAATATTGCTGAAAGTGGCGTTAACACACCAAAAATCCAAAAAATCAAAATCATTTTGATTTTGGTAAAACAAAAATTGTTTATTTATATTTATAATTTTTTCGTTTATTTATTTTAATAATTAATTTTTTTCCTTATTTTTATTTTTTTATTATTATTATTATTATACTTTACTATAGAAACCAAGCAAGAATATTAAGATATTTTAAAGTTGTATTCCATAGAACAAGAAATAACTCATTATTCCCGCGGCAAACTGCACGTAGGTCAAATAACTGTGAGGGAATCTGCACGTAGCACAAAATAACTGTTTGAAATTGGCGCGCTTTTGCACGTCGAACCAATAACTAGTTATTTCCCTCAGCACGTCGAACCAATAACTTTTAGTTATTTCCCTCATATTAGTTCAGTATAATAATACAGTTATGTCCTTCATGAGAAGTTAATATCCATAATTATTAAATCTCGAAAGGGTACCTCTGGAAAATAACCCTTTCTCAATTTAATAATATACAATTTTGACCCTCGGAAGAGGTGAATATCCAAATTGTCAACCCCACTAAGGTTATTTCCCCGAGGGCTTATCCAAAATTGTCAACCCCACTAGGGTTATTTCCCAGAGGGCTTTAGCCCGAGGGAAATAACCCTAGTGGGGTTGACAATTTTGGATATTCACCGATTCAGAGGGCCGTAACTGTTTTATTTTACCGAACAAACAGTTGAAATATACTGTTTAATATTTGAATTGCTAAAGTATTATTTCATTAGGATTATTCACTGGACGTTGTAATTTTCGAGGGTTATTCACCGTTGAATAATAGGGTTATTCAATGGACGTGTGTAATTCTTGAGGTTATTCACCGTTGGCGGCGATTAGAAGCAAAAATATCCAGATTATTTTATGTCTTGTGATTATCTTTTAACCAATAGAATTGATTCTTTATTATGTGAGGTATTATAATTATGGATATTAACTTCTCATGAAGGCCATAATTGTATATTATTACAAAAAAAATGTATTATTATTATTAATTTTTTTTTGTTAATTTTTTTTTTTTTTTTTGCTTTTGTTTTCTGTTTTTTTTCCCGTCCTCTTTCGTTTGTTTTCTTCTTTTAAATTATAGCTAGCCTATAGTAGGAAAAAAAAACTTATTTTCACTATAAATCTACAAATAAAATACCTGAATGTCCCGGTTTGGCCTATAAACACCATTCGTAACAAAACTGAAGCCATTGTTTACAAGGAATTTTATTGGTCGAGACGCTGGGTTGATATCCAACATGATGCATATCTTGAGCTAAAAAATAAGGAAACTGTCAACATATTCATGTTTTTTATTTTCATAAACAGATTTTTTTTGCCTATAAAAAGTAAATTTATTAGTGGTTGTTAGATTTTGGTGACAAATGTTGGCGACAAAAAAATAATACAAATCAGAGGATGTTTGTTGCTGAAATAAACATGATGATGTAGGGGCATATTGTCACATATACATGTCAGTTTAACATGGTTACTATGACCGATATGTATATACAAGTACGAATAGAATACTGGCCCAAAGCGGACATACAATCATATAAGAGAGTAAATAATACCAGCCAATCACAGATTTACAAGTATAATACAATCATGCACCAAGCACACAGATGTGTATATTCTTATTGTATATACTTGCAGTTGTGGACGTATTGTGTGTTTAATTTTTAAAACTCCTTCAACTTTCAAATTTTAGATGTTATTTTATTAAACATACGTACTATTCACCTGTCGAGAGCCCTGTTGTTGTTGCTTTTGTGTGCCTCTATTCGTAACCGCGTATTATGATATCGGGCATAATGATATCGGTATTTGTAAGATCACTTCACCGGTATTTTGTATTCTTGTTGATAACATCGAAGTCTAATTAAAATCATACCCCAGACTCAATTTTCATATCGTCGGGGTCTGACAGGTATGGCTTACAGGTCATCTTCTCGTGACCTTTCAATTGTCTAATCAAATCACCGCTTCCACGAACTGGGAAGTTCAGGATAGATAACTCCGGTTTCCCATATCCTGTCGGTAGCACAGCTACACAATCCTCGCCTGACAGAAGAGCTTGTAAAATTACTTTTTTGTTCTGCTTTCAAACGATCAACTTTGAATTGTTGGAGAGCTAGAGCGATGGCTGTGTCAATCGTCGCCATTTTGAACGGACAACCGAGAAGGCTTTTGCTATGTCGAATCTCATTGGTCAATACTTTGTTTCAATATGCAAATTAATAAGGTCACGAGAAGATGACCTGTAAGCCATACCTGTCAGACCCCGACGATATGAAAATTGAGTCTGGGGTATGATTTTAATCAGACTGGATAACATCGCATCTTGGAAGTTAAATGAGAAACAACAATATACCACATTCTAATAAAAAAATCGATGCCCCTTACACATGAAATTATATTAATTAAGGTAGAGAAGGACACTGGGCCAAAAAAAAACTAGTCAATGAATTTTTTTGAATTTCATGTATTTTGTTCTTTGGGATGTACCTAACAAAATATCAAAATTTGAGAATAGGTTTCCAGGCTTATTTTAAAAATATTCCCCGAAAGAGTTACCCCCCTCTGAAGTCCAAAAAAATGTCATTTTTTTCACTTCTCTGTGTCATTAAGGTCCCCAAAAAAAAATAGCATATAATTTATTTTTAATTATCTGAGTATAATATGATAAATGAATATTTTGGAATATCTAAGACATAAATTTTTATAATTTTTTCATTTTTTTTTCAAAATGGCTACCCTTTTTTGGCAATATAGCCTGTAACTGGCTTTGGTGAAATCCAAAAAAAAATTGATTTTAAAGTGGAATAGAAAAAAATTGTGTCAATGAATTTTTTTTTAAAAAGATAGATCACATTACTTATATCCATGCTACATATCATTAAAAAATAAAGATATGTTTCCAGGCAAAACAAAAAGTTAGGGGTTTAGAAAGACACCCTGACATATACCCTTTTTTGTCAATTTCATGAAAAATGTCCACATTTTTCCCTTTTTTTAATAAGACATTGAATAAATGAAAATAAAACATGCAAAAATATAATATGGTGCATTTTGTTTCATTTTCAGAAGTGTAAGGAAAGTCTGGGGTCATAATATTAAAAACTTTAATATTTAACAAAAACATGCAAAACTCATCATATTCTAATATCATTTGAGACATGATTACCTCCCTTGACAAAATGCTTCATATAGCATTTTACACATATAATGTATTATTGCCAAGAAATTACTGTATTAAATTTGTATATCAATTTAATTTGAGAACTTGCACAAATCATATGTAGAAAATTCAAAAAACAAAATACCTCGTAAGAAATACTGCAAACATAATTAATAATTATTACCACATTTTATTAAATATTCTTAAAAGTCATGTGACTAGTGTCAGTCTCAACCTTAAATAACATCAATAGGACTAAGATGCACAGATGTAGGGTATGTCGACAGAAGTAAAGAATACCGTTAACTGCAGGTTAAGGGTTGTTTCACGTTTATCAACAGAAGTAAAGAATACCGCTAACTGCAGGTTAAGGGTCGTTTCACGTTTATCGACAGAAGTAAAGAATACCGCTAACTGCAGGTTAAGGGTCGTTTCACGTTTATCGACAGAAGTACAGAATACCGCTAACTGCAGGTTAAGGATCGTTTCACGTTTATCGACAGAAGTAAAGAATACCGCTAACTGCAGGTTAAGGGTCGTTTAACGCTCATTTTAGGGTATGAGTTATGGTCATTACTGAAGCTTCTACTGTGGTTGTGAAATGTAGAACAGCAATAAAAATAGATGTTCTTTACTTAAACTTGTGTTTAGTGTAAAGCTCGTGCTCATTTACATCCATATCCTTGATGTCCATATTTGAGTAGAAAATGTTATTACACAAAGAGAGATAATTCAGATATAATATTCTACATTACAATGAGTATATATTATTCACAGATAGAAAGGAAAGGGAATGTTGATCTTCAGTAGAATTTCGCCACATTCAAGAAACTTGTACTTGTAAAGGGACGTAACTCCGAGATTCATTTTCATTTAATAATTCAAAAGATAGATTTCTGATAATCGTCACCTATACTATCAATTTTTAACTTCCCTCTCTTTTTGTGTAAATGGTTTTTTTCCATATAGATAATGTAGATAGATAATTCTCTGTCTTTACTAAAACTATCACTCTATCTATAGCTCTTCATTATTGGAGGAAATGAATAAATATATAGAACTATGTTGATGAACTTGTGGTAGCAGCCTTTGAGTAGAATGGCTGCACGAGTAAACTGTATAAAGATCGCATATATGGACACGAACAGGGTTAATAAAAGAAAAAGAGATGAAATGGTAAAGAAACTGAATTGAAAATAAATATATGTATGAACCGAAAATGAAAAAGTGTGTGTGTAAGGGGGTGTAATTCAATGCCTCAATCGCCTGTGTTATTACACGCCATATCGCTTGATAGTCATTATTTTATCGTTAAGTAAACATAATGTTCTTGTCATTTTGATAGCTTTGTCATACAATAAAAGGGTTATTGCTCGAATATTGGCATATATTGCTCCTCGTTGAATGTTAATTGAACTTGCCATCACGCTCAATATTTATTTTTTTTGCAATATACATGTATGTGCAATAATCCTATATTTTGAGTATTTAATGTGCAATAGATTTATCTTGTCGCCAGAAAAAAATCGATATCATAGCTGCATGTATAGTAAAACCACAAACTTTCACACAGAAACTTAGCGGTGGTGAACTGATGGGTAACTTGTTTGCCTCAAGTATTCTAGATCACAATTTGAGTCTAATAAAAGACAATGGAATTGTTCAAATACGCAAAAAGAATGAGTAACATTATACAGACTGATAGGTTGGTGTAAGAGTAATATGTAGCGATATGTTTACCCGCGGATTGTTGTTACAGTAAAGTGGCATTTTAAGACCACCACGACGTATTTGGTCATGGTGCAAAAGAGGTAGCATCGTTATCTCGTAGAACAAAAATAACACATTATCGTCATTATATACTTTAGCTTCATCTAATAATTCTACAACGTTAGTTTGTATAATATCTTATAGGGATGGTCTGTTTATTACAATGTATGTCCGCATCGGTGGTGTAATGGTTGACGTGTTCGCCTCGAGTCCGGTAGATCGTGGATTCTAGCTCCGATCGGGTCAAACCAAAGACGAAATAATTGGTATATGTTGCTTCTCCACTAAGCAAGCAGCATAATTAAGGAGAAAGAGCAAAGACTGGTTGGCTCGAAATCAGGATAATGTGTCCGAGTGGGGCGACATGTCTATCCGAGGACTGTTGTTTCACTATAAAAATTTAACTAAGCGCATTGGTCTATTACAAAGCGGACATCATCATCATCTCATTAAAAATTAACTTGTTCTCGTCATGATATAGCTGAAAAAATTGCTGAGTTGGCGTTAAACAACAATCACTCACTCACTCACAATGTATGTCCAGCATGACAAAATCGTTAGTCATATCTTACGTTTCAATTCGTTTACTATTTGACATTTGTATTTGATTTTTTCTTTTTTTTTAATTGCGGAAAACGATCCCACAACAATAATAATAATAATAAGATAAATGGAAGCGATTGGAAACATATGGATTCTTACATTGCTGGAATAGACAAAATGTAAGAACGAATTACAGAAAAGGTGGATTATTTCTTCTTCTTATTTAAATATGATGTAAATATATACACAAATATTCAATGAATGCATTTAATACTCACAAAAAAGTTTGCTATCCTCCCCAGCTCGTCTAGTATTTTTACAACATTTGGCTGTTTAATATCTTCAGGCAATGGTCTGTTTATCACAATGTATGCACGATATGACAAAAATGCCACAACAACAGCACAAACAATCACCAGCTTCCTCATTTTATGTAAATATTAGGTGAAGTCAAACAACTGTATATATTGTCATCCTTGCTATTTACTATTGTATAATTCCTTAAAAACAACTTCCACGTGTTATGTTGACAATGTACAGTAATACGGGTGTTTGCAAGGCCAAATGGAAGGCATTTATTTGGTTTCTCAGAGAACTAATTTTTCCTGTTGATTATTGCTTTTTCAAGTCAATTTTATTTTCGTCCTTTAAAATTGTACATGTATATAAATAATAAAATTAGTGCCCAAATGATTCAACAAAATGAAAAACAGAAATTTAATTATGAAATCGTGATTATAGTCAATAGTAAAAATACACACAACACACGTTTTGTTCTATTGGCCTAAAAATTAGATTACGTTTATCATACTACATGTACATGTATTACTTGATCTTTGGTCGATGATTATCGGTCGAAGTGCTTCTTTTAAGATTTAAATATTATAATTTATTACAGTTATATAATATTTATAACAATAACAGCAATTTATATTAGTGTTGTTATTTGTATATATTTTTTATATATCTTTCAGTCTACAAGTTATTAATATTTCAATAAATCAGAAACTTTGTTCCACCATACAAAAATGATAGAGTTATCTCTCTTTTAACACCGTTGCGATATTTGACAATACCAGTCTGTTTTGAGGAGGTAAATGTGTGGTTTTATTTACGCGAGACCACGGCCGAAGTTTTTATAGGAAACCAAATATTTACCTAATCAAAAATTGGTATTGTTTTATTCCATATACTGATAAACTGATTAAAACAATGGCAAACCATATACTAAAATAGCGGCGTATGAGTGGACCGGAAAGTGGGGAACGGTGCAAGCTTTTGGAGTGGACGGGACAGTCGGCGCAATTTTTTTTAACTACGCTCCCCTAGCTTGAAATCCTGGATCCGCCCCTGGTATCAACACTTTTAAGATAGCTTGAATTGTCCCTATAGTAATTAAGTTAGTTAGGTTTACATCTACCTATGGAATCAGTGCCTGCTTTCAACCCCGGTTTTAAGTGGGGTTCGTGTTACTCGATTTTTGGTTTTATATACATTTTATATGTATGTTTTGTAGATCGTTGTTTGTCCTTTTGTGCTTTTTCTTTTGGCCATTTTGTTGTCTGTTCTTCTTCGACATATGGATTCCGATTACCCCTTTGGTATCTTCAAACTCTAAACTATACTTATTATATTGATTCTCACTCGTGACGAGGTGTACTCGATACAACTTATTGAGTTGTGGTCATTAGGAGTGGTTTTCTCCGATGCATTACATTTGCCCGCATTCCTTTACAGGCTAAGTATATCAATTATTATTTCGAATTAATTGAAAAATATTACATTTCCTGTAAATAATCATTGTCAAACATTTTAAATCACTTTTAACATAATATTTCTCATCAATATTTTGTAATTCACAACCGACTTGTTTCATGTCTTTTGATTATATGAAGTACTGTATTTCTCTTGAGAACACACGGATTATTTGACGATAAACTTTTCTACTATCGGACTCGTATGATCACAGTTTCCATTGAGAATAGTTGTGAAGTTCTGATCGG
This sequence comes from Bathymodiolus brooksi, assembly GCA_963680875.1. Lineage (NCBI taxonomy): Eukaryota > Metazoa > Mollusca > Bivalvia > Mytilida > Modiolidae > Bathymodiolus > Bathymodiolus brooksi. The sequence continues at coordinate 39,827,747 of OY804578.1, read as the reverse complement.
TTTTGATTTTTTATTACTGAACATCGCCTCGACAACATACTTCCAAATGTTCATATACTCTGAACGTGTATCAACCGTAGACGAGGGCACGGGTGGCTCAATGAGTTAGGTAGTTGGATTACCTAACAACTCATACAAGCCCATCACCAATACGGCGTGGGTTCGCGCGCGATTTTGTAAATTACAAAAAGGGTGCACTCGACTCACAGCCACAAGTGATAAAGTTTATCAGTTGCTTGCCCATGGTCGGTGGTGATCTCCGGTTTCTTCCACCACTAAAACTGGTCGCCATGATATAGCTGAAATATTGCTGAAAGTGGCGTTAAACACCAAAAATAAAATAATTAAATCAACCGTAGACCAATTAGAGAACTCTGATAAAATGTATTATACACGATTTTTTTAACAGTAGCTACACATTAACCTATTTATATTGAGTAAATTGACAAAGACCTTTGTGTCCGATATCAGTTTCATTTCTAACAGAGATACTCCTTGTGCTTGTGTGTGTGCGATATTATTTTGAGTGTACATTTATTTTGGAGAAGACAATATAAGGTGCGGCAAATTGTATCCTATCTTTTTAGTATACCCTCCAGTACTGAGTAGGACCGGTCTTAAGCCAATCTGACAAATTTCTCCCAATTGAGCCCCGCGCTGGAGTTATTTACGATCGGTTGTTCTTCTGCAGGTTATACAGAGAACAGTTGGACCCGCACCTCCTAAGGCCGGCCCTACCCTACAGGACAGGTGAGAATGTAATGAATGAATACTGGCAATTTGTATAATGTAAATGTCACTGACAAAATTTTATCACTAAGATATACCAGTTCATCTTGCACAACTTTTCTAAAAGCTCTCAAACTAAAAGTTCTTCATCAGAGAAACAAGTTTTGTTATCTTTCACCATGTCATTTCTAAAACCTATTTCATTATGAGGGTCACTTTAATAGAAGAGGGAAGTCTATTTCATACCAAGGTGATCATCAGGAGCAATATCTTTTTTTTTAATCAAAGGTTCAACATCATATGGTCAATATGTTTGTTTGTTCCTTTTCGAAGAACCATTTCCTACCAAGAGTTCAGTGCTAGAAGGCAAAGGTTTGCTTGTTTCTTTTAGCCATGAGTTAAGCATCAATAGGCCAATATTTGCTTGTTTCTTTTATACCTATTTCATACAAAAAGTTCAGCATCAGGTCAATGATAAATTCATCAACAATGATTTTATTGCTATTCATAGACTTATTGCATTTAACTCTTATTTAGAAAACAAACAATTGCTTTGTACAGTAGGAACTAGTGAGCAGTTAGCAAGCTAATACTGTGCAATGTTTCAGCTATATTATGGTTTGAACAAGTTACATTCAATGAGATGATGATGATGTCCACTTTGTACTAGACCAACACCCTTAGTTGGGTTTTTATAATGTTATCTCACTGAAACAAGTCTGTGGGTAGAAAGTTACTCCACTCGAACACATTTTCCTGATTCTGAGTCAACCAGAATTTACTCTTACTCCTAAGTGTAATATGCTTAGAGGAGAAGTAGCACATTTATACCAATTATATAGTCTTTGGTTTGACTCAACCAGGGCTAGAACCAAAGATCTATCACACTTCTGGTAAGCATGCCAACAATTGTACCAACAATGCAGTCTAAGGAAATTGTGAAAAACTGCCATATTCATATGATTTGAGGGTGGGTTATTGTCATTGATATTTCACCAATATCTCAATTATGTCCTGACTACTAAACTCATTGGGCGACGAAATTATCAAGAGGTGAGGTTTGGATCCCATAAACAGAATTAACACGTTTGTGCCTGTCCCAAAACCAGGAACTGGATTTTCAATGGCATACATTGTGGTCTTTTTAATGCTTAATGGTTTGAGGTGTTCATTTTGTTGATATTGGGGAAATTGTTGACAATCATTGCTTTCTTTTCATAATTCCTTTTCTACTATAATGACTGATGGTTGGAAGTATGTAATAAAATTCACAGAAAACAAATTATTATGTAGCCTTTTATTCTTACAAGTGCAATTAACAATGCTATAAAAATGCAACATTCAAATTCTCCCAACTTCAATACTCAAATTCTCCTAACATTAATTTGAGTGTTGAAGAAAAAGGAAAGAAAGAAAAAAACAAATAATATCCTTAACAACACCTCAAAAAGTAACCTGTACATGTCTATGAGTAGTTGTCATTCAAACAAAATACATACACAATTGGAAGTTATAAAAATGGAAATTCTAGTTTTTAGTCGTCCCTCCTCTTATAAAGCCACTCCCATCATTGACCATGCCTCTTATCATGCCATATTGCAGATGCACTCAGGATAGAAATACTAGTAAATTGTCCCTCTCGAGAGAGGTCATCCCCCTAATCAGGCCATTTTTTCACTGCAGAAGGTGTGGCCTTACAAAAGGGGGACTACTGTATTCATATATTGAAACATTTTAAATTAAATGACATATTGACATTCTTATTTTTGGTAGAGACAAGATATTAATACAAATTATCATTTTAGTATGGAAAAAATCCACAGTGTATAATTTTTGACATGCTTCTTACATAATTTACAGTGTTCAAGTTTACAACAAAAATTTGAAAAGGTGGAGAATTTTTTTTTAAAACATGGTAATACAGAATTGATAATTGAAATATTAAAATGGGTACATCATACTATCATTCATTTTTTCATCACATCCATAAATATTCTGTCCCATGCAATCATAATCTCTAATAATAAAAAAACAAAAAAACATCATTCATTCCTTAAAGACAATGTTAAAAATAAATAACAAAATTATTATATCACAATACCCTGAGTTGAATATGTAATTAGCAACATATCTGATTTTTATTTAATAATTAATCTAGGAGTAAATATGTAAGATTCAGATCGACTTCCAGCCTCTAAGCGACGTCCAATCCTCAAATACATGTCCCATTTCTTCGTCACTGACATCTGTACTTCAGATCTATGTCCTTTTAAATTCTCATATCGCCATCCAATTTTCAAATCTATGGCCGTTTCTCACTTTTCAAATCGATGCCCAATGACGTATTCCCTAACCCTAAACAAATAAATCGGCCATAGAGATCTGAAAATTTGGAAAGGCCGACGATTGGAGAATACCCTTAAATCGGACCGCGATGTGATATAATGATGTCAGTGGATGTCGATTTGAGTTCGAACACTGGTCTGAGTCTGTCAAAAATATGTCTTACAAACCTACATTATACAATTACAAAATAATATTTTATAATAACAATTTATCTTCAAGCTGTTGAAAATTGTCGTTTGTTTTGTTTTGTCCGTTACAAACTGAATGTAAACATAATATTTGTTTTATTTACAAATTCTAAAAACATTGATAAAAATCAAAACATAACAACCAAAATAATGTAAAACAATTTCGACCGGAGATTGAAAAAAGGATACAAAAAATAATACGAAAAGAAAGAAGTCTATAACATGCAAATTACTTATGCAAATCAGGGCAGTATCACATGAAAATAATGCTTCGATGAGATTCTACATGAAATGACATAAAAAGAAAAGGATTTCAATATGCCCTATTTAGCATATATACACAAATCAGGTAACCATGGTAACATCATAGATTTAAAGTAAATAATGTCTGTACATCTAATTGCATTCATATCTATAATCAAGTCAAACAGCCATATTTATTTTTAGAACTGGACATTCTTTTTAATAGATAAATTCCAAAAATTTAAGCTTTCTGCAAGCCGAGAAAAAAAATTGAAATGAAAACAAATCTTTTTCTGTCTTGTTTGTACAAATAAAATTAAAAAGCATTTTAACAGACCTTTGAGTACAAGAATTTATTTGAGTCTACCAAAAAAATAAATTGAGCAAACTAATATCCCCACTTGCTTCACCCACAATTCTCAATATTTCCCATCATGCCTCATGATAATGGTGGTAGTGATGATGATGGTGGTGTTCATGAATGTGATGATGTTCATGTCTTTGTACAATTACTTTCTCTCCATCTTTATCAATTGTATGTTCTTTTTCGATCCATTCAGCAACTTGTTGCATTGCAAGGTCGTGGTTCTTCTCACGTTGTCTGTGTCTCCTGTGGTAGTGAGGTACAGAAATAGGGTCAATGTTCATTGGCAAACTAACTGGCCGAAATTTGTGAGGTTTTTGCGGAGAGGATGACGAGATTGTCTTATGATGTCCCTTTGGTGATCGAACTGTTATTTCCTGTGGATCGAACGACTTGGACCGAATATGGTCTGGCTTTGTCAGAATATCTGAACGTTTGTGTAAAAATTCAACTTCCTTCTTTGCACTTTCACATTTGTGGGGAAGTTCATTTGACCTTGACCTTTGATGCTGAGTATCATCACATGTCACAACAGTGTTTTGTCCCTTGACGGCAGTGTGTTCAATTCCCGCCAGATCAAGATAATAATTGCGACGATCTTGGCATTCTTTCGCTCGTTCATTGTTGTTATTACTAGTACCAATGTTTTTACTGCAATGTCCCCGGTGACGTCGTTTGTGATGAGAATGGTCGTGAGTATTTCCTCTGCAGTCACTATGATGACGCCTAAAATATATAGCAAAATAACATTATTTTCATGCACAAGAGTTATCTTTCTTTGACTATTAAAATAAAGAAATCATAAAGGTGAAGTCTGTCAGCTCTCCAGCTATTTTTCTGTGGGGATTAAACAAGTAATCGTTGTCTGATGCCAAGTGAGTGATTTTTCAGCTATATCATGGTTGGGAAAAGTTATTTTTTGATGAAATGATGATAATACCTCACCATGTCAATAAGGATTTTTATATTGTTAAGACCCAATGAAACAACAGACATGTAGCTCCACTCTTGACACATTATCCTCAATCCAAGCCAAATCAGTCTTTTCTTTTACTCCTTGGCGCTGCAAGTCTGAGCAGAGAAGCAGCAAAGACCAATATTAAGTTCTTGTTCTGAACTAAAGTTATGAGTTTGAACCCTATTCATGGCGAAGCGCACTCAATACAACATTATGTGATAAAGTTTGTCAGTGACTTGCGACAGGTCAGTGGCTTTCTCCAGTTTCCCTCACCAATATAACTGACCGCCATGATATAACTGAAATATTGTTGAAAGTGGCATTAAACACCATAAACCAACCAACCAATTTCATTCTGACCCTACCAACCTGGGATCAAAGTCACAATCTTACAAACTTGTGGCAATCACTTTTAACCGTTTGTTATGCCTCTGTGGCAGGCATCACAATTTTTTTTTGGATAAATTCTGTTGTGTGATGTTACAGTACCATTACAATCTGAAATATCACTGAGTGTCCAACAATGAGAACAAGTTCAGTTTGAAACATCTAATTAGTACTAACCAAAGAGTAAACTCTATGTAATAAACAATTTATGGATTGATTGGTGTTTAATGCCAACTTTAGCAATATTTCAGCCATATCATGACGAATAAATAAACAGTATAAGTACTCTTTGCATTCCAAAAATCAATAATAAACAAGATGAACTGTGAGCTAATGCTCACTTATGATACCCCCGCTCTTCGGCAAACAGGAAGTAGGAATCTGACGGGTCAAAAAACGCTTCCCACGATATGGGGTACCTATATGAAGCTTGTGACCAAATATCAGATTTCTGTCATCAATAGTTGCTGAGAAAAATGTGACGAAAAATGAGCATATATGTTCAATGTGTATAAAAATCAACAAAGTCGGCAAACAGGAAGCAGGAATCTGACGGGTCCAAAATCGCTTCCAACAATATGGCATACCTATATGAAGCTTGTGACCAAATATCAGATTCCTGACATCAATAGTTGCTTAGAAAAATGAGACGAAAAATGTGCATATATAAATGTATGTTAAATGTGTATAAAAATCAACAAAATCGACAAACAGGAAGTAGGAATCTGATGGGTCCAAAAATGCTTCCCACAATATGGGGTACCTATATGAAGCTTGTGACAAAATATCAGATATCTGGCATCAATAGTTGCTGAGAAAAATGCGACGAAAAATGAGCATATATGTTCAATGTGTAAAAAAACCAACTAAGTCTGCAAACAGGAAGTAGGAATCTGACGGATCCAAAAATGCTACCCAAAATATGGTATACCTATATGAAGCTTGTGACCAAAAATCTGCCATCAACAGTTACTGAGAAAAATGCGACGAAAAATATCTTGGACGGACGGAAGGACGGACAGAGGTAAAACAGTATAAATAGTTTATACTGTAGGTATAATAATGATGCAGTAATTCACGAATGTGCGAGTATTTCATAGGCATCTAATACTGTTTAATATTTTAAATAACTTCACTTTCAACAAAAGCTGAAAAATTACTGTATGTGGTAAAATAATTCACAAATGTGTGAGTATTTCGTAGGCATCTATGTAACAATACCATTTAAAACTTTAAATGACTTCATTTTACTGTAACAGTAAATCACAAGAGAACCGTCAGCAATGGCATAATTATCGTAGCTTCTATTTGAACTTGTATAATCAATGTTGATTGGATAACATGTACCTAAGATGTTTTTGTTTGAGTAATATAGATAATAATCTCAAATTGTACTTTTTATGGCTTCTATTACATCATAACTATCGCTTAAAGTGCACCTGAGCATTCATCTTGCTTAATGAACGATTAATAAATCATAGGTTTTTTATTTTCTTCATCTCTCGATTGCTAAATATGCAAACAAATTAATTTCATAGAGTATATTGCAATTCATTTAAATTCCATTTTCAATTTCACAATTCAATTAAATATCATTTCATAATAAATATTTATGAAACTTCAAAGAAGATAAAAGTACATATAATGAGCTGGAAATTTAATATTGTTTTTGACATTATGTTGTGTACAATGGTACTGCATGCTGTGTTACTTCATTTTTTTTTAATTATCATTCAATTTAGGTTTTAATGATCATATCTTTTTTTCAACTGAAAATGTGATGACAACAATTTTATCATCAGGTATAACATGAGGACCACAAAAATTTGAAAAATGTTGGTTCAAAATGGGTTCTAATGTTTCATCTAGATTTTTTTTTTATAAATAGAATGAAACCTTCCATAATGCAAAAAAATATGATATCTTTTAAAAGGATTCAAAAGCAATTACATAATTACCAATATGCATATACATTTGTTAATATTTCAATTCGTGAATTCAGTGCTCATACTATTGGGCAATGGAGTGAAGAAATCACGCTGTGGGCAAGTTAGGATTGTGTTACTGTAGTGTCTGTCTGATTTCTAATGCTACCATCCTTTAAGAGCAATGTACAGAAAAGGTGCATTGGTTAGTAAGTAAGTAAGTAATTACTTTATTTCAAGAGGGTAACACATTTAGCAACAAAATAAGCTAATCTTCCCTGTGGCCCTCAAAACAATAATAATCAAATACATGTTATGATAAAGAATAACTGTAAAGAGTTTTTCTAACTTTTAATTTCAAATGAATTTCGTAATATGTTCTCTTAAATCCATTCCTATTCATCATCAGTGGGGTAAATCGCATGACAAACTAATTACCACCCACCTTTTTATACCCCCAACATCAAATGAAAGGGAAAATAAAACAATTGTCTTTGATGTATAGTAATTTGGTTCTATACAAATATGTTTTGATCTGATTCTGAATGTAATGATAGCTTGAAGGGGGAAGTTTATAATCCCACTGGGTAATGCTCAGTAAAGGAATTTATCCACTTAAAAAAAAACCTGACTAATGATAATCAGAATCTAATGTCTAGTTCACAAGTTTGGCAGAAATCAAAGAGAAATCTCATACTAAAAGATTCATGAGTTTACAAATAAGGTGCTGGCAGAGTAATTATAAATATTGATGAAAAAGAGATCTCGTTGAAATGGAATTGTACTCTTGAAGAATTTGCAATGGTTTTGTATCAATGGCAATCTGTTACAAGTAATGGAATGATCATTTAACTTTTAGGGGGGGGGGGGGCTATGATTTTTTCATTTTTAAAAAATTTCAGTCACCAAATTTTATAGAACAAGATATATTGACCTGAATGTAGCTGCAATAATGTAGCTCCTGTGACAAACTTGTGTCTCGGCAGAGCTACAACGCAGTCCCATTCGTCACAATGGAGCAAAAAAAAAGTTGCAGTTGAAACATAAAAACTCATTATTTACACTTCAAACATTTCATTCTAACTATTACTGATGATCCCAGTCCTTGTTAAATCGGTTTGGCTGAGAAATATATGCTTTTCAAAGGTAGCAACAACCTTGTTCAAATTTATCGATCGTTTTCCATAACCGGAAACTACGGAAGGCGGAGCTTTTCTAAATATGGTATTTCTTACTACGCGCATTCACGCCTAAATCGCTAAATATGGTATCGACATCCAAATAGTGAGGCCGGAAATGACGAAATTCAAAAAGTTCAGAGACATGGATTTTTATTTTGTGGGAATTACATTCTAAAATACTGGTAGGTGATAAAAACTTGTTATAATAATGGACAAAAGGAAAGGTTATGTCTTATTATTGATAAATGCAGGCATCAGATGCTCTGTAAGCGAGCGCAAAAAATCTCGGCGGCTGCTCCATTACGTATAATGGCATCCCGTTATAATCCTTGCGAGTAAGCGAGCATTTAGGGTTTTATTATTAGAACTAAACTGAATGATGCAAAAAACACGTAATCTGTTCCTGCAGTTTTCAATAAGAACTTTTGGTAAAATTTGACGAAAAATTTATATTACAATGGAGACTTGGGTGACATTATTCCAAATTTTACACCGCTGACAAAAGCTCCATAGCTAAATTACATTAATACTTGGACCCTCTCCCCATAATTCTCAAACTCCATCAAACATTTGCACGTATCGTAAACAGCGTTGTATTACCCGCATTAATTCTTGGGAGAAAAAAAACCTAGTTTGGGTATATAACAGGGGTTTGAAAGTTTTTTATAATAGGAGGTACTTCTTAAATTCTAGGAGGTACCTAAAAAATTAGGCTGAGGGCCGTAATGGGTCCAGGGGGCGGAAGCTCCTGAAATCTAGCATTTTGTGGACCAAAAAATGTACTTCAGAGACTGCAAAACATTAAGTGTTTTTGAAAGAAAAATCCCATTAACTTTAAGAGTTCAGATTTCACCAAGAGTGAAGACCATGCATAATGCCTGGATTCCCCCCCCCCCCAATTTCTTTATTGAATATTTCAGTGTACAGACTTCAGCAAAGATTATTCATAGATAGTCTGCCATATCTTAAAAAATGAAACCAAAAGGACCATAAAGAGCTATGGTTCCGCAGCTAGGCTTGACCAAGCCATTGCTATCAAAGCTTAAACTTCTCAAAATTCTTTTGTTGGCTTTGTCCTTTTCTTTTTCACAATACCTTGGCTTGTGTGTTTTTTTTTACTTTATTACCAGTAATTAAACTCATCAAAGACCATTGGCAGGATCAAGACATTTAAATGTCATAATTAATGAAACCAAGGACGTACATGTATATAGAATACTCCTTGATGAAACATATAAATTTAATTTGCAATCATCAATCTTTAATCAAAATTTATTATTTTTTAATAGATCAATACAAATATAATTAAACAAAAACAATATATATTGTTACTTTCACGACTTATGTGCAAAAAAAAATGTTCGAACAAAAACGATTCGCAGGAAGACATTAAATTATTTTGGAAAAAAGGGGGGCCGGCGTTTTGACATTACAATGTAATTCGTATTTGAGCCATGTCCGGTCCTTTTTCAAGATTTCTAGTAATTTTCTATCCCTTATCGCCTCGTACCCCCTTTTAAAAATGTTTTTTCAGCACACTTTCATTTCTGTGAACAACCGCGGTAGGGCCCCGTCAAAATGTGAGCCATAGGTTTTTATTTTTTTATACCGGATGTTAAACAATATGGACGGAGTTAAGCAACAAGACAAGTACGCCCCAGAATGATTCGACCCTAGGTTTAAAATAGATAAAAATAAATCGCACAAAATATTGTGTAGTCATATATTCATAATACATAATGATCATACTTATATTACTGGAGATTACACTAAATTGTGTTTGAACATAATTTGTAATCGGTCATTTTTTTATTTTGAAATGATGTCAGCTTTGTTCCGGTCCGAGTTTTACACAAGGATGAAAAGATATTGGGGCGAAAACATAACTATTTACCGTATGCGCAAACTGCTATTTACGATTCTAAGGTAAAGTTATTTTTAAAACAGGGAATATCCCATCAACTTGGTCGTGACGCAGTTGTTCGATTTGAATGCGAGAATTCAGCAATTGACGTGATCATTAATTTTTTATGAAAAATATTCCACAAGTTTATCGACCATCGTACTTGTGGTTTTGACCACCGCTAATTTTGGGGGGTTCAGTAATTTCTGCCGGTACTATACACGATCTCAGGCAGGTAAAAGTACCGGGTACCGGCCCACTTTGAAAACCCTGTATATAACCCATACCCGAAAATATCTTTAAGTGTAAATTTCTGCGGATAATAAAAAAGCTTTTAACGGTATATCTCAAACCTTACACAATTTAAAACTTTAAAACTAAGTAAGCCCAATCAAGAAAATCCCTTTCAATGGTTCTTATAACTGTCATAAATTTATGTCTACTTTAAAAACATCCATCATTACCTTGGATATGAAATACATAATATTATCAACCTAAAGAGCAATTCTCCATAACTCATTATATTTCAACGATCAAAGAAATATTCAAGAACTTTGTTTGTAAAAAGATCTGTATCAATTTCATTTTTGCAAAAAATTTATCATTTAGAACATTTATGTCGAAACAAAAACAATGCACTTTACTGGTCAATTATTATATAACCTTTCAATCAGCAATCATTTTGATGCATTCCCTTTGAAATACAAAGACAAAATCATTTAAATGTTTTATATCATAAACAAATGAAGCTTGTCATAAAACATGTTTGTCAAGCACAAGATGCATATCAATGTCAATACTGAATCATTTAAATGTTTAATGCATTTGGCAATTAATTAATGTCATAAAACATTTTTATCACCCAGAAGTAGGATATGAATATGACATCTATGATACAAGAGGGGGGTTGACATTAGTCATAGGTGATTGGTTAAAGTGGCCACACCTGATTGGTTAAAGGCAGGTAAGATCAAAAGAATCTGCCAGATATACATCAGCACTTTGATGTACTACCTGTGAAGATGTATTTGTGACAAATTCACAGTAAGTATATGTATCAATGGTGATTGGAAAAAAACTGGGGCTCAATGAAGGGGTGCAGTCTAGCGATATATTATAAACATAAACGTAAGCTGCAATAGTCAATTAACGAATTCCGGTAATAGCTATTTAAATGCACAGTAATAAACAGACTTAAGATCAGTCAATAATTTCTTCCCTTTAAAAATGTATACAAGTCAGACCGCATAACAACTCCAAAGGAAGCCTTTATTAGAATGGTTAATTTGATGCTTTTGATTAAAATAGATGTCACAAAAAACCACTTAAATAACAACTTGATGGAAGTCTTTTAAATCAATTTGCTTCCCCTCATATTCATTCCTGTAATGAATTTTAGCATGTAAACATTTTCTTCAAAGGAATGTCTTAGACTGATGATCAAAGTAGTTTTCTCTCTTTCATTTTTTTTTAAACTTTTTTTTTTTTCTGGTGATAACAGATGAGATCTTTGTAAACTCAATATCAAAGACTAAACAATCTTATATACCATTTGACAAACATTTTAGGTTTAATAAATCAATGTGCACAATGTATATTTTTTACTGCAGATTTAGCAGTTCTTTTATTTGAAATATTTGGAGGACAAAAAGAGAATTTGATTAATATGCTATTTGCTGTACAAAGAGGGGATACTGGCCTACAGGATAATCAACCACATTCATCTATACAGACAATTATTGTATCACTAAATGTGTATAGATTCAGGCCCAAATTCGTGAATTACCGGTATATTAGTAGTTTTTTTCCCCAGAAATCGAAAGTGGTGCAAACCACTCCTTCAATCAATTTTACTTTTCTTTTTTTTTTAAGTTTCAAGTTTACTATGTAGTGTTAATTTTTTTAGATGTCATTTATAAAGCTAAACCTAATTTTAAAGATTTAGTTCCAGGTTCATATACAAGGAAAAGTAGTATCTCAAATAAACTGAATAGTACTTTAAGTCAGACTTTAAGTTGTCTCCTCCTGACATAGGTCAATAATATATCATTTATCCTAAAATCCATCCTACATGCTCTCACCTGAGTTGCTTTATGTGATTTCTCTCCATATTTTCTTGAACTAATTCTGCCAACTGTTGGTGCTCTTGTGAGGTAAATGGAACTCTTTTTGGACTTTGACAGTGAGTTAAATTGTTGCCATAGCAATGACCCTGAATGTCACTATTGCACTGTTTCAAGGCCGTTTGTAAGTTTGCCTGTGTTAAATTGTTTACTTTTTGTAACTTTGTTGAGTCTTTAACTTTTGAAATGTCTTTGCACTTTTCCTTGTTGTCTTTGACCTTTGGTGATGATTTATGGCTTGGCTTCAATGACCCATCAGGACCCACTGTCAGACGAAGCTTTAAAGTTTTTGTGCCATTTGATGGTATTTTGATTGAAGAACCCACTGCATCATATAAAGCTTTAAGCAAACTGGATAAATCCTAGAAGAAAAAGAATAAAGATATACATTATATTTAGAATAATATAAGAAAAGATTGCTGGAAAAACAATTACACTACAAGCTACATTTGCATACAAGGTGAAGGATATCAAAACATAGATAACTATTATCTATTTGTTTATATTGCACACCTTTTTTGTTAGAATTCTGTTGACCAGCCTTGACAAGTATCATACACAACAATAGTTGAACTTTATATAATAAAAAAGATGGGCATAATATACATAAATGCTTGCTATATACTACTAATTACGGTAGTTCTTTTCCAAGTATTTGTAGTTGATTAATTGATTTATTGTGTTTAACACCACTTTCAGCAATATTTCAGCTAAATAATGGCAACCAGTTTTAGTGGTGGAAGAAGCCGAAGTACCCGGAGAGAACCACCGACCATGGGCCAGCAACTGGTCAACTTTTTTGTAATTTACAAAGCCGGATGCGAACCCACGTCGTATTGGTGATAGGCTTGAATGATTCGTTAGGTAACCCAACTACCTAACTCATTGAGTCACCCGGGCCCCCTACAACTACCTAACTCATTGAGTCACCCGGGCCCTTATTTGTAGTTGAACATGGTTATAGTGTCAATAAGTTAGAAACAGGACGAAATCAAACGGTTTACCATACATCTCTATCATATTGTGTGCTTACAAGTGATTAAACTTATCTTATCATAAAAATGATCAGGCTTTGCCAATATTTCAGCAAATTTCCAATTTATTACCAATTTTCCAAATGATTCCAAAATATTGTCATTTAAAAGCTTAAAGACAGTTTGATTTCGTGTCAAGTTATATTTAACATTCTGTCAATAACAGTACTTGTGGTTGGTTTTTTTTAAACAAAATCTTACAGCTGAATGACTTTTACAATATAAGGTTTCATGCTGATTCTGAGATAACTTGTACTGATCTTACATGTCTCAAGGAGTTTCTATGAATGTGGTTGACATTTTTAAATACATGTTGTATTTGAAACCGCAAGAACACATAAATAGTTGAAATTTTGCCTTAAGTACAACAGCATATAAATATAAAATTACTGGTATAGAGTTATACTACTGAAGACAAGCTGTCGTTCCAAACATGGATTTAAACACTAAAAGTCACATGTCTTCAACATGTTTCAGCAGTAAAAGTCACATAAGGATGGTTATTAAATTCCAGACAGAATTCTTTGTCTTCAAAAAGATCAAAAGAGCCTGCAACATCAATAAAATGTCTCACTCCTCCTTTGAAAATTATCTTTCCTTTCAAATCCAAAACAAAATCACAGGTAATTACTTAAAAGTCATAAAAAACTGCTTTTATAAGCCACAGCATGTGTCAGACAGCTCTTCAAACCATTTGCTTCAGTCATTTTTTTCTGGATATTTTCATCCTTAATTAATTACAGATCAAAGCTTAATCAGCATAATTAGTCAAAGACTCTAATCCTACTAAATAAATATCAAAGACAATTAAAAAAACTCTTTATCCTTTAAGGTTTTTTCTTCCTAATGAAATAGTAGCAGCTCTTCTATAGATAATGTTAATGATTGATATATCATCAAAATCAACATTCAATCTTTGTTAAAAGGCGGCAAGAAGGCAAGAAGCCAGCATGATTTAGTCTTGCACTGACTTCACTTGCTCCTTAATAAAAAATTGAAGATAGAAAATAAACTTCTAAGTTCTGACAAGTTTTTGTTAAATGGTTTTATTTATTTTCTGGCGTATTTAATTCCTACTTATTTATCAAAAGTGTAAAAATAAACGAATGGAATTTGCACGACTGCGAGACGAGAGACATGTAAATTTGGATAAAACAGAGTTTCAAAATAGTTCTTTTAAAATTAGGTTAAGGCAGGTGAATGTACTCGATAAGAGTTATACGATTAGGATAATGGGTACAATACTCAACATCACTTTCAAAAAATTTCAGTTATATTCTGCCCTGTCACTTATTGGTGGAGGACCCCTTAGTGTCAGGAGAAAGCCAACACATTTTTGCACCTGTCCAAATCCAGAACCTGGATTTCCAACACTGCATGTTGTGGTCAATTTTTATGTTCAATGATTTGAGGAGAGAGGTGATTGGTCTTTTTGTTGATATTGGAATGGTGGAATTGTTGACCATCGCATAATCTGCTAAATATAAACTGCTGAGTTAGATTGCTGTCAAATTATAATATTAAGTATATATGTACCATCTACACATGCTTAGACACATGTCTTATGTCTATCTCTAGATTTTGCTTACGAGACAAGGTAACACTTCGACTACTGAAGCTATA
Source organism: Bathymodiolus brooksi (assembly GCA_963680875.1). Lineage (NCBI taxonomy): Eukaryota > Metazoa > Mollusca > Bivalvia > Mytilida > Modiolidae > Bathymodiolus > Bathymodiolus brooksi. The sequence continues at coordinate 39,812,743 of OY804578.1, read as the reverse complement.
TTTTTATATAGCGGATGTGGTCGAGTGGTCTAGGACACTGGACATAAGGCTAAGCGATTGGTGATGCATTGTATCAATGGTGTGAGCACAAATCCTGTCGAGGGAAGAACAAAATTTTGACAGCTCAAAGATCTAATTCTAACACTGTTTGGTTTAATTTTCAGACGTATATACATGTATATTGAAAGTTACTGAAAAACTGCATACATTTTTTTATCTAACAATATGCATATATTTTGTAGAAATGCATGATTTTAACCATTAGGTACAATCAATCAGATACAAAACCCTGTATCATACGTGTGATACAAGATGTACTTTAGTCGGTTTTACTTTCACGACGTCATGAGCTGGGAATGATCCAAAACCCTTATGAGGTCTTCATTAATAAATACAAAATCCCACTTGGGATATACTTCAAAGTAACGTTAATTAGGGTTGCTTCATATTGAAGCCAACAGTACCATTAGCAATTATGCTTCAGGCGAAAAATTTCTTGACAAAAAAAACGTAGAGCGATCATGTATAGGACCTTGATAGCGATTGATGAATGAAATGAATTACCGGTAATGTTGTGATGTGATGTAACACAACCTGTGAGGTACAGAACTATTAAGAAATGTAACAGTGCTACCCTCTTTTGCCATATGAAAATGTAAGATAAATGCATAAATGTATTGGTACAATTGCTTGTATCATTTCTCATCAGTTGTGTAAACTAGATCACTACACAAGTACACGACGCTATGCTATGATTCTCGTAATCCATACAAACAGTTGTACCAAGACAATATGCATATAATGTGTATGCATCATGACATATGCCAATGGAAATTCAGGCACAGGTACTTTAAAATTACAAGCAACTGCCATAACTTCTTTTGTTTTGCTGTAAGTGATTTCCACTGTTTAAAGATGGGATGATTAAACAACAAGCTAAACTGACATTTTGATTGACAGATTTTTTTTAAAGAGGAGATATTGTAAAAACTAAACATGAGAAAAATTCTCAAACCTAATTAGACATAAACAAATTGGAAAAAGTGTTTTTATCGATGTTCCTCATTCTGTTAAAAAAACCAAATTATTCCTTAGGCTTATGTCATGTTCAGCAATAGTTTTAATATGAGGAATAGCTTTACCATCATGGAGGAAACGGAAGTTTGCTATATAATTGTGGCGCAAACTGATTTATAACTTTAATTTGTACCAGTATAAGGACAAGAACAACAGCTTAATTATACACATATGTAAATAGTGACATAAGCTCAAGTTTGAAGCTCACAAAACAACATATTTGATGCAGGTCATTTTTTTAGTTTTTATAATTTATCATGTAACCTATTTTAAGTAAAAAATTTCATCTTCAGATAATAACGGCAGTACAACTCCCAAATACAATAAAGCTCACTTTCCAATCACACGAGAAATCAAACTTAAACAGCTAGTGTCTGTCGTAAAAGTATAATTTTCTAATCCGATGCACATGAAAGTTTCAAAGGACCTAGACAACATACATTTGGTTAGTTTTTAAGTTTAATTTCCATGTTTCATCTTACTTGGGGATTTAGAACATCAAAGTTTTAATCAAATAGATAATTTTAACGATTTCTCCAAATGAAATAAATTTAGTTTAAGTGGTTTTTCATGAAAAGAAACTACCTGTCAATATGGTTTAAATTGAAAATTAAAAGGTGATAAAAACATTTCTTATGATTTGTAGCCCAGCTTTGTAACATATCGTATTTTGTGCTAATGTTAACAAATTTTTAACAAATGATTTAATAATTTTCTCAAGCAATTAAAACAAGGTAAAAACATTATTATCAATAGTCACAAATAATTAATATAATCAATTACAATAAATCAAAAAATAACTCCAAGAGAAAAATTTATATTATGATATTAACATTAATTATATTAATGAACAGAACAAAGCTCGATAAATTGATTATGGTTTTTTTTTCTTTACAGGTAATTAACCAATCAGTTGCTAAATTATGAAAAGATAGTTTAAACTAACAGGTCAACAAAATGAACAACCACCTCTCGCTCTCGCCTCAAACCATTGAACACAAAGAAGACAACAACATGTGGCATTGGAAACTCACTGATACCCTCCTGATCAGTTGTTGATAAACGTACCAGTTTATAACCAAAATCCAAGTTACCAGTTTCAGAGAACCACAATATTCGTACCAGTTCAAACCATGGACTTGTATTAAAATGACGGACCCTTTAACCAGTTATCGACCAATCAATCCTCAAAATCACAAAAAAAACCAACAATTTCAATATATCACAGTCCATTGAATTTGTCAGAATTCTATGATAGAGATCGCTCCCTGATTTCCTTCCAATAATTTTGCTGCTCTCGTCCAACTTCAAGCAACTCTGAATGTACATTGAACAATTAGTGTATTACGGACAAAATCCAATTGAAATATGAACCCTGATCTCACCTCTTTGGTTACCTTTCCCTGTCCATCGAAATCATACAAAGTAAATGACCATTCTTGTTTGTTCTTTTCTGTACTTTCAAACTGAACTCCACATTCAAATTCCTGGAAAAAAACAAGGGAGGTAATTCAATTATTATGAATAGGGGAGATAACTTTTACATCAATATACAAAAAATGTATATTCTTGCACTCGATAGCAGCGTACATACACTACAAGAAGCAAAAACATCAACAATAGGCAGATATGTATGGCAATACAGTCTTTTAAGTCTATATTGATTGATTGATTGATTTTTGGTTTTTAATTCCACTTTCAGCAATATTTCAGCTATATTGAGAAGTCACCTGTATCAAATATATTTTAAGAAACAAAAGAGATAATTCTTATGAAAAGTCAATATAGGGAACATGCCTAAATAGCAGAATTAGATAGAAAATATTTCTGGATATTGTAGATGGTGCGAGCCTCACATACTTGTGCTCAATTTCATGTAAATTTCTTATTTTCCTTTTGATTTTTAATTTAAATAAATTGGCAAAATCATGCCATCTCACGCATTTATATTTTTAAAATTTGACAGCCTTTGGATATGCTGTAAGATTGAATTGTTTTAAATTTTTATTGACAGTTTAATGAGCTCTTAATGACAAAAACAGTGTGCAATTTGGTTTATAATGACAATTTCATGATTCATTAAAATTTTAATCCAATTGACAATAATCATTTTTTAATTAATTTCTTTCCCCAAGTATATACCCATAACCCCCATTCAATAATATAAGTAAAGAGGTACTAATTACAAATACTTGGATAATCAAAGAACTTCTACATCCTGAATATCTCAATCATAAACAGAGTTAAATGAAATGATGCAAGTACCTCAAGGGCTGTCATCCCAATTGTTCAGGGATCTAAAGATCCACTTCATCAAATTTTTCAAACCAACATTTATTGATGCTTAATTATAGAACTTTAGTAATTTCTAAATAACTTTCAATTTCACACCCTTATACTATGATTGGAGATGGCAGATTTGCCTGAGGTTTTGCTAATAAATCTTCAATGAATTACTTCAGATCTGAAGATTCACCAGCAAATCAAACATCTCATATACACAGATCAATTCTATATCAATCACTCAGGTGAGACAGATCAAAGAGTCTCTCCTGTCATTAATGATCACTGCTATATAAATATTTTCTTTGTAGTAGTGAAAACTCCAATCACTGTAAAATTTCCCCATAAGGTGTAAATGGATTCATTAAGGATATTACTTGCTAGAAGATGTAACTTTAGCATGGCAATTTGCAACAGAACATGTGATAACTTTTGATTAAATTTATCAAAGGTCCAATAACCAAGGTTATGGGAGGTGCTAGGTTTATTTATAAAAAATAGATAAAACCAGTGTAATAAACAGCTTCATTACATGTATATGCACATGATACACATTTAAATCTCTTGAGCAACTAAACTGAAACATGTCCAGAGATCCCTGCAACTTGCCAAGATGAGTCCTGGAATTGCCACAATTTGCAAATTTTAGATTGTTACAATGGTGGGATTCACTAAATTTTTCAGAAACGTTTTCTGGACTCATCAAATTGAATTGCTGCAAGTATCGCTGAAATTAGAAAGGGTATAGGTCCTCAAACCACCATTTCCAATAATTTGAAGAATTCTGATAGGAAAGTTTAAACAGAAATGGTCAACAATTCCACCAATATTTAACAAAATGAAATACCTACTCTCATATCTAATCATTGAACACAAAATAGACCATGATATATGCCATATGGCATTCGAAATCAAGGTCCTGGCTAGGAACAGGCACACGAATGGGATCCCAACCTTCTTCCTTTTGATAACTCCAGCAATGGTTGATGTCTACCGAGAATAATAAACTTGCTATTACCCTCATACCAGTTAATAAGTGTAAATTATCTTCACTCGCAGCCCCTTTTCAGACAAATCGTAACTACCACACTTTTTTTAGGGAAGAAAGCATGGACAGATGTGCAAATTTGGAAAATATTCCATCTCACAAGGTTTCGGCGAAGGGTTTTCCGTATTATTATTTTGCTCTTAACTTCCAAATGAATTTAATTTAAACTTATTTTTGGTGACAGCACAATAATGTGACATCCTCTTGATTTTTCACTAGAAAAACGAGTTTTTTGTGAGAAATATTGGATCTGGCATGTCAAATATTAGTATTAAGGTGGACTATTATTGTGTATGAATAATTTTGATCTTCGATACCATAAAGAATTCTTAACCCAATATACCATAAAAATATAGAAACCTTTGTTCTGGCAATCAAACCCCATAAGATCCATAACAATAAAACTAGTGTTTCTATTAGGGATAAAAAAGACTGGCGGTATGCGTTTGATGCCCACTGTTTTTCTTTGATCAGCGCATATCATAAAGACAATAGTACTCAATGATAAATATTGTTCATATAAAAATAACATTATGACCCTGTTAATATTTCTGATGTTATGATCATCAAACGAAAATATCATATTCTGATCGTCAATAGTTTGACCATTAATTTGTCAAAGTGACCACACTTTTAGGTGAATATTCTTGTAAATTTTTTTCCGAGGTTCAAGTGAGGGATGTACAACAACTGTAGTTATTTGTTTTTTACGAAATTTGTATCTATTTTTAGAACATTGTATATTTTTGGTTGTACTGGTGCATGAAATAGAAAATGAATATCGATACTTGACCGAATTCCTTATTTTTTTTAATAAATAAAAAAAAAAACAGACAGCACAGAGTTTATTTAAAGGCAGATATATAGAATTCCGCAATATAAATTCACGGTTTTCAATTAAATACAATTAAAGCATCCTGTATATACCCTTTACCTACTTTCTTATTTTGGACAAAGTATTATCTTTTTTACACTACACTGTGAATAAATGGTCATAAAAGGGTTAATTTCTGGGTCAACAGACTGACTGACTATCTGTAGTTGAGGTTATTCAGTGTAAAGTATCTGTGATGGACATTTTATGTATTCTTTATTGTTGAAAAATATCAACAACAGAAATAAAAGACCTCTTTATGATGTTTACCTTTACAGAAAAATAGTTGAGGGATAAATTGTAATATCTTCACCAAGGCGAGAGAAAAAAAACGAAAAAAAAAAAATGCATAGAAATTCAAATTATTACAACGATTCATTACTCATATAAATCTATAAATGCTATGTGCACTAAATCAATTTCTCTTTATTTTTTATTTTTTCATTTTTTCTTCTTTTATTTTTATTTTTTCATTTTTGCTTCTTTTATTTTTATTTTTTCATTTTTGCTTCTTTTATTTTTATTTTTTCATTTTTTCTTCTTTCATACAAAGAGAACTACCACCCTTTGAATTCAAACAACTGCTTGACAAATGTCCATCGGCATTCGATCCATACAGCATATGCTATTTTCTGATGTTGTACGAATTTTCACGCTCTATCAAACCTCATAGGAAAGCTACGGAAATTCGGAAATTCGAAAGGAAATGTTAATCAAAAGATTTCAGAAGGAAGCATTAAACGACTCAATTATTACAATTACCTTACTTCCAGGGAATATAGTTTTTTTTCATTCACACCTGTTAAAGTCATCGTAGATGTAAGGCTGCACTTTGAATAGAGTATAAACACATAGAATATTCATCAGAAGGCTTTAAATCTCCTATTCGTTTGATTTTCATCTTTTCACCATCAAATAGTCGAGTATTTTTTAAATAGAAGAGATAAAAGAAATAGCTTTTTCATTACACCCTGTAGATTGGGAATAAGGCTTAATGGAACATGATAAAAATAAAACTTCAAAGTAGTTAATAACTTTGTTTACTTACTATCCTAATAGAAAATATTCAAATTGATTCTGATATACGTTTCTCTCACTTAAAATACACCTTTGATTACAATATTATTCTTTTTTTTATGCTTTTGATATAATTTGTTTTATTATTTACTTTTGGGCATTTATATTGTACATTTTTCAGATGAAAATCATACATAAGAATTTCTCATAGAACCATAATTGTAAAAAATACTGTGTAAGCAGTGGTCTATAAGGCTGTGTTTACACTTGGTGAAAAAAGATCGATCTTAAATGGAATCGATCTAATTAGAGCCGTTTGCGTTTACACTTAAAACGAATAAATCGATCGTGATCGAACTAAATAAAACCGATGCGTTTACACTACAACTGCACCAATAACAAATATGACCTAGATAACTATTTATGTAAATAAATGTTCCTATTTTTATCTACACAGCATGTGTTTTTCCCGCCTTTATGGAAGTAGCATTCCTTGTGGTTAAACAATGGACGAACTTATCAAAAATGTGCACTTACAGTTGCAAACTTTTATGTTTTTCCTTATGTGTCTTTCGCGGTTAATTAATCAGAAATCAATTGAAATGAAAAGAAATCACGATAGAAGAAGATTCTTGAGAATGAAAATTAGACAGAGGGCGAAAAGGTTACGTCTGTGTAAATTCCGCAAGATGATGCAAAGGCGAAGGAAACTATTTATGTGTTTAATAATGAATTTCTCAACACGGACGATCTAAACCATTTACACTAGACAAAGATCGATCTTCTTTAGATCGATCTATTTGTGCAAGTGTAAACGGGGTATAAAAATAGTCTGAGGTGATCAATCTCCTACACATCTCCACTACTATTCCTCTACGTGTGTCAGCAATGAGATACATTTAACAAACAGTATTGATGTAAACGAACATTAAAAATCTGAGTTAATATCAAGAGTTCAAAAACAACTTGAGTAAGTATGTTGAGAGTAAAAGTTTATCACGTATTTATTGGTGCCATGACTTTTCCTCATGTGCTGGTTTTCGCCTATAATTACCTTGGTAACGGTCGACTCACCACAATATCGCTAAAGGTGGCAGCAAGCATCCTTTACATATACCTTAAATTAATCTCACTAAAGTCTATGATTTTTTTTGTTACCTAGTGCTGTAATAATGTTCTGCCTTAAAATATTCAGGATAAAAACTTCTGAATAAATGTAAACATGTCTCCCCATGGCCATAAGCAAACACATGCTTAGGATGGTTGATGAGAATGAAAAGTTCACCAACAATCCTAAGCATATGCTTGCTTATGTCCAAGTGGAGGCATGTTTATGGTCTTTTGGCAGTTATTATCCAGTTTATTTTCTTTTTTTGGGGACAGAAAATTTGAAAACTCAGAAGTCACAAGGTGCAAGGAAACATTCTCATCAATATACCAACACAATATTGTGCCTTCCTGTATTTGGTAATAAGTATGAAAAGTTTTGAAAATTAAATTCAAAGTTTAAGAACATGTCATCTATCACATGTACCACAGTGCAACAAAAATGACAAACAGACAGGGAAAAAACACATAAAAAACAGATTGTCTCTCTCCAAGACTCTAAAAGTAATTTAACAAAATATTCATTATACCTCAATACTCAATCGATTGTCTGTTTCTGTCTCCGCTTTTTCCTTCTTTTCAGATTGATCGGGTTTTTCCAGGTCATTATCCAATGTTAATAATTTGTTATTGTGAGATTCCATCTTTGGAGGGGGAAGTTCCACTGTAATAAATCAAATATTTTTGTCATTAAACGATTCTTACAGTATGTGACAAATTATGAACATCATTTAAACATGAGGACAATTCAAGCAACGGCAGAAGTATATATCGGTAATCAACGATTTCTTAAATAAAGTTCTAAAATAAAAAATTCTCATCAATTCTCTCTTTCTTTTTTCCGTGTGGAAATTAAGTACATGTATGTGCTGTCAACTCGGGAAACATTTGAGTCGAGTGGAAAGGAAGGAGGGGAAATTGTTTTCCATGTATTATGTCTCAGTACCAGCCAATGTCTAAGTTCAAGTTCGTCCCAAGTGAGTCACACTAAATCTGTACACTATAATGTTTTAAAAAGTTGGATACAAGAAATTGTCTTTCCATACACTCCATCAATTTATTAAGTACCGGTAATCAATCACATGCTTATCTATTAACAACAATTTGGTTGAATCAGATATACTCTGATAATCTTCAAGGATCGGCCAAGATCCAGATACAATCTATATTTTTTCTATAACAAATAACATGCAGAAGTTTAAGACGTTAGCATTTCTGAAGAATTTGATATCGATTTGGTTCGTTGTTTGTATTACAGTATTTATGAAATGTACTCTGAAAAACTCAAATATTCGGCAAATTCAGAGTGATAGAGTTGGTCTGTAGTTCGACACTTTGTCACAAGTGGATTTGTTTGTATTTTACTGGTGTTGTGATGACTGTCCATGTTTTTTTGTTTTCTTAAGATATAATGTTTCAACAAGACGATAACAAAAACTCCATTTAAAAGCATTTGTAACACATGGGTCTTACCACCATACTCAGGTTGGCGACTTTATTAAAAGCTGAAGGACAGACATTTCAACACATTCAAATTTACAACAAATCTTTAAATAATGAAGTAGAAAGGAATCACCAGAAATCAACGAATTTGTCAAAAGTGTATTGTAGATGAAATACATTTCTTCATAGCTTGTAATAAATTGGGTTTTTCATTATACTGTAAAAAGTTATAAATCAAAGTGTAATATTTGTTTAAACCCTTCAAGTAGTGAATTATTAAAAATCTTAAAAAACATCAAAAGCTTAATTTATATATTAAATCCTTTAGTCAGGTAAAAATGCATAAGAAATGATGACAGGAGACTCTAAGACTTTTCATTACATTATAAACATATATTTACAATGTTTTGTTAGCATTTGTGGTATTTCATTGTCAAAAGCATGTAGAATGTTGAAATAGCAATAAATAGGAATATTAAACCAGCATTACTTGTAAGATGTAATTTGATTATAATATACAGAAATTAACTGTATACAAGACATGTATATACTCCTTAAGATATCACAATAGATATTAAATTAAAATAATATCTAATGCAACATTATTTCGCAATCTGTTACAAAGGTCTAGAAAAGAAAATTGGAAATACTTTTCTTTCCTATAACTCCATCTCTGGTGTTTTGTTATTGTACAAATCATTGTAGCTTATATACGTCTTTTAACAGTCTTTCAATCTTGAAAGTACAAATTAACTTAAATTACACTAAAATATTTTTTTTACATCTAAATCATATATTTACTAATTAATTTTATAAGTGCACCTTACCCCTCAAAGGCATGCTTTCACCTCCCTTGTCCTCCAGACTGACAGACAGCTCCTGTAATGACACAAATTATATTCAAACATAAAGAAATCAGTTTTAAAAATATCTTCAATACTATCCTCAGTATGGCTATGTACCAATATTAAAGTATTTCAGTCTTCAATTGTTTTTATAGATCTGAGTTAATCAATCAAATGTTTGACTCAAGGCTTTTACCTGAATCAGACAACAGATGAGTAACAACAGATTACTGTATATTTATTATTGATTATCAATTTTCATTTTTTTTCACCACTTGAATTAGCCAATTAAGCAATGCTATATATAAATTTCAAAATACATATTGTATGTTTAATTATTTCACCTGGTCAAGGTAAATAAATGCAATCAATAAAGGTATGTTGTTAGTAAAGAAAGATAAGCAGCCAGTCAAGATAATCAACCTTCTTATAGCAACAATTCTTTAAAAGGGATTATCTTTTATTATTTAGAGAGTTAAGGTTATGGTGTTTAACACAACTTTCAACAATATTTCAGTTATATCATGGTGGTCAGTTTTATTGGTGATGGAAACGGAAGTAACCAGAGAAAACCACTGACTTGGCCACAAGTTACTGACAAAGTTTTATTTAGAAAGGGACTTGTAGTTCAAGGAAAGGCAATGACAATTGACTTTTATTTCCTTACAAATGTATAATCTGTCGAATGTTTTTTTATTCCTTTGGTTTGTGATTAAGAAAATATATATAGATAAAATTGTTGAAAAAAACAAAATTTTATCCTAGTAGAAAATTAAAAAATGTTTTTCAAGTTATGGAATTTAACAAGTGTTATAATAATATCCATTTCAAAGTCATTGGAAAGATCATATATCACTTTTCAAGATCAAGTGTATGGTTATTTATTGAAAGAAATAATACTTTTATCTATTACATTTATCTATACTTAGTCCAATACACATTCCAATGAACAGATACTATACATTTCAAATTAAAAAAACTTCATGTCTCAACAAAAATAGTTGTCTATATTTTGAAGAATTTGGTTCCATTTCAAGGTCAATATTAAGGGACAAAAATAAATGCATTTGAAAACTTACAGAAAATAATAAATTGTTGTGACTTTTTTATACAAAAAGATCAGATTTTTTGGTTTAAGATAAATATAAGGGGATTACAAGCAAATGTATCAAACAAACAGTATTAAAACATCTTATTATTTCTTTTTGTAGACTAATTAATTTTCAGGTTTTTTTCATAGGTTTTCACTTAACCACCAATTTGAGAGCAACAGCAATCAACATGTCATGTAATTAGTATCTTAACCACCAAAAATATCTTCTGGGTTTTCTTCGAAATCCAGAAATCCACGAAAATTGATACCAATGAAAAATAAACCAATACAAAATTACCAAGTAATTGTTATCTTAATATATGCATGGGCGATAGTTATAACACATTAAAATATTATATATGCAGAAATAATAAGCTATTTTGTCCCATGCAAGAATGTAATGACATATATCAACTATAATTATATAAGGAGGGTGTGATTAACATATTAGCAATTATGATATACATATATTTCCCTTATTCTGCATAATTAAATTGTAATTAGCTTTTTTTTTAGTTTATGACTAATCAACTTATTACTGGGATTTTTAACTACATGTACAACAAAATTACACTCACTCCCTCGAATTCAAACTATTGGGTAATAAAATAATATAATCTGCCCATAAGGTGAACTTTCCTGCAATCTATATCTTTTCAAAAAATATTCTTCAAACTTAGATCAATTTTATATTGAACTGTCCATAGCATACAAAACAGGTCGAAATGGCCAATGCCAGCCCCCCTCTCACAACTTTCCACCAAAACCAACCAAAATACATTTTAATGACATTTGTACTTAAAAATATCCTATCCCTCATGATCATCCGAAAAAATTAAGTACACATTTTCTGTTTTAAATCTACAGACCTTCAAAGCCTTTAAGTCCAGCATTTCCCAAAATTTCAAGATATTCCCTATTCTACAAATGTCTAAGTAATTCTTAACACATCTATATCCTTAGTCAAAACTAATACCACTGTAATGTATGTACATCTTGTCTGTCAATCACTCTAGGGATGTCATTCTAGATCAATAAATTTGTCACAACACTCTCAACACTTTCTCCTAGTCTTTAATAGTATTTTCATTGATCAAAGCCTCCTCAGGGATAATCTCAAAATGTTAAGTACACTCGGACATTGTTTGTATAGTAACAAGAATAATTCTCGTTTAGGTTTCTCACAATTTACCTTACAACGCTCACTGGTGATATGTCTAAGATATTAGAACAAAAAAAATGTATTTCAAATTTAATGTGGTTTATTAATAAAAAAAAATGTTACCCCCTGCAGTACCTCTACAAAAAGTCATTATATTGAGGGTCATTATTTACCTGAGGGTAATTATAGAATCTATTGTAAATACCTTGTAAAAACAGCTGGTGTTTTATAAATTTCATTAAAATATGATTCCAAATTCATTAATGGTTCCGAACATTGAGTAAATAAAATGAAATCTACACTCATATGATAGACTGTTTGATTACTCAGTAATTACACTCACATGATAGACTGTTTGATTACTCAGTAATTACACTCATATGATAGACTGTTTGATTACTCAGTAATTACATTCATATGATAGACTGTTTGATTACTCAGTAATTACACTCATATGATAGACTGTTTGATTACTCAGTAATTACACTCATATGATTGACTGTTTGATTACTCAGTAATTACACTCATATGATAGACTGTTTGATTACTCAGTAATTACACTCATAAGATAGACTGTTTGATTACTCAGTAATTACACTCATATGATACTGTTTGATTACTCAGTAATTACACTCATATGATAGACTGTTTGGTTACTCAGTAATTACACTCATATGATAGACTGTTTGATTACTCAGTAATTACACTCTATGATAGACTGTTTCATTACTCAGTAATTACACTCTATGATAGACTGTTTGATTACTCAGTAATTACACTCATATGATTGACTGTTTGATTACTCAGTATTTTACAACTCTACAGTTTCTGTTACAGATCAGAGATTTACTTCCTTGTTTTTTCTAATGACCATTTCCAATAATTTATACAATAACTGTGTTGTAATTTGTGAAAATAATTACAACCTTCAACACAAACAAGTGATATTTTATCAAGATAAGAACATTCCTATGAACTTCAAATAATCAATGTATAACATATTCAATTTGTCTCAACTTACACATTTGGTGGTTCCAATTCTTATAATGTATTATGAACTTTTGAAAAGTTATTACCCCCTTTAAACTAAACCCAATATTTTACTAATATTGTCAATATTGTTGAAAGTGGCATTAAACACCATAAATCCATCCAACTCAGTATTTGGTTCAAATTTATACAGCAGTTTTTTTTTCCAAATTGAACTTATGAAAAGTTAGACCCCCCCCCCCCCCACACACACACACAGACATACAGGAAAAAATTCATTAAACTCATCATTTTATTAATACTGTCAGATCTGTATTTGGTTAAATCACCCCATTTACAATTTTTGGCATATGACTATATGAGCCTAAGGGAAATAACTCTAAACATTACTATGTAAAACATGGCACTTGTGTCAAAGCATAACATCTAGGTGACCAAATGTACATTTGTATAACTTTTGACTGTAAACAACTACCCATCAAGATGTCACATCCTTGAGTAATGTGGAAATATGACCACAAGGGACTAATTATCCCCAAGATGACTTTTTTATGATTCAAAGAAAAACTTCCAAGAAGAAAGCTGCTATTTTAACTTGGGGTGATTAAAAAATGGTGGTTTTCTGATTGAATTAATATTTACAAGCATAATAATTTTTCACATTTTAAAAGTATAAACTTTGAAGGATTGAGCAACAGTTCATTCAGACTAAATGTTAGTGGCCTGCAAATTGGCTGCAATGTTAAGGAAATATCAACCTGTTTAACAATTTGCCATCAAATTTCAGTCGTTAACCTAATCTTTTTACCTTTGGTACATGAAGATGCTGATTTGGCGTTTTTTTTCTTCTTCTCATTATAGATATCCCAGAGATACAGCTGACTTGACATTCAACAATTAGCTGCAATTTGTCACAACCAATACACAATTAAACAATGACAATATTATTGTTTTGAATATTAAAATTAGCAACAACAAAATAAAAAGACAACAAAAAGACATTTAAAGATAAAACACTGAAAACAGATCCATGTAGTCATTTGTTTTACTGGTTGTTTTTGTTTAATTGTTGTATATAAATGTCAAGCGAGCAGTATCTCAGCTATATTCATAATGAAAACAAGTTGCAAACAATAAACCATGACATAAAAAGGAGGCAATAGAGTGGTGATATGGACATGACAACAGGAGTAGCTAGGATCAGAAAATGTTGTCATTCAAGGGGTCTTGGCACCAAATGACCAAACACTTCTAATTTTATTCCTCATTACAAGCTGTTGCATGTTATCTTTTACATGGATGCACTCAATTGCATCCTGTAGTAAGGGTTATGTGTATTTAAATGCCACTTTTTAGAAATATTTAAGCTACACCATGGCAGCCATTTTATTAGTAAAGAACCTGGAGAGTTGAGAAATCCACCAACTTGCAAAATGTCAGCCTTGATTATCATACGACCATAGATGCCTCCATACAATCCTATGCAAATTTCATGTAAGATTTGTTCAGCACAACTGGCAGATATCCTATTTCTGATGGGTTATACACCACAGTGGAGAAACTACATTCAATTTCTTATATACATGTAATACCATGAAGGTACTCAGTGTTTCCCAAGGTAAATTAAAGTTGAATGGACATTTGGGTCCAGTAAAGGAGTACAAATTACTGGACCCAGCATCAAGTTTACAGGACATTCACAGAGGAGGTGCTCAGATTCCTACTGGTCAATTGGTTCAGTAATGAATATCCTTTTACTGGACCAAACCAATTTTTACTGGACATTGCCACATGTCTGACAGACCTTGGGAATGACTGGAGATACTCCTGTCAAAATTTAAGCTGCTCACCTGATAATATCACTAGCAATATTTGTTTCTCTCATATCATCAAGTTTATTATTTTTCAAACAGATATTAAATTATTTATTTAATTCAATTACATGTATAATTAAAATTAATACATTTTTCAAATATTACCTCAACTAAAAAAAAATGGCAACATGAAAAAAAAGTCAATTAATTTTCAATTAATTTTTTTTCAGGGATCATTAATTAAAATTGATCAACAAATAAAATTAAGCTACTACAATTTCAAAGAAATCTGATATCAATTTTAATTGTTGACTTATAACGATTCCCTTGGCAGGTAACATACTAATTTCCCGAGGGTGTCACACCACTATCGTAAGCCATAGACATTATTAATTTTCATTTTTATATTTTGAGGTACTGGTACATAGCATAACAAATGGATCCTTTTGAGCAGGCAAATACTATACAAACATAATTGGGTTGGGAGTCCATTTCAAACAGTTTGTAATTCTGTTGTAAGGTCCACATGTGTTTGAAGTCTATAGTTTTCACCAGATGAAAGAGAATTCTTAATCATAAGAACAACAAAATAAGTAAATTACTTATGGTAATGTCTCAAAGTGTTCAACAAACTGGTACCACCCAATGGTGATCATACCAGATACAACTGTTAAATACTCCCCTGAGCAAACTTAAAAGTGAATATTTAATATTAACTGATCACATAAAACATTTCAAGAATAATCCAGATTACAAAAAAAAATGGTGGATCAATATTTGTTTTGTTCCGAAGTAAGGAAGCAGGAAATGATGAAACACAACTATCTAATGTTGTCACTTGGTTAATTTTTAATTAACAAATATCATACTAAATGGAGAAACAAGAATACATGTCATACAGGTAGAATAGACCAACCAATGAGCAACAAGGTCAAATGTCAACTGCCAAATCTATGTTAATGAGAAACATTACTGAATTATCTCCCTTTGAACCAGAGTTTCATAAGAGTAAGAGCTTGTTGACAGCTTAGATTGAATGTTAATTAAATTCCCCCCACAGTGGCAGCCCTCTTGGATTCTGTTCAGCAGAAACCTTGTACAGTATGTTCCATCCAACGAAAATTGCTGCCAAGTTTGAATACAAATATTTCCGTGATTTCAGAGAATGGTGACCATCTTGGATGGAGAGCAACAAAAGCTCATTGTCTTCACTAAATTAGCTAAAAAGTTACAATAAAATGTGTAAATGGAGGATGTCAAGTGATAACAAAATTCATCATGGCATTTGGACCAGTGAGCTAAAAAAAAACCACACAGGATTGAAAATGAATCAGATTAAAACAAATCTTTGTAATTCACTTTGAAATCAGATTCTATAATGGATTAATGGTACAGAGAGTTATGATTCCTTTATTACCCATCTGTATTCCATTTGAAAATGAATTTCACAATGTTTTTTGATATGTCTATCATTCCACACTAGTCACAACGATCCTTCATTATACATTGGGGAACAATTCAATATGACATGAGTATTTATCTAATATTCTGTTTGAAATCAAATTTCAATAGTATTGATTCCTCTTTGGGGAGTTGATCCAATTAATGATAAATTTATTACATCCTCCCTGCTGTTTAACCATTTAATTTTAATATCTATTACTGTAAATGGAGTAAATTTTCATAAGCTTTGTTTTTCTTTAATATTTGTTTTCAAATTTGTCTGGTTTATGATATTGAGTATACAATATAATGTGATTCTTTAATTTAGGTTTAATATTCTAAATTTTAACATATGTCACTTTTTAGGTTTAAAAATATAAATTTTAACATCTATGGTATAATATACAAATTATGTTGTGCTGAACAAGGATCATCTGTCCATAGCTGAACGTCATGTCATCATAGAGCTCTCTCCACAACTGAATAATGCAAGTCTTTGCACTAAGTAACCCACTTGCCCGAAGCCCAGGACAAGTAAAACTGGATTCGGACAAGTGAAAATTATGAACAAATATTTTGAATACCGGTAAACGGATTTTTTTTTCTAAATTTGGCTTTCGGGCAAGTAGGTGAAAAAGATTAAGACAAAGACTGTCATGTGATCAAAGATTAGCTGTATGTGATCTCTGATTATCTCTTCATGACTGAAAAATGTGACCATACATTATCTGTTCACAACTGTGACATGTGATCACAGATTATCTGTTCACAACTCAAACATGTGATCACAGATTATCTGTTCACAGCTCAAACATGTGATCACATATTATCTGTTCACAGCTGTGACATGTGATTACAGATTAAAATAGTGGCATTTATCACTAACGTGACACACAATTTTTCAAGGATTAATGCAATTTGGTTTTTAGTGAAATACACTAACATTAATCACACAAAAGAAATATTATCTTAGCTGTGTATCATCTGGCAAAGACTGAAATATCCTGCCAGTTAACAATCTCTACATAAAAATGCAGCTAACATACAAGTGTACTCTGGGGACCTAGTTGTCAAAATTACAACCCTTTAGCTAAAACAATAAACCAATTACAATCATTGATTTTCTACAACAATGAAGATAATTACATACATATTTCATATATTGACTCTTGGTAGCAGATTTAATATGCAACTGATGTATCCCAAAAACAAGAATCAACAGATTATCTCCCTTTTTTTCCCAATGAATGAAGTATGTTATATATATGTACATGTAATGACATAAGCCGTTATCATACAAGTGGTGAATATATCTTGGATCGAGTTATCATGAACACTCTTTAAAAAAACCATTCAGATGCTTAAAACATTCAGTCACTCGTTTTCTACTACAAGTATCTATTGTTTCTCTACTACAAGTAATTATTGTAGAATGTGATAAACAGAGTATAAACACCAACAGTAAACACTTACCTCAGATATTATTACTTTATATCTATAGGATATATTCCTTGAAGAAAAAATTTGATAGAACAGCTTCTTAAGTCCAAGTCAAAAACAGACTAGTCTCTCAATTTTACTAAAATTAGCTTCCAAAATAAGAGGAAAAGGGTCTTCATTAAAATCCTAGAAACCACGAAAAATAACACTCACAGAATAAACTGCTCCCCACCTTAAGAAAAACATCCTGACGTAAGGCATTACATGTAGGACAATATGATATTCCCATGTTTATTTGAGGGCGTAATTATCAAAACAGATTACATATTTCATAAAGATTACAAATACACAACAAAAACAAACATTTACCCTATCTGTTAATTAATTAGGAATACATTATTGTTACAATAATCCAGGTGACCTGACAGGCAGGAGCCTTAAGCACATATCTTACCCCCATAACATCAGTAATTGGCAAACCACTATGGTATATACTAATACATGGGCAATGATTACATTGCGGAGTCAAATGAGATGATGTCTAACATTACTGGGGAACACCTTTCGTAAATACTAATTAATGTATGTGTCATGACATCAGGGTGGAGCCCAATGAACAACATCTATACAACCATAATTAGTGATGTCACCTTACTGATATGTTAACAAATAAATTAAACTGCAAATAAAACTAGAGGCTCCCAGGAGCCTGTAATCGCTCACCTGGTTTTCAATTTGACATCGAAAGTTGATAGAAAATGGGGCCACACAAAGATCAAATTCAAATTTCTGAGCAAAAGATTTTGATGTGATTTTTATCTCATAATATTATTCCTAAACGGAATAAACTGGCTGAACAAATCTTACAGAAAAACCCAGAATACATATTAAACTACTCATTGCCATGTAGCTGCAGTTAAAATTTGAGTTCATTTTGATTTGTAATAAAGCAGAAATTGACAACAAAAGAAATTTCTATTTTTGGTAACAGCAGCCATTTTGAATGGAGGGCGGTGCTGTCGAAGACATTATTTCACAGAAAAACCTGGAATATATGTTAAACTACTCCTTGCCATGTAGCTGCAGTTAAAATTTGAGCTCATTTTGACTTATAAATACTAAAGCAGCAATGGACAATTGAAGAAATTTCTATTTTTAGTAACAGCAACCATCTTGAATGGAGGGTGGGGCTGTCGGACACCATTTTGAAAGGGACCCATCCAGGGACCATCCCTGCCAGGTTTGGTTTAATTTGGTTCCATGTTTTCTGAGGAGAAGATTTAAATGTGATCTTTTATCAAAATATGCCTAATTTGCATAATCGGTATAAATCGGCTGAAAGAAAAATTTCACAGAAAAAACCCAGAATATATGTTAAACTACTTCTTGCTATATAGCTGCAGTTAAAATTTGAGTTCATTTTGACTTATACTAAAGCAGCAATGGACAATTGAAGAAATTTCTATTTTTAGTAACAGCAGCCATCTTGAACGGAGGGCGGTCGGAACAAAAAGTAACAACACTTGATAAGGACCTTGCAAGGAACATTTCTGCCAAGTATGGTTCCAATCCATCCAGTGGTTCTTGAGAAGAAGTTTGTTTTACATATTTCCCATAGGGTCGCTATGTTAAAATATGTCCCCCGCTGATGGCCACATTGGATTTTCAATCAGTCCAAAAAGTAACAACACTTGGTTAGCAGCTTGCAATGATCATTCTTGACAATTTTCAATTCCATCCTCCATGTAGTATCACAGAAGAAGATCTTTGAAATTTCAGCCAATCAGAGGCTATTATGGCCCCTGGCAGCCATATTGGATAACCGATCGGAACAAAAAGTAACAACAATTGATCAGAACCTTGTCAGGAACATTTCTGCCAAGTGTGGTTCCAATCCATCCGGTGGTTCTTGAGAAGAAGTTTGTTTTACATATTTCCCATAGGGTCGCTATGTTAAATTATGTCCCCCGCTGGTGGCCATCTTGGATTTTCAATCGGTCCAACAAGTAAAAACACTTGGTTAGCAGCTTGGAATGATCTTTCATTACAATTTTCAATTCCATCCTCCATGTAGTATCGGAGAAGATCATTAAAAATTTCAGCCAATCTGAGGCTTTCATGGCCCCCATGTTGGATAACCGATCGTAACGAAAGTAACAACACTTGGTTAGACCATGCAAATGAACATTCCTGCCATGTTTGGTCCCATTTGCTTCAGTGGTTCTCTAGAAGAAGATTGAAATGTTTACGGACAACGGACGCCAAGTGATTCTGGTCAGGTGAGCTAAAACAAGGTACAGAAACCCTGGTGAATCCCGAGGCTCAGTTCAATCGTTATTGATCACATGGTTACAAATGGTTTGTTTTTATTTTAGTACACGAAGTTCTTCAAAAATATTTAAATATTTGTGCTTTCAAATCACAGCAAGAAGATCAAAGCTACTAATATCTTTCTAAAAAGATTAGATCACTTCCTGAAAGAATATATTAAAATATTACATAAATATCCTATTTGAAGTGATTAAATGCATTCATTATTACTTAGTTAAATGTATCTTTTAATACATATTTCTATATTAAGAAATTTTTTCCAAGAAAAAAAAAGATTAAAAAAAGAATCCAGTCCATTATTCCAATCCATATTTTAGTACCAGCCAGGAAATGTGTATGCACAGATCACATTACAGAGATAACTAACAAACCAGAGATACCCAAACATCAAAGAATATATAGCTAAGTTTAATGACTTCTGATACACATTCAAGGTATTCCTAAGATCTTAATGTAAACAATGGAATGTCCTGGCAACATATAGAAATTGACAATCCTCTTGTATCATAATTAAATACTCCTCTCAAAACAAAGTAACCATAATCTTAAAGTAATAATTTGTTGATTAGAAAACAGAAAATTTGAGTTTTTTCGAAAACAATACATTTTTTTAAAACACAGTAAACGAGAGTTTTGTGCAGAATTTTACTACCATTTTTAAAATATGCATTTCATCTAACAATAACCTTTCATTATTGCTGCACTCATCTGAAATTTGACATTTTCCCCCGATTTTTACCGCCAAAATAGAGGTGGGAGTAAACTAACTAGAGGTAGCAGCCAGGTAAATCTTACCTTGATAGAGACAGACACCGTGTACAGGCATATTTTGACACTCCATTTTTAAATTTTAAAATCTTTCTAAAAGTTTACATAAAATTTCTTCATAAACCTATTTTTTGACATCTTAACATATATATAAACATCGCAAGAATGGGTAAAACAAAGGACTTGTCAAAAGATTGTAAAAACATTGTGTTAAATCTATTCAAGTTTTTTCAGCTTGAGAAGGCCAGGGGAAGACCATTTTATTCCCCAGATAATTTGATTAAAAGAACATGCAAGGCTGCTGGCATATCTTACAGTTCTGTGTATAGAGTTGTAAACGGTAAAAGTCCTCCTGAATCCAACAGACCGAAAGAAAGAAAGAAAACTCTTGATGATTTTGACCGTTGCGTTATTAAACGGACCGTTCATAGCATGTACAACAGGAAAATTGCCCCAACAGTCTCAAAAATTAAGAAAGAAATTGAAGATACAATTAAAATCTCGAAATCAACGCTTACTTTAACTTTATTAGATCTTGGTTATAAGTACAAAAAATCCGGCGATAATAGGAGGCTTTTATATGATCAGAGGTCAGTAATAAATGATCGGTGTAATTACCTCAGAAAAATCAGGAAGTTTCGAGAGGATGGGTATGAAATTGTATATTTGGATGAGATCTGGGTTAATCAGAATCATGCCACTGACTACATGTGGTTACCAGTTGATGGTTCTGATGCCCCAAAGATCCCTTCAGGAAAAGGTAAAAGGTTGATAGTTTTGCACGCTGGTAATCGTGAGGAGGGTTTGATTGATAGGTGTGATTTGGTTTTTCTTGCCAAAGCTAAAGATGGGGATTATCACCAAGAAATGAACGGGCCAATCTTTCTAAACTGGTTCGAAAATCAGCTTATGCCAGCATTAAAAAGCCCAAGTGTTATCGTTTTAGATAATGCCAGTTATCACAACATCAAGACTGAAGAAACTGTTGTGCCAAACTTTAATCAGAGAAAAGCTGTCTTACAAGATTATCTTTCAAAACACAACATTCCTTTTCAGCCCCTTGAAACTAAAAAACAACTTTATGAAAAAATCAATTTAAGAAACTCCTTTCCGTTTTCAAAACTGATAAAATTGCCAACCTACACGGTCACGAAGTTCTAAGAACCCCTGTTCGCCATTGCGAATTGAACCCCATAGAACTTATTTGGGCACAGGTTAAAGGGTTTGTTGCAGAAAACAATACAACTTTTCGTTTGAAGGATGTGAAAGAACTTGTTTATGGGGGGTTTGGCAGAATTACAAAGGAAGTTTGGGCGAAGGCAGAAGATCATGTATTAAAAATAGAAAAGGAGTATGGGAAAGAGAATTGCATTGATAGGAGTGAGATTCCCCCAATAATAATTGATTTTGATGACGACGAGTCCAGCGACGAGGAAAGCTAAATCCAGTCCAACATGATTACATATTGAACGGGTATACCGGTTGTAAATGACAGATTGTACATAACGTTTTTACCTATAAAATTTTATTCATATCCAATAATTGTGTACTCTATGTCTAACTTCAGTGCATTTATTAGCAGAAAAGACCGTGTGGTCAAATTAAAAATCAGTAATTATGGAAATTTATGATTTCAAGTTTTTTTTTCAAAATTTTCGAGGTAAATCTCAGGTAAGCATGTGTATAAATGTCACGTAGTCAAATGCATTAACCATGAAGGGAACAATAGCCTTCTACGGCACTTCGACGAGAGACAATAGACCAGCTGCGGGACCACCGTCGTTCCTATTGTTATATGAGATTACGTCCACAGTGAGTTGGCTGTCACATTTAACGAGCAAACTTGGCCTATTTTGAAGAACTTAGCCTGAAATAAAGACCAAAATAACGCCAAAAATTGGTAATTTTTCAGATGAGCAGGGCCTTCAGAATAATTTCAACCGTAAATATTTATACAATTCCAAAATGGTAGTAAAATTCCAGACAAAACTCTTGTTGGATGCGCTAAAAAAAAATCTACGCTTTACGAAATATTTAGATTTTTCCGTTTTCTAATCAAAAAATTATTACTTTAGTAAGATATCATGGTTAAGACTCATCCCAGATATGTTTTATGGAAGTAAAATTTATGTTAAGGAGGTCTAAACACATTAAACAGACCATCTGTCTTTGAAACACTGCTTTCAAAACAGCTGTTTACCAAAGGGTTGTTTGACTCAAACAAATTTCAAGGTTAAGGACACTACTGATATAATCTCTTTATACTCAGTCGGTGAAAATTTTAGTCAAATAAATAATGTTCAATTTAATTTCACTTTCAAAACGCAATAGGAAGCAATACATGATAATGCTTAAATGGCATATTAATACCAGCAACTCTGAGCTTGCATCAACAGAAAAAAAATTCTGAGGTACAAATGTACCAGTATTTATGGGGTACCAGTGTGTAATTTCTTTGTTATTTTTTCATATCTGCAAATAGTGGCCATTCAAATCATGAAAATGCCCTTCTCCCCCTCCCTACCACACAAAAAATAAAAACATGACTGTGGAACCTTAAAGACCCTTATAAACATTCAGAGGTACTCTAAAACCATCTCTATCTCTACATTATAGAAAGCAATATCTGTCGTATTATCTCACTCCTCCCTAGAATTTTTTTGCAACATTTATTGCAGATTCATATCTCAGATAAAACCAGACATATACACAGAGATAAAACTCCTTCAAAATGTTTTAATAAAAAGATAAAAAAAAAAAAACCCATCTTATTTGAGATGCAAAGAATTCTTCCTTTCTTTTCTGAATACTTGATGTAAAACACCTTCTTACTCATGTGAAGGGTGAAGCTATGGGATATATTAACTTGATGTAAAACACCTTCTTACTCATGTGAAGGGTGAAGCTAAGGGATATATTAACTTGATGTAAAACACCTTCTTACTCATGTGAAGGGTGAAGCTAAGGGATATATTAACTTGATGTAAAACACCTTCTTACTCATGTGAAGGGTGAAGCTAAGGGATATATAAACTTGATGTAAAACACCTTCTTACTCATGTGAAGGGTGAAGCTAAGGGATATATTAACTTGATGTAAAACACCTTCTTACTCATGTGAAGGGTGAAGCTAAGGGATATATTAACTTGATGTAAAACACCTTCTTACTCATGTGAAGGGTGAAGCTATGGGATATATTAACTTGATGTAAAACACCTTCTTACTCATGTGAAGGGTGAAGCTAAGGGATATATTAACTTGATGTAAAACACCTTCTTACTCATGTGAAGGGTGAAGCTAAGGGATATATTAACTTGATGTAAAACACCTTCTTACTCATGTGAAGGGTGAAGCTAAGGGATATATTAACTTGATGAACTTTTGTTCAAAGCAGGAGATATAACATGTACCCAATTCTCAATTGTCACATTTTCCTATTCAATAAATTCTACAACTTTCAATAAATTGTTTCACCCCGACCATCTTATTCAAGGACACATACATGTATTCATGTGTGCTATTCGTTTATTAAATTCCAAAGTATTATGCACAGATCAAATGTATTGTAACTCAATATAACAATTACCATAGGTGGGTCCATCCTACTTTTAAAGTGAAAACATTCATGAAAATGCAATTTGTATAAAAAAAAAATCCAGGATCTGCCACGAAAAGTTATCAATATCACCTAGCAGTATACTATATACAACTACTTCTTGTAAAAAAAAAAAGTAAAAAATTCACATGGGGATAAAATTAGGATTTTTAAGTATGTTTAACAACACTTTCAATACTATTTCAAACTCATTAATGAACTATCAACTATCTAGACAGTTAGGTAAAGTGCCATGAATCAAGCCCGAGTTCTCACAATGAGCACTGGTCCTCCTGCCCAAGATCAGTAAAACTTAATGTTCGGATCAGTAATTTTTCAGTTATTATTTAGAACTATATAAAAATAAATTAAAGAATTTGATTTAGACCAGTAAATTCAAATTTTCATTTTGACAAGGACTGCAAGCAGCCAAATATTAATCCATCAGAACACAAAAAAAAACAGAATAAGACACATAGATTTCATACTGAATATGTGTTATTGTAAAATTCTGAGATGTAACTATCAATTAATTGCTTCTAACCTCTAAATCCATTGTTTGATTGGGTAACTATGGAAAATGAGTTATGAAACTTTAATAGTGCCGGAGGAGTCAAAGCCAAAGAAATTTGTAATGTGTGTACTTAACTAAATGTATTAAGGTTTAGAGGGTTGTGGTGTTTAATGCCACTTTCAACAATATGTCAGTTATATCATGGGGGTCAGTTTTATTGGTGGATGAAACCAGAATACCTGGAGAAAACCACTGACCTTATGACCTATCTCAAGTCACTGACAAACTTTATCACATATTGCTATATTGCCAGAGCGGGATTCAAAATTACAACGCAAGTGCCTAAGTGGGGATAGGCACTGATTGCATAGGTAGTTATAAATCCAACTACCATACGATCACGACCACAACGTCCCCTCAAAACCAAAAAAGTTTGTAATGCATGTACTTCATATATCAACTAGTAATATACAATCAAACTTTAACCTGGTACTGATTTCAGATCTAACAGTATATCAATCACAGGCATGTTATTGTTATTATGTAAATTCTCCATTTTTTCCACAAAACTAAAAGAAAACCTTTTAATCTTCTTCTAAGATTTCTAGATATGTATCAGTGATTTATCATAGGTATAATAAATGGGCTTTTTTGTTCTGACAGATCTCTAAAGATTCATACACCAGTTATATTGATACCATCATTCAATAATGCAAAATTCTTGTCAGAATTATCATGTACCAATGTTCTACCAAAAGAAAGATGAATGGCTTCTCTGTTTCAAATTATCTGTTTATCCTTAACAAACTTCTCTTATTTTATGATAAAATAGACCATATTACTCCGAAATTTCCTATTCTATAGAATTGATAAATCTTTGTTTACAGAGCAGCATGCATTTCAAAGCTTTCATTATTGTAGAGAAGCCATACTGCACTATAATCTGTCTGATAAATATCCTTAAAGGCACAAGATATTATGAGTGCATAAATACCACAAATTAAAGTTTGTAAAAAGGACAATGAAGAACTACAAAATGGAAGATACCAAAGGGGTAATCAGAATCCGTAAATCGAAGAAGAATGGACAACACATTACCCAAAAGAAAAAGTACAAACAACGATCTACAAAACATACACATAAAGCTAAAAATCAAGTAACACGAACCCCACTAAAATGAGGATGAAGCATATCACATCTCCACACTACAAGCATGTTTCTTGCATTCCTCAAATCTATGCAATACAGTTCCATCAGATTGATGCATTTCTATGATGCCATTGATATTTTGATTTTATTAATGATGAAACAGGAGTAAATAGAGAAAAACCACAAATCTGCAGTGCTCATGGCATCATAACTTACATTCTACTAATGGCGTTATAACTAACATTCTACTCATGGCAATGTAACTAACAAACTTTATCATATGTGAACTGTATTAAGCACACCTATTGGTAACGTGACAGGCAAGTATTAACACTAACAAACTAGTTGTGAGAGTTACTAAGTAGAGCTACATGTACTAGATATAGCTTTACTAGCTTATGATCACTGCTATGACAACTCCCAAGAAATATTGTCAAAAGTCATGTGACATCTGCAATGATATCTAAAATGCATTCCTTGAAAATTACAACTTAAATCTTGATTCAAACATTGCCATAACTACATAAATAAGCAACATCATTCACTTTTTCTATTATTTTGGAGAGAGAAAAAAATCATTGACATATAAAACAAAAATCCCATAAAACAATGGCAAACTATGTTATATAATTTTTACATCATTATAATTGACAGTATTTATCCATGTGGTGACAGAAACCTTATACACTTAGAAGTACCACTTCAAGCTGCTGCAGTTCTCTTTAACTAAAAGGACACTCCAATTATCAGATTTATGATTCCTGTCATTATATGTGTGAAGTACTTGACCTAAAGGTCAATAGTAATAGTTCTATCCACCATTATAATAATAATAATAATATGTCTCTATTATGTATGTTGTTAAGCTGTTCAGTCATTTTTTGGGAGACAATTATTTATAGTGATTGGTTTCCTTCAGAAATGGGATCAATGATATGTTGTGTTGTACTTTGGGGTTTCAGTCCTATATCATGTATTTTACTTTAAAAATGTAAATCTCAGCATGAAATTATGCATCAAGCGTGCCCATTTTTTATGGAATCTAAAGCATTCTTCTTAAGGTTAATAATGGATCTTTTAAATTTTACGTCTTTTTTTTAATCCAAGTGTGTAGAACTTTGTGATATTTTGCATTCCATTAAAAGGGGAAACAACTCTCTCAGAAAAAAAACAGCTGTGCAGACAATGCAGTTCAATATGTAAAGAATGTAATACACATTTTTTTTGTACCCATGCATTCATTCCAATCCACACCTGCATTTTATTTTCTAAGATGATGACTCAGAGACAAATGAGGCTAACTGGCCAAAATAATCGCTTGTCAAAACTGGCCCAATATAATTAAAATTAGCTGATTATTTGATTCAATATAATTAAAATTAGATTATTTGATTCAATATACATGTGTAATTAAAATTAGCTGATTATTTGATTTTTTGTTTGTGGAGTGTGAGAGCCTGGAAGGGAAGGAGGGTGTCTAATCCAGCAATCCACTAAGATCTAACAACATTGGTATCACAGGTCATGTCAGATTTCAAATGACCAGTCAGTGACAAGTCTATAGGTATTGACCAGCAAAGCAATTTTATGAAGAAGTTAAGAGAGGTTCTGAATGCATCAGAAAATGGTAACCAACTTGACATATACTACAGGATGTTGTTAGATGTTAGTAGATCATATGATATATTAAAATAAAAAATATCCCACAAATTGAAACTTGGCATCAAAATATATCTTCCATGATAAAAAAAAAAAAACCAGTTACATGTGGCACAATATTGTGGCAGCCTTGAGGATTATTATTTTGACATCAGCTTGTCCTGGTAAAATAGAGATCCAAGGTTTGTCAGTGACTTGCAACAGAGGTCTGTGGGTTTCTCCTGGTACTCCGGTTTCCTCCACTAATAAAACTGACAGCCATGAAATAACTGAAATATTGTTGAAAGTGGCATTAAACACCATAGACCTCAAAAACCAAATCTATAAATCCAAGTCTTTTCTCACTCCTGTTTGTTTGCAGTCTAAAGTTTCTGGGTGCACATATAGTAAATTAAAAAAAAAATACATTTTATATAGTGACCATCTGCTTCACAATGTTTATGAAAACTTTTTTTTCCTCAAAAATCCAGCAAATGATGATAACATAAAGACAATTTTTACAGTGTAATAAATACTAAATGCCCTGAAAACTGAAGAATTACAACCAATCTCACCTACTTACCAGTATATATTATATTATACTTCAAATAAAATACATCAAGCTACTTAAAATACCTTAAACAACTAGTTACAGATAAAAATCCTCTTATATGAGATTCAAAATTCTTCTGTGTGACACAAATTAGAATAAATCCTTAAATCTGAAAATCCTTCATAAAAAAATAGTTTAGTGTCTTTTACGTTGTCAAACAAAACTGTGTAATCCTGGCATAAAAACTTCCTAACCTCAGGGGTGAAGGTCTTTCAATGTTATGACATGTGTTTATTGTTTACTTTTGTATGTTGTATCAATGTGTTATTTATTTAGGGGCGAAAAAACTTTATATATTTTCTAGCTTAATAATAAAGTCAACATGATTGGAGATTCCTTTTAATCAAAAGAATTACACATGAAAAAAAAAGATATAAAAATATGAATGTTGTTAAAAAGTTTTAAATCGTGCCAATTATTTTAGCACAAGTTTATTTGATCTATTTTTTATCCAATCAAAATAATGCCATAGCATATAAAAAACTTTAATAGTCAAACAAATAATGTTTTCATCCCCAGTTAAAATATAAAGATGAAACAGTTTATTACTGAAATGTAAATAAATACTCCTGAGTTAAAAAATCAATCCATTTCTTAGGACTGTGACAATCTCTGTAGGTACAAATTAAATGTAGGTTCTTAATACACCAGTCCTCACGATGAGCACTGGTCCTCCGGCCCAAGAACTACATGTATATAAAAATAGATTCAGGATTTTATTTGGACCAGTAAATTCAAATTTTCATTTCGAGGGCTTGGAAGGTCACTTAAAAAGATTCTGAAAAAATATTTCGGTGTATCAGTAAACATGGCAGATATTTTATCTGAAACTTGGGTAAAAATCAAAATAAATGGAAAAGCACCTTTCCTGTTGTTTGTTATGTTTTAAGTGTAGTCTTGAAGATAGCACTAAGTGAAGACTTGAGATAGTTTTAAGTGTGGATTTAAGATATTTCCTAACTTAGCACAAGTGTTAAAAGATTTAAAAGGGAGATTAAAGATCAAACAGAAAATTCCAATTCCATTGTACTGGTAAAAATAATTGTATCCTTCAAACCAGATGCCATATGTATAAGTACCTCTTCCTTCCCTCCTAAAATGGGGGCAGTCGTGGTTGTGATTGTATTGTAGTTGGATTAACAACTACCTCCAGTTGTGAGTTCGAATCACGCTCATGTCGAGTTGAACTCGATACAACAATATGTGATAATGTTTGTCAGTCACGACTTGCAGCACTCTGGTCAGTGGTTTTCTCCAGGTACTCCAGTTTCCTTCACCAATAAAACTGACTGTTACATGTAACTTTACATAGATGTAGGTAGCCCAAGTAAATCAATGTGTACTACAATTATTTTCTCCAATTCTCACTTGTAGTAGTTCCCACAAATTTTATTCAAAATCAAAATTACAATATGTGTATTGAAGAAAATATGGGTCATTCACAAAATACACTTGGTCCCATTGAGGGATTACCAGTCTTCCTCCCCAAAATTAGAGCATAAAATGTTAAAATATTAAATGTTCTTGTTAACCTAGGATGGACATCTACATCTGAAACCTTAAAAAAAATCTATTTCTAAGGAAATGAAATATGTTCATATCAGTAGTTTATCAGCAGGAGGCTTTTGGCTAAGAATTGATAAGATTGGAGCAATTTCAGTATATAAGTTTTTCATGTTTTAATCTTTGTAGAAAATTTAAGGCTTTTAATAATAATATAATTCTTTATACATCCATGTGGGTCAAGCAAATACAATGTCAGAAGAATAAAATATCAAATGAAACTGACCTTTAAAATGAATATAATCTTGATATGTATGGTTAATGTCGGTCATGGCAATTGCCTTAATATCCCCCTACTTGGATATTTGTCAATTTTCTGTTTTCTAATCACTTACAACTGACCCCTATATTGTTCATACAGAATTCTGTTAGCTGCAGAACCATAGTGCACTTATAATTAAAAAAAAGTACATAAGAGCAGTTCCACAGCTATGAACTTGGTCAACCTGACTTAACCACTCCTTTCACATAAATGTGTATTAACAAAATCAAAAACACAATTTGATCCCCCTCATCTTTCCCTTCCCCCCTGTTCTCGACTACAGGTTATTGCCACCACCATACACAATGTATTTAGTGCATCAGTTAAGTTGGTATTATTAGCTTTCCGTGAATGCCTCGAGCTTTCAAAATGTTAAAATGTAAACACAATATTTCAAACATATACCGGTAATGTTGACAAAGGGTAGAATTATTTAAGGTATTCTGGTATTCAGGTCATAGAATTCACTGATTTGATAAAAACCTGGCCAAATTTGAAGTTGTAAATATATTTCTTTTCATTCACAAATACACACATAAGAGTCTGTTATATTGATCAATACAGTCCACACTTCAATATACCTATAAAGTTTATTTAAAACTAGTCCTTTGTTGTATCATCCCCATTCATAAAACAACAAATATTGACCTGTTTAAATATTGGAACTTGGAAGATTTCAAAAAGATAAATGATTTTAATTAAAGTGTGGATATCGCTATGTCATTAAAAAGTACTTAAACATTGGTACAAAATGTACATACATATTCATGAAGCTTTTTTCCCCAGTTTAAAATAACACAAATTCAATTACCCGTAGGTAGGTTGATAAAAGAGCTATACACATATGAATTTATAGGAATCATCAAGAAGAAACCCTGGGTAAAAATATTGAAGTTTGTCGGAGAAATGGTTATATGCTATTGGCTTAATACAGTTTTAACTTCTAAAAGAGCTACATGTATACACTTACTAAAGGAATCATTAAAAAGAAATGCTGGGCAAAAATATTGAAGTTTGTCAGAGGAACAGTTATATGCTATTGGTTTAATACAGTTTTAACTTCTCAATATGAATGCCAACAGTAAAACTGTATTCCACTTTTGTAACCCCATTTAATCTTGTTCTGTTATTTTGTCATTCATTGGTGTTTATCATCACATTTCATTTGTCAGTTTTTCTGCAACATCCCAGTTAATTATTGAAATTACCATCTTTAAATTGCCTGACTATAAAACCTGTCTATATATCTCAGCTTAGATATTTTTTCTAACAATCCGAAATATATAAAACTGTACAACAGAAAATGTCCTTTCAGAAACCTTTAATTGTTCCATCTTTACAAGCTTTAAAAAAGAAAGAAAACAAATTCATTTTGACCAGTAATAACTTAACATCTTTATTAGCTTAATCCCATATACATATTGTATGGTATCA
Source organism: Bathymodiolus brooksi (assembly GCA_963680875.1). Classification (NCBI taxonomy): domain Eukaryota; kingdom Metazoa; phylum Mollusca; class Bivalvia; order Mytilida; family Modiolidae; genus Bathymodiolus; species Bathymodiolus brooksi. The sequence continues at coordinate 39,781,240 of OY804578.1, read as the reverse complement.
GGCCTTAACACTGGTGTCATTTATAATGTCCCTATAGGGTTTAAACAAACACTTGAACTTTCAATAGTTTACACCTTATTGCATTTTACAGTATTCTGGTAGGTAAACTTATCCATTAAACAACCTTAATACTAATGGCTCAAGGTATAAATTGTTTCTAATATTCTTGTTTTTTTTTATTCCATACATGTATATCTGCAAGTTAAAGGTTATAGGTGTTTAACACCACTATCAATAATATTATAGTTACATTATTTAGTGGTCAGTTCTAATGGTGGAGACATTGGAGTGCTCTAACCTGTCACAAGTCACTTGACAAACTTTATCACATATCAAGTACCCTCCTTTATAGGCTCTTCACAAATTTAGTGTTGACAGGCACTGATTGTATAGGTAGTTATATTAATCCACCATGCTCATAACATCTCCATAAATAAATGTGCTGGTATCCTTCACAACAGCACCACCACCCTTATTAAATACTGGTATTCATTTTAGTAATTATGTTCATGTACGACCCATTCCCCCTAAATACTGGTATCATTTCCTGTATTTATGTTCATGTACGACCCATTCCCCCTAAATACTGGTATCATTTCCTGTATTTATGTTCATGTACGACCCATTCCCCCTAAATACTGGTATCATTTCCTGTATTTATGTTCATGTACGACCCATTCCCCCTAAATACTGGTATCATTTCCTGTATTTATGTTCATGTACGACCCATTCCCCCTAAATACTGGTATCATTTCCTGTATTTATGTTCATGTACGACCCATTCCCCCTAAAATACTGGTATCATTTCCTGTATTTATGTTCAAAGCACCCCCTGAAATACTGGTATCCTTTTCTTTAATTATGTTCAGAACAAAGGTTGAATGGTAAAAAAAAATGAAAAAAAAACACAACTGTTTTACTCTATTCAAGTTAGTACATATTTTCTTTCTCACAACAGGCTCTCTCTCAACTCACAATATCATACACAGCTGACACACCTGAGGCCATGTTAAGGTTAACAGATAAGAACAGGAAGCAACATACATCCCCTTTGATGTCACCTGTCCCATAAATTTGTAGTTACACAAATGTATCACCTTAAAAATTACCATGTAATTTACAATAATGGATCTGATTAGCATACAAGTATATGTCCCACCTGGAGGTAGATAAAACCATGAATACTTATCTTACTTTTTGTTATCACCAGCCACAGAAACTACGATCAGATATGATGATGGCTGCCTGAATAATTTAGGATCATTTTTGTATGAAATAAATGCAATGAATGATTGATGGCTCATTGTTTAACATGTTATAAATTATGGGTGTTTGACCGTGACCACTTTCAGTTTCAACAATATTTCAGTTATATTGTGGCGGTCCACACTTGCAAAAAATAGAGACTTGACTTCTCCCTCAGAGAAGATGAGGGAGAGATGAATGCATGACAAAGAGACTTCAGTCCATCGGTCAGTTTTCTTGGTAGCAAGTTTTTGATAGAGAAAACTGTTAAAAGAGTGCTCACAGAAAATTATTTACCTGCTGTACGTCACATACAAACTTTATCAGCGGAGTAGCGCTCACTATGAGCGGGAATAAATAATAAACTTCATTGCAAAACAAGAAACCCTGACGGGCTGTGCAAATTACAACAAATAATGACAAGTTGACAACAACATAAGACATACAACATACAGTAAGAATTCAAATCAAGTTTAAATTTATATATATATACATATATAAAGATAACTGACCAATGTGGACCCTATTTTCGCAACTCCATAGATTGCTTTATATAGTCGACAACGTTGGACAATAATATGACAATGCAGGAAAAAAGGTTTCTCATCATCCAATACCTTGCAAGCTTTACAAATTCTTTGTTCTCTTGGAACTTTCTTATACCGACCAATTTCTATTTCTAACTTGTGATCGCTTATACGGAACTTAGTTAAGATTAAAACTTGATGAGTCTGAATACACAGGTAAATGTAAAAACAACTACAATATCATCACAGCCATGGTGGCCTCTAACATGAAGCGAGCCGTGTTTAATCTATGCTCAAATTACAGCATGACAAGTTCTTAAATTAATAACATCACAAGCATGTACTGGTAGGCAAGAAGACGGCACTGGAACAGCCATATGACCAATATCTTTGATAGCCACAAAGGGATATAATAGATTAGATTAGGTTCAGAACATTTTGTCTTTCATCGAGACATCAACATAGTAATATGCTTTCCTTAATAAGAGCTGCTTTATGGTTTCATTTGTATGTAGAAGTGTGGCATTATACTGATACAAAGTCCAATCCCAATAACCATTTGCTCATATTAGTAAAACTGTGTAATATTTCTATAACACAGGTTACTGGTACTGAATACAATTTTGATGGATTAATTGAGTGTTGTTATAACTCAAGTTAGCAGTATTTCAGCTACATGTATATCCAGTCTTTGCCTTAATTTTTTCACCTACTTGCCGAAAGCCAAATTTAGAAAAGTCTTTCATAATTTTCACTTGTCCGAATCCAGTTTTACTTGTCCCGGGTTTCGGGCATGTGGTTTAGAGCAAACACTATAATATATCTTTTGAAGAAGTTGTTACATTTGCCCATTTCATTCTCCTAGATGTGGAACCATGCTGCAGGTAACATCTTCTATGTTTACTACTAAACATCTGTTTTCATTTATGTAAACAAAACAGGGAGGAGTGTTATCAAAATGCATAACTGAATGGGTTATTTCCCTTAGTTCAATGTACTTTATGCCAACTCCCCAGAAAAAAAATCATTAAACAGAAGCTTTACTTTCCAATACCTTTTATCAAGAACAATTTTTAAGTTCTATTAAATGTATAAAATTTCTCAAAACCACTTAACATTAAGGTTTAGATAAATTATGAGTAAAAGCTTTTTGGTCACATTTTTATGTAAATTATTTCTATTTTTGAACCCATTACCTTTTTTTTACAGCCATTGATTGCTGTTATATTTGTATGACTTTCATTACATTAGTATCCCTTTAACGATTTTGTCCATCAGGTAAAAAATCGGCATACTTTTTTCTTTTATATATTTCCAATTGAATATCTGTTTAAATTTATTCTCTATTAACAAGGACATATATAGAGATACGTCCTTGTCTATAATAAATAATAAATTCTTGAAAATAAAAGATAAATACGTCCTTGTCTATAATAAATAATAAATTCTTGAAAATAAAAGATAAATGTGTTTTAAAAGATATCCTATTGACTCTTTGATATACCAACACCAGGAGTCAGGGGTCCATAAAGAAGTACAAGTTATGATATTGACAATAGGCATACAATGCAATTAATGTAGAGAATATGTAAAGGATATCAGTACATGTTTGTTGTTTCATATCAATACTATTGTCACCCTCCGATGGCATGGTATAATATTGTCAATTGTTTTATATAGAAATTACCGGTAATTCTCATATATGCAAGATCTTAACAGTAAGTGTCACTGTGATATTAGGGGGAAAAGATGAATTCTGGGTTACAACAAGCATGATGAAATATGTGTGTAAAGCTTAAAACTATAACCCATTTAATTTATCGGAATATTAATATTATTACAATTTTTTAGATAACCATCAATTCAATCTGTAAAGGCAAACCCAGGATATCTGAACATTTTATATATTTAGTGCCTCCTTCGAGTCATATTTCATCCCTAGAGTGGTATTTATTATTCATACAATCAGTCTCATCTTAAACTAGCCATTAGTTCCATAGCTGACCAAACTCATCCCATTCCCTAATGAAATCAATCACTATAGACAGCTCTATAGACTATATAAATTCTCCAACAAATGAATGAGGCTCTACAAGACATAGTTTTTATTGTTTTATTATTTCGTTAAAACTCAATAAAGGCACAACATTTTTAAGTGTATGTACAGTCCTTCCTGTCACCAAAGCAAAACCAGACAGCCTGACTTCTTTGAAATTTTAGAAATAAATTTACAAAATCTTGTTCTAGTTCTATGGGAGCTTTATACATGTACACGTAGCTACATGTATTATATCTGGTCCAACATAATCGGGCATTTCAATAAGGGGTGGTATCATATACTTTTATCCACCTAAAATGGTCTTTGGTACCTCCTGATTTTAAAGAGTGTTGTATAAGATTACATATACTGTTCAAATTTAATCAAAAGTATCACCTGTAAATAGTGAAGTACTGGTACACTTGAAATATATTGAAAGCCCTGCATAATGGGAGTCACAATCATCCTCTAAAAGTTCCATATTAAAAATTTCTGTATTTCTACTCAATAATAGGCATGCAAGACCAACAGGTGGACTGTGGTACTCATGTGGAGCCCATATTATAGGTAGGGCCTCATTTTATAACTTGTCAACAGGGAGATTTATTGCTCCCTCCATCTTCACAATTTTTTCTCTCTCCATGAAGATAGAATGAGTGTTGAGCATTGATGAATTAACACTAATGTATTTGAATGTATTACCAGTTTATTATGTGGGGGTGACTCATAGTTAGCTTAAATGAGGAAGATAAAAATAAAGTCACCCAGTTGTTTTTGTCCTTTCAGTTGTAGTCAACAACCATCTGATTTCATCTTTTTTAGCTATTAAATGTGAGCATTCACTGACCCTGCTTTTGTAGAGTTAGGGTTATGGTGTTTAACACCACTTTCAACAATATTTCAGTTATATCATGGCAGTCAGTTTTATTGGGAGGAAACCGGAGTACACAGAGAAAACCACCGACCTGTCGCAAGTCATCAACAAACTTTTATCACCTTGCCTAAACGGGATGCAAACTCAACTTGTTTGTTATTAACTGACACTGCCCTTGTATTGTCCATGTTTATGTTGTTCTCATTACTGTGAAAGTATTTCATCTTGCAGGGAATTTTGTACAGGTTTTTTGTATTGCTAATTGATACCTGGTTGGCTGCATTAGAGATATAGATATCAAAAGTGCAAAATCTGAATCCCACTTTACGGTAGGCACTATAAATTAGGATGTGTAGTTTTAGCAGTTTTAGCCTTATCCTGAAAGTTGCTTTGTTGGACAAATTGAAGTAAAATATGGTTTGTTTGTAATACATTTAAGTAAATGTAGTCTTTGAAATGAAAATTTGAATTTTCTGGCCCAAATCAAATTCTTGAATTTATTTTTATATAGTTCTAAATAAAAACTGAAAAATTAACTGGTCCGAACAGTTTTAATGGTCTTGGGCCACAGGATCAATGCTCATCATGAGGACTGAATTAAATATCACCCTAGGTAACTCCAAAACTAGGCTAATTTGAGGTAAAATTTTTGGTTCATTCAACTTCAACCCAACAAGATTTAACTGTAAAATGAAGAGACAAATCTTCTATTCTATTGTCTGTCACAAAGGACATTTACCTATGTAAAATTATTGAAATTTCTCCCACAGATTCATTTCAAAAATCAAAAAAAAAATTATTCTGTTTGGGTGGCAAACAAGCTTGAATGGTGAAATATTACATACAACATTAAATAGGTATTATGGTGATGTTTTAATAATAAGTCAAAGAGAAATTGGAGGTTCAAGTTCTATATCCTTCATGTCCTAATTGCCTATATAAAATCCCTTTGAAGTTCTTTCTTTTGGCAATAGGTAAATATATGAAACTATTTTCCACAGGTGTGCAAAAATACAAACTTTACATAACCCAACAAAATCTTCTAATAAAAACAAAATTTAATCAAAACATGAATTTGAGCCAAAATAAAACTGAAATATTTTCATGAGAATATATACAATGTGTGGTGGTCAATGAAAGTTCAGATAAGGTCTAGACGAAATTATAAAATCCATTCATGTTTTATTAAATTGAATTCTTATCCCTCTTGTCATAGTATCAATGGGTCCTTTTTTATTTTCTTGTTAATTATTGTGTTCACTAGCTAGACAATCCTTAATCTCTGAAAAATTGAAATTTTGCACAGACATCATAACCAACAATTACATGGTCTTTTAAGTTCACTGAAGTTGTACCTAAAATTTCCTCAAAATATTTGGCGACCAAGGGCATCGCACCCTTCTAAAATACCGTGGCGAGAGGTCTGATGTATCTCATGCACGATTCAGCATTTTGATGACTGATTTTTTAGCATGAGGATAATAAACAAGAGGCTCAGTGGGCAGAGCCTGTGTCGCTCACCTTTCATTCTGCTTTGAGGAAACTTAATACAGAACCTTCCATAGGTGCTTCCCACCAAGTTTTGGTTCATTTGGCTAAGCAGTTTCAGAGAAGAAGATTTTTAGAAATCAACCAACCAGAAACAAGAATTGCCTATGGCAGCCATGTTTGTTAACAGATCGGGATGAAATTAGCAATCTTTATAGAGGACCTTCCATAGATGCTTTCTACCAAGTTTCGGTTCAATTGGCTAGGCAGTTTCAGGGAACAAGATTTTTAGAAATCGACCAATCTGAAACAAGAATTGCCTGTGGCAGCCATGTTTGCTAACGAATCGGGATGAAATGAGCAATCTTTATAGAGGAACTTCCATAGATGCTTCCTACCAAGTTTCGGTTCATTTGGTAAAGTGGTTTCAGAAGAGAAGATTTTTAGAAATCAACCAATCAGAAACAAGAATTGTCTGTGGCAGCCAAGTTTGTTAACGAATCGCGACAAAATTAGCATTCTTTATAGAGGACCTTCCATACATGCTTTCTACCAAATTTCAGTTCATTCCGGAAAGCGGTTTCAGAGGAGAAGATTTTTTAGAAATCAACCAATCAGAAACAAGAATGGCTTGTGGCGGCCATTTTGTTATCGGATCAGGACGAAATGAACAATGTTTATAGAGGACCTTCCATAGATGCTTCCTACCAAGTTTCGGTTCATTTGGGAAAGCGGTTTCAGAGGAGAAGATTTTTTTTAATCGGCCAGTCAGAAACAAGAATTGCCTCTGGCGGCCATGTTTGTCAATGGATCGGGACAAAATGAGCAATCTTTATAGAGGACATTCCATAGATGCTTCCTACCAAATTTCAGTTCATTTGGGAAAGCGGTTTCAGAGGAGAAGATTTTTTAGAAATCAACCAATCAAAAACAAGAATGGCCTGTGGTGGCCATGTTTGTTAATGGATCAGAGCTAAATGAGCAATCTTTATAGAGGACCGTCCATAGATGCTTCCTACCAAGTTTCGGTTCATTTGGCCAAGCGGTTTCAGAGGAGAAGATTTTTAAAAATCGGTCAATCAGAAACAAGAATTGCCTGTGGCGGCCATGTTTGTTAATGGATCGGGATAAAATGAGAACTCTTTATAAAGGATCTTCCATAGATGCTTCCTACCAAGTTTCAGTTCATTTGGCGGGTTTCAGAGGAGAAGATTAAAATGTGAAAAGTTAACGGACGACGGACGCCAAGTGATGGCAAAAGCTCACTTTGCCTTTGGCAAGGTGAGCTAAAATTTTAATGCCTTCAAACTAAGTTGTAGAGTTGTGACAACTGTTTTAGCTCAAAACAATGTAATTTGCTCAGTTTGCTCTCCTCTCTTAGATGGAGGAACAGAATCGAACGAGAATAGTTGCTCACCACCATATTTTTTATTTAAATTAAGAAAATACTGTGAGTTTCAATGAATAATTATTACCAGTAAAATGGATACAGTTGCACAATTGTGCAAATTCAAAGTTGATTGGTTTATGATGTTTAATGCCACTTTCCACAATATTTCAGTTACATGTACCGGTATATCGTGGCGGAGTTACTTTAAGCCAAAAAAAAACTTTTGTCTTTTCAGTGCCAAGAAAAAATGGTGATGCCAGTACAATGTATTGCTTCACGGTGGTAAATGATTTCAATCAAGGTTTCTTAAAACTTGTCTTATCTACAGCTAGATAGGTTAGCAAGGGAAATGTAAACAAAATAAATTTGTTTGTACTTAAAGACAGAAAAACACTTTGGCCACTATTAACTTCATGAGAATAAATAACCTTTCCGTGCATTCTGATGTTCTCAAAGTGCACTTCACTTGAGAAAAATATTCTAAAATTGTCTACAAATTTAAATCAGCCCTGCATATTTATTTTTTCTTAAAGAGAAATCAGTTGACCATGTTAAGAGAGTATGAGAACACAGTCCTATCGGTTTTTTCCATTTTTTCTTAAGCCGATCTAGGTAGACCTTGGTATTCCTTCCTTCCTTTTTCTTACACAGAAAAGAAACTTATATACTGGTATTTTTTTCCTATAGAGAATGTATTTGGCTTTGGTTATTTTCTTTTTATATCTTTTTTATGGACAATATATCTGGTCTTGGTTATTAATTTTTTTGTTTTTATAAGAATTTAATTGCTTGGCCATTTATTTACTTCTATCATATAGTTACTGGCCTATGTTTATTTCTGTATCAATGTTTTCATTTCTGAAATGAACAAGAGCAAATTAAAAATAAACAACTGCCAAATTTGTCCCTTATTGTGTGAAAAGTTGAAACCTTAGTAGCACAACCTCCTCCTCACCTCCTCCTTAAATATTGATGATTTATAGTTTGACAATATTTCAGTCATATCATACATGGCGGTCAGCTTTATTGGTGGAGAAAACTGGAGTACCCGGAGAAAACCACCAACCTGTCGCAAGTCACTGACAAACTTTATCACATAATGTTGTATCGAGTACACCTCGCCACGAACAGGGTTCAAACTCACAACCTAAGTGGTGATAGGCACTGATTGCACAGGGACTTGTAAATCCAACTATGATACGATCAAGACGGCCCCCATCCACAAATAATGCCCATTTCAACCATATTAAGACAAAAATTGTTACAACAAATTGAACTTTGTCAATGTCACTATATATCTTCAAACAAGATCAGGTTTCATAACCTTCAATTGTACATTTTTTTTGCCCCAGTTGAAATTTACACATATAGAATTTCAAGAAGTAATATTAATATCTGATCCAAATGGTTCGGTTCGTTGCAAGTTCATTTTAAAAAACAAATAAGTATGATTGAAGACTGTTTTGAAGAACTTGTGATAATTAATTAAGTTGTTCCTAAAAATCACAGATAGCAGAAGAAAATAGACAAAACATATATCATGATTTATACAGGCATTCCAATATTTGATGAATAATACTCATAGATACAAGCTCTTTTTTCCACTATTTTTTTCTTCGCAAATTAAAACAAAAATTCTCTAGACAACAAAATATGTGTACTTGAAAGCAGTTTGATTTTCTATACTTAAATAACTATGACATACAAAGTTCACAAAATATATAAGTAACAGATTCTAATTGTGACGAACCTTAATGGCATAAATATGACATGCCTCTTATCTATATACATGTACTTATATCCTTTTTTCTTCTTCGGAATGGAGCATAAAATTTCAAAATTAATTTTATTCTAAATTAAAAGGAGACATGTACAGTGAGATAGGGATTAAGATTGATTGTGGTTTGTTACCACATTCAACCATATTTCAGTTGTATAACGGTGGTCAGTTATTGTGCTGAAAAAAAAAACCCTCTTATAAGACAACTCCCTGAAAAGGACATTCCTCTTATCAGGCCAGATTTCAGATGTGTTGTGATAATAAAACAAACTAAATTGCCCCCTCAAGAGACACCATCCCTCTTATAAGGCCATCTTTCCATTGCAGAAGGGGCGACTTAATAAAAGAGGGATTTACTGAACCTGGAGAAAACCACAGACATTTCGCAAGTGACTGACAAATGAAATGAAACACATCCTACATTGTATAAATAACAATTATCAAAAATGTAGGTATGGACTTGGTCAAGCGGCACAAAATATGGTGGGATTACCGTATATGAAGATAGATTTATCGAATCCCAAGGATTATATCTGTACAAGAGATCATAAAAACAGGATTGCTTGAATATTCTAGACACTGCCTGAAACCATTAATAACTTTGACATGTATATCAACTGCTTATACCACTTGTCATATCCAAGCAAAATAGCTTGCTTTTATCTCCAGCAAAACATCACTTTGATGTGCTTAATTACAGGTAAAAAACACTTTTACATCATTTGAAGTTGTTAATTACAGGTCGACAAACACCTAGTTAACATTCCATGCCTTGCTTCAAACGTTTAGGCTGATTAGGTCTACGTCATTAAACACGCGAGGATTACTTTTCCTTTCATTTGAATGAGAAAAGCAGCACGAGAGAGAAACTTGGAAGTAATTTTCAAGCTTTTTACCAAAGCAATAACAGTTCATAAAGGACTGAAAATCAACGTCGGAAGAAACTTAATACATTAAATTTTTTTAACCGAGCTAACACTTTTTCTTCTTTAACAGAAGGAAGAGACTTCGAATAGGGGAAAATTATTCATGTATTGATTCAAAAGCTACGGAAATAAAGCAGCAGAATTTACAACTGATTTTGTCTCGGTAAATTGGATTACCGTCGCCACAATTGACAATTTTGTGTAATAAACATGATTAGAATGAAAGCCTCCAAGACAGAAATGACATTTGGAAGTCTAGATTCTAAAACAAGGGAGGAAGTTTCATTGTACAAGCTGTCAACTCGTACAAGATAGAGCTAATAAAATTAACACACCTCCGACTAAGGAGAACTTTGTAAAATGTAGAGTGTCAAAAGGAGTTGAAGTTAGAATGCATTCTGTCATTCCAATGATATTAGATTTTTTCTTAAATTATGAAACAATCAGTTTCAGCAAACATCTATACAATCCATTATAGGATTGTATAAATTTATTTCTGAATAAATAAGGGATAAGGCCACAAATAAAGCAATTTTTGTTTCTCCAAATTTGTAGAATAGATCAGATCAGGCTGGTAGAAACCACATATTATTTTTTTTTATGTTTGGTTTATGGTGTTTAACACATTTTTTCAGTTATATTTTTTATAATTTTTTTTTTTTTATAAATTTCATATGATTTCAAATGCCTCAACTAGCATCTTACACCTTCACCAATATATATAATGCCTGACCTGATCATGAGTTTACCAGATGTACAATGAGAGTTACAGACTTCCAGGAATTTGTCCTAATCTCACAATAAAGCAAGATTAATGAAGGGTATTATATTACATTGTATGTCATTTGGTACAAAACCATCAAGACCAATCTTATATAAAACCAAACACATTAGTCTTTCTGGTAATTCTGTGCAACATCTCATTTTGTGGAAAACAATTGGTGCATCATTTCATGGGAGATTTGGGCACATATAACTAGTTTAACCTTGCCACCTTTTATTGAAGTTAGTGCCTGTTGGTGGTATCGATTTCGTCTTTTTCTACAAATTTTTTCTATTAGATTTTGTAACTGTTCCGACAGGTGTCAGTATCATTTGCTTTTCATTATATTTGTACCAAAACATCAAATAGTTCTGAAAAATATTCCAAAGAAATATTGCATCCTAGAAATATGTACTAATTCGCCACCACACAATATTTTCAAAACTCAATTTATTTACAGTGGAACTGGGATATTTTCAAAACTCAATTTATTTACAGTGGAACTGGGTATAAACAAATTACTACTGCACTGAGAAGCACAGCATCTTTACTGAAAAGCACAATAGGCGATCTTTTCTTTTTAATTACACCTGGATCATATTCACACTTAAAATTCATTAGATTTTCATTCATAGACACATATTCTCTAGTAATATTTGCATGTTATCTGTCAAAGTTATAATGAAAAGCTTCCAGCTAAACAGTAGAGTAATTGATTTAAATATCCTCTTACTTAACAACTTTTACAGAATTGTGATTTTAGACTTGATCAGCATGTATCTTGTTAAAACATGGAACAACAAATTCAGCTTTTAATTCTGTAATAAACAAGAGGTCTGCATGGGTTTGTCATGTATCGATCACCTGGTAACTTAAAGTAATATTACACCAGTTTTGGGTGAAGAAAATTTCCCCCTGAAAATTCAATTTGGAATACGACGGTACCTTTACTAAGCTATTCATGCATGTTTCAAGTCGAAATATGTTCCCAACAACTACAATCTGCAAATCCATGTGCATGTTTATCGTCCTCACCATTGTTGTGGAGACTGATTAACTTTCGGTTGTTTTGTTCCGATGATTGTCGATCATGACCTCATGAAGAAAAGCTTTGGTCCGATGATTGCCAATCATGGATGCTGAGGTAAGCACGCACACATTCCTGACAATGATTATTGAGGAATCTGTCTGTTTCATGTCGTGTGAACCAATTTTTTTTATTGCAATTATTCTTATGTGGTACACACGAATATATTTTTATTTTTTTTCATCAACTGAACATTGTGCATGAGCGATAATCTCTCCGAAAGAGGTCAAATCTTGGGTCACGTGCATATCCTTTACATTACTGTACTGGAAAACAGAATTATCTGCTGTCAAATATTTTGCAATTTGCTATTAAAATCTGCTTTCGAGCGGATTTTTAAAGTTATGCAGTTGATTTTAGTTAAAATTAAGTGACATATTAAGTGAAAATATTTAATCCAAAAATTCCACGATATTTGCCTTTCATATTACTTTAAAGAGGATTTTATTACCTACCATAGTATGACAAATTTTGACCCCTCATCACCTGAACCCAATCATTATTATTAGTACATGTAGCAATAATAAACTTCTTGACAATTTCATTTTTTTTTTAAGTTTCCTTATTGTAATGTATGTAAAACTTATATTTTCGTTACTGGTTCTTAAGACAGACACTACATGACCCAAAAAAAACACTTAGTGCATGGCCAGGCAACTAAAATAAAAGTATGAAATAAAGGGTGACAAAAGATGTGTTCAAAATCAATGTTATGTTTCAAATGACCTGGAAATATGCTAGGGTTATGGCGTTTAACACCACTTTCAACAATAATTCAGTTATATCGTGGTGGTCAGTTTTATTGGTGGAGGAAACCAGAGTACCCAGAGAAAACCACCGACCTGTCACAAGTGACAGTCACTGACAAACTTGATCACATAATGTTGTGCACTTCGCTCTGATCGAGATTCGAACTCACAACATCAGTGGTGATAAGCACTGATTGCATAGATAGTTGTAGACCCAACTACCATACGATCACAGCCACAACAGCCCCCTGTACAATACCAAAAGATTCTTCTCTTTTTTAATTATCATGTTTTTGTCCCTCAGCTGATTTTAAATTTTTTTATCTACAGATATTTATCTATACCTATACCATATACATATCAATAAATAGCTATAATCTGTGAATTGACAGGACAGGAGACCGTCTTTTGATCTTTCAGTATGATTTGTGGCAGCTTGGAGCTACATTTTTGTAAAACCAAGTTACTTTAATCATAAGTTTACATTCTTGAACACTGTACAGGTCAAATTAAGTTTCTTCCCCCACAATAAACTAAAAGTTTACAGGGAAACATTGGAAGCGTTAAACATTGGAAGATGAAAGTGTTACCAGTTAAGTTCCAAGGCATGCAGCAGGCAGGTATTACTTGGGTGGATCAACTCAATTATAAAGAGGAAACATCATGATCAATTAATTATGGTTTTTCTTTGTGCTTTGAAAAATTTTATAGGGCTAGCAAGCTAACATTAGGTCTGTATTGCTCACCAGGCCTTTTGGTCATTAAACCTTTGAGCACTAGCTTGTACTCGTATCAAATAAATATTTTGTTCTGATTCACTGATTGGATAATTTTGGAATATGGGGGGAAATTGTACTCTCAAGTTTTCTGACAGTAAGGCCTGGTAGTTCCATATGCAAATTTGGTCTGAAGAAAACAATTTTTTTTCTTCAAGTTTCCCCATTGCACCCTATGTTAAACTTTGGGCTCTATATTTTACATAAAAATACAGTATTTTCATATTCTAATAACACAAATATGTGAAAAAATTATATGGTAAATTGTACAAAAATGTATTACAACTAACTAAGATCAGATCTGATCATGGCCGATTGGAGGATTGGATGGCAATCATCGATATCAATGATAGCTTGTCTGAATACAGGATTCAGAATGAAATATATCGTAAATGAAATGGATGTCAGAATTTATTCTTTAATTAATCAAAACCGGAGTAGATGTCAATTTACAAATTAAGTTACAATTATTCATTACACATCCATTAACCAAACCTGAAGTCATTCTCATCAAAGTAAACGCCAAGTAGAAGTTTTAATTCCAATATATTTTGCAAGGAGCTGGCAAACACAGAGCCCTTAACATTGGACCAAGATCAATATGATTAATTTCAGTCTGACTCTGACACCACAGACGAAATTAACAACAACTTGTTTGTTGCCATGATATTTCTAAACTGTTTTGGTTTTATAATTAATCTGCGACTCTTTTATGTTCTAGAAATGTTCAAGCCTTGATTGTGTTTCTGTAAAATACATTGTATATTTACAACTTGGGCAGGGGAGATATCAAATTTCTCTGAAGTCTTAGCCACTTCCTCAAGGTTGGCCAACTTAAGGTGACACGTTCCGACTTACCCGAATGATGGATTTGGCGTGAATGCACTGCAGTTAGTACAAAGTATGAATTCTGATTTCAGAATTAAAGGTGTTTTATAAATTGAGCATCGTCTATTCCATAAGAATATTTCTTAAAAAGTAAAAACTATATATTTTTCAATTTGGAGAATATTTCAGGGATATAACTTAGTCAGGCCCCCTGGCCCAGTAGCCCAAGAAAACTAAAATTTGGCCTGGGCTCCAGACAATTTACACACAGTAGCAAAGATTGCAACTGAAATTTTGAATATTTCATATGCAATGCAACAACGTTGATTGGTCTAAAAATTTTGTTAGACTACAGTACCAAAAAAGTCATTGAAACCATTTGAATTTGTTTTCCAAGAACAAAACATGTACCAATCTCATTTTAGATGAAAGAAGCAATATGATTTACCATTCATGACAATAATAGCCTGAATCGGTCTGATGGAGGATATATGTTTTCCATGCAACAGCTGATCGGACCAAATAGGACGTTAATTGATATTACATTATCTGATGACGGAAGAATTCTTCAAAAATCGTAGCTCGATATCTAATAAATGTTTGTCGTTCTTTGAAAATTTGAAACCCGGCATTAAATTATTAATAATACCGATATGTATTGTAATTTGATACTCCCAAGGACCAACTTCACAATCAGCTGATGATCAGATATTTTACAAAGCTAAATATGAATTTCATACATCAAAGAGAATAAACAGATAATATAATCAAGTGGGGCCAAAAAAGAGGTAATTGAACATTATCCTGTTTTGGGCCACATACTCCTGATTGCAATGCAAGTCTCTGAAGAGTATTATGAGTACAAGTCATATTAATTACGGATTCATTTTTTTTTAATTTGTAATCCTTTTTTTTTTTTTTTAATTATCAAAAATAATTCCCTTTTGAAAAAAAACCTTTCAAATATTAAATGACTGTTAAAAAAAACCCTTTCAGTCCTCACATGCTGTTTTTGAATCCTATAGCAATTTGTAACTTGTACAGATCTATTGAACCTCCCAGTTTCATTACAATTATTAAAAATCAATTTTTATTCAATTTATGTAAATTGACAAATAAATTTTAATGTGTGCATTAAATAAAGCTTATATTGTTCAAATCATTGTGAACATGAAATCAATTACTTTTGATATATTATATAATTAATTTCTCTATCAATTGATCCATCAAATTTTGATAAGAGTCATAGAAAACAAAATAAAATTCCAAAAATGTAAAGAAAAAGAGAAATAAACTCACTTTAAACTTCATCACCTTCCACATGTTTGGTTTTGTTTATCAATGTTTATTCCCTATTAACTATAGCTAGTCCCTACAAAAGATTTTAATAATTTTGCAATATTCATCACATGACATCCAAAATCCCCCCTCCCTTAGCTTTGTTTTGAGCAATGTGTGTCTGGTTTATTAGGTAATCTGGTAATTGTTGTAAAAACTACACTCATTTATGTACCTGTCACCACAGGGTGCCAACATGAAATCAATTACATGTATGTTTCTCATACAAGGTGTCATGTGAAATTTACAAGGATAAACAATGAAATAATTGATAATTACAGGTAGTCT
Organism: Bathymodiolus brooksi; assembly: GCA_963680875.1. Lineage (NCBI taxonomy): Eukaryota > Metazoa > Mollusca > Bivalvia > Mytilida > Modiolidae > Bathymodiolus > Bathymodiolus brooksi. The sequence goes on along the minus strand of OY804578.1, from coordinate 39,765,143 downwards.
AACATCAAAGTGATTGATCACCTGTGAATTTTACAGGTATACAACAAAGTTGAATTAATTTATTGATATGTAAACAAAAACAATATTTTATAGACAAGAACCACATGTCAATAATTGCACTAAGTAAAAGTGCACAGCCATAATTAATGTTAAATGGCCCAAACAAAGGGGAACTGATCATGAGCATTCAAATATATTATATATTTTCCCATTTCTAATTCCATCTTCTCTATTATCAGGAGAAACATTATTTCACATCCAATTTCAAAGAACATCTTTCAAGTTCCAGGAGGTATATTAATTCAGTATGTTAAAAACAGACACGATAAGACTTCAGGGGGCTTTTTATTGTCCAATATATAGAGCACTTTATGTGTGATACATTTTTTAAACTTTTACCATTAATCCAGATTAAATCGAAATCCTTCACTTATGCAATATTTTTTCTACTCAATTGGATCAACTGTTCCTAAGCTGAACATATCTCCTAACAAGCCTTTCCTGTCTCTACTCACAAAAACGATTTATTGTAACTTAAAAGTCAATGCCGAAATTAAATCGAAAACTGCAAGAATTCAAAGAGCTCAATCAAGGTAACCGTATCTAAAGTGTGTAATGAACAGATATAAAGATATTCAGGCCAATAAAATATTACTAGCTATTTGTACTACTGTGTAAATAAATGAATAAAGGAAAGAGTAAATAGAGGGATAAAAGAGAGAGTACACAAAATGAATGTACTAAGGCTAGTTCAAAGGGAACTGCCGAAAATAGTTTTATTGATATGAGGAAACTTAAGTGGGTGTTTTTCTACTTTATATATATATATATATGTATATGGTTGAAGGCCACATTGAAGCTGTTTTATCAGAGTTCAATATCTGTAGGCACTTTCAAATGTGAGATATGCATTAGTATTTAATTCAGATTTTTTTTTCAAATCTTCTATTTTAAAATACCTTTATCTTTTCTTTTTTTTTTTAAAGTAAAAATAAATACCATGCAAATATAAATTAAATAAAAAAAAAATGATTTTCAATGAAAAATGTCTAAGAGGCCATTCTAAAAATTTTGTTTTTCGTTTTCTTTGTAGTAAATATTAGTTTAAGAGTTACAGTTCCCCAACTCTGCTCAACACTTGCCACATAAAATATTCTGTATCTTTATTCATATGACAATAACTTGATTTTTTTCTTTAGGGTAGGCTTTTTACCAATACAACATTTGCATGACTATCTGTGATGTCTAAGGTTTTGTAATCATAGAGGTAAGAACTATGAAGGCCAGAAAAATATGAAATAGAGACATTTTCTGAAATCTTAATTATTTAATCAAGTTATTCAACACAATAAATTACAAACAACTGCTAATATAATGCACAAATTAGTATAAAATATAACTTCAAGGCAATCCTTCCTTGTCCTTTTCAATTGAAGATATTTCACCTCATTGTAACATCTATCGAAAAAAAAATCTTTTTAAAATCTGTTTCAAGTAGTATCCAATTTAAATTTAAAAGGACATACTGAAGAATGCTTTGATATAATATAAGTATTTAAGCATTAATCCTGAGGATTTTGTTATTGTAAAAAATCAGCTTTCAAAGTTTCCATGTAACCTTGTACATCCTTTAAATAAGTTCTTTGAATATTCTTTGATGTTTCAAATGTTTTTCAATGTTTGATTTTTCTTCATATTATCTGCTCTTCACCTTTTCCTGCTTGGTTGTATGAAATGTGCATGGGTCAACTGCTTAAGGAACTTTTAAAAGTATTAATTTTTGTGTGTGTATAAAAGACGTTTCCTGTGATACACATCAAAAGCTATAGTCATAACGACAGTCAGTCATTTCAACAGCAATAGTCATATCACCAGTCAGTCAAATCAAAAGCTATAGTCATAACAGCAGTCAGTAATATCAAAAGCCATTTTTATTTCATATCAACAGCCAGTCATATCAAGTAGGTCATAATCAAAAGTTATAGTCATAACAACAGTCAGTAATATCAAAGGCCATAGTCATAACAACAGTCAATCATATCAACAGCCATAGTCATATCAAAAGTCAGTCAATAAAATCAACAGTCAGTCATAACAACAGTCAGTAATATCAACAGCCATAGTCATAACAAGTCAGTAATATCAAAAACCATAGTCATATCAACAGTCAGTAATAGATCATAACAATAGTCAGTCATATCAAAAGCCAGTCATAACAACAGTCAGTAATATCAGCAGCCATAGTCATAACAAGTCAGTCATATCAAAAGCCATAGTCATAACAACAGTCAGTCATATCAAAAGTCATAGTCATAACAGTCAGTAATATCAACAGCCAGTCATAACAGTCAGTAATATCAACAGCCATAATCATAACAGCAGTTAGTAATATCAACAGCCATAGTCATAACAACAGTCAGTGATATCCAAAGCCATAGTCATAACAACAGTCAGTCATATCAAAAGCCATAGTCATAACAACAGTCAGTCATATCAAAAGCCAGTTATAACAACAGTTAGTAATATCAACAGCCATAGTCATAACAATAGTCAGTCATATCAACAGCCATAGTCATAACAACAGTCAGTGATATCAAAAGCCAGTTATAACAAGTCAGTAATAGCAACAGCCAGTCATAAGAACAGTCAGTCATATCAACTGCCAGTCATAACAACAGTCAGTCATATCAAAAGCCAGTCATAACAACAGTCAGTCATATCAAAAGCCAGTCATAACAACAGTCAGTCATATCAACTGCCAGTCATAACAACAGTCAGTCATATCAACTGCCAGTCATAACAACAGTCAGTCATATCAAAAGCCAGTCATAACAACAGTCAGTCATATCAAAAGCCAGTCATAACAACAGTCAGTCATATCAACAGCCAGTCATATCAACAGCCATAGTCATAACAACAGTCAGTGATATCCAAAGCCATAGTCATAACAACAGTCAGTAATATCAACAGCATCATATCAAAACAACTGAAAGGAATGATGGAATTTGTACACACTGTTTTCTTACAAAATATTCTACTCAAAGATTTTATTTTGGGGGAGAGAAGAGGGGTAAAGGGGGTGATGGTTAAGTATTTCATATTCACTAAAACAAGGACTATCGGTACATACATGTACACAAGATACAAATGTAGATGTTATATCTAAAATTGTATGTTAAATTTAAATGTTGATAGGATATAAATATTTATAAATATCATTTCCACATAATTTAAGCAGAGAAAGATGAAAAGAACATCAGGAATCTACCAGTACATCTGAAGATTTCATGTAAAAATGATTTTTTAAATTCAGGATACAAAACTTCATTCTACATGTATCCCGTGAATCTTTTACATTAAAATATTTGTTTTCAATGTATCAACGTCCTTTTACAAATCTGTCTGTGGGACATCACCTTTTTTCTCTCAAAGAAATTACCATGTATAATGTGCGTGAATATAAACAATTTTCTTTTTACCTGAATGAATTATTTGAAAAAAGTAACAGTATTTACCCACTGATATCATTTTTTTCTAACAACTACTGATTTTGTGTTTTAAGGCAGTGTAGCGATTTTTCATTTGATGTTTTACATTTGTTTAACATGAATAAATTTGGTTAAAAAACGAGATAGCCATGTTTATTTGTGACATAACAATTTTGTGTCTGTTGCCGGCAGTCAATAGAAAGAAATTGAAACCTAATCAGACAAAATCGTTATTCTTTGGTGGCCCTCTGCAGATTACAAACTGTTCAAAGAGATAAGACATTAGTTGTATAACTTTGTGTCAGTTACTTACAGTTTGTAGAAAATTTGAGACTGTAATTAAGTGAAATCTCATTCTTTGTGGCAGTAAATTACAAACTGTTTACAGATGGATATATGGCTCAAAATATTTCTTGATCTGTTATTTAGACAAAATGAACTATAGCAAGTAACATGTTAAATACTTTAAATATACATTAATGTCTAAAATATTAATCTCCTTGAAATTTGGCTCTCCGAATTATTTTTCGTCTTGTCAGGGTTTGACACTAACTTCTTCAGTATACTAGTCCAAAGGGCCGTGTAAATGGCCCGAGCTGGAGTGTGGGGTGGGGTTTGCTCACCCATGAAAATTTTGAATATGTTGATGCAAAATCCTGCATTCTGAGCTATATTTTTGCTGATTTGGACCAATTCAATTTCTGAATTTCAACTAGTCAAACTTGTCTTAACAACCCCCTCTGTATAACGACTTCCTTTGTTAGCCGACCTTATTTATTCCTCCCCAGCGTTTTACCGTGCATTCGACCTTTATATAACGACCCACTGTCTAACGCGACTAACGACCGTGTTCTTTGGGTAAAAATCCTTCATATAACGACTATTAGAAGATTATTATCAAACCGGAAGTTAAAAAATAAATAAACAAACACAGTCCCGACTTTGTAAAAATTTCCATTTTGCCCAGCTGATGCAGCGATTGTTGCCAATATCCCTCTTGCTGATATCTGCATGATCTACTGACAACATCTCATTCCCGAAGTCCATACCTGTTACTAGTTCATAATAATAGATTTTTCATATTAAATATTAAATGAAGTCACTCGCGATTAGCATTATTGTGTAAGACCGCCATTTTTATTTACAGGTAAGTTGTTCACGTGATGATTTATTATTGTTGTTTTGGTTCATTTGGGTTTATTTCTTATTTATATTAAATATTTAAAATTGCTTACTATAGAAAATACCGTTTAATCTTTCAGTTTTATAAATAAATAATCGTGATTTTGAAAATTATTGAATTATGAAGTACTGGTTCCCAGCATATATTTCTGTCAACTGCGGTAACAGATCAAGGTAAACATATGCTGATTGTGTGATTAGGCTATTTATAGCTTTCGGCGAGTGATTGAAGTTGAATTTTAACGTTTTGTCAGGAAATTTCATTCTTCTAATCATAATGATTAATTCTAATTACGATAACAATTAAGATAACAATAGCTGTTGAAAGAAAATAACCAGTCTACATCGGATTTAGAATTCAAAACAGGTTTTGCCATTTTGGTAAATAATAAAATTTACTAGCCCACCGGGGCTACGCTTATCAAAACTTTAACTAGCCCTGATCATTTTTTACTAGTCTGGGGCTAGCGGGCTAGCATTAGTGTCGAACCCTGTTTGTTCCCTGATAAGGAGAAAAAACTAGAGGCTCAGGTGAGCCTGTATCGCTCACCTGACATAAATAAGTCCTCTTAAGAATGTCTGCATGCTGAATATATCTAAGTTACTATTCAAATCCCATACTGCCATAGGGTTCTATGTTAAAACTATGTCTGCTCATGGCAGCCATCTTGGATGGAGGTCGTGGTCACCGGACACAATTTTGAAAGTATACTACCCAAGGACCATCCATGCCATGTTTGCTTTAAATTGGCTAACTGGTTTCAGAAGAGAAGACTTTTAAACAATTTTCCCATAGGGTCCTATGTTAAAACTATGTCTGCTGACGGTGGCCATTTTGAACCGAGATCGGGATCACTGAACACAATTTTGGAAGTTGACCACCTAAGGACCATCGATGACATGTTTGCTATATTGGCTTACTAGTTTCAGAGGAGAAGATTTTAAAACATTTTTTCCCATCGGGTCCTATGTTAAAACTATAGTATGTCTGCTGAAGGTGGCCATCTTGGATGGAGGTCAGGGTCACTGGACACAATTTTGAAAATTGACCACTTAAGGACCATCCATGCCATGTTTGCTTTAAATTGGCTTACTGGTTTCAGAGAAGAAGATTTTTAAATATATTTCCCATAGGGTCCTATGTTAAAACTATGTTCGCTGATGGTTGCCATCTTGGATGGAGGTCGGGGTCACAGGACATAAATTTGAAAGTTGACCACCTAAGGACCACTCATTCCATGTTTGCTTTAAACTGACTTACTGGTTTCAGAGGAGAAGACTTTTAAACATTTTTTCCATAGGGTCCAATGTTAAAATTAAGTCGAGTCATGGTGGCCATCTTGAATTTCCGATCAGCAAACGATTCACAAGTTTAGTACAGGACCACCCAATGATCATTCCTGCAAAGTCACAATTCAATTGGCTTAGTGGTTTCTAACAAGAAGATTTTTAAAATTTCAATTAAAATCAGAACACATTATGGGCCCTGGCAGCCATGTTGGATTTCCGATCAGCGCCAAAAACACAAATCTTGTATATGACCATCCAATGAACATTTCTGCCAAGTTTGATTCAAATCTGTTTTGTGGTTTCAGAAAAAAAGATGAAAATGTGAAATTCCCATAGGGTCCTATGTTAAACTAAGTCGAGTCATGGCGGCCATCTTGAATTTCCGATCGGCAAACGATTCACAAGTTTAGTACAGGACCACCCAATGATCATTCCTGCAAAGTCACAATTCAATTGGCTTAGTGGTTTCTAACAAGAAGATTTTTAAAATTTCGACCAATCAGAACACATTATGGGCCCTGGCAGCCATGTTGGATTTCCGATCAGCACCAAAAACACAAATCTTGTATATGACCATCCAATGAACATTTCTGCCAAGTTTGATTCAAATCTGTTTTGTGGTTTCAGAAAAAAAGATGAAAATGTGAAATTCCCATAGGGTCCTATGTTAAACTAAGTCGAGTCATGGCGTCCATCTTGAATTTCCGATCGGCAAACGATTCACAAGTTTAGTACAGGACCACCCAATGATCATTCCTGCAAAGTCACAATTCAATTGGCTTAGTGGTTTCTAACAAGAAGATTTTTAAAATTTCGACCAATCAGAACACATTATGGGCCCTGGCAGACATGTTGGATTTCCGATCAGCACCAAAAACACAAATCTTGTATATGACCATCCAATGAACATTTCTGCCAAGTTTGGTTCAAATCTGTTTTGTGGTTTCAGAAAAAAAGTTGAAAATGTGAAATTCCCATAGGGTCCAATGTTAAACTAAGTCGAGTCATGGTGGCCATCTTGAATTTCCGATTGGCAAACGATTCACAAGTTTAGTACAGGACCACCCAATGATCATTCCTGCAAAGTCACAATTCAATTGGCTTAGTGGTTTCTAACAAGATTTTTTAAATTTCGACCAATCAGAACACATTATGGGCCCTGGCAGCCATGTTGGATTTCCGATCAGCGCCAAAAACAAAAATCTTGTATATGACCATCCAATGAACATTTCTGCCAAGTTTGATTCAAATCTGTTTTGTGGTTTCAGAAAAAAAGATGAAAATGTGAAATTCCCATAGGGTCCAATGTTAAACTAAGTCGAGTCATGGCGGCCATTTTGAATTTCCGATCGGCAAACGATTCACAATTTTAGTACAGGACCACCCAATGATCATTCCTGCAAAGTCACAATTCAATTGACTTAGTGGTTTCTGACAAGAATATTTTTAAAATTTCAGCCAATGAGAACACATTATGGACCCTGGCAGCCATGTTGGATTTCAAATCAGCACCAAAAACACAAATCTGGTAGAGGACCATCCAGTGAACATTTCTGGCAAGTTTGGCTGATTTCTGTTCAGCAGTTTCAGAGAAGAAGATTTAAATGTGAAAAGCTAACGGACGGACGGACGGACGCTTACCCATGACAAAAGCTCACATGGCCTATGGCCAGGTGAGCTAAAAACAGCTCAGAGAGCCAAAGTTCAACTCTCTGAATTAATTTACCGTTTTGTACCCTGGTAATTTTACAAAACAATAAAATAGCTCTGAGAGCCAAATCTTAACTCTCTCCGAATTATTTTCCATTTTGTACCCTTGTAAGGTTACAAAACAAAAGAATAGCTCAGAGAGCCAAAGTGCAACAAGATTATTCAAATATTAGGCTCAATGGGTGTGTACATTTGTGTCACCCTATCAAAACTCAACTAAAATGGTCGAAAAATTAAAACTAGTTACATGCATATAGTTATACAGACTATAGTGGATGTGAAAGATGGAATCTGGTCCAACTTACTACATGTAAAAGGGAACATTGTATGTAAAAAGATGTGCAACTTCTTTAAAAACGGCAGTTTATATATACATACAAAGGGATCACAGTCACAAAATGCTGGTGTATCTATATTTAGTGGAATGGCTATCCTTTTACGCTTGCAGAGCCATTCCAGTGCATAATAACCTACCATCGGTCTATAGCTAGGGTAGCCCAACAACAACAGATTGGAGGGAAGTATCACTCAAATTATAAATAAGAAATGAACATATTTTTCACACCGAATACCCACACAAAATCATAAAACTACTAAAGCAGTGAAATAGATAGGTTTTAAATTTCCTGTGTGTAAAATATGTCATTGAACAATCTTCACAATACTCTATTATTTTCTTAATTGGCACTTTCAAGTTTGCTCCCTTTGATGTACCAGATCATGTGACCCTAATTTTACACTCTATGGTCATAAGATCGGCCCACTCTCCTGTTTCCCATTTCCAGTTTCAAATTGGGCGATAAAAATTCTTAAACGACTATAAGGAATGTGACATCAACGCTTATGTACGAGGGGATTGAAAATCGTGTTCTACAAATAATGTATCAAGAACTGAGCAATTTCGTCAAAAATTTAATTAAGAGAAAGTTTCTTTTTTTTTTATTATATCTAAATCACTGAACGTTTAAAGGTTTCCTTAATGGTGGGATCTCCACTACAAAGAAAGATCCACGCAGTTTAACAAAAGAAACTTCACACAAAAGATCTACAAGCTATCAGATAAAGACGATGACATGAACAATATCGCAACATTGATCATAGAACTAGATCTAAACTAGGGAACAGATATATCCATTAGATATATACAGTAATTAGACGATACTCTTGTGAAGAATTGGATCAAACAAAATTTCTGAACATAACTGATAAGTAAACAATCAGCCCCTCCAGACAAAACAAACAAAAACAGTTGAAAAATATAGCCTTTTTGCCATTGTTTTCAAGTTGTAATTAACATAGCAATCTTGAACCATATAAATGCACAAGGACATTGAGGATCAAAAAGAACTTCTTAGTAATTATGTCACCATGTCTGATGTTGAAATAACTTCATTAATCTATTGAGACAGATAAACAAATCTATTTAAATTGAAAAAAAATAGGACTTGCTATTCTGCTAAGTAAACCAAGCCATTTAGAATAAATGTGTTTCATAAAAGGTTCTAAAAAACTATACTGACATCTTGTCTATATCAGTTCGTAGATACTAATGATACTACAGACTAAAATACTTTAGGAGAGTTCAAAACATTGCTAATCACCATCAGAGATCCTATCAGACTTGAGTGGGGATAATACACAAGTAATGGAAGAAAATATGTCATTTAGATTCATTTAAAGAGTTAAAAAAAATTGTGCATGACGTGACCTGAATGACCATTTTCTATGCATACTCTAATCTAATTAAAATTAGATGTTTGCTATATCTTTTTTCTTCTTTTTTCTTCTTTAGCAATATACTTATATCTAACAATACAGTGCCTGAAATGGACGGTCGCCCAGTCGCCAAATGCGACTAATATCTTATTCGGGCGACCAAAAGCTGCTCCAAATTAGGTAGTCACTGGCCAAACAAAAAGCGTTTGGGCGATTGCCTAAAAGACCGTTAAAAATTGTTGTTTTACCGAAACCGGACATATTTTACTGCAACTTCAACGGTAGATAACTCTTCTGTTCTAGTCGAAAACAGTTTGTTACGAGCACAGCGATTGGTCCAAATACATTTGTGTAGCCAATGAATACACAGCTAATGTAATTTACTGTTCTCCCCAATTATGTATTTTTATCGAGCCAATCAATACACGTTTCCTACACGTTTTCATGTAATACACAAGTATTCACTAAATATTAGAAAAGAAACGTGTTGTTTTGTTTCTTTATGATTTAATTATTAAAATTGTTAAAAATCACGGACGAAGTGGAAAGTTGTGAACTATAAAGAGAATTCTGTCAACTTATAATGTTTGCGATCTGATAAAATGTTATCGTCACGGTATGTGTTTTCGTGCGTCATCTGTTTTCGTGGTATCCATTTTATTTTGATTTCCACAGCGCACGCATTATTTTTGACATGTCTTCCGGTTTCTATTTATGGAACGTAAACAGGACTACAACGTGACATCTGTAAAAAATGTTAAAGTTTGCTTTTAAAGACGTAAGTACCAAAAACAGTGAACCTACCTACTGAACCATACTTTTTGTAATGCCAAAAATGTACTTCATTTATAAACTAGCTGGAAAAAAATCCAGAAGGGCTATATAAAATTTAACTATGTCGTCTGCCTCTCAGACACCTGCTCTTCCTGTCATGTAACTATCATGAGGTCACTGATCGTATTTGTAAACAAAAGAGCCGACTGAAATGTGCCTGTTTCTTATATAAAATACATGTCACTTTGCAGTGCATTGTGGTTTCAGCACTAAAAAAACATCAAAAGTAAACACAATTTTGAAAGTGGTCATTTTCAAACATTCTGTTTTTTATTTAGATGTAGTATGATTTGGTAGATGGCCAGAACCATGAAATTTTAAAACCAGCCATTTCCGGATTTTATATTCGTTTCCATCCCGTATATCGGCCTTGTTTTTATTTGCCACGGAAACAGATGACGCCATTTTACTGACAACAAAAGTTGCCAGGTAATCGAGAGTATATTAAAATACAAGAATGGCTTTAAAAACAATCTTATGTACAAAGAAATATTTAACTAGCCATTCTTTGAAAATTCCAATCGCCATATGAATGGAGGGTTAACACTGTTAATCGCTACAAATGTATATCTGAAAATCGATAATAGCACGAAAACCGATAACACGATGGTATGTATCTTCCACGGTTTGGAAATTTATTCATTCAATCTGCTGCATAATGTACATGTACGAATTTCATTTTACAGAAATCGGAAACCTTTTTGTGTCAATCCTTAGGTAATCATTGAAAAACGTTTCCCCAACAACGGAGAGAAAATCGTTGACAGTTGACAGTTTTCAATCTACGGAAACGATCTGGCCTGTCACTTCTTTTAAACTTTTCATAGTTCATGTACATGGCTAATCTCGTTGAGATTAGGATTCCGAAGAAATTTTCTGTCAGAGCCGTGTACATGAACTATGAAAAGAAATTTTCTGTCAGTTTTAACTGACAGAAAATTTCTTCGGAATCCTAATCTCAACGAGATTAGTACATGGCTACATTTTAGTGACAATTGGGAGTGGTTTTCTTTTTTGGAACCAGAACTTTTGTTTACAAATTAGCACCGTTTGTTATTTCAACAAAGTGAGATACTTATTTGGAATGAATAACCAACTAACATTACCCCGAACTGAGAAGTTATTTTACCGGTACTTTAAAATCACTTCTTCATAGTGAATTGAAACAAGTGATGTCACTCTTCACTCTGGGGAGTGCAAGAGCGGTCCTTGTAGTGGCATTAGTCTACTCTTTGCCAGATGTCTTTAATGTGATTATGGCATTGATCTCCCCTTACACAAACCAGCCTTTTATTGTCCCCATCCGATGGACTAGCATCGTTTCTTAAGACCACCCTAGCCAATGGCGTAAAGGTTGTCAAAAAGGTTATAGCAAGTAAATTCAGGTTTCATTTGCTAGCAATATATGCATTGGGGTGTTTTCGCAATTTCAGCTGCACACCTGTACCTACCAAAATTACCTTGAAGAGCACCCCCCCCCCAACCCTCGTGAGACTAGTGAAAGAATGAATGTTAATGTTATTGATAAAAAACAATTAATCTGAAAAATGTTTATATATTGATATCTGATGTCTTTTTTTCATAAATAAAATGTCACAAAATGTTTGGGCCACCATTATGCCATTTGGACCAGTGACTAATTTTTTACTGGCCCAGAATTTTTTTTTCGAGCCAGCCAAAGGCTGGCCCTCATTTCAGGCACTGCAATATCCTGTGTTTTGGGGGTCATGTCAGAGTTCATATTTTCAACCAACCAATCAGCGATGAGCTTACTAAATCTTTAGGCTTCAAAACCGAGTAGACATCATGAGCTTGGTCAAAGGTGTTGCATACAATTTGATCGACATAGATGAATGAAAGGTTACATGACGGAACCCGAAAATGGATGTTGTGAGATGGTAGTGCATCACCGACTAATTTTAGTTACATTGGTCACAGACTTATTTTTTTTTTGAAAACAAAAAGGAAAAGGACCACCTTAAAATGAATAAAACTGATAAATATTAAATAAATTACAAGCAAATAAATTAAGATACTAAAAAACAAATAATAATAATAAACTTCCTGACATATCGACCTTATTTAATTTTGATCAATTGCCAGAAACAAAGCTTTTTCTTGGACTTAATGCAAAGATGAGTCAAATCCACACATAAAAAGCTGCAAGGCTAACAAAATCCATTTAACAACCACGTACTTGTGGAAAACAGTTTTTTTTTCCCTAACGTTTTTAATATCATATATAAGCAATATTAATAATAAAAAAAAATGCACCTGCTATTGGATTTCAAACCTAACTGGTTCCATTTTTTTTTCGTAGTCAAGATAAAAAAAAACTCCCTGGTATACATTTCAAAAGTAACAAAATCTAAGAAAAGAAAAAAAAGTCTGAAAGCCAAGAATTTCTTTTTGTACTATTTTCAAAGATCAACAGATTAAAATCTTTTGAGAATGCAAAAAATGTATCATCAAAGCCCTGTCTGATCTCAAAGGCTTCAAAACACCAACATTATATGCCAATGTTAAAAACTTAACAAGTCGATCATATAATCCTAAAAAATATTTTGTTTATCTCTTATATTATTTGATCTCTCCCTCTGCCAAGCAATGAAAAAAGTACTTCTGGCACAAAAAATAACATTCTTCTAAATGATGTTTCAGCAACAGAAGCATGTGGTAGTAATTACATCCTAAATCAGGGGTCTCGACTTCAAACTATTTTTCTTGTTAGATCATAAACCCCACTAAATACTATCATTTTTCTCAATGTAGGAAACAAACATCTTGGATCTTCTTTTGTACACATCATGAAAAACATATGTCCAGAAATAATATCTTGTGAGAACTCAATGAAGTATTATATTTATTTCAAAGATAAAAGTTGTTTTAAAGGGAGGTAATTTATCAGGAATCTCTATAGAGGAAAGAAGTAATTTGTCAGGAATTCTACTTATGTGGATTTTGTTAATGAAATAATTATTTTGTTTCATGCAAGATATGTACGTTAAGCAACAATCCAATGTTGGTTATATTATTTCTAGAAAAAAATGTTTAACTGGGAGATAATTTTCAATATTACCTCCCCTTTCATACCCAAATTGACTTACCATTTAATAGCAAAAATTTAAGTTACAATCCAATGTTGATTATATTAATTTAAGAAAAAGATATTTATGACTAGGAGATCATTTTCAAGATTACCTCCCCTTTTATGGCAATTTAATGTTGATTATATGATTTCTAAAAAAAAAAAATTTAAATGCGAGATAATTTTCAATATCATTATAACCTCCCCTTTTATACCCAAATTGATTTTCCAGTTAATGGCAAAAAATTATCCTTTACCTCTATTACCTAGAACTGATATCCTTCATATACAGAATTTTACAATATAACAAACCAATAAAGGTTTTCCATGACAAAAATCAAGTTTCTACAATCACTATTTGACAAACTCTCAAAAATGACAATGTTGAGAAAATGAACATAATGAAAACAAAATATATTTGACAGTTATACTGTTGGTATCCACTCTGTTAGTATGTAAACATAATAAAACTAACAATTATCTACAAGAATTTCTTTAAGTAATATATCAGATCTACAATGTATCATCACAAATTTTAACTTGTTTTTCAATCTTCCCAAAGGAATTTTAATATCAAAACCAAAGATTATGCAGTAAAAAAAAAAGTTTTTTTTGACAGCTTGTTACTCACACAGATCTTTGGGAGTAATTTATTTTGCTTTCATGAAGGAGAAGCACGTCTTCTTTCATATAATTTTTTTTTTTCACTACAATATAAGCACATAGCATAAACTACTTGACCGACTTGTCAATTTCTGTTCATTTTCTGGAAGTATCTAAAAGTACATGTGACCTCACGTTTTTAAGTGCATATGTACTTACCGTAACAGAATTGTTCAAGTTGTAATTAGCCAGATTAAATCCTGTTTTAGTCTGTTTCAAAATCTGTTCTTCCATTAAAGCCTTATTAAACTGTCCATTAACCAGAAAACATTCCGCTGAAATAGGAAATAAAATACTCCTAATATCATAATGTCTATCATTTCATATGGTTCAAGAAACCTGTACACCAAAAACATTAAGAATCAGGCCTTATGGTCATAAAACTTTTGACTGATTTTTGTATTCGTATTCGAAAAACAGCCAATCAGAACACTGTATCCAATACATGTATATAAAGAGTTCTACTTGGACGATTTTGAAGTAGGTAACATTTTATAACCGTGAGGCCAGATATTAACTTAAGACAGGTTATAATTTACTTAATATTTACTATTAAGACAATCATATTGATATTTCCACTGCCGTGTGCTTTTTAGTCTAATTTGTTATTGAATAAGGATTATAGATGCCTGATGCCACTTCTCATTACATTTGTTATTGAATAAGGATTATAGATGCCTGATGCCACTTCTCATTACATTTGTTATTGAATAAGGATTATAGATGCCTGATGCCACTTCTCATTACATTTGAGCTATATCCTGTTCTTTGCTGGTGGAGGAAACTGGATTAAGTGAGAAATACGACTGACCACTGACAAATTTTATACCATAAGGTTGTATCAAGTACACCTCACGACTTGGTAGGATTGATGATAGGCAGTGATTCCATGTAAATCCAACTACCATATTTTGACAGTAGCCACCCCACCCCACACACACAAAATTGTAAATCCAACTACCATACATTGACAGTCAAGAAGATCCCCCTGCCCCACACAACACACAAATTTGCTATCAATTTATAAAAAAAAAAAAGTTTATTGAGCCAAACAGTATTAAAAACAACAGGTAAGAAAACACATATTTTACTTTTCATTTCAGTAAAATATTTGTTTACAATGTTTTCAAAAACAAATATTAACAGCTGTTTCTATGATTTGCCTGAAACTCAGATTGTTATTATGAAAAATGATCTCCATAAAAAAAAACATTTATCAAATTCCAAAATCACACTGGAAAGTTTAATCATTGATTTTAATTCTGCGAAACGGCTTTATCTACAAGGGATAAAAAAAAATTACCATCTGATTGACAAAATTCCATGCCTTCAATCGTTTTCCTTTTGAACTGAAATCCTTTAAATGTTCACTTTTCTTCAGTTTTACAAATGCATTGAATAAAAGACTGAATTTTAAGTTCCAGGTGTTATTTCACGATCGTTTTCACCTGCATTTTAACCATGGCAAATACCCTAAACGGGATTTGAACAAAAGCTTTGTCATAAAGAGAGACTAATTGGATTGTAAAGTATCCTTTCTGTTTATTTCCCTTTTTAGGACTTATTATATCATTCTCCTATAATTATGGTATAAAAACCTGAGCATTTATCCCATATCGTATTGCTTATATTTTCTTTGAAGGAGGAGTAATGGCTCTGGACATCAAAAGACAATATGTTACTTTTACTTCCCTATTTATTTGCTATAAAATTGTTCAAAACTTATTATAATTTGTGATTTTATGCCTGTTACACTTAATGTTTGGCTGTAAGAATAATTAGGCTTTTGATAGCAAAGAAACGTTGTAAGCAGAGAGAAACGATTTCAGAGTGAACTACATATACCACCGCTACTTACTACAGGTGTTGCATGGTGGAGGAAAGTTGAAAAGGGGAAGATAATTCTATTTTTCTTAATTTTCAATTTAAGCAGACAGGAAATTTGAAAAAGGGCTTCAATCTCTAACTTCTTCTTCTTTTTATTTTCAAGGTTAATACTTTAGTAGGCAAGTTTATTAAGATAGCAAATGTAGACTGGATACTAAGGGGGAAACGATTCATCGTATGTACCGAAATCGAGATTATTTTGGGGACGGTTCGGTTCACGATACGTGGAGGCGGTTACGACACAAACGATATAATGCTCATTTTTTGAAAAAAGTAGTGTTGAACTTCCGTTTTCTTCTTTTGGTGATCATTTAATTAATATTTTGAGAAAAGTGAATCCATTAATTTACACTTTTAAAATTAATTAATCAAATATTTATAATTTCCGCTAGTACGTAACCAACCTCATATAAAAAAAACATGGCAGCACCCATGTCGACCAGCATGGACTTCAAGGAATAGTTACAGTTTCCTATAAAACGTATCGTGATACGTATCGTAATACATATCAAATATCGCGATACGTATCGCTTGTGGAAAAAGTGTATCGTAACGATACACTTTTTCCATAACCCCTACTGGACACACACAGTATAAACACCATGACTGCCAAAGTAGACTTGACACACACAGTATAAAAACCATGACTGCCAATGTGACTGGACACACACAGTATAAACACCATGACTGCCAAAGTAGACTTGACACACACAATATAAAAACCATGACTGCCAAGGTGACTGGACACACACAGTATAAACACCATGACTGCCAAAGTAGACTTGACACACAGTATAAAAACCATGACTGCCAAAGTAGACTTGACACACACACTATAAAAACCATGACTGCCAATGTGACTGGACACACACAGTATAAACACCATGACTGCCAAAGTAGACTTGACACACACAGTATAAAAACCATGACTGCCAATGTGACTGGACACACAGTATAAACACCATGACTGCCAATGTGACTGGACACACAGTATAAAAACCATGACTGCCAATGTGACTGGACACACACAGTATAAAAACCATGACTGCCAATGTGACTGGACACACACAGCATAAACACCATGACTGCCAATGTGACTGGACACACAGTACAAACACCATGACTGTCAATGTGACTGGACACACACAGTATAAACACCATTACTGCCAAAGCGGACTGGACATACACATTGTAAAGACCATGGCTGCCAAAGTAGACTTACCACAACGCTATAACTGAAATATTGTTAAATGTGGCGTTAAGAGACCATAATCCATAACCATAACCTAAAGTAGACTGGACACACACATTATAAAGACCATGACTGTACACTTGACAGACACGTAATAATGATAATGACTTCAAGGAATAGTTACAGTTTCCTATAAAACGTATCGTGATACATATCAAATATCGCGATACGTATCGCTTGTGGAAAAAGTGTATCGTTACACCCCTACTGGACACACACTTTATAAACACTGTTACTGCCAAAAGTGGACTAAACAGACACACATTATCAACAACATGTCAATGACTGAAGTCCATTTATAAAGACTACGACTGCCAAAGTAGACTTGACACACACAATATAAAAACCATGACTGCCAATGTGACTGGACACACACAGTATAAACACCATGACTGCCAAAGTAGACTTGACACACAGTATAAAAACCATGACTGCCAAAGTAGACTTGACACACACAGTATAAAACCCATGACTGCCAATGTGACTGGACACACACAGTATAAACACCATGACTGCCAAAGTAGACTTGACACACACAGTATAAAAACCATGACTGCCAATGTGACTGGACACACACAGTATAAACACCATGACTGCCAAAGTAGACTTGACACACAGTATAAAAACCATGACTGCCAAAGTAGACTTGACACACACAGTATAAAAACCATGACTGCCAATGTGACTGGACACACACAGTATAAACACCATGACTGCCAATATGACTGGACACACACAGTATAAAAACCATGACTGCCGATGTGACTGGACACACACTATAAACACCATGACTGCCAATGTGACTGGACACACAGTACAAACACCATGACTGTCAATGTGACTGGACACACACAGTATAAACACCATGACTGCCAAAGCGGACTGGACATACACATTGTAAAGACCATGGCTGCCAAAGTAGACTGACCACAACGCTATAACTGAAATATTGTTAAATGTGGCGTTAGAGACCATAATCCATAACCATAACCTAAAGTAGACTGGACACACACATTATAAAGACCATGACTGTACACTGGACAGACACGTAATAATGATAATGACTTCAAGGAATAGTTACAGTTTCCTATAAAACGTATCGTGATACATATCAAATATCGCGATACGTATCGCTTGTGGAAAAAGTGTATCGTTACACCCCTACTGGACACACACTTTATAAACACTGTTACTGCCAAAAGTGGACTAAACAGACACACATTATCAACAACATGTCAATGACTGAAGTCCATTTATAAAGACTACGACTGCCAAAGTAGACTTGACACACACAATATAAAAACCATGACTGCCAATGTGACTGGACACACACAGTATAAACACCATGACTGCCAAAGTAGACTTGACACACAGTATAAAAACCATGACTGCCAAAGTAGACTTGACACACACAGTATAAAACCCATGACTGCCAATGTGACTGGACACACACAGTATAAACACCATGACTGCCAAAGTAGACTTGACACACACAGTATAAAAACCATGACTGCCAATGTGACTGGACACACACAGTATAAACACCATGACTGCCAAAGTAGACTTGACACACAGTATAAAAACCATGACTGCCAAAGTAGACTTGACACACACAGTATAAAAACCATGACTGCCAATGTGACTGGACACACACAGCATAAACACCATGACTGCCAAAGTAGACTGGACACACACAGTATAAAAACCATGACTGCCAATGTGACTGGACACACAGTATAAACACCATGACTGCCAATGTGACTGGACACACAGTATAAAAACCATGACTGCCAATGTGACTGGACACACACAGTATAAACACCATGACTGCCAATGTGACTGGACACACAGTATAAACACCATGACTGCCAATGTGACTGGACACACACAGTATAAAAACCATGACTGCCAATGTGACTGGACACACATAGTATAAAAACCATGACTGCCAATGTGACTGGACACACACAGTATAAAAACCATGTCTGCCAATGTGACTGGACACACACAGTATAAACACCATGACTGCCAATGTGACTGGACACACACTATAAACACCATGACTGCCAATGTGACTGGACACACAGTATAAACACCATGACTGTCAATGTGACTGGACATACACAGTATAAACACCATGACTGCCAAAGCGGACTGGACATACACATTGTAAAGACCATGGCTGCCAAAGTAGACTGACCACAACGCTATAACTGAAATATTGTTAAATGTGGCGTTAGAGACCATAATCCATAACCATAACCTAAAGTAGACTGGACACACACATTATAAAGACCATGACTGTACACTGGACAGACGTGTAATAATGATAATGACTGTCACCGCAGACTGGCCACACACATTAAAAAGACTGTGACTGCCAAAGCAGATGTCACACACACATTATAAAGACCATCATATACTAATTCAGCATCCTCTCAAAATTAAAATAGTTTCCTTGGTGATGGTAGGACACACCGCTTAGGTTGGATAGATATGGCTCTAGTCTTTTCTTTTTTTTCTAATATTCACACTGGGATTTAGGGTTAGGGTTATGGTGTTTAACTCCACTTTCAACAATATTTCAGTTATATCGTGGAGGTCAGTTTTATTGGTAAAGGAAACCGGAATTACCAGGGAAAACCACAGACCTGCCGCAAGTCACTGACAAACTTTATCACATAATGTTGTATAGAATCACAATACACCTCGTCTGAGCGGGATGTGAACTCAACGTTAGTCATGATAGGCACTGATTGCATAGGTAGTTATAAATCCAACTACCATATGATCACAACCACAACTGGGATTTAGACCCAGACCAATGAAACAGATATGACACATACATTTGTCAAGTTAATTACTGAATGCGTAAATTTCTCATGTCAAAGTGCCATTTCAAAAATATAATTGGGAAATGTAATTGAATAAAATTGCAGAAAGATTAAGTTTTGCCTCAAATATCAAAGAACTTGATGAAACAGATGACTCTATGAGATTCAAAATTTCTATTTTCTCAGTAATTATTGCCCCATTCATTGAACACTATTTTGGAATTTGTGAGAAAATTGTCCTCATTCTTACATTTAACTTCAAAGCCTTATGTCTATTTAACCTTTGTAATAAAATGCTACAAATAAAATAAATCACTAATGTCAAATTTCATTCATGACTTTAAAACATTACTCTACTGAAAATAGACAAAACAGGTAATTATTCAGGATCCAGCACAGGTATTTTTTTTCAAAATAGACATAAAATTTAGAACAAATTACAGAAGACATGTGAAAATGCATCTGAAAAGTACAAGACTTCTTTTATTTGTGAAATAACCATTTGACAATGATTTGTTGGTTTTTTTTTAAATCTAAATTTAAAAAGAATAAGAATAACCAACATGCTGTTCATTCAATTTCTCACGCAACATCTGACTTGATGCTTGATTGTTTTTTTTTTGCTTAGTCAAAAGATTTTTTTTTCAGGCTATTTAAAGGGGCATTATCTGCCAAAATCGTAAATTTTTGTTACCCATAAAAACTATCAGATATGATTGATGCCTTAATAAAACGTGTTTCTGTAACTTATAAATGTTATGAAATGTACGCACATCGGGGAAAAAGGTGCAACTGCTCGTATTTTGAGATAGATCAAGAAATGGACGCCATCTTATTAATTATCGGCATTGTTAACGGAGTTTGTCGAATCGTCATTAAATCAGTACAACAATGCACTATTTATTATTTTCTGTGAATCTGCTTTTAGTCGGCGTTAATTACGGACAAAGAACCATGCAAGTTTGCTGTTAATAAGCGACAAAATACAAATTATTCGATTTTACCTGTCACTAGTAAGGTCAGTTGCATACGGAGAAAGCGAGGTCAAATTATTTGCCTGCAAGGAATTAATAAATCGATGGTAATTTTCGTTCTCAAAAGGCGAAAAGTGGTACGATAAGCTGTTTAATGTGAAATATTTACCTTTATTTAATCATTTTAAAGCTATTTACCAATTTCCAAAACATATAAATTTCTTGGTCAAAATCGTAGCTAATGCCTCTTTAAAATTTTAGTAAAAATAAAAAAAGTTAAAATTTTGGAATTTGACACTTTCTGGCAACATTTGGTTGAAATATTTCAAAAAAATAAGAAAAGATTGAGGAAATCTGTTGACATACTAATAGCTTAGACTACAATTTTTTTTTTTTTTTTGCACCTTGGGACCCCTGATTTGGCTACAATCCCTAAAAACAACTCCAACCTTTATTCAGTGCCATTAAGGGTCATTGTGTTAATTCAGAAGAATTGGTTGACCAGAAAAAAGTTATTGTATCACTATGGAAACCTTTACATGTCTACAGACAGACATCAACCAATCCATAACACAAGAACACCATCACAAATTATTGTGGCTCTATAAAAATTCAATTCAATTTAAGGTGTATTTGTTGTTTCTCACATCATCATTAGAAACATACATATGCACCCAAAATAGAGTCCCACAATTTGTTTTCCTGCAAGCGTAACTATACATAAAAATTACACTGT
Source organism: Bathymodiolus brooksi (assembly GCA_963680875.1). Classification (NCBI taxonomy): domain Eukaryota; kingdom Metazoa; phylum Mollusca; class Bivalvia; order Mytilida; family Modiolidae; genus Bathymodiolus; species Bathymodiolus brooksi. Next base: position 39,743,489 of record OY804578.1, on the reverse strand, counting down.
ACAACAGTTGAAATACAAAAAATATATGACATGCCACAATACAGCTGAAATACTGCTAAAGTTGGCATTAAACACCAATCAATCAATATTAGAACATGAAGAAATAACGGTGTTGTATGCCTGTGTGAGTTTTATTCTTGTCTGTGGCAAAGTATACTTGATATAAAATTGTGTAATAAAGTCAGCCATTGGCATGTGGCAGGTTTGTGGCTTTCTCCACTAATGAAACTGACTACCACCAGTCATCAACTTTAGCCGTGGTCCAGTGGCCCACGGCCAGTGAAAATTGATTCGGACCAGTGACTTTTGCCAATTTTTTTCAATAGAATCTATGTAAATATTATAATTTTGAAGTTTTCGGGCCAGTAAACTTTAAAGTCTAATTTTGAAGACTGTACCACTATATATATACAATATACATGTACCTATACAGTCTTCCAAATGAAATTTAGAATTTACAGGTCCAACTCATTTATTTTTATATATAGTTCTTTAAAAAAAAACTGGATAATTGATTGGTCCGAATAAAGTTTTACTGGTCTTGGGCCAGAGGCCTAGTGCTAATCGTGAGAACTGCCTGTAACTTAAATATTGTAGAAAGTGGCATTAAACACCAAAAGCCAGTTTATAATGTAACAACACTTGCAATTTAAAATTTATGGATTGGAAATTTATAGCAAATTAAGTCTTTGGCTCTAGTCTGAATTCAATTAATGGTCTCCACCCCCTTTAAGAATGTTTGTTTTTCATTAGTATTATTTCGACATGAATGAACTTTCACGTAGCATCAAAATAGTAGTCTTTTGAACAGACATTTATATGTATTATTTGACCGCAAATGAGCAAATGACGAATGGTTATGCTAATTACACCTTTTAATTACATAAAATGTACTTCAAAGTTCTCAAATTTATTGAATCAAATTTACAAATAACAAATTGCAGTCATATAAACATGCATATTCAATTCACAGCTACCAGTCCTTTTAATGGTTTACCACTGGCATGAAGGCTACTTGGGCTTATCTGCAAAACAAATCCAAAGGACAAGGCAAAATAGGTGTGGCATAAGACTGCTTGGTCCATGTTAATGTTCCTTTGATCCTCTTTTAAGGAAGCTGTTTTCCCCACAGCCAGAAAAAAATTAAAAAAAACAAAATTCTAATTATTTTTTTTATCAGATGAGAAATGTGAAATTTTTCTTCAAATTTTATCCTAAAAAATATTTGTTGAAAACTGCAGTCAGCTTATTTATTTTTTGCATTTTTCAGGTCAAGATATTTTTCTATATAATTTGGCAATAAACATTTAAAACAAAAACATACTCCAGCCCCTCAAAAAAAAAAAAGTTAAATGACTTTCCCCCCTTAGCACAAAGTTTTTCTTTATTAATATTGCAAGACTTGTCACAAGCTTTACAATTATAAAGATTTGATTTCAGGGTCCCCACCTTTCTGCTCCTAGACCTCCAAGTTACACATTGAGGGTCCCACCTTCTGTTCCTAGACCTCCAAGTTACACATTGAGGGTCCCACCCTTCTGCTCCTAGATCTCCAAGTTACACATTGAGGGTCCCACCCTTCTGCTCCTAGACCTCCAAGTTACACATTGAGGGTCCCACCCTTCTGCTCCTAGACCTCCAAGTTATACATTGAGGGTCCCACCCTTCTGCTCCTAGACTTCCAAGTTACACATTGAGGGTCCCACCCTTCTGCTCCTAGACTTCCAAGTTATACATTGAGGGTCCCACCCTTCTGCTCCTAGACCTCCAAGTTACACATTGAGGGTACCACCCTTCTGCTCCTGGACCTCCAAGTTACACATTGAGGGTCCCACCCTTCTTCTACTAGACCTCCAAGTTACACATTGAGGGTCCCACCCTTCTGCTCCTAGACCTCCAAGTTACACATTGAGGGTCCCACCCTTCTGCTCCTAGACCTCCAAGTTACACATTGAGGGTTCCACCCTTCTGCTCCTGGACCTTCAAGTTACACATTGAGGGTCCCACCCTTCTTCTCCTAGACCTCCAAGTTACACATTGAGGGCCCCACCCTTCTGCTCCTAGACCTCCAAGTTACACATTGAGGGTCCCACCCTTCTGCTCCTAGACCTCCAAGTTACACATTGAGGGTCCCACCCTTCTGCTCCTAGACCTCCAAGTTACACATTGAGGGTCCCACCCTTCTTCTCCTAGACCTCCAAGTTACACATTGAGGGTCCCACCCTTCTGCTCCTAGACCTCCAAGTTACACATTGAGGGTCCCACCCTTCTGCTCCTAGACCTCCAAGTTATACATTAAGGGTCCCACCCTTCTGCTCCTAGACCTCCAAGTTACACATTGAGGGTTCCACCCTTCTGCTCCTAGACCTCCAAGTTACACATTGATGGTCCCACCCTTCTGCTCCTAGACCTCCAAGTTACACATTGAGGGTCCCACCCTTCTGCTCCTGGACCTCCAAGTTACACAAGCAGAGGATACCTACCTGAATTATTACATCTATTTCTACTAGCTGTTCACAACAGGTAACATGCAGCAAATGGTAAAAAATAAACAAATAAATCACTATTAAAAACATAGCATAGATTGACTTTATATATATTGACATTCATTCATGCAGGCTTTAAATGGTCCTGTTTATATATATATATATATATATATATATACATGTCTTACATCTCCCTTCATCCAAACAAATTTTTTTTTTTTTATTGCCATTCTTAACTGTCATAACAAATATATTTTTCACATTTTCAAATCAACCTGAATTTACTTGTAAATTATACAAACAAAAAAAAGAGTTTTGAATTGAGCAAATATTTTTAAAAGCTTTTGATAGAGTAAAAAATGTGACTTCATCTGATTCAAAAACAAACTTCTCTGCTTTTTTAGTTTTTATGCATTTACTTTAATGAAATGGCTAGTCCAGAACATATCGGTATACTAGTCGGGATAAGGACGATTTTCCATGAGTAGTGAATATCTGGAGTAGGGTTATGGTGTTTAAGTGGCGTTAAACACCATTATAACCCTAGTCCAGATATTCACGCATGGAAAATCTTCCCTATCCCTACTTGTATATCAATATGTTGACTTTCCATGAATGGTATAGCGAGGAGAAAAAATTAAATAATTTATCAGAAAATAAACAGAAAACATCCTTATTATTTGGAACATTGTAAGTATAATCTTTATTTAGAGTCAGAAGGATATTGTTGAAAGTGGCACTAAACATCATAACCACAAATAACATAGAATCAGAAGACAATATATTCAATGCCAACTTGTAATTGATGATTGAATACATTCAGTCTTCATGGCCATGTGTTTTATTTTTATTTATCAATAATTAATGCAAGTAAAATGTGCAATTAAATAAAAGTTAAATTCAGTAGTCAACATCACATGTATTCACAGTCTGTGGCTTGTATTTTTGCTTCAATGTATGTCATCAAGCTAGTTTCAATATTGCCAAGAATAACTGACTATGGCTCCAGCCTACATGTTTAGTTAGTTCTCTATGATACTTTAATTAAGAGAACACTTATACAACACTCCCATCTCAATGTGGTCTAAAAACAGATCGATTGTGGTTAATTCATGACTACTAGCTTTTTTTTTTTAGCAGATGCAGTAATTGATATAAATTTTCAAAGTACAAGTTTTTTTTTGTTCAAAACATAATAATTAAATGTAATGTATCTACATACTTATTTTTGTTTTGTTTATGTTTCTGTCATGTTCAATTAATTATTCTACGAATATTAAATAAATAAAAACTTATGTATTAATATATTATTTATTATAAGCTTTGGACATTGTCTGAATTACAATGAGTCCCCTTGATAGGCCTCTTACCCTTCAATACCCCCCCACGACATGGCCGAAACTGGACACACAAATACACAACATAAACGTACCATGTTTGCTAGCCTGCTTCCCCATCATCAGAGAACAGTTCCATCAAAATAAAACAATCCAATCACAAACTTAATCCTATTAACCAACAAATATTTGCAGAATAAACCACTTTTTACACAAAAAATCCACTTTATAAATTTGCACCACTGCTTGTGTTCTCAACTATCGATCGTGAACTGTAAAAGGTAGGCGGGACTCTTGTGTATTTGACTGACAGCTTGTCGCGTTAAAGGGGAAATATCAAACACACTTTCGTCCCAATGTTATTCATTTTTTTAGTATTTGTTCTCTTGCGTGTTATGGGAAATAAATGATTTTAAATTTAATTACTTATTTAACTATATATCTACTAAACTATTACGTTTTCATTTATAATAGGTCTAAACTTGTTAAAAATTATAAAATCCGTATCCTTTTGATCTTTATCGCAATATTTCCATTCGTTGTGTATTCGAGTGTTTATACGAGAAATCGTTCTTTGATCTATGCCGACAGACCGAGATAGGCCTTGCTACTAAGCATGTTAACATGCTTTCAACTATTTTATTTATTTTATATCAACAAAAATTAATATGGGACAGACCTACTGAAAGATAAAGGGATATAGTTTAGCTTTAAAGATTATTGAAAACATTTCTTTTTGTTTTGCACAAAAACTAACAAATTAGACGAAAATCTAAACATGAACCATTCAGGTTTGAACTTTATAAAAACCCTCCCTTACTTTTATTGTTTATGTTATAATATATATATAATATCTAATTGTGAACCGTTATCGATGTTTTTCAAGTAATTTCCCATATATTTTGTTTCAGACAAACTAAAATCTCGTAGTTTATGACGTTTCAGTTAGTTAATGTCCAATGGAGACAATTTCATCATAAATCAACTTTCTGATATGATACTAAAGTTACATTTATCTAGAAATGATATAATTCAAAATTAATAATAATAATATTTTATGTTATACAATATTAATAATAATAATTATATATCCGTGTTAAATATACAACTGTGGATGATGCACTGTCTCTTAATCTATTACAGGGATCACTATGCTTGTCAAAATTATTGATTACAAAATTGTATATTTACATGTATTTGTATGTCTTGTATGTTAAATCCAATCAATCTAATCATACCAATTAATGTAAATATTGTGATTTTCATGTAATTATACTGCCTATCATGGGCGTCTTTAATTGACAAATAAACATATTCTATTCATTCGTGGTCATTTGACAAAGCAAAAATCCTATTTCTTTACGGAGATTGATTCGTGATCGGGGCGCAAAATCCTATTTCTTTACGGAGATTGATTCGTGATCGGGGCTTGCGCCCTACCCCTCTCCCCACACCTTCTCGCTTGAGATGTCATCACTCTATATATATGTACTGGCCATGAGGACAACAGCAAGTCTATGTCACCCAAGACACAAACTATTGCCCGACGTGAAGCGGAGGGAAATAGCTGATGTCGAGGTAGACAACGAACTTGCTATTGTCACCATAGTCAATTCATAATTGTAAACAATGCAACTACAAATAAAACTTTTGAATAATATGAAGAAAGAGTGGGCGAGTGATTGTTTGTTGTTTAGCACTAATTGATTGTGTTTGTTTGTTTGATGATGTTTAACGCCACTTTCCACACTATTTCAGTTATATCGTGGCGGTCCGTTTTATTGGTGGAGGAAACCGAAGGACACGGAGAAAACCACCGAACGCTAATTGAGTAGTCGTTCAACCTATATCATGGCGAGAACAAGTTGCATTTCGACGAGTTGATGATGTTCGCGTTGTATTAGACCAACACGATAAGCTATATTTTTATAGTGCTAGCTCACTGAAGCAACAATCCACGGATAGACATGTTGCTCCACTCGGACACACTATCCTGACTCTGAGCCAACAAGTCTTTGTTCATACTCCTTAATGTTTCATGCCGTTAGCGAAGGAGCAGCAAATAACAAGTATTAGTCTTTGGGATGGAAGTCACAATCTACCACACTAGAGGCGAGTGGGGTGTAAAATTTCGTGACCATTTGTTACCTACCTTTTATCATTTTTTCCGTGGTTCGTGTGAACACAGATTTCAAAACAGGTGAAGATGAGCAAAACTCTTTAACCGCAACATTTGTTATATTACGTGTATTTGTTGTTGTTGATAAAATGGTATTTTGGGTGTGTTGAATAGACTTTAGAAAAGGGACGAGTGTCGTACAGAAAGGAGAGACGGATCTATCGTTAGAGAGCATGTGCTCCGAAATCCTTATCTCTTAGTAGAATTGATGTTTTTGTTCTCATAACCATAGCACGGTTTGTTATCATCGATCTCTGAAACAGGCTTTAATCACACCGTCTTTCCATACTTTTATTTTAAGAAAAACCGAAGTATAACTTGATTGTCCCTGACAATTATACAGCTGACAGTGAATAGCATATGAAAACAAACCAGTTTTAAGTTTATAATTTTAATATTTTTTAGAAGGAAGAAAATAGATGGTATCAGAAGGACAAATTTTCAATCTCTACGCTCTTTCCTCTTTCATGACATATCACCCGATTTTTAACAGAACAGGAACTGCTACCCTCCTGGAGTAGCTGCGGAACCGTACCTTTTAAGATCGTTTTGTGACCATGGTCCCATTATCTACAGTCTTATGGACAGATTGAATCCACTTTCCCCAGTGACCAAGACTGTTTTAAACAAATGGGACAACAGACTACTCAAGTCTTTCAGATGACAGCATTATCAATTATCATTGAAAATATTTTTATTCTGAACATTTAGTTTTAACAAGATATTAAAACAAAATTCAACCCCATCGGTGGCGTATTGGTTAACGTGTTCGCCTCGAGTGCGGTGGATCGTGGGTTCGAGCCCCGGTCGGGTCAAACCAAAGACTATAAAATTGGTATTTGTTGCTTCTCCTCTAAGAACGCAGCATTAAGGAGAAAGAGCAGGGCTCGGAATCAGAAAATTGTACCCGCGGATTGTTGATTCAGTGAGCTAGCACTGTAAAAATCCAACTCAGCGTGTTGGTCTAGAACAAAACGGACCTCATCATCATCCCATTGAAAATTAACTTGTTCTCGCCATAGTATAGCTGAAAAATTGCTGAATTGGCGTTAAACAACAATCACTCACTCACTAACTAGAGCAAAATTCATAAAACACTCAGTTAACATTAACAATGTAATGAAATGAAATGCGCGATCAAGTTCACCTCAACAACTTAATCCAAGTTATTAAAGACCTAGAAAATGTATCAGCTGTCAGTACAGATTATGACTGATACAGAAAGAACAATAGAACTATACAATTAGCAAGCCACCGGACATCCGCATGCTGGACAACGGCCTCAAGCTCCAGTCATTCCACTCGTATTCAAATGTTATGTACGCAGTGGCACTATTCATGTGCCATTTAGATTAGAGTTGGAGATTGTTTTGTCTACCCCAAGCTAAAGGTATCGTAACGGACCATATCATTCGGATTCCAACTAGGCACATGAAGTGATTTATAGAATTAAACGTGTCTACGCAAAAAAAAATCGTGATGTGTACTGTAGGCTAATGTGTGTTTTTATATACATGTATACAAGATACAAGATACTTTATTTTCCAAATCAGAGCCCCTGGAGGGCATGATACAACATTTATAATTAGCACATACACAATAAATAAAGTAAAATATAATAATTATTTTATTACCATCAACCATGTCTGTCACAGATTAAAACAAAGGGAAGTAATTCAAGCAAGATTGTCTTAGTATACAAGATACAATACAATACAATACAATACAATACAATATTTTTATTCCAATTAGGGTCCCTCAAGGGGCAATAACAAATATACATTCATAATTATATCAACAGTTACAACAATACAGAATGGAGATATATGTTTTTAAACAAGACAATTCTTAACTATTTAAATGATATGTTACAAAAAATATATAAATAAATAAATAAATAGGCCGTGTTCGGCAGCACGACCCGAGATACTTTATATGTTACTTACAAGAGCATCATGCCTGTATTTAATGATACAACTTACTATGTTTTTGAAAATGGACGAGGCAGCGCACGATTCCAGGAGTCTGCATTGTCAATCACATAAAGTCGTTATCTATGGCATGGAATGGCGACTTAGACTGGTAGAAATCTGAACTCCACCACTAGCTAATAATACATTCCACTCCACGATGTCACGCCAAAATAAGAATTATATTTTCGAAATCGACATCGGACAAAATGGAAAATGTAAGGATTCGGATAACAGTATAAGCATAAAATCAATAGCAAATTTAACTAATGCGTAAGACAACACATTTATGGACTTAATCTATATATTCATGCGAAATTTTAATCCCGATTCATCCCGGACCTGTTCACATGCAAATCACCGGTTGCTAAATCCTCGTACTCATACCAGGGGCGGATCCAGGGGAGGCGCACCCGGCGCCCCCCCCCCCTCCTAAAATTGGAAAAAATATGATTTTTTTGCGTAAAATCATGATTTTTCACACGAAATACCCCAACAATTTTCGCGCCTCCCTCCGCTCGGCGCTAATTTTTTTAAGTGCGCCCCCCCCCCCTAACTTGAAATCCTGGATCCGCCCCTGCATACAAACATCCACTGTCGGTCCGTCGTCTCATCAATTCGACACAAAAAATGAACATTCGATCCATACTTATCAACGTTTCACATTTTACTTGTTTATATCATTGTCTCCCCCACTCCACGCGTTATCCCATTAAGAATCCGTTCGTTTCCAAAATTTTGAAATGTTTTTCATTGTGAGAAAAGAACTTTAAAAGTTAACGATTTGGAAAGCTACAGGGTCTTATAGTGAAGAGAATGAGAATGGGGTACCAATCCATATTTAAAACGAATCACATTAAATTTTCACCCAAAATAACACGAGTAGATAGCATCATGATTGCAGGGGCGGATTCAGGGGGGGGGGGGGCGCACCCGGCGCGCGCCCCCCCCCCCCCCTAAAATTGGTAAAAATATGATTTTTTTGGCGTAAAATCGTGATTTTTCACATGAAATACCCCAAAAATTTCGCGCGCCCCCCCTAATATTGGAAAAATATGATTTTTTTGGCGTAAAATCGTGATTTTTCACACGAAATACCCCAAAAATTTTCGCGCCTCCCTCTGCTCGGCGCAATTTTTTTAAGTGCGCCCCCCCCCACCCAAACTTGAAATCCTGGATCCGCCCCTGGATTGGTAGCATTTATAGTAGGGATTTTTATGGGTGGTATGGTGCTTAACGCCACTTTCAACAATATTTCAGTTATATCATGGCGGTCAGTTTTATTGGTGGAGGAAACCGGAGTACTCTGAGAAAACCACCGACCTGTCGCAAGTCACTGACAAACTTTATCACATACTGTTGTATCTAGTACACCTTGCCATAAGCGGGATTCGAACTCATATAAATTCAGTGGTGATAGGCACTGATTGCATAGGTAGTTGTAAACCCAACTACCATCAGGACCACGAACAGTCCCAGTATTGTTTGGGGTATGGTTTAAAGATTAAAGGTGTGCATAAAAACAGCATAATCAAACATAACCTGTAAATCTGCCAGGAGAAATCACGTTATTGATTCAATTGGATTGTGTTGGGTGTCGTCATAGATGTTTATTTTTGTGTATATAATTACTGCATATAAATGTATCTAGTTAATTATGACGAGTTGACAGATTCTTTGATCTTTCCCACGAGACAACTTACCATATGAAAGTTTTGTAATGCACCCCCACAGGTGCCAGTAATAATCACTGCACGACGAAATGCACTCTTATAATACTTATAGGGGTTTAGTGCGTTTCGTGCAATGCTTGACAATACCCCTGACAATACCGACCCATGTGAAAACCACTTTTTCAAATGTTCAGATTTTATGGCCAAGCATGTGATCAGATACACAAGTACTCAAAAACTTTTCTGTGAGATAAACACACTTTTTCAGAACAACATAAACCCACCCAAAATAGCATTTTATCAAAAAAAAAGATGTAGTGCTGAAAATGTTCGCTCATCTTCGACTATTTGGGTGAATCTGTGACCAAACATTCCACGAAAAAAAAAAAGAAGAAAAATAACCGATTCTAACAGAACGTTCTTCTTTCGATTTGTAGACAAATGAGCGATTTATCGATGATATAATCTCATTCGCACATGCGCCGGAGAATGTGACTGACTTTTCCATTGGCAGCATAAATTGTGTGCGACATTTTCGGCAAACGTAAATATAATATTAAATGACCGTCTTCCAATCTAAGTATACTACCGTATTTGTACTCTTAGACATATCAGAATCAAAACACATTCTGGCTTCACTGATTTATTTAAGAAATAAATCATGGAAGCCAGAATGTGTTGGGAGTTTTAACATGGATTGGCGGATATTAGTATTTTATCCCGAGCCAGAAGCGAGGGATAAAATTTACTAATATCCGCCAATCCATGTTAAAACTCAAAACACATTCTGGCTTCCATGATTTATTTCGATTCTGATATGTCTAAGAGAACAAACACGGTAGTATACTTTGAATGGAAGACGGTAATTTATACATACGCTTGCGGAAAATGTCGCACACAATTTATGTAACTCGAATAATACTGCGCCCTCTATCGGCATTATTCGAGTCACAATTTATGCTGCCAATGGAAACGTCAGTCACATTCATCGGCGCATGTGCTAATGAGATAATACGAAGAAATAATTCTGGTTTTTTTTAACAAAGGGAAAGAGTGAGGTTATGTTAGAATTCTTAATTTAGACCATTTCTTGAACCACGACATGTTTTAGATATAATTTTGATGGGTTAATACCTTTCTGGTATAAGGTTAGATACGATAACGTAACCCTCATTCCGCTTGTGCTCCAGTTAGGGTTACGAATCGGTCCCATTCAACGTGTGGGAGCAAATTAAAATTTTCGTTAAGTGAATATTTCAACTTTTTTTTTGCATATCTGGTCATAACTTATTAGTCCCTACAATATTTAAGTAATGGCGATACAAATAAGTGTTACAATACCTGTTTCTACCTTCACGATCGATTTGGAAAATTGTTTCTTATCCGCCATGGCACCTTACGTATACACTCGTCGCAACTTCGGCTGATTCCGTACCTTCATCATACCTCGTCCGTATTACGATAGCTCCCATTGGAACTACTTTCGGAAATCTTCAATGAAGGGGATATTAAAATAATTTCACATTCGAATATTCGTCTAATAATAATATATTTTCATTCGTCGCAATGTCGGCTGATTCCGTACCTTCATCAAAGACCAATATTTTTCAAAACAAACTCATCTATTGTCGCCATTTTATAACTTATTCGCGATGCGCAATGTTTGATTGAAGTGATACGGTCTTCCGGCGTAGAAATGTGACGCGTAGACGCATATCAAATACCGTATTACAGCCGAGGTATTGAGGGAGAGAAGCGGACTCACCCGAGGTTTGCCGATTGCTTACGTATACTCTCGTGATGGGCGGAGCCTATCCATATATGGATCTGAATGCCAAATATGAAAAACTTTACTATGAATAAGTATGATGTTTTACTACGATTGATCCAAAATAAGGATATCTCCAAAACGAGGCAAGTGCACGTGAAATAGCAACTTGTAAACAAAATGTCGGACAGAGAGAAGATTTCATGCATTCAAATTTTCAGATGGATACAAGTCTACCATGGATTGATGCAGCGTTTACTTAGCACCTCAAGGTTTACCTAAATATATTTATCTTTCACCCCCGTTAATTTTTCCAACCACTTACAACGGTATTAGGACAAAAAACCGCCCGGTGTGAATCCTCCAGGCGCTGCTCCCATACGTTGAATGGAACCGATTCGTGTCCCTCGCTGGGAGCAAAAGCGGACTGAGGGTTACGTTATCGTATCTAGTATAAGGTGTATGTCGTACAGAAAAGGTGGATGAACTGGCAGTGTTCGAGTGCTCGCAATTAGATATGTTAATGCTGGTGCAAAAATATTTGAAATTTACACCTGAAATCATCAATTATAACTTTAAATTAAATCATTTAAGTCAAATAAAAACTATATATCAATACAAATCTGAAACTAGTGAATGTTTGTCTTGTTACATAATAACTCGGCTACTTAAAACATAATATTGACCTGAATCAATGAATGTCAATGGTGTTGTTCATATAATTGCTTTGTTAAATGTCTATGATGTTGCCATAAAACCAGTAATGGTAAGCTGTGTATTAGTAAGGCTACTGTGTTGAGCTCAAGGTAAAGCTAATAGACCTGAAGCAATACAGGAATTTGTTTTCCCAAACTGTTATTAAAAATATTAATAATATTATAGGGTTAGGGTTAGGGTGTTTAACGTCATTTTCAAAAATGTTTTAGTTATATCGTGGAGGTCAGTTTTATTGGTGGAGGAAATCGGAGTACCCGTAGAAAACCACCGACCTGCCGCAAGTCACTGACAAATTTTATCACATAATGCTGTATCGAGTACACCTCTCCATAATCGAGGTTCGAAACCACAACTTTAATGGAGATAGGTATTGCACAGGTAGTTGTAAATCCAACTACCATACGATCACGACCACGACGATCCCTCCCAATCTAATTTAAATTAGATCTCCGCACTCGCGGCGACTACAAAACAACCGATAGAAAATAGCGAGCAAGTGAGGAGATCTAATTTTTATTAGATTGGATCCCTCCCAGTATAATGGTAAGTTGTATGTCAGTGACACAAATGAAATACACACCGTCCCTATGACAGGACGGAAATGGGTACCTCGTGAATAGAGAATGCTACCCGTCTTGTACGTAAAAAGCAACTTTAAAGCAACGTTGTTTCATAGGAGTTGTCGTTGACGGTCCGTTGCATATCAAGAAGATTAAAATGTGCGAATCTCGGTAAGACTATTGCTTTGAATACACAGGAACAATCGCAACTTCGCGTTCCCCAGCAATTTGGAGTTAATAGCTCGTTTAGTTTAGCGCACTGGAACCACGTGAAGATAAGAAGAGTTTGAAGATACCAAAGGGGTAATCAGGATCCGTAAATCGAAGGAAAGGAAGTCAGACAACACAATACCGAAAGAAAAAGGGCAAAAGGACAAACAACGATCTACAAAGCATACACATAAAACTAAAGATCGAGTGACACGACCCCCACTAAACACTGGGGGTAAACTCAGGTGCTCCGGAAGGGTAAACAGTTCCTGCTCCACTAGTGGCACCCGTCGTGTTAATCTAGTTACAAACTCGATGATAAGTCATGAATGAGCAAAGGACCGGGAACTCTAAATTGTCTCTATTTTTGATAATGTTTTATCATAGCGGTAGCGTTTATGCATAAAGTACACATTTTAAAAAGAAGAAAAAAACATCTTTTTTAAAGTATGCTGATTTTTTGACATGGACGACCACTCAGATTTAAGTCTCTGAAGAAGACATGATATACAGTATACTAGTATGAACTACTTCGTCATGCGGGGTACATCGACAGTGACCCATGGCCACTCAGATAAAATAAGATAAGTTTTATATCGGCATGTTAAAACAACATAAGCTCTAGAGAGCTTTTACCGACATACACAGCACAAAATAAATAACAGTTAAAAACAACAAAAGCGTACTTGGAGATAATCTGGACGTGGTCAACCGCATGTTTCCGACGATGTGCAGTGTATACTCCTAAAGTGGTGTTCGATGATTGTGCAGACAATTCAAATATACAATGCGGGACGTAAATGACTGCATGCACGTTCCTTGCACGTTAAGCAAAACGTGCAAAAACACTTTATCAGCAGTAAAAATCGCTGGTTCGTTTCTAGGCAACATTTTCACACTCTCCTTCAGTTGTTACATGTAATCTAAAGTATGCACTCATAGCCTCGTCCCATTGATACTTGTATATACAGATACAGCTAAATATTTACCATGTGATGTAAAATAACAATCGCAATCAATGTTTGTATTGAAATCCGACATAAGGTTCAAGTGCATATTATTTATTAAACTTGTCTCGATTGGGTCAATGACAAAAGATAGCTGTGCAAAATCTTTCAAGTGGTCTTTGATCTGAAGATTTCAAACATCCACGTTAACGTTGGCGTTAAACACGATCAATCAATCATTCGCAATAACTAAACTGATATCCATCTTGTATTTGAAAATAATTCTAAATGGTTCAGACTTTTGTTACAGACCCGTCTCCACCTCCGAACTAGTCTATGTAAACATCAGAATATAATTTACGTCATCGAGGAATATATATTTCAATTTATTCAATGAAATAAATATAATTATGTGTGGAAAAATACGAGACGACCCTATATAATATAGTTTGTGAAATGTTTAATATTACAGGGTATAATTTTCTTTGTGAAATGGCAAATGATCCTACATCTTAAATGATATGTTTAAGTTTAAACAAATCTATCCACGGGAAAGTTTAAATACGCACCCTTTAATAACATAATTTATTCAGATTTTTTTGCGCATTTTACGAGCCATGTTAGAAAAAGAATGAATACTAGTAGCAGCACAATAAATACAGTTTACTTGGAATGCAGTTACACATAGCTTTCTTTGAAGGGTTAGGGTTATGGTTAGTTCTAATAATAAAACCGTAAATGCTCGCTTACTTGCCGAGACACAAGTTTGTCACAGGAGCTACATTATTACAGCTAGGTTATGGTGTTTAGCGCCTATTTCAACAATATGTCAGTTATATAGTGGCGTTCACCTTCATTGGTTGAGGAAACGGAGTACCCGGAGAAAACCACCGACCTGTCACTGACAAACTTTATCACATAATGTTGTATCGAATACACCTCGCCATGAGCGGGCTTCGAATTTTAGTGATGCTGGGCACTGATTGCACATGTAGTTGTAAATACATCTAACATACGATCACGATGGACCCGCAGCCTTTGAACTAAATTTCTTTTGTTCAATGACTTTAATTTGAATTATTTAATTTCGATGTTCAAAAGAATTATGATAGATTGATTAGTGTTTAACGCCAACTTTAGCAGTATTTCAGCTATATCGTGGCGTGTCAAGATAAGTATGTGCAATGTGCATTACTTATAAAACTGTTGAATTGAAGAACTGCAAATATATTAATTCTAGATCTGGTAATTTATCTTATAAATTTAGAACGTAGATGTTTTCTTTTCTCTATCACTACCAAGACGTTTACCAGACGTGGTTGTATACATGAGTAACACGGCGGGTGTCTTATAAGAAGCAGAAACAGCTTACCCTTCGTGAGCACTTGAGTTCACCCCCGGCATTGTTGATGGGGTCCGTGTTGCTCATCTTTTTAGTTTTTTGTGTTGTTCTATTATATATGTGTCTTTTCGCTCTGGGCTCCGTGTTGTGATGTCCGTTATGATTTCCGCATAAAACAATGTTCGGTTCGTCCTTACTGCCAGTTGTTTGTAGGAGGACTCATGTCTTTTTTACGTTATTTGTGTTTGCTTGCGTAATGTGGTGTCCAACACATATTGTGTTGTGTTTTGTTTTGTTTTCTTCGTCTTGTGTACACTATGTTGTCAGTTTATCTGGATTGACCATCGTTGATTGCCCCTTCAGTGTTATCTAACGTTTAATTAATTTCTAATTCGAAATAAGAAAGTCAAAGAGAAAAAGTGTTGCATTTCGGCCATTATAACTTGAACCTTGATTTTAGAAGCATTATGCTGATCCAGTTAAGACGGTTACTGTTATACCTGTTCAGAACCAATGTTTAGAGTTGTTCGTGGTAATGTCAAGTACGTTTTGATCAGGTGAAAGTCAGTATGTTTCATGCTGGGCAGGTTAGGAATGTTCAAAGTTGACAATATGTGCAGTTTTTAAGCACACCAGCCACTAATAATCCATCAGTTTTTTTAAGAGAAGATATCAAAGGGTAATCATGAGTGGTAAATCAAAGGACAATGACCAAACGAAAAAGGACAAAAAGACAAACAATGATCTACAAAACATTGCACATAAAACAGGATAAACACATCCAAGGTCGGACTATCTCCTACGTGATGATGGTTTAGGTGTATCCAAGACCAAACGTACCATCATCGAAAACTGCTTTCGATTTAACAACAGAAAAATAATAATAAATCGACAAGCAAAATCACACGGTGGTATTATTGTTTCCAGTAGAAATTATTCTGCAAACTATCGATAATGTATAGTCAGACTTATGTGCATCGTTCGCGTTGTCAATATTTGATTGTGCGTATATGAATACATATCTCATGTCGCGAAGTTATGGAAAAAACACAAAGAGAAGCAATTATTATTTTTTTTTTATTAATCCCTTTGATATTGAACATAACAACGAGATGTTCTGTACCAAATGAGGTTGAAAATGATATATTATGGTCAGACCAGGAAGCGTTCTACATCTTTGTACTGGAAAGTTTGGTTGACAAATGCTCTTGAAAGCAGATTGAAAATAATTGCATCTGCAAATGTTAGAAAAATAAAAAGAAGTCGGTTGAACTGAAAGCAGAGAAAAACCTATTAATAAATTAGCTATTTGCCATTTTTCTTTTCTTTCTGAAGAAAATAATATGTCTAGAAAGAGTATTATATTTTCCCTTGGGGCCTGTTCCTTCGTCATGTACCAAAGCTGCGAGATGCCCAGTGGAAATGGGTATCAAAATTTATGTATTTCATTTTGCGTTCGTGACTGTCGCCATGAATAAACATACATCTGCGTTTCATACGAAATATGTTTGTTGCCGCTCTTCGAACATTCAATTAATGCGTTTAGTTATTAAATTTATCATGGGTAAAGGGAAACAAACCCAACTTTAATTGTATTATTATATACTCACTTGCACAGGTAACTTGTTCAACGATTTTTTTATGTTGAAAATTTAGCAATACATTAAAACAGAAATTAACATTTCTATCAAAGATAAAGAGAAAATCAGAAATGTGAAAATTCTTCAAATTCAATTTGACAGTATTTTTGTTTGTTTGTTTGATGGTGTTTACCGCCACTTTACTATATATATCTTTATTTCTGATAACATTTGTTAATACAATGGTGTACAGTATGCAGTATACTATCAACAATATTTCAGTTATATCGTGGTCGTCAGTTTTATTGGTGGAGGAAACGAGAGGACTCGGAGGAAACCACCGACCTGTCGCAAACTTTATCACATAATGTTGTACACCTCACCCTGATCGAGATTCTAACTCACAACATCAGAGGTGATAGGCACTGATTGCATAGATAGTTGTAAATGCAACTACCATACAATCACGGCCACGACGGCCAATCAGTTTGACAGTAGACGAAGAATTTAAGCTAAATATGCCGAAATGAACCATATGGTACAAGGCCAAAACAAAGCGCATGCGTAATGAATTTCTAAGCTTTTCAGAAATGCAGATATTTTCATAACTTATTAAGTTCCATTACATTTTGTACTGACAACAACTGCATGAGTTCGAAACATTAAAAGAATCAAAATATATCCTGTGTCATCTGTTAGACAGTCACTGCATAGCTATCAACCAATCTATGATGACGACCGGAAAAGTTACGAAGTGAACATTTCAATTTAAACGACATTACCCCTCTGTAAGAAATTAGCTCATCAGATTATCTGGAACGGTAATCAATTTTCATGTGAATCAGACTTAAATTGAGTGCTTTTGATACCCTTAATTCATATTGATAGATACGATTCAGTAGGTCACCAAATCGTACATGCATGTACAATGAATGACGTCCGCCTCATACGAATATAGAAATAAGTCGGCCAGAAGAGGAGCGCAATTGGTACTCATTTGAATGCTAACTGTCTTGAAAAACACGACCACCAAAGACAACAAATATGCTGCCGATCAAAAAGTCTATGTTAATTCTTATTTTATTATAATTCGCCAATACTTCTTTCCTGTTGCTTTTTCTAGGAGAATCCGCTAAAATTATCGTATGACCGCGTCGGCAAATACTTTCCCCCAACAACAGACTTCGCGCATGCAATCAACCGAACATTAGAAAAAAATTACATGGCTCTTGCCTTCCCGACACTACTTGTCTTGCCAACAGCTGTATACTTTGATTATTAATTTAAATAATGGAAAACATTGACTTTTAATTTCAAATTCAAAATGAAAATTTCCATTTAGTGCTGTGTTCTGCATACCCTTTTGCCATTTGCAACCTTGTTGTACCCCCTACATTCATTCATTACATGTCTTTTTTTTTCTTTTTTTTTTCATGTATCAAGCACCGTATCTGATTTACGTTTTTGTATGTATAAAGCATATAATAATAACTGATAATATATTTGTATGTATATTTCACAATCATCGCTTTCATCAATATGCGTGAAATTACTGTAATTGTTCTGCCCCAAAAGACACTTTTAATTGGCAATAAAGAAACTGTTTTTATTTTATGACATTTCACACTGATCATCTTTGCTATTAACTAAGGAAGTATGTATGAATTCTAAAATGTTTTGTGATAATCGGCAAATTCCTATATACAGAGAATTGAGGAGAATCAAACATGCTGTTTATAGTCATTATAATTCCAATAAAACAGCAGACAATTTTATGGCATTTAAAGGGAAACTTCGCAAAACAAATATTTTTTTATATGTTTTTCCTGATGTATAAATATGGATGTTTATATGTATATTAGCGTTTTATTATGTTGGATAAGGGAATGAAATCGATTTTAAAATTCTGTCAACGATACATGGAAGTCGCCATTTTGATAGCATCTCAATACCAAGTATCACGTGACGTCCAAATACCAACACGACCCAAAACAAGCGTGACAAACCAGTGTCCTCATTCAGTGTCGATATGGCTTATCAGGCGTACGGTTGTTTAAATCGACAAGGGTATGTAAAAAGCCTATTTTGTTTTCCTGACCCCGTGAAAAAGAAAGAGCTCTACTTGACTTGGCTGACAAACCTCAGAATAGAAAGATTCACCAGTACTAGGAAAAAGTTGGTTTGCGAAGACCATTTCGAAACTTCCTGTTTCGAAGGAAACTTGATGGTAATTCTTTTTATTTTTCTTATTATTTTAAATATATGAATTTATTACACAATCAGTTTCTGCAGATTTACGTTTTGTTTCTATAGATATGCTTAGATGGCAAAACAAAAGAAACGTCCGTCTTTAAATGAGACACATTTACAAAAGATTTTTTTCCAAAATTGAAGAACTACGAAATTAAGTGAAAAAAGAAAGTTACAGGGTAGGAAGCCATAAAATTGAGAGGATTATGTAAACATATAATCTGTAATAGTTTTCATTTGACAATTACAGACGATGAGTATTATAAATACTTTTAAAGTTTATTATACAAAACTTCAGGGTACATCTCTTACGTAATATAATAATTTGTTTATGGTAATATAATATTCGTATTCGCCAACAGTTATATGCTGATGACACTGCATTGTTAGCTGAGACAGCAAATGATCTCCAAACTCAACTGGATGCTTTTTATGAATATTGTAATTTGTGGAAATTAAAAGTAAATGCAGATAAAACCAAAGTAATGGTGTTTGGAAATGGGAGATTACCACAAAATTTGAGCTTCAGCTATGATAATCTAAATCTTGAGATAGTTAAAAATTTCAACTATCTTGGGATTATTTTTACTAGAACAGGAAATTTTAGTTTAACAAAAAAACATCTAGCTGATAAAGCACTAAAAGCTATGTATGAAGTTTTGAAAATGGGAAGAATGTATAAACTATCAATAAAATGTCTACTTGATCTATTTGACAAAATGATTAAACCCATCCTGTTATATGGCTGTGAAGTGTGGGGCTTTAGTAACAATGATATTCTGGAAAAAATACATCTAAAATTTTGCAAGATTCTTTTAAATTTAAAAACATCAACGCCTAGCTATATAGTGTATGGTGAACTAGGGCGATACCCTATATATATTGATATTAAAATCAGAACCGTATGTTACTGGGCAAGACTTATAGTTGGTAAACAAACAAAGTATTCTAATATATTGTATAGACTATGTCGTCAATTGAATGAAAATCATAATATGCAGTTTAGTTGGATATTGTTTGTAAAACAAATATTTAATGAGTGTGGCTTCCCAAATATATGGGAAACAGAACTTTTTGACAATGTAGATTATTTGAAATGTGTAATTAAACAGCGATTAGAGGATCAGTTTCTTCAAAATTGGAATTCTTTAGTACAAAATTCACCTAAAGCCATAAATTATAAAACATTTAAAACAGAGTTTAAATATGAAGAATATTTAAATATTTTAGAAATAAAAGATGCAATTTTGCTTTGCAGATTTAGAACAACAAATAATAAACTCCCCATCGAAACAGGGAGATGGCAGAACATTCCAAGAGAAAATCGTAAATGTATATTATGTAATAGATCCCAAATTGGAGAAGAATACCATTATATTTTTGAATGTATTTATTTTAACCAAAAACGTAAGCAGTCACTGTTAAATTATTTCATATATAGACATAATATTATCAAATTTTCTGAACTTATGTCAAGTAAAAGAAAACCAATACTGAAGAAACTCTGTCATTTTATAAGTGCTATCAATACCGGTGTTTGTCCTCCAGGCTCTTAATCCTTTGTAACCTCTCTCCTAATTTATATATATGTTGTAAATAGTTGTTGTTATTTTGATTTTATTGTTATATCTCTTTACCATTGTTATACATTGGCTTTATGAGAATAAAGATATATAAAAGTAAAAAGATTAATCTGTTTTCATAACGGTTAGTTCTGATTTGAACAAAGCGTAACATATAATATGTCTCTGCGTAAAGAAAACATTTTTTGTTTATTTTAATCATGTCTTTCGAACTGGCGGACCCTTCTGATTAATCTCAGAATAGTCATAAAAAATTTAGTTGTTGTTTTTATAAGGAAAAACTGCATACGAATGGTTTTTTTTCTATTTTGCTAGAAGAATTTCTACCCTGCCCTGTTCACCCTGCTTTACTTCATAAGTTTGGTTGTTGCTACATCATTCTGATGGGGCACAAACAAAATCAAGATAAAAATGAACAATTCAATATAACTTACGATCAATGGTAATCTTAAGATTTTTTGTGAAAATAGCCCATGAATCATTGCTGCATCAGGCGCGGATCCAGCAGTTTTTACCCAATTTATACACGAATTTTACTAAATTGTCGAACACCTCCTTGATCCGGCAGTGTGCATTGATATGCACCCATTCCTAATGTATATTTCAACTTGATCAGCGTCGTGTATTTTGATCACCTATTAGAACCTTTAAAATGTGTATTGCATCTGCTATTCTAGTCACGGGTAGCGTAATTTGTTTTCATTTTATTTGTCTGTTCTTACTATGTTTTTGTCTATTTGACTTGTGTACGTTGTTTGTATATATTCCTTGTACATGCCTTCAACCCTTAGGTGTAAGTTAAGTTAGTTAACGGGTCACACAATGTGTTTTCGGCGTTTCTGATTATTGCCAAAGATTGTGACACATGTATTCAGGCATTCGGTCAGAGTCCTGTCGACCGGATGTAAATTGACACTTGTATATTCTGCCTGGCGATTTCCTGTGTGAATCTAAACTCATTACGCAATATTAGGTACCCTGCTGAGTGAACCTGTGTGAATGTACCTGTCGTTTTCAGAATGAAAATAAAAATAAGTAAATCCCGCCTTTCACTTCTTACTTCAGGAATTATTGAAGAATACAATATTTAAGATTAAAATATGGTCTCTCGCTTCTGAAAATACATGAAAAATATAAGAATTATATTTTCCGCATAATATTTTACGTTTCGCTCATCAAAAATGACCCCAAAAAAAAGGAAAAGAAATTAACATTTAGCACTAAATCAGAAGAACAAGAAGTAAATCTGGTGTGGCCTAATCTCTGTATATTTTGACTGCCTTTCATCTGTTTATACCGCTCATGATCATGATCTCTTCCGAACTTTGTCTGAATGAATATCAGTGGATATCAAAATTATAGATCAAGTTTGCTTACGGGGTTCCGAGCTGAAAAAATCATATATTTAGGTTTTGTGCCTTCTGGGGGTAACTGAGCAAAGACTTGTTTTCTTTAAACACTACCTTTGTAAACTCAGTTGCCACCCCATCTTCGGTCCATACATTTACCCAAGAATACCACAGAATACCCCCATAATACCCAAGATTACCCTCAGAGGACCTGTGAATATCCCTGAAAGACCGAGAAACAAATAGAGTTTTTAATATTTCCCCGAAACAACGAAAAACTACCAAAATCTTATCTAAAATGATAACGATGAAAATTAATGGCACAATTTCCCGACATAATAGCTCTTACATGTTCAAAATAGAAACATGAGCACAAAAACAACAAATAATCATTGCATGGCTTGCTATAGGGAAGCTCGCGGAAGTAATCAAGACCAATCTCGGGTGATCAATATAATTAATTATTTCTCAAAATATTAAACAACAAAAGTATTGTTTTTACATTAGGCAAACAAAATTTTAGAGAAAAAAAAATTATAACAATTTCACGATCAAAGAAATGACGGAAAATACGACGACATAAAGATTGGCTTGTATTTTGATAAGCATAAATATTCAGACAACCTTGAAAGTGAAACCAAAATTTAATCAGCCGTAATCAGCATGTGGAATTCACCACATTTACATGTATGAAATCAATATTAACAAAGTCTCCAAAATAAACAAAAAAATACATTAAAGTAAATAATATTAAAATAAATTATAATAAAAAATATCAATGAAAATAGAACATGCGGCTGCGAGTCGAGTGCACCTTTTTTGTAATCTAACAATGAAAATTCATGGCAGCACAGGCATTCCGACGGCAAAGGTAGTGAAATGCATTTTGAACATGAGCACCAATTTGTGTCGTTCTGACGTGGGTTGTTCTCGATTTCCCGACGTTGGGCACTCACTGTCTCTTCCATTTGTCTGAGTTCTTCTTCCGTATATTCTGGTTCAAGTTGGTAACCAAACACCCCATAGTCGTCGAAATCTACATCACTTGAGGCGCTAGTCACTTTCCGTACCTGAGCTCGACATATTTAAGCTATAACCAAAACGTTAATTTTGGGGCTTTATATAGAAATGTTCCCAAACAAACAACACGCGTTGAACAAAAGAAAAGTAAAGTAATATTAATTGAGTAAAATCATAATCATTTGATTAAATTAAATTAATTAAAACATCTTTTTTTGAACACCGACTATTAAAATAATGATTGAGTAAAATTATAATCATTTTCTTTTATTGTTAAAAAGAAAAATTCATTTCTAAACCTTTAGGCCTAAATCATTTTATTTAATATTAAAATTAAAACATCTTTTATGAACATCGATCGTTAAATTATTATGATGAGACAGCTATATATAGTTAGGCCAATTTGGCGCCTCTCATAATGAACACTTATAATTTCAAGGATGGTGTATACTTTTTTTATCATCTAAAACATAATTTGTTCCTGTTATTTCAACATTATATTTATTCTAATGTTTTAAGAATATTTTATCTTTAATAGATAATAAACGATCTACCAACTCGTCTTGGAAAGCAAATAGTGTGTATTCAAATTCCCATTTTATTAATCCGGTCACCTTGAATTTTACACCTGTATAATTTTACCCTCCGGCTAGAAAACATACAAGCGGACATCTACATGCGGAGATCAAAATAACAGTAAACAGCATGCCGAATAATGATTATAAAAAGGGATTAAAACAGAATCTAGCAATCAATACACAAGTTACGCGTTGTCAAAATTATCCATTATATTTTTCAGCACATTAGCAGTAAAACAAAATGAACATAATTGTAAAAGGGATCCGATATATAGCGAATATAGGTGACTGTTATAAAACACTCTTTCCGTTGTAAATATAAAGGAAATGAAACATTTTGTTCATTTAAAATAGTTGTTTGTCAAAAAAGTACGTAGCTGTTCACTTCAGTATTTAATTTTCCAACGGTTATTAGATTTAAATTACAGTCCTCTGAGCGCTTTAAATGAAGCGAATTTAACATCAGCGACCCAGACTTTAAATTTCAATCACACAATGCATTTTTAGCTTAAAACGTCACAAGCTAGTTGAAAAATCGCGAAGTTTCCCTTTAAAGAAATATCGCAACACTAATTTGGATAAAAACAAATT
Organism: Bathymodiolus brooksi; assembly: GCA_963680875.1. NCBI lineage: Eukaryota > Metazoa > Mollusca > Bivalvia > Mytilida > Modiolidae > Bathymodiolus > Bathymodiolus brooksi. Next base: position 39,719,349 of record OY804578.1, on the reverse strand, counting down.
GGTCATTATTGAAACAGATTTTTGAAAGCTGGTTGTAGTTGGTCCTACATTTTTGTGTGTAGAGATGAAAATGTTTGTTTATTTGTTGAATGTTGTTTTTTGGTTTTTTTTTTGTTTGTTTTTGTTTTTGTTTAAATATACCCCCAAAAAATGTATTGCAATTATGCAATCTATGTGTGGGACTTGTAGTTTTGCTTGAAAACAATATTAAAACATTCATCATTAATTTTCATAATTTTTTTTTTTCACAAGCAGTATCGCTTCGTCACTGCATTTTGTAGACGGTTTCGCTTTGCAAAAGATTATTTGCAATGAAGAAAAGTTGAAATTGTATTTTCTTTATTTTTTTTTAATGTCTTGGAACCACATTAAACGTGATTTTTGTCATGTCAACCTTCTATTAAAAGGTATAGCAACTGAAGTTAGAATTAAAGAAAAAATAGAATCATTAAATCTGTTATTTTAAGAAATAGACACAAAAGAAGATTAGAAGAAATCTTTGACATTTAAACAAAAAGGTATAAAACGCAAAAGATTTAGAATTTAACTAAGTAACGTTAATATGGAAACGCGACGACGGCAAAATGAGAATCAATATTAACATACGTTTACTTGAAATCGATTCCAAGACAAAACAAATTACTAAAGGAATTGCAAAAAAAGGAAAATATAATAATAATTACAGAAATCTTGTAGTAATTAATTCTACCCTCAGGTGCAAAACAAACAATAACGAATAAAAAACGTCTTTGTTCTGGTAAAATTCTCACTTGTAAGCATTCACTAATGTCATTTTATTTTCTTAGGAATTATTTTCTTTCTTTAGATGCTATCATTAGGGAATTAAATTATATAAAACAAGTCTTTTCTTTTGTTGCTTTTACGGAAATCGGATATAAAAAACGTGTGGTTTATCATTAGGTTTCCACTTTTATAGCATTAAGAGTACTATATCATGTAGAAAGACATTTTATTGCCTCAGTCTGATTTAAATGAATGCCATACAGAAGAACTTAATAAGAAAAATCAAGAATTTATTGAACATTTTGTTTTTTTTTCAGGAAATTATTACAACAGATTATAATAGTATCAGTTTCAAAGTCGTATTTTTTTTTTTTAATAAAATGAAAGTTGGGGTTAAAAGCAATCTTAAACCAGAGGCTCACATCAGTCAGTCTTACAAGATACAACAATTGTATTTTCCAAACATGTGCACACAAAGGGCATATAGAGATCACATTCAAGTGAGAGACATTGATTAATCGCAATGACACACTAGTATGCGGATTCAGGGGGTCAGGGGGCCGTCCCCTTTTTTGAGCTAAGTTATAGACTAGTAAAAACGTGTTTTAACAGAATATTTCATATTTAGTCCTTGTAATTTTTCCTTTTACCATGTTTTGTAATTTTCGCTTGGAGTTACACCTCGGTATCTTTTGGGTTTTCTTAAAGCAAATTGCAAGCAAAAAGGGCGAAGATGCAACACTATAACCGGCAGATTTTCTAGTAACTTGACGAGTATGGAGCAGGAATTAACTACCCCACCGCAACACCTGAGTTCACACCGGTTGTCAGTGCGGTTCGTGTAGCTCAATCTTTAGCTTTCTACGACCAGGCTCAAGCTAGCGACCAATTTCTAGCCACCACTAAGCTAGAGACCAATAAGGCGATATGTCTCAAAACCAAAAAAATAAATAAGAGCAAAATGTACTTTTAGAGATTTCTAGCGACCAATAATAAATATATTACTATAAATGCACATTCAACACATTGAATCGACATCTGGGCATACAGGAAATATTTCTGGACCCTCCATCCCCCTTCCACAAAACAAAGTTGACATTGGACACCCTACTGTAGACCTAAGGTGCAGAATCTCACACAGACATTCATACATTTAAAAGACAATACATTTTATGTTCTATTTCCCATGTTCACCTAATTCGAATAATACTGCGCCCTCTATCGGCACTATCGCTAGAATGTAGCGACCAGCGGGAGCGTAATATAACGACTGGATTATTCGGGTTAATGTTCACCCGAACATAATATATTTCTTCTCTTTACTGGGCTAAATAACTAAGACACAACTATATTTTGGGATGGCGAGCTTACAAAACAGTCGGCCAACTTTAAATAAACACAGCGTAAACAAATAATTTACTTTATGTAAACCTGTATATAATTTGGATTTGCAAGCGTTTTGTCAAACAAAATAAAGTTCCTAGATTCCCCGTTCACATGAAGACGTCTCATAAATCTAAAAAAAAATATAAATATAGAACATTAGAAAAATATAGCAATACGCTTTATAGAAATAAACAAAATATAAATCCTGCATATGCGTGTCACATTTATTTAATAAATAGTATTATTTTGTTTTATCTATTTATTTTTAAATTGTGTATTTTGATGCCAAACCACTAATTTAATTCACCAATCAGAGCTTAGAACATATACAAAGTAGTCCCCTTTAAAGAAAAAAGTTCCTTTCACTTTGTTGTATTGTGAATAATACTGAATGGAATGGAAAAATTAAAATTGATAAGTAAAGTTAAATATATAAGGATTATTGTGAGACCAAATTTGGTTGCATTTAGTTGTATTTGAATACTTTATGGAGGTCTTGAAGCATGACCTATAAATACTGAAATTCAGTGCGGCATGTCCAAGAGCATGGCATTTCGCTGCAAGACTTTAATATCAAGTCATTTAAGGCCCGGGCAATACCTTTGAACTAAACCCCAAGTGAAAAAGAACTTTGCCGTCCTTTGGCAATTTTTCATGGGATATTTATAGGGTCCCCCAAAAATAATTCCAAATACCAAAGTTGGTATTTGACACCCTGTTGTGGGCTTGAGGTGCAGAATCCCACCCAGGCACTTAAATATTTTCTCTATGCCCAGATGTCGATTCAATATGTTGAATGTGCATTTACAGTAATATATTTATTCACAGGGCACTTATTCATGGTTTACATTTGTCAAAAATATAACTTCGGACCAAAACATTTTTGATAAAACTTCTAACTAAAAATTTGAAGGAAGTGAAGTCACTAAAACCGTTTATTAAAAGGGAATTAAAAAACAAATATAAACAAATGTGCGAAAATAAAATCAAAAGTTTTAATGAAAATAGTAAAATGTTCTTGTATAAAAAACTCAAATTAAATTTGGAAAGAGAATTTTATTTATCATATAATAATTTTGATATCAGAAGAGGCTTTACTAAAATTAGAATTAGGGACCATAATCTTGAAATAGAGAAAGGACGATATTGCAAAATACCTAGAATACTCAGACTTTGTAAAACCTGTAATAAAATTGAGGATGAAGAGCACTGTATATTGGAATGTACTATAAACAGTAAATTGAGAACTGATCTATTTGCAATTCTTGCAAATGAAAACCCAAATTTTATGCAATTTTCCAGTGAGCAAAAACGAATTTATCTTCTTAATCCTACAACTACAGCTCATGTCAAAATTATAGGCTTCTACATAATAAAGTCATTAGAACTGAGGACAGAAGTCTCTTTATTTGTTCATGATAAATTGAGATATCTTGTTTTACATTGATTTTTTTAGTTTTTTTGTTTTTTTGTTTGTTTTTTTCTGGTCACAAACATGTATGGATGTTTATTTGACAATAAAATTATTACTATTATTGGTCGCTAGAAATCTTTACAAGTACATTTTGCTATTATTTATTTTTTTGGTTTTGAGACATATCGCCTTATTGGTCGCTAGCTTGAGCCTGATCTTTTTATGTGGTGTCGACCACTGTTTGTCTATCTGTCCCTTTTCTTTTGACTATGCTATTGTATGTCTTACTTCGATTCACAATTTCTGGTTACCTCTGTGGTATCTTCAGGGTTGTTATCGGACTTGCATGCCATCATCACACGCTTTAAACACATGTGTAATGACGTCTTTTAGCTTGACGTTGCGTGTCAAGGTATAAAATCGGTTAATGAAGCTATACATTTTTTTTAATTTAATATAGTGAATTTGACCGAGGGGTTAAATGGCTCGTCAGCATGTTAAGCGAATCAGTGCTGTAGTGTACCAACTGTTTGGGATCGAATCCAGCTGAGGGAAGAACAAACAAATTGTCAGCTAAAATTCTAACTCTAGAATTGCTTGGTTGAATGTTCAAACCAATCTCCCATACATAGTTGTGTGCCTACAAGGACCGACAACTCTGTATGGGAGATTGTGTTCAAACGTAAGATATATATGATACAACACGGTATCATGTTGGTTTCTAGTGGAGTAGACAGCACAATGTATCAACATTGCATGGTCGTCACTTGCTTATCTATTTCTTATTATTGTATCATAACATGATCCACTACAATGTATAATTTAAGATGATGAGTTATATTGCTGTCAAATTAATTAATAAAAACGTAGATATCAAATGAAGTGCACTCGACTTGTTTCTGGAATAACCTTCATCAGGAACGCTCAAAATCGAAAGTTTTGGAGCAAAAAAATACACGTTCATATAACATCGCTACATGCTTAATATCTCATTTAGAGAACAACACACTATTCCAGTTACTCATAACAATAGTTTTGTTAATACATTTGTATGTTTAATGTCGCCTCATTTGCAAACGAACATACACACGTCGTGACCTTATAAACTCCAACAATCGATTTCCCATTTACGACCAAGAGTATTCAACCTGTCTCGCTAACTCCATCTGAAAATTACGGATGTGCTAGAGAGAAACATGCCCCCTCTCTTTCTCTCCCTCTTTTGGCCTAACGCACGGACAGTCAAATTATATTCATGTGGTTCCAATGCGCTAAACTATACGAGCTATTGACTCAAAATTACTGGGGGCGCGAAGTTGCGATTGCTTTCTGTGTATTCAAAGCAATAGTCGTACCAACATCCCCACATTTTAAGTCGTCTTGATATGCAACGGAGAGTCAACGACAACTCATATGAAACAATTTTGTCGTAAAAATTGCGTGCAAGGCGCATGGTATTCTCTATTCATGGGGTTCCCATTTCAATCCTGTCATAAGGGCGGGATGTGTATTTCATTTGTGCCACACATGTAACTACCGCTAAACCCTATTTGAAGAGTAGTATCCCGCAGTTTAATTACTGTGTCGTATTTCTATACCCCAGGGTTCACGGGGGTGCTTCAAATTATACAAAGCAAATTTATCTTCTAGGAAATTCATATAAAAAGATAACACTATATATCAGACATTTTTTCTCTTCCAAGACAAATTTAACCCACGTATTGTGTCAAATGAAATATTTTTTCTATAGTTTCACTTAATTTTCTTCTTCCTTTTTTAACGACGAAGTCTATTTAGCACCATACTTTGGAATATATAATACTGATCTAGTTCGTTTTGTCCAATGATAGACATGGAGTTATATGAATATAATTCCGTAATTTCAACAGTAACATTTGCATTAACGAAGTCGTGTCCACAAATTAATGAAAACATGTACTGGATTTTATTACTACAAAATGTACTATAAAAACTATAATATACACAAATATAACTCAGGTTAATTGTTGATATTGAACAAATGCATTTTTCATCATAGAAGGATAGACAATACAAGGGTTAAAAATAGAAAATGGACAAAAAGACAAACAATGGTTCACAAAACACTGCACAGAGAACTAAAGATTGAACAACGCTAAAACCATAAAAACCGCGGGAGAACTTAGGTGCTCCGGTAGGAAAAGCCCTGCATGCACCACACGTGACACCCGTCGTGTTACTCTTGCTAAAATGATTAATTAATATTTATTGTTAGACAAATATATTTTCTTAATAGTAATGACCCACAGCTCGCAGATTTACACCTTCTTAGCTAATAGTCACTGTTTCTGATTTGTGTCTTTTTATTGTCGTCATTTCTGTAAAATAAATATTCGGTCGTTTAAATTGTATCGGATTTGTTTTGGTTCTTTTATTATTTGTATTTATTTATTTGGCACTTCATAACTAATTATAAAGAATGGAGTGTTTGAATCCCATTGTTAATTTTTTTTATATTTCCGCCACTTTTTTTCATAATTGTCCTAAGCCACCGGACGAATTTGAACCGGTTTCTGTCATTCGCCTTTTCGTTTTGAATGTTTTATAGAATAAGATCTGCCAAACGAGCTATTCGTGTTGTTGTGGTTGATAAATGTTGAACTATTCATTTTCAATTTGTAAATGATGTTTTTCTGAACAGTAAGTAATGAATCAAGCAAGACTGAGTTTTCTGTGTAGTGTTTAGTAGATCATTGTTTGCCCTTTTTCTTTGGCCATTGCATTGTCAGACTATACTACTTTTGTCATAAATTGACTTCACTATTTTTCAGTCTTGTTTTTTTTTTAATCTAAAATAACCAAATATGGCCTACCTGACTTTTTTCTCTATGCCCTTTTAGAACACACACGTGATTGTTAAATCTATTTAATCAAACTGATTCTAATTTCAAAAAGAGTAGTTTTCTATAGGAATCTTCAATATTGCAGAAACTCTATGAAACAAATTATATATGTGTAATATCAGGGAAGTATTACAAAGCATTTTGTTAAATCAAATGATCAAATGTTTTAATTATTAAAAAAACATTTAGCAAATCATTTGATCACATGCTTTAATCAAAGCGGATTTCATTGGATAGGAGATAAACATTATAAGGATTAACACAATGGTACTTATATACATTACAAATAATGACAAAAATATATTATTTAATGCTGATGATACATGTAAATATTCATATATGTTAAATAGAGGGGCCGTCGTGGTCGTGATCGATCGTAGTTGGATTTATGACTATCTATGCAATCAGTGCCTATCATCACTAACATTGTGAGTTCGAATCTCGCTCAGACGAGGTGCACTCGATACAGCATTATGTGATAAAGTGTATCCATGACTTGTGGCAGGTCGGTGGTTTTCTTCGGTTTCCCCTACCAATAAAACTCACAACCACGATATAACTGAAATATTGTTGAAAGTAGCGTTAAACACCATAACCCTAACCCTGTACGTTTTTAGATTATGGACTGTTTTTAAAGGTGATCGTATTGTATTGTACAACATGTGTTGTTGTGTTTTTCCGTTGCATTGCATGCTAATTTTGTGTTGTTTTATCAATATATAGTATTGTATCAGACTTTTTGAAATTTGTTTTCATTTTGCTGGACATAGGTCCAGCACCCAGGAATTTTCTGCTGGACCCTCTGAATTTTTGCCGGACCTACATTTTTTATGTAAAATTGTTTTAAAGCCAAGCAATGTCATACCGTTATTATTTTAGTCTAGCAGAGTGCTTTCTGTATTTAACTTCATTAGTACTGGTAGAGGCCTAAAAATAGGAAGACCAGTCACCATCCAGAATAAACCAAAAAGTTGAAACCATGCACCAAAAAAGAGTAGCCAAATCCAGCTAGGGATACCCTCAAATTTTGAAAAATTTACCAGATTTAAAACATAATTTTAATTTTTTTTATTGAGATTACAATAACAATATTCTAAAAGTCATTAGACTCTCTCAGTCTCCAGTTTGCCCGACTGAGCTCCGTCGTAATGCTTCGGGATCGACACATTGCCATGTTGCCGGAACTGTAAACAAATTTCTAAATAGAAACGGATTCGGTGAATGGAACGATGCAAATCAGGGACGTCGTGTTTTTTTATTTTATTAATTTGTTGGGGGGCTTTTCACTCGAAAAGATCATCTTTATTTTAATGACAGTTACCAATAACATTTACCAAAAACAGATAAAATATCACGTATTCAATGCGGTTACGAATTCCGAGTTGACCGAACTTGTTCCGGTATTTACAACACGACCTGCGTTTCCGACTTCCGTTAATAAAGTAAACCCATCATTCAAAAATGTTTGGCGGACATGGGGACCGGCATTACCGACCTTATTGGCGGACCTCATGATTTTCTGCCCCCTAGGTCCGATAGGTCCGACGAATTTCAAAAACTCTGTTGTATTGTATGTTAATTTTGTGTTGTTTTATTAATATGTAGTATTGAATTTTGTGTTGTTTTATTAATATATAGTATTGTATTGTATGTTAATTTTGTGTTGCTTTATTAATATGTATTATTATACAGCTATAATTTTAATCCAATCAAAAACACCCATTTAAGACATGTGACCGTACATTATTTTTCCGTATTGTACAACCGGAAGCCGTATTTTTTCCGTATTGGACGTCCCGATAAATCCGTATTTTTTTCGTATTGTACATTATGTAAGGGAAGTAACTCGTTGATTTTTGTCATCTGTTTACTGGAGCTTGTATAAATGGTGGAACATTCAATGATAATTCCTATAGAATTAAAGTATATCGTTTCCTTGCCTTTTGATTGGACAAGGACACGGTCATCTATTTTTTTTTATTCGTTCATAACTCGATGAACTTTTCAATCTGCAAGCCGTAACTACGAGGATCCACCATCTTGAAAACGTGAAATTCTACATGTCATATTTACAACAATATACAAAAATAATTAAAATGCCTACCTTGTAAACTTATTTTAGTTAAATCTTATTAAAATTGAAGCGTGTTTTGATCTTATTCTCAATTTTGACCAAAAAAAAACATAAATATGAACGAATTCTGAAAGTGCTGTCATACATAGTCTAGCTTGAAGAACGACAAAGATAACAAAATCACTGGTGACAATCGAAAATTTGACAAGGATGGTAGTAACTCCGTAAATAATTTTAGGCTGATGATGGTAACTTAATTCCTGGATGGTGGTAACTTCGTATTCATATTTCTATGTATCACATCAGATAAACCTTAAAACAAGGGTATTTTGTACTTTTTATTCGAAGTTTTATAGTGGCATAACTGCCAGGCAGAGGAGGCACGACACGTTGGTGTCGTGTGCAAAATTTAACTTGTTGCTCAACCGGAAGTCGACATCAATATATCGTTATCTGATGAGGGTGACATTATCGAATTTTCAGTGTTTTACTAAACCGATTACTGCGTTCATGGATGATTAATGGCGAGTCCCTCTCGGTAAATTATTGATTGATATCTATATATGAATGGAATTAACATAAGAATGTTTGGGTTGAATGTTAAATGTGATCATCTGCAATTTTCGAGAGGGACATTTTGTCGCCATCTTTTTTTTCATTCATAGCGTCCTCAACCGATCACCATTAAAAATGAAAATTTGTAAAATCTGTTGGAAACTTTTCCTATTCCTTTTAGTATGACATAGATCAATCATTTTGCTTCCAATATTTTCTTAAGTCTCCTTAAGTCTCCATCCATTGCACCACAACTGACCTTGAAAAATCCCCCAATTTTTCGTGATTTGTGCTGTATCAAACATCTCCTGTGACAATTTGAATCCACAGAATATCATATTTTAGCCTTTTTAATGGTGATTATGCGATTTCACACTAAAACATATTGAGGATCACGTGAACTTTATGTATACAAATATATAATAAAAAAAATATATGATAAAAAAAGTACAAGTATTGTCGAAGTATTGTTACCTGTATTTTACCTGAGAACTAATTAGTGCATACACTGTATGTGATTTTGATAAGAATGTTTTAGTATTGTTGCGTAACTAAATGTAATTAAGTTTAATGATCTTTAATAATTATGATAAATGTTGTAGATGTGTATTGCAGAGACATGTTTGTGTATTGTGCAATAACTAAACTAAAACCGTTTTTCTATAAAACAAAATGTCAAAAAAAGTGAAAAAAAAATATGGACAATTTATTAATTATGATTCTTTAAATAAATAAAAATTAAAAAATATGGACAATTTATTAATTATGATTCTTTAAATAAACACACAATTTCATTAAAACTCCATAACAGAACAGAAAAATAATCATAATCAATAGAGTTCAACTATTGAGGGGGAGGGAATAACAATACTTGTACACTTTTTTATACAAGTATTGTTGACAATACTTGGATACAAGTTTTGCGATCATACATTTCAAGAGATCCCATATTGAAAATAAATTTAGACAGCTGGATAAATTCACGTTTAATTTAAGTATTTTTTTTAACGAGATGTTTACACTTCAAAATCCATTTTCAAACTGAATCGTAAACATCCGAATGTCGATAATATACTTGCTATATGCGTGTCGTGTGCAAAGCGTCGTGCCTCCTCAGACTGCCAGGTGAGAAAATATTTCACATAGTCATGCATAATCACGCATAACTTTAAAAAGAAATCTCCTTTACTCTAACTTTATAAGTATCTTATTTTGTCTGTATTATCACGGAAGTTTAAAAAAATAAATAATGTCTCTTTCATTTCTATTAAAGAATATTTTTAGTTTTAAAATATTAAATATTTAATAATGGAAATCAATTAAAATTTATATTAAATTGTTTTATTTAAAAATTTTTAAAAAGTAAATTTTAAGTTATTTTTTCAAAAATAGTTATAAGTAAAATATAAATAAAGTCCCATCCCACCCTCACTTGCTGATAGCCTTGACGTGGAGTGGGGGGCTCTTAAATATTTGCATCTGTTGTAGATATTTAAGTCTAATATGAGCAGCACCAAAATTGTAAAATGAACTAAGTCAACTAACAATACTTTCACCACTTTTATTATATACAAATATATATTATATTGATTACAAATATGAATACATTAATATTTTGTTTCCCACATCCATTAGAAGCTGGAAGGCAATATTATCAGTCATAATTCCTTCACCTATACACTTTAATACAGAGACGAAATCGTCATACCTATTCATTTCATGCAAAGATTCCAATTAGTCAGAAAGTAAACGATACCTATCTGCATTGTCAATTTGAGTCGTTTTATGATGAATTGTATCGTTTAAATGACCATCTAGTGGATTATATTGATTAAGATCATCGTGTTTTCTTTTAAATGATATGCGAGAAGTTTCGGTGTTAATGTTGAATGTTAAACCTTTTTCGTGATATGATTTTTTCTCCGAATTACAGCCAATTTTTTCATCAAATACATACTTCCTCATATTAAATGTCGAACATGCATCATGAGTTTCTATTGTATGGAGAAGAATTCCAATTTCGTCCGATACTTTAGGACAAAAATAACACATGTATCCAACTGGAAAAAGAAATTATGAGATAAAAATGTTTGTATAGAAAACAGATGACGTTTCGAAATTTGCAACATTTATACTTCATTGGGTGACTGCCGCTCGACCATTGCGCAACATCGTCGCACGATTTTCACCTTCTATTATTGTTATACAAATGTAGAAATTGCTGTAGAAATGATGTAGAAAATTGGTTGTATCATATATATATAGGCATTGAAATATTAATTTTAATCGTGCGACGGCCGCGCGATAGTCGCTGGTGAAGTATAAATCAGCCCTTATTATGTTAGAGTATCACCTATCATTTTGCTATTTTTTTTTCATATACATTTAACCCATATCCTTGCATTTTCCTAATCATGATTAAAGTGAAAACAACAATTAAATTAACCAAATCACAATCCAAGCAGTGACAACTAGCGAAAACGGTCCCATTCCCGTTCAGAAACAAACAATCTCAAGTATTCCAGCTTCATTGAAGATAATTTTACCAATTACATTTTCAATAATTCATCTTTTGGTTTTACTCAGGAGTTACGACCATCTTTAAAAAAAAATCATTTCTCCCCTTCCCGTTCTGGTTGGAGCAAATTATAAGGTAAGAAGAGCTTGTGGTTTCTTAGATCATATATTCTTAATTTATCCTCCTTAAGGAGATATATCATATTATCATACTGGCTAATGAAACAGCAATATCTACGTTTTTTGACAAAATTACTATTCATTTCAAATTCAGCAGGTATAATAATACAATCGTAGATATGTAATTTAGTGTGCATGACGCGTATCTGGAATAACGGGTATCAGGTACACTCGTATGAATACAGAAGATATGAAATCCAAATAATTTAAAAGTCATTGTGGGAAGTAAACCAAATGGCCTTAACAGGATAGCCAAAAATCGGATTGGGTCAAAGAAATGTTTGAATATACCTAATGAGTAAGCAGAAGCTGTAGATCGAAGAAGGACGAGCAATGCAGCGACCAAAAGAAACAATACATTACACAGAAAACCAAAGATGGAGCAATGTGAATCCGACTGAAAACCGGGGTGAACTCAGGTGCCATGGAAGGATAGCAGTTCCTGTTCCACACGTGGAACTCGTTGTGTTACTCTTGTTACAAACCCGGTGACAAGTCGTAAATGAGGAAAGGACTGGATTATGATTTCGACAAACGAAACATATCCGTGGTCATTTGAGACACAGATATTCTGTAACGGTTAATCATGTCATGTTAGTTGCCGTAAAACTTTCGAAGTGATGATTTAAACTTTACTATGTATATAGGAACCCTTGTCTCAGTAGCTTCTTGTTAGCAGCAACACTCTATCAAGAAAATCATGGAAAATCGGATCAACTGCGAGATATATAATTCATATACAGGTGCTGTATGTTGCTATATATATAAATAGAAAGTTCACAATGGGAAAATTGAAATCATCTCTTTTGTCGTAAAGTTTAATTTGTTTTTACTCGACCCTCACTGTCACCTATGCATGAGAGAGATTGACCTTAGTTTTCATTAATTACATTATTTATGAACTACGAATCAATCAATCAATCAATCAATCAATCAATCAATGTTAACTCCTTTTGTTGTTTTTTTTATATATCGTTTGTAGCTCATTGCAAGATAACAGTTTTTGACCCTACCATCACATACTATTTTTGTAGTGGCAACTTAAACTTTTGCTCATTCAGCGGTTCCAGTGCCACTTTTATTAGCTCACTCGACGCGTTGTCAACTGTAAACTTTTACATTTCAATCTTCTTCTCTGAAACCAATAGGCCAATTGACACCAAACTGGGTAGAAATGTACATTGGATGGTCCTCTAAAAATTGTGCGTTTTTCGCCTGTCTTTAATCTTATTCTCTGAAACCACAGGGTCAATTGAAACCAAACTTGGTAGACATTTTGATTGGATGCTCCTCTTAAAATTCGATATGTTTTGTTAATCGGAAAAAAACAAGAGGCCCAAATGTATCAAAAAAGGTGAGCTGTATGTTTTTGTATATGTAGTGTTTATTTTTCAACCAGTCGATAGGATGTTTACTCTATCATCCTTATAAAATGATCTTTATATAGAATGCTAGCACATTTTAATGGGTCTTGCCATTTCCAAGATGTGAGAGGGCCAATATGGGGTCAACACCAAGAAATAAATCTTTTTGTTTAAGTCGTAGTAATATGCAGTTTTTTGTTTGTTGTTTGTTAAATTCCTCTGAAAAATCCTTGTCTGAAGCGTGTAGCATATTTGTTGTACTGCTTTCACTGTTACAGAGATAAGTGAGGACCAAAAGATCAATGTTATTTGATTAAAGATCAACATAGGAACATATGTAAAAGGAATAAAAAAAAATTCTGAAAATCTAGACTTGATTTCATGAATAGTATGCAGTGCCAGATTTAGAAGAAGAGATACCCTAAGCGATTCTACTTGTGATGCCACTATCAAACCCACATCTTCACGTCTAAAAGAAAGATGGAAAGGTGTTTTTAACAATTAGAAATAAAATAAAGCCGATGATGATGACGGGTGTTTAAAGATTAGCAATTCATAATTCCTTCTTTTCAAGAGTAACACGACTAGTGATATATATGGAGCAGGAACTGCCTACCCTTCCGGAGCACATGAGTGGGTTCCATCCTATTGTAATGGAGCTCCTGTTCAACAATGAATGGTCGGAGGCCCTAGGCTTCAGATGGCCAAGCTATATAGGTAAATCCGGCACTGACTTTATGAATGAAAAGGTGAGCCTCTTGTTACTTACACGATTTAATGTTTGTAGCTTGTTCTCGTCATGGATACAGCTAAAATATTGCTCACTTGACGTTAAGCTACAGCCAACCAATCAATCTATAACTGTACCGTTCTTAAACTAGTAGGTAAATACCATTCCCGAGTGTTAACCAGCAAAAGACAATTTCAGTCGATTTGTTATGAAATAACAGTTTCTAAAAAATATAATCCTGGTTTCAAAATATACATGTAATTGAAATCGCGACATTTTCCAATTTTTATCGAATGTCTTTGGATATTATGGGACAAAGACTTTTAATGTGAATTTATTCATGTTCATATATACATTTTTTTTTAAATTCCCTTTGAAGTCGTTCAAACTAATCATAATAAAAAAAAAGATCAAATGAATGTCACTTTTTGATCTTCAGCAATACACAAAGTAATTTGAAATAAACGATCCCCATTGTTTCTGATACATTTGACCGGCTTCATTTGTTGTTCTTTGATATAGATATAAAGACATAAGAAAAGATTTTATGGTATAAAGCATAATGAAAAACTTCTTATATTCTTTTATGTTATATGAGCATGAAAAACTTCAAACAGTATCGTCGTCAACTTTTCTCTAATCATCACACACATCAAACAGAAATGGATTTGTCTTAATTAATACTTAATTCCGATTATCCATGTGTATTGCTCTATTATTTTCCGTTTCCATAATTAAAGACGTTTTTAATATCCATTTCTTCAGAAGAAACTTACAGGCAATCATCATTTTTTTTTAAATTGTTGTGAAAAAAAAAATTTAATATATTGTTGAAACGTGAGATTTACAAAATCAACAACAACCAAGATATAAAAAATAAACGATGTACTTTTGAGTTATATATATATAAATATATATATATATATTATGAAACATGTAGGTTGTAAAGGCCACTTGACGGACACTCAAAACCGCTTTGAAGGATTTGAAATACAACTCCTTTTTGATTGTATGTGTTAAAATTTTGGGGAAATAAAAAAAATCGGATTACTTTTTCATATTTGATCTAAATTTCACGATATTTGGATCTTTCTGGTCAATTTATCTTTTTTTCTATAAAATTTAGCTACAGATAATAAAAAATAATAACACAAAGTCCAAATTGTATGCGTCTTGTGTTTATTATATTCATTACAGACATATGTTACGGGTACCGACACAGGACGTCTATAAATTAAAACACATAATCCAATTTGTAAACCAATGAAAAAAAATAAAACGTCTTTTGTTTGACCCTACAGGTACTCGAACCCACGATCTACCGCACTCGAGGCGCGCATGCTAACCTGGGTACTCCGGTTTCCTCCACCATTATAAACTGCATGACCGACACGATATAACTGAAATTTTGTTGAAAGTGGTGGTAAACACTCATGACCTTATAATTAACTCTAACTCACATTATATGCATATAACATATTTAAAATACGTTGTGGCAACGTAATTTTCACGTAAGAAATTGACCTGACCAAACAGCAACCAAACTGGAACGTTGTGAATACGTAGTGTGCTAGCTGGGTAGGGCCTCTCTTCATCTAAATCCGGCACTGCTGGTGAGGTATAGTTCCCTCGCCGTTGGCACAGGTACTATACCTCAACAGACAGCACTATATGAAAACAATTCCCTCCGGAGAAGACAATAATCGAATTTTTGTTAGTTGTTATGAAAACTTGCTCATTTAGTATTGAGCAATGACTCACTGATCATATCATATAAATGGTGATCAAATAAATGACAATGAGATGTGTAGTAACTGTTTTATATAATTCCTAAGAAATTTTTATGATGGAAATCATTTACAGGAATGTAGAATATATTTCTAAAACTGTATGACAAAAACGAAAGTTCTTAATGTAACATAAATTTATCAGTTTGTTAAGTTTTTTAGATGCCATTCACAAAAAATTACTTCAATTTTCAAATATTGATACAAAGGTATTGGAAACATATTACATTGTAAAAAATATTCTTGTGCAATTCTAAAAAACAATTCTTATGTCAAATACCTGCATAGAATTGTCTAATAAGCCTGTTCAGCAAACATATTACTAGTGTCTCAGATAAATTTTCTTGATCTATATTTATTTTCTAAAAAAATAAAAATAAAATAAAATAAAATCAGAGTTGAGACGATGATTTATATCAAGGTTCACTTTTTAGATCTAATATTTAGAAGCTGATGGAATTAATTATTATGCACTATTCCAAATCATATCTTGCATTATCCTCCTTTCTGTTGAGAACGGAAGGAAAGCAAAAGCACATGCTTTGTAGTTTTTAATCCTCACTTTTGCTACTGTTGGTACTTTTGTTGTGTGTTTTCAAACATACAGAGTTTTGACTTAAGGTTCCACAGGATCCATTGTCCATTAATAATGAGGACTGATCCTCTGACGCTTGAACTGGAGTTAGCTCCTTCTCTTCGTGGTCTGTTTCATGATCATCCACGGTAATTTCAGCATAGTAGCTTTGTAACACCGATCCTATTTCTATTTCTGTAACATTTAGCATAGTAATTAGGAAGCCTATATAGGGGGGCATCATAGGGTCCTGTCCACACGTACCTGTGCTGTGTTTTGAAAATTGAATGTGCATGCATGGATTTTAAGCATTAATACGCCATTTAAATATGAATATACAAACCTTCTAACGGAGAAATGACTGAAGTATTGAACGAATTGTCTAAAAATAACTTGACAAGTTCCTCTGTTGTAGTATAATCTTCTATTTGTTCAGCGATTCTTTCGACAACATCCATTTTACGCGGTTCAAATCGAAGGAAGGAATAATAGCGCCACCGTTATGACGAACGATAACTCGCGTGTTTTTATCCGATCGGAAAACAAAATAAATTGAAAAATTGTTCATTGTGGATCTCCACAGGTACATGTGGACAGGACCCAATGATGCCCCTCCTCCCCCTTTTTTTTTTTTTTTTTTTTTTAACATCTATTTTTTCATATAAACAACATTTTGCAACTTCCTAAGTATCACTGTATGACATATATACAATAAATACAATCAAACTAGTTTCTATCCATGCCGGGTTTCTGACATAATATTATAAGAGAGAACCCGGCATGGATATGTCATACAGTGATACATAGAAAATTGCAAAATATTGTTTATATGAAAAAAAATCGATGTTAAAAAAAAGGGGGGGGGGCATCATAGGGTCCTGTCCACACGTACCTGTGGTGGATCTCTACAAAACATAATAGAATATAGATCTCTACAAAACATAATAGAATATAGACAGGACGTCCACTGATACATAACTTTTAAAAACCCAACATGACCAAATAATATAGAAAACTAAGAAAGGTAAAATTATACTAAAATATGAGAGTTGTGTTCTAAACCTAAACGTGTTTAGGATAATATCATGTTTAACTGAACTTGAAGACGCCATGTGTTCTAACCCTAAACATGTTTAGATGGGTAGCGCGTTCAACAAATAAGTGTTTAGGACTGGAACACAATCCTAAACATGTTCAGGTCTAAACATGTGCTAAAAGCGTTCTATCTCTAAACGCTGTTTTTACAGTGTAAATTCTGAGGAGATATGAATATCCTTCTATCCAAATACATAAGAATATCAGATGGATATTTTAAACTTTCAAGCTTTTTAACTTTGACTAATGTTTTAGCCTGCAGATAAAGTTTCATCAGCGATGTCCCCTCCTCATTTATCCTACCTGAAATTTGGCACAAAAGTTTTGCATGCAAGTCCTGACTGATATCCATCATGGATGTGATATTGTTGTTATATCAATTCTTAATGCTATACTTTTTTTTATTTATACGAGTTAGTGTCCTTTGTGTGATTATAAAAATGTTTTGGGTTATGACCTACATTGTTGAAATAACAATATACAGAACTAATATAGAAATATAGATAACTATGCTAAAATATCGATGTCGATATCAAACACTATTTACACTACATCATCATCTACAGTCAATTATATCATCTAGAGTCAATTATTATACAAAAAGTGAAGACAACTTAAAATTTTGCAATACTTTGTTTAAATGTATAGTCAATAGGCGTTACACTTTGTCACGCGATTAATATAGTGAGTTGTAATCATTATTGTAATCTGCAAATGACAACAAATCACTATCTACCAATTGAAACAGGTAGATGGAGAAATATTGATACCTTTAGTCAATTTTGCGGAACAGATTTTTTTTTTTTTTTAATTATAAATAAACAAGAATATGATGAACTTAATCTTATTAATCAGTTACGTTGCCATATTGGTTAGTAATGGATATTGAAAATCTCCTAGGATATTCTTCTTCTTCTTCTTCCTGGTATAGTGCAGGACTCATCTTGAGTGTAATTTTGCACTGACCCATGTCAAAGACGACTAAAAACCCTTCGGCATATGAACAGTTAAAACTATATACAAAAAGACATGGACCTAGTGTGTGAAGTATGCAGCTTGGCTGGAACTCAGCTGCAAACGGAAGCTCTCGATGGTATTGGCTGATGTAGTTGTTTCTGGTAGCCTGTTCCAATCAGTGGTGGTTCTTGGAAAGAAAGAGAACTTGTAATACTGCTGAAAGTGGCGTTAAAACACTAAAAAATCTTAAATACATTTTTAATATTCAACTAATTATAAAACTCCAAAGTGATTTTTTAAACGAATAAACCAAAGCTATCAGGAAAAAAATGTTAAGTGTAAAAATTTACTGAAATTTGAGAAGAAATTTTTGTTATGAAATATATTTTAGCAAATTTGATGCTCTATATAAGATAGGATTTGGGTAGTTTTATTGCATCACTATATTCACGCATATAAAATAATATGTTTCATCAACACAAAACAACAAAAATACACATCTTACATTATCAAACCTTAACATGTACATGTACTGTTGATTTATATTCATAGTGAGTGTTTAACGCTTTATATAATCAATACAAACTACTAATGAATTTTAACATTTGGACTGCTAAAATATCTGTTGCCTTCAAAATTATTGGTTTTTTTTAATACATGTATGTTCCACTATTTTTTTTAAATTCATATTTCATATATTTGTATAGATGCTATTCTTATATTTTTTGTTTTCATTTTAAAGGCTGACAAAAGAGGCGTATAATCCATATTAGGGGCGGATCCAGGGGGGGGGACTCGGCGCGCGACCCCCTAAAATTGGAAAAAATATGATTTTTTTTGGCGTAAAATCGTGATTCTTCACACGAAATACCCCCAAATTTTTGGCGCCTCCCTCCGCTCGGCGCAATTTTGTTAAGCGCGCCCCCCCTAACTTGAAATCCTGGATCCGCCCCTGCATATTGCATCGTCAGTCGTGTTGCAAAATGCAGAAAATGTTATGAGTAAATCAAATATATTCTAAATAACAGGTAATCCGCTCAAATGTAAAAAAAAAGTCTCAGGTATATTTTACGGGCAATTGCAATGCTCTTTCTCCGTGCAAAAGTGATACCTGTTAATCCTCAAATCCACGGAAATGTAATGTGCCCTCTGTTTGTGCTTAACTTTATTTTTGAAACATTGTTTGTACAATGCACCCGATATCATTGTTTTCTTGAAATTTTATCTAGGTACATACACTCGTTAATAAAATATGTTGATATTGTAAATGCAGAACTGATAGAAAGTACACTGAAACAAACAATAATGTGTAGCTGTTTTAATGATTTTTTATGGCTCTCGAAATATACAAAAATGTTGCGTACATCTAATATTTATTGATTGCTTCATTTGATTAATGTTCATATTAAAAAAAAATATAGATAGCAATTCTTCTCTTCAAAAATAGGTATACGATTTACGACTTACGTGTACCTTCCACCACTCTTAACTTTGCGATCACTTTTTATCGTAAGTCGTAAATCCTAACTATTAGTGAAACGGTCGTAACTCTTAAGAGTACACTTACGTCTACGTTTACGACTTACGACCTTTAGTGAAACGGTCGCCTGGGTACTCCGGTTTCCTCCACCATTATAAACTGACTGACCGACACGATATAACTGAAATATTGTTGAAAGTGGTGGTAAACACTCATGACCTAATAATTAACTCTAACCCACATTATATGCATATAGCATATTTAAAATACGTTGTGGCAACGTAATTTTCACGTAAGAAATTGACCTGACCAAACAGCAACCACACTGGAACGTTGTGAATACGTAGTGTGCTAGCTGGGTAGGGCCTCTCTTCATCTAAATCCGGCACTGCTGGTGAGGTATAGTTCCCTCGCCGTTGGCACAGGTACTATACCTCAACAGACAGCATTATATGAAAACAGTTCCCTCAGGAGAAGACAATAATCGAATTTTTGTTAGTTGTTATGAAAACTTGCTCATTTAGTATTGAGCAATGACTCACTGATCATGTCAGATAAATGGTGATCAAATAAATGACAATGAGATGTGTAGTAACTGTTTTATATAATTTCTAAGAAATTTTTATGATAGAAATCATTTACAGGAATGTAGAATATATTTCTAAAACTGTATGACAAAAACGAAAGTTCTTAATGTAACATAAATTTATCAGTTTGTTAAGTTTTTTAGATGTCATTCACAAAAAATTACCTCAATTTTCAAATATTGATACAAAGGTATTGGAAACATATTACATTGTAAATTTTCTTGATCTATATTTATTTTCTAAAAAAATTAAAGTAAAATAAAATAAAATAAAATCAGAGTGAGACAATGATTTATATCAAGGTTCACTTTTTAGATCTAATATTCCGAAGCTGATGGAATTAATTATTATGCACTATTCCAAATCATATCTTGAATTATCCTCCTTTCTGTTGAGAACGGAAGGAAAGCAAAAGCACATGCTTTGTTGTTTTTAATCCTCACTTATGCTACTGTTGGTACTTTTGTTGCGTGTTTTCAAACATACAGAGTTTTGACTTAAGGTTCCACAGGATCCATTGTCCATTAATAATGTGGACCGATCCTCTGACGCTTTAACTGAAGTTAACTCCTTCTCTTCATGATCTGTTTCATCCACGGCAATTTCATCGTAGGTAGCTTTGTAACACTGATTTTAGGTCCGTAGTTCCTATTTCTGTATCATTTAGCATAGTAATTAGGAATCCTAAATCCCGAGGAGATATGAATTTCCTTCTATCCAAAAACATAAGAATATCAGATGGATATTTTAATCTTTCAAGCTTTTTAACTTTGACTAACGTTTTAGCCTGCAGGTAAAGTTTCATCAGGGATGTCCCCTCCTCATTTATCCTACCTGAAAGTTGGCACAAAAGTTTGGCATACAAGTCCTGTTTGATATCCATCATTGATGTGATATTGTTGTCATATTAAGTCTTAATGCAATGTCTATACTATACTTTTGTTTTTATTTATACAAGTTAGTGTTCTTTGTGATCATAAGATTACTGATGTCCCACATTTTTTGATAGACAATTCACAATCTTAGTATACCATGTGACCCACGTTTTTTAAATACGGTTTTACCTCAAACTAATTATAATTCACAAGATTTCACAAGATTTTATTGATAATACTCAGACACATAATTCTTACATTCAGTATGCATGGGTTTGTGAAGAATTAATTACAATAGAAATATCTAGTCATGATATACGTATGAAAATTCTGTACAAATTATAATTTGTATTTTAGGTTTGTAAAAATTATAATTTGTATGAAATTAGAGAATACAAATTATAATTTGTACAAAATTAGCCTAAAAATCACTTACAATTTGTACAATTTTTTACCTATTTGGAACTGTTCAAAACAAAGGAATTCTTAATATGAATACAAACTGATTTTAATAAAGAAGAAAACACATTAACAATATTTTACAAAATCATGTCAAAAGTACCTTTAGTTCAATCAACTTCCAGTTTTCACATTTACTTGTTTGAACATGTCATAGAACCATGACAACGTGAATTACACAGGATAATTTTTTTTTGCACTTGCATTTTGAAGTTTTGCAACCACCTTTGCACTTACAACTCGGATAACCCTGACCTCCAGTTTTTGAAATTTTGCGAACTGCCTCACGCCAGGATATTTGTAGAGATGAAATCATTGAGATGCTAAGACTCGTATCATTTACAGCTTCTATTTGGTTCCTGCAAAGATACCCTGACAATGTCCCAACAGAAGTGCCAACACGATAGCCATACTCAGACACCTCTTCAATTACACCCAATATATTTCTAGGATCTGTTGGTCCACGATCATACTGTGGAATCGGAATGATTACATTGTTCCAACAGAAAGTTCACTTAACTTTCGTTGTGTGGTTCTCATCAATTTCCCGGCCTGAATTTGCTGTCCTGGTAGGGCTCGTTTTCGTGCATGTTGAATAGGCGTTTCTGTGACCGGTTCAACCAAATGAACATCATTATCAGAATTGGTAGGATTTAGTATTTGAACAACTGGTGTTTCCTCACTATTGGTGGCGATTTCAGTGGTAACTAAAGATGATGTAGACTGAAGTGCCTCGGCAGAGGCAATAATGGAATCTGTATCTGCCTCAGATATATCGGTGGAGATAGCAGATTCATCGTCATCAGTTGTGCCATCTGTTGTATCACCTTCACCTGCATCTGCTAATATTTGCTCAAGGTCTTCTTCAGTCTCTAGCTGAGGAAGTAATTCCTTGGGTATAGAAGAAGAAGACAAGCCAATTTTTGGGGTCAGCACCAAACAAAGCTTTATATGGAGGTTTATATGGAGGTTGATCTATGACTCTGTGATGGGATCGGTTTTTCTGAAATTGCACAAATCTTAATCCTTCAGACCATTGGGTTGTGTTATTATCGTTCATCCATGATATTATCATTTCTTTAATGTCAGCATTGGCCCTTTCAACAGAACCCTGACTTTGTGGGTGGTTTGGCCTGCCGTGAACAAATACAAGTTCTTGCCATAGTGATCTGAGTTCAGTTATAATGTTGGCAGTAAACTCTCTCCCATTGTCACTCTGAAGAATGCGAGGGGCTCTAACAAAAGTGTTTGGAAGTATTATTCCTGGAAAGCTCCAACGCTTCACGGTAAAACCTATCCTGCTGATCAACCATTCTTACAGTTTTTACCTTCCAACTTAACTGAATCTCAAATATGACCCTTTTTTGAAAGAACTGTTCACACAAAATCAATAACTAAGATTAACCGTATATAAGTGGAACTCACCAGAACTTTATTACCTTAAGCACAATTGTGATATATTTTTTTCAATTTCAATATATACTGATTAGTTTATAGAATCCCTAATAAAAATTAGTTTGTATTCTTTTTAATAATTTCTTTACTTTAAATAGTTGCAAATATAAGAAAATTTGTACAAGTTATAAGTGATTTTTATGCTGATTTTGTACAAATTATAATTTGTATTCTCTAATTTCATACAAATTATAATTTGTACAAACCTAAAATACAAATTGTAATTTGTACAGAATTTGCATACAAATTATAATTTGTACAAACTTACAACTTGTACACAACATATATATGTTTATTACATTTATAAATTTTTGGTCTATAGAATTAAGTGTGTAAATTGTTAATCCGTATTTCATCATATCACGCAACTTATCCCGGGTGTAAATGGTTTAGCTGGGGGTGGGGTGCTATTTACCAAGATTTTGAATTCATTTGTCAGTATTTCCAAATAAACTTTATATCAAAATAAAGCTTATTGTACAAGCTTTCCAAATATATAATTATCTTTTGACAGAAATTATTATGAAAAGAATAATTTGACATCAAAGACGAGAGCACTGATAATTTTCTCGCCATTTTGTTCCGTGAAAAAGTCCGTCCTGTCAAGATTTTGAATTCATCTTTCAGTATTTCCAAATAAACTTTATTTCAAAATAAAGCTTATTGTACCAGCTTTCCAAATATATAATTATCTTTTGACAGAAATTATTATGAAAAGAATAATTTGACATCAAAGACGAGAGTACTGATAATTTTCTCGCCATTTTGTTCCGTGAAAAAGTCCGTCCTGTCAAGATTTTGAATTCATCTTTCAGTATTTCCAAATAAACTTTATTTCAAAATAAAGCTTATTGTACCAGCTTTCCAAATATATAATTATCTTTTGACAGAAATTATTATGAAAAGAATAATTTGACATCAAAGACGAGAGTACTGATAATTTTCTCGCCATTTTGTTCCGTGAAAAGTCCGTCCTGTCAAGATTTTGAATTCATCTTTCAATATTTCCAAATAAATTTGATAGCAAACGTTAGATATTTGTTTCTACTTTACAAATCAATTTCAAGTTTAATAAAAGCTCAAATAATAAAAAAGTTATGTCTAAATAGGTATCAAAATTTGCCCGTCCTGTTTTCCTCCGTCCTGTTTTTAGACCGTAAAAATGGAAAGGCCCAAGCTTTCTAAGGACTGGTGCTGTGTTCCTCAGTACAAATCTGATGGAAGGAAGCGTGGGAAATATGCATACATGAGCGATGTCGAGTTTTTTTTACATTTCCTGGACAGAAAAGAGATCCGAAGTTGAGGGAAAAATGGTTGAGTCAAATCATGAGGCCATTGGATGATGAACCCCAAAGATCACATCGTGTCTGTTCTTTATATTTTATTGATGGTAAACCGAACAAAGAAAACCCATTCCCAACTCTATTTCCTAGGAATAATGATGGACGCCCTGTCACTGAGAGGAGCAAAACTGTTATTTGTAAGCGGGAATTGACCAGCACTTTCGACGCTATGCCTGTGGTATGTATTCAAATAAATCCCCTTTAAAGTACCTCTAATAATTTTGACCCTGAAGTGTATGCATACAGAAAAGGTCAACTGGCATACACATCATGATTCTCATTTAACCAATCAACTTTCATTCAACATTATATAATACTATTCTGGGTACTCCGGTTTCCTCCACCATTATAAACTGCATGACCGACACGATATAACTGAAATATTGTTGAAAGTGGTGGTAAACACTCATGACCTTATAATTAACTCTAACCCACATTAAATGCATATAGCATATTTAAAATACGTTGTGGCAACGTAATTTCCACGTAAGAAATTGACCTGACCAAACAGCAACCAAACTGGAACGTTGTGAATACGTAGTGTGCTAGCTGGGTAGGGCCTCTCTTCATCTAAATCCGGCACTGCTGGTGAGGTATAGTTCCCTCGCCGTTGGCACAGGTACTATACCTCACCAGACAGCATTATATGAAAACAGTTCCCTCCGGAGAAGACAATAATCGAATTTTTGTTAGTTGTTATGAAAACTTGCTCATTTAGTATTGAGCAATGACTCACTGATCATGTCACATAAATGGTGATCAAATAAATGACAATGAGATGTGTAGTAACTGTTTTATATAATTCCTAAGAATTGTTTATGATGGAAATCATTTACAGGAATGTAGAATATATTTCTAAAACTGTATGACAAAAACGAAATTTCTTAATGTAACATAAATTTATCAGTTTGTTATAGTTTCTCATTCACAAAAAATTACCTCATTTTTCAAATATTGATACAAAGGTATTGGAAACATATTACATTGTAAAAAATATTCTTGTGCAATTCTAAAAAAAAATTCTTATGTCAAATACCTGCATAGGATTGTCTAATAAGCCTGTTCAGCAAACATATTACTTGTGTGACAGAAAATTTTCTTGATCTATATTTATTTTCTAAAAAAATAAAAATAAAATAAAATAAAATAAAATCAGAGTGAGACGATGGTTTATATCAAGGTTCACTTTTTAGATCTAATATTCCGAAGCTGATGGAATTAAATATTATGCACTATTCCAAATCATATCTTGCATTATCCTCCTTTCTGTTGAGAACGGAAGGAAAGCAAAAGCACATGCTTTGTAGTTTTTAATCCTCACTTTTGCTACTGTTGGTACTTTTGTTGCGTGTTTTCAAACATACAGAGTTTTGACTTATGGTTCCACAGGATCCATTGTCCATTAATAATGAGGACCGATCCTCTGAAGCTTGAACTGGAGTTAGCTCCTTCTCTTCATGGTCTGTTTCATGATCATCCACGGCAATTTCATCGTAGTAGCTTTGTATCACTGATCTTACGTCCGTAGTTCCTATTTCTGTATCATTTAGCATAGTAATTAGGAAGCCTAAATCCCGAGGAGATATGAATTTCCTTCTATCCAAAAACATAAGAATATCAGATGGATATTTTAAACTTTCAAGCTTTTTAACTTTGACTAATGTTTTAGCCTGCAGATAAAGTTTCATCAGCGATGTTCCCTCCTCATTTATCCTACCTGAAATTTGGCACAAAAGTTTTGCATACAAGTCCTGATTGATATCCATCATGGATGTGATATTGTTGTTATATCAATTCTTAATGCTGTACTTTTTTTTATTTATACGAGTTACGTGTCTCTTGTGTGAACATAAGATTGTTGGCTTATGACGTAAAATATTGCAATAACAATATATAGACTAATAGGAAATCTAGAAGATTTTCGAGGTCAGATTTTTTGTAGCGCATAATATGCATTTTATAGTCGTTTGATAATATCTTTCCGCTTAAATGTTAAAAATAGATTTAACTGATAAAACTTCCGGGTAATAGTGAACCTAAGATTTTTGTGTGAACATAAGATGTTTGGCTTATGACGTAAAATATTGCAATAACAATATATAGACTAATAAGAAATCTAGAAGATTTTCGAGGTCAGGGTTTGTTGTAGTGCATAATATGCATTTCTTTTCGTTTGATAATGGGTTTTCCGCTTAAATGTTAAAAATAGATTTAATTGATAAAACTTCCTGAGAATAGTGAACCAGTGTCAGTATCAATTCCCAATAGATTTGACATTCTTTCTGATGACACTAATAGCGAAGAGAATCTCTACACTGAAGATAATAGGGAATCAAAACAAAATACCGAAAATAAGGAACCAAATGACATTCATTTTATAATGGACTCTCATGGCAATGGAATAGACTCAAGTAAAATGTACCGAAACCAAGAAATCCATATGACAATAAGGGTAATAACAAAATTACCGAACTCCGAACAATCTTACAAAGGGAAACTCAAAACTCATAATTATATAAACAGAAAAAATCAGTCAACAACCGGAAAACTGAAAACCGTAATGACCCTGACTTGGTACAGGCATTTCTAAAGAAATGGTGGGTTGAATCAGATTTTAAGGCGCCAAACCTCCCGCTCTCATTACGGTTCAAAGGTTCAGGCTGTCATTGTAACAGTATTTAAATACAGGAACAAAATAGGTAAAATAGTTGTCAAAGCAGTACCATATTCCTAGGATCAGGTGAAAAGAATATAAAAGGAGGTGAACATTTTTGTACTTCTCATAAGCTACCAAAACACTTGATTATAGGAGTGGGTAACAATGATCTTGAAAAAAAGCCCACAAATAGTTGTGTCACAGAAATGAAACGACTTATTCATTCAGTAAGGAGCAAGTCTGATAATTGTAACATTCATATTTTACCAACATTTGAGAGGCTCAACCAGAGATCGTACAACGACAAAGTTCGACAATTCAACAAGGAAATAGAGATATTCTGTGAACAATCCGATAAGTGCATACTCATTGAAAACTCGCTTATATCGAGTGCAGATCAATCGTTATTTACTGATGGGACTCATTTCAGTCCGAATGGCAAGAGAAATTTTGGAATGCAACCCTATTCAGAGTACGTAAGAAGCCAAACTTAGAGTAGACGAAGTTCTGGTAACCGTCAAACCAGAGGAAAACCAGGACAACCTCAGAACAATAACAGCCCCCAAGGACAAATGCGAAATAATTATAAAGCTGGTGAACTACTTAAGGAGCTGGCAAAATTGTTAAATTAAATGAGAGTTGTTTCATGATGTAACAAATTGTTTATGTTATGACTTCCCATATTTCATACAATTTATTATATATATATATAAATATATATCTATAATTTGCTTTCTTCGGACACATATATTGGTTCCAGGAGCTGAAATTTGAAACCTAAGAAAGGTTCCTTTTATTATGTTCATGAATTACTGTTCTGACATATTAATATAAAGGTAGACAACTCTTTAGCCTAATACTTTTTTAAAGAATGTCGAAGTCAGGTTTTTTTAATGCATATACAGGTATAGAGATATGTATTTCTTTTCGTTTGATAATGGGTTTTCCCCTTTAACTATATAGAATAGAATAGAATATATTTTATTGCCTAATCATAGGGTCCACATGAGGCATCATTAACAATACAAACATTCATGATTGATAAATGAGACATACACACAAAAGAAAAAGGACATAGTTTAAGGTTTTTATATTTCTAAAAATATAAATATAATTATTAGTATTATCTATATTATAAATGATATTAATAAATAACAAACGCAAATATCAATTTGCCAACAGCCTGCCGTACGTGATAGACGCCGGATATATTTATTCATAATATAGTATTACAATGTACATGTATATATTTGCATATTTATAATTCATACCAATTATAACCTCATTTCTTCAACAACAAAAATATATGTGATAATATCCGTCATAAATAGACAAGGCCGTCCAGGAAAAACCGACGAATGCAACAATGTTTGAATGCATTATGGAAACCTGTGCCCAACGCCAATGCTCGAGTCTATTTCGGGATATAAGGTGGCAGACCTCACCTTAAATAGTAAACAAATTGTAAATTATGTACAATCACACTTATAAAAAATTTAAGTGTCTTCTGTTTGCACGGCGGCTAGAAAGTGAAGTACCTAAACGAGTACATCTAATACCCGGATGACGAAACAACCAATTTTATTGGTCGAATCTATATATCTTATAAATATTCATAAACTACAGTAACGGCAATACAATATTTTCCCGCTATGCTTAAACGAACCGCGAGAAAATATTAGTATTATCTATACTATAAATGATATTAATAAATAACAAACATAAATATCAATTTGCCGACAGCCTGCCGTACGTGATAGAAAAATACAAAGTAGGAGGGTCTGGTGTCACTGTAAGAAAAAAAACCACTATTTATATACCCAAAGCTTGTGACACTTGCAGCCTGTTATCTGCAGAATCTACGATGTAACGATCCTTACTGGAATCTGACTTCCATCTGCCATGCTTTTTCAAGCATCTTTCGTTCACATTCGCATTAGCTGCAACAGTTGCGCCACCTGATCTGAATGAATGAAGCCCTATATTACACCCTGGAAACACTAATTTAACTCTTTTTTGTCCTTATTTATGAGTTTGCATATAGAACCTGACCTGTAAACCTGGCGAAATAAAACAGTTGTTGAATCGCTACTGAAACCTGCTAATGAAACATATCTTACAAACATTGAATATGGACATGCAACAGTAGAACCCTTAGCGATAAGAACGTCACTACTTTGCCTGTACTGATCCGTTTTACTTTTTTCTAAATGCAAAACTAAATGATTGTCATGAACTTTAACATCATTGAAACGCAAAGAACTAACTTCATCGTATCTGAGAAATCCTGAAAAACTTAATAATATCATAGCCAGATCTCTTACTATCAATAAATCAACGGAGTCTTTGAACATATTCCTTTTTCTCGTTGGGTTTTACAGCTATAAGTTTGGATGCTTCTAAAACGGATGATACAAAAGTGTTTGTAGTTGGGTCTGGTAGTCCGTTTATTTCATGTGCCCACTTTATCCCGTAAACCGCGTTACAAACGGGATGAAAGGATGACCCATTGTTTAACAAGCTTGTTAAGTATAATGCAACTTGTACTGGTTGTGCAGGTATGGCACAGTGACGTGTAGTGAAATGAATTGTTCCCATCGTTTAAAAGCATAAAAATAAGATTTAATCGTATTGTCACTTTTACTGTTCAAGATTAATTCGCACATCTTAGGGTATATATTGTACATATAACTGCCTGGTACGACCCCGCTGTCTTGGACTGCATCATGTACGAAGTGGCTTAGCTTGATACCTGTTAAAGATAATTAAAACGTTCATGAGCACACATAATTTTGAAAATGTAATTCGAGGGCTAATAATCTAAATTTTACGTTTTGCAGACCAAAAATACCGTTTTGGCCTCTGCCCCTCTTAGTCAAACCATCTCCTTGAAAATATACGTGATCTATAATAAATTTTCTGAACTGACCATGCTCATCGATGATCTTTGGCCAAAAAAGGGCCGACGTCCACTCCGGGACTACTAATGTACCGTTACATTTCTCCTGTTCTAATTTGTTTATAACCTGTGCTAGGAGGCGCGGTGGTGGAACAAGCCAGTTAGTTTTGCCATACCAGGATAAGGTAAAAGAATCTATACCGTTTGTACAAGGGCACCAAAATTGTGAATTAAAATGTTCAGTTTGATAGAATGTTTCATGCAGATTTCGTGAATTTCTATAACACTTGAATGTAATATGTTCTTTCTACTACCCACTCTATTTATGTGTGTTACGTTTTTGTAATCGGTATACACTCTTACGAACTTACCATTCAATTTATTAATTACATTTCTCAAAACCCTGTTAACTGCCTCAAGCTCTCTCCAAGTGGAGCTCTGAGCTTGTTCTTCACGAGACCAACTACCATAAATCTCAACTGGTTGGTCCTCTGAACCTGTGGTCAAATGACCACCAAAGCCTATCTCTGAGGCATCACAGAACACGTGAACATCTTGTGTTTCATTGTATGTCAACTGACATAATTGAGATCCTATCTCATTTAGACTATCTACGTGGTCTAACCAAAATCTGCATTCACCGAATGCCTCTTTGCTTATCATTATAACTGAGTTCCAATTAGCTCTGTTTAATATACACTCATATGTGTACCTGGTTCTCAATCTAGACTGATCTCCCAACACAGCTTGTGTAGAAATAATTTGTCCTACTATACTAGCTATGAATCTAACCTTGAAAAGCACTATTCCACTGTTGTATTTCTCAATCACACTAGCTAGACAATCTAAGCTTTTCGATTCGTTTTGTTGTAATTCTAAGAGTACCTTCTGTAAAATTCCAGGTAAACCCCAACCAGTCTAACTTTTGTACTGGAGTTCATATACATTTCTCTTCAGCAATATAGAAACCAAATTGTTCGAGATCGGATTTAATTATCTTGCTAGTACTTAGTGTTTCCTCGTAATAGGTAGCACCCCCTAGACCGTCGTCTAAATACATAATAATTTTGGAACCTTTTCCTCTCCAGTATTTGACTATTTCTCTCGTTACCTTACTGAAAATATAACCGCTTGTTGCTAGGCCAAATGGCAAAACATTGTAAACGTAATACCGGTTTTCCCATTGAAAACCTAAGTATATTCTGTCAGCTGGAAAAATTTGCAAATGGTGATATGCGCTTTTTAAATCATATGAAAATACCCAATTACCTTTATTAAATAATTGTCTTGCTGTGACTGCGTCTTCATACTTATGTTTAAATTTGTACAAGTGCGGATTAATGTGTCTCGCGTCCAAAACTAACCTCAATTTAGACCCTTTTTTATGTGCCACCGTCAAAGGATTTACTACGTAGGGTTTCTCTGTAACCGGACTTACGCAACCCTTATTTATTAATTTTTCTACCTCTTCTGTTACAAATTTTGTATTGTCTCGTGCCGATTTGTTATTATCTAGTGCTATGCTGTCTGGTATGTGTAAGAAAGGTATCTTATATCCATTTTCTATGACGTCTATAATGTATTCATTTGCACCTATATCTTTCCATTTTTCGATGTTTCCCGATAAATTCCCTACACCAACCTGTCGACCAGGTGTGAAATCATGAATAAATTTACTATCAATCGTAGTATGTGTATTGCCTGTCGACATATTTGTATCACGTGATATTTGTTTTGTAAACATGCTCGATTCTAAGCTACTATTTAAAGAAAAATCAATACTTATCTTTCGCTTTTCTTCAGTCAAAGCTTTTGGACATTCCCGCCTCCAATGTCCCTTTTCCATACAATAAAAACATCTGCCAGGCACAGTGAGTGCGTTTAATCCTACAGGAATTGTGTTCCCGGTTGTTGTATACTTCTTGGTGTAGTCATACGGCGTTATTTTCTGGTCTGTTCTGCCATTACGTTTTGCCTTTTCTTTTTTCAGCTTACTCTCCGCCCGCGTCTGTGCATTGTAGATTTTCGTCTCCTCGTCCGAATCTTCTGCGAGTGGATTAGACACATACTCGTCTACCACCCGCCATCCAGCATCAGAGGAATCTGCTAATTTTATGAGTTTCTGTCTATTTTTCATTAAGTCCATACCTTCTGAGATTTTCCGTTTTGCTGCGCTGATGTTGTCTTGGGTTAAATTGTCTGAATCTAACTGTCCACTAGCTTCTCTCATCTTGATGAACAACTTCTGATTGTGTTTATGTTGCTCCTCGTTTCCCTTCTTTTTGAACTTGTAACTGTCGGACATGTTCTCGTCTATTTTTGTCAGCTGCGTGTCGGATAAAGCCTTCTGGTTGTCTTGGATATTTCTTTGGAAACCATCTAATCTAGTATCCAACAAAGATGTCAAACTGTTCAACAATTGGTCTTGTGTGCTTTTAACTGCATTTTGTACTTCGTTTTGGATCGTCTCTCTAATGTCGGCGTCCATTTTAAGTGTTTTCTGTTTGCACGGCGGCTAGAAAGTGAAGTACCTAAACGAGTACACCTAATACCCGGATGACGAAACAACCAATTTTATTGTTCGAATCTATATATCTTATAAATATTCATAAACTACAGTAACGGCAATACAATAATTTCCCGCTATGCTTAAGCGAACCGCGAGAAAATATTATTATTTAGGGGATCATGTTCTGGTTTGTCCCCTATATCTCAGATCCAGTGTGAAACTTTACATGTAAGATATAAATAAAGTTGGGTAACCTGTTTGGATAGTATGCATATTCCAGGTTTTAAATACACGTAGTAACAGGTATCTTTTGCACGAGAAAAGTTTTGGCGGTAATTAGGGCGGGGTATTTTAATTGATATATAAAGGCCTGTTTGAATAATTTTATTATCGAAGGTGCTCACAGTAACTACGATCCAGACGTTACAAGTTTTTCACTGCAGAGTTGATTTTTATTTAGTATTGTCATGTTTATATTGTCATGTTTGTAATTAAGTATTAAAAATGTTTCGCAAGAAAAAAGAAGAGAAGTTACTGCGAGCAACCAAACCTAATTTATGTGTTGTCTTTTTATGTGCCCATATGAGTTAGACAAGAAATAATTTAAATTCGGACGAGTTAGCGAGGGAGAATTTAAATGAAAATATGTACACTACAAAATGTATTTACACTATATACAGCTATCACAAAAAGATATCGTCTATAGTTAATAGGATATATATGGGTCATTATCAAAATACACGCACTTTTTTCTGTTCATATTTTGGTGACATCAAATATTTTCGTTCCCGTTTTGCTTTAGCCTATTAGTTTTTCCTACATTACAATGACATATTTACATAATATGCAGTCGGAAAAACCACCATGAAAAAAATATTTCTAGATATGTAGCACCCCCTAATACCTTTCAGTCCGTGCTGTTACCTACATAAAATTATTCTTTTTAGGAAAATGAAAATTATTTTTTATGTAAAAAGTGGTTACATACATAATATAAAGGGAAATTATGCATAATGTAGGATATTTTCTTTGGAGCACTAGTTTTTTTCACAATATTTGGATATGTAGTTGTGGAATTCCATTTAAGCTGCATTATGAAACAAACAAGTTTTCATAATTGTACATTTTTGTATTTTGTTTCACTTTATATAAAGAAAAGATGACTTATACATAGTTATCAAAGTCAACTTTATTCAACTGTAATATAATTTACTTCAATTATGTCATTTATCCTTTTTATGAAACAATTTACATGAGGTAACACCATTGACAAGAGATAACACTACAGATGACAAAAGTAACACCAGGGACATCTTCATGAATGTAAACAGAAAAAAACACAACTATCAACCTATATTTGTTGTTTTCTTAATGTTTTCAGTAAAATATTCAGTTTTTCAACATATTGGTTTAATGCATGAGCAATATCAGTTTTGTCCATGGTGTTATGAAGATATGTCCCTGGTGTTACCAGGTCTAAAAAGTATACTCCCATCAGCTTGTTAAACTATATCTTACACGTAAATGACGATGTGTGAACAATTTTTCTGCATAGATAAAAGAGCAATATTTTGTTCTGTATATTACTGTTTATGGAATAATGTGTTTATTCACAATTTTAATGCTAAATGTCTGTGGTGTTACACAATCTTTATGGTAACACCATCGACAGTAATACCACAGAAAACAGGTAAGTATTTTCTGGATAAAAGGAAAATAATTTCTCCCTGACTATATTTTATATGTATATCCTGTGAAGAATATCAAATGTAATGTATTGTATATTTTTACATTTTGTTCAATTCTAACAAAAAGAAGTAGTGAGAAGTACACCACAGACATAAAATCTATATTTTATACCAATCGCACGTACCTTTTCGGCTCTATATTAGTTTATGGATCGCTTTTGTTTTTGTCGTCTGCACAATCATGTCATGAAACAGGAAATAAGCAAAGGGAGAAACTATTTTTGCTTCAAATATGACAAGACAGATAACTCTTACCAGCCTTAATAGGAAGGGTAACACCACAGATATGAAAATCTATAACAGCAGGTTTTTGCTAATTTTCTTTTTGAATTTTAATATATATCAAGCAAAAATAATGTTGTGCTATTAGAGTTTTAGGAATAGTTCAAAAATAATATAAAGATCGAATAAAATCATAACATCTGAATAGTACAAATGACCAAAAGTAAGTCATTCTGGAAAAATAACACGTAACACCAAGGAAAAAACAGGTCTTCGTGTAGCTAGTATAAATTCGCAATTGGACCAATCTGGATTTAGATGGTAAAACTATAGAAAGCTGACGTGCCTTCATGCAAAACATGTTTTCTCCAATCAGTTTGGTTGATATTTGTCTTTTGATTGCGTAATAACAGAAAAGTGCGTGTGTTTTGATAATGACCCGTATATGTAATAAAGTAATATTAATTAAAATCCTTAATTTGGATTCGACAGTCATGTCAGTATTATATTATAATATTTAATCAAATAAATTATTGTCTCGTTTTGTCTTGTATATTATTTTTTTTTTCGTGGCTTAAATCAGATATATTAATAATATTTATGATTTAAATTGCCATAGATTCACAAATTTTTAAAGATTTAAAAAAATAAAACACCGTTTAATACATTTTTGAAGTTTTTATGTTTTAATCTAAATTTGCTGGATGTGTCATCAAAGTGTAATTTAGCAGCATGTTTTAGCCATAGAAGTCCACCTGGTTCCGGTATACCGTTAATAAATCTATATGGCACTATGCATGCCACTGTGACATTACACTAAATTGTCAAAAATAAATTTTACAATATCATGTAAGTGGCATATTCTGTTGACAATATGGCATCATAACGCACGTTACGTCCAAAGAGAGAAGTCAATTGGAGAAAGCTTCATTTTGGGGGAGATATTCCTACCGAGAAACCCAGACTTGCAAGAACAACATTTCCAGACACGTTTGAAGTTGAAAGACTTATATCCAAGGAAATTGTTAAAAATGAGGTAACTTTTTTTTTCTATTGTATGACTGTTGCCTCTTTTTGAAAGTGAAAATTGTAAAAGTAGTTGCAATAATTTCTTTTTTAATGCCTCCGTATGTCAAAAATAAAACAAAATGTATACATTACTATTAACATCCGTCTCAGATTAATACTGAATCTTTATGTGACGGTTTTAATTAGTTTGAACATTATTTGCTTTTTAAGGCAAATTAATTAGTTTAATATGCATGTATTGATTTGCTATGTTTGTCAATTATCAAAGAATTAATTATTTGTCCACATATCTAAGACCCCCATTGCTATCACTCGCTACTAAGTCTTGTCCCAAACGTTTCGGTGTGAAGTCCATGAATACGTAGTGTGCTAGCTGGGTAGGGCCTCTCTTCATCTAAATCCGGCACTGCTGGTGAGGTATAGTTCCCTCGCCGTTGGCACAGGTACTATACCTCACCAGACAGCATTATATGAAAACAGTTCCCTCCGGAGAAGACAATAATCGAATTTTTGTTAGTTGTTATGAAAACTTGCTCATTTAGTATTGAGCAATGACTCACTGATCATGTCACATAAATGGTGATCAAATAAATGACAATGAGATGTGTAGTAACTGTTTTATATAACTCCTAAGAAATTGTTATGATGGAAATCATTTAAGTGTTAAGTGTCTTTCCTCTCTTCATGACAAATATGTTATCGTTCCTGCGGACAAGGCTTCCAACAATATCGTGTTTGTATGTAAATCATATTACTACGAATGCCTAATCAAGGAATTAGGCATAAATAGCAACACCTCTAGTAATACCACATACAAACCAACTTCGTTCGACAAAGATGAAATCCTAGCTAACCACAGATCATTCATGACCTCTTTAAACATTCCCTCTGGTAAAGAGTCTGAGGATTTACGCTATTTATATTGGATACCTAAACTCCATAAAACACCATACAAAGAAAGGTACATAGCGGGATCATCAACTTGTTCGGCGAAAGAATTGTCTATTCACCTGACAAAGATTCTGTCTGCAGTAAAAGAGGGACAACAGAAATATTGTGAAACTGTTTACTCGCGTATTGGCATAAATCACATGTGGATTTTGAAAAACTCTAAAGATCTTTTGGATAACCTGAAATCAAGATCTTTCTCTCAGGTATCCTCTATCAAAACTTTTGATTTTTCAACTCTATATACCACCCTACCGCATGACAAATTAAAAACCCGCTTAAAAGAAATAATTCATAAAGCTTTTAGTCATAGAAACTATGGCTCAAAATGTGTTGTGTTAGGCTACAATTTCACATATTTTTCAAACAAAATTCATAAAGGTAAAACATGCTACTCCGAGGAACAAGTGATCAGTATGCTGGAGTTCCTCATCGATAACATATTTGTCTCCTTTGGAGGGACACTGTTTCAGCAGGTCGTCGGCATACCAATGGGTACGAATTGTGCCCCTCTTCTAGCCGATTTATTTTTATACTCATATGAGTCGGAGTTTCTTCAAAAGCCTGTAAAAGATAAGAAGATTCATGAGGCTAGAGCCTTTAATTTCACATACAGGTATATTGATGACGTTTTATCTATCAATAATTCTAGATTTGCAGAATTTCTTCCATTGATATATCCTCCAGAGCTGGAAGTTAAAGAGACCACCGATACAGCTTCGTCCGCATCATTTTTGGACTTATACCTCGAATTTGACGACAGTGGTCAACTCAGTACTAAAATTTATGATAAGCGGGACGACTTCAATTTTAAAATCATAAATTTTCCAAACATGTGCAGCAATATACCAGCTTCTCCTGCATATGATGTTTACATCTCGCAATTGATTCGCTATGCAAGGGCCAGTAGCAATTATTCTGATTTCCTGAAACGTCATCTTCATCTGAGAAACAGGCTACTGGACCAGGGCTATAAAAAGATTCGCCTTATTCGATCTCTTAAAAAGTTTATATTCTGATACCAATATCTTGTCGAAATATATTCCGTCTCTGCAGAAAAAATTATAAGCGATGCATTTTCATATAGTGAAAATGTATAAAGATAAAGAAGTCAATTTTTTTTTGTCAATGTGTGACGTAAAAATATTTTTGACATTTACGTCACCGAATATGGTACTGCTTTGACAACTATTTTACCTATTTTGTTCCTGTATTTAAATACTGTTACAGTGACAGCCGGAACCTTTGAACCGTAATGAGAGCGGGAGGTTTGGCGCCTTAAAATCTGATTCAACCCACCATTTCTTTAGAAATGCCTGTACCAAGTCAGGGTCATTACGGTTTTCACAGTTTTCCGGTTGTTGACTGATTTTGTCTGTTTATATAATTATGAGTTTTGACTTTCCCTTTGTAAGATTGTTCGGAGTTCGGTAATTTTGTTATTACCCTTATTTACAGGAATGTAGAATATATTTCTAAAACTGTATGACAAAAACGAAAGTTCTTAATGTAGCATAAATTTATCAGTTTGTTAAGATTTTTAGATGTCATTCAGAAAAAATGACCTCATTTTTCAAATATTGATACAAAGGTATTGGAAACATATTACATTGTAAAAAATATTCTTGTGCAATTCTAAAAAAAATTTCTTATGTCAAATACCTGCATAGGATTGTCTTATAAGCCTGTTCAGCAAACATATTACTAGTGTGACAGATAAATTTTCTTGATCTATATTTATTATCTAAAAAAATTAAAGTAAAATAAAATAATATAAAATCAGAGTGAGACAACGATTTATATCAAGGTTCACTTTTTAGATCTAATATTCCGAAGCTGATGGAATTAATTATTATGCACTATTCAAAATCATATCTTGAATTATCATCCTTTCTGTTGAGAACGGAAGGAAAGCAAAAGCACATGATTTGTTGTTTTTAATCATCACTTTTGCTACTGTTGTTACTTTTGTTGTGTGTTTTCAAACATACAGAGTTTTGACTTGTGGTTCCACAGGATCCATTGTCCATTAATAATGAGGACCGATCCTCTGACACTAGAACTGGAGTTAGCTCCTTCTCTTCATGGTCTGTTTCATGATCATCCACGGTAATTTCAGCATAGTAGCTTTGTAACACTGATCCTATTTCTATTTCTGTAACATTTAGCATAGTAATTAGGAAGCCTAAATTCTGAGGAGATATGAATTTCCTTCTATCCAAAAACATAAGAATATCAGATGGATATTTTAAACTTTCAAGCTTTTTAACTTTGACTAATGATTTTTTAGCCTGCAGATAAAGTTTCATCAGCGATGTCTCCTCCTCATTTATCCTACTTGAAATTTGGCACACAATTTTTGCATACAAGTCCTGTTTGATATCCATCATGGATGTGATATTGTTGTTATATTAATTCTTAATGCTATACTTTTCTTTATTTATACAAGTTAGTAGCTTTTGTGTGAACATAAGATGTTTTGGGTTATAATGTTGAAATATCGATGTCGATATCAAACACTATTTACACTATATATAGATGCCACATCATCTACAGTCAATTATATCATCTAGTCAATTATTATACAAAAAGTGAAGAGAACTTAAAATTTTGCAATACTTTGTTTAAATGTATAGTTAATAGGATATAGGCGTTACACTTTGTCACATCATCTACAGTCAATTATATCATCTAGTCAATTATTATACAAAAAGTGAAGAGAACTTAAAATTTTGCAATACTTTGTTTAAATGTATAGTTAATAGGATATAGGCGTTACACTTTGTCACGCGATTATGTAGTGAGTGGTAATCATTATTGTAATCTGCAAACACAGGCGCTTTTTGTAAGCGCCTGTGCTGCAAATGACAACAAATCACTATCTGTGGAGAAATTCAGTATTGGGACAAATGGAGAGGTTGTCAATAAAAAAAAAATTTCTGACTTCATGCTATAGTTCTTATTGTGAACCAATGCACATTACATTACATGTACATCATTGAAATAAAACTAAAAAAATCTGATGAAAAAGTGAAAAAACTGATGTTTAACAATCATTTTTCCCCACAAAATCCACAAAATTTGGGTCGAAATTTGTGACATTTGCAACATGGGTTGCTATAATGTAACTATTACAATTAAAAATAGTGGCACTTTTGAAAGTGACAGCTTACTTGGACAGATATATTGATAAAGCTTTTGTATTTAATGAATTCATTATTTTTTCGTAAGGAGGAATATATATTTTTGTTCCAAAAGTTTCATGTTATGTTCATAACCAATGGTGTCCTTCAAAAGTATCTACGAATTGTATGCATTACGATGATTCAGAATGATTTAATGAATTTGATCAGTGTGTATTGAAAAAAACTAACAGGGATGAGTTATATAATAAAAAGTTAAACAGATGGTCCCTATAATAATCGTGAAATCGAGGTTTTATTTTGGGATTCGAAATTGTCGTCATGAAGTTACCAACAGAACGTTGGCCAATAATAGAATCGTGAAAGCCGTGACACTTCCTAAAGTGTACCATAATCTACTGTTAGTGCGGGACTTTCCACAACGTCACGCAAAACTGGGTATTAAACTTCATGTATATGTTGGGATAAAGAAGACTTACAGGCAATTTCTCAGTACATTCATTTACATTGTGAAGTAAAAAAAATAATCACTAGTCTGTTATTTTCAAATAAAATCTTCATTCTAGTCACCTTAATCGCGAATCACTGTAGTAGTCCTATGTTATGAACGCAACGTTTAATTTGTTTTCACTTTTATATCTTGTGAAACTTCACATTACGGTAATGATTACCTGCAATGTCATTTTCTTTCTTTTTCAGACTATCCAGTGAAACTCCAGTGAATTAGACAATTAAAAGTTTAAGAATAAAGTATTTAGTGGTGCTATTGGTGTCCTTGTTACTCACAACACTTTTTCTCTCGCTACCATACACTGAAGATACTAAGATAAAGTTACCAAAATTACTTTCAAGTGTATAAACACAGCCATATCAATACTATGATGATTAAAACTTGCTAGTATATTCTCAGCAATATATAAAATCAAATTTGTTTATGTATAAGGTTACAAGTGTTCGTAAGTAACGGTGTCCACATAAATAATCATTCTTAAGTCAAAGATATGAATATTTATTTTAAAATTTTAAACCGTATTTTACAACTGTTATATATAAGGTTATTACTGAATACAAAAGGGGTCTTTTAAATATATACAACAGTTTATAAAAAGCTGCATTTGGACACTATGTTATGAACGCAACAGACATTGGACACTCTGATGCATCACAAAATTATGAGAAAATGGGAACAGAATTTATCTTGCCATTGCTATTTTATGAAAATATAGACATTTTGCTTTGCAAAAACTCTCAAGGATCTTTTCATTAAAGACTTCTATTTTTTACTTATGATGTCACACTTTATGTCCCAATACTGAATTTCTCCACATCTACCAATTGAAACAGGTAGATGGAGAAATATTGATACCTTTAGTCAATTTTGCGGAACAGATTTTTTTTTTTTAATTATAAATAAACAAGAATATGATGAACTTAATCTTATTAATCAGTTACGTTGCCATATTGGTTAGTAATGGATATTGAAAATCTCCTAGGATATTCTTCTTCTTCTTTTTCCTGGTATAGTGCAGGACTCATCTTGAGTGTAATTTTGCACTGACCCATGTCAAAGACGACTAAAAACCCTTCGGCATATGAACAGTTAAAACTATATACAAAAAGACATGGACCGAGTGTGTGAAGTATGCAGCTTGGCTGGAACTCAGCTGCATACGGAAGCTCTCGATGGTATTGGCTGATGTAGTTGTTTCTGGTAGCCTGTTCCAATCAGTGGTGGTTCTTGGAAAGAAAGAGAACTTGTAATGCTGCTGAAAGTGGCGTTAAAACACTAAAAAATCTTAAATACATTTTTAATATTCAACTAATTATAAAACTCCAAAGTGATTTTTTAAACGAATAAACCAAAGCTATCAGGAAAAAAATGTTAAGTGTAAAAATTTACTGAAATTTGAGAAGAAATTTTTGTTATGAAATATATTTTAGCAAATTTGATGCTCTATATAAGATAGGATTTGGGTAGTTTTATTGCATCACTATATTCACGCATATAAAATAATATGTTTCATCAACACAAAACAACGAAAATACACATCTTACATTATCAAACCTTAACATGTACATGTACTGTTGATTTATATTCATAGTGAGTGTTTAACGCTTTATATAATCAATACAAACTACTAATGAATTTTAACATTTGGACTGCTAAAATATCTGTTGCCTTCAAAATTATTGTTTTTTTTTAATACATGTATGTTCCACTATTTTTTTTAAATTCATATTTCATATATTTGTATAGATGCTATTCTTATATTTTTTGTTTTCATTTTAAAGGCTGACAAAAGAGGCGTATAATCCATATTAGGGGCGGATCCAGGGGGGGGACTCGGCGCGCGACCCCCTAAAATTGGAAAAAATATGATTTTTTTTGGCGTAAAATCGTGATTCTTCACACGAAATACCCCAAAATTTTTGGCGCCTCCCTCCGCTCGGCGCAATTTTGTTAAGCCCGCACCCCCTAACTTGAAATCCTGGATCCGCCCCTGCATATTGCATCGTCAGTCGTGTTGCAAAATGCAGAAAATGTTATGAGTAAATCAAATATATTCTAAATAACAGGTAATCCGCTCAAATGTAAAAAAAAAGTCTCAGGTATATTTTACGGGCAATTGCAATGCTCTTTCTCCGTGCAAAAGTGATACCTGTTAATCCTCAAATCCACGGAAATGTAATGTGCCCTCTGTTTGTGCTTAACTTTATTTTTGAACCATTGTTTGTACAATGCACCCGATATCATTGTTTTCTTGAAATTTTATCTAGGTACATACACTCGTTAATAAAATATGTTGATATTGTAAATGCAGAACTGATAGAAAGTACACTGAAACAAACAATAATGTGTAGCTGTTTTAATGATTTTTTATGGCTCTCGAAATATACAAAAATGTTGCATACATCTAATATTTATTGATTGCTTCATTTGATTAATGTTCATATTAAAAAAAAATATAGATAGCAATTCTTCTCTTCAAAAATAGGTATACGATTTACGACTTACGTGTACCTTCCACCACTCTTAACTTTGCGATCACTTTTTATCGTAAGTCGTAAATCCTAACTATTAGTGAAACGGTCGAAACTCTTAAGAGTGCACTTACGTCTACGTTTACGACTTACGACCTTTAGTGAAACGGTCGCCTGGGTACTCCGGTTTCCTCCACCATTATAAACTGACTGACCGACACGATATAACTGAAATATTGTTGAAAGTGGTGGTAAACACTCATGACCTAATAATTAACTCTAACCCACATTATATGCATATAGCATATTTAAAATACGTTGTGGCAACGTAATTTTCACGTAAGAAATTGACCTGACCAAACAGCAACCACACTGGAACGTTGTGAATACGTAGTGTGCTAGCTGGGTAGGGCCTCTCTTCATCTAAATCCGGCACTGCTGGTGAGGTATAGTTCCCTCGCCGTTGGCACAGGTACTATACCTCAACAGACAGCACTATATGAAAACAGTTCCCTCAGGAGAAGACAATAATCGAATTTTTGTTAGTTGTTATGAAAACTTGCTCATTTAATATTGAGCAATGACTCACTGATGATATCATATAAATGGTGATCAAATAAATGACAATGACATGTGTAGTAACTGTTTTATATAATTTCTAAGAAATTTTTATGATAGAAATCATTTACAGGAATGTAGAATATATTTCTAAAACTGTATGACAAAAACGAAAGTTCTTAATGTAACATAAATTTATCAGTTTGTTAAGTTTTTTAGATGTCATTCACAAAAAATTACCTCAATTTTCAAATATTGATACAAAGGTATTGGAAACATATTACATTGTAAATTTTCTTGATCTATATTTATTTTCTAAAAAAATTAAAAATAAAATAAAATAAAATAAAATCAGAGTGAGACAACGATTTATATCAAGGTTCACTTTTTAGATCTAATATTCCGAAGCTGATGGAATTAATTATTATGCACTATTCCAAATCATATCTTGCATTATCCTCCTTTCTGTTGAGAACGGAAGGAAAGCAAAAGCACATGCTTTGTTGTTTTTAATCCTCACTTATGCTACTGTTGGTACTTTTGTTGCGTGTTTTCAAACATACAGAGTTTTGACCTGTGGTTCCACAGGATCCATTGTCCATTAATAATGTGGACCGATCCTCTGACGCTTTAACTGAAGTTAACTCCTTCTCTTCATGATCTGTTTCATCCACGGCAATTTCATCGTAGGTAGCTTTGTAACACTGATTTTAGGTCCGTAGTTCCTATTTCTGTATCATTTAGCATATTAATTAGGAATCCTAAATCCCGAGGAGATATGAATTTCCTTCTATCCAAAAACATAAGAATATCAGATGGATATTTTAATCTTTCAAGCTTTTTAACTTTGACTAACGTTTTAGCCTGCAGGTAAAGTTTCATCAGGGATGTCCC
Organism: Bathymodiolus brooksi; assembly: GCA_963680875.1. Taxonomy (NCBI): domain Eukaryota; kingdom Metazoa; phylum Mollusca; class Bivalvia; order Mytilida; family Modiolidae; genus Bathymodiolus; species Bathymodiolus brooksi. The sequence goes on along the minus strand of OY804578.1, from coordinate 39,675,303 downwards.
CTCCTCATTTATCCTACCTGAAAGTTGGCACAAAAGTTTGGCATACAAGTCCTGTTTGCTATCCATCATTGATGTGATATTGTTGTCATATTAAGTCTTAATGCAATGTCTATATTATGCTTTTGTTTTTATTTATACAAGTTAGTGTCCTTTGTGATCATAAGATTACTGATGTCCTACATTTTTTGATTTGACAATTCACAATCTTATTATACCATGTGACCCACGTTTTTTAAATACGGTTTTACCTCAAACTAATTATAATTCACAAGATTTCACAATATTTTATTTATATACCCAGACACATAATTCTTACATTCAGTATGCATGGGTTTGTGAAGAATTAATTACAATAGAAATATCTAGTCATGATATACGTATGAAAATTCTGTACAAATTATAATTTGTATTCTAGGTTTGTAAAAATTATAATTTGCATGAAATTAGAGAATACAAATTATAATTTGTACAAAATTAGCCTAAAAATCACTTACAATTTGTACAATTTTTTACCTATTTGGAACTGTTCAAAACAAAGGAATTCTTAATATGAATACAAACTGATTTTAATAAAGAAGAAAACACATTAACAATATTTTACAAAATCATGTCAAAAGTACTTTTAGTTCAATCAACTTCCAGTTTTCACATTTACTTGTTTGAACATGTCATAGAACCATGACAACGTGAATTACACAGGATATTTATTTTTGCACTTGCATTTTGAAGTTTTGCAACCACCTTTGCACTTACAACTCGGATAACCCTGACCTCCAGTTTTTGAAATTTTGCGAACTGCCTCACGCCAGGATATTTGTAGAGATGAAATCATTGAGATGCTAAGACTCGTATCATTTACAGCTTCTATTTGGTTCCTGCAAAGATACCCTGACAATGTCCCAACAGAAGTGCCAACACGATAGCCATACTCAGACACCTCTTCAATTACACCCAATATATTTCTAGGATCTGTTGGTCCACGATCATACTGTGGAATCGGAATGATTACATTGTTCCAACAGAAAGTTCACTTAACTTTCGTTTTGTGGTTCTCATCAATTTCCCGACCTGAATTTGCTGTCCTGGTAGGGCTCGTTTTCGTGCATGTTGAATAGGCGTTTCTGTGACCGGTTCAACCAAATGAACATCATTATCAGAATTGGTAGGATTTAGTATTTGAACAACTGGTGTTTCCTCACTATTGGTGGCGATTTCAGTGGTAACTAAAGATGATGTAGACTGAAGTGCCTCGGCAGAGGCAATAATGGAATCTGTATCTGCCTCAGATATATCGGTGGAGATAGCAGATTCATCGTCATCAGTTGTGCCATCTGTTGTATCACCTTCACCTGCATCTGCTAATATTTGCTCAAGGTCTTCTTCAGTCTCTAGCTGAGGAAGTAATTCCTTGGGTATAGAAGAAGAAGACAAGCCAATTTTTGGGGTCAGCACCAAACAAAGCTTTATATGGAGGTTGATCTATGACTCTGTGATGGGATCGGTTTTTCTGAAATTGCACAAATCTTAATCCTTCAGACCATTGGGTTGTGTCATTATCGTTCATCCATGATATTATCATTTCTTTAATGTCAGCATTGGCCCTTTCAACAGAACCCTTACTTTGTGGGTGGTTTGGCCTGCCGTGAACAAATACAAGTTCTTGCCATAATGATCTGAGTTCAGTTATAATGTTGGCAGTAAACTCTCTCCCATTGTCACTCTGAAGAATGCGAGGGGCTCTAACAAAAGTGTTTGGAAGTATTATTCCTGGAAAGCTCCAACGCTTCACGGTAAAACCTATCCTACTGATCAACCATTCTTACAGTTTTTACCTCCCAACTTAACTGAATCTCAAATATGACGCTTTTTTAAAAGAACTGTTCACACAAAATCAATAACTAAGATTAACCAAAACTTTATTACCTTAAGCACAATTGTGATATATTTTTTTCAATTTCAATATATACTGATTAGTTTATAGAATCCCTAATAAAAATTAGTTTGTATTCTTTTTAATAATTTCTTTACTTTAAATAGTTGCAAATATAAGAAAATTTGTACAAGTTATAAGTGATTTTTATGCTGATTTTGTACAAATTATAATTTGTATTCTCTAATTTCATACAAATTATAATTTGTACAAACCTAAAATACAAATTGTAATTTGTACAGAATTTGCATACAAATTATAATTTGTACAAACTTACAACTTGTACACAACATATATATGTTTATTACATTTATAAATTTTTGGTCTATAGAATTAAGTGTGTAAATTGTTAATCCGTATTTCATCATATCACGCAACTTATCCCGGGTGTAAATGGTTTAGCTGGGGGTGGGGTGCTATTTACCAAGATTTTGATTTCAGTATTTCCAAATAAACTTTATATCAAAATAAAGCTTATTGTACAAGCTTTCCAAATATATAATTATCTTTTGACAGAAATTATTATGAAAAGAATAATTTGACATCAAAGACGAGAGCACTGATAATTTTCTCGCCATTTTGTTCCGTGAAAAAGTCCGTCCTGTCAAGATTTTGAATTCATCTTTCAGTATTTCCAAATAAACTTTATTTCAAAATAAAGCTTATTGTACCAGCTTTCCAAATATATAATTATCTTTTGACAGAAATTATTATGAAAAGAATAATTTGACATGAAAGACGAGAGTACTGATAATTTTCTCGCCATTTTGTTCCGTGAAAAAGTCCGTCCTGTCAAGATTTTGAATTCATCTTTCAATATTTCCAAATAAATTTTATAGCAAACGTTAGATATTTGTTTCTACTTTACAAATCAATTTCAATTTTAATAAAAGCTCAAATAATAAAAAAGTTATGTCTAAATAGGTATCAAAATTTGCCCGTCCTGTTTTCCTCCGTCCTGTTTTTAGACCGTAAAATGGAAAGGCCCAAGCTTTCTAAGGACTGGTGCTGTGTTCCTCAGTACAAATCTGATGGAAGGAAGCGTGGGAAGTATGCATACATGAGCGATGTCGAGTTTGTTTTACATTTCCTGGACAGAAAAGAGATCCGAAGTTGAGGGAAAAATGGTTGAGTCAAATCATGAGGCCATTGGATGATGAACCCCAAAGATCACATCGTGTCTGTTCTTTATATTTTATTGATGGTAAACCGACCAAAGAAAACCCATTCCCAACTCTATTTCCTAGGAATAATGATGGACGCCCTGTCACTGAGAGGAGCAAAACTGTTATTTGTAAGCGGGAATTGACCAGCACTTTCGACGCTATGCCTGTGGTATGTATTCAAATAAATCCCCTTTAAAGTACCTCTAATAATTTTGACCCTGAAGTGTATGCATACAGAAAAGGTCAACTGGCATACACATCATGATTCTCATTTAACCAATCAACTTTCATTCAACATTATATAATACTATTCTGGGTACTCCGGTTTCCTCCACCATTATAAACTGACTGACACGATATAACTGAAATATTGTTGAAAGTGGTGGTAAACACTCTAACCTTATAATTAACTCTAATCCACATTATATGCATATATTACGAATTTAGTTTGTTACACATATTTTCATTGGTTCTTCAACTCTGAATCTCAGCATATATTCGGAAAACAGACGGGGTATATATTTCAGTCCCCCAACACGATTAAAACATGCACGACAAAACATTACGCTTCACTGAATCAATGGTATAATACGAAATAATAAATGTATGTTTACCAAATTAAATACTGTATTTATACTCAAAACGGCTGCATGAACAAAAAAATATTACAACGGTTAATTCCGTCACAAATACCTGATCGATTCAGCACATTCCTATGTTCCACGGCTGTACCATAACAAATAAACAAAACGTTGAGCCTTGAAAACTTTCTAATTCATGGGGCCACACCAAGGTTTTATTTACACGTTGTTAACATTTAAATTATTGAAACTGTTTCGCAAAACCCGTTGTTTTGTTATGTGATATATTAATGTTATATTTATAAAGCTTATAAAATTTACTACATATGAAACTGTATTGATTTAGAAATTTAGTACAGTATTTTCCTTTATGAGAACATGAAACATGACGCGACACATATTTTGACGTCATTGAAGAATGACGTCAAAGGTACGGAAACGGATATCTATAGTCTGGTACCCGTGACCCCTCGGATTTTTTTGTTTGATATCGGGGTCAGGTAACGGCTGAATCCATGTTTTTAATGGCGGCCGCCATAGCGTACAGATATTCCCATCTCAGCAAAGGAAATGATGCACAGCATTGAATGAAGGCGTGTCTTAAGTGGGTAATTGGCACAGTTCAGATCAGATACATTTGTTTGTCCCTTTTAGTTATTTTAGAGGTTGAAGACATCACGCGGAAATATACTTTTGGTCACATTACACAAAAAAAAAGGGGGGGGGGGGGTGGTGTTATCACGACTCACCATCTCCAGCGCTCCATTTCTCCAATCTAAACAATGTCTGAACCCGAAAATGTTTTTAAAACAAATAAAAACATATTGAAATATCCTCCCAGTGTAACCAAACTGTATGACACGTCTGTTTTATCTCAATGACAATAATTACTATAATGTCAATGTACTTAGGAAAGTACAACTTCACAACTTGTCTCCATTGTCTTAACTTGTACATGTGCCCCACAATAATGTGTGCAATCCTTTACATCTATTATTGGTTGCAGTATGATATAAAGAAGGAAAATGTCAAAAATAAATATCTTCTACAGTAAAAAAAAGTTACAAGGTACTAGGTGTCACAAATCTGTCATCTTTTTAGAATGGTGCATGACTCATTGTCCTATAAAATGAGTTTGTCCAACACCCAAGCTTTTCTTGAGTGATAGACAGGGTACACCGCTTCCATATTTAGGCCCTGTTCCTCTCTGATAGAAGTAAAAGGAGATATGGGGTAAATGTCGATGAGAAAACGACCCATAACCATCAGAATTAATACTGCAATCAAATACAAAAATGAGGCTAATGACAGCAGTTTTAATTGATGAACATGTTCATGAAAAGGTATTTAATGACAGAATTGCTGAGCTGCTTGCCTTATTTGTGATCAAAGAAAGTGCATTATACTTTGAGGGACTACTATTATTTTAATTTGCATATTTCTTTTTTATTTTGCTTGCTTTTAATTAATTTGTTTTTGTTTTATGTTTTGCTTTGCAGTTAGCACAATCCAGTTTGATGTTTGGATCTTAGATACATGCTATGACAATAGTTTCATGCTTATGATACTTGCTTCTGTTTATTTGCAATTACATTTGTATGGTCCTATTGTCAATAAAAGTCATCAGAAAAAGGAAATTCTTATTCAAACCTAGTTAACACAGACTGATGAGGATACCAACATGAATGAACCACTCATTGAAGTTTTAAGATGAAATTCAGCACAGGATAGAGGATATAAACATAATAAAGGACTTCAATCAATTCTGTAAACTTTGAATCAATGTTCTTGCTTATTCAAAGTGACCGACATACTGTAAATTCAGAAATTATTGAGATGTTTCATTATTGCGGAAAATGCAACTGAACTTAAAACTCGTATTTTAGAAGCATTTGTATCATTTTGCACTAGAGATCTTTGAGTTTTGCATTAATTAAAAATCGCAATCCGGGCTGATTAAATTTTCTTAGATCGCAGTAATAAATGAATGCATTAATTTCCGATTTTACAGTATATCATCATGAATTACATGGATGTAGTGTTGATTGACATTTCGTAATGAATACTGCTTAAGCAGGTGCTATGACCCGTCTTGAACTAAATATGAAGTATGATGATTTCCTCATTGTCAAAGACATCATGTTGACTGCAAGATGAAAAATAACAATTATATCATTGTTCTATTGCTTTGTTTTACTCATTATAAATTGGGGATTTTGCCTCATGTACATTTACTGTATATCCTTTCATTGTGTACTTGTTACAATATCTTCGTAGCAAACCTCATTGACAAGGAGAGTATTACATTGTATGTGTGAATGTATGAAAATAGTATACATGTATTTATGATATTTTATGCATTGTACATGTATGTGTTATTTGGTTGTCATAATAATAAATAAAGAAACTAATAATAGAAACTCAGCACAATTAGCAAATAACAAATAAAGTATTGCCAAAAAAACATAGCACATTGAAAGTTTACTATATCCTATTCCCTTTTTATACGACCCCAAAACAATTTTTGAGGTTGTAAAATGGTATGGCGTTGTCATTGTTATCGTCTGTAGAAATTTAGTTTCTGTATGATAACTTCAGTTTTAGTTGACTATTAAACCCTTATGCAATTTTTACTCAATGTTCCTTTTTAGAAACTTAATGTTTTCAAACTTTGAAAAGTGTCTTATAGATACACCCTTCTCCTTAAAGCCAAATGGCATTCAAGGAAAGCATGAAATAAAGGTCAAGGTCACCTAATATTCAGTATTTCAATGTCCAATGTTTAATACAAAGTTTAACCAAATTAACCAAGAATGTGGATAATTAGATGATGAATGTTAGAAATATGACCATCCTTTTCAACCAAATACTATTTCTTGAAGCTGAGAAAAAGATCTAACCATGCAACATAGAGAGTGAAATTGGCACAATTCTTAGCTGTACTGTCCAAGTGTTATTCCTTAACTCATCTTTCATGTTGAGTATTTAAAGTATTCAGGATATTTAATGTAAATAAAGAAGATTAACTGATATACATTTTTATGCTGAATCCACCTTAAATCTAGGCTATAAATATTACAATGTATATCTTTCAACATATTTTAATTAAAATATAGAATTGATTGAAGTCCTTTATATCCACTATCCTGTGCTGAATTTCACCTTAAAACTTCAATGAGTGGTTCATTCATGTTGGTATCCTCATCAGGCTGTGTTAACTAGGTTTGAATAAGAATTTCCTTTTTCTGATGACTTTTATTGACAATAGGACCATACAAATGTAATTGCAAATAAACAGAAGCAAGTATCATAAGCATGAAACTATTGTCATAGCATGTATCTAAGATCCAAACATCAAACTGGATTGTGCTAACTGCAAAGCAAAACATAAAACAAAAACAAATTAATTAAAAGCAAGCAAAATAAAAAAGAAATATGCAAATTAAAATAATAGTAGTCCCTCAAAGTATAATGCACTTTCTTTGATCACAAATAAGGCAAGCAGCTCAGCAATTCTGTCATTAAATACCTTTTCATGAACATGTTCATCAATTAAAACTGCTGTCATTAGCCTCATTTTTGTATTTGATTGCAGTATTAATTCCGATGGTTATGGGTCGTTTTCTCATCGACATTTACCCCATATCTCCTTTTACTTCTATCAGAGAGGAACAGGGCCTAAATATGGAAGCGGTGTACCCTGTCTATCACTCAAGAAAAGCTTGGGTGTTGGACAAACTCATTTTATAGGACAATGAGTCATGCACCATTCTAAAAAGATGACAGATTTGTGACACCTAGTACCTTGTAACTTTTTTTTACTGTAGAAGATATTTATTTTTGACATTTTCCTTCTTTATATCATACTGCAACCAATAATAGATGTAAAGGATTGCACACATTATTGTGGGGCACATGTACAAGTTAAGACAATGGAGACAAGTTGTGAAGTTGTACTTTCCTAAGTACATTGACAAGGTAGTAATTATTGAGATAAAACAGACGTGTCATACAGTTTGGTTACAATGGGAGGATATTTCAATATGTTTTTATTTGTTTTAAAAACATTTTCGGGTTCAGACATTGTTTAGATTGGAGAAATGGAGCGCTGGAGATGGTGAGTCGTGATAACACTCCCCCCCCTTTTTTTGTGTGTAATGTGACCAAAAGTATATTTCCGCGTGATGTCTTCAACCTCTAAAATAACTAAAAGGGACAAACAAATGTATCTGATCTGAACTGTGCCAATTACCCACTTAAGACACGCCTTCATTTAATGCTGTGCATCATTTCCTTTGCTGAGATGGGAATATCTGTACGCTATGGCGGCCGCCATTAAAAACATGGATTCAGCCGTTACCTGACCCCGATATCAAACAAAAAAATCCGAGGGGTCACGGGTACCAGACTAGGATATCTAGAGATATGAAAAACGAAAATAAAAGAGGCAAATTTATTTAATAAAGATAGATGTTGTATTTAATCAAAACAATGGTTAAATCCGTAATATATCTGTTATTCAGCTATCAGACAGGGTATATAATGTGACATTCCCGGCTTACGATATATATTCCCTTCGGCTGCGCCTCAGGGAATATAGATCCTAAGCCGGGAATGTCACATTATATACCCTGTCTGATAGCTGAATAACATATAATAAATATATATCGTAAGCCGGGAATGTCACATTATATACCCTGTCTGATAGCTGAATAACAGATAATAACGCACAGGCACTCGGGTACACTTTGTGATTTTCGTTATTTTCATTAAAATTAAATATTTTCCCTTTTAGTGCCTCTATTCTAACCTTTTCTACGCAGAATCACCTAATTTTGACGTTTTACCATTCTCTATCCTGCTACGCTACACAACATCTCTGTCAACGCTCATTTCACAAGATTTTTGTAAAATTTAGAAACAGTTAAAAAAAAATGTACTTAAAAATTGTTTTAATTATTGTAAATATCAATAAAGATGAAAATAAATCACTCATTTCAAATCAATTCTCTCTTAAAAATGATTCCTCCCTCCCACTTCTTGGAGAACTATTTTGCGGAGGTAAAAATTAAAAAATTAAAAACGATCACAAATCATTTTAAAGAGAGAATTGATTTGAAATGAGTGATTTATTTTCATCTCTATTGATATTTACAATAATTAAAACAATTTTAAGTACATTTTTTTACTGTTTCTAAATTTTACAAAAATCTTGTAAAATGGGCGTTGACAGAGATGGAGTGTAGCGTAGCAGGAACGATAACTCTGGATAGAGAATGGTATTTTACACATTTTGATACAACCCATTTTTTCTATAAATACTATAAACGAATAACGAAAATCACAGAGTGTACTCGAGTGCCTGTGATATAACTATCTAAAATACGTTGTGGCAATTTAATTTTCACGTAAGAAATTGACTTGACCAAACAGCAACCAAACTGGAACGTTGTGAATACATGTGTAGTGTGCTAGCTGGGTAGGGCATCTCTTCATCTAAATGCGGCACTGCTGGTGAGGTATAGTTCCCTCGCCGTTGGCACAGGCACTATACCTCACCAGACAGCACTATATGAAAACAAGCTCCCTCAGGAGAAGACGATAATAGAATTGTTGTTAGTTGTTATGAAAACTTGCTCATTTAGTATTGAGCAATGACTCACTGATGTCATATAAATGGTGATCAAATAAATGACAATGAGATGTGTAGTAACTGTTTTATATAATTCTTAGGAAATTTTTTATGATGGAAATCATTTACAGGAATGTAGAATGTACATGTATTTCTAAAACTGTATGACAAAAACGAAAGTTCTTAATGTAACATAAATTTATCAGTTTGTTATAGTTTTTTTTAGATGTCATTCACAAAAAATTACCTCAATTTTCAAATATTGATACAAAGGTATTGGAAACACATTACATTGTAAAACATATTCTTGTGCAATTCTAAAACAAATTTCTTATGTCAAATATTTGCATAGGATTGTCTAATAAGCCTGTTCAGCAAACATATTACTTGTGTCTCAGATAAATTTTCTTGATCTATATTTATTTTCTAAAAAAATTGAAGTAGAATAAAATAAAATAAAATCAGAGTGAGACAACGGTTTATATCAAGATTCACTTTTTAGATCTAATATTCCGAAGCTGATGGAATTAATTATTATCATTATGCACTATTCCAAATCATATCTTGAATTATCTCCCTTTCTGGTGGGAATGGAAGGAAAGCAAAAGCACATGCTTTGTAGTTTTTCATCATCACTTTTGCTACTGTTGTTACTTTTGTTGTGTGTTTTCAAACATACAGAGTTTTGACCTGTGGTTCCACAGGATCCATTGTCCATTAATAATGTGGACCGATCCTCTGACGCTTTAACTGAAGTTAACTCCTTCTCTTCATGATCTGTTTCATCCACGGCAATTTCATCGTAGGTAGCTTTGTAACACTGATTTTAGGTCCGTAGTTCCTATTTCTGTATCATTTAGCATAGTAATTAGGAATCCTAAATCCCGAGGAGATATGAATTTCCTTCTATCCAAAATCATAAGAATATCAGATGGATATTTTAAACTTTCAAGCTTTTTAGCTTTGACTAACATTTTAGCCTGCAGGTAAAGTTTCATCAGGGATGTCCCCTCCTCATTTATCCTACCTGAAATTTGGCACAAAAATTTGGCATACAAGTCCTGTTTGCTATCCATCATGGATAGAATATTGCTGTCACTCATATTAAGTCGTAATGCAATGTTTACACTTGTGAATATTTTTCTTCTTTGTTGCATAGGATTTATAATTTACCGTAAACAATATTCAATTTATGCATATTAGTGTCTTTTGTGAAAACATGATTATATTTGGCTGATTTCCAATTACATTTTTTACATAACAATAGATTCATTTTTAAACAATTGAAATATTATTAACCGCTAAATAAATGTTCATGTCTTCTTTCCCAAACAAAATTATTATTAGTTTTTTGGTTTGTCCTTTCATTCGTCCTTCCTGTTTCACGTTGTGTAGGTAACTCCTCTGAGGTTGTTGGTAGCTTTCATGTTTGGTAGTATGATTGATCATGATATGAACTTTTAACTGAAAGGCAGCTACACTGTCATGGTGTCATACAGGCATTGTCATTTTTCTTTCTAAGTTAAGAATATTACATAGAAATCCCATACACCACCACTTGATATGGATATACAAGGGTCTGTAACAAATCAATATTATTTGACTCATATTTTAAATAAACGAAGAAACACACTGTTCTATTATTAGATGTGACATAATTACTTATTTTCAATTGATATACATACGATACGGACTGTGACTAAAATGTAGAACATTAATACATGCGCTGTTCCTTTATTTTAATTTGTGTAAAGTGTTGGTATAGTCTGTTTGGTGACTCTGAAAATAGGGAAAAAAATTCCTAAAAAATCAACGGGTTGTCAAATTTTCTTTTTAATTATATTTATATTAAGGACTTATTATTACATATTATAGGTGAATTTATCAAAAAAATTCATTAAAGAATAAAAAAGTTTGCCATAGAACTTAATTGTAAAATTATGTCATTTTGTCATGTAACAAACATGGGAGTAAATACTACTGAAATGAACAGCAACATGTGGTCAGTATTGACAAACAGCAAGTCAGCTGATTTCATCATTAGCATGTTACATCAGATGTTTACTACTGGCCATACCAAATATGGACAATATTCAAATTAGATTTACACCTGTTCAGGTAAAAATCAATAATGATGATACATTATTACATAACTGATTGTGGAGCATTTAAAGTACATGCAAACTATCCATTCCCTTTATGTGCATAGAGGTTAATAATAGAGAACAAAATTACCTGAAAACGTTGTTTATTCTGACCAGTACATATCAGTAGTTTCACCCTCACTGTCATGATCCCCATCTGAATCAGTGTCACTATCACTGTCTAGATTTATAATAATTTTTGGAATTTCCTCTATAATGTGGTCAGATTTCCAATATTGTGGTTCTATTTTGTTTTCAACATGAATGCAAAAGTTAGTCCACTTTTCTGGGGTTATGGTTTTAAATCCTTTTATTATTAAGTCCTTTACATCATTAGTTTTAAATGGTCAAACTGTTTATCAATTATTCAAAACATCTTGAATCTTTAGCCTAATATGGCATTCCCATGTGACTGAAATTAGCATAACAACAGACAGGAAAGAACAGGTAAGGCTGTTCATTATAATGGCAGCCTCCTTTACTTACAATCTGATAAAATTAGTATTGGGCCCTATGGAGATTTTTTTTATTATTTGAATTTTTTCTTTGACAACTTTTACTCAGATATGTATTGAATAATGTGTGCCTAAAATGTTAAAAAGAGCAATAGAAAGCAAATCCCTGATTTTTAAATAATTTTTTCCCCTATTTTCAGAGTCACCAAACAGACTATACATTATAAATACTCTATATTTACCTGCAGAAGTAGAGTGGGCGAATCATGATTCTAATAACATAATTGAAAAGGTTATTTTTAAAAAACTGAGGAATGTGTTTGGAGGTGTGTCAAGTAGTGTCAGTATTGTTCAACAGTCATTTAACTCGATCAAACTTGGCCTTTTTTTAAAGGGACCGTCGTGGTTGTGATCGTATGGTAGTTGGATTTACTACTACCTGTGCAATCAGTGCCTATCACCACTGAAGTTGTGAGTTCGAACCCTGTTCATGGCGAGGTGTACTTGATACAACATTATGTGATAAATTTTGTCAGTGACTTGTGACAGGTCGGTGGTTTTCTCCGGGTACTGCGGTCTCCTCCACCAATAAAACTGAGCACCACGATAAAACTGAACTATTGTTGAGAGTGGTTTTTAACACCATAAACCATAAACACAAGAACCTATTTCGTTTTCCTTATCTATATGAAAACAATCTAAAATTCCTCATCTGTTTTATGACTGACGAACAGAAAACGACAGAAACAATAGTGGCAGTGGTAAGAACTGGGGTTTCTATGTAGACACCTAACAATAGCCGGAGGCTTCATCGGTCAACTCAGTGGTTATAGCTGTTTGATTTATTCTCCTCTATCATGTCTTGTAGTCACGCAATAGCTGAAAAATGGCTGAAAGTGACGATAATTATAAATAACCTTGACCGTAAATAAAATTAATTCTAAGCATGCAACGACATGAGTTTATGTACTGGGTGTAATTTTTACACCTTAATCAATAACATTTAGTCTCTTTGTCGTAGACATTTCATGCCGCAATAATAAAGGCCAATTAAGATAAATTGTTGTTTCTCATCTTTATTTTATAACATGTAATTTGGATTTAGCTGATGGTGTTCGGTTTTTATTTGTGACATATAAAAAACTACATTTTCATGTGTTTAGAAAAAGAGGAAACAGCAAATTGATGGTTAACCTTTTAACCTTTTAACCTTTTAACCTTCTTTTCTGGAAAACATTGAAAGTATTAATGTATATACATGTATTCCAGTTTAACCACGCCACAGTTGTGTGCCTGTCATAAATCAGGACCTATATACTTCCATTGTCTACTGTCGTTGTCCCCGTGTAATCAGTGCTTATCACCGCTAACGTTGTGAGGTCGAATCCCGCATCAGACGAGGTGTACTCGATACAACATTATGTGATAAAGTTTGCCAGCGACTTGAGACAGGTCGATGGTTATTTCTGGGTACTCCGGCTTCCCCACCTATAAAACTAACCGCCACGATATAACTGAAATATTGTTGAAAGTGGCGTTAAACACCATCAAACAAACACATTTTGATGTGCTATTAAAAGGGGAAACAGCAGGTTTCTCTAATTTTGCAAAACAAATCGATTCTTCACCCTTTAACCTTCTTTTCTGGAAAAGATCGAAAGTGTTATTGTATATTCATGCATACCTGTTTAACTACGCCACGATTTGTGCCTGTTCTTACTTGAGACCTATATACTTTTATGGTCTTCTGTCGTTGTCAAGTCTGTATTTAGAAGTTTGATGTTTTACATAAGACTAGAGAGGTTGGTGTTGTTGTTGTGGTAATAGATATATAGTTAAAAATTACTCTTTAACTTTTCGTTTTATCAATTTGATAAGTTTTAGTATCTGTTATTGGATATGACTCTTGTCAGCTTCCATTACGCTTCCGAATGACAAATGTATCCGCCCTTTTCATAAAAGAGAACAAAGATTACATTTTTGCTAGAACATGGTGTCTTATATACAACCATTAAAGGATTTTTGCAGATTAAATACTGGTCTATATGCACTGAAATATGTTTCCTCTTTTTCCATACTGATCAACATGAAAAGATAACATAAGTAATGGATTTGTTTATCTATAAATAGACCTTTCTCATCACTTTTATAATTATAATTTGATGATTAAACCCCTTATTGTTTTTTGAACTTCTTTCCTATTCATTTCATTTCATTGTTTTCAAAGGGAACAAGAATCAATAAGAATACTTGTAACAAAGAGATTAAACATGAACTTCAAACGACGTAAGCTTGTTAGATTTAGTGTACGACAATGAAAATCATGTTTGATGCGTTCAGATTCAATATACGTTAAGGCATCAATCGCTTCGTATTTAGAGGGATTGGGAGGGTTGATATGTTTTTGTTAAAAAAAAAAAGAAGACATAATATTTCATGTCTTTCCTTTTTGTAAAAATAAACAAGCAAACAAATAAAAGCGCCAAAAAAAAAAAAAAAACCACAAAAAACGCGTGGACTCGCAGAAAAACAAAAACATTTGTCCAAAAAAGAAATCCCAGTCCCCCTCCAACCCCCTGAAATAAGAAAATGGTTAGCCTATAGCGGAACATGCGTTCAACTTGTTAAAGAGTTCCAACTGTATTACTTTTTAATGAAACTTAAGTTCAGAAATTGTATGATTATTATAATGTTTGGACATTTATTGTGATACAGCCAGGGATACAGGAGTTATTCTCAATTAGGGCAGGCAAAAGGGTCCCCTTTAATGTAAAATTAAAAGAAAATACCATGACTGTTTTCCCCATAATCTTAATGTAAAAAGTTTGAATTTCTATTTGCTCGAAAAGTAATCTCCGATTTTTACAAGGTTCAGATATCTATAAATTAAAAAATAATAATGCTCAAATTCATTGTCTTTTCCATGGGTCTTTCTATACCAGGTATTATTTTGGCCGTCGTAAGGTAAATAACTCGTATAAAACGATATAATTTAAGAATCAAAAATCAAATACGCAAAGATCTATTAAACACTGTGCATTCGAATAGTATTGTCCAAATTCGTCCTCATATCAAGAATTGATCGACCAAGAGTGAGTGATTGTTGTTTAACGCCAACTCAGCAATTCGTCAGCTATATCATGACAAGAACAAGTTAATTTTCAATGAGATGATTTTGAGGTCCCCTGTGTACTAGACGAACACGCTTCCTTGAAGATGATGCAGTGCCAATTTACCACAAGACTTACTGACTTTATACCGGAATTCCACTTTATAATGCCATATTTTGCATCGATTTGATTCGCTTGCATGAATCGGGTTAATGGGTTTCGATAAATGGACACGTTTTCAAATAAACTTGGAAATCGTGCAACAAAACATCAATATATGAATCTTTATAACGCAATACAGAGAACTGTCACGATTTATTAAGATAGTAATCTGGTTATTGTAATACGTATCTGCTATGGCACGTTTGGCCTATTATGAATGTTGTAATACGTATCTGCTATGGCACGTTTGGCCAAATGTTGTTTTCATAAACTAGTTGCTTAGATTAATGGAGGGGATTACCCTAACGGAGCACATGGGCGTTCGCCCTCTGAATTTAGTTAGTCATGTGATGTCTTCACATTTTTAGTTTCTGTTTTGTAATTTCTACTACAATTCCCCGTAGTTTTTGTTTTGTAATTTCTACTACAATTCCCCGTAGTTTCTGTTTTGTAATTTCTACTACAATTCCCCGTAGTTTTTGTTTTGTAATTTCTACTACAATTCCTCGTAGTTTCTGTTTTGTAATTTCTACTACAATTCCTCGTAGTTTCTGTTTTGTAATTTCTACTACAATTCCCCGTAGTTTTTGTTTTGTAATTTCTACTACAATTCCTCGTAGTTTTTGTTTTGTAATTTCTACTACAATTCCTCGTAGTTTCTGTTTTGTAATTTCTACTACAATTCCTCGTAGTTTTTGCTTTGTAATTTCTACTACAATTCCTCGTAGTTTCTGTTTTGTAATTTCTACTACAATTCCTCGTAGTTTTTGTTTTGTAATTTCTACTACAATTCCTCGTAGTTTTTGTTTTGTAATTTCTACTACAATTCCTCGTAGTTTCTGTTTTGTAATTTCTACTACAATTCCTCGTAGTTTCTGTTTTGTAATTTCTACTACAATTCCTCGTAGTTTTTGTTTTGTAATTTCTACTACAATTCCTCGTAGTTTCTGTTTTGTAATTTCTACTACAATTCCTCGTAGTTTTTGTTTTGTAATTTCTACTACAATTCCTCGTAGTTTCTGTTTTGTAATTTCTACTACAATTCCTCGTAGTTTCTGTTTTGTAATTTCTACTACAATTCCTCGTAGTTTCTGTTTTGTAATTTCTACTACAATTCCTCGTAGTTTCTGTTTTGTAATTTCTACTACAATTCCCCGTAGTTTCTGTTTTGTAATTTCTACTACAATTCCTCGTAGTTTCTGTTTTGTAATTTCTACTACAATTCCTCGTAGTTTCTGTTTTGTAATTTCTACTACAATTCCCCGTAGTTTCTGTTTTGTAATTTCTACTACAATTCCTCGTAGTTTCTGTTTTGTAATTTCTACTACAATTCCCCGTAGTTTCTGTTTTGTAATTTCTACTACAATTCCTCGTAGTTTCTGTTTTGTAATTTCTACTACAATTCCTCGTAGTTTCTGTTTTGTAATTTCTACTACAATTCCCCGTAGTTTCTGTTTTGTAATTTCTACTACAATTCCTCGTAGTTTCTGTTTTGTAATTTCTACTACAATTCCTCGTAGTTTCTGTTTTGTAATTTCTACTACAATTCCTCGTAGTTTCTGTTTTGTAATTTCTACTACAATTCCTCGTAGTTTTTGTTTTGTAATTTCTACTACAATTCCTCGTAGTTTTTGTTTTGTAATTTCTACTACAATTCCTCGTAGTTTCTGTTTTGTAATTTCTACTACAATTCCTCGTAGTTTCTGTTTTGTAATTTCTACTACAATTCCTCGTAGTTTCTGTTTTGTAATTTCTACTACAATTCCTCGTAGTTTCTGTTTTGTAATTTCTACTACAATTCCTCGTAGTTTCTGTTTTGTAATTTCTACTACAATTCCTCGTAGTTTCTGTTTTGTAATTTCTACTACAATTCCTCGTAGTTTCTGTTTTGTAATTTCTACTACAATTCCTCGTAGTTTCTGTTTTGTAATTTCTACTACAATTCCTCGTAGTTTCTGTTTTGTAATTTCTACTACAATTCCTCGTAGTTTTTGTTTTGTAATTTCTACTACAATTCCTCGTAGTTTCTGTTTTGTAATTTCTACTACAATTCCTCGTAGTTTTTGTTTTGTAATTTCTACTACAATTCCTCGTAGTTTTTGTTTTGTAATTTCTACTACAATTCCTCGTAGTTTCTGTTTTGTAATTTCTACTACAATTCCTCGTAGTTTCTGTTTTGTAATTTCTACTACAATTCCTCGTAGTTTCTGTTTTGTAATTTCTACTACAATTCCTCGTAGTTTCTGTTTTGTAATTTCTACTACAATTCCTCGTAGTTTCTGTTTTGTAATTTCTACTACAAATTCCTCGTAGTTTCTGTTTTGTAATTTCTACTACAATTCCTCGTAGTTTCTGTTTTGTAATTTCTACTACAATTCCTCGTAGTTTCTGTTTTGTAATTTCTACTACAATTCCTCGTAGTTTCTGTTTTGTAATTTCTACTACAATTCCTCGTAGTTTCTGTTTTGTAATTTCTACTACAATTCCTCGTAGTTTTTGTTTTGTAATTTCTACTACAATTCCTCGTAGTTTCTGTTTTGTAATTTCTACTACAATTCCTCGTAGTTTCTGTTTTGTAATTTCTACTACAATTCCTCGTAGTTTCTGTTTTGTAATTTCTACTACAATTCCCCGTAGTTTCTGTTTTGTAATTTCTACTACAATTCCTCGTAGTTTCTGTTTTGTAATTTCTACTACAATTCCTCGTAGTTTCTGTTTTGTAATTTCTACTACAATTCCCCGTAGTTTCTGTTTTGTAATTTCTACTACAATTCCTCGTAGTTTCTGCTTTGTAATTTCTACTACAATTCCTCGTAGTTTCTGTTTTGTAATTTCTACTACAATTCCTCGTAGTTTCTGTTTTGTAATTTCTACTACAATTCCTCGTAGTTTCTGTTTTGTAATTTCTACTACAATTCCTCGTAGTTTTTGTTTTGTAATTTCTACTACAATTCCTCGTAGTTTTTGTTTTGTAATTTCTACTACAATTCCTCGTAGTTTCTGTTTTGTAATTTCTACTACAATTCCTCGTAGTTTCTGTTTTGTAATTTCTACTACAATTCCTCGTAGTTTCTGTTTTGTAATTTCTACTACAATTCCTCGTAGTTTCTGTTTTGTAATTTCTACTACAATTCCTCGTAGTTTCTGTTTTGTAATTTCTACTACAATTCCTCGTAGTTTCTGTTTTGTAATTTCTACTACAATTCCTCGTAGTTTCTGTTTTGTAATTTCTACTACAATTCCTCGTAGTTTTTGTTTTGTAATTTCTACTACAATTCCTCGTAGTTTTGTTTTGTAATTTCTACTACAATTCCTCGTAGTTTCTGTTTTGTAATTTCTACTACAATTCCTCGTAGTTTCTGTTTTGTAATTTCTACTACAATTCCTCGTAGTTTCTGTTTTGTAATTTCTACTACAATTCCTCGTAGTTTCTGTTTTGTAATTTCTACTACAATTCCTCGTAGTTTCTATTTTGTAATTTCTACTACAATTCTTCGTAGTTTCTGTTTTGTAATTTCTACTACAATTCCTCGTAGTTTCTGTTTTGTAATTTCTACTACAATTCCTCGTAGTTTCTGTTTTGTAATTTCTACTACAATTCCTCGTAGTTTCTGTTTTGTTTTGTGTTTTGTTTCTGCTTTTGTTTTTTGTTGTTGTTGTTTGTCATGTTTTAATTTTGCTATTTTTGTTTATTTACTTAGGGAACGACCATTTAACTTGAAGGGGGGAGGGGTTATGTTTTTTTTCCAAAAAAATATTCTGATTCCCAATGTTGCTGAAAAAAATATTCTGATTTTGGTGGAGGAAAAAAAAAATAATCTGATTCAGAGTTTTTGTCATATATCCTAATGTTGAATTCTGGAAAAAAATTTCGCGCTTTGCGTGGCAAAAAAAATAAATATTCTAACTCTCGTGTTCTGATCGAAACAAAAAACCATAACCCCCCCCCCCCCCCCCCCCCCCTTCAAGTTAAATGGTCGGTCCCTTATACTGGTGTCCTACATAATTTCATTTCAGATGATGTTCGTGTATCATTACAGTAACACAACGGGTATCACTATCGGAGCAGGTGTTGCTTACCATTCAGGGACAACCGAGTCCACTCCTTTATACTATTGATCGTGTTATTAAACCTTTAGTTTTGTACGTAGTGTTTAGTGACCATTGTTTGTCTCTCTACCGAGTCCACTCCTTTATACTATTGATCGTGTTATTAAACCTTTAGTTTTGTACGTAGTGTTTAGTGACCATTGTTTGTCTCTACCGAGTCCACTCCTTTATACTATTGATCGTGTTGTTAAACCTTTAGTTTTGTACGTAGTGTTTAGTGACCATTGTTTGTCTCTACCGAGTCCACTCCTTTATACTATTGATCGTGTTATTCAACCTTTAGTTTTGTACGTAGTGTTTAGTGACCATTGTTTGTCTCTCTACCGAGTCCACACCTTTATACTATTGATCGTGTTATTAAACCTTTAGTTTTGTACGTAGTGTTTAGTGACCATTGTTTGTCTCTACCGAGTCCACTCCTTTATACTATTGATCGTGTTATTCAACCTTTAGTTTTATACGTAGTGTTTAGTGACCATTGTTTGTCTCTCTACCGAGTCCACACCTTTATACTATTGATCGTGTTATTAAACCTTTAGTTTTGTACGTAGTGTTTAGTGACCATTGTTTGTCTCTACCGAGTCCACTCCTTTATACTATTGATCGTGTTATTCAACCTTTAATTTTGTACGTAGTGTTTAGTGACCATTGTTTGTCTCTCTACCGAGTCCACTCCTTTATACTATTGATCGTGTTATTAAACCTTTAGTTTTGTACGTAGTGTTTAGTGACCATGGTTTGTCTCTCTACCGAGTCCACTCCTTTATACTATTGATCGTGTTATTCAACCTTTAGTTTTGTACGTAGTGTTTAGTGACCATTGTTTGTCTCTCTACCGAGTCCACACCTTTATACTATTGATCGTGTTATTCAACCTTTAGTTTTGTACGTAGTATTTAGTGACCATTGTTTGTCTCTCTACCGAGTCCACTCCTTTATACTATTGATCGTGTTATTAAACCTTTTGTTTTGTACGTAGTGTTTAGTGACCATTGTTTGTCTCTCTACCGAGTCCACACCTTTATACTATTGATCGTGTTATTCAACCTTTAGTTTTGTACGTAGTGTTTAGTGACCATTGTTTGTCTCTCTACCGAGTCCACACCTTTATACTATTGATCGTGTTATTAAACCTTTAGTTTTGTACGTAGTGTTTAGTGACCATTGTTTGTCTCTCTACCGAGTCCACTCCTTTATACTATTGATCGTGTTATTCAACCTTTAGTTTTGTACGTAGTGTTTAGTGACCATTGTTTGTCTCTCTACCGAGTCCACACCTTTATACTATTGATCGTGTTATTCAACCTTTAGTTTTGGACGTAGTGTTTAGTGACCATTGTTTGTCTCTCTACCGAGTCCACACCTTTATACTATTGATCGTGTTATTAAACCTTTAGTTTTGTACGTAGTGTTTAGTGACCATGGTTTGTCTCTCTACCGAGTCCACTCCTTTATACTATTGATCGTGTTGTTCAACCTTTAGTTTTGTACGTAGTGTTTAGTGACCATGGTTTGTCTCTCTACCGAGTCCACACCTTTATACTATTGATCGTGTTATTCAACTTTTAGTTTCGTACGTAGTGTTTGGTGACCATGGTTTGTCTCTCTACCGAGTCCACACCTTTATACTATTGATCGTGTTATTCAACCTTTAGTTTTGTACGTAGTGCTTAGTGACCATTGTTTGTCTCTACCGAATCTACTCCTTTATACTATTGATCGTGTTATTCAACCTTTAGTTTTGTACGTAGTGTTTAGTGACCATGGTTTGTCTCTCTACCGAGTCCACACCTTTATACTATTGATCGTGTTATTAAACCTTTAGTTTTGTACGTAGTGTTTAGTGACCATTGTTTGTCTCTCTACCGAGTCCACACCTTTATACTATTGATCGTGTTATTCAACCTTTAGTTTTGTACGTAGTGCTTAGTGACCATTGTTTTTCTCTCTACCGAGTCCACTCCTTTATACTATTGATCGTGTTATTCAACCTTTAGTTTTGTACGTAGTGTTTAGTGACCATTGTTTGTCTCTCTACTGAGTCCACTCCTTTATACTATTGATCGTGTTATTCAACCTTTAGTTTTGTACGTAGTGTTTAGTGACCATTTTTTGTCTCTCTACCGAGTCCACACCTTTATACTATTGATCGTGTTATTCAACCTTTAGTTTTGTACGTAGTGTTTAGTGACCATTGTTTGTCTCTCTACCGAGTCCACTCCTTTATACTATTGATCGTGTTATTCAACCTTTAGTTTTGTACGTAGTGTTTAGTGACCATTGTTTGTCTCTACCGAGTCCACACCTTTATACTATTGATCGTGTTATTCAACCTTTAGTTTTGTACGTAGTGTTTAGTGACCATTGTTTGTCTCTCTACCGAGTCCACACCTTTATACTATTGATCGTGTTGTTCAACCTTTAGTTTTGTACGTAGTGTTTAGTGACCATTGTTTGTCTCTCTACCGAGTCCACACCTTTATACTATTGATCGTGTTATTAAACCTTTAGTTTTGTACGTAGTGTTTAGTGACCATTGTTTGTCTCTCTACCGAGTCCACACCTTTATACTATTGATCGTGTTATTCAACCTTTAGTTTTGTACGTAGTGTTTAGTGACCATTGTTTGTCTCTCTACCGAGTCCACTCCTTTATACTATTGATCGTGTTATTCAACCTTTAGTTTTGTACGTAGTGTTTAGTGACCATTGTTTGTCTCTCTACCGAGTCCACTCCTTTATACTATTGATCGTGTTATTTAACCTTTAGTTTTGTACGTAGTGCTTAGTGACCATGGTTTGTCTCTCTACCGAGTCCACACCTTTATACTATTGATCGTGTTATTCAACCTTTAGTTTTGTACGTAGTGTTTAGTGACCATGGTTTGTCTCTCTACCGAGTCCACACCTTTATACTATTGATCGTGTTATTAAACCTTTAGTTTTGTACGTAGTGTTTAGTGACCATTGTTTGTCTCTCTACCGAGTCCACTCCTTTATACTATTGATCGTGTTATTCAACCTTTAATTTTGTACGTAGTGTTTAGTGACCATTGTTTGTCTCTCTACCGAGTCCACACCTTTATACTATTGATCGTGTTATTCAACCTTTAGTTTTGTACGTAGTGTTTAGTGACCATGGTTTGTCTCTCTACCGAGTCCACACCTTTATACTATTGATCGTGTTATTCAACCTTTAGTTTTGTACGTAGTGTTTAGTGACCATTGTTTGTCTCTCTACCGAGTCCACACCTTTATACTATTGATCGTGTTATTCAACCTTTAGTTTTGTACGTAGTGTTTAGTGACCATTGTTTGTCTCTCTACCGAGTCCACACCTTTATACTATTGATCGTGTTATTCAACCTTTAGTTTTGTACGTAGTGTTTAGTGACCATTGTTTGTCTCTCTACCGAGTCCACACCTTTATACTATTGATCGTGTTATTCAACCTTTAGTTTTGTACGTAGTGTTTAGTGACCATTGTTTGTCTCTCTACCGAGTCCACTCCTTTATACTATTGATCGTGTTATTCAACCTTTAGTTTTATACGTAGTGTTTAGTGACCATTGTTTGTCTCTCTACCGAGTCCACACCTTTATACTATTGATCGTGTTATTCAACCTTTAGTTTTGTACGTAGTGTTTAGTGACCATTGTTTGTCTCTCTACCGAGTCCACTCCTTTATACTATTGATCGTGTTATTCAACCTTTAGTTTTGTACGTATTGTTTAGTGACCATTGTTTGTTTCTCTACCGAGCCCACTCCTTTATACTATTGATCGTGTTATTCAACCTTTAGTTTTGTACGTAGTGTTTAGTGACCATTGTTTGTCTCTACCGAGTCCACTCCTTTATACTATTGATCGTGTTATTCAACCTTTAGTTTTGTACGTAGTCTTTAGTGACCACTGTTTGTCTCTCTACCGAGTCCACACCTTTATACTATTGATCGTGTTATTCAACCTTTAGTTTTGTACGTAGTGTTTAGTGACCATTGTTTGTCTCTCTACCGAGTCCACACCTTTATACTATTGATCGTGTTATTCAACCTTTAGTTTTGTACGTAGTGTTTAGTGACCATGGTTTGTCTCTCTACCGAGTCCACTCCTTTATACTATTGATCGTGTTATTCAACCTTTAGTTTTGTACGTAGTGTTTAGTGACCATTGTTTGTCTCTCTACCGAGTCCACACCTTTATACTATTGATCGTGTTATTAAACCTTTACTTTTGTACGTAGTGTTTAGTGACCATGGTTTGTCTCTCTACCGAGTCCACTCCTTTATACTATTGATCGTGTTATTCAACCTTTAGTTTTGTACGTAGTGTTTAGTGACCATGGTTTGTCTCTCTACCGAGTCCACACCTTTATACTATTGATCGTGTTATTCAACCTTTAGTTTTGTACGTAGTGTTTAGTGACCATTGTTTGTCTCTCTACCGAGTCCACACCTTTATACTATTGATCGTGTTATTAAACCTTTAGTTTTGTACGTAGTGTTTAGTGACCATTGTTTGTCTCTCTACCGAGTCCACTCCTTTATACTATTGATCGTGTTATTCAACCTTTAGTTTTATACGTAGTGTTTAGTGACCATTGTTTGTCTCTCTACCGAGTCCACACCTTTATACTATTGATCGTGTTATTCAACCTTTAGTTTTGTACGTAGTGTTTAGTGACCATTGTTTGTCTCTCTACCGAGTCCACACCTTTATACTATTGATCGTGTTATTAAACCTTTAGTTTTGTACGTAGTGTTTAGTGACCATTGTTTGTCTCTCTACCGAGTCCACTCCTTTATACTATTGATCGTGTTATTCAACCTTTAGTTTTGTACGTAGTGTTTAGTGACCATTGTTTGTCTCTACCGAGTCCACTCCTTTATACTATTGATCGTGTTATTCAACCTTTAGTTTTGTACGTAGTGTTTAGTGACCATTGTTTGTCTCTCTACCGAGTCCACTCCTTTATACTATTGATCGTGTTATTCAACCTTTAGTTTTATACGTAGTGTTTAGTGACCATTGTTTGTCTCTCTACCGAGTCCACACCTTTATACTATTGATCGTGTTATTCAACCTTTAGTTTTGTACGTAGTGTTTAGTGACCATTGTTTGTCTCTCTACCGAGCCCACTCCTTTATACTATTGATCGTGTTATTCAACCTTTAGTTTTGTACGTAGTGTTTAGTGACCATTGTTTGTCTCTACCGAGTCCACTCCTTTATACTATTGATCGTGTTATTCAACCTTTAGTTTTGTACGTAGTCTTTAGTGACCACTGTTTGTCTCTCTACCGAGTCCACACCTTTATACTATTGATCGTGTTATTCAACCTTTAGTTTTGTACGTAGTGTTTAGTGACCATTGTTTGTCTCTCTACCGAGTCCACACCTTTATACTATTGATCGTGTTATTCAACCTTTAGTTTTGTACGTAGTGTTTAGTGACCATGGTTTGTCTCTCTACCGAGTCCACTCCTTTATACTATTGATCGTGTTATTCAACCTTTAGTTTTGTACGTAGTGTTTAGTGACCATTGTTTGTCTCTCTACCGAGTCCACACCTTTATACTATTGATCGTGTTATTAAACCTTTACTTTTGTACGTAGTGTTTAGTGACCATGGTTTGTCTCTCTACCGAGTCCACTCCTTTATACTATTGATCGTGTTATTCAACCTTTAGTTTTGTACGTAGTGTTTAGTGACCATGGTTTGTCTCTCTACCGAGTCCACACCTTTATACTATTGATCGTGTTATTCAACCTTTAGTTTTGTACGTAGTGTTTAGTGACCATTGTTTGTCTTTCTACCGAGTCCACACCTTTATACTATTGATCGTGTTATTAAACCTTTAGTTTTGTACGTAGTGTTTAGTGACCATTGTTTGTCTCTCTACCGAGTCCACTCCTTTATACTATTGATCGTGTTATTCAACCTTTAGTTTTATACGTAGTGTTTAGTGACCATTGTTTGTCTCTCTACCGAGTCCACACCTTTATACTATTGATCGTGTTATTCAACCTTTAGTTTTGTACGTAGTGTTTAGTGACCATTGTTTGTCTCTCTACCGAGTCCACACCTTTATACTATTGATCGTGTTATTAAACCTTTAGTTTTGTACGTAGTGTTTAGTGACCATTGTTTGTCTCTCTACCGAGTCCACTCCTTTATACTATTGATCGTGTTATTAAACCTTTAGTTTTATACGTAGTGTTTAGTGACCATTGTTTGTCTCTCTACCGAGTCCACTCCTTTATACTATTGATCGTGTTATTCAACCTTTAGTTTTATACGTAGTGTTTAGTGACCATTGTTTGTCTCTCTACCGAGTCCACACCTTTATACTATTGATCGTGTTATTCAACCTTTAGTTTTGTACGTAGTGTTTAGTGACCATTGTTTGTCTCTCTACCGAGTCCACACCTTTATACTATTGATCGTGTTATTAAACCTTTAGTTTTGTACGTAGTGTTTAGTGACCATTGTTTGTCTCTCTACCGAGTCCACTCCTTTATACTATTGATCGTGTTATTAAACCTTTAGTTTTATACGTAGTGTTTAGTGACCATTGTTTGTCTCTCTACCGAGTCCACTCCTTTATACTATTGATCGTGTTATTCAACCTTTAGTTTTGTACGTAGTGTTCAGTGACCATTGTTTGTCTCTCTACCGAGTCCATTCCTTTATACTATTGATCGTGTTATTCAACCTTTAGTTTTGTACGTAGTGTTTAGTGACCATTGTTTTTCTCTCTACCGAGCCCACTCCTTTATACTATTGATCGTGTTATTCAACCTTTAGTTTTGTACGTAGTGTTTAGTGACCATTGTTTGTCTCTCTACCGAGTCCACTCCTTTATACTATTGATCGTGTTATTCAACCTTTAGTTTTGTACGTAGTGTTTAGTGACCATTGTTTGTCTCTCTACCGAGTCCACTCCTTTATACTATTGATCGTGTTATTCAACCTTTAGTTTTGTACGTAGTGTTTAGTGACCATTGTTTGTCTCTCTACCGAGTCCACACCTTTATACTATTGATCGTGTTATTCAACCTTTAGTTTTGTACGTAGTGTTTAGTGACCATTGTTTGTCTCTCTACCGAGTCCACTCCTTTATACTATTGATCGTGTTATTCAACCTTTAGTTTTGTACGTAGTGTTTAGTGACCATTGTTTGTCTCTCTACCGAGTCCACACCTTTATACTATTGATCGTGTTATTCAACCTTTAGTTTTGTACGTAGTGTTTAGTGACCATGGTTTGTCTCTCTACCGAGTCCACTCCTTTATACTATTGATCGTGTTATTCAACCTTTAGTTTTGTACGTAGTGTTTAGTGACCATGGTTTGTCTCTCTACCGAGTCCACTCCTTTATACTATTGATCGTGTTATTCAACCTTTAGTTTTGTACGTAGTGTTTAGTGACCATTGTTTGTCTCTCTACCGAGTCCACACCTTTATACTATTGATCGTGTTATTCAACCTTTAGTTTTGTACGTAGTGTTTAGTGACCATTGTTTGTCTCTCTACCGAGCCCACTCCTTTATACTATTGATCGTGTTATTCAACCTTTAGTTTTGTACGTAGTGTTTAGTGACCATTGTTTGTCTCTCTACCGAGTCCACACCTTTATACTATTGATCGTGTTATTCAACCTTTAGTTTTGTACGTAGTGTTTAGTGACCATTGTTTGTCTCTACCGAGTCCACACCTTTATACTATTGATCGTGTTATTCAACCTTTAGTTTTGTACGTAGTGTTTAGTGACCATTGTTTGTCTCTCTACCGAGTCCACACCTTTATACTATTGATCGTGTTATTAAACCTTTAGTTTTGTACGTAGTGTTTAGTGACCATTGTTTGTCTCTCTACCGAGTCCACACCTTTATACTATTGATCGTGTTATTCAACCTTTAGTTTTGTACGTAGTGTTTAGTGACCATTGTTTGTCTCTCTACCGAGTCCACTCCTTTATACTATTGATCGTGTTATTCAACCTTTAGTTTTGTACGTAGTGTTTAGTGACCATTGTTTGTCTCTCTACCGAGTCCACTCCTTTATACTATTGATCGTGTTATTTAACCTTTAGTTTTGTACGTAGTGTTTAGTGACCATTGTTTGTCTCTCTACCGAGTCCACACCTTTATACTATTGATCGTGTTATTCAACCTTTAG
Source organism: Bathymodiolus brooksi (assembly GCA_963680875.1). Lineage (NCBI taxonomy): Eukaryota > Metazoa > Mollusca > Bivalvia > Mytilida > Modiolidae > Bathymodiolus > Bathymodiolus brooksi. The sequence continues at coordinate 39,647,834 of OY804578.1, read as the reverse complement.
TTTTGTACGTAGTGTTTAGTGACCATTGTTTGTCTCTCTACCGAGTCCACTCCTTTATACTATTGATCGTGTTATTCAAACTTTAGTTTTGTACGTAGTGCTTAGTGACCATTGTTTGTCTCTCTACCGAGTCCACACCTTTATACTATTGATCGTGTTATTCAACCTTTAGTTTTGTACGTAGTGCTTAGTGACCATTGTTTGTCTCTCTACCGAGTCCACTCCTTTATACTATTGATCGTGTTATTCAACCTTTAGTTTTGTACGTAGTGCTTAGTGACCATTGTTTGTCTCTCTACCGAGTCCACTCCTTTATACTATTGATCGTGTTATTCAACCTTTAGTTTTGTACGTAGTGTTTAGTGACCATTGTTTGTCTCTCTACCGAGTCCACTCCTTTATACTATTGATCGTGTTATTCAACCTTTAGTTTTGTACGTAGTGTTTAGTGACCATTGTTTGTCTCTCTACCGAGTCCACTCCTTTATACTATTGATCGTGTTATTCAACCTTTAGTTTTGTACGTAGTGCTTAGTGACCATTGTTTGTCAATCTACCGAGTCCACTCCTTTATACTATTGATCGTGTTATTCAACCTTTAGTTTTGTACGTAGTGTTTAGTGACCATTGTTTGTCTCTCTACCGAGTCCACTCCTTTATACTATTGATCGTGTTATTCAACCTTTAGTTTTGTACGTAGTGTTTAGTGACCATTGTTTGTCTCTCTACCGAGTCCACTCCTTTATACTATTGATCGTGTTATTCAACCTTTAGTTTTGTACGTAGTGCTTAGTGACCATTGTTTGTCAATCTACCGAGTCCACTCCTTTATACTATTGATCGTGTTATTCAACCTTTAGTTTTGTACGTAGTGTTTAGTGACCATTGTTTGTCTCTACCGAGTCCACACCTTTATACTATTGATCGTGTTATTCAACCTTTAGTTTTGTACGTAGTGTTTAGTGACCATTGTTTGTCTCTCTACCGAGTCCACACCTTTATACTATTGATCGTGTTGTTCAACCTTTAGTTTTGTACGTAGTGTTTAGTGACCATTGTTTGTCTCTCTACCGAGTCCACACCTTTATACTATTGATCGTGTTATTAAACCTTTAGTTTTGTACGTAGTGTTTAGTGACCATTGTTTGTCTCTCTACCGAGTCCACACCTTTATACTATTGATCGTGTTATTCAACCTTTAGTTTTGTACGTAGTGTTTAGTGACCATTGTTTGTCTCTCTACCGAGTCCACTCCTTTATACTATTGATCGTGTTATTCAACCTTTAATTTTGTACGTAGTGTTTAGTGACCATTGTTTGTCTCTACCGAGTCCACACCTTTATACTATTGATCGTGTTATTCAACCTTTAGTTTTGTACGTAGTGTTTAGTGACCATTGTTTGTCTCTCTACCGAGCCTACTCCTTTATACTATTGATCGTGTTATTCAACCTTTAGTTTTGTACGTAGTGTTTAGTGACCATTGTTTGTCTCTCTACCGAGTCCACACCTTTATACTATTGATCGTGTTATTCAACCTTTAGTTTTGTACGTAGTGTTTAGTGACCATTGTTTGTCTCTACCGAGTCCACACCTTTATACTATTGATCGTGTTATTCAACCTTTAGTTTTGTACGTAGTGTTTAGTGACCATTGTTTGTCTCTCTACCGAGTCCACACCTTTATACTATTGATCGTGTTATTCAACCTTTAGTTTTGTACGTAGTGTTTAGTGACCATTGTTTGTCTCTCTACCGAGTCCACACCTTTATACTATTGATCGTGTTATTCAACCTTTAGTTTTGTACGTAGTGTTTAGTGACCATTGTTTGTCTCTCTACCGAGTCCACTCCTTTATACTATTGATCGTGTTATTCAACCTTTAGTTTTGTACGTAGTGCTTAGTAACCATTGTTTTTCTCTCTACCGAGTCCACTCCTTTATACTATTGATCGTGTTATTCAACCTTTAGTTTTGTACGTAGTGTTTAGTGACCATTGTTTGTCTCTCTACCGAGTCCACTCCTTTATACTATTGATCGTGTTATTCAACCTTTAGTTTTGTACGTAGTGTTTAGTGACCGTTGTTTGTCTCTCTACCGAGTCCACTCCTTTATACTATTGATCGTGTTATTCAACCTTTAGTTTTGTACGTAGTGTTTAGTGACCATTGTTTGTCTCTCTACCGAGTCCACTCCTTTATACTATTGATCGTGTTATTCAACCTTTAGTTTTGTACGTAGTGTTTAGTGACCATTGTTTGTCTCTACCGAGTCCACACCTTTATACTATTGATCGTGTTATTCAAACTTTAGTTTTGTACGTAGTGTTTAGTGACCATTGTTTGTCTCTCTACCGAGTCCACACCTTTATACTATTGATCGTGTTGTTCAACCTTTAGTTTTGTACGTAGTGTTTAGTGACCATTGTTTGTCTCTCTACCGAGTCCACACCTTTATACTATTGATCGTGTTATTAAACCTTTAGTTTTGTACGTAGTGTTTAGTGACCATTGTTTGTCTCTCTACCGAGTCCACACCTTTATACTATTGATCGTGTTATTCAACCTTTAGTTTTGTACGTAGTGTTTAGTGACCATTGTTTGTCTCTCTACCGAGTCCACTCCTTTATACTATTGATCGTGTTATTCAACCTTTAGTTTTGTACGTAGTGTTTAGTGACCATTGTTTGTCTCTCTACCGAGTCCACTCCTTTATACTATTGATCGTGTTATTTAACCTTTAGTTTTGTACGTAGTGCTTAGTGACCATGGTTTGTCTCTCTACCGAGTCCACACCTTTATACTATTGATCGTGTTATTCAACCTTTAGTTTTGTACGTAGTGTTTAGTGACCATGGTTTGTCTCTCTACCGAGTCCACACCTTTATACTATTGATCGTGTTATTAAACCTTTAGTTTTGTACGTAGTGTTTAGTGACCATTGTTTGTCTCTCTACCGAGTCCACTCCTTTATACTATTGATTGTGTTATTCAACCTTTAATTTTGTACGTAGTGTTTAGTGACCATTGTTTGTCTCTCTACCGAGTCCACACCTTTATACTATTGATCGTGTTATTCAACCTTTAGTTTTGTACGTAGTGTTTAGTGACCATTGTTTGTCTTTCTACCGAGTCCACACCTTTATACTATTGATCGTGTTATTCAACCTTTAGTTTTGTACGTAGTGTTTAGTGACCATTGTTTTTCTCTCTACCGAGTCCACACCTTTATACTATTGATCGTGTTATTCAACCTTTAGTTTTGTACGTAGTGTTTAGTGACCATTGTTTGTCTCTCTACCGAGTCCACTCCTTTATACTATTGATCGTGTTATTCAACCTTTAGTTTTGTACGTAGTGTTTAGTGACCATTGTTTGTCTCTCTACCGAGTCCACTCCTTTATACTATTGATCGTGTTATTTAACCTTTAGTTTTGTACGTAGTGCTTAGTGACCATGGTTTGTCTCTCTACCGAGTCCACACCTTTATACTATTGATCGTGTTATTCAACCTTTAGTTTTGTACGTAGTGTTTAGTGACCATGGTTTGTCTCTCTACCGAGTCCACACCTTTATACTATTGATCGTGTTATTAAACCTTTAGTTTTGTACGTAGTGTTTAGTGACCATTGTTTGTCTCTCTACCGAGTCCACTCCTTTATACTATTGATTGTGTTATTCAACCTTTAATTTTGTACGTAGTGTTTAGTGACCATTGTTTGTCTCTCTACCGAGTCCACACCTTTATACTATTGATCGTGTTATTCAACCTTTAGTTTTGTACGTAGTGTTTAGTGACCATTGTTTGTATTTCTACCGAGTCCACACCTTTATACTATTGATCGTGTTATTCAACCTTTAGTTTTGTACGTAGTGTTTAGTGACCATTGTTTTTCTCTCTACCGAGTCCACACCTTTATACTATTGATCGTGTTATTCAACCTTTAGTTTTGTACGTAGTGTTTAGTGACCATTGTTTGTCTCTCTACCGAGTCCACTCCTTTATACTATTGATCGTGTTATTCAACCTTTAGTTTTGTACGTAGTGCTTAGTAACCATTGTTTTTCTCTCTACCGAGTCCACTCCTTTATACTATTGATCGTGTTATTCAACCTTTAGTTTTGTACGTAGTGTTTAGTGACCATTGTTTGTCTCTCTACCGAGTCCACTCCTTTATACTATTGATCGTGTTATTCAACCTTTAGTTTTGTACGTAGTGTTTAGTGACCATTGTTTGTCTCTCTACCGAGTCCACTCCTTTATACTATTGATCGTGTTATTCAACTTTTAGTTTTGTACGTAGTGTTTAGTGACCATTGTTTGTCTCTCTATCGAGTCCACACCTTTATACTATTGATCGTGTTATTCAACCTTTAGTTTTGTATGTAGTGTTTAGTGACCATGGTTTGTCTCTCTACCGAGTCCACTCCTTTATACTATTGATCGTGTTATTCAACCTTTAGTTTTGTACGTAGTGCTTAGTAACCATTGTTTTTCTCTCTACCGAGTCCACTCCTTTATACTATTGATCGTGTTATTCAACCTTTAGTTTTGTACGTAGTGTTTAGTGACCATTGTTTGTCTCTCTACCGAGTCCACTCCTTTATACTATTGATCGTGTTATTCAACCTTTAGTTTTGTACGTAGTGTTTAGTGACCGTTGTTTGTCTCTCTACCGAGTCCACTCCTTTATACTATTGATCGTGTTATTCAACCTTTAGTTTTGTACGTAGTGTTTAGTGACCATTGTTTGTCTCTCTACCGAGTCCACTCCTTTATACTATTGATCGTGTTATTCAACCTTTAGTTTTGTACGTAGTGTTTAGTGACCATTGTTTGTCTCTACCGAGTCCACACCTTTATACTATTGATCGTGTTATTCAAACTTTAGTTTTGTACGTAGTGTTTAGTGACCATTGTTTGTCTCTCTACCGAGTCCACACCTTTATACTATTGATCGTGTTGTTCAACCTTTAGTTTTGTACGTAGTGTTTAGTGACCATTGTTTGTCTCTCTACCGAGTCCACACCTTTATACTATTGATCGTGTTATTAAACCTTTAGTTTTGTACGTAGTGTTTAGTGACCATTGTTTGTCTCTCTACCGAGTCCACACCTTTATACTATTGATCGTGTTATTCAACCTTTAGTTTTGTACGTAGTGTTTAGTGACCATTGTTTGTCTCCCTACCGAGTCCACTCCTTTATACTATTGATCGTGTTATTCAACCTTTAGTTTTGTACGTAGTGTTTAGTGACCATTGTTTGTCTCTCTACCGAGTCCACTCCTTTATACTATTGATCGTGTTATTTAACCTTTAGTTTTGTACGTAGTGCTTAGTGACCATGGTTTGTCTCTCTACCGAGTCCACACCTTTATACTATTGATCGTGTTATTCAACCTTTAGTTTTGTACGTAGTGTTTAGTGACCATGGTTTGTCTCTCTACCGAGTCCACACCTTTATACTATTGATCGTGTTATTAAACCTTTAGTTTTGTACGTAGTGTTTAGTGACCATTGTTTGTCTCTCTACCGAGTCCACTCCTTTATACTATTGATTGTGTTATTCAACCTTTAATTTTGTACGTAGTGTTTAGTGACCATTGTTTGTCTCTCTACCGAGTCCACACCTTTATACTATTGATCGTGTTATTCAACCTTTAGTTTTGTACGTAGTGTTTAGTGACCATTGTTTGTCTTTCTACCGAGTCCACACCTTTATACTATTGATCGTGTTATTCAACCTTTAGTTTTGTACGTAGTGTTTAGTGACCATTGTTTTTCTCTCTACCGAGTCCACACCTTTATACTATTGATCGTGTTATTCAACCTTTAGTTTTGTACGTAGTGTTTAGTGACCATTGTTTGTCTCTCTACCGAGTCCACTCCTTTATACTATTGATCGTGTTATTCAACCTTTAGTTTTGTACGTAGTGTTTAGTGACCATTGTTTGTCTCTCTACCGAGTCCACTCCTTTATACTATTGATCGTGTTATTTAACCTTTAGTTTTGTACGTAGTGCTTAGTGACCATGGTTTGTCTCTCTACCGAGTCCACACCTTTATACTATTGATCGTGTTATTCAACCTTTAGTTTTGTACGTAGTGTTTAGTGACCATGGTTTGTCTCTCTACCGAGTCCACACCTTTATACTATTGATCGTGTTATTAAACCTTTAGTTTTGTACGTAGTGTTTAGTGACCATTGTTTGTCTCTCTACCGAGTCCACTCCTTTATACTATTGATTGTGTTATTCAACCTTTAATTTTGTACGTAGTGTTTAGTGACCATTGTTTGTCTCTCTACCGAGTCCACACCTTTATACTATTGATCGTGTTATTCAACCTTTAGTTTTGTACGTAGTGTTTAGTGACCATTGTTTGTATTTCTACCGAGTCCACACCTTTATACTATTGATCGTGTTATTCAACCTTTAGTTTTGTACGTAGTGTTTAGTGACCATTGTTTTTCTCTCTACCGAGTCCACACCTTTATACTATTGATCGTGTTATTCAACCTTTAGTTTTGTACGTAGTGTTTAGTGACCATTGTTTGTCTCTCTACCGAGTCCACTCCTTTATACTATTGATCGTGTTATTCAACCTTTAGTTTTGTACGTAGTGCTTAGTAACCATTGTTTTTCTCTCTACCGAGTCCACTCCTTTATACTATTGATCGTGTTATTCAACCTTTAGTTTTGTACGTAGTGTTTAGTGACCATTGTTTGTCTCTCTACCGAGTCCACTCCTTTATACTATTGATCGTGTTATTCAACCTTTAGTTTTGTACGTAGTGTTTAGTGACCATTGTTTGTCTCTCTACCGAGTCCACTCCTTTATACTATTGATCGTGTTATTCAACTTTTAGTTTTGTACGTAGTGTTTAGTGACCATTGTTTGTCTCTCTATCGAGTCCACACCTTTATACTATTGATCGTGTTATTCAACCTTTAGTTTTGTATGTAGTGTTTAGTGACCATGGTTTGTCTCTCTACCGAGTCCACTCCTTTATACTATTGATCGTGTTATTCAACCTTTAGTTTTGTACGTAGTGTTTAGTGACCATTGTTTGTCTCTACCGAGTCCACACCTTTATACTATTGATCGTGTTATTCAACCTTTAGTTTTGTACGTAGTGTTTAGTGACCATTGTTTGTCTCTACCGAGTCCACACCTTTATACTATTGATCGTGTTATTAAACCTTTAGTTTTGTACGTAGTGTTTAGTGACCATTGTTTGTCTCTCTACCGAGTCCACACCTTTATACTATTGATCGTGTTATTCAACCTTTAGTTTTGTACGTAGTGTTTAGTGACCATTGTTTGTCTCTCTACCGAGTCCACTCCTTTATACTATTGATCGTGTTATTTAACCTTTAGTTTTGTACGTAGTGCTTAGTGACCATGGTTTGTCTCTCTACCGAGTCCACACCTTTATACTATTGATCGTGTTATTCAACCTTTAGTTTTGTACGTAGTGTTTAGTGACCATGGTTTGTCTCTCTACCGAGTCCACACCTTTATACTATTGATCGTGTTATTAAACCTTTAGTTTTGTACGTAGTGTTTAGTGACCATTGTTTGTCTCTCTACCGAGTCCACTCCTTTATACTATTGATTGTGTTATTCAACCTTTAATTTTGTACGTAGTGTTTAGTGACCATTGTTTGTCTCTCTACCGAGTCCACACCTTTATACTATTGATCGTGTTATTCAACCTTTAGTTTTGTACGTAGTGTTTAGTGACCATTGTTTGTATTTCTACCGAGTCCACACCTTTATACTATTGATCGTGTTATTCAACCTTTAGTTTTGTACGTAGTGTTTAGTGACCATTGTTTTTCTCTCTACCGAGTCCACACCTTTATACTATTGATCGTGTTATTCAACCTTTAGTTTTGTACGTAGTGTTTAGTGACCATTGTTTGTCTCTCTACCGAGTCCACTCCTTTATACTATTGATCGTGTTATTCAACCTTTAGTTTTGTACGTAGTGCTTAGTAACCATTGTTTTTCTCTCTACCGAGTCCACTCCTTTATACTATTGATCGTGTTATTCAACCTTTAGTTTTGTACGTAGTGTTTAGTGACCATTGTTTGTCTCTCTACCGAGTCCACTCCTTTATACTATTGATCGTGTTATTCAACCTTTAGTTTTGTACGTAGTGTTTAGTGACCATTGTTTGTCTCTACCGAGTCCACACCTTTATACTATTGATCGTGTTATTAAACCTTTAGTTTTGTACGTAGTGTTTAGTGACCATTGTTTGTCTCTCTACCGAGTCCACACCTTTATACTATTGATCGTGTTATTCAACCTTTAGTTTTGTACGTAGTGTTTAGTGACCATTGTTTGTCTCTCTACCGAGTCCACTCCTTTATACTATTGATCGTGTTATTTAACCTTTAGTTTTGTACGTAGTGCTTAGTGACCATGGTTTGTCTCTCTACCGAGTCCACACCTTTATACTATTGATCGTGTTATTCAACCTTTAGTTTTGTACGTAGTGTTTAGTGACCATGGTTTGTCTCTCTACCGAGTCCACACCTTTATACTATTGATCGTGTTATTAAACCTTTAGTTTTGTACGTAGTGTTTAGTGACCATTGTTTGTCTCTCTACCGAGTCCACTCCTTTATACTATTGATTGTGTTATTCAACCTTTAATTTTGTACGTAGTGTTTAGTGACCATTGTTTGTCTCTCTACCGAGTCCACACCTTTATACTATTGATCGTGTTATTCAACCTTTAGTTTTGTACGTAGTGTTTAGTGACCATTGTTTGTCTTTCTACCGAGTCCACACCTTTATACTATTGATCGTGTTATTCAACCTTTAGTTTTGTACGTAGTGTTTAGTGACCATTGTTTTTCTCTCTACCGAGTCCACACCTTTATACTATTGATCGTGTTATTCAACCTTTAGTTTTGTACGTAGTGTTTAGTGACCATTGTTTGTCTCTCTACCGAGTCCACTCCTTTATACTATTGATCGTGTTATTCAACCTTTAGTTTTGTACGTAGTGTTTAGTGACCATTGTTTGTCTCTCTACCGAGTCCACTCCTTTATACTATTGATCGTGTTATTTAACCTTTAGTTTTGTACGTAGTGCTTAGTGACCATGGTTTGTCTCTCTACCGAGTCCACACCTTTATACTATTGATCGTGTTATTCAACCTTTAGTTTTGTACGTAGTGTTTAGTGACCATGGTTTGTCTCTCTACCGAGTCCACACCTTTATACTATTGATCGTGTTATTAAACCTTTAGTTTTGTACGTAGTGTTTAGTGACCATTGTTTGTCTCTCTACCGAGTCCACTCCTTTATACTATTGATTGTGTTATTCAACCTTTAATTTTGTACGTAGTGTTTAGTGACCATTGTTTGTCTCTCTACCGAGTCCACACCTTTATACTATTGATCGTGTTATTCAACCTTTAGTTTTGTACGTAGTGTTTAGTGACCATTGTTTGTATTTCTACCGAGTCCACACCTTTATACTATTGATCGTGTTATTCAACCTTTAGTTTTGTACGTAGTGTTTAGTGACCATTGTTTTTCTCTCTACCGAGTCCACACCTTTATACTATTGATCGTGTTATTCAACCTTTAGTTTTGTACGTAGTGTTTAGTGACCATTGTTTGTCTCTCTACCGAGTCCACTCCTTTATACTATTGATCGTGTTATTCAACCTTTAGTTTTGTACGTAGTGCTTAGTAACCATTGTTTTTCTCTCTACCGAGTCCACTCCTTTATACTATTGATCGTGTTATTCAACCTTTAGTTTTGTACGTAGTGTTTAGTGACCATTGTTTGTCTCTCTACCGAGTCCACTCCTTTATACTATTGATCGTGTTATTCAACCTTTAGTTTTGTACGTAGTGTTTAGTGACCATTGTTTGTCTCTCTACCGAGTCCACTCCTTTATACTATTGATCGTGTTATTCAACTTTTAGTTTTGTACGTAGTGTTTAGTGACCATTGTTTGTCTCTCTATCGAGTCCACACCTTTATACTATTGATCGTGTTATTCAACCTTTAGTTTTGTATGTAGTGTTTAGTGACCATGGTTTGTCTCTCTACCGAGTCCACTCCTTTATACTATTGATCGTGTTATTCAACCTTTAGTTTTGTACGTAGTGTTTAGTGACCATTGTTTGTCTCTACCGAGTCCACACCTTTATACTATTGATCGTGTTATTCAACCTTTAGTTTTGTACGTAGTGTTTAGTGACCATTGTTTGTCTCTACCGAGTCCACACCTTTATACTATTGATCGTGTTATTAAACCTTTAGTTTTGTACGTAGTGTTTAGTGACCATTGTTTGTCTCTCTACCGAGTCCACACCTTTATACTATTGATCGTGTTATTCAACCTTTAGTTTTGTACGTAGTGTTTAGTGACCATTGTTTGTCTCTCTACCGAGTCCACTCCTTTATACTATTGATCGTGTTATTCAACCTTTAATTTTGTACGTAGTGTTTAGTGACCATGGTTTGTCTCTCTACCGAGTCCACTCCTTTATACTATTGATCGTGTTATTCAACCTTTAGTTTTGTACGTAGTGTTTAGTGACCATTGTTTGTCTCTCTACCGAGTCCACACCTTTATACTATTGATCGTGTTATTCAACCTTTAGTTTTGTACGTAGTGTTTAGTGACCATTGTTTGTCTCTCTACCGAGTCCACACCTTTATACTATTGATCGTGTTATTCAACCTTTAGTTTTGTACGTAGTGTTTAGTGACCATTGTTTGTTTCTCTTTCCTTTTTCTTTTATCCTTCTTATTTTGCCTGTCCTGCTTCAATTTGATTACCCTTCAATTTTTTTTTACATAAAATTGATTATTATGCAGTCTGTAACTTATTAAAATGAATTATTTATCAGAATACAATCTTGTGTTCATTGCATGAACTAATTTTTAACATTGTAGTGCAAGATCCACTGGGGATTACTTACCAAGAAGTGAAGTTCTAGATAGATGTATATACATGTATAGAGAAGAACAGGATAGGATAATGTAGACACAAGCAATTAAGATATGTTGTTCAGTGTATATATTATTTGTAAAATATTGATTGTGTAAAATCTTGTATGATATAAATGAAAAGTTGCAATTACAATAATTTTTGCCTTTTGTTTGATCAAATTTAGAAAAGGGGTGATTTCTGGTTGGTAACATATATCGTTGAAAAAAACGTTGAAGTGCAATATTGATAAAGCAGAAGACTGTCACACGGTGTGTTTTGAAATCTTAATAATGTTATTTTTTCTTAGACATGTTTTATATAGTGTTAATATACGCCGCGGTGTTGTAATGTTAGTGTGCTCGCCTGGAATGTGGTGGATCGTGAGTTCGAGCCCCAATCGGGTAAAATCAATGACTATGAAATTGGTATTTTTGCTTATCCGCTAAGTATGCATCAGTAAGGGAAAGAGAACAGACTGGCTTAGCTCAGAATCAGGATATTGTGTCCGAGTGCAGCAACATGTCTACCCGCGGACTGTTGTTACAGTGAGCCAACACTATAAAAATCCAACAAAGCGTGTTGGTCTAGTAATAGCGAACATCATTATCATCTCATCGCAAAAAAACTAGTTCTCGCCATAATATGTCTGAAAAATTTGCCATTTGGCCGTTATACAACAATCACTCTCTCACTGTAGTGTTAATCAAATGTGTTAAGTCACTTATGTTGAAGTAATGATTAGGATTTAGGGTTATGATTGCCTAAGCCAGATTCTATCAATATTTCACTTTTATTTTTATTCAAATATCACCAGTAAATGAGAAACTTTTATTGCATATGTAGATGTAAATCCAACAACTATGCGTTCGCGGCCACCACACTCTTGTATGGTAAAAATTTTCACTTGTTTGATTTAATTGTTAAAAATATCGCATTGGCATTGAATGACCATTGTCTTATGCACGATATGCTTTGATAGTATCATCAACACGACTCATTTCCAGTATTTGTCTTAGGAACTGAATGCAATCTTTTGTATTTGTATTGGAGTATGAAAGCGTTGATGGAAGTACATTTCGTATGAAGCGTGGTTCACATAAAAAGTTTACTTCTGTCAATGCTTAGCAACCTGATGAAAACTGCAATACTTTTAAAATTACATTTTTACACTATCAAATACAATTGAAATAATTATCATTTATTTTAATATTCCACTTTCTCGACAGTTGTTATTGTGTGTAGTTATCAGTTTTCATGACTTTCGAAAATAGTTCTAGGAAGTGGGCGTGGTTAAGTGGTTGTGCGCTTCATTGACTAATAAAGCTCCAATTTTGAAGTCACGTGTCAAACCTTTGACGAATAGCACGGGGATTTCGATGTGAAATGATTGTAAAAATGCAGGCATTACAAATATGATAGTGAACCAGAGCGTCCTTTATTGGCTTTTTGATTTCTCACTCTAGTGCAGAAGCAATCGTTCTGGGACCCTGCTGCTTATGATAGTGTCAAACAACATGTACCATTCAATGGTCGGACGAATAGCGACTCTATATTAATTTAGTGAACCAGATGTACATATTCCCCTAAGTAAGTACCCCCACCGACGCTTTTTTTCAGGGATAGAATTGTTAAATAAGGGTACTTGAAATGAATTGTTTGGTTTTTAATTTGATTTTATCAAGCTTGATTAGCAAGGAAACATGACCAGGCAGAAATTATTTCTTGGTCCATATGGACCCACATATTGTAGTAAATGTGCAGACAACGTAGAATTTGAACAATCACGAGCAGTGCCGGACTTAAGCCAATTGAACCAATTACTCGCAATTGGCCCTGCGCTGGAGCTATCTACTCTTGGCTGTTCAAATACACACAACCACATATTGCAGGTTTAACAGAGAACACCTCATACGGCCGACTCTGATCACGAAATTCATTTTTTTTTCACATAAGAAAAAATAATTGCAATATGAAATAGTAACATCGTAGAAAGATGCAAACTCGATACCCCCAACACACGTATATACATAGACGCTCACTTTCGTGGCTTGGTACAGGTACTTCAATAAAATGTGGCGTTGTTAAACCTGATCTATGGATCAAACCTCCCTCCTCTCTTAGTGACATTATGCCGTCATGTAGGTGTTTTCCACGTGTAATATATTGTCAACACAAGAAATAGTTATTACATTACTTAATGTTGCATGCTAATACCTGTCTGCAAGTGGTACTTGAAATCAATTTCCGCCAGTGTTTATGTGATATCGTAAAATCGACTATGGCATTCAAGCCATTAAAAAAAAACCAACAAAATATTTTTTTATGAATGTCCTCTTTATGGTTTGTCTATCGACTTCCGGTCTATAGAGTCATACAGTCAGTGACCTATATCTCACAAAAATGGAAATTAATTTATCAAATTTGTTCACGCCACGATATAGCTGAAATACTGCTAAAGTTGACGTTAAATCCAAAATCAATCAATTTCACAATAAATATACAGTCTCAAAGGCAGTTTGACTTGCTCAAATATAACGATTGTAGGATAAAAAGATATTACAATAAATACTTTGATATGAAATTGAAATATTTATATTGCTTCTTCGTCAAATAAATTACATGTGTTTGATGATAAAATTCCATTTTATTCAATTGAATATGACTCTTCTCATCTTCCATTACGCCTCTGTTTGCTTTCAAATGACATTTTATCATATTTTTTTTCATAAAAGAGATCAAAAATTGAATTTTTGCTAGAACGTGATGCCTTACTTTGAAAAAAAAGATCAAATGTATGTTCACAAATGCTGAAACATGGTTTCCTCTTTACCATTTTGATAAACACGAAATCTTTGAATAGATAACATGTTTAATGAATTTGTTTATCCTTAAATAGAGCTTTCTATTCACTTTTATAATTTTAATTTGATGATTAAACGCTCATTGTTTTTGAACTTCTTTCCCATTCATTTCATAATTATTTTCAAACGGAACAAGAATCAATGAACATACTTGTAACAAAGAGATTAAACACGATCTTCAAACAAAGTAAACTTGTATTCCACTAATACTGTCTTTTGAAATTATATTTCCCTCGCTGGTCAAAAACGATTTTTTTACTGAATAAGTATAGAATTCGTTAATACGTGATCTTCAAAGAGCATAACTAGGTAAGCGATGAAAGTTTGATGTTCAGTTTGCGTGTAGCTTATTGGCGATCAAAAATCGTACAAAATAATTTAGGTTTGCTTTGAGCTTTTACTTTGTTATACGTGGTAGCGTGACACCGGGACTTATGAACAAAGGGTAATTTCTGGACCACGCGTATAACAGTATCTTTCAATATGTTGAATACACATCCAGCTTTATACAATTTAATTAAAACATATTTTTAATTCGTCTTTCTTTCCCTTGACAAAAAATGAAAGAGAAATTCGGTGAAAAGTGCATGTGCCTGAAAGGAACGAACATATTTTAAACATAGTTTTGTTGACCCAATAAAACAAAATAATAACTGATTCAAGAAATCATATCGGTAAGCAAGAATTTGCATAGTAACTACTTTTTAAATCCTTGCGGTAAGTAAGTGATTGCTTTTAACACTAAATGAGCAAAGCTACTTCATGGCAAGATCATAATACATTCGATTACATTGTTGTGTCAGTCCTAAGCCAGGGCTTGGATTTCTAACATCATATGCCGTGGTCTGTTTCTGTCTTCAGTGAATTAAGATGAGAGATGATTGTTTGTTTTGTTGCTATTAGTTGAATTGTTGACCAATCACTGTTTAACTTTCTTATCATAAACTATACTGTATAACCCTATTTAGTTATACTGTGGTGGGCATGTATCAATTGAGACAACCGGGGTACCAGGAGAAAACAGGCCCACTAACAAACTGATTTCTGTCCGTGGCGAGGTATACAACTTTATATCCAATTCTTCAGATGTATTTTGCAATATGTTAATTAAGAAATAAATCATGGAAGCCAGAATGTGTTTTGAGTTTGAACATGGATTGGCGGATATTAGTATTTTATCCCGAGCCAGTGGATATTAGTATTTTATCTCGAGCCAGAAGCGAGGGATAACATTTACTAATATCCGTCAACCCATTTTAAACTCAAAACACATTCTAGCTTCCATGATTTAGTTCGATTCTGATATGTCTAAGAGTACAAATACGGTAGTATACTTTGATTGGAAGACGTAATTTATATTTATGTTTGCGGAAAATGTCGCACACAATTTATGCTGCCAATGGAAAAGTTAGTCACATTCACCGGCGCATGTGTGAATGAGATTGTATACCATCGATAAATCGCGCTCGTTTGTCTACAAAGCGAAAGAAGGAGGTCATGTTAGAATTCTACATAACCACTGAGTACATGTATCTTAATTGATAGCAACAACCCGCTTTCAAGGAAACCTATATAGGAACCACGTGCTCTGGAATATAGTATTAACTGAGAGAAATACTCTATATGCAGGTTGTTGCTACATATAAATTCGTCATATTAGAAAAATTCACAAGTATTATACTTGAAGTTGACGGAAACAATTACAAAATTTCTCCATCATATATTTTTTATGATTATAGTTTATATATTGTTTACATTTGATTTCGCATGTTAGTACTAGTATGTTCCGAAAGTAGATTGTTAAACGCATAGTCCATACCGGTTGTGTTGTGTTATTTTTCACAACCCACATTATTTTAACCGAGAGTATAAAAACATAATAAAACACCAAAATGGACCATTTTGAAGAAAACAAAATTATTTTATGAAAATATCACCCCAAATATCGTTTCTGTCCTCACAACAATAGGACATGCTCTGTTTTATTTCCCCAAATGCGCAGAAATATAGTTGTTATTGAGTTAGAAGAAATGGAGACTTACGAATGAAACACTACTCATAGTTCCCACGAGATACCCAACGATTTTAACAAGAAAAGAGAACAGAATGCAAGATACATTTAAGAAATAAATCATGGAAGCCAGAATGTGTTGGGAGTTTTAGCATGGATTGGCGGATATTAGTATTTTATCCCGAACCAGAAGCGAGGGATAAGATTTACTAATATCCGCCAATCCATGTTAAAACTCAAAACACATTCTGGCTTCCATGATTTATTTCGATTCTGATATGTCTAAGAGTACAAATACGGTAGTATACTTTGATTGGAAGACGGTAATTTATATTTACGTTTGCGGAAAATGTCGCACACAATTTATGCTGCCAATGGAAAAGTCAGCCACATTCACCGGCGCATGTGCTAATGAGATTATGAACTCGCTCGTTTGTTAACAAAGCGAAAGAATGAGGTCATGTTAGAATAAGATATAATAAAACAAGAATCAGCATAGGACACCAGCATGACCGATAATTGTAGTTCAATGACGTTCTTGTGGCGTGTAATATTTCAAAAGTTATATACAATGTACGAATAACCCTACTCGGTGCCCCTTAATTAAAAAAAATAAATTGATGACGTAATTTGGAATATTCGCTGCAGTCAATGACTATGCAGGTCATGTCTAACAAGTGATAACAGCACAATTTTCAAACTATACACGTTGTAAAACTTTTATGTTTTTCTTTTAAATGTTAACTGCAAAATATGACAGAAGTAAAAAAAAAAATTTGCAGACAGTTAACTTTTTGATAAATAAGAAAACAAAAAATACTACACTGTCGGAATATTTCCAAAATCCAATAGATAAAAAAAATCGTAGAAAGAGGCAAAATTGATACCCTATTACACAATTATATGACCGCTAACTTTTCTGGCTTGGTCCAGGGACCTCAGTAAAAACTGTGATGGTGTTAAACTAATTCTTTGGACCCAAACCCTCCCCTCTTAGTGAAATAATGGGGTCATGGAAGTATTTTACATATTTAAATAGTAAGGCTGGAAAACGGAAATGAGTGTCCGTGGTCGTGTGGTAGATGGATAAATATATCTACCTATGCAATCAGTTCCAATCACTACAAATGTTGTGAGTTCGATTTCCGTCAGTGGCAGGGTGTACTCGATAGAGTTTTATGTGATAAAGAAATTCCACGAGGAAATGCCGGAGTATAGAAATATGACCTATAGTTTCGTTCGTCCGCTAATTGTGCAGAACGAATTGAATACACAGCTGGTCCTTAGGGCAGGATGCATACGGCTACCTCGTGTGTAGAGAGTGTCATGCTCCTTACAAACAAAAGACAATTTGTGTCACTTCCTTGTGATCAACATATTGTTAGAAGAGGTCATTGGTTACCCCTTGCAAGGTATGTGGCAATCTAAACCTCCACCCATTGGCCCACTCGAGTGCCAACTTTTTAATTACTAGTATATGATTTGTTTTAAGACTTGTTCTTGTCATAACTATAGCTGAAATATTGCTCACTTGACGTTTAATAACAATCAATCAATCAATCATAGGTGATAAAGTCTGTGCGTGACTTGCGCCACGTATATGTGGTTTTCTATAAGAACTCATGTTGACAGAAATGTCTTTAGATACAGGCAGGATGCTAAATTTTAAAAACAAACTATAACAAACAAACTAATTAAAAAAAAATAGAAACAATAACACCCTTCCTTCCTCCGAAAAGTAATTTCCTGGAGACATGTCTAATGCAATGTGATACAACAGAGATTAAAACTTCCTTTTTGCAAAACACCGGTGTCTGGTTTATGAACGGCAAGAAATCATATACAACATGCGCCTCAAATTATTATAGTCGTTTTATAGCAAGAATTAGAGTAAAACATGTGGGAATATTAGTACATTTGGTACTGTAATTACAAGTCAATTTTTATAAAAGTTTGTAGACTAAACAAATTGTTATTATTGGAAATTGATGCCAATAAGATACACAACAAGGTTCCCTCTGTCACAAATACATTTGTGATAACAGATAAAAAAGAATAAAACATTAAAAGAAGAAAGTAAATGAAGCCTTAATTACCAGACAACACATTATTCTTTTGAAGTGTTCCTTTCATCTCGACTAATGCATGGCGACCAAAGCCCAGAGTAAGACTTTGATTTCCTATTCTCTTTGAAGCGAACGTGTCTTCTTAGGTAAAAACAAAAGTCTTTTATGGGGAATAATCGTAAAGGGAAAAGTTTAAAGAATCCATAAAGAGATTTTTTTTTCTTTGACGATCTGGTTACTTCCATAATTGTTTCATACAAGGATTCCAATTAGCAGACGATATTGAGTATAGCTAGTACAAAGATAACAGCAGACGAGATTTATTTGGCTCGTGCAGCGATTGATATAATATGGGTATTGGGAGCATGTCTGAATCATATTATTTGTCATTATCACATATTTTATTGAAATAACGCCGAATTTGCATGTGTAATAAAAGCATAATTTGCGGCGTGTTATTTGCCTCTGGAGCAATAACATTTTACGAGGGCAATAACATGTTATCTGCCCTGGCAAAATATGTGATAAATAGATTAATACATGGCCTTTTTGATACTGCCCTTATCATCAGCCCTCGACTGATATCGTCCCTCGGGCTTAAGCCCTCGGGGCCGATATCAAGGTCTCTTGCTGATAACAAGGGCAATATGAAAAAGGCCATGTATTAATCTATAAGTATTAAAACTGTTAATTATTTTTCAAATTAGTATATGAATATAATGAAAACGTAGATATCAAATTTAGTGCGCACGACACGTTTCTAGAATAACCTTCATCAGGTACACTCAAAGCCATACTATTTGAAAGCCAAATAACTTAAAAGTCGCTGGGAGCAAGACACTTATTAAAGGGCCTAGACATGGTGCCCAAAACTGTTGAGGTTACCTATATGTTTGAAGGAGGAGGACTTTAGTCTTAAAAATCTTTGGGAGCAAGAAAACCAAAGGACATAAACAGAATATCCAAGATAAGCCAAGGTCACCTATGCTTGAGGAGGGAGTATCTTAGTTTTAATAATAATTACCTAATTTAAGAACTGTAAATCTTTATAAGAAATATATATATATTAAACCATGTCAGTGCCGAAGCACTTACTACTGGGTGGATGAGATGATACCCTCGGGACTAATATTAGGAGTATCGATATCTGCTTGATCGTAACATTGACTGAAAACACCGGCCAATCCACTGTTAGCTCTCTTGAAAAAGTTTCAAAGAGGAGATCTATTATGGAACGGGTTTTTTTAGATTCATTACAAGTCCCAGTGTGTTCGGTGATTTCCGGCTATACTCGTGTCCTTGGTATAGCTAAACACCAGTAAAAGAATGATAAGAAGTAGATATCTAATCTATTGCGCACGACGCGTTTCTGGAATGACCTTCATCAGGTACGCTCAATGTCAACAGATTGGAAAACCGAATAATTTTAAGTTTTAGGAAGCAACAAATCTAAAGGACATACAAATTTGTACACGCATTTCAATTTTTTTCTTGCGTGATTATGGCCTTTGAAGGATGGTTTCATTTATACATGACAATAACACAAAATTTCGTTGGTCAGCACCCGGTATTGTTCGTGATATTGCTAATTCAAAAACCACACAAGGAAGAACTGTATTATGATAGTCGGAAATATGTACACTGTCGTACACTTAGTGGCTAGATCAAAAGAATGGAAATATTTTTTGTGGATTTTTGCACAGAATCTTGAAAAACCCACAGGTCGTTGGACGATTCCCAATCTGATTAAAATCTCATCTCTCACTTGTTATACCCGTTATTGATATGTCGCGGAGTGGAGAGATCCCATGACACCCATTACAGGTCACATGTGAATGGCCTTATGCACCATCGAATGAAAACGGCGATTGCGAAACTTAAGTGTTATTAAGCTGCTTTATATGCTGCTAGCAATCTGATTTATTTAAAGGCCACAATCTTATTTATCATGCACTATATTCCTGACATAAGGTCTCTCCCAGCGCCGACTTACACCAAATTGGACCAATTGCTCCCAATTGTGCCCCACGCTGGAGTTATCTACTCTTGGCTGTACACACAACACACTGCAGGCTTGCTGGAGCTTTATGGAGACACATTTGCCCCGCACCTCATAAGGTTGACCCTGGTCACTCCCATGAGACCAGTAATGAGGTTTCCTCAAATCTCCAATGCTGCTAAGGTAGACACTGGTCAACCCCATGAGAACAGTAATGAGGTTTCCTCAGATTTTCAACGCTGCTACATGTCAAGAAAGACGAGCACGTGAGATATTGGATTTTAATCGTGATGTCCAATCAGATTAAAACCACACCAATCATCGTTAAATGCTCATTAGTATGTATCGTTTTCATTATTTAATCTGAGGTCTTAATTATTCTCATTCAGGATATCACATAATTCCTCATACAAAAGGAATAATAAATTTATGACATCCCTTAAAGATAAGAGATGTGGTGATATAACGGAAAAAACATAGATATGTACTGTATGTCCTTCTATTTACAGCTTCTCAATTTGATTACCCTTCGGTAACTTCAAACTTTTCTTATGCATGACAAAAACATCAAGTGTCTTCCTTTGAGGTCTAAGAGATTGTGTGATCAAAAAGGTCCGTAGTGGTCGTGATCGTCTAGTACTTGGATTTATTAGATAAGTTGGGTTACGTTTGGATTTAACGTCACTTTCAACAATATTTCAGTTATATCATGATGGTGGGAAACCTGTGCACCCGACGAAAACCACCGACCTGCCGCAAGTCACAGACAAACTGTTTCACATGATGTTGTATCGTGAGCGGGATTCGAACTCACAACATCAGTACTGATAGGCACTAGTTGCATAGGTAGCTATAAATCCAACTACAATGCGATCGCGACCACGACGGTCTGTATAATACTGGGATGGTGCATAGATCTAGCAATACAATAAGTGCAAGTTTGATTGTACTCAATCTGATTTTATGTGATATTGTTTGTCAATAACAGTGGCAATTCGGTATTTTCCCCTGATACTCCGGTTTTCTCCATCAAGAAAAACTGACCAACATGCACGATAAGACTGAAATATTGTTGAAAGTGATGCTAAACATCGAAAAACTATAGTCATACATATGGTTGTTTCTATGCTGGCAACAACCAAAAATAAAGATATGGCAAAACAATTAGCCGTAAATCGAAGGACAGTCAATACAATGGCCAACATAGAAAGGACAAAAAGACAAATAATTCTCGATAAAACAGCGCACAAAAAACTAAAGATTGAGTAACCTGAAGATATGGGAATTAAATACCGGGAGTTACCTATGGTGCTCTTGAAGGATTCGATGTTCTTAGATATGGCCACAAAATATATCAGCCATATTATCCCCGGTTTGAAAAGTATAACAACTTTTGATTGGTTAAAACCCCGGGTATAAAAAACCCATATTCCCGGGTGTTGCTAGGTCATATTACCGGGTGTAACTAGCCATTTAACCAATCAAATTTTGTTATAATTTTCAAAACGGGGATAATATGACGTTAGAGCTCGCGACGTTGCGCTCCAATATCAAATTTAGTTAATTTTGGCTATACATGTATATTGAATATAAAGCTGTTAATTTGATCAACTGTAGAGTTCTACCAAAGATAGTACCCTACACCGGGTAAAAAACACTCGAAACATATTTTTTACTTATCCTTTCCTAAAACAAAGAAAACGTCACTTTTACGTGGGCCGCCAGGGTCCAAAATGTTTTATTTTTGACTATAACCGGGGATAAATTCGCTATCTACGTTCCTATCCGTAGATATGGAGATTTTAACACCCTTCAGTAACCTGTACACCCTTCGGCTGCGCCTCAGGACGTACTTGGCTACTTCAGGGTGTTAAAATCTCCATATCTACGGATAGGAACCTAAATAACTTATAATATATACAAAATGTATATACTAATCTATGACAATGCGGCGTCCCTTAACTTAATAAATACTTTTATCCTGCGCTAGTTCTATTTAAACACTCAAATTCATGTCGAGCGGCAGTAAGAAACGGTAACAGTATTAGCACGGACTTCACCGAGGACACCATAAAAACCAATTAGAACGATGCTTGTTTCAGCTATTTTTAGACAATTTGGCAGTCGTTTTGGGCTTTTGGCATTGCAGGATAAACACAATATACGTACATTTTAGGAAAAGATATAATTAATTTGCACTCGCTGCGAAACGGGACAGAAAAGCTCGCAAAATGCTCGCTTTTCTATCTATTTCTAAAGCTCGTAAGAATATAAATAATATTTTTCCCACAATGTACGCATTACACGTTTCAGGCAATATATACATATTAAATAAACATGAATCATTTAAAGGAAAGATACCAATGAAAAACATAATTTAAAGGGTTCATAGTCTGCAGTTTAAAGTGCTGTTTCAACAAGGAACACAAGGCTTACTAACTGTAAGTGTATCACTGTCACAAAACACCAACAATATGTTGGCGATCAAAAAAGTCCAGCATTTGAAATGGATATTATATGATTTTGACCGAGCGAGTGATTGTTGTTTATCTCCAAGTGAGCAATATTTAAGCTATATCATGGCGAGAACAAGTTATATTTTGACGAGACAATGACGATGTTCCCTTTGTACTCTTAGTTTGATTTTCATAGAACTAGATCACTAAAACACCCGTCCGCGGGTAAACAAGTCGTTTCACGTGGACACATTATCCTGATTCCCCCCCAACTCTTACTCATAAAAAATACTCCGCGCTAACCATTACACCACTAATACGGTTAGCGATATGATATTGTGTGCAATTTACATTGTTTATTCTTCAATATAATACTATTTTGAACAGAAATATCTTTGCTTGTTTGTTTGGTATTGCGTAACCTGGCTCTGATTTTTGTCTTTGGCAACGGGAAATTAATTAAACATTTGATTTAAATACGCATTGCTGAATGCCGATTTTCAATGTAGACAATGTTCCTGTTAAACGTTTTTGGAAAACGAGTGCAAATTTATACGAACTTTTTATGACATGATTGTGTAAATAGTCCTTGTAGCATCATCGCACGAAATGACCCAAATCCCTATACTATAATAGTAGGTATAGACATTTGTGTTATTTCGTGGGACGATTGTTGCCAGTCCCTGTGGTAACCACCAAGATATTGCTGTTTACGTGTCATGACTATTGCTGAAATACTGCTCACTTGACGTTAATCAACAATCAATCAATCAATCAATGCATACGGTTCTCCAACGTCATGTGTCGTGGTCCTTTTGTGTTCAATGGGTTGAGATGAGATGTGATAGTTGGTTTTGTTGATATTGGCGGCATTGTCGACCACCACTGTTTAAAACTTTCGTTTTATGGCTATGATTTAATTGCGCACAAAGAGAGATAACTCTCATGTGATAACATTCTGTTTGGAATAGTATTTTCATTTACATTGTCGATTTTCACACCGAGCCAATAGACTTGATTGATTTATAGTAAAACAAATATGTAATTAAGTAAACTTTATCTGTCACGGGTAGGTTGATGGAATCCTAAGTTTCTGTGTTCAAATTTCATAAACAATT
Organism: Bathymodiolus brooksi; assembly: GCA_963680875.1. Classification (NCBI taxonomy): domain Eukaryota; kingdom Metazoa; phylum Mollusca; class Bivalvia; order Mytilida; family Modiolidae; genus Bathymodiolus; species Bathymodiolus brooksi. The sequence goes on along the minus strand of OY804578.1, from coordinate 39,624,347 downwards.
AATGAAATTGTTGTCTAATATATGTAGATGATATACATGACTTTTGTGACTAAAATATTCCTTGACTTGTGTCAGGAACAGTTATGTGGTGAGGTTAAATGGATTATTAGAACCCCAGCTACCCTTTCGGATAAGGAACTACATAAACAAACAAAGAAAAACCTGCAGAGTTATCTATTTTTCTTTGCCCGGGACCATATAGCTACATGTTTATCATTTTATTTTTATTTTACAAATTATACTTTTGAAATGTGTAACAGTGTACGGCCGACATTAGGTATAATAAATAGACCTATTACACAATAGATATTTCCCTCACGACGGGCAAAACGGTACCCGGACTAGCAAGAGCAATGGATAATATGACATTTGAACCACATGATAATTTTATAGAAAATACAAAAAATTACAACATTAAGACATTGAACAGATTATTGGGAAAATATGTTATTTTCATTGCATGAAATGGGGCTCTAAAAGGAGAATAACTCCTGTTGAATAATAGTCACACATGGTATATTAAGTATTTCTTTATCCGTCTTGGTTTATCGTATATATATATATGATTTTTCGTTTTCTATGCAAGTTGTCTTACTAGTGGTAAATATGTGTACAAACCCAACAAAATAGGAATGTCACATAAAATAAGGAAATACATAAATATGTATCGGCTTGGAAATGGAAACCGTATAATTTTGAAATCAAATCGGAAATATCCAATTATACGGTTTCCAATTCCGAATGGAGCGAAATGTCTATCCGCGGACTGTTTCCATGAGCTACCACTATACAAATCTAAATAAGCACCGTGTTGGTCTGGTACAAAGCGGACATCATCATCTCATCAAATGTAACTCGATTTAGCTGACACATTGCTCATTTGGCGTTTAAATCACACTCACTCGCTTACTGTACATGGATAGTCGTGGTCGTGATAGTATGGTAGTTAATACAACATTATGGAATAAAGTTTGTCAGTGACTTGCGAAAGAAGGTCGATGTTTTTCCGGGTACTCCGGTTTCCTCCACCAATAAAACTGACCTCCACGATATAACTGAAATATTGTGAAATATAAGTGGCGTTAAACACAACAACCCTGACTAAATAAAAATAAACTTATATAATAAGGCAAGATAATTTATTCTTATATCCTTTTTTGTCATAAGCACTATTTATAAACAAATTACATAACACAAATATGCATGTTTTAATATTCATTGTTAATACTTCTTCAAACACGTTGCTTTTTGCACGATTAGAAGATGTGCTATAGGATCAGATAAGCTCTTTTTTTACATTGTAAATTGCAAATTAAAATTTTGTGTCAATACTCTGAAATGTCTACACAATTAACTTCTTCATAATGTTGAGGTGTTTGTTGCTAGGTAACGCGTTTATTGGTAGTAACCTTGATTACCATGGTAATGTGACATCTGTTGTTGAGCTTCATACTGTTGCTGGGCTACATACTGCTGCTGATAGTGTTGTTCTGCATATACGTATTGCTGATGCATGGCATACTGTTGTTGAATGGCATATTGTTGCTGGTATTGTTGACTGGCAATTTGTTCGTTGTAGTACTGTTGATATTGCTGAGAAACATACTGACTGTATTGGTCTGTGTTATGTTGTTGTTGATACGTTGAAGGTGGCTGCTGTCCAGTGACATGGGACTGGTTGTCCAAATAAGGCCGATACAACTGAGATGTTGAAGTGGATGGCATACTGGGAATAATATCTCGTTTAGTGTTTTTCTGCGAACTAACTGGAAGTTGTGCTAAACTGTATGTTGGCCTATCTGTCACCTCTGATTTAATTACCTGGCATGACGTAGTTGGTAGTATATGCGAGGATGTGCTGGTAGTTGTCATGATGTTACAGATCTGACCGATCTCCTCCATGGCGGCGTCTGTAGATACTCCCCACTTGGCCGCACTGTCGTTGATCAACTTAACTAAAGCAGGTGTCTGTTTAGGACGATTATATGACTTTCGTGTCTTAAGCTTGAGTGACATCTTGGTGTTGAAAGTTGGAGAAGTGTCAAATGTGTGCAGTGGTCTGGCATCGTCTGCCAGTTCTGGAGTCTTTGTAAGGATGCGGTCAATGCTGAAGTCTGTTGGACGATGTGTGGGTAGCTGTTTCTCTGGTATCGCCATCGCTGGTACTCCATGGTTGCTGAAGTCTGTTGGACGATGTGTGGGTAGCTGTTTCTCTGGTATCGCCATCGCTGGTACTCCATGGTTGCTGAAGTCTGTTGGACGATGTGTGGGTAGCTGTTTCTCTGGTATCGCCATCGCTGGTACTCCATGGTTGCTGAAGTTGGTTGGAGGATGTGTGGGTAGCTGTTTCTCTGGTATCACCACTTCTTGGACTCCATGGTTGCTGAAGTCGGTTGAACGATGCGTGAGTAGCTGTTTCTCTGGTATCACCACTTTTGGTACTCCATGGTTGCTGAAGTCCGTTGGACGAAATGTAAAGAGCTGTTTCGTTGGTATCACCACTTCTGGTACTCCAAGATATTGGTATATAGTTGGATGCCAAAACTGTGACCTTGAAACTATGGTCTCTTGACGATGAAGAGCATTAGAAGGAGCCAATGACAGGTCAACAGTCCATTTGTTGCTGCGGTGGGCTGAAACTTTGTAAAAACAGGAACTTGAAGATAAGATGTGACGAACGGAGTCTTTCCAGCCACGGTATGTACCACGGAAGAATGGAAACATGTTGTTGATGCATTGATGAATCTCAGACAGTGACAAACGTTTGTCAGGTGACATCTGGATGGCCATGATGATCATGCCTGCATAGGAATACGGTGGTTTAGGATGACGTTTGTAGTTTGGTCTGTGGACGCTGTAAGGCTCATAGCGGTCACTAAAATTGGAAATAAAATACATGTAATATATTTATTAAGAAAATATGCAATTCAACATATATTCAATCTATCGGCTAGTATTTTACCATTTCTACAGCAAATAAGTCGTATGGTATCGATCATTTAAGTTTTAAGGGGACACCCACTGAGTAGGAAGCAAAAATCAAGAAACATCTTTATGCTTGGACATGAAAAACCAGTAATTTTTCTTCGATTGAAAACATTTCTAGTTGAAAACTACAGTTTCAGATAATTTTTTTGCATCATACAGGTCTATATAAATTTTCTATAAAATTTGGTGACAGTTAAATTATTAACAAAGTTTGTTGGAAAAAAAAGTATTGATATTACCACAAGCACTCGATACTAAATCAATATTGATTTCATAAAGCCAATGGTAAGAAAAGAAGTATCAATGGGAAAAAAAGAGAAGGCTTCCAATGCCAAAAAATCAGCAAATCGATTAATTTTTGCTTTACAATTGTGGTAGTTGTGGATGCAGGACTGTCGAATGATGCCACCAACACTTGACTGATTGAATTGTAGACTATTATGGATGAACTTTTGCAAGCGACGTTTATCATGCTGTTGATGATGCCGAGCGTCCCATCGACGACCGACCATGATTGTGTTGTGTTTCTTACTTTTTTCTTTCTTTGAATTGCAATATTCGTATTGGCCGTTTCTCTGATGGATGTCGGACATCGCCAGCGACATAAAAGTGGCTCGTGTCGGTGTATAGTTGTCTGATATCCAATATAAATCATGGGGTGGACAAATCATTAGGTAGTACTGTATCCATATATATTGTACATTGTATACCGCATTATTATACTTCGTGTAAGTTTCTGTAGTGATATTTGGTACTGTAATATTTTGGCATATTACCTGGACAATTAGACACTCAGTATAATAATGTCCAGGTAATATGCCAAAATATTACCCAGGTCTGAGAGACATATTACCCTATTACCCAGGTCTGAGAGACATATTACCCTATTACCCAGGTCTGAGAGACATATTACCCTCACCTTCGGTCGGGTAATATGTCTCTCAGACCTGGGTAATATTTTGGCATATTACCTGGACAAGACCACATTATTATATAAATATTAAAGTGGAAACCGTTTGCATTTTTTCCGATTTTTGCATTTGAAGCCTTCTCTTTTTATATTACCCATTGACATTATTTTCTTACCTTATTGACAGTGTTATAAAATACTAATTGAAATTAGATCTATAATTGTTCACCTTGTTCTGGTTTTGGGAGTCTTGTGCGTGACATATCATGTATATATTTATAATAAATATTGCTATTTATGTTTTTGCATTGGAAACCTCTCTTTTTTTATTACCTTTTGACTTTATGTAATTAATACTGATATAGTGTCTAGTGCCTGTGATATAACAATCTAATTGAAATAAGAACTTTAATTGCCCCCCCCCCCCCCTTTTTGAAATGTGGAGCCTTATTCGCGACATATCAGAAAAGCAGGAGAATTAATATCTAATTCTGAATATAGCTCTTATGGTGATCACAAAAATACAAAAAAAAGAGCTACGGTTTCCGAAGCTACCAGATTTATAGTTCTCGTATTTCTGAACGGAAAACAAATAACATGGAATTTCACCTTTTCGGAAAGCTGTGCAATATAAGAAAATACGAGACACACTTGTTCAATATAATAATATGTAAGACAAAAGTCCAAGTTTTTGATTGATGATGTTGGACATTTAAAACCTTGTAAAATAGTCCCAACTAACAGGTAAAGTTCAGGGGATAGTTGAATTGATGGTATGACAATCTATGCGAATGGACTTCATATACAGTTAGCGTACTCGCCCCGAGTGCGATAAATCGTGGGTTCGAGTCCCGGTCGGAACAAAGACTATAAAATTGGTATTTGTTGCTTCTCCGCTAAGTATGCATCATTAAGGAGAAAGACCAAAGACTGGTTGGCTCCGAGTCTCGGAATCAGAATAATAGTGGAGGGACATGTCTACCCGAGGACTATTGTTTCAGTGAGCTAGCACTATCAAAATCCAACTCAACGTGTTGGTCTAGAACAAAGTGGACCTCATCATCATCATCTCATTGAAAATTAACTTGTTCTCGCCAAGATACAGCTGAAAAATTGCTGAGTTGGCGTTAAACAACAATCACTCACTCATATACAAGTCATTATTTTCATGAATATAGCTAAAATGCACACTTGACCATAAGGTAAAGACGATACCGAATGACGTTACGTCAGGAGTTCTCGCTCTTGATGCCAACATTTTTGGCCAACTATGGTGGCTGAATCTTTTTAAATCTATAATTCTATGTAACTCAAAATGCATTTCTATGCAAAAAAGCAAAAATCAAGAAAATTGCAAGATATCGATATCGTCTTGTAAACCTTAAACCATCGTCGGTAATCCACAGCTGACCACGGTTCAATTACTTTCCACTAATCATGCGTATGTCAACTGGCAGAGAAATCATTGTTCCGTTAAAAAAGCCTATTAATAATTATGCAAGGAATCCCTTTCTTAATTTAATTTATATACATTTTAAAGTCCCACTGTCTAAAATACGACCGTTTTCTTAATGAGCTGCATTCTCCAAAAAATGTACTATACATGCTTTATATTTAATAAAATAATGTTTTAACTCATTTTCGTGTTGATATATGTGAGAAAGAATGGATGAGAGAACGATATTTGTTGACGAATTCCAGGATGCTGCATCAAATGATGGCGACTGATTAATTATCGGCAAATTTACTCGGCCATATACGATTGCCGAATGATCGTGTGGTTCCAACTATAAATAAACAGCGATGGAAGAGGTAAGCACATGTACATGTTTCTTTCATTGACAACAATCTCAATACGCATGCGTAGCGTTCAAATTTTATTGCGTTTTTTAAATGTTTTAAACAAGTTTAAATCATTTTATCATTAAAACAATTGGGTTTTTATTTTTAGTCAAATATATAGGAAATGGGACTTCAAAAGCTTTTATTTGATTGTCTATAAAGACAGTCGTTTTAATACGATCACATGACTACTCGAATTTCTCTATCAGTTCGCACACGGGTGATGAGTAGCGTGATCAGTGGGTTACCGATGATAGCAACAATAAAAGAATCAAGCAAAGATATAATTACTTGTCTTTTTCTTTCTTTATTTTCTGTGTAGATGGTGTTGATAGGTCTAGTGACTGGTCCCCTGACTCTGACGTGTTGCTGCTGGAACATGTACTACAGTCACTTGGAGTCTTGATAGGAGAGAACGAGGTATCAGATATGTTGTCATCTGTTGAATGCAGTGTGCTTGGTATCTTGGCTGCTTTACTGAAGAATGTAAACAAAGCTAATAGTAAATGTGTATTTAAGTAGATACAATTGTTAATCACATTAATATAGTAGAGGTTTGTTGGAAATAAAATGCAAAAAAGTTAATTTCCGTACTCTTTAGAGACCACACTCTCATATCATCACACTTTTATTTTAATTTCTAGTATCAAATGGAACTACCTCATTTCTACTATTCTACTAAATTTGATCACAGCTTATTGTGGTTGTTTTGGATTATTTGCTCCTGTAAAGTTTTATATTATTGGGCAACTTTTCGACTTTCATACCTGATGATGGCTATACCAGAAACGCATCGTGTGCACTTAATTATATATCTACTGTTTCTTTGAGCTAATACTCCTTAAGACTTCATACCATGTTTGGTCGTAATATATACATCCTAAACTTAAAACCATTTTGCGTGTTTCTCGTGTTGACTAGCGTTTATTAGCAGATGTATATAGACTGTTCCTTTGCTTTAATTTGTTTCAATACGAGAAATGTTAAATAGTCTCTCATGTTCATTTACATCCATGCCCTTTACGTCTTGCTGGCATTGGATTCTACTAGTATGATTGAACACGAAAACTTAATTTAAGATGTGACCTATTAAGAGGACGGAAGTCTGGACATTAATTAATTTTAATTTGATTTACCCAGTAAATTTTTCCCATTAATTCTTCTTGTACAACATTCATCATTAACTGTATTACGTTAGAAATATTTTCACTTGAGTGGGGTTTCTTCGGGTTTGTTTACTCGTGGCATCCCTTTTTATTACGAAAATTGTTGTCTAGTTGCCAAGAAATAAGACTTGGACACAAAATTATATCATTTTATTCAATAAAAATGTGTTGCTATTTTAGGTTCTTTTGAGTTTTGATGGCAGATAATCTCGTTTCATAACAAACGATGTATTTTTTTTTATTCTTGTAAAGTAATTTCTTACTCGATTTTCCTGAAAATTTCGGCATTAAGATTAGTGTGCCTAAATCATATGGAAATAGTTCTACTTTTAAAGGTCAAAATTTCAAGGAAATTACTTCATGAGAATGTTGTGAAATTAAGTGATTTATATGAAATATATAGGGATATATATCTTTTGACCCGTGAATGTAGATTGTTCTGTTCAGGTGTAATTCCTCCGTTTGATTGGAGCACTCCACAACTGAATTAAATCAACCACATTTCAGCTGTCAGCTGTATTGGCGGAAGAAATCGGACTAGCCTGATAAAACCACCAATTATCACATAATGTTGTATCGAGTACATCTCGCCTGAGCGGGATTCGAACTCACTATTGGACTCTCACTCTCAGTATATTAGTGATCATATCAAGTTTTATGTTTAACCGCATCAGTGTTGTGATGGCTAGCGTGCTCGTTTCGAGTGTGGATAGATGGTGAGGTCGAGCCCCGTTCGCTAGCTCGTCTCGAGTGTAGATAGATGGTGAGGTCGAGCCCCGGTCGCTAGCTCGTCTCGAGTGTAGATAGATGGTGAGGTCGAGCCCCGGTTGCTTTTCCGCTAGGTACAAAGCATTAAGGAGTTAGAGCAAACAAAAATTGGTTGACTCGGAATTAGGATAATATGTCCGGGTGGAGCGACATGTCTACCCGCGAACTCTATTTCAGTGAGCTAGCACTATAAAGATCCAACTAAGCACGTTAGTCCAATACAAAGCGGGCATCATATAATGCAGTAATGACATAAAATAATATTGTGCCCATTATCGTATGGAAGATGGATTTACACTTTAGGATCTAGGATATATCTATGCAACCAGTAAAATTTAAGCTTTGATTCCTGCTCGTGGTGAGGTGTACTCGATTTACTTTACGTGATATAGTTGACTTGCAGCGGGTCAGTGGAGCGTATTTATGAAGATATGTTCTTACCTAACAATCTGGAAAATTTTTCCTATGCTACACTTTAACGTTTCACTAAACGGAGACAGCTGCAAAGATGGTTGCTGTGAGTTTGGAGAATCTGAATTCTTCATAATGGCTGAAAATAAAAGAAAGCTATAAACAAAATTCAGAGATAAATTATTTTTGCTGGAATTAATGATCTATTCAATTTTTATTGTTTTGATATGAAGATAGACTTTTGATTTTTGTGTTTTTGTCGAATATCTACTTTATATACTACTTCAAAATGGACCGTCGTAGTCATGATCGTATGGTAGTTGGTATGCGAAATCAGTGCCTATCAGTGAGTTCGAATCCCGCTCACGGCGAGGTGTACTCGGTAGATCATAATGTGATAAAGTTTGTAAGTGACTTACAGCAGGTCGGTGGTTTTCTCCCAGTGCTCCTATGCCCTCCACTAATAGCTGAAAGATTGTTGAAAGCGGCGTTAAACAACATAAACCTAACCTATTACTTCAAATGTGCTTTTTATATGGAATTTTGTGATATTTTTCATTACTAGTTAATAATGGGTCCGTCGTGGTCGTGATCGTATGGTAGTTGCAATCTGTGCCTATCACCACTAATGTTGTGAGTTCGAACCTCGTTCACGGCGAGGAGTACTCGATACAATATTATGTGATAAAGTTTGTCAGTGTCTGTGTCGCCACGATATTTAACTGAAACATTGTTGAAAGTGGCGTCAAACACCATAAATCAATCAAATCATTAACCAGTTAATAAAGGGTCGATGAACCCTGTTTTCTCTGTTTTCTCTGTTTTCTCTGTTTTCAATAAAATTAGATTTTTGTTGTATCTTATTATCATATTCTATTTTACTTCTATTGGTGTTCCATGGGTGTTTGTGAAATAATCGTAGATTAAATTGTGCAACCTCCCAATTCTTGGACCCAATTGAAGAATACTGGGTATTGAATGAAATACTTCTATAAAGGGAAATCTGCGGGAATATTACTTCAATCAAAGAATAAATGAATAAATATTAAATAACAAAATAAAAATTGTTTATACATGTACTTTCTAAATGTACGAACTTTCTGAATTTATTTCCGTTTAAAATCACTTTCTAAATTAATTTGATTGAATCGTAAATAGCTCATACAGATGAGCATTGTGCAAAAAATTTGATAACAACTTGAGGAAAATAAAACGTTTAATGTTTTGGAAAAGGTCGATCGACGAACTACCGAAAACTCTCAACCCATTTTACTTTAAAGAAAAAAAAGATGCACATGAAAAAAGTCTATATCTTCTACATACATATATCATATATATATATGTATATGTGAAATATATCGGAATTTGTTGACCCTTTTAGATTCATTTCCGAAATTAAATTGCTGTTTTTATTGACCCATCGCCCCATCAGATTTACAAAAATTGATGAAAAGGTTTTCCCCCTTTTTAACACACTTTATGTCAAAATCTGTAACGTTCTAGAAACTGATACAAATTTGACAAGTATGTCCTTATTTTTTTGTATTATCTGCAGAAATTATAGCTTTAAGCAAGGTTGGGTGGTTAAAATGCAGCCTCTAATATCACATACAGGCCGCTAATAGAGGCCGATGATACAGACCGTTAATAAGAGCCGATGATACAGGCCGCTGTACTTTAATAATTTGACCCATTTTTGGGACAAGGTTGATATCGTTTACGTAATGCATTTCTCTGACTATTATCACACTATTGTTCGAACAGTGGATTATTTTTAAGAATCTAGTGTTTATTCTTTTGTTCTTGAATATATGAACTTTAACCTTTTACTGTTTTAGGCTTAAAAACGCATTTTACTTAGTTTTGGACGTTCGTGTCTCGAACCACTGCTGGGCTTTTCAAAGTCTATTTTGACTTTCAAAACTTCCATCTAACCACTCGGCTATAATTAGTATATTTGACTCTTGATAGTAAGCTTTGTAAACAAAAATATCAACAATTTGTTTAAAAAAGCAAGTATTTCAGATCTGGCATAATTTATGTTCAGAACTGACGAGTATGTGAACTTTTAAGATTTATTCTCGCAATACAAAAACAACTACATGTAATAACAAATTAGACAGACCACAGGTGAAGATTTGTGACACTTGAAAGACCTTGAAATATCTAAATATAAACGATTCTTTTCACTTTGAAAGACCTTGAAATATCTAAATATAAACGAGAATCGAAAGGACGTTGACCGATAAAAATTTGTCGTTTTATTTTGTTAATTGTTGTCTTATTTGGCTTTCTAAACATTAAAAGTGTAAAAATATTTTTTTTTCAACAACGCTATATTATTGTACAAGTTAGATACATTATTATTGAAAAAAAAGAATTTGCCCGTATTGGATCCAATACGGTTCGCTTCTTTTGTTTCAATAGGGATGTTGCACAAAATGACATTACTCGACATAACTCGACTTAACTCCACTGCGCATGATCACATATTGTTAATTGTTAGTTTAATATAATTGATCATATGCCAATACAAACTAAAGGACATTCCAAGTTTTTATTTATATTATATTTTCTGCGAATATCAAGCAAACTTAAAAAATGTAGTAAAAATCGCACAGACAGAAGCTCGAACAATCAGTTGTAAATTGATCTATCGTATCGAGCACACCTTTTACCTATAGCTAGATAATTAATAAATGAAGTGTGTGAATATTCGCCATCTCAACAGCATTTTCGTATGTTTGGAAATACGCTGAATGACAAAGTAACAAGATGGAATGCATTTTTTTTTAAACTTAATGGTCCCGTTATCTGCGAATTAACAAAATGAGAAAGTACCACTGACATAGACCAAATAACAAAGTAATCGTTCGAGTATTTCCATTGCTAAATACAACAATTTGTTTTCATATGAAAATAAATCATAATTTAAGTAGTACGATGTTCAATTACTGCATCATGATTTTGTAATCGTCTATATTCCGCTCCCAAAGATATCTAAAATTGTGACATATATATTTTTTTTATCGTTATCGTTGGTTTAAAATGAAAATGCGATGAAATCTACGAGCTACGGAAGCGTATTAGGAACACTCATAAAAATTAAAAGTCAAACTTTCGACTTTGTTTTAAATAAAAGAATTTCGACATTATATCCTTGAAATTTCGACTACCTTTCGTCCAATCTGATTTTTTTCTGTACATTATACATACATTTGTATATGCAATGGCGTAGGAAAGGGGTATAGAGGCGAGGGTCAAGCTTTAGAAATGGATCGGAAAGTGGGGGAAAAGCTTTTGGGGTGGACAGGAAGGGGAAAGCTTATAAAACTGACAAACAAAAACAAAAAAGAAAAACAAAAAGAAAAACAAAAACAAACAAACAAAAAGGCTACAAAACTCTTGGTAGCTTAACATTTTTTGCTTTTCTGAAAATTCAGTTACTAATTATTTTTTGCCGTAAAAAGTAAAATAGTTTTGCCCCCTCCTTTTCACCCACTCTCCAAAGTGTTGAGGGTGCCCTCCTGTACCCATGGTTTAAATGCAGTACATTAAAAGCATGTAGCGAGGTGTGCAATAGGCATCGGAGGTCTAAATGTGGTCTAGACTTGCATTGCTTGGGATGGGGGGGGGGGGGGGGGTTGGTGTGTAGTCCGTCGATTGAAACTGACGATAATTGGAACATGAAAATTTGTGATAAAAAGCAATACATGTGTTCTATTTCATCGCTTGAACGGTAACCATACTTTTTCAATTACAAAAGGGTCAAACAAATGTTCATAATTCATGATGTAAATAAAAAAAAATACGGAAAGTCAATATTTTTTTTCACCAGGACTCCACATTGAAGCGTAAATATATGAATAAATGTTCAAAACATTTTTTCAGTGAGATTTCTTTTGGTGACCGTGTATGTTTTTGAAAATATTGTCATCATGATATCGACCTGAACAGATATTTTTTTATCCAGATTACAGGGATTAACTTCTATGCTTTTTTTTCAACATCTGATGTGTTCGCACGTGTATTTAAATAAACATAATTGTTTTGATCAAGGTCACAAACATAAGTCGAGATAAGTAAAATAATTGGCGGGAAATCTTGACATAACGAGCTTCATCTTACCCAAACGAGTGCACCTCAGTTATTTCTATCGATAAATCATGTTTTGTTAAACACGAGTACACAGAAATTGTATTTCATCAACAATATGTTCTAGTATATACTTCAGCATTGCATATTACAACGATAACACGACGCATCTCGCCTTTATCATAAACTATCAATAAACGATCCCCATACGTACGTAGGTATGTCAATTTGTGCAACATCCCTAATAGGGAGGATGTTGCATAAAATGACATTATTCGAACCTACATTACTCGACATAAGTACACTGCGCATGCCACACGGGATCATATATTGTTAATTATTAGGTTAATATAATTGATTATATGCCAATACAAACTAAAGTATGTATGTATACTATATTTTCTGCGAATATCAAGTAAGCTTAACATTTTTAATAAAAAATCGCGCAGACAAAAGCACGAACAATCACATTAATCACTGTAATTTATTTATCGTATCGAGCACACCCTTTACCTATATATAGATAATTAATAAATAAAGGGTGTGAATATTCACCATCTCAACAGCATTTTCTTATTTTTGGAAATACAGCTGTTTGACAAAGTAACTAGATAGAATGCATTTTTTTAAAACTGTATTGTCCCGTTATCTTGCAACTAACAAAATGAGAGAGTACCACTGTCATACTAGGCAAAATAACAAAGGAATCGTTCGTGTATGACCATTACGAAATACAATTTGTTTTCATATAAAAATAAATCATCATTTAAGTAGCATGAGGTTCAATTATGGCATCATGATTTTGTAATTGTCTATATTCCGCTCCCAGAGAATCAAAATGGTCAGGTTATATCTAAAATGGTGACATTTTTTTTTATCGTTATCGTTTGTTTAAAATGATAATGCGATGCAATCTACGAGCTACAGAAGCATATTAGGAACACGCATAAAAAATGTTAAAAGTCAGTTTCGACTTCTTTTTAAATAAAAAAAAATCGACATTAAAATCTTGAAATTTCGACTTTTTAAATCTCTGAAAGCTCGACTGCCATTCGTCTAATCCGATGTTGTCTGTACATTATACATATGCAGTGCAGTAGCAAAGGGTTACAGAGGCGAGGCTCAAGCTTTAGAAATGAATCGGAAAGTGTGGGGGGGGGGAGCTTTTGGAGTGGATATGAAGGATGAAAGCTTGCAAAAATAAGACCCCAACAAAAAAAACAAACAAACAAAGAGGCTGGTAACTTAACATTTTTTGCTTTCATGCTGAAAATTTAGTTGCTAATTAAATTTTTGGCATACAAAGTAAAGTAGTGTTTCCCCCCTCCTTTTTTCACCCACTTACCAAAGTGCTGAGTGTACACTCCTATGCCCCTGGTTTAAATGCTGAACATTAAAAAAATCTAGCGAGGTGCGCAATGGGCTTCGGAGTCTTAAATGGGTCAAAATTTGCATTGCTTGGGATGGCGTGTAGTCCGGGGGTTGAAGCTGATGAAAATTGGAACATGAAAATGTACAATAAAAAGCAATACATGTATTTTATTTGCACGTTTGAACAGTAACCACATTTTGTAAATTACAAAAGGGCCAAACAAATGTCCATAATTCATGAATTTTGTGTATAAATTGACGACTCTTTATTCTTGTCACTTATCTCTCTCGGAAAAAACCCCCAATATTACTATTTTCGTAATTTTTACTAAAGAAATGACCATTTAACCTTTAGAGGGTGGGGTATGTATTTTTATTTATAAAAAAGGCCCCAAATTTTATAGAAAAAATATCGTGACCTGAAAGATGCAAAAATTAAATTATATGATACTCCAGTTTCAAAAAATATATATATTTCTTTAATTTGAATAAAATTAACCGATTTTGGTTATAGTGTAGGGTTGTTGCACACATTGACATACCTACATTACTCGACGTACATGTACGAACGTATGGGGATCGTTTATTAATCGTTTTTAATAAAGGCGAGATGCGTCGTTTTATCGTTGTAGTATACAATTCTGAAGTATATATTAGAACATATTGTTGATGAAATACAATTTCCGTTACTCATGTCTAACAAAACATGATTTATCGATAGAAATAACTGAGGTGCACTCGTTTGGGTAAGATGAAGCTAGTTATGTCGAAATTTCCCGCCAATTAGTTTACTTATTTCGACTTAAGTTTGTGACCTTGACCATAACAATTGTTTATTTATAGATTTTAAAACACCAAATCAGTCATTTGAAACAGATACAAAACGCTCAACGAATTATGATATTTAATTAATTTTTTTAGTTTGGAGGGATTGTAATTTAATTTTCAAAATTATGAAGGTTAAACCACATTTCTGTGTCTCTGCGAGTAAATTAAAGAATATGTTAAAAATATGTTTAAAAAATTAGAAGAGACAGTTTGTCGAATGGAAGGATATCGATGCATCATCGTTTCCAAAATATATGGCCACTTTACAAGGAAATATCAGCTAAATTAACGCAAAATAAAAATACACGTGCGAACATATCCAATTTGAAAAAAAAAAAACACCACACAAGTTAATCACTGTAACTGGATGAAAAAAAAAAGATCCATTCAGGTCGATATCATGATGGGCAATATTTTCAAAAACATACACGGTCACCAAAAGAAATCTCACTGAAAAGATGTTTTGAACATTTGTTCATGTATTTATGCTTGATGAAAAAAACCAATATTGACTTTCCATTGTAAGCTTTAAAACATCAAAGCTTTAATGAAAATTTGTGAAAATTTATTTATAATGATGTTTAGAGGACGACCATTTAACATTTACGGGAAAATTGTATGACACGAAATATTTTTTATATGAAAAATCCGTTTATTTTATTCAAAATTTATTTTGAAACTGGAGGGTCATATAATTTAGGTTTTGCATCTTTCAGGTGAAGATGTTGGGTTTTAATTGAAATTTGGGGACATTTCTTTACAAACAAAAGACATACCTCACTCTAAAAGTAAAATGGTCATTTCTTAAGTAAAAATTACGAAAATAGTAATATTGTTTTTTTTCAAGAGAGACAAGACTAAAGAGTCATCAATTGATACACAAATTTATGAATTATGGACATTTGTTTGGACTTTTGTAATTGACAAATTGCGGTTACTGTTCAAACGTTGAAATAAAATACGTGTATTGCTTTTTATTACAAATTTTCGAGTTCCAATTATCGTCAGCTTCAATCCCCGGACTACACACCAACACCGCCATACCAAGCAATGTAAGTCTGGATCCACTTGAGACTTCCTTTGCCCATTGCGCACCTCGTTACATTTTTTCATGCGCTGCCTTTAAACCATGGGCATAGGAGAGCACCCCCAACACTTTGAAAAGTGGGTGAAAAAATGGGGAGGGGGGTAAAATTATTTTACTTTTATGACAAAAATTTAATTAGTAACTGAATTTTCAGCATAAAAGCAAAAAAATGTTAAGTTACCAAGAGATTTGAAGCTTTTTTGTTTGTTTGTTTGTTTTGTTGTTTTTGTTTATTTATTTTGTTTTTTGTTTTGTTGTGTTTTTTGCTTGTCAGTTTTGTAAGCTTTCCCCCCTTCCTGTCCACTCCAAAAGCTCACCCCACCACTTTCCATCCATTTCACGACTCTGTAGCCCTTTTCTACGCCACTGCATATGTCGAACTTTTAGAGATTTAAAAAGTTGAAATTTCAAGATTATAATGTCGCAATTTGTTATTAATTAAGAGTGTTCCTAATACGCTGCCGTAGCTCGTAGATTTCATCGCATTATCATTTTAAGCAAACGATAACGATACAAATAATATATTGATGTCACCGTCGTGGCGGTGATAGTATGGTACTTGGATTTACAACTACCTATGCAATCAGTCCCTATCACCATGTTGTGAGCTCGAATCTCGATCATTATGTGATAAAGTTTGTCAGGTCGGTGGTTTTCTCCGGGTCATCCGGTTTCCTCCACCAATAATACTGACCGCCACGATATCACTGAAATATTGTTGAATGTGGCGTTAAACACCATCAAGCAGACATACAAATAATCTTAAATTGTGATATATTTTTTATATGAAAGCATATTGCTGTATACATGTATTTCGCAATGGACATACTCCAACAATTCCTTTGTTATTTGGCCTATGCCAGTGGTATATTGTTAATTCGCAGATAACGGGACCATCAAGTTAACAAAAAATGCATTCCATCTAGTTACTTTGTCAAACAGCTGTATTTCCAAACATACGAAAATGCTGTCGAGATGGTGAATATTCAAGCGCTTCATTTATAAATTATCTATATGTAGGTAAAAGGTGTACTCGATGCGATAGATAAATTACAAGTGATTTGTCTTCGCGATTTTTGTTAAATGTATAAGTTTGCTTGGTATTCACAGAAAATATATTATAAATAACAAACTTGGGATGTCCTTTAGTTTGTATTGACAAATGATCAATTATATTAACCCAACAATTAACAATATGCGATCCCGTGTGTCATGCGCAGTGGAGTTAAGTCGAGTAATGTAGGCTATGTAGAGTAATGTCAATTTGTGCAACATCCCTAGTAATACTGTATCCTATACATAACCCCAATAAATGTGTTCATAAGAAGGAAAAGGGTAATAAAAGTGGCCAGCTTGAAACATAAAATGTTTAAAGTTCATTCATATGTGAGACAGAATGATTCTGAATGTAGGAAATGGAAAATTTATAGGGGGTTTACTCTTCATGGCTTCTCTTATGTATGGCTTCTTACCAAATGATTTGGCAGGGACGAAACAATTTTCTATATTATAAAATTGTCTTGTGTAACAAATATAAATATAATATTTTACTTAAAATCATTACAAGTTAAAAATAGATACCCCCACTAAAAAGACCCTCTTAGGAATCAATTTACATAATCCTATCTGACTGTTACTCCAATCGACCAGTATTGACCACCGGCCCAGTCAATACTAGTATTGACCAGTTTTTTGCCAACACTGGCTTTAAGTTATGAAAACATAATAAAAAGAGAAACGCATTGACATTGGTGAAAAAAAATCAGTCTGCAAATTTTTGCAACTTGCCAATGGTATAACCATTGTGTACCTATAAAGTGCGAAACGAAATAGAAACGAAACGAAACGAAACCAACGAAAACGAAACGAAACGAAATCAACAAAAACGAAACGAAACGAAATCAACGAAATGAAAACGAAATAAAACGAAACCAACGAAAGCAAAACGAAATCAACGAAAACAAAACGAAATACGATGCTAGACTACTTCCCACACATGTATCAGTGTCTTTCATCAGGAGAGGACAGGATTTGATCACCATTGAACAAGAATACTATGCATTTATTCAGCGGGAGTCTGTCCTTTTCACTTAGTGGCTTCCTTTAAATTTGGGAACCATAAGAGCAACGTCAAGTCTGTTGAAAGGAGAGGAATTCAAATAACAGAAGTGCAGTAGTTAAAGTTCACTAATAAATATCCCCGTCCGAGCAAAATTTAAAAGTGTGTCGGAGAGACGAAAAAAGTGTGACGACCAGACGGACAAACGAACGAACGGACAGCTGAAGTCCTATATACCCCAATCTTTTTTGGCGGAGGTATACAAATCCTATCAAAAATTAACTTTAGAAATTAAAAAAAATCTACATATCTTGTAAAAGTACCTTATTTCCCTTTGATCCCTTTTCATATTAAAAAAAACCCAAATCACCCCCCCCCCCTCCAAAAATTTTCCCGGTATTAATAAAATTTGATACGGCACATATTGTTATACACCCCGCTATCCAGCGGGAGGGGGGTATATAGTATATGTCCGTTTGTCCGTGCGTGCTTCCCTCACTGCCTATGCAATTCCTCCTTGATGGAATTGAATGAATCTTACAGGAAATCTTTAATCCCATATGGCAAGGTTCATTAATTTCATGAATTCTTTAGTACCAAATGGCATTGTGCACCTTCTATTTTTGTTTTCCCATTTCAACAGTTCTTGCTAAAATTTCTTCACTTTTGGACTTTGTCATTTAAGGCTATGTAATTGTCATACAAGGCTATACAATAGAGAGAGGATACTGTTGCGTTATCCATAACTCTTCCTAAACAACAGAATGGATTTCAATAAAACTTCCAGAGTTTCTTATGTTTAGTTTTTGCAAGCATTATTTTTTCCAGAAGTTCTTCTGTAAGGAGGGCGCTCACTGTACGTCCTGTTGATTTTTTTTTAGTTCTTCAAAATAGAACAATAGGATTAGAAATAACAAGTTTATAGTGTTGGGTCTTTTTGACCCCTGTATATCTCGGAAAGAACAACGGTAAGACATTACGCCAGATCTGTTGGCACACTACCGAATAAAGGTAATAACAATGGTACCGTACTCCAAGGCGCATTCAAAAGGGAAAGTCCACAAAAACAGACAAAACCGATAAGAAGCTCAACCATCTGAGTTTTCAATCAACGGAACAACTGAACAACAACATGGGGATTAAACGTGACAAGTCGGGAAAATCCAGTAGTCAAATAGTGCCCAGAATCTGAAACTCAAGACCATCCTGTATGATTTGCGAATAGGCAAATATATGAAGAATACAAACGAAAAACGTAATAAAATCAGACGAAAAATGAACCCTCAATATCCCAATCTATGAAAATACCCCCTCATATTCCCCCCTTTTTTTCTATATGCCCACTCCAGAAACTTTATAATTCATAAATACTGACACACACTCAAACACAAATAAAAATATGACATTTGAACTTCTGAAAGTTTGTCGGCAAGCAAACCGGCTTGAATTGAGTTGCGGGTAACGTTCGTGAGGAGTACTGTAACGGACAGACATGCAAGATGGGTTTCCCGGTTATAATTAATCAAAATTATTGTATTTAAAAAATCGAATTATCTTTTTTTTTTATTTCTTTATTTCGTTTTGTCTTTTATTTTTTTCCTTCCATTTTCTTCATATCAGTCTATTTCGTTTTGTTTTCGTTGATTTCGTTGGTTTCGTTTTATTTCGTTTTCATTTCGTTGATTTCGTTTCGTTTCGTTTTTGTTGATTTCGTTTCGTTTCGTTTCGTTTTCGTTGATTTCGTTTCGTTTCGTTTCGCACTTTATAGGTACCCATAACCATTAGCTCTAAATGAAATTGAGATTTTTTTAATCATTACAAGGGATGTGGGTATTAAAAAGAAATTGGTGTAAAATGGCATAACAATCAAATAAATGCTTTGGGTTTGGCATAATATTGATAATTATGATAGAAAGGGTGCCAAAGATACATGAAACATAATGATAAATTGATATAAAAAACGAAACGGGGGGGGGGGGGGGGATTATTATTTGTTGTTGTAATTTTCTTTTCTTTTTTTTACACATGATACATCAAATATATTACATATGTTTTCAGAACAAGACATTCTACAAGTGGCATAATACACTTTTCCATTCTGTTAAGATAGAATATGAGTGGTAGCAGGTCAAATCGGCCCCAGATCAAATCATTGTATTATTATGTCTTTTTATTTAATTTGATAATATGTATTGTTAATTGTGTTGTTTATTTAATTCCTAATCAAATCATTGTTTTATTATGTTGTTTATTTAATTTGATAATATGTCCGTAATTACTGGTGCATAATGCGCTGGATTTTACATAAATTCTTTATTTTGCAGGAGGGGTGAGCATTATAAACAAGAACAATGTGTTTCACTCTTTTTTCAGACCGGGAAATCACATGTCCGCCATTTTTGTGTTTACTATTGTCAACATGTAAAGTTAAATATTTCAACAAAATAATTAAATACATCCAATACGTTTTAATTATTGAAGAATTAAAACTGTCTAGTACAGTTGTGTTTTGTACCAGTAAATGTTAAAATACCATTGATACGAAAATAAAAGAATTCGCTCATCAATAAGATTTAAATTTTACATCTTTTAACCAAAAATATTAATTTATATTAATACATAATCTTTATTTATTTATTCTTTTTTTATTTTTATTTTTGGGGCCGATTTGACTTTCATTTTGAGGCCGATTTGACTAGGGTCGATTTAACTGGGGCCGATTTGACTGGAAATCATATGAGTTGTACCATGTTTAGGTTAGAGTTATTGGTCATTACACTTGATATCATGTTGACAAGGTTCATAAAAATATTGACAAATAACAATTTTCCAAACGGTATTAAAATTTAAAATTAACAACTTGATTAAAAAAATTTGTGTAGTTTAAAATGGACATCGTTGACATAAAAATCTACATAAAACTAAAAACTTTCCAGCTTAATGCCGTCACAATAAAACTGAAATATTGTTATTATCTATAATCATATTTTGGATAAAAAATGGGAGGAGGTCTATTGTCAAGCTCAATATTTTGCAAATATTAGAAAACAAATAATATGTGACAATAAATATATTATAAAAGTCAAATGTCATAGTTAAGAACTCATTTTTATATAACTAGTCAATGACCTTCTAGATGAAACAGAAATTTGCTCTGAAAATTTATTTTAAAAAAGGGTTTAAAGTAAAGGATGGGTTCAAATCTTATCAGAAGATAATTCTAAAAAATAGTACAGTTTATATTTCAAAAAGGTTTTCCGTTTATTATTATTTTATTATGTTAGAAAATAAACTTTTCCGATGCTTCAATTTATTATTTCAACGATGTTATTTTCTATTTAGAAACTCCCAAAGTTTATGTAATATTGGACAGTTGTTATTAAACATTTGAAAAAAATAGAATGCTTTAAATATAGTAGATAAACTGAAAGCTAATTCAACATTCTCAGAAATAAACCGAATGTCGAATGAACAGCAAAAAAAGTATGTTGAAGATGATTACCATTTCATTTTAGAGTGTGGTAAATATAATTATCATATAGTAATACATATTTTACTATTAATTTCAATGGAAAATAATCGTGCAATATATCCTTGTATTTGTACACTATGTATAAAATGTATATTGCACTAGTTCAAATATGATATATGAAGTGGTTCAATATTCCACTTAAATATGATAACTGCCCGGGACAATATTCATGCAATAACCCTACAATATCAGCGTATCAGGCGTGGATATATTAGGAGAAAAATTACGAATACAATTCAATTCAATATTTTTACATTACCAAAATTACTATAAAAAATGTCCCAACATAAATTTATTATTCTTTTTTTTCTTTAAAATTTTTGGCGAAGCCTTTTACATTTTTTTCAACATCAATATTTACCCCACAGTTTTTCTACTAGCCATTTAAAACTGTTTGTTGTACTTATAATAAAGCAAATAAACAATATGTGTTCCCTATTTAATTAGAAATAAATATCATACCTTTGAATACTATATTGTGCATTGACGTTGCAAGTTTAAAAAATATATACATGTATTGTATAAAAGTAAAGACAATGAAATTACAATGATAGTAACATGTATATAAATAAACAAGAATGTCGGATACATAAAACAAATCTACTCACTTGTTTCTCTTTGTAACTTTAGAAGCGATTTGGTATGACATCGCCAAGTGTTCAACTTATATTTCTAGCCCGGGTCCATGTCACCGTCAACCGGAGATCACACCTTCCAATAAACATCCTCTTTCCACCCATCCATCTTCAGTCACGCTGTCGGGTTTTATTCTATCCATTGTCTTTTACGACTGTGTATTCGAAATGTGTCACCATCTTGTTAGGGTTTCATTTTGTAAAATGTATTTGAAAAAAAATGAAAAAAAAATGACATAATGTTTAGATAACAATTAATTTGTTGGGTTGCCAAATTTAATGAATTAATTATGTAAATGCAATATACAGGTATAATAACGTAACAAAAGTGACATATAACAGCGAATGAGATTATATGATAAATTATTTTGATTTCTTATAATCAATAATTTGTTATCAGTTACATTGATAATGCAGATTTTAAAAAAAAAACATTCTAAAAACCATCTTTTATTCTATTTACTCAGATAAATTAAAAAAAAATCTTGAACGTACTATTAAAAATCATAAAGATTTTACTTCATAATTAAAAAAAAAACATATACCGGAAATTAAAATTAAATTTTGATTTTCAAATTATTGTTACCAATGACGACCGAATATTAGATATTTGAGTTTGTGTCAGATTGTGGAGTTGACAAACTTTAAAATGTACTTGTAAGTACAGAAATATTGAAATACAATTAAGAAAGTTAAAAATAAATATTATAAAGACATTTATAATCGTATGTTGTACACAAAGTGTAAATACAGTCAGTACCAAAATGTAATGTTCAATTTGTGTTTAATACATATAATATCAATATAGATATTGTATCCCATATATTTATAGTGTTAAAAATAGAGCCATACGATTTTTCGTCGGTGTGAGGAAATACACACCGAATTCGTTTTCGTATGGGGAAGTGGGCTGGATGTCATGTAAAATTAAACAGCTGAATTTTGTATTTAGAATTAGGTCAGTAACCCACAGCTGATCATGCACCAATTGCTCTCCACTCACATACTCATTGGGACATTTCCGAACCCCCCCCCCCCCCCCCCGCCCCAAAAAAAACCAAAAAACAACCCAATAATTTTAAAATTTCGGCATTTCTGCAAATTTGGTTGTCCGTTTTCCGCAAAATTGTAAAAAAATAAAAATGTGAAAATAGAACTTATGTACCCCCTGGTTATCCTTCAAAAGCTGAGGCATGTTACGTAACAATGTGGTCTTTGATATTTGAATAATGCAAAAACGAGAACCTTACTTTACGACCACGTATTATCCACATAGACTTTAAGAAAGTTATGCATAATTTGATTCATACTTTATTTACCGATGATCAGCTGGTATGGTGTACATTTCATCTTGGTCAGTGTTGGTGACGAAAAATTCAGCGCCGAGGTCTGAGTCATGAATATAAAGAACAAATCATCTGATATTGGAGAGTGGCTGGCGAGGTTCTTTGATCTGTCTCTCCTTGGATCGAATGAGGTGGAGGACAGTTTCATAGAATATATAATGCTGCACGAAATTTGCAGACTATGTAAGGTAAGAGGAAAATTACTGCTGAAAGACATACAACTTTCTACCTCCTACCGAATTTGCAGCCATGGCAGAATTATAGAGTTTGTGCTTTTATATTATCAACGTCAGTTTGAATAGATTGTAGTGCAAGACATTTATTTAGTGCTTTTATATTATCAACAGACAATTTTATATGTTATGCGTGGCTAATGGAAGAGGTAACTTATTTATTTATTCCATATACATTGTTTTGCAGAAAAGTGATACAAAAAGCCAAAATCGGTCACGAAATTTTGTTATTAAAAAATATTTTCAAAATGTTTGATATATATATATATATATGTGTATAACACATTTTTGAGTCTCTTATAGCTATTTAGAGTGGCTGTTGTATTTTTTTTATCAATGTTAATATTGTATGTATATATGAATTTTATATGTATACGTCTGAAAATTAAACCAAACAGTGTTAGAATTAGATTTTAGAGCTGTCAAATTTTTGTTCTTCCCTCGACGGGATTTGAACCCACACCATTGATACACTGCAGCACCATTCGCTTAGCCTTACGTCCAGCGCCCTAGACCACTCGACCACATCAAGGTGAGACATTAATAAAGTATTTGTCTTGTATTATCCCGCTATTGTTGTTAACAGCATCATTTTTTCTTCTAAATACAGAACCAAACTCATCTAAAAGGGAACTGAATGTCTTGTATACCTTTTATAACTTCCTTTAACGTGTAAACATGTCCAAACATGATCTGATCACAAGTTAATAATATATCCTATAACGGTCCCTTATCTCAAGGTCTACAGGTTATTTCTTATTGCACATTTAGGTTTACCGGTTCCAATGGCTGTCTTAAGATTGTGGTTTGTTTGTTCCCTGTTTGTGGTTTCTGTTTCAAGCGATATCCAGCAGGTTGTAGAAAAACTTGTGAATCGGATCGAAAGTTTGGAGCAGAGTCATAAAGATTTAGTAAAAATCGTCACTAAACAACAGGATATGATAAATAAATATGAGGTAGAAATGGAAAGATTAACAGGTGAAGGTGGAAATGTCAAACTACAAACTGGAAAATCAGATAGAGAAAATTCCGTTGTACAGAAACGACTTTCGGGTAAGATATTACATGTGTGGTGTTAACAGGGTTGAAGTTTACTTTTGATTCTAGGTGGTGGTTTATGGTGTTTAACGCCACTTTCAACAATATTTCAGTTATATCGTGCCGGTCAGTTTTATTGGTGTAGGAAACTGGAGTACCCGGAGAAAACCACCGACCTGTCGCAAGGTACTGACAAACTTTATAACATAACGTTTTATCGAGTACGCACTTTTTATTCTAATTTAAGAACTATTATTGGGATTTTAATCTGTTTTGATTGAAATTTATCATCACGTGGTGGAAATGACAATTTTCAGTTTGTATTTTGAACTTAAAATGATCTTCTGAAGAATTAAAAAGTAAAAATCTACACATTATTTTTATTGGGTGAGTGAGTGATTGCGTAATGCCAACTAAGCAATATTAATCTATATTATTTTATAAGAAATGATACGTATGTGACCACTGGGGATTAGGATATATATAAATCTCTGTGAATGTGAATGAACACGAGTGACTATTCCCTTTGCCAGCAGTGTAGTGACACTCTTTATCTCTGTCGAGTAACGACCCTTTGCCAGCAGTGTAGTGACTCTCTTTATCTCTGTCGAGTAACGATCCTTTGCCAGCAGTGTAGTGACACTCTTTATCTCTGTCGAGTAACGATCCTTTGCCAGCAGTGTAGTGACAATCTTTTTCTCTGTCGAGTAACGATCCTTTGCCAGCAGTGTAGTGACACTCTTTATCTCTGTCGAGTAACGACCCTTTGCCAGCAGTGTAGTGACTCTCTTTATCTCTGTCGAGTAACGATCCTTTGCCAGCAGTATAGTGACACTCTTTATCTCGGTCGAGTAACGATCCTTTGCCAGCAGTGTAGTGACACTCTTTATCTCTGTCGAGTAACGATCCTTTGCCAGCAGTGTAATGATACTCTTTATCTCTGTCGAGTAACGATCCTTTGCCAGCAGTGTAGTGACCCTCTTTTTCTCTGTCGAGTAACGATCCTTTGCCAGCAGTGTAGTGATACTCTTTAACTCTGTCGAGTAACGATCCTTTGCCAGCAGTGTATTGACACTCTTTATCTCTGTCGAGTAACGATCCTTTGCCAGCAGTGTAGTGACTCTCTTTATCTCTGTCGAGTAACGATCCTTTGCCAGCAGTGTAATGATACTCTTTATCTCTGTCGAGTAACGATCCTTTGCCAACAGTGTAGTGACACTCTTTATCTCTGTCGAGTAACGATCCTTTGCCAGCAGTGTAATGATACTCTTTATCTCTGTCGAGTAACGATCCTTTGCCAACAGTGTAGTGACACTCTTTATCTCTGTCGAGTAACGATCCTTTGCCAGCAGTGTAATGATACTCTTTATCTCTGTCGAGTAACGATCCTTTGCCAACAGTGTAGTGACACTCTTTATCTCTGTCGAGTAACGATACGTCTGGGCATCTTTGTTGTTTTGAGAACAAGGAATATCAAAATACGAGTGCATTAATTGTGCCCGTCATCACATTATAAGGTTACACACACAGACAAAAACAACCACAGGGCTCACATCAGGTAGATAGTAAGACAACTAGACAGTTCAACGTTGTTTAAAGTGGGCTGACTAATTTGATTGTCTGCATACGAAGCTTAGTAAATAAGAGTATACACCCTACACACTAAGGAATACTTGACTAAATCTACACTGCTGAGCTTGAGATGACTTAAACAGATATCAGGGTAGAAATTGAGATATCCGACATTTGTCGTTCTAATCATAACACAAACAAAAAATATGTTTTTATTGGTTTCCACACATTGGCCCAAACTCTATACATTAGATTCAAACCACGGCCTACCAAGACTACATTTCTCCTACTTGACAACGAGAATAACTATAGGTTTGTGCATCTCTGATTTTTCAGTTAGTGCCTTGAATTCAGTGGCGTTTTCGGCGTACATCAATCATTTCATCCCTACACTAACCCCGAATGAAGTTATTCCATTTGAGATGGTCACAACCAACGAAGGAAATGCGTTCGACGGAAACAAGGGTGTTTTCACTTGTCCTGAGTCTGGATTGTATTTATTTGTGTGGAATATTATGGTTGACAGTGGTCATGGAACGCAGGCACAATTTATTGTAAATGGCGCAACTCGCAGGTGGTCAAATGCATACTCGACTGGAAATTATGCAAACGCAGCCAACCATGACATTGTACGTCTAGAAGAAGGTGACAAAGTATGGATCGCAGATGGCTACGCTGCTGGAGAAATCCACCCACATCACACAACATTTTCCGGTGTTTTGTTGTTTCATTAAAATTTTCCGCATTTTACTTTTGGTTTGTATAAAAATGTCAATAATAAAAAATACGTAAGTGTTATAAGAATTTACTGATCATAGACAGGGGCCGTCGTAGTGGTGATCGTATCGTATCTAGATTTACAACTACCAATACAATCTGTGCCGATCACCGCTAAAGTTGTGAGTTCGAATCCCGTTCACAGGGAGGTGTACTCGAAACAACATTATGTGATAAAGTTTGTCAGTGACTCGGTAAGTTTGTCCCAGGGTATCATCCGCCTAGTTGTCAGTGTTTCGGTACTGACATGGTTTACTAGATATATTTTACATTTCTTAAATAATGTAATTATTATTAAAACTACGGGATACCTCCCTCAGGTATAGGTGACCGTAGCC
The DNA here is from genome assembly GCA_963680875.1 of Bathymodiolus brooksi. Taxonomy (NCBI): domain Eukaryota; kingdom Metazoa; phylum Mollusca; class Bivalvia; order Mytilida; family Modiolidae; genus Bathymodiolus; species Bathymodiolus brooksi. The sequence goes on along the minus strand of OY804578.1, from coordinate 39,597,351 downwards.
TAAGGTTCTCCTCCCTCAGGTATAGGTGACCGTAGCCTAAGGTTCTCCTCCCTCAGGTATAGGTGACCGTAGCCTAAGGTTCTCCTCCCTCAGGTATAGGTGACCGTAGCCTAAGGTTCTCCTCCCTCAGGTATAGGTGACCGTAGCCTAAGGTTCTCCTCCCTCAGGTATAGGTGACCGTAGCCTAAGGTTCTCCTCCCTCAGGTATAGGTGACCGTAGCCTAAGGTTCTCCTCCCTCAGGTATAGGTGACCGTAGCCTAAGGTTCTCCTCCCTCAGGTATAGGTGACCGTAACCTAAGGCTCTCCTCCCTCAGGTATAGGTGACCGTAGCCTAAGGTTCTCCTCCCTCAGGTATAGGTGACCGTAGCCTAAGGTTCTACTCCCTCAGGTATAGGTGACCGTAGCCTAAGGTTCTCCTCCCTCAGGTATAGGTGACCGTAGCCTAAGGTTCTCCTCCCTCAGGTATAGGTAAGGTTCTCCTCCCTCAGGTATAGGTAAGTTTCTCCTCCCTCAGGTATAGGTGACCGTAGCCTAAGGTTCTCCTCCCTCAGGTATATGTAAGGTTCTCCTCCCTCAGGTATAGGTAAGGTTCTCCTCCCTCAGGTATAGGTGACCGTAACAGATTTTGGATATCCTGCTTAGGTCCTCTGGTTTTAAAGCTGCCAAAGACTTGTAATTTGTTTTATTTTCCAATATTTTGACCTTGAGAGTGATGAAGGTCATTCCAGAAACGCATCGTGCGCACTAAATTTGATATCTACGTTCTTGTTACTCGCATAAAAATCCAGATCAGTGTGGTGCATAAAACGGGCATCACAATCATCTCATCAGAAAATATAAAATTTATCTGAACAAGTGCACACTTTGAGTCAAACAATGATCACTCATTCACGAAATCATATTCTATTCTTTTTCAGTCTGTATTATTTGTGAGGGAGGTAGTGGTTTGTAAAGTTCCGGAGATTACCACAAGCTTTCTACGAATCGCTGATTAACTTTATCACTGATAATGTTGTGTGTATCGAATACACCTCGCCATTGACGAACTCCAAACTTTCAAAGAGTGCAGGGGCCGGCGAGTGTAAAAGAAATTTACCATACCACCATAATCAACGATGCTCCTTTCAATTTTTCTGCTATTAATTTGGAGTAATAATTTTCTCTTATTGAAAGAAGACGATTTTGAATTTGGATTCATAGTCATTTACCACATTGGTGGGGTAATGGTTAGCGTACTCAAATCGAGCGCGGTAGATCGTGGGTTCGAACTCCGATCGGGTCAAACCAAAAAACTATAAAAACTGCTATTTGTTGCTTCTACACTAAGGAGAAACAGCAAAGAATGGTTGGCTCGGAATCAGGATAATGTGTCTGAGTGGGGCGACATGTCTATCCGTGGACTGTTATTTCATTGAGCTAGCACTATAAAAATCCAACTAAGCGTGTTGGTCTAGTACAAAGCGGACCTCATCATCATCACATTGAAAATTGACTTGTTCTCACCATGATATAGCTGAAAAATAACTGAATTGACCTTAAACAACAATCACGCATTCACGCATAATATCCTAGATCTACAAACACGTGATCTAGAATTTGACATGATGAAGTTCATCTTTGTTCAAATCAATTTTCTTGATACCCAGTTGCAATAAAAAAAAATAAAACTATTTCTTTATCTTGACCTTTTGGAAAAGTATATTATCACCATCATGGTACGATAAGTGGTAACCTTTGGACACTAAATTCTGTCAAAATGAGGTAAGGTCCTTTCGATTTAATGTTAATTAATATTTATTCATGAAACTATGATTATTATTTTAAATTAAAGTATCTGGTTTAATCTTTGAGTAGATTTGAACGAACAACAATTAGATCCAATTTGTTTGGATTATCAGTAGTCTATGGTGGCCGTTGCAGCGCTACGTTTTCGGAACATATCCACTCTCTTCCACAGGGCTGGATTGTCCTATAGGCCAGTATAAGGCTGCAGCCAAGGGCCCTCAAGATTTTCAAATATATTTTTTTTTCAAATGAGTATAATATTTTAATAATTTGCATTGCTGAATAATCTTTTAAAATAAAATGCCAACTTTAAAAAAGGAAGCCCGGGAATCTGAAAACCCAATTTAAAAAAAGTTACTCCTTATTTGAGATAAAAGAACTTCATCATGTCAGATTCTAGATACCTGTTTGATGCCTTTTATTTGAGATAAAGTACCCCTGTTTGAGGTCCTTTATTTAAGATAAGGGTGGCTTCTTCAGAGGGGGCATAATTTCAATAGCATAGGGGACCGAAAAAGGCCACAACCCGACCTTGCTCTTTCCTATTACTTTTGGAAATCAATTCGCCCGTCCACATGCCCAACCATTCTCACATTTTTACATAAACGAATCATTGTTTCTTGACTAACTGGTTTTCGGTAGGATTCTATCTTGAATATTTCTCATTTGATGTGAAACAACAATCTATCAATACATCTTTAGTTGAAATCATTAGTTATATCATTCATTTTAATTCTTCTATCATCGATCAAAACTGGACTTCAGAGTTACTGTGACATTATCTACCCAAGAAGTGGTATGAATCAAATGTGGATGCTGAAAAATTCTAAAGATCTGTTAGAGTACATACAATCAAGGCTCCCTTCTCATGCGATAACATTAAAACATTTGACTTCTCTACCATCTACACAACTATTCCCTATTCAAAACCGAAAGACAAAAAGAATTAGTTTTACTGTGTTTCGTAAAATGAATGTCCAATGTCGATACAAATACCTTGTTTTATGAAGGGACAAATCTTATTTTATGAAAGAAAAAAAAACGCTCTGATGCTACTAAAACGTTCTCTGAAGCTGAGTGTTTGATTGACAACATATTTGTTATATTTGGTGGACGTGTTTTTCACTGACAGTCGGCACTGTGCTCCTCTTCTCGTTCATTTATTCGTATGGGACAGACTGCATACAGGGATTTTCCAAGTAAAACAGAAAAAGCTAGCCCGATCCTTTAATTTCGCTTTCCGTTATGTAAATGATCTTATTTCACTAAATAAGTTTGGTGATTTTGTTGATCGCATCTATCCCATAGAGTTTGAAATAAAGGATACCACAGATACAGCTTCATACCTTGACCTACACTTCGAAATTGACAATGAGGACCGATTGAAAACGAAATTTTACGACATTAGAGATGATTTCAATTTTCCCAGTGTGAACTTTCCATTTATATGGAGCAACATTCCACCATAACCTGCCTATGAAGTGTATATATCTCAGTTGATATATTCCAGTGCATGTGGTTCCTACCATGATTTCCTTGATAGAGTTTACTGCTAACAAGGAAGCTACTGAACTAAAGATTCCTAGTGTTTAGGTTGGAGTCATCACTTAGAAAGTTACGGAATATCTGTGTCACAAACATGGCCGGACTATCCTATAGGCTGGTATAAGCTGCAACCTAGGGCCCCTTAAGCTTGGGGACCCTCAAGTAAAATAGTGGTATTTATTAAAGAATATTTTTATTGACATTCAAGAGATAACTATTTTAGTTTATTTAAAGAATTTGCAATAAGTGTACTGCAAGTTATGAAAATGTCGCTAAAACATATCACGAGAGGTCATAATACGATCCTGGTCACAAATGAACACGGATATGTTCAGTTTGTCGTAATCACAATCCGGTCCTTTCCTTATTCATGACCTATCACCGGGTTTGTAACAAGAGTAACATGACGGGTGTCACTAGTGGAACAGGAACTGTTTACTTTCTGCAGTACATGAGTTCACCTTAGTTTGTATTAGGGTTCTTGTTACTTAATCTTTAGTTTTCTTTGTGGTATTTTGTAGATCATTATTTGTCCTTTTTTTTCAAATGCAACATTATGTGATAAAGTTTGTCAGTGATTTGGGACAGGTCGGTGGTTTTCTCCGGGTATTCCGGTTCCATCCAACTGACCACCACGATATAACTGAAATATTGCTGGCTGTAAAAGTGATCAGTTAATTCACTTATTAGAAAAAAATATAGAAGAGAAAGTTTACAGACACCAAATGGTAATCAAAAACTGTAAATCCAAGGACAGACAATACAATGGCCAAACGTAACACGGGAAAAAGACAAAACAATTGTCGACAAACCACTCAGTAGAAATCTAAAGATTGAGCAACACGAGCCTCACTAAAATACGGATGAACTGAGCATAAACAGTTCCTGCTCTACTAATGGCACACATCGTGCTACTTTTGATAAAAATCCAGAAATAAGACATGAAAGAGGACAGTAGGACGGAATTGTGACGATATCAAATATACCTTTAAAAAAATTGTGAAATTTAATTTCTTGGATTTCACTTTTCATCTTTGTAGACTGAAAGAAACGTTAAAATACTAGGACTAATCATTCTATATTTATGAAATGTTGCATGTGCTATGGTATTTTGTATTTTATTACACTAGACTACACACGAAGCACTGAGGTAGTACAATTTAAGACTACAAAGACCATTACTGTTACTGAGGGCACACCACACCAAACTCTTGATGCTAATATTTCGATAAGTGCAATAATTACAGGTAATCGTTTTCCCATTATATTTTTTTTTATCATTGACAACTATGGATATAAGTTAATATAAAACATGGATAAAACGAATAGTTATGGACAGAACAGAGATAGTTTTGATAACTGTGGTCGATTCGTTTATCAAGAAGAGTTTGAAAATACCAAAGGGGTAATCAGAATCCGTAAATCGAAGAAGTACAGACAACACAATAGTCAAAAGAAAAAGGACAAACAATGATCTATAAAACTTGCACATAAAGCTAAAGATCGAGTAACCCGAACCCCACAAAAAATCAGGGGATGGACTAATGTTCTCCGGAAGGGTAAACAGTTCCTCTTCCACTAGCGTGAGACATATAAATGTAAAAGCATACCATATATAACTACCCGGTAAAATAATCATACGAACACTGTCATAAGAAGGCTCAACATAGAATAAGTCTTCAAATGAAATATACGTCATGACTCGCAATATGTTGTTCGTAACATCACTTTGAAAAGGCATATGAATAAAGAAATGAACTGCTAATGCAAATACATACGACTTGAAGTAGTCACTGGCAGAAATAGTCAGCTGTGTTTCACATTGAAGTATTCAATGGCAAAAGTATTCAGCTGTGTTTCACATTGAAGTAGTCAATGGTATAAATATTCAGCTGTGTTTCACATTGAAGTAGTCAATGGTAGAAATAGTCAGCTGTGTTTCACGTTGAAGTAGTCAATGGTAGAAATAGTCAGCTGTGTTTCACATTGAAGTAGTCAATGGCAAAAGTAGTCATCTGTGCTTCACATTGAAGTAGTCAATGGTAGAAATAGTCAGCTGTGTTTCACATTGAAGTAGTCAATGGTAGATATAGTCAGCTGTGTTTCAGATTGAAGTAGTCAATGGTAGAAATAGTCAGCTGTGTTTCACGTTGAAGTAGTCAATGGTAGAAATATTCAGCTGTGCTTCACATTGAAGTAGTCAAGGGCAGAAGTAGTCAGCTGTGTTTCACATTGAAGTAGTCAATGGTAGAAATAGTCAGCTGTGTTTTACATTGAAGTAGTCAATGGTAGAAATAGTCAGCTGTGTTTCACATTGAAGTAGTCAATGGTAGAAATAGTCAGCTGTGTTTCACAGTGAAGTAGTCAATGGCAGAAGTAGTCAGATGTGTTTCACATTGAAGTAGTCAATGGTAGAAATAGTCAGCTGTGTTTCACATTGAAGTAGTCAATGGTAGAAATATTCAGCTGTGTTTCACATTGACACTCTAAACACAGAGTATCTGATTGTATGAGTGTATCAACTTGTCCAATTATGAAAAGAAAGTTTAAACAGTGATGGTTATCAATTCCACCAATATCAACACACAAAGAAACACATCTCATCCTATCTGAACTCACTGAACAGAAAAAAGACCAAGACATATGACGTTGGAAATCTAGGTACTGGCTTAGAGCAGGCACAACAAATGGGGTGTAGTTAAACCGGTTAACGGGAACACAACCTTAGTCTCTTGATAACTGGATCTCTGACGGCAATACATAAACGTATCCACAATATCGAAAAAATCCAACGCCGAGCAAAGGAATACACGGCATGGTTCACAATATGATGTTTGTAACATCAATTTGAAAAGGTCACCTCTCTTATCAGTTGAAATTTCAGATGCACTGAGATGGCAAAATACTACTAATTTGTCTCCGTCAAGACAGGCCACCCCTTTTATAAAAGGGAGACTACTGTCCAGTTAATGCAAATGTATTGTATAGGACTTTAAGTAGCCAATGAACGAAACAGTCATCTGTTTTCATTTCGGAAGCCAAATATGAAATTTGTTTGGTCTCATGTTTATTTGAAATTGTAAATTTGATACAATCTGAAAAGTTTTAAACAAAAATAAACGAGCAAAAATATAATAATTATGAAAAAATAAATCGTCAATTGAAAGAAATATCAACTTTAGAATTTGGAATTGTGTGCAATTGCATTCACGTTTCAAAAATAATATATTGTGTTTTCTGAACCATTGTTAATTTGCGAATTAACAAAGATTACCACACTGTTGTAACAGTTATAAAATCTAAAAAACATATTGTAGAAAGAGGCACAATCGATATGACTAACACACAGATATATATGACCTCTCACTTTACTCCCTTGCCACACTTAAATAAAAAAGTGGCACAGTAAGCTAGGTTTATTAGCCCACACCTCCTTTCTTAGAGAAAAGAGGTGGTATAACTGCAAGTGTTTTCAACATTTGAGTAAAATGCTACTGGTAACCTCATCATTAAATGTTAATTAAAGCAGTCATATTACATTTATCTTGTTTTGGTTTTAGGTTATTATGTGACTACTAGATTACTGTCAAGAACAACTCCACCCTTTATGGAGGTTACTGAGACACCATTACTTCCTACCGTGAAAGCTTATACCTCTAATAGTGAGGTTGTGGGAGGTAGTAACGTTACCATTGGTTGTTCCATCAAGTACTGACATTTTATTATTTCGATTGTTCTTCCACGATGGCAAAATAGAAACATGTCTAAAATCCTACAACCTGACTACACTAAATATGTCATTTACGATAACTAATTTTCAAATAACAGATGTCGGAAATTATACTTGTGAGGCTGAAAATAAGCTTGGAAAGAAAAGAAGTCCCTATGTAAACAATAGTTATCAATATCAATGGTATAGGTGCTGTTTGACACATTTAAATGTTTACTTTACTTATGAAGAGATAGTTTAAAAAGTGATGGTCACCAATTCCACCAATATTAACAATAACCCCTCAACTTCATTCACTGGATACAGAACAGACCAAGATATTTGACGTTGGGAAGCTATGTCCTGGCATGGAGCAGGCACAAAGTCAATGAAGGGTCTTCATATTGTCTACTCTGAACGCGTCATATTCTCAGTGATACTATCTTGGATGTTTTCCCCCGTACATAATACTAAGACCAACAGGTTGGAAAGGTATAAATTTATCGTCACTTTCAACAATATTTCAGTTATATCGTGGCGGTCGGTTTTATTGGTGGAGGACACCGCCGATATATCTCAAGTCACTGAGAAACATTATCAAATAATGTTGTATCGAATACATGTCGCCATCAGCGAGTTTCGAGCTCACAACTTTAGTGGTGATAGGCACTGATTGCACATGTAATTATAAATCCAACTACCATGCCATCACGACCATCACGGCCCCCAACAGGTTAGAAAGCCATACATGACACCGACCAAATTGAAGTGGAATTTCGCTGTGTCAAATCGAAGAACCAATTAATGATCTTACTTAAAATAAATCACGTATTTATGTTATTCAGGGACATATTAAGCGAAAGGTTATTACGAAACCGACCAAATGTTTAGTTCGAGTTGTGCGAACTGGAAAAAATAAAGCTAAACTTTATGTACAAAACAGAATTAATGCGACTCGAAAACTAGACGATTCCTGTCGAACATTTTAATGACTGTTTTGAGCACCATACATGTATGTTTCGGATATTCATACGCCAACTACTTTGTACGTTTTAAATAGGTATAATTAAAAGTCAAAATACAAATATCATTATACACAATCACAATACGCTAACATACACCATCGCTGAATACGAGTCATTAATGAACGTATGTCTATGACAATGAACTTAGGGAAATCCCCCTCCCCCCAAATTTTCCCATGATGTAATTGTATTTCCTGGACTTTTTATTTCCCTTCATACCTGCTATGAAGTCATACAAACACGCAACTAGTTGTTCGGTAAAGGCGATAATCTACCTATTCGCTTACACTTGAAGAAGTCGCAAGTAATGCGTCCACATTGCAAATATATCTGCAATCATTCCAGAGTTTGATATCAAGTATATGCCAACCAATTTAGCGATGACTACCACAGAATTCTCAATCCATGACTTCTCGTAAGCTAGAATTAAGACAAGAGTAGCCTCTGAACCAAATGAGCAAGGATAACAAAATACTTGTTGGCAAGATATACTATAATTCCCCAAAGGTATCATCCGCCCAGTAGTCAGTGTTTCGGCACTGACATGATTTATTAGACATATTTATTGAAATTTACAGTTCCTAATTAATATAATTATTATCAAAGTTAAGGTTCACCTCTCTCAGTCTTGCTTAGGCCCTTTGGTTTTATTGCTTCTAGTCCGAGATTCCTCTGTCGTCTAACGGCGTATATGGATTTGCTGTAGCCGTTGGACGTCAGAGCGCAATACATACGGAAAACAGCGGATTTGCTTCTCCAACTCTGGGTCAGCACATTTCCACGTTTCGTGGCTATCGGATTTTATTTTCTATCATAAACCCTTATATAAATCGCTTCACCAATCATTTTTCTATTCATTCATAAACATCTTACCCTCAGAAAGTGGTGTTACACTCCATTACAGCACGATTTTGCCTTAGATCCTATTATTCCGCCATTTGACTTCCATTTTTCAAACATTTGTCACGTGACTACGAGAAAACTACGATTACCGCAATGTATCATGGGAGATGATTTGTATATAAACAAACAAACAAATATTTGTATTGCCAATCATAGGCGCCTGTTAAGGCAGAACAATTAACATAAGATTTAATACAGTTGATTATATTGATTGGTAATGATTTTAACAGCAAATTTAGTGAATTACAGATAACCATAAGAAAAAAATATGTTGTAATACCTTGTCCAAAAAGGGGGAACGTAACACATGCTCTTTCCGAAGCCCGTTGGTAACACTCTGTCATTGAATCTTTTCTTTCTAACACATTCTGTATTATTTCCTTCTGCTCTGCTTTGATCTATAGATGGACTGTTTGTCCTGCAGAATACGCTTTAATGTATCGTCTTCCATGTGATTTTAATGTTTACTGTTTACGTATGCAAATAATTCTCAAATAATTTGGCGCGCTGAATTAAGTAGCTCCCATCATGCAATGCGTTACTGTTATCATTCAGTTAGTATCGCAAGATCATGTTTGTAGATTCGAAAATGGAAGTCAAATGGCAGAATAATAGGATCTAAGGCAAAATCGAGCTGTAATGGAGTGTAACACCACTTTCTGAGGGTAAGATGTTTATGAATGAATAGAAAAATGATTGGTGAAGCGATTTATATAAGGGTTTATGATAGAAAATAAAATCCAATAGCCACGAAACGTGGAAATGTGCCGACCCAGAGCTGGAGAGGCAAATCCGCTGTAATCCGTACATATTGCGCTCTGACGTCCAACGGCTACAGCAAATCCATATACGCCGTTAGACGACAGAGGAATCTCGGACTATATTGCTTCCAAACACTTTTAAATTATTTGGCTTTCCAATCTTTTGGTTTTTAACGTACCTGATGAAGATTATTCCAGAAACGTGTCGTGTGCACTTAATTTAATATCTACGTTTTGTTTTATTATGTCCAATGTTCTTATTAGAAGAATCTGACTGCAAATGTGTTATAAAATTTACCAATACTTATTTGATTAATACGAAAACTATCATCAATGTGGTACCCAAAATATCCAGGTCTGACCAAGTGTAATCCGATATTAGTTTAACCCCGCCATTTGTTATTGAAGTGCCTGTACCAAGCCAAGGAAGTGAGTGGTCATATATTTGTGTGTCAGGGCTATTGATATTTGCCTCTTTCTACAACTGAACTGTTCTATTTGATTTTGGAAATGGTCCAACAGTGTGATTTTCATTTGATTATTTCCTTATCCAGCATTATGATTGATTGATTGGTATTTATCGCCAACATTAGCAGTATTTCAGCTATATCGTGGTGTCCAGCATTATGAAAATAAAAAATCAAACTGCAATGCGTGTAAATGAAAAGTTAAATAACAATTAATAGAAACTGATACAAACACTTGCCAACCTCAGGGACATTTTAAAAACATAATGATAGGCAACCATAAATATTGAATAGAGATGTACCAAATGCGCAATTAAAATAGACATTAGGTCTTGCTATCAAATAAGTTGGGTGTTCATTTTGTTCTATTAGGTGTTCATTTTGTTCTATAGATGATAATTTTACGTCTTTGTTGGCTTCTTGTTGTATTGTGAGTTTAGGTAGTTGATATTCTTGAGCAAGTTATTTGCTTAACGGATGCAACAATAATGTTTACAAAATCCTGGTTTTCAGAACAGCAACTAGAATGTCTAATACATTTGAATATGTAATATAAGCTTCTCATGCAAGTGAGACAGGAATATTATTACTTAAAATGAGAAATTTACAATGTGAAAACTAATTTGATCAGACTAGTCTTAAGTGATAGATCCCAAGTGTACCCTTTTGTCATATCCACGAAATAATAATCAAGAGGTATCCGTTGTGTCTTTGATTTAAAATCCAATAGGATATTCAAAATGTAGAGAACACTGAAAACAAATCACGAAAAATCATATGCAGAACAGAAATAAAAGCGCCGTTCATTTACTTGAATTTATGTCTAAGTGTAATGTTGAATAATCTCTCATGTTCGTTTACATCCATATCTTTTCTTACCAATTAATAATTATTAGGTTAATCATTTATTCATTTCAGTTGCACATCAACAGAAAGTGGAAGTGAGTTTTAAATTGATTTTTATGCGATTTATCAAACATATTTTATTTTATTTTAAAAGTAATTTGATCTCACAATAAATACCTTAATGGAGAAATAGTTTTTTTTTAGCATTGTAATCGCTCACATGGTTAATAATTTTACTTTTAGTTATGGTAGCTATCTTGGATGGAGAGCTGGTCTGTCACACCCACTTATGTGAAACTAGACAAACATAATATAGTGTTAGGATTAAAGAGTTATGGTGTACTACACAGAAAAAGTAATCGATCTGCGGCAAGTCACTGACAAACTTTATCACATAAAGTTGTATCGAGTACACCTCACCATAAGTAAATAAATAAGAAAACAAATAAATAAAAGTTTTATTTGCACAAATATATTCGTATTGTGTAATTGTGGATGAGGATCTGATTTTTCCGGATAATACCACATTCGGAAACGACTTCGTATTTTCCCTAAAAATAAAACGGTATCTTCTATATATCTCTACTTGAAACAATTACTGTCGTAGTATAAAAAAAAATGATTAATTACATTTTGCTTTTGCTCTAATGTTTTGCAACTGACAAAGTTACAACGATTGTAGTTACTATATGCACGGTAATTACAAGTGTTGGAGGTTTAATAGGAAGCATACTGGTTTGTTGTACTATATGCACGGTAATTACAAGTGTTGGAGGTTTAATAGGAAGCATACTGGTTTGTTGTACTATATGCACGGTCATTACAAGTGTTGGAGGTTTAATAGGAAGCATACTGGTTTGTTGTACTATATGCACGGTAATTACAAGTGTTGGAGGTTTAATAGGAAGCATACTGGTTTGTTGCAAGTTTTGCAGAACAAATAAACAGAACAAAGGTAATATAAACATTAGAAAATACCGAATGGGCAATCAAAAATGGGCAATCCTGATAAACTGGCAACACATGTCACACAAGACGAAGAAAAACAAAACAAAAACTCAAGACACCGCTATACGCAAACAAACACAAGTAACGTAAATAAGACATGAGCCCGCCTACAAACAACTGGAGGTAAAGACTAACCGAACATACTTTTTATGCGGAAATCGTAACGGACATCACAATACGGAACTCAGAACATATTAATAAGTTGATTCTAATCACAACATAAATGCTTACTTTGGCATGAATAGAATAAAGCAATACATAAGAAAGTCCACAGGAGTAATAAATAGTCGAAGGACAGACAATATCATGACCAAGAGAAAAAAAAACAAAAGGACAAACTAAAGATTGAACATCAGAACCCTCACTAAAACTGTGAAGTTTAGGCAGTACCTGTTCCACTGGTGGCACCCGTCGTCTTTATCTTGTTACGAATTATTTTATTAATTTTTTGGGGGCTTTTCACTCGAAAAGATCATCTTACGCATCACAATATATTAAAATATATTTATTTTCATGACAGTTGCCAATAATATTTACCAAAAACAGATAAAATATCATGTATTCAATGCGGTTACGAATTCCGAGTTGACCGAACTTGTTCCGGTATTTACAATGCGACCTGCGTTTCCGACTTCCGTTTTTTTTAAAAAGTAAGCACATCATTAAAAAATGTTTGGTGGACATGGGGACCGACGTTATTGGCGGACCTCGTGATTTTCTGCCCCCTAGGTCCGATGGGTCCGACGAATTTCAAAAACTCTGCACGGGTTGCGGGTTTCAGTGGTATTGGACGTACGCGAGAGGGTACAAGACTTAGGATCACCTTTGCGCTTTATGCTAAGAAGATCTTCATTAGTCGAGTGTGATAGTGTGTTACACGGAACGTGTTTACAATGCGCAGAATTTTTTTTATCCGTCAGTATGTGCAGCCATGTTTGTCAAAAAATCGTAAGTACTCATTTTATACCATAAAGAGCTCGCTTACGCTCGCATATTAGGTTTATTTCAATTCTATTATATATATAACTTGCTATATTTTATTGTCTTTTTCTTTGTTTTTTTTGGTTTTGTATAAAATCTGTATGTGTATTGGGTAATTAGCAAATGAATTACCGACACGTGCCTCGGATATGACATTACGCGCATGGCGTTAACAGGATTTTTAATTTGTGTTAGAGTCCCGGGCGGCAATGTTTGACCGGATGGCTTGTACGATAAATAAAATTAAGAACATAATTTTGAAATAATTTATTTAAGCATAAGAAAAATATCTAAAAATATATTACTTTATGATATATATTTTAAATAAAAACAAAACACGAGTAATATTTGTTCAAGTTGTGTTGGAGTCCCGGGCGGCAATGTTTGGTTGCAAATGGCTTGTACAATATATAAAATTAACAACACAATTTTAAAATAACACTTTATTTAAAACAATTATATACCCGGGTGCTATTTCCAATCCCCGGGCACTTTTTAGTATGACCGCAGACACTAGACGTTGTGTCAGTATGAATATAATATAAGCAATGGGCAGAAAATAGTGTCCAATATATATAATAATAACAAGGCTTCCAATTCCAAAATCTGTCAAAATGTAAACAAAGCGGTTAATTTTTTGCACACTTTTTTCGTGTAAATCTCGTGGTATGCTTCAATTCCTAAGCATTGAGTATTGTCTATATCTAGATTAAGATACTAAGGCCATCGTAGCACAGGCCCCTGTGATCATAGGGGCTATCAAAGTATTAGTTTCCTTGGGAGATTATTAATTTCCGTGGAAAAGTATTAATTTCATTGGTAAGTTAAGTATTTGTTGAATGCTGCTTACTGCAAGTAGTTGCCCTAACTTGTTGAAAGTAGCGACTGGCACCTCCGCTAGGTTTTGCCTCAATGCAATGAATGGAAAATTCAGAAAAATTGACACCCAAATACATGGTAATACAGGTATGTATTACAGGGCTACAAATAAAAATGTATATAAAGAGACCGTGTACAAATGCTTCGAATATGTGCAAATTATTTTGTAGGGATGATTAAATCAAGCGTTTAAATCAAATTAGAGACGCATTTTCTTCGTGAAAACATAATTTGAAGTGGAAATTTAGTTTAAAAAATACGATTTAGGTCGTAAACGCTCAATCAATGTTTATTTTTAACAAATTTCAACTCATTTTAACATATAATAAAAGTTATTTCTATCATTTTTCCCCGTTGACATAATTTATTTCACGAAAATAAATACGTGTTGACATCAAAGGGAGGTAATTCGGCGGAAAAATTACATAATCCAACTTCCGATTTTAGCATCTTTGATTGTTTACACTACAGACTGAGAGCTAGCCTACATTTATTGGTAATAAATCTTAAATCAAATGGTCAATATATTATTTCATTAACAATATATGATATAAATATACAGGTATAACAAAACAAAAAGACAAATATTTAATGGCTGAAAAAAAATTACGAATACAGTAACACAGAAAACTGAAGATTGAGCAACCCAAACACCACTAAAACTCCAGACCGACATAAACTCAGATGCTCCATATGAGTGCAGTGCTTTCATTAAGAGCCGGTACCCAGTACTTTTACCCGGCTACGGTAGCATCTGGTACCGGTAGAAAAAATAAAAACAAAAAAAAATCCTGTGCAAAAATCTAGTTAATACAATATAAGATCGTTCTGTGGGACTCGAAATCGTAATCTAGTGTTTATGGGAGTGTCTTCGTCGAGGTTCGCGTCGGAATCTGTATCTGTACTTTCTTCACCTCCAGTATTGGAGATCAGATTGGATAGATCGTAAAAGCGCTTTAAACTACTACGATTTAACAGTTTCTATTCAAGCGGCGTTCTTTTTCCTGATATCTGTTGTGATTTGTGTGAACGAGCGCAGGAAATTTTCAGTGTTAAGCTAAGTTAACACGTGAAATATCAGCATTAGTCTAGAAATGAACCTGGTGGGGGGGATCAGGGGACAAAACCCCTGGAAGCTCCTGGATTTTAGGGTTTTTGAGACTTAAATCAATTATGATTGTGCTATATCTTAATTTCAAATTCATTTAAAATATACAAAATTGAAGCAAATATTAGACATAATCCCATATTTTCAGCTCAAAATTTAAGTCTCAAAATCTCTACAATCCAGGAGCGGCCCCCAGACCCCTCGGCAAAATTGTTTGGTACCACCTACAATCTAGAAAGTACCTCCAGCCTAAAAAAATAGTGAAACCCCTGGAGTGCAGTTCGAACTTCACTAATACCACTTCATATGAAAAGGAGCTGGGGACAATCACCCTCCCCACTTTGAAAAGTTGAGGGTGGCAAAACTAATTCCCCCCCTTTTTTTTCGCATTAAATTTAAGAAAACAAACTTTTTTTTAACTTTAGTATGGAAACATATATTGTCCAGTTAGCTAAGGGTATAATGATGTTTGGATAAGGGTGTGTTTTGAAACCATAGTGACTTTTTTTTTTTATTGTTTCACAGTTTTGAAAATTTACCGCTCAAATAAGGTAAATAGTACTTTTTTTTAGGTACATTTTTCATAAAGATGTAAACAGAATGTAATGACCACCCATTTAAATTATCATAATTATTGAAGTAATTACACATGATTGTCTATTTATATTTTAAAGATAAAAAAACAACATTTTAGTGTATTTTTCATTAAAAACGTACGAGGGTACCCCTATCTAAAGACCCATAAAAAAAAATTCTATTGAAAATATGCCCCATTTTTTTAGTTCACCTTGCCAAAGGCAACGTGAGCTTTTGCCATCACTTTGCGTCCGTCGTCCGTCGTCCGTTAACTTTTCACATTTTAATCTTCTCCTCTGAAACCCCTCAGCCATATGAACTGAAACTTGGTAGGAAGCATCTATGGAAGGTCCTCTATAAAGATTGCTCATTTTGTCCCGATCCATTAACAAACATGGCTGCCACAGGCAATTCTTGTTTCTGATTGGCCTATTTTTAAAAATCTTCTCCTCTGAAACCGCTTAGCCAAATGAATCGAAACTTGGTAGGAAGCATCTATGGAAGGTCCTCCATAAAGATTGCTAATTTCATCTTGATCTGTTAACAAACATGGCCGCCACAGGCGATTCTTGTTTCTGATTGATTGATATCTAAAAAATCATGCTTTCTGTTAAAAGGGAGATAACTCTAGTTTAAATATAGATACATTTTGTATCTATTCAAAATGCAGTTATCTCTGAATTGAATTACAGATAAATGTGCCTCTAAAACCCCTCAACCAAATGAACTGAAACTTGGTAGGAACCATCTATGGAATATAAAGATTGCTCATTTCGTCCCGATCCGTTAACGACCATGGCCGCCACAGGCGACGCTTGTTTCTGATTGACTGATTTAAAAAATTCTTCTCTTCTGAAACCGCTTAGCTAAATGAACTGAAACTTGGTAGGAAGCATCTATGGGCGGTCCTCTATACAGAGTGCTCATTTCGTTCCGATCCGTTTACAAACATGGCCGCCACAGGCATTTCTTATTTCTGATTGGTCGATTTCTAAAAACCTTCTCCTCTGAAACCGCTTGGCCAAATGATCGGAAACTTGGTAGGAAGCATCTATGGAAGGTCCTCTAAAAAGATTGCTCATTCCGTCCCGATCCATTAACAAACATGACCACCACAGGTGATTCTGGTTTCTGATTGGCTGATTTTAAAAATTTTCTCCTCTGAAACCGTTTGACCAAATGATCGGAAACTTAGTAGGAAGCATCTATGGAAGGTCCTCTATAAAAATTGCTCATTCCGTCCCGATCCATTAACAAACATGGCCACCACAGGCGATTCTGGTTTCTGATTAGCTGATTTTTAAAATTTTTCTCCTCTGAAACCGCTTGGCCAAGTGATCCGAAACTTGGTAGGAAGCATCTATGGGCGGTCCTCTATAAAGAGTACTCATTTCGTTCCAATTCCATTAACAAACATGGCCACCACAGGCGATTCTTGTTTCTGATTGGTCTATTTCTAAAAATCTTCTCCTCTGAAACAACATAGCCAAATGAACCGAAACTTGGTAGGAAGCATCTATGGAAGGTCCTCTATTGCTCATTCTGTCCCAATCCATTAACAAACATGGCCACCACAGGCGATTCTTGTTTCTGATTGGTCTATTTCTAAAAATCTTCTCCTCTGAAACCGCATGGCCATATGATCTGAAACGTGGTAGGAAGCATCTATGGAAAGTCCTCTTATAAAGATTGCCCATTTTGTCCCAATCTGTTGACAAACATGGCCACCACAGACAGTTCTTTTATCTGATTGATCAATTTCTAAAAATCTTCTACTCTGACACAGCTTGGCCAAATAGACCGAAACTTGGTAGGAAGCATCTATGGAAGGTCCGCTATGGGAAATGCTCATTCCGTTTTGATCCGTTAACAAACATGGCCGTCATAGACAATTCTTGTTTCTTATTGTTCGATTTCTAAAACAGCTTTTCCTCTGAAACCGCTTGGCCAAATGATCGGAAACTTGGTAGGAAGCATCTATGGAAGGTCCTCTAAAAAGATTGCTCATTCCGTCCCGATCCATTAACAAACATGGCCATCACAGGTGATTCTGGTTTCTGATTGGCTGATTTTAAAAAATTTTCTCCTCTGAAACCGTTTGACCAAATGATCGGAAACTTAGTAGGAAGCATCTATGGAAGGTCCTCTATAAAAATTGCTCATTCCGTCCCGATCCATTAACAAACATGGCCACCACAGGCGATTCTGGTTTCTGATTAGCTGATTTTTAAAATTTTTCTCCTCTGAAACCGCTTGGCCAAGTGATCCGAAACTTGGTAGGAAGCATCTATGGGCGGTCCTCTATAAAGAGTACTCATTTCGTTCCAATTCCATTAACAAACATGGCCACCACAGGCGATTCTTGTTTCTGATTGGTCTATTTCTAAAAATCTTCTCCTCTGAAACAACATAGCCAAATGAACCGAAACTTGGTAGGAAGCATCTATGGAAGGTCCTCTATTGCTCATTCTGTCCCAATCCATTAACAAACATGGCCACCACAGGCGATTCTTGTTTCTGATTGGTCTATTTCTAAAAATCTTCTCCTCTGAAACCGCATGGCCATATGATCTGAAACGTGGTAGGAAGCATCTATGGAAAGTCCTCTTATAAAGATTGCCCATTTTGTCCCAATCTGTTGACAAACATGGCCACCACAGACAGTTCTTTTATCTGATTGATCAATTTCTAAAAATTTTCTACTCTGACACAGCTTGGCCAAATAGACCGAAACTTGGTAGGAAGCATCTATGGAAGGTCCGCTATGGGAAATGCTCATTCCGTTTTGATCCGTTAACAAACATGGCCGTCATAGACAATTCTTGTTTCTTATTGTTCGATTTCTAAAACAGCTTTTCCTCTGAAAACGCTTGGCCAAATGATATGAAACTTGGTAAAAAGCATCTATGGAAGATCCTCCATAGAGATCGCTCATTTCGTTTTGATCCATTAACAAACATGGCTGCCACAGGCAATTCTTGTATTAGATTGGTCGCTTTCTAAAAATCTTCTCTGAAACTGCTTTGCCAAGACGAATTGAAATTTGGTGGGAAGCACCTATAGGCTATGGAAGGTTCTGTATTAAGTTTCCTCAGAGCAGAATGAAAGGTGAGCGACACAGGCTCAGCTCAGTGCTGAGCCTCTAGTTTCAAATTCTGAATGTTAACATGTAAATGATGCTTTTGGTATGTTGTTTTTGAATATTTGATAAAAAGAAAAGGTAAAGAAAAAGTGGGGTTACTTTTTTCATAAAATATAAATTTTCAAAAAAAAGTGTGCCTACCAACCTATGAATATGAACCGGGTTCAACTAGTTCTAATAATAAAACCCTAAATGCTCGCTTACTCGCAAGGGTTTTAACGGGATGCCATTACACGTAATGGAGCAGCCGCTGAGATTTTTTGCACTCGCTTACAGAGTTTCTGACGCCTGCATTTATCAATAATAAGACATAACCTTTCCTTTTGTCCACTATTATAACACGTTTTTATCACCTACCAATATTTTAGAATGTAATTCCCACAAAATAAAAATCCATGTTTTCTTTCTCTCTGAACATTTTGAATTTCGTCATTTCCGTCCTCACTATTCGGATGTCGATACCATATTTGGCGATTTGAGGCTTAAATGTTTACATCAGCCGTAGTAAACGTGTAGTAAGAAATACCATATTTAGAAAAGCTCCGCCTTCCGTAGTTTCCGGTTATGGCGAACGATCGATAAATTTGAACAAGGTTGTTGCTACCTTTGAAAAGCATACATTTCTCAGCCAAACCGATTTAACAAGGACTGGGATCATCAGTAATAGACTATAATGAAATGTTTGAAGCGTAAATAGTGAGTTTTTATGTTTCAACTGCAATTTATTTTTTGCTCCATTGTGACGAATGGAACCGCTTTGTACATGTAGCTCCGCCGAGACACAAGTTTGTCACAGGAGCTACATTATTGCATCTAGGTTCAACCCATATCTTGGTTTTAGAAAGGCAGTTAACTTCAAATCTTTATTTTTTTCAATTATTCACAGACTTTTTTGAAAAAAAATTTCAATATGCAGGACATAGGTCCTGCACCCAATAATTTTCTGCAGGGCCTACTGAAATTGTGCAGGACCGGAATTTACAAAATTCTAAAATTTAATCAGAATCGGTGATGGGAACAATAAAATCCCGACCCGTCATGTTTTCAAATATATACACACGAAATGGTCGCATTACAGCCAGTTTAAACTATAAAAATACAATGATTAATAGAATTACCATGGAAACATGTACAGTTGCATGTTTAAGAAGTACATTTAAATGTCATTTGAAGCATAATCTAATTCCGAGTTGGCCGTGATCGTTCCGGCATACCAGTTGCATTTCCGATTTCCAGTGGAAAACAAAATACACAAGCAAAAATTTTTGTCGGACACCCGGACCGGCATACTTGGCAGTATTGCCGGTCCTTGTGATTTTCTGCCCGCTCGGTCCGACAAGTTTCAAAAAGTCTGCATTCAGATGTTGTGAAAAAATATTAATAAATGTGATGTTTAGGAAAATCATGCCAGTTGCTATTGAAAGTTGTTCTAACTTCTAACACATTGACTTTTCTGTTTTTGGTCTTGGACAGCTTTTACTTTCTTTATTAATGTTATATTCCATTCTAAGCAAACTTTCTTGAAAACTGGCCCCACGAACAATAACATCACCCATGTATAACAGACATTCTTCCCATTGAAGGCCCCTTAAAACATTTTGCATTAATGATTAACTGCT
The DNA here is from genome assembly GCA_963680875.1 of Bathymodiolus brooksi. Classification (NCBI taxonomy): domain Eukaryota; kingdom Metazoa; phylum Mollusca; class Bivalvia; order Mytilida; family Modiolidae; genus Bathymodiolus; species Bathymodiolus brooksi. The sequence goes on along the minus strand of OY804578.1, from coordinate 39,576,996 downwards.
GGAAAATACATGGTAGGCCAAGACTAGTGGAAAAGGCTGTCTTCTCTTTGTCCATAGGGTCTAATATGGCCTGCCAAATCCACTATTGACATTCAGTTCCAGAAAGAGCTTCTATATAATCGGATATTAAAGGCAGGTGCACGTGTCCTTGACAGTTACATCATTTTGTTTTCTGCAATCCACACAAAATCATGTTGATCAATTCTTTTTAGTCACCAAAACAACATGAGACAACCAGGGACTAGATGCAGGTTCAATCACCACCAAATCAAGTATCCTAAGTATTTCTGCCTTTTGTCATTGACCAAATGGTTAGCATCTGATTGGCTCCCTTATTGCATTGGTACTGCACTCCCTGTACTCTTGCATGTACCTTGATGTTATGATGGACCAAATCTGTATGACCTAAATCACCTTTAATTTTGGGAATACATTTTGTTAACAGTTTTGCATTTACATTGACTGCACTTCTAGAAAAGAGGTCTTCTAAGTATTCTGGAAGTTAATTTTGTAATCTTTGTTCTGCACTTTCTACATGAACTATTTGGGCACACTGCTCAAAATTGTTCTGGTCTGTCATAAAATGATTCACAAGTTCCTAATGGCATATTAGGATAAGTAGTCACTTCTTCACTTCTTCATTGCCAAAATTTAATACTGATATAACCTTTTCATTTGATTGAATGTCTACAACCCCTCTATTTACTAAGGTGTTCACATTTGGTATATTTCCTGGAATAAATATTTTTTAGTCTGTAGGCATGACAATTGTTTAATTTGCCTGAACATAACAGAACATTTCTGCTTCACCATTATTTATATCTTTAATCACTGAATTTGAAATCTTTAGGGTTGGCTTGTCAGAATATCATGAAAATATTATATAAAATTAACATTAAAATTAACCACTATCTACCAAAAATTGTACTGGAATCTCTTGTATTAATGCGGTAACATACACAACCCATTATCCCATTTTCCTAAATTGGTTCCAATTTGACCAACCCTGTCAACAATTTTGTTACTGGTAACTTGATGATATAAAATTTCAGTTGTAGGCCCTTTTATCCCCATTTCCGTCAACTTCTAACTTCCTGAATTGATGTCTTGAAGTTTCCCTGTGATTTTGCTTATGGGTTATATTTTCCTGAATTGTGAATTATTTCTGTTAAATTGACCCTGTCTATGTGGACAATTTTTTATCATATGGTGTGGAGAATTACAATGAAAACAAAGTCTTGGATTGTTATTTCTGAACCCTTGCATTGTTATTATATATATGTATTTTGGTTTCTACTGATTGGAATTTCTAATTGATTTATTCTTTCGTTCAATTATCTTATAAAGAATGCTCTGTTCTGTCTCCTTAGATTCGAAGCAGTGTGTAAATTGGAGTTGCCTCCCTTTTATATTTTGTGCGATTGCATTGCAATTTTAAAATTGGAGTTACCTTCCCTTTATATTTTGCGTGATTGCATTGCAATCTATTAAATTGGAGTTACCTCCCTTTTATATTTTGCACGATTGCATTGCAATCTATTAAATTGGAGTTACCTCCCTTTTATATTTTGCACGATTGCATTGCAATCTATTAAATTGGAATTACCTCCCTTTTATATTTTATGTAATTGCGTTGCAATCTATTAAATTGGAGTTACCTCCCTTTTATATTTTGCACGATTGCATTGCAATCTATTAAATTGGAGTTGCCTCCCCTTTATATTTTGTGCGATTGCATTGCAATCTATTAAATTGGAGGTACCTCCCTTTTATATTTTGTGCAATTGCATTGCAATCTATTAAATTGGAGTTACCTCCCTTTTATATTTTGAACAATTACATTGCAATCTATTAAGTTGGAGTTACCTCCCTTTTATATTTTGAACAATTACATTGCAATCTATTAAGTTGGAGTTGCCTACCTCTTATATTTTGTGCGATTGCATTGCAATCTATTAAATTGGAGTTACCTGCCTTTTTAGTTCACCTGGACCAAAGGTCCAGGTGAACTATTGCCATCACTTGGCGTCCGTCGTCTGTAAACTTTTCACATTTCAAGCTTCTTCTCCGAAACCACTGGGTCGATTGGAACCAAACTTAGCAGGAATGTTCCTTGGATGGTCCTCTACAAAGTTACTGTTTTTCGTTCCAGTCGGATATTCAATATGGCTGCCAAGGCCAATAATATGCTCTGATTGGCTGAAATTTCAAAGATCTTCTTCTCTGAAACTAATGAACTGACTGAACCCAAACTGTACATGAATGATCATTGGAATGTCCTTTACCAAGTTACTCTTTTTTATGCCGATCGGAAATCCAAGATGGCCGCCATCGCAGGACATAGATTAACATTGGACCCTATGGGAAAATGTTCAAATGCCTTCTTCTGAGAAACTACAAATATGATTAAAGCCAAACTGTACATGAATGTTCATTAGATGGTCCTCTACAAACTTTAGGTTTTTTGTTCCGGGTATGAAATTCAAAATGGCGGCTACGGCAGGACTTAGTTTAACATTGGACCCTATGGGAAAAATGTTTCAAAATGCTTCTTCTCTGAAACCACTTGGACAGTTGAAACCAAACTGCCCAGGAATGATCATTGGAAGGTCCTCTACAAAGTTTCATGTTTTTTATGCCGATCGGAAATCCAAGATGGCCGCCCCCGCAGGACATAGATTAACATTGGACCCTATGGGAAAATATTCAAATGCCTTCTTCTCAGAAACTACAAATATGATTAAAGCCAAACTGTACATGAATGTTCATTGGATGGTCCTCTACAATCTTAAGGTTTTTTGTTCCGATATGAAATTCAAAATGGCGGCTACGGCAGGACTTAGTTTAACATTGGACCCTATGGGGAAAATGTTTCAAAATGCTTCTTCTCTGAAACCACTTGGACAGTTGAAACGAAACTGCCCAGGAATGATCATTGGAAGGTCCTCTACAAAGTTTCTGTTTTTTATGCTGATCGGAAATCCAAGATGGCCGCCACCGCAGGACATAGATTAACATTGGACCCTATGGGAAAATATTAAAATGCCTTCTTCTCAGAAACTACAAATATGATTAAAGCCAAACTGTACATGAATGTTCATTGGATGGTCCTCTACAATCTTAAGGTTTTTTGTTCCGATATGAAATTCAAAATGGCGACTACGGCAGGACTTAGTTTAACATTGGACCCTATGGGAAAAATGTTTCAAAATGCTTCTTCTCTGAAACCACTTGGACAGTTGAGACCAAACTGCCCAGGAATGATCATTGGAAAGTCCTCTACAAAGTTTCTGTTTTTTATGCCGATCGGAAATCCAAGATGGCCACCACCGCAGGACATAGATTAACATTGGACCCTATGGGAAAATATTCAAATGCCTTCTTCTCAGAAACTACAAATATGATTAAAGCCAAACTGTACATGAATGTTCATTGGATGGTCCTCTACAATCTTAAGGTTTTTTGTTCCGATATGAAATTCAAAATGGCGGCTACGGCAGGACTTAGTTTAACATTGGACCCTATGGGAAAAATGTTTCAAAATGCTTCTTCTCTGAAACCACCTGGACAGTTGAAACCAAACTGCCCAGGAATGATCATTGGAAGGTCCTCTACAAAGTTTCTGTTTTTTATGCAGATCGGAAATCCAAGATGGCTGCCACCACAGGTCATAGTATTAACACAGGACCATATGGGGAAAATACAGAAATATATTCTTCTCTGAAGCTATTGCACTGATTGAACCTAAACTGTGCATCAATCATTGGAAGGTCCTTTACAAACTTTGTGTTTTTTATGTTGATCGTAATTCCAAGATGACTACCACTGCAGGACATAGTTTTTACATAGGACCAATTGTTTTTTTTTATAACCAGGTGAACGATACAGGCTCTTGAGAGCCTCTGGTATATTTTATGCGATTACATTGCAATCTATTAAATTGGAGTTACCTTACTTTTATATTATGCACGATTGCATTGCAATATGTTAAATTGGAGTTGCCTCCCTTTCATATTTTGAACGATTGCATTGCAATCTATTAAATTGGAGTTACCTCCCTTTTATATTTTGAACGATTGCATTGCAATCTATTAAATTGGAGTTACCTCCCTTTTATATTTTGCACAATTGCATTGCAATCTATTAAATAGGAGTTACCTCCCTTTTATATTTTGCATGATTGCATTGCAATCTATTAAATTGGAGTTACCTTCCTTTTATATTTGATGCGATTGCATTGCAATCTATCAAATTGGAGTTACCTCCCTTTTATATTTTGCACGATTGCATTGCAATCTATTAAATTGGAGTTATCTCCCTTTTATATTTTGTGCGATTGCATTGCAATCTATTAAATTGGGGTTACCTCCCTTTTTTTGCGTGATTGCATTGCAATCTATTAAATTGTAGTTGCCTCCCTTTTATATTTTGAACGATTGCATTGCAATCTATTAAGTTGGAGTTACCTCCCTTTTTTGCGTGATTGCATTGCAATCTATTAAATTGGAGTTGCCTCCCTTTTATATTTTGAACGATTGCATTGCAATCTATTAAGTTGGAGGTACCTCCCTTTTATATTTTGTGCGATTGCAATGCAATCTATTAAATTGGAGTTACATCCCTTTTATATTTTGCGCGATTGCACTGCAATCTATTAAATTGGAGTTACCTCCCTTTTATATTTTGCACGATTGCATTGCAATCTATTAAATTGGAGTTACCTCCCTTTTATATTTTGCACGATTGCATTGCAATCTATTAAATTGGAGTCATCTCCCTTTTATATTTTGTGCAATTGCATTGCAATCTATTAAATTGGAGTTACCTCCCTTTTATATTTTGCGTTATTGCATTGCAATCTATTGCAATTTTTTATCATATGGTGTGGAGAATTACAATGAAAACAAAGTCTTGGATTGTTATTTCTGAACCCTTGCATTGTTATTATATATATGTATTTTGGTTTCTACTGATTGGAATTTCTAATTGATTTATTCTTTCGTTCAATTATCTTATAAAGAATGCTCTGTTCTGTCTCCTTAGATTCGAAGCAGTGTGTAAATTGGAGTTACCTCCCTTTTATATTTTGTGCGATTGCATTGCAATTTATTAAATTGGAGTTACCTCCCTTTTATATTTTGTGCGATTGCATTGCAATCTATTAAATTGGAGTTACCTCCCTTTTATATTTTGCGTGATTGCATTGCAATCTATTAAATTGGAGTTACCTCCCTTTTATATTTTATGTGATTGCGTTGCAATCTATTAAATTGGAGTTACCTCTCTTTTATATTTTGCACGATTGCATTGCAATCTATTAAATTTTTTTATTTTGTGCGATTGTCATCCGTTTACTTTTCATATTTTAATCTGATCCTCTGAAAACCCTCAGCCAAATGAACTGAAACTTTGTAGGAAGCATCTTCTCTCTAAAGAGTGCACATTTTGTTAACTTATATTCCATTACCAAACATGGCCTCCACAGGCAATTCTTATTTCTGATTGGCTGATTTTTTTAAATCTTCTCCTCTGAAACCGCTTGGCCAAATGAACTGAAACTTAGTAGACAGCATCTACGGAATGTCCTTTATGAAGATTGCTCATTTCATTCCGATCGGTTAACAAACATGGCTACCACTGAAGCTTGGTAGGAGGCATCTATGGAATGTCCTCTATGAAGATTGCTCATTTCGTCCCGATTGGTTAGCAAGCATGGCCACCACATGCAATTCTTGTTTCTGATTGGTCAATTTCTAAAAAATCTTCTCCTTTGAAACTGCTTAGCCATATGAACCGAAACTTGGTAGGAAGCATCTACATGTATGGAAGGTTCTGTATTAAGTTTCTTCAAAGCAGGATGAAAGGTGAGCGACACTGGGCTGAGCCTCTAGTTTTTTAACCAAATTATATCCCCTTTTTGCACCTTTTGTACGGGCATGTGTATTATTGGAACCTTCCTGTACTGGCATATGTTTTGAAATAATATTTGTTTATTTGGAAACCATATTCAAAGTTACAGATTAAAAAAAGATAACTACCAGATGTTTGGTGTTGATAAAATCATAAAAGAATAAGAAAACAACATTTACCAAACTATACCCCCCCCCTTACTATGTTTTACCAAACTATATCCCCCCTTACTATGTTTTACCAAACTATATCCCCCCTTACTATGTTTTACCAAACTATATCCCCCCTTACTATGTTTTACCAAACTATATCCCCCCTTACTATGTTTTACCAAACTATATCCCCCCTTACTATGTTTTACCAAACTATATCCCCCCTTACTATGTTTTACCAAACTATATCCCCCCTTACTATGTTTTACCAAACTATATCCCCCCTTACTATGTTTTACCAAACTATATCCCCCCTTACTATGTTTTACCAAACTATATCCCCCCTTACTATGTTTTACCAAACTATATCCCCCCTTACTATGTTTTACCAAACTATATCCCCCCTTACTATGTTTTACCAAACTATATCCCCCCTTACTATGTTTTACCAAACTATATCCCCCCTTACTATGTTTTACCAAACTATATCCCCCCTTACTATGTTTTACCAAACTATATCCCCCCTTACTATGTTTTACCAAACTATATCCCCCCTTACTATGTTTTACCAAACTATATCCCCCCTTACTATGTTTTACCAAACTATATCCCCCCTTACTATGTTTTACCAAACTATATCCCCCCTTACTATGTTTTACCAAACTATATCCCCCCTTACTATGTTTTACCAAACTATATCCCCCCTTACTATGTTTTACCAAACTATATCCCCCCTTACTATGTTTTACCAAACTATATCCCCCCTTACTATGTTTTACCAAACTATATCCCCCCTTACTATGTTTTACCAAACTATATCCCCCCTTACTATGTTTTACCAAACTATATCCCCCCTTACTATGTTTTACCAAACTATATCCCCCCTTACTATGTTTTACCAAACTATATCCCCCCTTACTATGTTTTACCAAACTATATCCCCCCCTTACTATGTTTTACCAAACTATATCCCCCCTTACTATGTTTTACCAAACTATATCCCCCCTTACTATGTTTTACCAAACTATATCCCCCCTTACTATGTTTTACCAAACTATATCCCCCCTTACTATGTTTTACCAAACTATATCCCCCCTTACTATGTTTTACCAAACTATATCCCCCCTTACTATGTTTTACCAAACTATATCCCCCCTTACTATGTTTTACCAAACTATATCCCCCCTTACTATGTTTTACCAAACTATACCCCCCCTTACTATGTTTTACCAAACTATATCCCCCCTTACTATGTTTTACCAAACTATATCCCCCCTTACTATGTTTTACCAAACTATATCCCCCCTTACTATGTTTTACCAAACTATATCCCCCCTTACTATGTTTTACCAAACTATATCCCCCCTTACTATGTTTTACCAAACTATATCCCCCCTTACTATGTTTTACCAAACTATATCCCCCCTTACTATGTTTTACCAAACTATATCCCCCCTTACTATGTTTTACCAAACTATATCCCCCCTTACTATGTTTTACCAAACTATATCCCCCCTTACTATGTTTTACCAAACTATATCCCCCCTTACTATGTTTTACCAAACTATACCCCCCCTTACTATGTTTTACCAAACTATACCCCCCCTTACTATGTTTTACCAAACTATATCCCCCCTTACTATGTTTTACCAAACTATACCCCCCCTTACTATGTTTTACCAAACTATATCCCCCCTTACTATGTTTTACCAAACTATACCCCCCCTTACTATGTTTTACCAAACTATACCCCCCCTTACTATGTTTTACCAAACTATACCCCCCCTTACTATGTTTTACCAAACTATATCCCCCCTTACTATGTTTTACCAAACTATACCCCCCCTTACTATGTTTTACCAAACTATACCCCCCCTTACTATGTTTTACCAAACTATATCCCCCCTTACTATGTTTTACCAAACTATACCCCCCCTTACTATGTTTTACCAAACTATATCCCCCCTTACTATGTTTTACCAAACTATATCCCCCCTTACTATGTTTTACCAAACTATATCCCCCCTTACTATGTTTTACCAAACTATATCCCCCCTTACTATGTTTTACCAAACTATATCCCCCCTTACTATGTTTTACCAAACTATATCCCCCCTTACTATGTTTTACCAAACTATATCCCCCCTTACTATGTTTTACCAAACTATATCCCCCCTTACTATGTTTTACCAAACTATATCCCCCCTTACTATGTTTTACCAAACTATATCCCCCCTTACTATGTTTTACCAAACTATATCCCCCCTTACTATGTTTTACCAAACTATATCCCCCCTTACTATGTTTTACCAAACTATATCCCCCCTTACTATGTTTTACCAAACTATATCCCCCCTTACTATGTTTTACCAAACTATATCCCCCCTTACTATGTTTTACCAAACTATATCCCCCCTTACTATGTTTAACTACATTAACATACCTTTACATGAGTTGAAATTAGAAGTGACTTTCAAACTACCAGATATGTATGCTGGACAATGTCTCCATTTGGATTTAAAATTTCCCTGTGTCTCTTTTTTGCAATTCATATTGACTTAATATATTACTAGTCTCCAAGTTAACAGTGTGAAGTCTTTCTCAACAATGAAAAACTAAAAGTTGTATGTAAGTAGAAGTTAAAACAGTTCAGTTTTGTGTTTGAGAAAGTTTACCAAAAAATGCCCTAAGGGTGTTATTATAGCATTAGTAGTCTTATGGTATTTATTATGTATGTATATAAGGGCAGATCATTCCTTTATTTGACAATTATTAGTTTGTATAATAGGTGTTGATCTTTGATAATTAAGATCAAATTTAATACAATGAATGCAATGTCCTAGATACAAATTGTACTGAATCTGTATTTAAAAAAAAATCATTTGAAAAATTGATTTGAAAAAAAAAAACTCTTCAAAACTAAGAAAAACCATCAAAATGTAATTGAAAAGTATTTGACACTACTGCTGGCAAATAAAACCCAAATTTGTAATCATATTGTTCCTCAGACCTTAATATTAATTTATACAATATCATGTTTGTTTTGTTTGTTTTTATTTTTCTTTGTTGGCAATCATGTCCTTATATTATAGGCATAACAGTATGGTGGATGGAATGTTCATAACAGTTTTCGAAAATGGTCAATAATTTCGCATTTTCACTGGACTGAGTTTTGTGTCAGAGTATCATATTTAATGTCTCTGCACTGATCTCAGTTCATTGTTATGCATTCTATCATCACAGTGATTTTATATGGACTGTAATATAGCATAAATGGACAATTGGGCACAAAGGTAAGATGCATACAACATTTTATACATACAATCAACCAATGGAGCATCATCATGATTTATTAACAAATATGTGTACTTAGTTTTTAGCTCACCTTGCCAAATGTTAACTTTCCACATTTTAATCTTCTCCTCTAAAACCACCTAGCCAATTGAACGGAAACTTGGTAGGAAGCATCTATGGAAGGTTCTCTATAAAGAATTCTCATTTTGTAATGATCCGTATACAAACATGGCCGCCACAGGCAATTCTTGTTTCTGATTGGCCATTTTTTTTAAATTCTTGTCCTCTGAAACTGCTTGGTCAAATGAATCGAAACTTGCTAGGGAGCATCTATGGAATGTCCTCTATAAAGATTTCGTCCTGATCCGTTGACAAACATGGCCGCCACAGGCAATTCTTGTTTCTGATTGGTCGATTTAAAAAAATTCTTCTCTGAAACTGCTTGGCCAAATGAACCAAATCTTGGTAGGAAGCATCTTTGGTGGGTCCTCTAAAAAGATTGTTCACTTCGTCCTGATCTGTTAACAAACATGGCCACCACAGGCAATTCTTATTTCTGATTGGTCGATTAAAAAAAAATTTTCTCCTCTGAAGCCGCTTGGTCAAATGAATCGAAACTTGGTAGGAAGCATCTATTGAATGTCCTCTATAAAGATTGTTCATTTCGTCCTGATCCGTTAACAAACATGGCTGCCACACACAATTTTTTTTCTGATTGGTCGATTTTTAAAAATTCTTCTCCTCTGAAACTGCTTGGCCAACTGAATCGAGACTTGGTAGGAAGCATCTGTGGAAGGTCCTCTATAAAGACTGCTCATTTTGTCCTGATCCGTTAACAAACATGGTCACCACATGAAATTCTTGTTTTCTGATTGGTTCTGTAATAAACTTTTTATGATTTAATTTTCGTATTTTCTACTTTACAAGATGGAGTATTTCGAAATCCACGACAGTGTTACTTTAGTGCTTTTCTTGTGTACATCCCATGTACACAAGAAATGCACTAAAGTAACACCAGAAGAATTAAAAGCAATTGCATTAATGTCTGGTAACACTGGGAACAGCTATATTGTTGAGTGAAAAAAACCAGTGCCATTTTGTATTCACTTTCTGCGCTTTTCGGCCTTATAGGTGGTGCTATTAGAGGCTAACAAACCTATAAATCATATCAGAGAAATAAACTAGTGACAATCAATTAAATGTGCCACTGTAGCGCAAAAGAATTAAGGAAACGGTCGATTTATCCTTTGGATTCGAATGGTCTACTGAAATTGTCCGGTTTGGTTTGTTTCAGTTGTCACTGACGTAAAAGTCGTTGATGGCCCTGGACTTTTCATCAACCGAGTCGGGTAACAAATGAATGTTTTCACCTTGAAATGGATTTTCGCCAGATTGCACTTGACTTACGTCTGAAGCCTCTCCAAGACTTCCATCGACCAGCTGTTCTTTTGTAGATGGAACATCAGAATTGTCTACAAAACATCGAAAGGACACTGTATTGGATTTGAAAAAAATCAAACAAATACCACATTGTTTTTCTATATGTAAATTATAAACTAAAGATATTTCTTCTAAATTGCACAGAAATGATTTTTGTATAACGAATATGTATATTTTAATAACTTCCATAATCCATTTATTTAGTTATATGAAATAATTCAGAAAAACTTCAGGTTAGGATCCAGGGATGGGACAAGCGGGTCCGTCCCCCTTTAGGAACCAAAACCCCTTTTTTTGTTAACTTGCAAAACTATAGGGAAAATTTAAAAAAAATCGAATCCGGGTCCCACTTCTTGAAAATTCTGGATCCGCCACTGAACTTTAATGACAGCGTAAATGTCATCGAAATTTTGAACTTAAGAAATAAATTGGACTAAATTCCCGTTGAAAATATGGGCCAAGCTCAATTGCAGTCAAAGACATTTCTAAGGTCCAATCAACATAAGACACCGAGATTCCTCTAAATTTTGTAACTTTAAAGTTATGCTTACCATCTCCTGACTTTCTTTTCAACAAACCCGTCTTCAGCCAGTTTTTCAGAGATATGAATTGAGTTCTATCGTGACGCTTATTGACAATATACATTGCATCAGGGCAAGAACCGGGCCAAGATTGGAACATGTAAAAAGGATGATGTATGCCTTAAACGATGTCGGTAGACTTCAAACGGTAACCGTGGACATTAAACGAATTAATTCAGTGGATATCGTTTCTATCGGAATAGAGATTTATATTATATATCGTTTTAATAAAATCTTGGCATAAATCGGTATGAGCCTCAATGTAGTTACGGCCATGGGTTTTTACATTTCACAACTCATATGTTAGTAACTTACTCAATAGTTTGTGGTAGCTACATTTGTACCACGATTTCCTTGATAGAGCAGGTCGGTTGACACAGAAGTTGCTAAATCAGGATTATGTTGCACTTAGGTTGTTGAAAGTTACGAGATGTATGTTACCCAGATTGCAACTGACCTGAAGTTGTTGTAGATTCATTTCCCATTCATCGGATTTGACTACTACCGGACATGACCATGGATAACAAGGCAGGTGTATTGCAATAGACAGGAACTGCTTACTATTACGGAGCACCAGAGTTCACTCCCATTCCATTGAGGGTCCGTGTTGTTCATGTGTATTTGTGTTTTGGCAGTCTTTGTTGGTTGTTGTTCGGTTCTCTGTTTCACGGGTTTGTCTTTTGCCCTTGACTGTCGATCATTGATTGTCCCTTCGGTTTTCTTTTCTCTTCGTCTTGGTCTGGTGAAATGAAGCACTAGAAATGCCAAACCAATGTGGAAATCCTAGCAGCATGCACGAGTCATACAGGGAGAGATTCGGAGGTTCGTAGCAAAATCTAAACAACACAACATAGCTTGACGCTCCTTTGCGTGTCACAAATAAAAGTAGACAGAATGGTCCGCATCCTTAATGCAGAAAACATTGTATATTATTACCAAATACGATAACAAATAACAAACAAGTAAAAGAAAACAAACACACCACAGAAAACCAAATATTGAGCTTCTGAAAAACATGAGTGAAATCGGATGATCGGAGATATGTATCTTGTCCATTTGTCAAATTAGTGGAGGTTAATTGTTTGCGTACAGTATGATGAAATATTGTTGGTTGTTTACGAATCTTACCAGACATCACCATCTCTTATAAAACATTCGACTGTCAGTAAATACATAAGAGAGTTACGATAGAAAAAGTTTATCGATCTTTATTTCTCTGTTCGAAATTTTTTCCCGTTCATCAAGAAATTCTTTTTTATTTTACTATTAAAAATCAAACACGGCGTGTTGGTCTCGTGCAAATCAGATATCATCTCGTCGAAATATAACTTCTTCCCTCCATGATACAACTGAAAAATTACACACCCGACGTTAAACTACATTCACGCACTCACTCATTAACCGCGGTTCAACAATAAAATGTTCCATTTTCTCCCAACCTAATTCTCTCAACATTTCTGACCATATTTATTTGACTACGTATTTTTCATTTATCTCTGTACCTGTAATTTATTTTCTTTTGAATCATTTTATGTTGATAAAAATAATCTAAATAAATCTAAATCGTATGATAAGTAAACAATAGAAAACAAACACATTTCTCCTCAAATTGGCGTGAAAATACTAGGTTTTTCACCAAGTTAATTATAGAAGTTTACAACTTCCTTCTTTTTGGCGTTCTCGGGATTCTTCATTGTTATCTGTTGACGTGGGCGTTGTCAACATGTCAGAACAAGACAGGTATTTATTTATAAAAACGCCATAAATCTGCGAACTTAAGCATAATCGAAGTAAGAGTGAAACAGGGTAGACATCAAAGACGAGAGTAAATATATATTGTAGAGTCATTTAATGTAAAGTTGTTGTTTTTTTCTTTCTAGAAAAAATAACAACAAAAAAAAAACGACGATCATCATGTGTTATTGTTTACAAACATGAAAATTAAAAATATCCATTCACCTTCACCGGTTCTCATTCTTGTTAGTATTTTGATATCGTTGTGAAATTACGAAAACCCTTGGTCCAAGTTTCTGATAGCGATTTAATTTGTTGATACCACTTAAATGTGTAAATTTGAAGAATAAAAAAACGGTAACAAGTAATGTAGTGAAATGGTCAAACACTATTAAAATAAAAATAATGGTTGATTTAAAATGTTACAAAAGAATTGTTTTTATTTAATTGTAGGATATAAAAGTTAGAATCGATATGGCACCACACAAAAAAGGAAATTGTAAATACTGGGAAAAATGTTACAGAAAGGATGCTGCTCACAAAAGAGATTTTCTACATCCTGGAGATGATGATGAGGAAAAGAAGGACAAAAAGACTGCTGACTCAGGTATATGACTTTCAATGTTAATTTCCACTTGTCAACCGTCATTCTCCCATTTTGTTTAGCTGAATAGCCCCATGCATGTATGCTCAAGAGTGATGTTCAGCTTGGCATACATTTCATTTGCAAACGATTGAAAACATTTACATGTTGTATGGGGCAATTTACTAATGTCTTGGGCCATAATAATTGCCTGTTTCATACCAGCTGCGGAACTGTAGCTCTCAATGGTCTTATTTTTTTTACCTTAATAAAAAGACTTAAGATTTGCAGTTCCGTAGCTATGTTTCACATTGATAATTTTAACTCCCTTGTATTAAATTGGTTAGGATATTACTACATGTGTATAAATCATCATTTTCAGCATTTTTTTTAGCTATACTAGACTTAATGGAGAATGAAAGTCAAAATGCTTACAAATTGTCAAAAAATACATATACAGTCAAACTTGACTCTGTGGTATCCTCTATTAAGCAGTCACCTGTATTAAAAGGTCATCTATTTCTTGTCTTGTCATAGAAAATACCATATGAATTGAACTTTTTTTAAGAGGTCACCTGTCTTATAAGACAACTGTTTAAGAGGTCACCTGTGTTATAAGACAACTTTTTAAGAGGTCACCTGTGTTATAAGACCACTTTTTAAGAGGTCACCTGTGTTATAAGACAACTTTTTCTTTGTCTCAAAGGTCATGACCTCTTAATACAGGTTTGACTGTTTTATATTATAATATAATTTCCATTTCCTTATTTGATTTTGAGCGTACCGGATGAAGGTTATTCCAGAAATTTGATATCTACGTTTTTATTTTTATTATTATTCATATTCTCATTTGTATCTTATCACCAGATGTTGAAATGAAAGATGAAACAGAGAGTAAACCAAAATTAAAAAGAAGAAGAACTCACACTATAAGTGTTAGTGATAATGAAGATGATGAGCCATCGCCACCTCTCAAGAAAGTACGATCTAAAACAGCTTCAGTTGCTGAGGTACAGTTACTTGAATTCTTGCAATTAGCCATAGGAAAAATATTACTTTCCCAATTATTGAAATAATCAAAAAAAATTTTGGACATTCTCAAACCAAATTTTGGGGTGATAAATATATAAGAAGAAGGATTAGATTTGTAAAACATTTTGGGAAATAATAAATGTAGATGAACAGTATTTGAACTGTGAAAATCTTCCATTTTAAGGATAATTGCAGTTCAGTCTGCAACTTTAACACTGGTCCTAGTGCCCATGCCCAGTCAAAATATGATTGGGCAAGTAACTCAATTGATTTTTCATTGCATTTGTGCTTACAATTTTCTATTTTTTATGTTCAGGCCAGTAACTTCTGAAGTCTAAATTCATAGACTAATTGCTGCATATTGATTATTGCATGCATGCATGAACATTTTCTCTCCATTTTTAGGCTAAAGATGAAAAAGGAAGTGGAGATTCAAAGAAAACTGATGACGAAGAGGCCTCAGGATCAAGTGAAGATGTCTATATACCAAAATGTCGGTACTGGGATGAATGTTACAGGAAAGACCCAAGCCATTTAAAACAATTCAGACACCCTGGTGATGGAAGAAAAAGTACACGTCCCAAACCTGTAAAGAAACTAGAGGAAGGAGATCAAATAAACCTCACAGGAGGATATCGCCTCAAAAGAATGGGGAGTGATTATACATGCACGTAAGTTCATACTTTGGCATTCTATAATATCATGTAATATTACAACATTCTATAATATCATGTAATATTACAACATTCTATAATATCATGTAATATTACAACATTCTATAATATCATGTAATATTACAACATTCTATAATATCATGTAATATTACAACATTCTATAATATCATGTAATATTACAACATTCTATAATATCATGTAATATTACAACATTCTATAATATCATGTAATATTACAACATTCTATAATATCATGTAATATTACAACATTCTATAATATCATGTAATATTACAACATTCTATAATATCATGTAATATTACAACATTCTATAATATCATGTAATATTACAACATTTTTATCATCAAAACAAACAAAAACACTACTCCATATTCTTACTTACCTTAATACAGTAAAACCTGTCTAAGCCAAATACCTTTGGGGCTGAATAATTTGTTTGGCTTAGACAGGTGTTTGGTTTAGACAGGTTCAAATTACATAGACATTTAGTAGATGGGACTGTAAAGTGTGTCTGGTATATACAGGTTTTCGGTTTAATCAGGGTTCGGTTTAGACAGGTTTCACTGTATACAAAAACGTATATCAGGGAGAAATTGTTGTGTACTTCAGATAAAGGACAGCAATAAAAAAATCAATGCTCCTTTAAATTTTAATAAACAAAGCTTTCATGGATAATTTTTTTTATTTCTTTTCCTTTTCTAGATGTATTGGGTGGAAAATACAGAATAATCCAACAAATAAAAGGACATGCAAACATCTACGTGACCATCTTGGAGATACATTTGAGCAAGCAAGAATAGGCAATCTTCCAGTAGAAAAAAGGAAACCAGTAGAACCAAGTCAGAGATTCTCACATATAACAATAAGCCTGTTGCTGGCCCATAAATATGAAGCAAAGTGAGTCTAATGTTTTTACAATATTTACAAACCATAAGTTTCTATCAGGGGCTGTAGTGGTCGTTATCGTATGGTAGTTGTATTTACAACTACCTGTGTAATCAGTGTCTATCACCTCTAAAGTTGTAAGTTTGAACCCCGCTCAGGTGAGGTGTACTCGATACAACATTATGTGAGAAAGTTTGTCAGTGACTTGTTTTCACCAGGTATTCCGACTTCCTACACCAATAAAACTGATCACCACGATATAACTAAAATATTGTTGAAAGTGGTGTTAAACAACATAAAACCAAATTTAAGTTTCTAGCTGCTTTTAATACAGTGTCATAAATTAAGTCTGCATAGAAAAATGACAGTATGAAAGTTCCTAGCTCCTTGTGGAAAATTAAAAGAAAATGTTGTATAAATTAAATATGGCAAATTCAAGACTTATATACATATACCAGTATATACTTTAATAGAACAAGTATTTTCTATTTAACAGACCACATATATCAAGCCTTTCAATAAGGGACAGTACCAGGTACATTTACCTGCCTAAAATGGTATTTGGTACCTCCTGATTTTAAAGAGTGTTGTATAAGATATTCATGAAAATTATTCAAATTTTAGTCAAAAAGTACCGCCTGTAAATAGTGAAGTGCTGGTACACTTGAAAAGTATTGAAAGCTCTGATATATACAGGCATTATGAAAAACCATTGGAATTAAATAATAAAGTTTGCAATTAAGCTTTTCAAAAAATTATTCTTTGGAATGTGTTTAAAGCCAATTTTGTGTTTTTATCTCTAGAAATTGTAGCAACCCAGTAGGATGGTGGATCAGTGAAAAGTTAGACGGAGTCCGGGCGTTCTGGAATGGCAAGTAAGTGCATATCTATTCTTTTTTACCTGTAGGTAAATTTTTAATTACAGATTCAAATTATGCTGTAGAAAGCTTATCTCTGCTTATGCTACCGAACAAATAAATTAAAGTATCAAATATGAAATTTACAAAAATTCTGGTTAATTTAATCAGATTTTATCAAATATAATGTTCATTTCTTGTTTTATTTTTTAAGTTAAATAGCTATTTTGTTTATAGTTTAAAGCTAAAATTATGTACAAGTTTCATGATTTACATTAAAAAGTTATTTTATTTTTCAGATGCTTTTATTCAAGATTAGGAAATCCATTTTATGCACCAAAATGGTTTACAAAGGTATTTTTTCTAATTTCATTTATTTTCTACTATATTTTGTTGCAATTAAAAATACTAGCCAAGATAATTTAAATTTTTATCAAGAGATGCTCTTAAATGCATAACAAACTGCTAATGATATCAATGTGCAAAAAGAAGCTGTCATGGTCGTGATCGTATGGTAGCTGGATTTACAACTACCTATGCAATCAGTGCCCATCATCACTGAAATTGCGAGTTTGAATCCCGCTTAGACGGGGTGTACTCGATACAACATTGTGTGATAAAGTTTGTCAGTGACTTGCGATAGGTCAGTGGTTTTCTCCGAGTACTCTGGTTTCCTCTGCCCGATATAATTGAAATATTGTTGAAAGTGGCGTTAAGCACCATAAAAAATACTTTGTAAAACAAACATCAATACATTTGCCTTTTTTTCATTTCTAATTTAATAGGATCTACCTAAAGATTTCCACTTAGATGGTGAATTATTTGGAGGAAGAAAGAAATTTCAACAAACTATAAAAGTAGTAAAGAATGCAGAATGTGATGATTGGAAAAAAATAAAATATTGTGTAAGTTAAGCCATGACCAATACTAGTACCGGTATTTTTTTTCTTAGACCTATTATGTTAATTTAAGAAAATGATATGGGTAATGGTATTATATTTACCATATTTTTTACTTTGTCGGTAAATACATGATTTTCCTTCATTATCTGAATTATTTACACAATATTAAGTGGTTAAGATTTTAATTTAATTCTTTATTTATTTTATGAGGATTACATACAACCAGAGGCTACTAGTAGCTCTCCTTGAGTGGTTAAGATGATATAGAGGCAGACAATATTGTGAATATGTATCTATAATTTACTATTGAACAGAAAAATATTACCTTGTAAATGGGGAAAAATGTCAGTGTAGTACACATACACTTGTCTTGATCAACATATTTTTACTATCCACATGAATATATAGATATTATTGTGGAAAATAAAGATACGGTGATCGAGACAAGTGCCTGTGGACTGTTGTAGGAGTATTAAGTTAATCCCAGACTGGACTGCTAAACAAATTTCTGTTTTGTATGCATCAGATTTATTTTGTTCAATTTATCAAGTTTCACAACATTATATTTACAACACAAGAATCATCCTAAATATGTGTTGAAATTGATAAACTTACCAAATTCATGTTAAACTGCTTGGTATGCATCAAATTATTTTTAATTTAAATAGTTCTGTAGAGATGTTATCATACTCTCTTAAGTTATACTGGCACAAAACAAATTATTTTGAAATTTTGTGAGATACTGAGAGTTATCTCCCCTATTATGCATTGTTTTTATTTAAATAGGTATTTGATTCACCTGGTTTGGGAAAAGATCCATTTGAAAAGAGAATAAAAGCAGTCAAAGATTACTTTGATACCAACAAGTAAGAAATTTTAACATAGATATGAACTTAGATAGGAAGGATACAAATCCAGGATTGAAAAGATTTAGAAACTACATTATTAGTGATAAGAAAGTTCAACAGTGATCGTCAACAAAAATTCACCAATGTCAACAAAACACAACAATCATTCACCTCTCATCTCAACTCATTGAACATTAAAAAAGACCATGATATTTGGCATTGAAAATCCATACCCTCATGCATTTGATTGTGTTTAACGCCACTTTCAACAATACTTCAGTTATATCGTGGTGGTCAGTTTTACTTGAATGGAAGGTCAAAGATGAAAGAAAGGCTACATGACATGATGCCAAACAGGATATTGTTATATGTTAGTGTGTCATGAAAGAAAAAGAAAATAAAACAAAATGCTGCAAACATCTAATTTTATTATTTGGCTTTTCAATTTTTCAATTTTTCGCGTACCTGATGAAGGTTATTTCAGAAACACCCTGTGTGCACTCAATTTAATATCTACGTTTTTATTTAGTTAGATTGGGTGTGTCCTAACATTAATACTATTTTTTTCCTAGACCACAGTATGCAGAATTTGTGCACCACTATAAATGTACCAGTAAAGCACAGTTAGAGGACGACTTAAAGAAAATGATCAAGCTTGGAGGAGAGGGGCTAATGATTAGACAGCCTGGTTCACAATACGAAAGATGTAGATCAAAAACGCTATTGAAACTGAAGAAATTTTATGATGCAGAGGTATGCAGTTTATTTATCTTTGGTACCTTAAACATATTATTTTAATGTCGAAATATAAAATAATGGCAAATTGATAAAACACAAGTTTTAACTTATACAATCTGATTAAAATCAGCTGTTTGTTTGGCTCCGATTACTACGTACCATGCCGGCATAGTACGTAGTAATCGGAGCCAAACAAACAGCTGATTTTAATCAGATTGTAACTTATAAAGTCTTCTTCGACAGATGAAAATAAAATAAAAATATGCCATCATCCCATGTTTTGAAAGATCGGTTAGCAATTTGATTTAGAAAAAAAAAGTAGTTCTAAAAAAACTTAACAAGTAAACCAAAAGCCAGCTGAGGGATACTTCCTTTTTTTGTTCTTTAATTATTGTTTTGTATTTGTTCAGAAAAAAATTCTGAAATACCGGTAATTGTTCATGGGACATGTCATAATTATAAATACAAATGAATTTTTAACAATGTATTTGACTCTTATGCCGGTAAATAAATTATGAAATAATATGTTTATGAACATATGTCAATATGTGTACATGTACATGGTATGAATGTTTGACACATTATTTGTACTGTAGGCTGTTGTCATTGGTTACGAACCTGGAAAAGGTCGTTTCACAGGAGCAGTTGGAGCACTGAGATGTAAGATGGAGTGTGGAAAGGAATTCTCAGTGGGATCAGGGTAAATATCTATACTGTGATTTGAATGATAATGACAAAAGAGAAAAAAAAAACCCAGAATTTTTATGACATCTTTAAGGGATAAATAAATCTCAAATATTTCTATTTAAATTTTCATTCTATTACAAATATATGTAAATCAACGTTCCATGTAATTTCATGCAGAGTATGACTGTCTTTCAAATGTACACATGAGAGATTTATATTCAGACTACCATTTGTGTCAAATACACGTGCATGTAATTTGACCAAGGAAGCTCTTTTTATATGTGCTGCACTGTAAATGTCATTTGATTTTGAAGGTCATTAGTCTCATGAAAATGCAAGATGAAACAAAATCACGAACATATAATTCCTTTTACATTTTATTAATTTAATAGAATGACAGATAAAGACCACAGAAAGCCACCAAAGATCGGATCCATTATTACTTATAAATTCCAAGAATATACAAACTCAGGGAGTCCAAGATTTCCTACATATCTAGGTTTGTGTTGTTTTATTCTTGTCTGTTTGTATTTAATTTTATCGCCATTGTGTTGCTGCATAAAGATATGTTATTTGTTAAATCTGATCTTGCCAATGACAATTTTAACAAAATTCAAATCTATCTGGGGAGTCGTGGTCGTGATCGTATGGTAGTTGGATAGACAACTACCTATGCAATCAGTGCCTTTCACCACTAATGTTGTGAGTTTGAATCCCACTCACACGAGGTGTACTCGATACAAGATTATGTCATTAAGTTTGTCAGTGACTTGCAACAGGTCGGTAGTTTTTCGACAGGCACTTCGGTTTCCTCCACCAATAAAACTGACCGACACTATATAGATGAAATATTGTTGAAAGTGGTGTTAAACACCATAAACCAAACCTAAACCATTGTGTTGCTGTTTATAAATATGTTACTTGTTAAAGTTGATCTTGCCAATGAAATGTTTAACAGAATTCAAATCTATCTGTAATTTCTACAATAATAATAATTTGTTGTTACCAAATAAAAAAAAAAATCCAACCAATTAAATCTGTTAATACTATACTAAGTTTGATTTCCTCTATTTATCTTGTTCTAAATTGTAAGAACTGCAATCAGGAAAAATAATAATGCTACATAAGGGCTTTTCCATCTCAACATAATTCCCTCCAAAAAAGCAAGGCACTTTAAAATACTTTAAATGAGTGTAAATTGGTATTAAAGCAATATTTTCAAATAAATCTTAAACTATTTCTAGTATTGTAGGTCCATTTTAGTTTCATGTTGAATTTGGTGCTAAATATTTCCATTGAGTAAATGGTCATGAAGCAATATTAATACCAAATGTTTTATTTGAAAGTGAATACAGTGTAGATTTAGCAGTTTTTATTATTCTTATTATCATTATTACCAGAAATTAAGCATTTATTGCATTATTCTGTTTATGAAAATACGATACAAAACTTTCTCTTAATTTTTAGGAGTGAGAATTGATGCTACAGAACCTAAAGATGCTGAGTTACCAGAGTTACCTGCAGATATATAGTTAATACTGTACGCCAAACAACAAAAAGCAGCAAATTTGACAATCATGTGGATTAAGAGTTATCTCCCATAGATTTCCCATAGATTGTAAACTAAAATGACCAGGGTTATATCCCCTTCTCATGCTAATTTTAGTCTAAATGCAAAAAAAGGTGGATAATAAGAATAGAAGACAATGATTTAAAATTTTAATACATATCATTTGTGACAATGAAGAAAGTGTGCAATTTTTAGATTTAAAATCATTTACTTCAAGAATAGTAGAAAAGTGCCATAGCAAAATGAAATTTGCATAATATTTAGTTTTATATTGTTGGTTTGAAGATTTATAATGTTTTTTTTTTATAATTGTTGTTGAGTCTTAGAATCAGTATGGTAAATAATACATTTGCTTTAAGAATTTGAAAAAAAGTACTTGTTAATGTCTTCAACTATAATGATCATGACATCAAAATCAACCTCTTTATTTGTAGAAATAACAGATTTTGATTAGATTTTTTATGTGTTTTTTATAATTGTTGTTGAGTCTTAGAATCAGTATGGTAAATAATACAATTTCCTTTAGGAATTTGACAAAAGTACTTTGTTAATGTCTTCAACTATAACAATCATGACATCTAAATCAACCTCTTTGTAGAAAGAACAGATTTTGATTTCCTCAGACTGCAGTGATTTTTTTCACACTGATTATGATAATTTTTTATATTAACATTGCCTTTGACAAAGAAGGATTTGAAGAGTTGACAATATTATGCAGTTCTAAAGATTTATAGTTTCCAACAGTTTGGACTTTTTGACCATTTCACCATGTTCACAGTACTGTTTTCTTAATCTATATGAATTCCATATTATGAAAAGTTAAATTGTTATTTATACATGCAAAATTGTTAGATCTTTTTGTGATATCTTTGTTTTTTGTAGTTTTCTAGAATTTCAGTGCAATGTCTAGTTTTAATCCACTTATTTATAGATTTTTAACATTTTTTATATTTTAACAATTTTATATTTATTTATGGAAAACTTTTTAACCTATTTCTGTGATACTCCTTTATGTAATATTTATTGAATCAGCTTTGTTATAGATAATAAAATATAATAATAAAATTGTCCGAAAATTTGAATCTTGTCTTTCCAGAATCCTAGAATCAAACTTTTTTACGAAGATTTATGAGATTTTCTTAAATTGCTAACCTTGTAATGCTTACTTTTAAGCGTATGGTTAAGAAAAGTTTGAAGATACCAAAGGGATATCCAGAATCCTTAAATAATAAAAGGACAGGCAATACAATGGCCAAACAAAATTCTTAAATTGCCAGCCTCTTAGCACTACATTGGCAAATACGAAAAAGGACAATCAATTACATCCCAAAATTCTTCTATGCTACTAGCATTTGTAGATACAATAGTCCCTCTGTTGTAAGACTACTCCTTCTACAATGAAAAAGTGGCCTTATAAGTGGAGTGGTCTCTCTCGAGGGGGACAATATAATACTATTTTATTATATCAGTTCATCTGAAATCTGGCTGGATAAGAGGTGCCCTTGTAAGAAGGGGGGGACTGTAACATACTATTTTCCAGTGGTGTTCTCCCATTACTCTAATTATATATCTGTGATATTGTTAAGTGTTAATAAAACACACATAATCTTAACATAGCTCTTTAAAAGTCTTCTTCTCTACATCTATTGAACTATTTTAGGGTTGAGGTTATGGTATTTAACACCACTTTAATAATATTTCAGCTATTTCGTGGCTGTAAGTTTTAATGGTGTAGTATTTATTTATTTCTAGTATTGTCCTTTGTTCCACTTAGCAGTTTTGGTTAAAGTGGTAAAATGGATATCAGATTGGAAATAAATTTGGATTTTTTTTATGTTTTTCAATAGATGAATCCTTTATGACAATTGCCTTAATTGGACCTGTGTTGCCTGAGCAGTTTGTTTCAATATGAAATAATATTTTTATCTGATTTATTATCTATAAACATGTTATGGTGCTGATTTACTGCTCACCTGAGGTTAAACAATAATCGATCGACATGTTCCCACTCGAGGCATAATGGATTCTGAAGATAGGTTTATGTCGATGTCATACCGTCATCTATTACTATTTAACATCCTAATTTCAATCTAGAAATAAGACTGAAATATAAATAAAATCTAGCAAAAGCCATTCTGTCTGCAGTAAGGGATAACTTTTTTGATTTGTTGAAATATTAAAATCTCCTCTCAAACCTTTGGATCATTTGAATTATGCTTTAAATGAATGATCTGTTGATGGTTCTCAAACACATTTCTAATATCTTCAATCATCCAATATAGATGCAAGATGGAGAGTAAACTAAAATGTATACATTGTATGTACATGTATCATTTATCACATATCATGGGAAGAGCAAGTTACAACTGGATGAGATGATGATGTCCATTTCTACTAGATCAACACGCTTAGCTGATTTTTTATTGTGCTAGTTCACTGAAACAGTAGATCACTGGTAGACATGTCGCTCCACTCGGACACATAATCCTGATTCCAAGCAAACCATTCTTTGCTCTTACTTATTCATGCTGTAGAAGCAACAAATACCAATCTACCACACTCGAGGGGAGCTAGCTGAGGAACCGTAGCCCTTATGGTCCATGGCCAGTTTTCTAATATTTGTGGACAATATCAGAAAACTGGCCAAGGACCATAAGGGCTACGGTTCCGCAGCTAGAAGGGAGCATGCTCTAACATAACACCACCAATGCATTTCATAATGCAATTAAATGTACTTGTAAGACAAAAATATTGATAGTGGTATTAATTAATCAAGATATACC
The DNA here is from genome assembly GCA_963680875.1 of Bathymodiolus brooksi. NCBI lineage: Eukaryota > Metazoa > Mollusca > Bivalvia > Mytilida > Modiolidae > Bathymodiolus > Bathymodiolus brooksi. The sequence continues at coordinate 39,552,308 of OY804578.1, read as the reverse complement.
AGGATACACTACTATCATGTATTAAGAGTAAAATTTAACATATTCTTCAGTAGCAAAACTTCCTCATTTCAGTAGTTCTGGCAGTAAAATTTACAACAATTCATGTAGTTCATAAGGACTAGTTATAACTTTACTTTGGACATTCCTACTTGCCTTTGTATAGGCCTAGGACTAGTGAACAACAGGAAATGTTCATGCAAGACTTTCGAGTGCTAGCAACATTTTTTTTCAGTGGTCCCTTATTTCAAAAACATTTGAGAACCAGTTACCTCCTTTTCAGCTGTGCATTTGTCATTTTAAGCAGTAAGAAACATTTCTTTATACACAAATGTGTTGCTGTATGAAAAGAACCCATGAAAGTGGGATTACAGTATATTTTAAAATTTCATTATCATACGGGCGTATTATGCACCATACGAGCATGAAATGCCCATATAGACTTATAACTCCTTAAACAACGTAAGTGTAACACCTCAATGTATATATATATTCCTAAGTTTAGCATTTCTAATAATCTGGTAAGGTTTGGAGAAAACCAGTCAATCCAAACTTGAGCAAGCATGGAAAACGTTTATGACAGATTTTATTTCATAGCCCATAGGATAAAGTCCCATAACTCTGACTAACTAATATGAAAATTGTTAAAAAGTATGCAGATCCTCATATTGCCATTTCTAATGGTATAGTGAAGTTTGAACAATATTGGTCAAGGTAAAATGGAGACTACCATTCCCAATAATCAAGTAAACTGTAAAGTTTGAAAAAAATAAGTCAAGGCAAAGTAGAGTTGGTACTGTATGCATTTATGACGGACGGAGAGCATTATACATGTATTATAATATATCCTGTCTAAAGACAGACATATAGTAAAACGTATAATCATGATAATAACTGCTCCAAATCATTGTGAGGGCCCAGGTGGCTCAATGAGTTAGGTAATTGGATTACCTAACAACTCATGCAAGCCTATCACCAATACGGCGTGGGTTCGCACCCGGCTTTGTAAATTACAAAACAGGGTGCACTCGACTTGCAACCACAAGTGATAAAGTTTACCAGTTGCTTGCCCATGGTCAGTGGTTCTCTCCGGGTACTCCGGTTTCTTCCACCACTAAAACTGGTCACCATGATATAGCTGAAATATTGCTGAAAGTGGCGTTAAAACACAAAAAATCAAATAAAAAAACCCAAATCAAATCATTGTGTGGTCGTGATCTTATGGTAGTTGGATTTACAACTACCTAATATGCAATCAAAGCCTATCACCACTAAAGTTGGAGTTCAATTCCGATTCATGGTGAGGTGTATTCAATACAACATTCTGTGGTAAAGTTTGTCAATGACTTGCGACAGATCAGTGGTTTTCTCCGGTTTTCTCCAACAATAAAACTGACCATCACGACATAACTGAAATATTGTCGAAAGTGGCGTTAAACACCATAACCCTAAGTTGAATCTAACCCAAATCATTTCTCCTCCACCAATTACACTGAGTGACCACCACGATATAACTTAAATATTGTTGAAAGTGGCATTAAGCACCATAACCCTAACCCCCAGGGCTCACCAAACCAGGCGAAGTGGGCGACTTCTTCGTCTTGGTTTCAATAAAAATCACCCAATTTCTGTCAAAAGGCGAAGTTTTAGTCGCCCTGTCAGTCTTTTTTTCACCAATAATCATAATTTTTCTTCAATATTCACATAAAAGGAGTTCCCATGTTCCTGAAATTTGACCCATACAGGGTTTGATGTTCAATATTTTATTCCAAACTCGTTAATTGCATCCTTTTAAAGATCACTGTGCAGCACATTCGTTTTGTGAAAGATACGGGAACATGCGATAGTGGGAAAAGAAACGTTAAAATTTGGATTGATTTTCGGAATTCTCCCAGCTTTTCCCTCACTTCGCCCTTAAGTCAAGAGAGAGAGAAGTCAAGTCGCCCTGTTTTTACTATGTGTGGTGAGCCCTGTAACCCCCAAATTATTTCAGCACATAAAACATACGTAATCTTGGTTATAAGTCAAAAACATTTCATATATAGGAATGATAGTAATATAGTACAAGAAAATTGCACAAATTTGAGTAAAAGTATTAAAAAAAAAGTCTAATCTTTATGTTGTACTCTGTCTAATGCTATATAATAGGCTGTTTTATCATTAATGTCATGCCATCCTATTGGTCCAACTTCACAATCGGCACATACTAAATATTTTATATCGTTCACTGTATTACTAAATCCTACGTTTTCAAATGTAAACATATCTCCAACCTTCCAAAACTCTGTCAGTGTCTCCCCAGTTGTATCTATTCCTTCTTTCTTTTTCTTCATGTGAGGTAGAAACAACTGTTAAAGAAAAAAACATTTTTATGTAAAATTTGTGAAATTATGGTAACAAATGTAGAAAATTAATCCAATTCTTAAATCAGAATATCGTGGCATTCAGTGTTATTAGTAGAGTAAAAGAGAAGACAAGACGATACATCGAAGCATGTCAAACCATGTCATGATATAGGTTTGCTTATCAGTAACCATACATGTATATATTTGGTCTATGCAGCACTAGTACATCAAGTTACTAGAACTTGCTCTCATTAAGTCTGTTCAATTTGCATCAACTTTTCATGTACCATGATATGAATACGGAAAAATCACTATAGCAATAAAATATTGACATTGAGAAACAATAGCAAATAACGTTATGATATTGATCACAAGATAAACTTTTTGAGGGAACCAGCAATGACGGACAATTCAGAGTGAATATTGGTTATTTGATTTATTGTTATGTAGTGAATATTGGATTAAATGGGATGTAGACACTGTATAAATATCAGATTAGTCCGAGATTCCTCTGCCGTCCGACGGCTTTTTTTTCGACTTGCTGGAGCCGTGGGACGTCAGAGAGCTCTACATACGAAAAACAGCGGTTTGCCCATGCAACTCTGCCTTGGCACATTTCCACGTTTCGTGGCTATCAGATTTTATTTTCTATTCAAAACCCTTATATAAATCGGATGGCAGAGGAATCTCAGACTAATATAAGATTAGTCTGAGATTCCTCTGTCGTTTAATGGCTTTTATGGAGTTGCTGTAGCCGTTGAACGTCAGAGGGCAATATATACGGATTACAGCGGATTTGCCTCTCCAGCTCTGGGTCGGCACATTTCCACGTTTCGTGGCTATCAGATTTTATTTTCTATCATAAACCCTTATATAAATTGCTTCACCAATCATTTTTCTATTCATTCATAACCATCTTACCCTCAGAAAGTGGTGTTACACTCCATTACAGCACGATTTTGCCTTAGATCCTATTATTCCGCCATTTGACTTCCATTTTCGAATCTACAAACGTGATCTTGCGATACTAACTGAATGATAACAGTAACGCATTGCATGATGGGAGCTACTTAATTCAGCGCACCAAATTATTTGAGCATTATTTGCATACGTAAACAACATTCAAATTATATGGAAGACCATACATTTAAGCGTATTCTGCAGGACAAACAGTCCATCTATAGATCAAAGCAGAGCAGAAGGAAATAATACAGAATGTGTTGGAAAGAAAAGATTCAATGGCAGAGTGTTGCCAATGGGCTTCGGAAAGAGCATGTGTTACGTCCCCCTTTTTTGGACAAGGTACTACATCATTTTTTTTTTCTTATGGTTATCTGTAATTCACTATTGCTGTTAAAATCGTTACCAATCAATATAATCAACTGTATTAAATTTTATGTTAATTGTTCTGCCTTAACAGGCGTGCATGATTGGCAATACAAATATTTGTTTGTTTGTTTATATGCAAATCATCTCCCATGATACATTGCGGTAATCGTGGTATTCTCGTAGTCACGTGACAAATGTTTGAAAAATGGAAGACAATTGGCGGAATCATAGGATCTAAGGCAAAATCGTGCTGTAATGGAGTGTAGCACCACTTTCTGAGGGTAAGATGGTTATGAATGAATAGAAAAATGATTGGTGAAGCGATTTATATAAGGGTTTCTGATAGAAAATAAAATCTGATAACCACGAAACGTGGAAATGTGCTGACCCAGAGTTGGAGAAGCAAATCCGCTGTTTTCCTTATGTATTGTGCTCTGACGTTCAACGGCTACAGCAACTCCATAAAAGCCGTTAAACGACAGAGGAATCTCGGACTAATATAAGATGTGCTTGGTCTAACTCATTTTATTAGAATGCACCCGAGTAAGATTTTGATTTCCAAGAATATAATTATTGGGGACTGTGACAATATTTGACGGGGGTACACACTACACAGCAAAATATAACTCTTAGAAACAAATCTCAACAAGATTAATAAAATTAAGCCTTAAGGTACGAATTGATAAAGGTTCGAGTTGTTCTGTAGACTGTTCTCAACTTCTCATGTTTAATTATGCATTTAATACCTCTGATGTGACATAGATTGCACTGTTAGGTAGTAAAACTACAGATGAACACCTTTCACAATATATTTTGGTCCTATTCTTCCCATTTTCAGTTAAATTATTTGATTGAGATACTGCCGGATTTGTGGTCTCTGACTCTGCCATTATGTATTTTATAAATTCAGTCTTCTGTCTCCCGACCAATTTAAACTAATGAACAATTGTATATCAAAATGAAAAAGAAACGATTACATTCCCTTGCATGTATCTATGAAATAAAAATATAAAGAAAAAATTTATCATGGTAAAACTGTTTAAATTAAATTGGATGTCAAAGTCGGGGCTGCAGATATTATTTTATGTATTTTGATAGCGTCATTAAAATGTTTTAAAAGATATCCAAATATCAGTTAAGATTAAGGAAATTGTTGACATTGAACATTGAAAAAGAAAAAAACCCTTTTTATTCGCAGGCCTCATAGTGAAGATCAGACCAAACCATACAGGCACCCAAAGCATCAATCTGTTGACCATTGTTCTATAAATTTGCAAAGTATAGTATATTTGGTACCTAGTCAAATCGCCCCCGTCAATATCGTCCCCCACATTTATCAAAATCGCCCAACATTTAAAAAAATAATAATGATAGTTATTATTATTAATATGAAACCGGCATGGCCATGAAAGCTCGCGCATCTGAAAATTATCTGGCAATTTCACGCTTATCCAGTGCATCAAAAAGTGTCGAGATTTTTTGGGCCGAGATATATTGGGGACGGCTTTTTTTTAGGGCCGAATCTAGTCTCATTCAATCGAGCTGTCGTTCCTTTATTGGAGTTATCGTTCCTTGCGAAATCTCAAAAGTTAACTTCCGCGTAGAAACAAAATTTCTTGTCAGCATGTCAGAAGAGATTTAATAAATTAAAAAATATCAATATAAGTAAAACAAGCTAACAAAATGACTTTTATTACACACGGGTTCCGGGTTTCAGTGGTATCGGACGTACGAGAGAGGGTACAAGACTTCAGGATCACCTTTGCGCTTTATGTTAAGAAGATCTTCATTAGTTGAGTGTGTTAGTGTGTTACACGAAACCGGTGTTTACAAAGCGTCAATTTTTTTTTTTATTCATCAGTATCTGCATCCATGTTTGTCAAAAAATCCTAAGTACACATTTTATACCATAAAGAACTCACTAACGCTCGCATATTAGTTTTCACAACGAAAAAATTACAGTACATGTAATCGGAAAATAAAGAATTGAATAATAAAAAGTATGTCTGTAATAATTAATGTCTTCTTTTAATCAAGCATTTCTTTTTAAAGTATAGATGCACTGTTTGTGTAATAATTAATTAGCTGTCTGATTAGTTTTTGTTTTGTTTTGTTGTTCCAATCGGAAACACATCAAGGAGACCCAAGCCAATGATACATATTCTTGATATTACATATACAGTACATGTATTTCCCCCCCAGAAATCTCCAATAAGAACAAGTGCGACCCGAGAAGTGATCAATAGATATGCTAGTCATAGCATCATAAGACTTTCGTTTATACTACATGTACATACATTGTACAATGTATATGCAATGTATAGCAACTGAAAGGAACATGTAAATAGTTTTGCTTCGAAAATTTCTCATAATCATGGCACAGACACAAGACAGCCAAGCCAAGCCCTTCATCGAAAATAAGAAATGCCTTTAAATGGCAAGAATAAGCTAATTTTAGACTGGAATTAGTTTAATTTTAACTTCAAAACAGATGTTAACTTTTGACTTATTATGTAAAATTTAGAAGTCAACTTAAACAGCAGACAAATGATTGCAGTCTCTTGAGAGCCACTGGTTAATGGTAGAGTTTCTTAAATAGATCAAATATCTTGGATAATTGTTGTTAAATGTACATGTAAGATCCTATAGGGGGGTGGGGGGAACCAATTTCTTAGTATAGACACAGCAAAGCTTATTTCCATCAACAAAATAAAATGTGATGGGGGTAGAGGGTCAAAATGATGTACCAGTAGTTTATGTCAAAATCATGTAAGTTGGTACAGCAAATACATATGTATTGCTAATTTTACAACAGTCCTTGAAATGAAAATTTGAATTTACTGGTCTAAATCAAATTCTTGAATTTATTTTATATACATCTAAATAAAAACTGTAAAATTTACTGGTCCGAACAAAGTTTTACTGGTCTTGGGTCGGAGGAACGGTGCTCATCGTGAGGACTGTTACAGTATTTTGGTATAAGAAAGATTTCACAGTCTAAACATTCTAATTGTAATGTATTATATATTTCAGAGCAAATAATGTCTGCTTTTTCTAACAAGTTTGTGTCTCAGTCAGAAGTTGATGAAAAAAGGAAACAGAGGCAGGAAGAATGGGAACAGAAGCGTAAACCAGATGATCCAGTTGGTGAGTAGCTTAGAATTAATTACCTCTTTTTGTTTCTGTGAAACAAGGCTGTGTTAAGCAAGTTCTTGTGCATACAATGCTAGTTTTATGTTTTTTGTGCATTAATTTATTGTAAAAGCCAGTTTTTATATTTACTCACTTGATACAGTATACAGTACTCGATTTTCTCCTTTATATTTGATTTGTGTCAAAACATGATCCATCCATACGGCCATCCTAGATAGGACTACCTTTTACCCACATGATTTAACTTTGTAAAAACATTTTGTCATGAATACATATAAGTAGCTAAAATGCTGCTCAGTTGATGTTAAAAAAGATCTGTACCAGTAATTAGATTGTAAAAAGTATCAAACATCATAGACATGTGCATTTGTACATAATTAATGCTTTCTAAAAATTTCCTTCCTTGCAATTTGTTTGGCATTTTTTACCCCTTCACTCTCACAATGCTCAATTAACAAACAAACAAACATTTTAAAGAAAAGCCTGTTAGGAATATGCTCTTAGGGACCAACCATTTAACTTATAAGGGAGGAGGCTAGGGTGCTATGTTTACATAAACAAAAATCAGATTCTTTTTTTTACATGAAATTTTTTCAAATTTCTTGTTGAAAAATGCAGGGATCAATCATAATGAACTGATAATGTGTATTTTATATTGCATTTATAATTTATATGGTACTCTTTCCAATCAAATATACTTGTTTTGTAGAATGTCCTGAGGAAGTTATTGATAACAGGTCTTTGTATGACAAACTCCAGGAACAGAAGCTAAAAAAGGACGAGGAGTATGAGGAACAGCACAAACTCAGTAAGAATTCATTCCTACTTCAAAACTTCAAACTCAATGTGACATGAAGTGTTCGGGTGCATCTTATGATGTAATGGTGAAATGTTGATAACATGTATGTACACTGTAATAATCAAAGGTGGAAAACAAATACAGGAGATTTTATTTGATTAAAAAATACTGTACATGTATCATGCAATAATTTGATGTATGCACACTTAAAAATAATGAAAATTATTTTCATATGGCAACCCATACTCTTTATATTTTTGAAAATTATTGAGACAAAAAACATCCTGTATTTCCTATTGGATGTGCATGCAACATTTTTAACTGGCCTGGTCAAAAGCCAAGTGAGGTTTTAGTAGCCCTTGACGTCCGATGACCAACCATCTATATGTGTGTCGTCCATAACTTTTTCACTGTAGCACATGGACATTTTAATTTATCATTGATATATGCTGCAATGGGGAAATATAAGAACCAGTAATGGACATTTTTTTAATTCGTAGGAATCGTCATTTGATACACAGATTCAAGATTGCACAAATTAAGACCCACGGAGCTCCAAAGTTTTTCATAGACTGCTATAGGATTTTTTCTTTTTAAACCTTCCTAAATGCAACAGAGATGCACAACCCAGGTTACTTTATTACTCTATGACTATACTGTTGCTGTTTCTTACTGTTCGCTCTGCAGTAATCAGCAGTACCAGGAGACGCAAGTCACTGACAAACTTTATCACATAATGTTGTATCGAGTACATCAAGACTGCCATGAGCGAGATTCAAACTCTCAACATTAGTGGTGATAGGCACTGATTGCATAGGTAGTTGTAAATCCAACTACCATACGATCACGACCATGACAGCCCCAAAATGTTGTTGCACTTCTCCAATATAAAGATATGTTGTTTAAACATTTACATTCGATTTGGTTATGAAGGAAATCATGCAATAATATTTGATGATGATTTTTTTTATCAGAAAATAGTGTTAAAGGTTTGAATGAAGATGAAGCTCAGTTCCTGGAGTTTGTTTCTAACAAACAGATTGAAATCAACAAGGCCAGATCTGAGGAAGAAAAATCTATTTTTAAAGAATTGAAGGTTAGATAATTTAACTTAGTGCAGCTTTTCAGTACTGATTAAGATTAAATGTACTGGGTTATTAAGCAGGCATTATCATCTATTATTTTTCATATATGCAATAATGGAAGACCACATCGGTGGTGTAATGATTTACATACTCGTCTCAAGTGTTATAGATAATGCGTTGTGTGAGGCCTGGTGTGATCAAACCAAAGATCTTGATATTTGTATTTGCTGATTCTTTGCTAATTAGATATGAACAACTAGTATGAAGGAGCAATAGCAAAAAACTGGTTTGTCTCAGAATCAGGATTTGTGTCAGAGTGGTGCAACATGTCTACCTGCAAACTGTTGTTTCATTGAGTTGCTCTATAAGAATCCAAGTAAGCATGTTGATCTAGTACAAAGCAGACATCATCTGATCAGCATCTCATTGAAAAGTAATGTGTTCTTGTCATGATATAGTTGAACAATTGCTCACTGGGTGTTAAACAACAATCACCTCTCATAATATTACGTGGTAACTCTACTGAATACGACAGTGTAAGGAAATTTCTATAGAAGACAGCTGTATTTAAATAAACAATTTAAATTGCCTGTACAATTATACAAATCATGAAATTTCGTTTGTTTATTAATTCAGGAGACTAAAATTGACCTATCAAATTTACTGGTTTCCAATAGGCTGATTACTCTTGCCATGCACCGATCTAACTAATTATAGATATTTGTTAATAGATCTTTTCATGTTTTATTTGGTGATTCATTAACATCTACTGACAGATATTCAACTATTATTAGCTGACGTAGACCAAATTTACATGAGCCCATGATGAGGTATTGCCTCCATTTGTTCTTCTGTCAATTTGTTTATATTTAGATTCTCATGTAAGATTTATTTTGTAATATTTATAATTTGCAAATTTATATTTACAGGAATCGTCCGTCTCAAGACTAGAACCTTCTACATCACATGAGAATAAACCCATCAAAGTTACTACTGCTACACAAGGAAAAAAAAAATCACAGACAGCACTTTTAGCTGGAGCAGTGAAGAGGAAAGGGTATACAATTTTTTTTTTTATTTATAATTTTAATATTTTTCGTATAACTACTCTTGTATTCAGAATATCGAAAATGAATCATGAGTGACTGAACAATGCAGTAGTTGAAGCTTAAAATTTTTTCAAATCATAAGATTTAAGCTCATATATCGTCAAATATTTTGACTGGTTACTAGAATACAACATACATTGTTAAACATTCTCTGTGAATATACCAACTTTATTTGATATTTGAAGTAATCTTTCAAAGAACCACAATGGAAATGTAATGGTTAGCATATGCTTGTCTCAAGTGTGGTAAGTTTGAGTCTTTGTCGGGTCAAACCAAAAACTGAAATTTGTAATTGTTGCTTCTCTGTTAATACAGCACGAAGTATTTAGGTGCAAGAGCAAATACTGATTGGCTCTGAATCAGGATAATGTGTCCAAGTGGAATGACATGTCTATCCACAGACTGTTGTTTCAGTGAGCTAGCACTATAAAAATCCAACTAAGTGTGATGGTCAAGTACAAATCAGACTTCATCATTATCAACTCATCAAATGATATTTATTCTCGCCATGATATAGCTGAAAGATTGCTCATTTGGCATTTTAACAACAATCACTCAAGTTTAACAGTCAAAGTTTTGCATTACTTTTATTTACCCAATATTCTTGTGTGGTACTGTAGCTCATACTAGTTTTCATTAAAAGAACCAGTAGTTCGAATTTACAAATTGTTTCATGTGTAGACCACCCTCCGAAAATATGCTCTTATCATACCTCTTCCTTTCTATGAAAATTCCAAAACGAATTTGTGATAAAAAAAATTTTTTGAAGACAATAGTATTGTATTAGAAATGTTGACTTTCATATTTTAGAACTGGGGATGGAGAAGACTGTAAGAAAAGGAAAGTCAGTGAAGGTACTGTTCTCAATTAATTGTTAGCAAATATTGCACTCTGTACACTGATGTTGTTATAACATATTAAGACACATCATATAATACAATATTTCTGATAATTGTTCAGTTATTCAGAACTACAATGCATTGTGGTACACACAACAATTAGTAAGCATAAAACCTACAAATTTTTTTATGGAAAAAATGAAGTGAAATACTATTTCCTGTGTACATACTAGACACAAATGAGGTGAAATCACTATTTGAAATCCAAAATATTATGAAAAGAAAGTTTTCAACTGTGATGGTCATCAATTCCACCAATATCAACAAAACGAACAATCACCTCTCATCTTAACTCACTGTACACAAAATAAACCCATGACATATGACGTTGGAAATCCAGGTCATGCATTTGTTATGTTATAATACTTATAAATATTGGAATTTTTATACAAAAATAAAAGTTCTCAGCGACATCTTTTTTTTTCAAGCAGAAATTACCTGATTGCTGACAATTCCACATAACTTTGTAAGTGCTGTTCCTAAACTTGATTTTTACCTCATTTTCGGCTTTTTCTTCCATATAAACTTGCATCCACAATTTTACATTTTATCTTCTTAAAAGTGTCGAGATAAATTTGGATAAATTGTTGAATTTTCCTTCGATTCTATAATTAAACTTACGTACATGTACTTAATTTTTTTTATAGAGAAAAGTCAAGATGACAGTAGTGAAAGTTCTGATTCCTCAGCAGTCCAGAAATTACTGAACCAACAACCAAAAATCATAGGGGTTTTACCAGGATTAGGTGCATATGATAATGACACTAGTGATTCAGAAACATCTAGCAGTGACTCAGATTGTGATTTCAAACTTGTGCATAGGAAAATCAAAATTCATATTGAACAACAGTGAAAATTAATTTTGCATCAACCTATCATTTTAAAAGTTAGTTACTATTAGAGAAAATGTTATGTTATAATAAATTATTTAACTGGCAAATTTATTCAATGCAAGTAATGTTTTATATATTATCGTTATGCAATGGCTTATTTCTTTCAGACATAGATATCCTTAGATAGTTTTGGAGATTTTTTCCCCTGCTCTTTCATATATAAATTTGGTTTTCCCATTTGAGTGTGGTAGTTGTGGGTTCGATCACTGGTCGGGTCAAACCAAAAACTATAAAATTGGTATCTGTTGCTTCTCTGCAAAGCACACAGCATTAGGGGGCAAGAACAAAGATTGATTGACTCAGATTCAGGATACTGTGTTGGGGTGGAGTGACCTAACTGTAGACTATTGCTTGAGTGAGCTAGCACTATTTAAATCCAACTATGTGAGTTGGTCAAGTACAAATAGACATTATCATCATCTCATCAAAAAGTAATTTGTTCTGCCTATGATATATAGCCCAAAAATTGCTCATTATGCATTTATAAACAACACAATTCCCAGTGATGAAGTTATACAACAAAATATGTATCTGATGATCTAAATTAACATTGGTATCATTGAAACAATGTCTATCAATATTTAGGGGGCCGTTGTGATCGTATGGTAGTTGGATTTACAACTACATGTGCAATCACTGAATCAGTGCGTATCATCACTAAAATTGTGAGTTCGAACTCTGTTCATGGAGAGGTGTACTCGATACAACATTATGTGATACAGTTTGTCAGCGACTGTGACAGGTCGGTGGTTTTCTCCGTTTCCTCCATTAATAAAACTGATCGCCAAGATATAACTGAAATATTGTTGAAAGTGGCATTAAACACTATAAAAAAATTATATTGGTAGCATTGTTTTTCTTGTCGGTTCACTCTTTGTACAACCACAAAATGTTTGCGGCCCTATTATGGTATGTGTCTGTCCTTGAGGAACGTCTGTAAACACAATGGCTTCCATGCAATAAGTTTTGTTCTAGTTGATCGATCCTAAGAATTGATTTTGGCGATTCTAGCACAACATGTTTCCAAACTGGATGCCCAAGATGCCAACAGGTGCATTTTCTGTAAGTGGGGCTTTTATTTTTGAACCAGTAACTAAAGCATTTTGATTAGTTGACTTTTTAAAAATCTTCTCAGAAATCACTTGGAAGATTAAATTGTGATGTTGTTAAAATATTCCTTACATGGTTCTCCATTAGTATTAAGTTTTTGGTGTCTATCAAAAATCAAAAATGGACACCACCACCACAGAACATATTGTACCCTATGGAAAATATATACACTTAGAAACTGTCTGACATATTTTAATCAAATTATGCACAAATGATACTATGGTATATACGTAAAGCTCTACCAAACTTGTAATTTTGATGCCGATCTGAAATCCGAGATAACTGCCAACATGCAACATGGAACCCTATGGAAAATATGTGTACATACATGTACAGAAATCTTCTCGGAATCAATTTTGAAGATTGAATTGCAGAAATGTTCCTTAAACGGTTATCTTGTTATTTTCTGGTTTTTATGCATATATCGAAGATCAAAGATGGCCACCACCGCAGAACTTAGTTAAACATAAAACTCTATGGGAAAGACATGCAAATACCATCTTCTCAGAAAACATTCCACAAATGTAATCCAAATTGTACACTAAATTACAAATTTGTGTTTTTGGTGAATTCCAAGATGGCTGCCACCACGGAATATAATCCTATAAGGAAATGCATAAAAAACCTTTTTGTCATTAACCGTTTCACACATTTAAACCAATTCATCCACAAGAATAGTTTGAAGATGTCAAAATGGTAATCAGTAGTCGTTAATAGAAGAACAGACAAATCAAAGGCCAACAGAAGAAAGATGGTCCAAAGATGAATATTGGTCCTCAAAACACTTACAGGCCAAGGGAGATAAAATTATAAGCACTCAAATAGTTTCAATTAAAAATAAATGAAAAATCACTTTTTCAAATTTTTACTTCATAAAGATTTTTCCTGTCACACATATTTAACATAAATATTTTACAGTTGAATTTAGTTATTAACTAGTGGTATGTATATCTAATTATCTAGATCAGGTTTGCCATATTTTTCATGCCATCTTTCTACGAATTCTCTTTTTCTTATATCACGTCGCGCAAAATAATCTGGATACAATGCTTTCTCTGAAGGGTGCCATAAGTCAAGTACCTGTAAAAAAATCAAATTATATACATGCATTAGAAGAATTGTATCGCCCGAATAAGAAAAAATGAGAGAAAATTTTTAAAGCAAAGCCAATAATGGCAATATACATTTTCAAAATAGGAAATTTTAACAAATGTATCCAATTATAGAATATTTAACATTTTGACACCATCAATATTGTTAAAAAGAATCAGAAAGAGATAGTGAAAAAGTGCTTTAAGGCCAAGAAAAAAAATACATACTCTAAAATATTAGGGTCGGTAGGTAGGAAAAAGATTTTATTTTTTAAAATATTTTTAGCTAGGTTCTACAAGGGACACATTCTGACTTTAATAGTGCTTATTCAAAAATGGTCAAAAAACTTTAGGGTAGGCACAAAAAATTAGGGTCGGTAGGGTTAGCAGAAACACATGTAATTTTTTTTGGCCTAATTATTCTATTGTTTACAAATGTTTTTTTCTTTCAAAAACATTTGTAGGAACTAAAATGTCAATATCTACAGTTTAACAAACATGTATATATTTTCCAGTATACTTACGGCATCAGGTACTGGTGGTAATCTGTCGTATGCAGGGCCACCAGGTGATTCAGGAACTGTAAATAGAAAAAAACACACTCTCAGTTTAAACTATTTGACATTACTGGTAAATAACAAATTATACAACTGTCTCATCGCAATGAAATAACCAGTACTGTATTTTACTGCAAATTAGATTATGTAGCTGCTTCCAGGGCACCTGATTTCATCCCTGGATTTTAGTGGGGTTCATGTTGCTCAATCTTCAGTTTTCTATGTAGCATTTTGTAGATCATTGTTTGTCTTTTTGTCCCTTTTCTTTTCCCCATTGTTAATGTATGTCCTTCTTCGATTTACTATTTCTGATTATCTTTTGGATATCTTCAAACTTTTCTTAATTTAAACAAAATTTATTTAGAAAATAATCAGAATATACAGTACATCAAACATAGTAAATACAGACAGGATTCAGAAACAAGCAATTATTGCTTTTATAAATCTATCTCCTAAACTTTTCTTATACACTACAGAAGAAAATCGACAAAAGGAATTGACATTTCTCTTTGATCACCAATTTCAAGCTAGACAATTGCCATAGACATTACAAAACCAATTTCCGTGGTAGAGATGACACTATTGTAGCTAAAAGCTTAAATGTACCTCGTAAACTCTATTAAACATTGAGCAAATGTTAGCAGTATAAAAAGGCAATTGTGACAATACTTTATTGATAAACTAAAAGGAATTCTGATTTGGTATTTTGCCCCCTCCCCCATAAAGGGTGAGGTGTATTGAAAAACAACCTTATTTGACAAAAGTTTTATAAAGTTTGCTAGTTATTTCTAATGAACTGCTTTCTTCTACTTTGTAAATAAAACTGGTTTGCGAGAATGGATTTCTCACAGCAATATCGCATTGAAGGCAAAGCATGAGCTGTGAGATGCAATGAGTAGTCTATTTTGAGCAATACATGAGTATATTTATAGAATGAGTAGTCTATTTTGAGCAAAACATGAGTATATCTATAAAGGATTTGTCAAAGTTTGGTCATTATAACATCATGTAAGAAATCAAGGATACTGGTAATATGTCTGCATATGTAAAATTATGGACCCTCAGGGTTCAGACCCGATGGAAACAGCCTTCATTTGATGTGGCTTGAATCTGCATATAAAAATGATGATTTATGCCAAATATACATTGTTTCCATTATTGGTTCTAAAGAAATTATTTTTTAAAAAGTTCCCCATATAGCAGCCCATACAATGTATAGATGTTAAACTTTGAACCTCTAAGGTTCAGACCCCATAGAACTTAGACTGTGTCTTCATTTGTAAAAATCTGAATAAATAATTTTAACACACAGTTGCTAAATACATAAATTTTGTATATAATTTACATTTTTTTTTTTAATTTTCATTTTTTACATACACTACAGATCATACTGAACAATTACACAAGACAAATTATACTGGCAAATTATAAAATAACCTTATAAAAAAGACTAAAGGAGAGATGTATAAATAATGCAGGTAAAACAATGGACATATATAAATGTATCAATATAGATATATCATTAACCTATATTATTCAATAATTTTGACCATTTTTCTTCATGTTTAATCAAATCTCCTGTAATTACTGCTGTATATTTTTCGACTTTTTCTCTACTTTTCAGTTTAGCCTTTAAAAGTTCAGTGGTTGGCAAATGATTGGACCATAGATTTACAGCAATGGATAAAGTGTTTTGCAAAAAGTAATACAAAGTTGATGATCTCGTATGGAAATTCATCCATATTTGTATTGAATACTGTGTTCTCTATATTTAATTGAATGGGTATTTCAAATATCTCTTCCAACCATCTTCCTACTTGTTGCCAGAATTCTTGGACTTTAGGACATTGCCAATTGTAATGCATAATAGAATTTGTAGCAATTTTACAAAAGCTACATTTATATATAATTTACATTGCTTAAACTGTTCTTGAGAAGATTTTTCAAGATTTACTTAATTCATGCCTTTACTATAAACTTCATTAGTATAAGCTTTATAATTCTCTTCCCAAGGTTTGTCCGTGCCAAGTTTGGTTTTGATTTGGTTGAATTCTGTATAAAACATGAAAATGAATGACAACAGGTAGACAGACAAACCTCAATGGGCAAAAGCCCATTTGGACATGTGAACTGAAAAAAAGTTCTTTAGCATGAACAATGTACCTGTACATGTTGTAGTTTTGTCTACTTACATTTGATGGGATAGGGGTGTTTATTAGCAAGTAATTCTTTGTATCCTTCCTGTATCAATAGTTTGGACTTCATAAAATCCTTCTCATCTTTGTGTTGATCAAATCTGTCTCTCATAAGGACGGCATAGTAGCGAAATATCAGTCTGAAAATATCACATCATAAGGACTAAATAGTAGCAAAATATCAGCCTGAAAATATTACATCATAAGGACTAAAAATAATGAAATATCAGTCTGAAAATATCACATCATAATTAAGGACTAAAAATAAAGAAATATCAGTCTGAAAATATCACATCATAAGGACTAATAACAAAATATCAATCTGAAAATATTACACTACAAGGACTAAATAATAACAAAATATCAGCCTGAAAATATTACATCATTAGGACTAAATTTTAATGAAATATCAGCCTGAAAACATTACATCATTAGGACTAAATAGTTGGTTGGTTTATGGTGTTTAACACCACTTTCAACAATATGTCAGTCATATTGTGGCAGTCAGTTTTATTGGTGGAGGAAACCGGAGTACTCGGAGAAAATCACGGAGCTGTCGCAAGTCACTGACAAACTTTATCACATAAATAATAATGTCGAATCGAGTATTTTATATATGCCCATTCTTTACCCTTTTGATCAAATACTACTATACTCCATTACAATGTATATATGGTCCATGTTTTATATTCTCCCTTGACAATTTGAATGAATGATATATATGTCCTTGACTTTATCTTATACCATGTGTCTACAGAGATTTAACATTAATACATGGTCTGTTTCTAATGGCAAACTGAATTGTTTAACTCGCTCAAATTTGTCTTCAGCTCTACATTTTCAATAACAACTTTCTGTTTATCTGAGTGAGTGAGTGATTGTTGTTTAATGCCAACTCAGCAATTTTTCAGCTATATCATGGGGAGAACAAGTTATTGAAATTTTCAATGAGATAATGATGAATCCACTTTGTACTAGACCAACAAACTTACATTATGTACATGTAGTTGGATTTTTATAATGCTAGCTCACAGAAACAATAGTCTGCGTCTAGACATGTTGCACCTCTCAGATACATTATCCTGTTTCTGAGCCAACCAGTCTTTGTTCTAGATCTTTCTCCTCATATTAATGTTGCATGCTTAGCCGAGAAGCAACAAATACCAATTTTATCAATTTTATAGTCTTTGACTTTGGTTTGACCAGATCGGGTATCCAACCCACGATCTTCCACACTCCTGGAAAGCATGCTAACCATTAGGTATTGTGCATTGTCTGTCCTTTGCTTTTGCAGCTTCTGATTACCTCTTTTTGGTATCTTCAAATTTTTTTCCCTAGCTACTAGAAGTGTAAATTTTGTCCTTGATATTCTTCAAAATATCAACTGGTACATATGTATCACTGAGTCACTCCTCTCAGTGATACTGATATATCTTTTGTTCTTTTTAATATATCTTTATAATTTCTTTTGTATTTAGAGTGTTACTTGCTATCACCCAAAATGCACAAGAAAGTAAGTAAATTTTTTATAGATTACACAACAAAAGATATATTGGTATCACTAAGAAGAGTGATACGTCTATCACAGTGATTTATCATGGTACATGTATGTCTCTGACTGTACTGTAGGTATATGGAAGGCGAAAGATTGGCAGACAATAAACAAACCTCAGATAAACAGAACCAAATCGGTAGTGTAATGTCAATGGCCAATAGAAAAATGACAAACAATGATCGACAAAACATTGCATAGAAAATTAAACATCGAGCAACACGAACCCCACTAAAACCAGGGGTGAACTCAGGTGCGACAACCGTTGTGTTACAAAAGTTCAAACCCACTGATAAGTCATGATGTCTTTGATGATGAATAGAATGAGAAGAAACAATACCAGTATTGGCAGTAAAGTCCATGCACTTCCTTACAAGTTGATTCGGCCTTACACAAATCCGGCCTTATATCAAATGGATGTTCCGGCCTTATCATATATTTATGCGGCCTACGGCAAATCCTGCCTTATATCAATTGGAAAAGAATAATTAAAAAATAAAAGTTGTATTTAAATTTAAAATATTATTTAAATATTCATGGATATGATGAATAAAATATTGGAACTTGTAGTGTTTTCACAAGATTTATTCGTAACTCAATATGAAAAGCCGTAATAAATCGTTATTATTTTAACAATTTTTTAATTAGTAATTTTTGGTAATAATGACGGAAATCATTTCCATTGAAGTTGATGATTAGAAAAACAATTCAGGTTGATATACCAAGCTGTCAACAAGCGAAATTCCTTAGATGTTCTCTTGCAATTAATTATCATTTGTTTAATAGTCGTATAATTGCACTGGCAGTATGATTATAAGGGTTACCAAAAAGTAAAAGGAAGCCATACTATAAATTACTCAAAAAGTACTCCAATTCTTTTGATGAAACCGCACTAATATATAAGCAAGCACATTTTGGTGATGGTCCTACTATTTTCAAAACTATCAACTATGTCGTTTCCTTGTATTGTGTGTGAGCAGAACGTCCTTCCAAAGCAGCATGCTTTAGAGTGTGACAGTTGTTTCCAGTGGCAACACAGACTATGTAATACTGGTATGTAAAATATATATTTTTTTTATTAATATTTACAATATAAATACGCGCTTGGTTAGTTTAATCGTTTAATACTTACGTAAAGCTTGACATTGATAAGAATATTATGACACTAGGTCAGATATTGCTACCATTAAATGTAACAGTCAAAAGACGTCAAAGAGGTTCACTATTTTCCTATTTTTCTATAATCTAGAAACATTTTGATGTTCCGATTAAAACTTTTCAAGTACTGTTCATTGGTATATTGTTAAAAGCCAATGGAATAAATATTATGAATAAAATGCGCTGTTTTTGGATACGATTTAATATAGGCGGGTTCCGTTTACTGATGTTGACACAATGGGGGTTGTTTCCTTGTTTCACTGCCCATCTTCATCGCGTTAATACGAAATAATATACATATATATATATATACAATACTTGTGCACTGTCGAAGCATATAAGTAATATGTGTACGAGGCTTAGAAACGGGGGAAAAGGCGAGGCTTTGCCGAGCCTTTTCCCACGTTTCGCGCCGAATACACATATTTACCTATATGCTTCGACAGTGCACATGTATTATATTTATCATGCAATTTTAAATCGTAAATAAACGTTTACTGGACGATGATAAAATTATTTGAAATAATTTTGTGTATGTATTTGAAAACAATATCCCCCCCGTGTGCCCCGTTTTACATTTGTATGTTCTATTCATAACTGACTAATATCAAAAAAAATATTGGGCAGGCTATATTGGTCGGTAAATGCTGTCATTGCAGGATAAATATATTTATCGTATGAAAGGTTTCCGTCAATATAAATACGATATACTATGTTATATAAGCAATCCCGCCTCGTAACAGATAAATAAGTAAACAACGACTACCTGCCCGGGACAAAAAAAACATGCTATATGGCACCTGATAGACAAATTAATCAATTAATTATTTACTCAAATCATCACAATGTGTCGTTTTATCGTATGTATCGTATACATCCATAGATACACATCATTCTTAACCAAGGCCGAATCAACTAAGGCCGCATTTGTTTAAGCCAAGGCCGGATCATCTCGAAAGCATGCACTTCAGTTTAAGCCAACGCGGCAAGTAGTCTTCATTCCCGATGGTTGCAACCTACTTGAAACTCGGTACCACAGAGTAAAAGTAGTAATAACATCAATCGACCTTCATAATCGTGCCTTCGAATCATTTGCCATTGACTTGCCATGGCATATAATAATCATGTCGTCTGCATGTGCCAACAATTATTAATATGTCAATTACATACGGGCCCTTTCTTGGATCTTTGTGTTGATATCTGGCCTGCAAAGTTCTGATCGCCTGTTTATACAGTGACCGTACTTTCCTTGCATGAGATATTAACTCCGTTTGCAAGTAGGACATCTTTATTAACCTGACACTCTTATATTTTTCGGAAATAAGAAGATCTCAACGATATAAAAACCGATTTGTTTGTGGAACCAGTCTATTCAGATATTAAACTGGTTCACCGTGTATTAATAAATACAGTACCAGAACCAGTTTATATTACTCGACAGCATATATCACCACTCAAGACGTCCATTCACAAGCTAATCAAAAACAAGACGTTTATATTTAAATCTCCTATCCAGGTATTGAAACAAGCTGGTATCCCCAAGATGGTTATCTTTATTTCAATTGATTCAAATTTTTTTTTTAATAATGTGATACTTCAGTAATTTGGGTTATGGTTCTTGATTCGACAAAAACTAAAATTTATAAACACCTTCCTCAAATTAGAATCCTTATATTAAATCAGGGGCGGATCCAGGATTTCAAGTTAGGGGGGGGGGGGCGCACTTAAAAAAATTGCGCCAAGCGGAGGTAGGCGCGAAAATTTTTGGGGTATTTCGTATGAAAAATCACGATTTTACGCCAAAAAATGATATATTTTCCAATTTTAGGGGGGGGGGGGGGCCCCCCCCCCTGGATCCGCCCCTGTAAATAATCATTGTAAACGTGTTAAACGGCTTAAGTTTCATCAGATGCTAATAATTTGGAATAATTTCGTATTAACAATTTTTTTCATTTTGACGAGAGATATCTAGGTAGTTTAATATTTATCAATTATGGACTTTTTACGAGGTCAATATGTTATATATGGACCTGTTAGGATTATATTGACCGAAGACGAAGTCCATATATAACATATTGACAGAGTAAAAAGTCCTTAATTTTTATATTACATATGTAATGTATTACTCGTGTCATTGAACATAAAATATTAACACATCATTATTTTATTGTTTAAGAACACAATAAAACTAGAAAATTGTTTACTATAGCTGGAGTGTAAACGCGGTCCGGAACGGACAATATCCGGATCTAAATTTAGTAACATAGCGTCAATATACTTAAAAAAAGAAACATAGCGTCAATATTTTTTTTTAATAGAAACAAGACGTTTGGTTTCTTCCCAGTGGAAAACATACATTAAATATTCTGTATATCACGTGACTGATTTAGCCAATGAAATTGTACGAAAACCACACCATATGTAATATATACATATATCTTTATCCTCAAACTGAAATTGCATAGTACATATATAAAGTGAGAGTAGTATAGAAGCACCATCCATCTATTATTTGTGGTGGTGCTGTGTGGTGGTGCCGGAAGTGATCGTGTGCGCATGCGCGACCGGAAGTTGCATCAACGGATATGACGTCACCGGAAATGACGTCACCGGAAGTCGTGAACCGGAAATGAAAGGGAGATCATTTCCCGCGGTTTTTCCGGAACTCCTCTAGATTCTAGGTACGAATAATGGAATTGTGAATCCAACCAATCGTAGCCCTTCTGATATTTGAACCCCACCAATCCTACCCCTTCTTGCTTCGAATTCAAATCCAACCAATCGTAGCCCTTCTGATATTTGAATCACACCAATCGTACCCCTTCTTGCTTCGAATTCAAATCCAACCAATCGTCGGCCTTCCATTGTACGCTCGTCTTTTTGAAAAAATCATTTCTACTCCAGCTTTGCTATTGACAGGACGTATTTATCTTGTGGAGAATTTATATTCGAACAAAGGTAAGCATCTCAATCCTACTATACTATTTTAATCAAATTAATTCATGTAGTTGATTTTTAATTCAGAAAACATGTTATGAAAAAATCAATAGTATGATGATCGTGTTGTGACATGTTTCCCGTTTACACCTTTTAATCAATTTACTTTAAAGTATCTTAACCCGTTCCTTTTCAGAATACAAAGAATAGATTAAAGAAAACGAGGAAAATTTACATATTGCTATAAGGTAACGTGTTTTTTTTTTTTTTTTTTTTTTTACTTTTAGTATGAATTTTTCAGAATTTAAAAGAATCCAAGTCCGAGTTATTATTAATGACAGTTCTTATTCGATTTTGTTTGATAGAAAGTTTTAATATTAAGGTTGGAAAAGGAAATGTTTTAATGCGTAACTTAAAGGATCTGGTCGGAACTGAGGATTTTCTTAACAGATTAGAATTAACGTTTCATCAGTTTTTACATTTAATAAACTTTGCGTCATTTTTTGTCGACATATTGTTGACTATTTCTTGTCTACGTTATACATATTTGTCATCCAATTTTTAAACTTGGATATTTATCATCCACTATTTTCTTTCTATTTCAGAAATACATTTTTTTTATACAACGCAGTGTGTGTGTGTGTGATCACGGAACATTTATTTCAAGGTACAGGTAAGCCGATTTATTTTCTTTTTGAATAATTCTCATGAAATATTCATTATCAAAATGGTTATAGTTTGTCGTTTTAACAAATAGTTATCAGCACAAAGGATTTTCAAATTTTAATTGCATCAATCTATTTTCGAAGACAGGTGCTGTTCATTGTTGACTGCCTCTAAACCCAAACAAAGGATGCATTCATGTATTTTCTTCACACTATGCAAAAAGGTATTAGTCGATGGGGGTAGTCGCGTGCTACAACGCATCATCGATTTCAAAACCCAAACAAAACTTTTTAATATTTTTGTTTATCTTTGCTACAGTTTTTTTTTTTTTAGTATGAATTAATTTTTACTACATATTGTTATAATTTTAAAAGAATTCAGTGATTTAATGCAAAGCATTTGTATCAATTTTATAATCTAGGCAGGTGGTATATCGTCTTATTAATTTCATTCAGTGCTTTTTCGCGTAAAGTAGAGCAGGTGGTCTTATTAAATATCCATTGTGTTTCAGATTCAACGAAGATGGATAAAAGCAACGTAAGTGTTTGCCGTTGGCTTCAACGTTCCTGGACGAGGAGTCAATGGAGGGCTGTATCAGAAAAGCCGTGGAGTGGTGTGAGGGTTTACCCTCATACGATACCACTCACGTTCAAAAAATGGAGCTGATTGAAACCATCGGTGTGACACTGAAGGATGGGGTGTGGTGTTGGGCCACTGACCTAACGGTCGTGGCAGAGGTTGTGTGTGGCCTAAGCACAGCATGCGTGTTCATAAGAACACTTTATCCCTGCTAGGATATCCTAGTAGGGTAAAACGGCCCTTTTCAGGGCCACCAATATTTTTCAAAAAAGAATCTAGATTGTTATTGGGTAAACCCAAGTGAACTAATTACAGAGTACAGCGCTTAAGGATGTTGTTTTATATGTCTTTATAGAAATAACAGAGTAACATAGATAGAAATTAAAGATGGAAGTTATAAATGGTCGTGCCCAGACTTGTTTTAGGAACATGAATAAAGTTACAGTACACGGGTACAAAAATATATGTTGTTTTTTAACATAATCTGCATTTTTTAACATTGGAGTCTGGTACGGTTGAAATCAATTTAGCAATACTTGGTATCGGTTTTTGTGTATTATGTTTATATTTAAATCACCTGGAGTTCACCTAAGTGCATGTGTCGTAAATACATTCATGTTTCAACTTGTCTGATAAATAAAGGTAATAACAAAATTACCGAACTCCGAACAATCTTACAAAGGGAAAGTCCAAACTCATAATTATATAAACAGACAAAATCAGTCAACAACCGGAAAACTGTGAAAACCGCAATGACCCTGACTTGGTACAGGCATTTCTAAAGAAATGGTGGGTTGAATCAGATTTTAAGGCGCCAAACCTCCCGCTCTCATTACGGCTCAAAGATCATTGGAACGTAAATTTAAATGCTGTACTTATGGCTTTTTTATGATGGATTAATACATATAGTTATGTTTTCTCTGTTAATCTTGACTGCCATTTAAACTTACAATATAGTGATGACTGTTTTGTGTGCATTATTGTAACATATCGGCGGTTTAATAATTACTTCACGTATCGAATACCCACTTCACTGACACGCGTATGCATAATTAAACGCCGGGTCTCTTTAGAAAAACCAATATAAAATTTAAGGGTTGCCTAATAGACCGTAATAAAAAATACATCTTATAAAAGCCTACAATTTGTCGTTTTACACGAAGATTGAACAGCTGTTTTTTTCATAGGTGTATTGACCTTCAACCCATTATTGGAGGGGGAGGGACTTTTATAACCTTAGAAAGACAGTATGAGTTCATGATTGATTTTTATGGTATGGTAATATATTCAATGTGTTATTATTGGTAATTAAGACACGGTCAACAAAATAGTGATTAAGATGTTGAATAAATACAAAAATTAGAGGACGGAATCAAGAAACGTCCTTATAGATAGAAAGTGCAAGAAAAAAATATAACAAAAACAAAAAACAAAACGAATAATTAGTGAAAGTTCAAGAAAAAATATAACAAAAACAAACACAAAACGAATAATTAGTGAAAGTTTAAGAAAAAATATAACAAAAACAAAACGAATAATTAGTGAAAGTTCAAGAAAAAATATAACAAAAACAAAAAACAATACGAATAATTAGTGAAAATTCAAGAAAAAATATAACAAAAACAAAAACAATACGAATAATTAGTGAAAGAAATCACCAGCAGCAGCAGCAGCCACAATACGAATAATTAGTGAAAGAAATCAGCAGCAGCAGCAGCCACAATACGAATAATTAGTGAAAGAAATCACCAGCAGCAGCAGCAGCAGCAGCCACAATACGAATAATTAGTGAAAGAAATCTTCAGCAGCAGCAGCAGCGGCGGGTGGTGGCGGAGCCGCGCCGCCGAAGGAAACAGGCTACGACTATACTCCTTCTCCTCCACCAATGAAAAAATCTCAGACAAAACGAAACACATTATGAAAATATCACATATTAACGTAAACATCTATGACAAAGCTGTAACAAGTCAACAAAAATAGTGATTAAGATGTTGAATAAACACGAAAATTGGAGGAAGGAATCAAAAAAGTAAACGACAAAATCTCACACAGAATGAAACACATTATGAAAATATCGAATACTAACGTAAACATCTATGACAAAACTCCAACAAGTCAACAAAATAGTAATTAAGATGTTGAATAAGCACGAAAATCCGAGTGAAACCTCAAAAAAGTAAACGTCAAAAACAAAAAACAAAACGAATGTATGACGAACATATTGAACACGGATGCACAAAAACACAATAAAAGGACAAAATAGTGATTAAAAATTTAAATGAACATGAAAAATGTATAAAGAACTCGAATCACATCGTCAAAATTGTTAACAAAACACCAAAATGTTTTTTTTCTCAAAATCCAAAGGTGATTTAGGTCATACAGATTTGATACAACATAAAATCAATACAGGGAGTGCAGTACCAATAAGGCAACCACTCAGACGCTTACCATATGGTAAGAGACAAACAGAAAAGGAGAAAATACTTAGAATGCTTGACTTGGTGGTGATCGAACCTTTCATCTAGTTAATTTTTTTTTTTTTTCAAACTAATGTTAAGTTTTTTTGGAGGGTATGGTCTCAGAAGAAGGAATTAGTACAGGTCCTGATAAAGTTAAAACTGTTCAAGACTGGCCCAGACCAAAAACACCTAAGCAAATGAGGGGGGGGGGGGGCTTTCTTGGTCTTTGGTCCTATTACAGGAAATATGTGAACATACTTTGCAATCATAGCTAGACCATTGCATAAGCTGTGTGAAAAAGGCTCAATATTTCAGTGGAATGATGACTGTGAACAGACTTGTATTATCATCTCCAGGTAGGGAACACAACAATGCAGATGCATTATCACCGAGACCTTGTAAAGTTTGCTTACGTCATCAAGAGAGAAATACAGAAGAGAAGAGTGAACCTGCATGCGCTACAACCCCTATAACAAATCAGGGTAACTACTGGCAGTAATCAGAGTCATTCAATTGAACCTATTCTAATGAATTCTGAAATTTTGAAAAAAACTGGGAACCAGAAGAAATAAGGAAATCCCAGCTAAATGACAACAAATTAAAATCCTATACAACTGTATATCAGATACAAAAGGAAAAATATATAAATTCTCCACAAGATAAATACGTCCTGTCAATAGCAAAGCTGGAGTAGAAATGATTTTTTTCAAAAAGACGAGCGTACAATGGAAGGCCGACGATTGGTTGGATTTGAATTCGAAGCAAGAAGGGGTACGATTGGTGTGATTCAAATATCAGAAGGGCTACGATTGGTTGGATTTGAATTCGAAGCAAGAAGGGGTAGGATTGGTGGGGTTCAAATATCAGAAGGGCTACGATTGGTTGGATTCACAATTCCATTATTCGTACCTAGAATCTAGAGGAGTTCCGGGAAAACCGCGGGAAATGATCTCCCTTTCATTTCCGGTTCACGACTTCCGGTGACGTCATTTCCGGTGATGCAACTTCCGGTCGCGCATGCGCACACGATCACTTCCGGCACCACCACACAGCACCACCACAAATAATAGATGGATGGTGCTTCTATACTACTGCCCTCTATCGGCACTTTCGCTGGATGAGGAATGCAGCGACTAGCGGGAGAGTAATATAACGACTGGCCGATTATTCGGGTTATCGGTGAGATAACTTTAATAATACTGCGCCCTCTATCGGCACTTTCGCAGCGACTAACGGGAGAGTAATATAACGACTGGATTATTCGGGTTATCGGTGAGACGAACTTTTTGTCATTCAACAAAGTGTTTAATTCTTTATCACTTTGTTTTGTGTACTTGGTGTTGTTTTACAAACCATTTTAGACGTTTATAATTTATTTTACTTGTATAGTATCGTTATACCGTAACGATCCAACACTCCGTTAGATTGATCGCTGACTGGTTTTTCAGAATTATATCAAAATGGGTTTTTAGCAAATATTTTTGTGTACAAGACCTATCCAATAACACTAATGGAAATAGATATATATTTTTAAAATTACATGTAAAGTAATAAATTTGCTGGTACAAAGAACAAACATTTGATGTATAAGCTGAACACAGATGCAATGATACAATTGATAAGTAAGAGAAGTGGCTATGCTTAATAATATTATGTAAAACTGAAGTAATAATACGCGAACAAGATTCTTGATAGCTAGGTAAATAATATGTATTCATCATGAATACAGGTCACCAAGTTGACATAGCTATTTGTTTGATATTAAAACATTTGTCATGATTGATTTTTTTTTAAATCAAGATCTTACACTATTGATTTGTTAACAGCATGAGGTTAATGGATCACTTACATACAAACAAGTTTTAAATCTTGGACAGAATTGTTTGTACCACTTAAAATCTCGGGACAAATACTTAGATTATCATTCTTATTTAACAGGTGAAATTATCATACAAAGCTTCAAGACACCTTTTCATTGGTTTGACTTTACAGTTACACATTTCTCATGATGTCAAAAACCATTCCACCTAAAGTATTCAGAACGGTTGTCTTTTACCGGGATAGAAACTCCCAAAATTAACAACAGAGACCAATATTCTGTTTGTTTTTGTTTTATTTTTGTATGGTTTTATTTTTGGTCTTTTAATCTCCTTTACCACTACAGTATATGACATGCGCGATAATAAATGTTGTGTATATTTTGTACCACTGTTTTTCAGCTGTACTAAATATCAACACAATACCAAAGTTTTATTTCTGATACCAAAACATAATATTATCAATTGACATTTTATTATACACAAGGACCCCATGACTAGAATAGTTTGTTAGTTGGATTTATTATATTACGCATTCAATTAAGAGACTATCACAACTCAGTAATGTCTGTAAGTTAGAATTAAATTTATTGCTAGCCCGGGACAAGTACACAAGACATACTAGCTTTTTGGAGTGCGATTTTTGTATACTCGTACTCCAAAATTGTCCCATCAGAAGAAAATATTTATTTGAAACAGTGTCCTAATTGGCTGAGTTTTTTTAGGTACTACTATCTAGTACAAATTCGTGATCAAAAGTGTTCGTATATGTTTTGTAAGTCCTGGATACATGCGATAAAGATTGCAAGTTACTTCTTGTCTGTGGTTTCCTTCGCATATTCCGAAAAAAAGAATAGAAATTACCATTGCGATATAACTTAATATTTTTGGAAAAAGCATTAAATATCCATTATTATGGAACTGTTGTTAAATACTGATAATCTATAGACTGGTTCCCTGTCTATAATACAATAGTACCAGTATGCATGTAGGTGAACACTGAAGTTAGAACAATATGCAATGAACTGTTCTGTAGTTCTGTGCCTGAAATACTACAGATCTAGGTTTTATTATTTTGCTTCCTTGTTCGTTTGTGTTTACATTGTTTTTGTCTCTGGATCTAGAAACAAATATTTACAATTAATTAAATTAAACATTGACAAAACAAATTAAGAAATTTACGCTATAAATTGTTATCATTGTATATTTCTGTGGAAATGGATTATTTGACCCAAATCTGTATTTCAATTTCCTCGGAATGAATTTCCTACATAATAATAGGAAATAGTGCTAAAAGGTCGTATCAACCTTAACAATGGAATATGTGGGTTGTAGTGTAAATGATAAAATTTAATTTCAACCATGGCTAGATGGTTTCTGGGCACTTAATAATGTAAACACTAAACCTTTTAATTTTTAATCTCCATTAATAAGTAAACAATAATGTAAACAAACAATGGAACTCCTAATGTCAAAAATCATTAATTTATTAAAAGTATTTATTAAAACTATTTTTTTTTTTAAATGTTTACAGAGTTTTAATGCGTTTATACTTGATAGATCTTTTTTCCATATAATCACAAAAAATCATTACCCAGAAAGGTACACATTTGTACATTTGTATTGTGAGCAATCGTAAATGAATGAATATTACGAACTTTTGTCACATTTTAAAAGAAACCGATGGGCTAGTAAAACATAATATGTCTGACATCGTCATTTCTCAAAGATGATTGTAATATCAAAATCATATTGCCAAATGGGGGCCGTCGTGGTCGTGATTAAATGGTAGTTGTATTTATAACTACATTGTACCTATGCAATCAGTGCCTATCACCACTAACGTTGTGAGTTCGAACCCGCTCATGGCGCGGTGTTTTCGATACAACATTATGTGATCAAGTTTGCCTTAGACTTACGACAGGTCGGTGGTTTTCTCATGGTACTCCGGTTTCCTCCACCAATAAAACTGACCGCCACGATATAACTGACATATTGTTGAAAGTTGCAATAAACATCATAACCCTAACCATGTTGCCAAACGTGTTACCTTTAGACAATGCTACAATGTGGCACATTAAACATAAATTCTACTTGATTTGACAAATGTGCCATAGTTACGCCGACGCTCCATCAAATTGTGCTACATTAAGAATAAGACTAGATTTGAATTAAAAAAAGAGTCACAATAATCACCAAGCATTAATGAGGCCCGGAATCAGGGTAGTGTGTCCGAGTGGAGCGACATGTCTATCCGCAAGCTCTGTTTCGGTTAGTTAGCTCTATAAAAAAAATCCAACTTAGCTTGCTGGTCTAATACAACACCAACATCATCATCTATTCGAATGATCTGCACCGTTAACTTCATGCACTTCCAAGTGACTCAGGCTGAGAAAAATACTGAAGACATATTTTGTTTGAAAATAAATTTAAATTTAAAAACAAAAATAGATTGAATATTTTCCTCTGCTAAAATCTTCGAAAATTCAACTGTACAATTTATACCATATAATAAATAACTCCTTAATACTTTATTTTGAAAAATTTGTCTATTAATAAAATCAAAAATGATTACACAATAAAAACAAAAATATTATGCCTGGTGCTAAAACTGTTTGTAGGATATTGGAACCTCTTGTTGATGGAGAAGGTGCCTATGATGATGTTATTTATATCTTGGAAAATAAATAGAGATTATTCTGTAATGTTTGTTTGAATACTGATTTTTATGGTATTTATTTGTTCAACCTACGATTTATTCTTCTTTAGTTAAAATTTTGGATGTGTATTATTTTATTTATCAGTTTATGATATTTTTGTATCTAAATAGTACGGGTGCCTGTAAAATGCGAAATGAAACGCGAAACGAAATATGCGAAACGGAACAAAATGAAACGAAACGAAATTTACCAAAAACGAAACGGAACGAAACGGAACGAAACGGAACGAAACGGAACGAAATAAAATGAAGCGAAATTTATCGAAATGAAACGAAACAAAACGAAACTACACCATGTTTATCTCTGACATACACTGAGGGGTTTCCAAAATGGGCCAATCGAGAAGCAAATGTCTGTCCCAATTAAAAAATCAAATTTAATAATTAGATTATCATTTCACAGTTTAAGAGATTTGGTATAACTTCCATGCAATATCAATATTATATATTATTACGCTATACATGCACATAACAGCAATGTATTGACCTCTAATAACTGTTGGTGGCACAAATGGACTATTGGGAGTATGAAATTCGCAGTTTGGTGAACACTGCAAGTGTGTCTGTGGGCATTGATAGCATTCAGCTGTGTCACTATAATTTAGTATGGGGGAAAAGCGGGTATTTTCGATGGCATACACACAATCGATATATATTCATCTAGTTTTGAATAGTACATTATACATTTTCGTAAGCCGCAAGGGATGCCCGCGGTGGTAGAAATATTATCCCGACCATTCAGTCAGGCTTACGGGGTACGACCCTTCATTCATGCGAACTCCGAGGGATGTCGGGGTAGTAACACAACCGGCCTCCCAGGCTTGCGGGGTTCGACCCCTCCTTCATGGGCGTCCATCGGAAAGTGACGTCCTAGTCCTGCGTTTTGAGAATGCCGAGTTCCATGCACGTTAAAGAATCGTTGTACATCTTATTTTGCTGTGGCAGCCAAAATGTCCTAGAGTACTCGTCAACGGCAATGAGGTAAATGGCAGGTTTTATTCTAAGCTATTCCTGAACAATACAATGTCTCAAAGAGCTATACTAGTATAAGTTTCCAACAAGGAGTTTGTATATCGAGGTTTCAGTGCATAAAGGGGCTATGTATAGGGCCTATATAGAAAATTATATTAAATACATACACATAGCACCTTTTTGCAGTAAGCACTCGGCATGATTATTCGCGTCTTTTCGTATTGAAATTGAAAAGAGAACAAGTCAAGCAGTGTTCACCGACAATCACATGAACATCGACAAAAAGAACCACCCACAACTCCTCCGACAAGAACAACCATTTATATGACCAATGGTCATCCAGATAGGGCTTGGAACAGGCATGTATGTTTCGACATATTCTGTTTTGTTCCGTTTCGGTATATTCGTTTCGCTAAATTGCATTCCCTTCCAGTTTTTGTGTACATTTCATTTTGTTTCGTTCCGTTCCGTTTCGTTTCGGTAAATATCGTTACGTTTCATTTCGCTTCGTTCCGTTTCGTTTCGTTTTGGTAAATTTCGTTACGTTTCATTTCGTTTCGTTCCGTTTCGGTATATTTCGTTTCGCGTTTCATTTCGCATTTTACAGGTACCCAAATAGTACAGATTAATCTCGTTCATTTCTCAGAAAAAAAGTTTTTTGTTTGCCTTTTTCATATACACGAGTGTCCGAATCGTTTGTAGAGCTTGTTGTAAAAAAGAAATTTCCAGATCGCATCTCCAGGTGAAGGAAAACTGATTTAGTTCTGTGAACAAAATATCGTACACTATAGAAAATTGACATTCTTGTCGCTGAATAAAATTCCGGAGTCCAATCCAGAACCTGCATTTCTAACGTCATATGTCTAGGTTTTACAACAAACCTGCAAGTCTTCTAAACCTTACACCTGAAATAGTTGATAGATTGTTGAATGCATATCAGAGAGATTTACCAAGGAAAGTAGATTTTGTGGATGAGGTTGAGCGTTGGAAAATCAGGTGGGCGCTCGTAGATAATAAACCAGACACTTTACATGCAACAAACCGTGACTTATACCCGGATATATACACCATCATCAGTATCTTACTGACAATGCCGGTGTCATCGGCAACAAGCGAGAGATCTTTCAGAGCAATAAGACGCGTGAACTCCTACTTAAGGTCGACTATTGGCGATGAACGACTGTCCAACTTATTACTTATGCACATACACATACATGTGCAAGTCGACTTGAATATGATTATTGATGACTTTTCATAAACTTATACAAGGAAAAAACAGTGAATAATTCATGATGAATAAAAGTTCCGAGAGTAACATGTATTTTGTTATTCCTTTCGGCATTAAAGTTTCGAAGGGTATAAATTAACGTGACCTTCCGTCCGTCCGGGAGAGGTCTGTCTGGGTAGTCAAGAACGTTAAAGTTCTAGTTAGTCCGTAGTGGCATTGTCAAAAGGGGACAAATTAATCTGAATTTCATGTTGTTAAAAGCACTTCCAAAATTATCAAAAACGTCACCCTTTCTGTTGTATAATCCATGAGCTTCCAGGGACTTAGCCCCATGGATCCCTTTGAGCGGCCCCAGTCCCCTCGTCGAAACAGCTTGTGCCTATACTTCTCCATTATTCTGGCTACGCCTCTGTATATTACAGTACATATGCGTATTTCAACATTTATGTGACGTCAATATTAAATATGTTTAAAACAGCTGTTAAATCGTGACAGTAGGCTTTTTGTACTGGTTTGGTTTATGGTATTTAACGCCACTTTCAACAATATTTCAGTTATATCGTGGCGGTCAGTTTTATTGGAGGAGGAAACAGTAGTACCCGGAGAAAACCACCGACCTGTCGCAAGTCACTGACAAAAATGTGAAAGATATATTGGTGTAGCATTACAACACATTCATTGGTTTTTCAGATTGACATAGTTGGAATGTCCCAACTACTAGTAATTGTATACATGCCTTAAATGCAATACCAAAAACGTTTCATTTTTTGAACCATTATGTGTTGACGAAGTGTTTTTATTTCTTTGTGCTTTATGGTATCCTTTGTCTTTTGTGTTGTATCATGAGTTAAGCATTTGATTCCTACTTTTCATATATATATATAAACTTTTACGATCACTGAACGAAATGATATAGAAATATTTTTTTTTTTAGCAAACATTGACTTAATTTACTATAAAATAATTGATAACTGAAAATTTGTTCGGAACTATTAAGACGTACAGAACAATGGACGAAACACGTCACTACTAATTTTGGACAGTAAATCAAACTGCATTAACATTATTTTAAACATCCCGAGCAATGTGGTAATGTACCCTTTCATGGGTGGTTTAATTGTCCATTTCAAACACATTTAAGTTTTTAACAGAACGGTGGGTATACACATTGTATTGAAATGAATTGAAACAAATTGAACTTTTGTTGTCAATATCGACATCTAAAATTCATCTTTATTTAGAGAAACCGTATTAACATTGATTTAGATAACTCATTCTTTGGCATAAACATATGGATTTAAATAATACCAAATCTGTGTCTTTTGATCGCATTTAGATTTTGGTATGTCCTATTTTAACTATATTTCAATAAATGTTGTGCAGTGGGGGTGTTATTAATCACACAACAATTTTCGTTATTTTTTTCTATAATTTAATACAATGAAAATATTGTGGTTAATAATGAATTTACATTTCTTCTGGCCTAGGCTTAAAACATGATGTATCAGAATACTGCATATAAATGTTAGAGAATACCGAAGAGGCAATACAAAATGGACAATCCAGAGAAACTGTCAACGTAGGGTACACAAGACGAAAAAAAAAACAAAAACAAAAGCACAATACGACATGTGTTAGACACCACTATATATTAAACAAACAAAAATAACGTAAATAAGACATGAGCCCTCCTACAAACAACTGCATATCATTCCAAGTATTTCAGGTTGTAGGTTAGCATAATTAGAAAATACCACTAGCACCTCTTCTGCCAATTCTGTCTTTGAAGTGGCTTGTAATAGAGTCTTGACTGATGTTGGTGGATCTCCATTAAAGACTAAGACTTAGAAATTCTTCTTGTTGACGTTCATGTGTACGTCTACATGCTTACCTAATGTTATTCATTAAATGAATATTAAGACACCAATTAATTATTATACCACAATCAAATGCGAAGAGTGATAATTGTTTAACCTTTTAACTCGGAAAATCGTGATTTACATGATTTGTAACATGAAACCATGCAATATCACATCTTGCACGGCTCTCTGAGAGTAATAAAACTACAGCCCAGATTTAAGGTGTGCAATATCTCGTATCTGCATGTATTATTTCATAGTTCTTAGCTGTTGTTTACATTCTGGTATATAAACCATTACAAGATCAAAGGAAAAGAATGCATTGCATTACATTATATAGCACTTATAGTTTGCAAGTTTGTAGGAATTAGTAAGCCTATAAATCCAAACAGGGTTCAGATTTCAGATCAGATTATTTCAACAGGTCGTTTGCTATATATGGATGCTCCTTGCCATCTAGAGTCTTAGTACCTTAGAACGTGTTCATGAATCTTTGAAGAATATGATTAAAACTATTTGCCTTCAGTTTTAAAGGAACTGGGTTAATGCTGCTATTATTATTCTTTCCCTTTTTGCGGCCGAGACCCCTTCATCTGAGTCCATTTGAATCGGTGGTTTAATACTGTCCGACACCTCAACAATTGGTAACGAAAAGCTCCATGAACACACCGATTTGAATCTTTTACATATGATGAAAGTATATATGACGCTATAAATATGCAAGGAGACAGAAATGGTGAGTCTTGTAGTCAAGTACATGCATATTTGCTAGTCCCTAGGCATCCTCCATCGGCTATGTACTGTGGTTCGTATGAGATAAAGATTGGTTTGCGGAACCCTGCAAGTTTACAAACGCGTGAAATCAGTAACTCTTTTGTATACAAAAATCAAGAAGGGTTACGATTCCTCAGCTAGAACTTGTTTGTTACAAGAATGTGATGTAATAAACCCTATCAAAAGTAACGAGAATACTATGTAGCTGATGTTTTTCTTTATCTTGAGGGCCCGGGTGGCTCAATGAGTTAGGTAGTTGGATTACCTAACAACTCATACAAGCCTATCACCAATACGGCGTGGGTTCGCGCCGGCTTTGTAAATTCAAAAAAGGATGCACTCGACTCGCAACCACAAGTGATAAAGTTTACCAGTAGCTTACCCATGGTCTGTGGTTCTCTCCGGGTACTCCGGCTTCTTCCACCACTAAAACTGGTCGCCATGATATAGCTAAAATATTGCTGAAAGTGGCGGTAAACACCAAAAATCAAATCAAATCTTTATCTTGATTGTAATATTTGACTGTTGATTGTTTTGTATGCATAGTAGTGAGTGACTCAAAAGTGCTCATTTTACTTAAACATTTGCTAAGGGTGAAGTGCTATGATTTATTTTATTGTTATTATTTCTTAGTATCCAGCGAACAGTATTGCAGCTATATTCAGAACGAACATAACGATATGTAAACAGTGTTGTTTACAGAAATGAGGAAATGATTGGTCAATTCTGAGATGAATTTGATAGTATTTGAGAGGTTTTTTTTGTTTTTTGTTTTATCTTGCTCTTTAATTCTACGTGATAAATGGAGAAACAATATAACAACATGATCAATTTAATTGGCATTGGCTTCACCAGACCTTGCGGCCACCACTTTGCCATTATGAAAGAAAGCGTAAGTGAGAAAATTTAATATAAAATGGAATGCATGATAAAATGGCAAATAGAAAAGGAAAAAAAATATTTCTGAAAATTAAGCGTGTTGCAAAGCAACTTGAATGTAAGCGTGTTGCAAAGCCACTAGAAATTAAACTGTTGCAAAGCAACTTGAATGTATGCGTGTTGCAAAGCCACTGGAAATTAAATTTGCTGCAAAGCAACTTGCAATTAAGCGTGTTGCAAAGCAACTTAAAATTAAGCGTGTTGCAAAGCAACTGAAAATTAATCGTGTTACAAAGCAACTGAAAATTAATCGTGTTTCAAAGCAACTTGAAATTAAATGTGTTGCAAAGCAACTTAAAATTAAGCATGTTGCAAAGCAACTGAAAATTAATCGTGTTACAAAGCAACGTGAAATTAAGTGTGTTGCAAAGCAACTGAAAATTAATCGTGTTACAAAACAACTGAAAATTAATCGTGTTACAAAGCAACTGAAAATTAATCGTGTTTCAAAGCAACTTGAAATTAAATGTGTTGCAAAGCAACTGAAAATTAATCGTATTGCAAAGCAACTGAAAATTAATCGTGTTACAAAGCAACTTGAAATTAAGCGTGTTGCAAAGCAACTGAAAATTAATCGTGTTACAAAGCATCTGTAAAATTAATCGCGTCGCAAAGCAACTGGAAATTAAGAATGTTACAAAGGAACTTGAAACTAAATGTGTCGTAAAGCAACTGAAAACTAAGCGTGTTGCAAAGCAACTGAAAATTAAGCGTGTTGTAAAGCAACTGAAAACTAAGCGTGTTGCAAAGCAACTGAAAATTAAGCGTGCTATAAAGGAACTTGAAAATAAGTGTGTTGCAAAGCAACTTGAAATGAAACGTACTGCAAAGGAACTTGAAATTAAGTGTGGTGCAAAGCAACTGAAAATTAAGTATGTTGCAAATTTACATTGCTGGCAATTAATCGTGTTATAAAGCAACTAGAAAATAAGTGTTTTGCAAAGCAATTTGAAATTAAACGAGTTGCAAAGCAACTTGAAATGAAGCGTGCTGCAAAAAAGCAACTTGAAGCTAAGCGTGCTGCAAGGCAACTTGAAATTAAGCGTGTTGCAAAATAACACAAAGAAAACCTAGAAATTAAGCATGTATTACACTTACTACGAAATTAAGAACAAAAAAGGGAAAAAGAAAGAAGACGGTTTTACGTGGGAGGTCATTTTCGCCAACATTTCGATCTTCTGTTTTCTCCTCGCATTGGTAGTTTATCTTTATCTTAATCAAACAAGAATATAAAAATATAAATATGAATAGAGAAGGAGTATTTTCAGCTTCGTCACATTTCACATATAAACAATTTTGTTTGATGACAGATTTCATCCATTAACCCGCCAGAATTGATCTTCAAACTACCACAATTGGCGGGAATTTGTAGTGTACTATCGAAATTGATATCTATGTTATTTGGTTGGCTGTTTATAAATTTGAAGTAATTCTTTGCATTGACTGTAACCCATTGCCATACACCTTCTGTTTCTATGTCTGATGCTCCGACGAAGTATTCGTTAACTGTAGATGGGTCTAAAAGATAAAAGAAAATGTGTAAGTCAGTGAGTGAGTGATATTTTTGTAATGTCAAATGAGCAATTTTTCAGCCATATCATAACGAGAACAAGTTGATATGGTGATGATATATGATATCCGCTTTTTACTAGATCAACACTCTGAGTTGGATTTCTGTAGTTCCAGTTCACTGAAACGGAACTCTGCGGGTAGACATGTCGCTCCATTTGCACATATTATCAAAATTCCGAACCGACCAGTCTTTGCTCTTTCTTCTTAATGCTGTGTGCTTAGTGGAGAAGCCAAAATACCAATTGCATAGTCTTGACACGACCGGGGCTCGAAATTACGATCTTCTGCACTCTGCATATGCGAACCATTGCATGACCGAACTGTATCGCTCTAATGTTATTTTATATTATCCTTATTCTACTTCTACTTCAATATTAGAATAGATACGTTGTCTGACATATAAACTGACCGCCACGATATAAGTGAAATAATGTTGAAAGTGGCGCTAAAAACCATAACCCTACCCACTAACCCCTATAAATACTTACAGTAATTTTTTAAAAAGTCCACAGTGTCTTGATTTTTTTCCACTGAATCAAGAACAACAAGATTACCTCCCTTTACTTCACAATAAGATTTGGCATCTGTCCAATTTTTAGCAGATTTGCTAATGAATAAGCACAAGCCGTTAAAGTAAACAAAATCCTCATCATCGCAAACTACAAAAAATGTACAAGGAAGAAAATGATTAAATATACGTTGTTCTTTAATTCTATTAATATAATTCTGGACGAGTAACCAAAAAAACACTTCCAAATGACCCAAAAATATAAAATATCTCCAGTATACACCAGTGTCTCAGTCTATATGATCACAAATAGATACCTTAGTCATATATTTGAGTGATATTTCTAAATAAATATTTCCAAGGTCATATGTTATGGTCTTTTTTGTGTACAGTGAGTTCAGTTAAGATGAGAGGGGATTGTTCGTTTTGTTGGAATTGGTAGAATTGATGACTATCACTGTTTAAAGTTTCTTTTGCATAATTTTCGGTAACGCTGCTGTATGATACTCGAGCTTCTTATTGATTCAATTGGTAGCATGTATGTCTCATTATATGTTCCAGATCTTGGAAAAATAAAGAGATGTTGTAACATGTATGTTTTCTTTTCCTTTCATCTTTTTATGGTTTATATACCAGAATGTACGCAACAGCTAAGAACTATGAAATAATACACACAGATATGTGATATTACACACTTTAAATATGGGCTGTAGTTTTATTGCTCTCAGAGAGTCGTGCAATATTCAACGAGCTCGTTGTGATATTGAATGGCTTCATGCTACAAATCATTTATACCACGGTTTTCCTAGTTAAACGGTTAAGCAATCTCAATCTTCGAGTTCCATTCTTTAACCGATTAACTTCGAATAACAGTGATATAAATATTACTTTTTTTTTAAAGTTTTTGAATATTTATTGCACTGATCAAATAAAACACTAAAAATACCAAATTATCGGAACAGTTCACAAATCCAATGGAAAATCATAGAAACAGAGGTTGATGATCTTAACACACACATGCATGGCCATTGAAATTCCTGGTTGGTACAGACACTTGAATGACAAAAATGGCGAGATTAATCTAGTGTCTTGATTGTCCACACCTGAGTGCCCTTTCCGTTTCCTTAAACATTTATTTATGGTATAAAGCCACCTCTCTTAGTGAAATGATGCGGCCATGCAAGTGTTTTCTACATGTGAGTAAAATGTCAGCCTTCCAGTACAACTGAGTGACCAGCATTGTTGTAAAGTATCCGGAGTCCTGATCTACCAATTCACTTCCTTTATTAGTTTGGTATCTCATCTATCATCTTAATCCCTAATACTAATTTTGTAGGGCCGTCATGATGGTGATCGCATGGTAGTTGGATCTATTACTACTTATGCAATAAGTGCCCTTAACCACTAACATTGTGATTTCGAATCCCGCTCATACGAAGTGTACTCGATACAACATTATGTGATCCAATTTGTCAGTGACTTGCGGCAAGTCGGTAGTTTTTTTCGGGTAATCCAGTTTCCTCCACCAATAAAGCTGACTGTCACGACATACCGTTTCTGATTTGAAGAACAAAATACATACCGTCTTTTGGTCTTTTTGAATATGCAAGAATGTCCGAATTCTTTGTTAAATCTGGCGTTAAAAAGTTACTTCCGTAGCACGTCTCTAAATGCAGGAAAACTGAATTACAGTTAGAGTTCTGTGAACACAATGACACACACTTTAGAAAACTGACATTCTGCCGTTGAATAACATATTCCGTACTTGATACTGAGACCCAGTTGACATTTTGC
Organism: Bathymodiolus brooksi; assembly: GCA_963680875.1. Lineage (NCBI taxonomy): Eukaryota > Metazoa > Mollusca > Bivalvia > Mytilida > Modiolidae > Bathymodiolus > Bathymodiolus brooksi. The sequence goes on along the minus strand of OY804578.1, from coordinate 39,512,210 downwards.
GGCAGTTTTCTGAAGGCCCATTCGTCGATTGATTCTTAAGAAACAAATATAAGCATAGAGGTGTTAGTTATGTATATTATGTACATATATATCAGCACTGGCATTGTTTATTAGATATATATTAATTATTGAAATTTAGAGCTCATATGTAATTATAATTAAATCCAAGGTTCTGTCTCCTTAGGTATAGGTGACCATGTCCGAATCTGGCTATCATGTGTAAGCCCTTTGGTTTTCTTGCTCCCAAAGATACTAAAATGATTTGGTTTTTCAAATCAACTACCAGATGAAGGTTATTACATAAACGTGTATTGTACACTATATTAGATATCTACGGTTTTATTATATATACATAGGTCAACATTTATTTGACGTCAAAATGAAACAGGTTCATCTTTTCAGTAATAGCAGGAGATTTTGTGTGGTGTATTACAGCCATGATGGCTATCATAGCAATGTCTCCATTGTTCACTGATTGATAGTATATATACAGCTGTACGGAATATCTGTATTTGTTAATTATTTGGGGTTAGTGTCCCACTATCAGCATGCTTGCGTCACAGATCCACGTTTATGTTCCGTTTTTTGTTTCCCTCCTTCGTTTCTTATTCATGACTTATCACTGAATATGACCGGATTTGCAACATGAATATAATAACAGGTACTACTAGTAGAGTACGCATTGCTAAGTCTAATAACTAGTGTTTCTTGGGGGGGGGGGGGGGGTGCTCATGTTTAAGCATTTTGTGTAGTGCTATGTAGGTTATTGTCTTTGTTAATCTGACCACTGTATGGTCTCTTCATTCTTGTTATACCCATATTTTTGCATGCATAATTTTAATTTCTTGCATAGCTCTATTATGTTGCTTTACGTATTGCGTGTCTTTACGTACTGAGTTCCGTGTTGTGAAGTCCGTTACGATTTTCGCATAAAACGATGCTCGATTCGTCTTTACCTCCAGTTACTTGTAGGATGGCCGATGTCTTACTTATGCTATTTGTGTTTGCTTGCGCATAGTAGTGTCCAACACATATTGGGTTGTGTTTTTGCTTAGTTTTTGTCTTAGTCTTGTGTACCCAATGTTGCCAGTTTATCTAGATTGTCCATATTGTGTTGCCCCTTTGGTATTCTCTTACCTTTATTTAGTGGCATTAAGGTTCCTTATAGGGATACATCGTTTACACTTAGGACAGATTTACTTCTCATATCAACATGTACCAGTAGTAAACTATGTCATAGTTAACTTTCTGGTTATCAAATGTTGTTAGTTCGAATCCCACTCAGGGAAGATGTACTCGATACAACATTATGTGATAAAGTTTGTCAGTGACTTGTGACAGGTCGGTGGTTGGTTTTCTCAGGGTACTCTGGTTTCCTTCACCAATAAATCTGACCGCCACCATAAAACAGAAATTTTGTTAAAAGCAGGCGTCTTTACACCATAGCACTAACCCTTAATTCTGGTTCTGCAACCGTGTAGGAATAAAATCTTGTCAAATCTTGTAATTCGCTTTGAGTTGTTTTTATCTTCTTTTACTTTTGTGCTTAATGTACTATTAGACATCAGTCTTCTACATCTCTTTGCATTCAGTTGTCAGTAGACCACATATTATAGATATGACCGTGTTGTTTTGAGGTATTGCATGGAGGCCTATACCATTTTTAACTACACCTAAAAGTTACAGTGAGGGGTGGTAATCAAACAAACGGTACGACAAATGCAATGAGTTCAATTTATTTCCCATTGTGAATATTCTATATAAATGTACCAAAATTTCAGCAGCATTTGTATATGGAGTACACATATCTCAGTTGATACGATATTCCAGATGGTATCATCCGCATAGTAGTAATTTTTTCGGCACTGACATGGTTTATTAGATATGTTTATTATTGAAACTGACAGCTGCTAAAAATGTAATTTTTAATGAAAACTAAGGTTCTCCTCATACAGACATAGGTGACGTTGGCCGATTTTGGCGATCCTGTTTAGACCCTTTGGCGTTATTGCTTCAAAACACTTTTAATTTATTTAACTTTCCTATCTGCTGAGTACTTGATCAAAATATTCCAGAAACGAGTCATGCGCACTAAATTTGATAAATACGTTTAAATTGTAGTTACTATTATGATTTCCTAGACAGACGGTTCCTGCTATATAAGGAGGCTTCTGAAACAAGGGTTCCTCGTGGTTAAGTTGAAGTAAGTACTTCGGAAGTTTTATGGTCATCACCATGACAATTACTGAATATCTGTGTCATAAATGACCATATAATATGTTTCCTTTCCCCATTCATGACCTATTACGGGATTTGTAACAACGGGTGGCAATTTTGGAGCAGGAACTACTTACTTTTCCTGAGCACATTAGTGTTTTGGGGGGAGGGGGTGGAGTTGCTAAATCTTTAGTTTCTGTGTAGTGTTTTGCAGATCACCGTTTGTCCTATTGGTCCTTTCCTTTTGGTCATTGTATTGTCTATCTTCCGATTAACGGCTTCTGATTACCACCTTGTTATCTTTAAACTTTTCCTAAGAACTGTAATTATGATTGAAGAGATGAGTTGACAAGAACTTTATCAAGTACATTAAATACGATCCGAAACAAACTTATTCCCACCAAATGTTGACAATTCTGTGCATCATACTTAGAAAAGATGCAATATCCCTAACAACACATGTATATGCAAAGTAGTTCTAGAGATACATACCTATTATTTCAATAGAAATCAGTGTTTTAAGCAATATAATCCATGCAATTATAAACATGTCTCTTTATTGTAATGGTCGTAATTTCACGTTATATCCGGCCAAACAAATCGTTCATCAAAACAATCCGTTCATTCTGAATTAATCAAATACATGTAGTAACGAATATAAAGTACAGACAATAAGCTCAGAAAACTTTTATCATTTGAACCAACGGATGAACCATGACACTATTTATAATTGGAAGCTGTGTCTAACAATATTTAACTTGTTAATAGACGTGACGGTGCGGCCTTTCATGTTTTGTTTAGATGAAAATTGGAAAACATGGAAGGTTTTAACAGGATGTCGATAAATATTCCATTTATAATGATTGAACAAATTTAACATTTGTTGTCAATATTGATTAATAAACACCACCTTCTAGAAATCTTCCTCCACATCATTCTTTGTTCGTCATAGAGAATGGATTAATATTATATACTCATATAAATATCTTGAATCTGATTTGATAAAACACTGTCACGTGATATTTATCCATTCGTTGGGTCAACTGCTAATCGTAAGGTCTCATAGTAAGGTCCACCGTTCGCGAGGAAATCGAAAGGAAATTCCCCCGTGAGCCTCACGTGTTTCCAATTATAGTTACTTCCCTTGATTCAACAGACAGCAAACATGGCGTCCAGTAACAGGTTCGTCGCTGTAGGCGAAGAAGAAATTTGATATATTATATCGAATATTTCCGCAAACCCGCAGATATTCTATTACTTGGTGTCTGATGCAAAAATATTCGATATATTATACCAATGATCATCCTTGTTGGAGTGTGACCCGACGGTTTTTCTCCCCTCGAAAAGTTAGGTCACCCTTGGGTGACTTTACTTTTCTCTGGGAGACCAACCGTCGGGTCACACTCCAACAAAGGTGATAATTGTATTAGGCCATCCTTTACCTGGGATAAAGAATGGATGTAACGCACTTTTCACTCGGTATAAGAAATGGATTTAGATAACTTTTTACATGGGATGACCAATGGATTTAGATCACTCCTTCCTCGTCATACAGAATAGATTTAGATCACTCTTTACCTGGGATACAGAATGGGATTAGCTCATTTTTCACTCAGCATAAATCATGGATTTAGCTCACTTGTCACTCAGCATAAAGAATGATATTCGATAGCTAATTCATCGTCATAACGATTGATTTAAGATACCTTTTCAATCTTCATAAATAATGGATTTAGATCAGTCTTTCCTTTTCATGGAGAATTGACTTAAATCAATCTTTCTCCGTTATAAGGAATGGATTTAGATCACTGTGATCTTCATAAGGAAAACATTACGATCACGCTTTCCTCATAGCAAAGAATGGATTTAAATTACTCTTTCCCTTGGACAAAGGTGGATTTCGTTCACCTGTCGCTCTCATAAGGAATGGATTTAGATTATTCTTTTTATGGTATAAAGAGAGATTTCGTTCACCTGTCACTCGCATAAGGAATGTATTTATATTACTCTTTCCCTGGTATAAAGATGGATTTCGTTCACCTGTCACTTGCATAAGGAATGTATTTATATTACTCTTTCCCTGGTATAAAGATGGATTTCGTTCACCTATCACTCGCATAAGGAATGTATTTATATTAATCTTTCCCTGGTATAAAGATGGATTTCGTTCACCTGTCACTCGCATAAGGAATGTATTTATATTAATCTTTCCCTGGTATAAAGATGGATTTTGTACACTTGTCACTCGCATAAGGAATGGATTTAGATTACTCTTTTCTCCTGGGATAAAGAGGGATTTCGTTCACCTGTCACTCGCATAAGGAATGTATTTATATTAATCTTTCCCTGGTATAAAGATGGATTTTGTACACTTGTCACTCGCATAAGGAATGGATTTAGATTACTCTTTTCTCCTGGGATAAAGAGGGATTTCGTTCACCTGTCACTCGCATAAGGAATGTATTTATATTAATCTTTCCCTGGTATAAAGATGGATTTTGTACACTTGTCACTCGCATAAGGAATGGATTTAGATTACTCTTTTCTCCTGGGATAAAGAGGGATTTCGTTCACCTGTCACTCGCATAAGGAATGTATTTATATTAATCTTTCCCTGGTATAAAGATGGATTTTGTACACTTGTCACTCGCATAAGGAATGGATTTAGATTACTCTTTTCTCCTGGGATAAAGATGGATTTCGTTCACCTGTCACTCGCATATGGAATGTATTTATATTACTCTTTCCCTGGTATAAAGATGGATTTCGTTCACCTGTCACTCGCATATGGAATGTATTTATATTACTCTTTCCCTGGTATAAAGATGGATTTCGTTCACCTGTCACTCGCATATGGAATGTATTTATATTACTCTTTCCCTGGTATAAAGATGGATTTCGTTCACCTGTCACTCGCATATGGAATGTATTTATATTACTCTTTCCCTGGTATAAAGATGGATTTCGTTCACCTGTCACTCGCATATGGAATGTATTTATATTACTCTTTCCCTGGTATAAAGATGGATTTCGTTCACCTGTCACTCGCATAAGGAATGTATTTATATTACTCTTTCCCTGGTATAAAGATGGATTTCGTTCACCTGTCACTCGCATAAGGAATGTATTTATATTAATTTTTCCCTGGTATAAAGATGGATTTCGTTCACCTGTCACTCGCATAAGGAATGTATTTATATTACTCTTTCCCTGGTATAAAGATGGATTTCGTTCACCTGTCACTCGCATAAGGAATGTATTTATATTACTCTTTCCCTGGTATAAAGATGGATTTCGTTCACCTGTCACTCGCATATGGAATGTATTTATATTACTCTTTCCCTGGTATAAAGATGGATTTCGTTCACCTGTCACTCGCATAAGGAATGTATTTATATTAATCTTTCCCTGGTATAAAGATGGATTTCGTTCACCTGTCACTCGCATAAGTAATGTATTTATATTACTCTTTCCCTGGTATAAAGATGGATTTCGTTCACCTGTCACTCGCATAAGGAATGTATTTATATTAATCTTTCCCTGGTATAAAGATAGATTTCGTTCACCTGTCACTCGCATAAGGAATGTATTTATATTAATCTTTCCCTGGTATAAAGATGGATTTCGTTCACCTGTCACTCGCATAAGTAATGTATTTATATTACTCTTTCCCTGGTATAAAGATGGATTTCGTTCACCTGTCACTCGCATAAGGAATGTATTTATATTAATCTTTCCCTGGTATAAAGATGGATTTCGTTCACCTGTCACTCGCATAAGGAATGTATTTATATTAATCTTTCCCTGGTATAAAGATGGATTTCGTTCACCTGTCACTCGCATAAGGAATGTATTTATATTAATCTTTCCCTGGTATAAAGATGGATTTCGTTCACCTGTCACTCGCATAAGGAATGTATTTATATTAATCTTTCCCTGGTATAAAGATGGATTTCGTTCACCTGTCACTCGCATAAGTAATGTATTTATATTAATCTTTCCCTGGTATAAAGATGGATTTCGTTCACCTGTCACTCGCATAAGGAATGTATTTATATTAATCTTTCCCTGGTATAAAGATGGATTTCGTTCACCTGTCACTCGCATAAGGAATGTATTTATATTACTCTTTCCCTGGTATAAAGATGGATTTCGTTCACCTGTCACTCGCATAAGGAATGTATTTATATTAATCTTTCCCTGGTATAAAGATGGATTTCGTTCACCTGTCACTCGCATAAGGAATGTATTTATATTAATCTTTCCCTGGTATAAAGATGGATTTCGTTCACCTGTCACTCGCATAAGGAATGTATTTATATTACTCTTTCCCTGGTATAAAGATGGATTTCGTTCACCTGTCACTCACATAAGGAATGTATTTATATTACTCTTTCCCTGGTATAAAGATGGATTTCGTTCACCTGTCACTCGCATAAGGAATGTATTTATATTACTCTTTCCCTGGTATAAAGATGGATTTCGTTCACCTGTCACTCGCATAAGTAATGTATTTATATTACTCTTTCCCTGGTATAAAGATGGATTTCGTTCACCTGTCACTCGCATAAGGAATGTATTTATATTAATCTTTCCCTGGTATAAAGATGGATTTCATTCACCTGTCACTCGCATAAGGAATGTATTTATATTAATCTTTCCCTGGTATAAAGATGGATTTCGTTCACCTGTCACTCGCATAAGGAATGTATTTATATTAATCTTTCCCTGGTATAAAGATGGATTTCGTTCACCTGTCACTCGCATAAGGAATGTATTTATATTACTCTTTCCCTGGTATAAAGATGGATTTCGTTCACCTGTCACTCACATAAGGAATGTATTTATATTACTCTTTCCCTGGTATAAAGATGGATTTCGTTCACCTGTCACTCGCATAAGGAATGTATTTATATTACTCTTTCCCTGGTATAAAGATGGATTTCGTTCACCTGTCACTCGCATAAGTAATGTATTTATATTACTCTTTCCCTGGTATAAAGATGGATTTCGTTCACCTGTCACTCACATAAGGAATGTATTTATATTACTCTTTCCCTGGTATAAAGATGGATTTCGTTCACCTGTCACTCGCATAAGGAATGTATTTATATTACTCTTTCCCTGGTATAAAGATGGATTTCGTTCACCTGTCACTCGCATAAGTAATGTATTTATATTACTCTTTCCCTGGTATAAAGATGGATTTCGTTCACCTGTCACTCGCATAAGTAATGTATTTATATTACTCTTTCCCTGGTATAAAGATGGATTTCGTTCACCTGTCACTCGCATAAGGAATGTATTTATATTAATCTTTCCCTGGTATAAAGATGGATTTCGTTCACCTGTCACTCGCATAAGGAATGTATTTATATTAATCTTTCCCTGGTATAAAGATGGATTTCGTTCACCTGTCACTCGCATAAGGAATGTATTTATATTAATCTTTCCCTGGTATAAAGATAGATTTCGTTCACCTGTCACTCGCATAAGGAATGTATTTATATTAATCTTTCCCTGGTATAAAGATAGATTTCGTTCACCTGTCTCTCGCATAAGGAATGTATTTATATTAATCTTTCCCTGGTATAAAGATGGATTTCGTTCACCTGTCACTCGCATAAGGAATGTATTTATATTAATCTTTCCCTGGTATAAAGATAGATTTCGTTCACCTGTCACTCGCATAAGGAATGTATTTATATTAATCTTTCCCTGGTATAAAGATAGATTTCGTTCACCTGTCACTCGCATAAGGAATGTATTTATATTACTCTTTCCCTGGTATAAAGATGGATTTCGTTCACCTGTCACTCGCATAAGTAATGTATTTATATTACTCTTTCCCTGGTATAAAGATGGATTTCGTTCACCTGTCACTCGCATAAGGAATGTATTTATATTAATCTTTCCCTGGTATAAAGATGGATTTCGTTCACCTGTCACTCGCATAAGGAATGTATTTATATTAATCTTTCCCTGGTATAAAGATGGATTTCGTTCACCTGTCACTCGCATAAGGAATGTATTTATATTAATCTTTCCCTGGTATAAAGATAGATTTCGTTCACCTGTCACTCGCATAAGGAATGTATTTATATTAATCTTTCCCTGGTATAAAGATAGATTTCGTTCACCTGTCACTCGCATAAGGAATGTATTTATATTAATCTTTCCCTGGTATAAAGATGGATTTCGTTCACCTGTCACTCGCATAAGGAATGTATTTATATTAATCTTTCCCTGGTATAAAGATAGATTTCGTTCACCTGTCACTCGCATAAGGAATGTATTTATATTAATCTTTCCCTGGTATAAAGATAGATTTCGTTCACCTGTCACTCGCATAAGGAATGTATTTATATTAAGCTTTCCCTGGTATAAAGATGGATTTCGTTCACCTGTCACTCGCATAAGGAATGTATTTATATTACTCTTTCCCTGGTATAAAGATGGATTTCGTTCACCTGTCACTCGCATAAGGAATGTATTTATATTAATCTTTCCCTGGTATAAAGATGGATTTCGTTCACCTGTCACTCGCATAAGGAATGTATTTATATTACTCTTTCCCTGGTATAAAGATGGATTTCGTTCACCTGTCACTCGCATAAGTAATGTATTTATATTACTCTTTCCCTGGTATAAAGATGGATTTCGTTCACCTGTCACTCGCATAAGTAATGTATTTATATTACTCTTTCCCTGGTATAAAGATGGATTTCGTTCACCTGTCACTCGCATAAGGAATGTATTTATATTAATCTTTCCCTGGTATAAAAAGGATTTCGTTCACCTGTCACTCGCATAAGGAATGTATTTATATTAATCTTTCCCTGGTATAAAGATGGATTTCGTTCACCTGTCACTCGCATAAGGAATGCATTTATATTAATCTTTCCCTGGTATAAAGATAGATTTCATTCACCTGTCACTCGCATAAGGAATGTATTTATATTAATCTTTCCCTGGTATAAAGATAGATTTCGTTCACCTGTCACTCGCATAAGGAATGTATTTATATTAATCTTTCCCTGGTATAAAGATGGATTTCGTTCACCTGTCACTCGCATAAGGAATGTATTTATATTAATCTTTCCCTGGTATAAAGATAGATTTCGTTCACCTGTCACTCGCATAAGGAATGTATTTATATTAATCTTTCCCTGGTATAAAGATAGATTTCGTTCACCTGTCACTCGCATAAGGAATGTATTTATATTAATCTTTCCCTGGTATAAAGATGGATTTCGTTCACCTGTCACTCGCATAAGGAATGTATTTATATTAATCTTTCCCTGGTATAAAGATGGATTTCGTTCACCTGTCACTCGCATAAGGAATGTATTTATATTAATCTTTCCCTGGTATAAAGATGGATTTCGTTCACCTGTCACTCGCATAAGGAATGTATTTATATTAATCTTTCCCTGGTATAAAGATGGATTTCGTTCACCTGTCACTCGCATAAGGAATGTATTTATATTAATCTTTCCCTGGTATAAAGATAGATTTCGTTCACCTGTCACTCGCATAAGGAATGTATTTATATTAATCTTTCCCTGGTATAAAGATAGATTTCGTTCACCTGTCACTCGCATAAGGAATGTATTTATATTACTCTTTCCCTGGTATAAAGATGGATTTCGTTCACCTGTCACTCGCATAAGTAATGTATTTATATTACTCTTTCCCTGGTATAAAGATGGATTTCGTTCACCTGTCACTCGCATAAGGAATGTATTTATATTAATCTTTCCCTGGTATAAAGATGGATTTCGTTCACCTGTCACTCGCATAAGGAATGTATTTATATTAATCTTTCCCTGGTATAAAGATGGATTTCGTTCACCTGTCACTCGCATAAGGAATGTATTTATATTAATCTTTCCCTGGTATAAAGATAGATTTCGTTCACCTGTCACTCGCATAAGGAATGTATTTATATTAATCTTTCCCTGGTATAAAGATAGATTTCGTTCACCTGTCACTCGCATAAGGAATGTATTTATATTAATCTTTCCCTGGTATAAAGATGGATTTCGTTCACCTGTCACTCGCATAAGGAATGTATTTATATTAATCTTTCCCTGGTATAAAGATAGATTTCGTTCACCTGTCACTCGCATAAGGAATGTATTTATATTAATCTTTCCCTGGTATAAAGATAGATTTCGTTCACCTGTCACTCGCATAAGGAATGTATTTATATTAAGCTTTCCCTGGTATAAAGATGGATTTCGTTCACCTGTCACTCGCATAAGGAATGTATTTATATTACTCTTTCCCTGGTATAAAGATGGATTTCGTTCACCTGTCACTCGCATAAGGAATGTATTTATATTAATCTTTCCCTGGTATAAAGATGGATTTCGTTCACCTGTCACTCGCATAAGGAATGTATTTATATTACTCTTTCCCTGGTATAAAGATGGATTTCGTTCACCTGTCACTCGCATAAGTAATGTATTTATATTACTCTTTCCCTGGTATAAAGATGGATTTCGTTCACCTGTCACTCGCATAAGTAATGTATTTATATTACTCTTTCCCTGGTATAAAGATGGATTTCGTTCACCTGTCACTCGCATAAGGAATGTATTTATATTAATCTTTCCCTGGTATAAAAAGGATTTCGTTCACCTGTCACTCGCATAAGGAATGTATTTATATTAATCTTTCCCTGGTATAAAGATGGATTTCGTTCACCTGTCACTCGCATAAGGAATGTATTTATATTAATCTTTCCCTGGTATAAAGATAGATTTCATTCACCTGTCACTCGCATAAGGAATGTATTTATATTAATCTTTCCCTGGTATAAAGATAGATTTCGTTCACCTGTCACTCGCATAAGGAATGTATTTATATTAATCTTTCCCTGGTATAAAGATGGATTTCGTTCACCTGTCACTCGCATAAGGAATGTATTTATATTAATCTTTCCCTGGTATAAAGATAGATTTCGTTCACCTGTCACTCGCATAAGGAATGTATTTATATTAATCTTTCCCTGGTATAAAGATAGATTTCGTTCACCTGTCACTCGCATAAGGAATGTATTTATATTAATCTTTCCCTGGTATAAAGATGGATTTCGTTCACCTGTCACTCGCATAAGGAATGTATTTATATTAATCTTTCCCTGGTATAAAGATGGATTTCGTTCACCTGTCACTCGCATAAGGAATGTATTTATATTAATCTTTCCCTGGTATAAAGATGGATTTCGTTCACCTGTCACTCGCATAAGGAATGTATTTATATTAATCTTTCCCTGGTATAAAGATGGATTTCGTTCACCTGTCACTCGCATAAGGAATGTATTTATATTAATCTTTCCCTGGTATAAAGATAGATTTCGTTCACCTGTCACTCGCATAAGGAATGTATTTATATTAATCTTTCCCTGGTATAAAGATAGATTTCGTTCACCTGTCACTCGCATAAGGAATGTATTTATATTAATCTTTCCCTGGTATAAAGATGGATTTCGTTCACCTGTCACTCGCATAAGGAATGTATTTATATTAATCTTTCCCTGGTATAAAGATAGATTTCGTTCACCTGTCACTCGCATAAGGAATGTATTTATATTAATCTTTCCCTGGTATAAAGATAGATTTCGTTCACCTGTCACTCGCATAAGGAATGTATTTATATTAATCTTTCCCTGGTATAAAGATGGATTTCGTTCACCTGTCACTCGCATAAGGAATGTATTTATATTACTCTTTCCCTGGTATAAAGATGGATTTCGTTCACCTGTCACTCGCATAAGGAATGTATTTATATTAATCTTTCCCTGGTATAAAGATGAATTTCGTTCACCTGTCACTCGCATAAGGAATGTATTTATATTAATCTTTCCCTGGTATAAAGATGGATTTCGTTCACCTGTCACTCGCATAAGGAATGTATTTATATTACTCTTTCCCTGGTATAAAGATGGATTTCGTTCACCTGTCACTCGCATAAGGAATGTATTTATATTAATCTTTCCCTGGTATAAAGATGAATTTCGTTCACCTGTCACTCGCATAAGGAATGTATTTATATTAATCTTTCCCTGGTATAAAGATGAATTTCGTTCACCTGTCACTCGCATAAGGAATGTATTTATATTACTCTTTCCCTGGTATAAAGAGGGATTTCGTTCACCTGTCACTCGCATAAGTAATGTATTTATATTACTCTTTCCCTGGTATAAAGATGGATTTCGTTCACCTGTCACTCGCATAAGTAATGTATTTATATTACTCTTTCCCTGGTATAAAGATGGATTTCGTTCACCTGTCACTCGCATAAGGAATGTATTTATATTAATCTTTCCCTGGTATAAAAAGGATTTCGTTCACCTGTCACTCGCATAAGGAATGTATTTATATTAATCTTTCCCTGGTATAAAGATGGATTTCGTTCACCTGTCACTCGCATAAGGAATGTATTTATATTAATCTTTCCCTGGTATAAAGATAGATTTCATTCACCTGTCACTCGCATAAGGAATGTATTTATATTAATCTTTCCCTGGTATAAAGATAGATTTCGTTCACCTGTCACTCGCATAAGGAATGTATTTATATTAATCTTTCCCTGGTATAAAGATGGATTTCGTTCACCTGTCACTCGCATAAGGAATGTATTTATATTAATCTTTCCCTGGTATAAAGATAGATTTCGTTCACCTGTCACTCGCATAAGGAATGTATTTATATTAATCTTTCCCTGGTATAAAGATAGATTTCGTTCACCTGTCACTCGCATAAGGAATGTATTTATATTAATCTTTCCCTGGTATAAAGATGGATTTCGTTCACCTGTCACTCGCATAAGGAATGTATTTATATTAATCTTTCCCTGGTATAAAGATGGATTTCGTTCACCTGTCACTCGCATAAGGAATGTATTTATATTAATCTTTCCCTGGTATAAAGATGGATTTCGTTCACCTGTCACTCGCATAAGGAATGTATTTATATTAATCTTTCCCTGGTATAAAGATGGATTTCGTTCACCTGTCACTCGCATAAGGAATGTATTTATATTAATCTTTCCCTGGTATAAAGATAGATTTCGTTCACCTGTCACTCGCATAAGGAATGTATTTATATTAATCTTTCCCTGGTATAAAGATAGATTTCGTTCACCTGTCACTCGCATAAGGAATGTATTTATATTAATCTTTCCCTGGTATAAAGATGGATTTCGTTCACCTGTCACTCGCATAAGGAATGTATTTATATTAATCTTTCCCTGGTATAAAGATAGATTTCGTTCACCTGTCACTCGCATAAGGAATGTATTTATATTAATCTTTCCCTGGTATAAAGATAGATTTCGTTCACCTGTCACTCGCATAAGGAATGTATTTATATTAATCTTTCCCTGGTATAAAGATGGATTTCGTTCACCTGTCACTCGCATAAGGAATGTATTTATATTACTCTTTCCCTGGTATAAAGATGGATTTCGTTCACCTGTCACTCGCATAAGGAATGTATTTATATTAATCTTTCCCTGGTATAAAGATGAATTTCGTTCACCTGTCACTCGCATAAGGAATGTATTTATATTAATCTTTCCCTGGTATAAAGATGAATTTCGTTCACCTGTCACTCGCATAAGGAATGTATTTATATTACTCTTTCCCTGGTATAAAGAGGGATTTCGTTCACCTGTCACTCGCATAAGGAATGTATTTATATTACTCTTTCCCTGGTATAAAGATGGATTTCGTTCACCTGTCACTCGCATAAGGAATGTATTTATATTAATCTTTCCCTGGTATAAAGATGAATTTCGTTCACCTGTCACTCGCATAAGGAATGTATTTATATTAATCTTTCCCTGGTATAAAGATGAATTTCGTTCACCTGTCACTCGCATAAGGAATGTATTTATATTACTCTTTCCCTGGTATAAAGAGGGATTTCGTTCACCTGTCACTCGCATAAGGAATGTATTTATATCTCTATTTCCTAGTGATGACGATTGGGTTTAGATTTAGATTTAGAGTTAGATTTCATGAAAAATGAAGTGGAGAAACATCATATAACAACATGAACAATTTAATTGACCTTGGTGTCACCAGATCTTCTGGCCACCCCTTGCCATTATACCACAAAAACGGGACTACCAGTATGGAAGAAAGTATAAGCAAGAGAATTTATATAAAATGGGAGGCATGATCACATGACAAATAGAAAAGGAAAATAATTCTGATAAGAAACTGGCAATTAAACATGCTGCAAAGCAACTTGAAATGAAGCGTTTTTTTCAAATTAACGAGAAATTAAGCGTTTTTCAAAGCCACTGGAAATTAAGCGTGTTGCAAATTAACATTTCTGCCAAAATAGCGTGTAGGAAAGCAATCCAAAATTAACCGTGTTGTAAAGCAACTGGAAATTAAATATATTGCAAAGCGTGCTACAAAAACTGGAAATTAAGCGTGTATGAAACTTACTACGAAATTAAAAACAAAGTGGAAAAAGAAAGAAGACGGTTTTACTTGGGAGACAGTTTTTTCCAATCTTCCGCTCTTCTGTTTTCCCCTCGCATTGGTAGTTTATCTTTTTCTTTATCAAACAAGAATAAAAAAAATATAAAATATGAATAGAAAAGGAGTATTTTCAGCTTCGTCACATTTCACATATGAATAATTTTGTTTGATGACATATTTTATCCTTTAACCCGCCAGCATAAAACAGAAAACTACCACAATTGGTGGGAATTTGTAATGTACTATCGAAGTTGCCATCTATGTTATTTGGTTGGTTGGTAAGAAATATGAAGTAATTCTTTGCATTGGCTGTAACCCATTTCCAATGACCTTCTGTTTCTATGTCTGACGCTCCGACGAAGTATTGGTTACCTGTAGATGGGTCTAAAAGATAAAAGAAAATGTGTTAGTGAGTGAGTGATGTTTTTTTATACAACAAATGAGCAATTTTTCAGCTATATCATGACGAGAACAAGTAACATTTTGATATGGTGATGATATATGATGTCCGCTTTTTACTAGATCAACACTCTGAGTTGGTTATTTATAGCGCCAGCTCACTGAAACGGAAGTCTGCAGGTAGACATGTCGCTCCACTGGGACACATTATCCAGATTCCGAGCTAACCAGTCTTTGTTCTTTCTTCTTAGTGCTGTGTGCTCAGCGGAAAACCAACAAATACCAATTTTATAGTCTTGACACGACCGGGACTCGAACCCACGAACATCTGCACTCCATATGCCAACCATTACACGACCGAACTGGTTGACAAATTTCCAAACAAACACGTAGCTTAAAGTGGCACTACAAATTGATGACTTATGTAATGATGAATAGCTTCAAAAAGAGCCATTTCAGGTCGGTGGTTTTCTCCGGGTACTCCGATTTCCTGCTTCAATAAAGCTGATCGCCATGATATAACTGAAATATTGTTAAATGTGGTGTTAAACACCATAACCCTAACCATATTTGTTAGACTAAAACAGCGATATCTAAATATAGCTACTACATAATATCTATAAGAACGTTATATCTATGTTTTATTGATCGTTGTTTGTCCTCTTGTACCTTTTTTTGGCCATTGTGTTGTCTGTTCTTCTTCGATATACGGATTCTGATTACCCCTTTGGTATCTTCAAACTCTTCTTATCATGAAAAATCACACTTAAAAACAATAGTGGGTCTTGTGGTTAGCTTCAAAACAACTTGAATAAATGAATGAATTGTATTCTTATAACCCAAATACATATAGTTACTGAGAAGTCAACAAATAAACGTGAAAATTTAAAATAAAGAAAACAGACATCAAATATAGATACAACACACTTCCCTGGCTTGAATGGTACAGGCACTGGAAAAAGTGTGGTGGGATTAAACTACATTTATTGGCCCAAGCACAAACAAAATCTAACATATACAATCTTAGCAGTGTAATGGGAGGTCCCTTAGAATGACGATAGTTCACAAGTTTAAGAACATTACACATGATCATTTTTATGATGTATCCCTCTGTTATTATCTTATTTACCCTTATTCTACGTCTACTTCAAATTTAGAATACCTGCGTTTTCTATAAATACATATAAAATGTACTTACATATTAAACTGACCACCATGATATAACTGAAATAACCCTCTAATCCCTATAAATACTTACAGTAATTTTTTATAAAGTCCACAGTGTCTTGATTTTTTTTCACTGAATCAAGAACAACAAGATTTCCTCCCTTTACTTCACAATAAGATTTGTCATCTGCCCAATTCTTAGCAGATTTGCTGATGAATAAGCACAAGCCGTTAAAGGAAACAAAATCCTCATCATCGCAAACTACAAAAAATGTACAAGGAAGAAAATGATTAAATATACGTTGTTCTTTAATTCTATTAATATAATTCTGGACGAGTAACCAAAAATACACTTCCAAATGACCCGAAAATATAAAATATCTGCAGTATATACCAGTGTCTCAGTCTATATGATCAAAAATAGATACCTTAGTTATATATTTGAGTGATATTTCTAAATAAATATTTCTAAGTTTTTTCAAAACTAAATTTGAAAAAAGAAACCGATCTAAAATTTGTCTGCTGAAATTGCCGCATGAATCAATACATGTATTTGTCTTATGGCGAATACTTGTCTACTATATCTAATAACATCGATCTAAAGCTATTGCACAATCACATTGTTGTGTCTGTCCCAAGCCAGGATTTGGATTTCCAACGTCATATGTCATTGTCTTTTTTGTGTACAGTGAGCTCAGTTAAGATGAGAAGGGATTGTTCGTTTTGTTGGAATTGGTAGAATTGATGACTATCACTGTTTAAAGTTTCTTTTGCATAATTTTCGGTAACGCTGCTGTATGATAATCGAGCTTCTTATTGATTCAATTGGTAGCATGCATGTCTCATTATATGTTCCAGATCTTGGAAAAATAAAGAGATGTTGTAACATGTATGTTTTCTTTTCCTTTCATCTTTTTATGGTTTATATACCAGAATGTACGCAACAGCTAAGAACTAAGAAATAATACACACAGATATGTGATATTACACACTTTAAATATGGGCTGTAGTTTTATTGCTCTCAGAGAGTCGTGCAATATTCAACGAGCTCGTTGTGATATTGAATGGCTTCATGCTACAAATCATTTATACCACGGTTTTCCTAGTTAAACGGTTAAACAATCTCAATCTTCGAGTTCCATTCTTTAACCGATTAACTTCGAATAACAGTGATATAAATATTACTTATTTTAAAGTTTTTGAATACTTATTGCACTGATCAAATAAAACACTAAAAATACCAAATTATCGGAACAGTTCACAAATCCAATGGAAAATCATAGAAACAGAGGCCAAGTTGATGATCTTAACACACACATGCATGGCCACTGAAATTCCTGGTTGGTACAGACACTTTAATGACAAAATGGCGAGATTAAGCTAGTGTCTGGATTGTCCACACCTGATTGCCATTTTCGGTTTCTTTAACGTGTCCTTATGGGGTAAAGCCACCTCTCTTAGTGAAATGATGCGGTCATGCAAGTATTTTCTACATGTGAGTAAAATTTCAGCCTTCCAGGACAACTGAGTGACCAGTATTGTTGTAAAATATCCGAAGTCTTAATCTACCGATTCATTTCATTTATTAGATTGGTTTCTCATCTATAATCTTAATCCCTACTAGCAATGTTGAAGTGGTCGTCATGGTGGTGATCGCATGGTAGTTGGACCTATTGCTACTAATGCAATTAGTATCCTCAACCACTAACATTGTGAGTTCGAATTCCGCTCATGCGAAGTGTACTCGATACAACATTATGTGATGCAGTTTGTCAGTGACGTGCGGCAAGTCGGTAGTTTTCTCCGGGTACTCCGGTTTCCTCCACCAATAAAACTGACTGTCACGATATACTTAAAATATTGTTGAAAGTGACATTAAACTCCATTACTCTAACCCTTACCCAATCTTGTAAAATGCTCATAGAAGCGATTCTGATTTGAAGAACAAAATACATACCGTTTTTTGGTCTTTTTGAATATACAAGAATGTCTGAATTCTTTGTTCAATCTGGCGTTAAAAGTTACTTCCGTAGCACGTCTCTAAATGCAGGAAAACTGAATTACAGTTAGAGTTCTGTGAACACAATGACACACACTTTAGAAAACTGACATTCTGCCGTTGAATAACATATTCCGTATTGATACTGAGACCCAGTTGACATTTTGCGGCAGTTTTCTGAAGGCCCATTCGTCGATTGATTCTTAAGAAACAAATATAAGCATAGAGGTGTTAGTTATGTATATTACGTACATATATATCAGCACTGGCATTGTTTATTAGATATATATTAATTATTGAAATTTAGAGCTCATATGTAATTATAATTAAATCGAAGATTCTGTCTCCTTAGGTATAGGTGACCATGTCCGAATCTGGCTATCATGTGTAAGCCCTTTGGTTTTCTTGCTTCCAAAGATACTAAAATGATTTGGTTTTTCAAATCAACTACCAGATGAAGGTTATTACATAAAAGTGTATTGTACACTATATTAGATATCTACGGTTTTATTATATATACATAGTTCAACATTTATTTGACGTCAAAATGAAACAGGTTCATCTTTTCAGTAATAGCAGGATATTTTGCGTGGGGTATTACAGCCGTGATGGCTATCATAGCAATGTCTCCATTGTTCACTGATTGATAGTATATATACAGCTGTACGGAATGTATGTATTTGTTAATTATTTGGGTTTAGTGTCCCACTGTCAGCATGTTTGCGTCACAGATCCACGTTTATGTTCCGTTTTTTGTTTCCCTCCTTCGTTTCTTATCCATGACTTATCACTGAATATGACCGAATTTGCAACATGAATAAAATGACAGGTACTACTAGTAGAGTACGCATTGCTAAGTCTAATAACTAGTGTTTCTTGGGGGGGGGGGTGCTCATTTTTAAGCATTTTGTGTAGTGCTATGTAGGTTATTGTCTTTGTTAATCTGACCACTGTATGGTCTCTTCATTCTTGTTATACCCCGATTTTTGCATGCATAATTTTAATTTTTTGCATAGTTCTATTATGTGTCTTTGCGTATTGCGTGTCTTTAGGTACTGAGTTCCGTGTTGTGAAGTCCGCTACCATTTCCGCATAAAACGATGCTCGATTCGTCTTTACCTCCAGTTACTTGTAGGATGGCCCATGTCTTACTTACGTTATTTGTGTTTGTTTGCGCATAGTAGTATCCAACACATAATGTGTTGTGTTTTCATTATTTTTTGTCTTAGTCTTGTGTACCCAATGTTGCCAGTTTCTCTGGATTGTCCATATTGTATTGCCCCTTTGGTATTCTCTGATGTTTATTTAGTGGCATTAAGGTTCCTTATAGGGCTACATCTTTTACACTTAGGACAGACTTTACCTCTCACATCAACATGTACCAGTAGTAAACTATGTCATAGTTACCCTTCTAGTTATCAAACGTTGTAAGTTCGAATCCTACTGAGGCGAGATGTACTCGATACAACATTATGTGATAAAGTTTGTCAGTGACATGTGACAGTTCGGTGGTTGGTTTTCTCAGGGTACTCAGGTTTCCTTCACCAATAAATCTGACCGCCACCATAAAACGGAAATTTTGTTGAAAGCAGGCGTTAAACACCATAACACTAACCCTTCTGGTTCTGCAACCGTGTAGGAATAAAATCTTGTCAAATCTTGTAATTCACTTTGAGTTGTTTTTATTTTCTTTTACTTTTGTGTTTAATATACTATTAGACATCGGTCTTCTACATCTCTTTACATTCAGTTGTCACTAGACCACATATTATAGATATGATCGTGTTGTGTTGAGGTATTGCATTGAAACCTATGCCACATTTAACTACACCTAAAGTTTACAGTAAGGGGCGGTTATCAAACAAACGGTACGACAAATGAAATGAGTTCCATTTATTTCCCTTTGTGAATATTCTATATAAATGTACGAACATTTCCGCAGTATTTGTATATGGAGTACACATATCTCAGTTGATACGATATTTCAGATGATATCATCCGCATAGTAGTAATTTTTTCCGCACTGACATGGTTTATTAGATATGTTTATTATTGAAACTGACAGCTGCTAAAAATGTAATTTTTAATGAAAACTAAGGTTCAAAACACTTTTAATTTATTTAGCTTTCCTATCTGCTGAGGTTGAGCGTACTTGATAAATATCATTCCAGAAACGCGATATACACACTAAATTTGATATCTATGTTTAAATTATAGTTGCTATTATGATTTCCTAGATAGACGGTTCCTGCTATATAGGGAAGCTGCTGAAGCAAAGGTTCCTCGTGGTTAAGTTGAAGTAAGTACTTCGGAAGTTTTATGGTCGCCACCATGAATTGGTTTGACAATTACCGAATATCTGTGTCACAAATGCTTCCTTTCCCCATTCATGACCTATCACTAGATTTGAAACAAGAGTAACACAACGGGTGGCAATTTTGGAGGAGGAACTACTTACTTTTCCTGAGCACATTAGTGTTTTGGGGGGAGGGGGTGGAGTTGCTAAATCTTTAGTTTCTGTGTAGTGTTTTGCAGATCACCGTTTGTCCTATTTGTCCTTTCCTTTTGGTCATTGTATTGTCTATCTTCCGATTAACGGCTTCTGATTACCACTTTGTTATCTTTAAACTTTTCCTAAGAACTTTAATTATGATTGAAGAGATGAGTTGACAAGAACTTTATCAAGTACATTAAAAACGAGCCGAAACAAACTGATTCCCACCAAATGTTGACAATTCTATGTATAATACTTACAAAAGATGCAATATCTCTAATAACACATGCATATGCAAAGTAGTTCTAGAGATACGTACCTATTATTTCAATAGAAATCAGTGTTTTAAGCAATATAATCCATGCAATTATAAACATGTCTCTTTATTGTAATGGGTCGTAATTTCACGTTATATCCGACCAAAAAAATCGTTCATCAAAAAAATCCGTTCACTCTGATTTAATAAAATACATGTAGTAAAGAATAATATGGAGTAGGCATTGCCTAGATGCGAGCACAGCATTTCTGTCTGGCCAGTGTGTATATATTTGAGTGAAAGTTGAATATCACAACATAATACGAGTAGGCATGGCCTATAGAGAGGACAAAAGTATTTGAAATTAAATGATATCCCCTATGACATCCATTGGAAAGTTAAATGAAGTAGAGTAGAAAAGTATGAGAAAAAAGTATGGAATCTTTTATTGTTGGACTAGGGACAGTGCAAACATTGAAGACTAACTAGTACTAGTACGCGGGTGGTATCAACCATCATAAAGCCTAAAGGGCCTATACCATGCTATGTACAGCCGATATATATTCATGAAGTGTAAATGATGAATGACGTACGGTCAGGGCCGTCTTGTCAGCAATATAGACCCCGGTCAAAGCAGTGCACTGAGGCCCATATCTATACAAACACTCACAGAAATAAAATTATATATGGTCGATAAAATTAAACATATATTTCTTGTATTGATACTTCCAACAAAATCAATGTTTAAAAATTAAAAATTATGCCGTATACAACATACATAGATTAGCATGGGGTTCATTTGCTTTTGGGACCACCGGGCAACTGTCCATTGTGCCCATACATAAGACCGCACTGCGTACGGTTACTTTAATACTGATAATGTTCATTTCGACATTTTAAAGTATGTGTATTTGGACCAATATTATGCTATCTCCAAGTGAACAAAATAGTTTTTAATTTGAAAAGAATTATATAGGTACCGCTTTCATCAGACATGTCTCTGCTTTCACATACAAAATATTTATCAATATTCAATATTTTTTTATTGGAAAAAGCACAGTAGAGGCGTGATATATATATTAAGGCAATATTCAGTATCGAAATCATACTCTTTAAAATTATCTGTGACAAGATTATACAGACATATATTCCTTCTTGTGTAATGTTATTACCTTTTAAAGTTTCAACAACAAGCTGGTTAATAATTTTATAGCATTTATTTTAGAAAGACTGAGTTTAATAAATAATAACAGATATACATATCAGGGGCGGATCCAGGATTTCAAGTTAGGGGGGCGCACTTAAAAAAATTGCGCCGAACGGAGGGAGGCGCGAAAATGTTTGGGGTATTTCGTGTGAGAAATCACGATTTTACGCCAAAAAATCATATTTTTTCCAATTTTAGGGGGGGCGCGCGCCGGGCGCGCCCCCGCCCCCCCCCCTTGATCCGCCCCTGCATATAGTATGAACGGCATAATTAATAGTTAAATAAATAAAATTCATTGTGTCTTACTATTCTAAACCATTGTCGGCAGATGTTGGTAGTATTCAAATATTTTGTAGGATCAGACTGACGAAAATTTAAGATGAATAAACAAATGGGTACTGATAGAAATAATTAACACTAACAGAAATAAGAAAAAAAGTCATGCGTTCCTTGTTCCTTGCAAGCACATCATGGTTAGAAAATGTTTGTTACTTAGCCAAAGAAATAATAAATGCAAAAATTGTATGAAAATGAAAAATGTTAATGTTCACCACAAAGTGAAAAATGTTAATGTCCACCCCTATCTTTTCTTATCAGAGACATATGAGCCGGTGGCAAGGGGCACATGCCCTCTCCCCTCCCCACCCCCCCCCCCCCTCTTTGGCAAAATTTTAAAAAGCTGGATTTTTAGTATACTTTAGGATTTTTGTGATATTTATTTGGAATTACCATTATTCAACACAACTAAACCGTACGAAAGGTAGGAATTAAGTATAAATATGAACAGGTGTCATCCCTTGTGATATTTTAGTACCGCACATTGATAGTAGGGTTAAAATTATTGATAACGAAAGGCCGGGAGCAGGTCCCTGTGATCTCCTCCTAGTTATTGTACGTGTACTATAGATGCGTATTAAAAAATATTGATGACATTGTCATCTTTGCGTGTCAGTTGTGACCCAAATACGATTTCAATGCTGACCTTTACTTGTTGCAACGTAAAATATGAAGTGATAAAAAAAATATTAACATGACGATGAATGGTGGCCAGATTCGTTTTTATTTACGCATTTATTGTAGAACTTTAGGAATATTGTGGTACATGTGCAAATAATCTTGGAGACAGGAATTGTGTTTGGATTTCTTTTAAACTGGTAAGTCATATATACAATAACGAAATGTCAATATAAATCTGGAGTTCGACAGTGCAATGCAGTTGGGCGTGACAAGAAATGTCCATACGTCAAAAAATTACCAGATTCGTGTTGTCTTAAGAGTCATTCACAGTGATAAAAAAATGAACAGTTGTTGTCCTTAACCTGATAGTCCATGTTAACATAAAGTCCTTTCCTTAACATTTATGTATGGGGTGAAGCCACCTCTCTTAGTGAAATGATGCGGCCATGCAAGTATTTTCTACATGTGAGTAAAATGGCAATCTTCCTATACAATTGATTGACCAGCATTGTTGTAAAGTATCCGAAGTCTTAATCTACCGATTCATTTCCTTTATTAGTTTTGTAGCTTAGTTATCATCTTAATCCTTAATACTAATCTTGTAGGGGTCCTCGTGGTGGTGATCGTATGGTAGTTGGGTTTATGACTACCTATGCAATCAGTGCTCATCACCACTAACATTGTCAGTAGTATATGGGCACAACTCAAGTCATATTTGCGGTATACGAAGTTGTAGAGCTACCGGAAGTCACGTGACCGGAAGCAGACCTGACCGGAATATGCCATGACCGGAACAGGAAGTCACGTGACCGGAAGTGATCGCGTGCGCATGTCTGGCTTTATCCCACTTTTTTCTTTACTATTGCAGTATTACAAAATGTAATGCAGTAGTACAAGTACCAGGGCTACCGGAAGTAACCGAAGGTCACGTGACCGCTTCGTGGTTCCCTTTAGTGTGCGCATGCGTAACCGGAAGTTGAGCAATATCCGCCCTAGTTGGGCCTTTTGACCGGAAGTGACGTTATAAAACGTCACCGGTAGTGACCGAAGGTCACGTGACCTGTTCGGGGAACACGTGGGTGGGCGCATGCGTGATTGGAAGTGTAATTGGGATGTTCTCTAGCTCTTATCATTATCTTCCCCTTTCCCGCCATTTTCATATAATATAATCTATTTCAATAATGGTTTTCACCTACGGTGTTTTCGGATAGGTTCGATATGTACCCCAAGTAACTTTATGGAAGAAAAGTAGTTGAATATAGAAATTGAGCCAATGAGATGACAGAATCCAGTATCCGAAGTAGCAGCAGCAACAGACATACACACTTACCTCAGAGCAACAGCAGCCAAACAGGTTTACCCCAGAGCAGCAGCAGCAGCCATACTCGTTTACCCGAAAGCAGCAGCAGCAGCAGACATGCACGTTTACCCCAGATCAGCAGCAGCAGCATCCGCCACCGCCGCCGCCACAGCAGCAGCAGCAGCAGCTGTAATAGCGTTTAAATTCCACCCAAAACACGTTACAAACAAAAACAAAACGACACATTATTAAAATATCACACATTATCGTAAAAATCTATGACTAAACCGCAACATGTCAACAAAATAGTGATTAAGATGTTGAATAAACACTAAAATTAGAGGAAGGAATCGAGAAACGTCAAGATCTCTGAAAATATAACAAAAATGCAATGCGGACGTGATAGACTACTTGGAGTACATATCGAACCTATCCGAAAACACCGTAGATGAAAACCATTATTGAAATATATCATATTATATGAAAATGGCGGGAAAGGGGCAGATAATGATAAGGGCTAGTTCCGGTAGCCATGCTACTTATTGGACATGGACGTCCTAGAGAACGCCCCCAAGGGCACTTCCGGTCACGCATGCGCCCACCCAAGGGAACCCCGAGTGACGTTTCATAACGTCACTTCCGGTCAAAAGGCCCCACTATGGCAGATATTGCACAAATTCCAGTTGCGCATGCGCACACCCAAGGGAACCCCGAATGTGTCACGTGACCTTCGTTCACTTCTGGTAGCACTGGTACTTGTACTACTGTATTACATTTTGTACTACTACTATAGTAAAAAAAAACGGTGGAAAAGCCGGGCATGCGCACACAATCACTTCCGGTTCCGGTCAGGGCCACTTCCGGTCACGTGACCTCCGGTAGCTCCACCGCAAACATGGCTAGAGGTGTGCTCATATACTACTATTGTCATTTCGAATATCACCTATGCGAGGTGTACTCGAAACAACATTATGTGATAAAATGTGTTAGTGACTTGCGGGAGGTCAGTAGTTTTCTCAGGGTACTCCGGTTTCTTCCACCAATAAAACTGACTGCCACGATATAACTGAAATGTGGCGCTAAACGCCCTTACCCTAATCCTAACCCAATCTTTAATATACAAGAATGTCCGATTTCTTTGTTGAATCTGGCGATAACAAGTTACTTCCGTAGTACGTCTCCAGATGCAAGAAAACTGAATTACAGTTAGAGTTCTGTGAACACAATAACACACACTTTAGAAAACTGACATTATGTTGCTGAATAACATATTCCGTACTTGATATTGCGATCCAGTTAACATTTTGCGGCAGTTTTCTGAAGACCCATTCGTCGATAGATTCTTAAGAAAAAAATATGAGCATAGAGATGTTATGTTTATTACGTACATATATATCAGCACTGGCATTGTTTATTATATATATATATATATATATATATATATATTGTTGAAATTCACAGCTCCTATCTAATGTGAGCCATCGTGGCCGTTATCAATTGTAGTTGGATTTACATCTACCAATATGCAATCAGTGCCTATCACCACTGATGTTGTAAGTTCGAATCTCGATCAGGGCGAGGTGTACAACATTATGTGATAAAGTTTGTCAGTGACTTGCGACAGATCAGTTGTTTTCTCCGGATCCTCCACCAATAAAACTGACCGCCACGATACTGAAATATTGTTGAATATGGCGTTAATCACCATAAAACCAAACGAAGCCAAACCTATCTTATGTAATTATAATTAAATCCAAGGTTCTGTTCCCTTATGCATAGGTGACCTTGGCCGACTTTTGGTTACATCCTGTATATGCCTTTTGGTTTTCCTTCTCCCAAATATATTAAAATGAGTTGCATTACAATTGGTGTCACGTTGAGTTACAGAAACAAGTCGTGTACACTATATTTGATGTCCACATATTTATAATAAGTACCTAGTGCAAAATTTATTTCACGTTAAAATGGTAAAACAGGTTCATCTTTTCAGCCTAAGCAGGATATTTTCTGCGAGGTCTTGCAATCGTGATGGCTACAATAGCAATACATCCATTGTTCTCGGAGCGATAGTATGTGTACTGTTATACGCAATGTTTGCGTCAGAGATTGTCCACGTTTACATTCCGTTTTTTTGTTTCCACTACTTCGTTTCTTATTCATGACTTATTAGTGAATATGATCGAATTTGTAACATGAATAAAATGACGTACTACTAGTAGAGCACACTTGTGTCTTTGTTAATCTGACCACTGTATTGCCTCTTTGGATATACGGCTTATGATGACCATTGTGGAATCTTCAATCTTGTCATACCCCAATTTTGCATGCATAATTTTAGTTTTTTGCATAGTCCTATTTGTCTTTACGTCCCGAGTTCCGTATTCTGTAGTCCGCTACGATTTCCGCATGAAAACGATGTTCCGGTCGTCTTTACCTCTAGTTATTTGTAAGAAGGCGCACGTCTTATTTATGTTATTTGTGTTTATTTGCGTTTAATGGTGTCCAACACATATTGTGTTGTGTTTTTGGTTTGGTTTTCTTCGTCTTGTGTCTTGTGTACTCAATAATGCCAGTTTTTCTGGGTTGTCTATTTTGTGTTGCCCCTTCGGTATTGTCTTACGTTTATGTAGTGCCATTAAGATGCCATATAGGGATACATATTTTACACTTAGGACAGACTTAACTTCTCACATCAACATGTACTAGTAGTAAACCAGGGGATAATTACCCTTCTGATTCTACAACCGTTTCTTTGTGTGGTAATAAAATCTGGTAAAATTTTGTATTTCGTTATGAGTTGTTTGTACCTTATTTGACTTCCGTGTTCAATGCACTATTAAACATCGATCTTCTACATCTCCTTAGATTACATTCAGTTGTCAGTAGACCACATATTATAGATAGGACCGTGTTGTTTTGAGATATTGCATGTAAGCATATGCCATTATTACCTACGCCCAAAAATTTACAGTGAGGATCGGTAATGAAAGAAACTGTACGACAAATGAAATGAGTTCAATTTATTTCCCATTGTGAATATTCTATATAAATGTATCAATATTCCAGCAGCATTTGAACATGGAACATTCCATCCCCCAGATGGTATCATCCGCCTAGTGGTAATTTTTTCGGCACTGACATGGTTTATTAGATGTTTATTATTGAAACTGACAGCTGCTTAATATTGTATTTTTTTTTTAGAAAACTAAGATTCTCCTCATACAGGCGATCCTGTTTAGGCCCTTTGGTGTTATTGCTTCAAAACACTTTTAATTTACTTAGCTTTCCTATCTGTTGAGTTTGAGCGTACGTACCTGATTAAAATTATTCCAGAAACGCGTCATGTGCATTACATTTGATGTCTACGCTTAAACTGTAGTTCCTATTATGATTTCCTAGATAGAGGTTTCCTGCTAATAAGGCAGCTGCTTCTGAACCAAGAGTTGCTAGTGGTTAAGTCGAAGTAAGTACATCGAATTTTTTACGGTCACCACCATGACTCGGTTAAGCATTACTGAATATCTGTGTCATAAATGACCATAGATTTGAAACAAGAGTAACACAACGGATGACAATTGTGGAGTAGGAACTACTTACCCTTCCGGAGCACATTCTGGGGGTGGGGTTGGAATTCCTCAATCTTTAGTTTTTGTGTAGTGTTTTGCAGATCACCATTTATCCTATTTGTCCTTTCCTGCTGGTCATTGTATTGTCTGTCCGATTTTCGGCTTCTGATTATCCCTTTGATATCTTTAATCTTTCCTTAAGAATTGTAATTATGATTAAAGAGATGACAAGAACTTCATTAAGTACATTTAATACGAGCCTAAGCAAATTTATTTCCATCAAATAGTGACATGTCTGTATATAATACTTACAAAAGATGCAACATCCGTAACAACAAATATATATGTAGTCGAGTGGTCTAGGGCGCTGGACGTAAGGCTAAGCGAATGGTGCTGCAGTGTAACAATGGTGTGGGTTCAAATCCCGTCGAGGGAAGAACAAAAATTTGACAGCTCTAAAATCTAATTCTAACACTGTTTGGTTTAATTTTCAGACGTATATATATATATATATATATGGTTGTCACTTGCTTCTAGACGTTTGTATAATATACTTTATTTCCTGTGACTGTATAATGAATAATTCTTCATTATCCTATCCAATATATTAAAAATTGCTGAGTTAGATTGCTGTCAAATTATAATATTAAGTATATATGTACCATCTACACACGCTTATACACATGTCTTACGCCTATCCCTAGATTTGCCTTACGAGACAAGGTAACACTACGACTATTGAAGCTCCTTTTTTAGGGAGTGGATGTAGTCGAGTGGTCTAGGGCGCTGGACGTAAGGCTAAGCGAATGGTGCTGCAGTGTAACAATGGTGTGGGTTCAAATCCCGTCGAGGGAAGAACAACAATTTGACAGCTCTAAAATCTAATTCTAACACTGTTTGGTTTAATTTTCAGACGTATATAATATTTAGTATTAACCTAGTATCCTTTAAAGTAACTTTGAGATCCAGTGGGACAGATATAGTGTATGGTTGTCACTTGCTTCTAGACGTTTGTATAATATACTTTATTTCCTGTGACTGTATAATGAATAATTCTTCATTATCCTATCCAATATATTAAAAATTGCTGAGTTAGATTGCTGTCAAATTATAATATTAAGTATATATGTACCATCTACACACGCTTATACACATGTCTTACGCCTATCCCTAGATTTGCCTTACGAGACAAGGTAACACTACGACTATTGAAGCTCCTTTTTTAGGGAGTGGATGTAGTCGAGTGGTCTAGGGCGCTGGACGTAAGGCTAAGCGAATGGTGCTGCAGTGTAACAATGGTGTGGGTTCAAATCCCGTCGAGGGAAGAACAACAATTTGACAGCTTTAAAATCTAATTCTAACACTGTTTGGTTTAATTTTCAGACGTATATAATATTTAGTATTAACCTAGTATCCTTTAAAGTAACTTTGAGATCCAGTGGGACAGATATAGTGTATGGTTGTCACTTGCTTCTAGACGTTTGTATAATATACTTTATTTCCTGTGACTGTATAATGAATAATTCTTCATTATCCTATCCAATATATTAAAAATTGCTGAGTTAGATTGCTGTCAAATTATAATATTAAGTATATATGTACCATCTACACACGCTTATACACATGTCTTACGCCTATCCCTAGATTTGCCTTACGAGACAAGGTAACACTACGACTATTGAAGCTCCTTTTTTAGGGAGTGGATGTAGTCGAGTGGTCTAGGGCGCTGGACGTAAGGCTAAGCGAATGGTGCTGCAGTGTAACAATGGTGTGGGTTCAAATCCCGTCGAGGGAAGAACAACAATTTGACAGCTCTAAAATCTAATTCTAACACTGTTTGGTTTAATTTTCAGACGTATATAATATTTAGTATTAACCTAGTATCCTTTAAAGTAACTTTGAGATCCAGTGGGACAGATATAGTGTATGGTTGTCATTTGCTTCTAGACGTTTGTATAATATACTTTATTTCCTGTGACTGTATAATGAATAATTCTTCATTATCCTATCCAATATATTAAAAATTGCTGAGTTAGATTGCTGTCAAATTATAATATTAAGTATATATGTACCATCTACACACGCTTATACACATGTCTTACGCCTATCCCTAGATTTGCCTTACGAGACAAGGTAACACTACGACTATTGAAGCTCCTTTTTTAGGGAGTGGATGTAGTCGAGTGGTCTAGGGCGCTGGACGTCAGGCTAAGCGAATGGTGCTGCAGTGTAACAATGGTGTGGGTTCAAATCCCGTCGAGGGAAGAACAACAATTTGACAGCTCTAAAATCTAATTCTAACACTGTTTGGTTTAATTTTCAGACGTATATAATATTTAGTATTAACCTAGTATCCTTTAAAGTAACTTTGAGATCCAGTGGGACAGATATAGTGTATGGTTGTCACTTGCTTCTAGACGTTTGTATAATATACTTTATTTCCTGTGACTGTATAATGAATAATTCTTCATTATCCTATCCAATATATTAAAAATTGCTGAGTTAGATTGCTGTCAAATTATAATATTAAGTATATATGTACCATCTACACACGCTTATACACATGTCTTACGCCTATCCCTAGATTTGCCTTACGAGACAAGGTAACACTACGACTATTGAAGCTCCTTTTTTAGGGAGTGGATGTAGTCGAGTGGTCTAGGGCGCTGGACGTAAGGCTAAGCGAATGGTGCTGCAGTGTAACAATGGTGTGGGTTCAAATCCCGTCGAGGGAAGAACAACAATTTGACAGCTCTAAAATCTAATTCTAACACTGTTTGGTTTAATTTTCAGACGTATATATATATATATATATATATCCAGGGCCGTCTTAACAGTATTATAGGCCCCCATGTAAAGCCGTGCACTGGGCCCCTACCTACACAACCACTCAGGAATAAAACTGTAAATGGTCGATAGAATTAAACATATAGTTATTGTATTGGCACTTCAAACACAATCAGTGTTTAAGCATTAAAATATGCTGTACACACCATACATAGATGGGGCCCTATCCTCGTGGGGCACCGGGCAACTTCATAGTGTGCCCATGCGCTAAGACAGCACTATATATTATATGTTATTCAGCTATCAGAGAGGGGATATAATGTGATATTCCCGGTTTATGATCTATATTCCCTGAGGCGCAGCCGAAGGGAATATATATCATAATCCGGGAATGTCCCATTATATGCCCTGTCTGATAGCTGAATAACAGATATATTACGGATTTAACCTATTTTTTTTTAAATACAACATCCAACTGTATTAAATAAATTTGCCTCTTTTATTTTCATTTTTCGTATCTCTAGATGTCCGTACCTTTGACGTCATTCTGCAATGACGTCAAAATATGTGTCACGTCATATTTCATGTATAGGGTGTCTCATGAAGGAAAATACTGTACTAAATGTCTATATCAATACAGTTTCATATGTAGTAAATTTTATAAACTTTATAAATATAACATTAATATATCACATAACAAAACAACGGGTTTGCGAAACAGTTTCAATAATTTAAATGTTAACTACATGTAAATAAAACCTTGGTGTGGCCCCATGACGTCGAAAGTTTTATTTGTTATGGTACAGCCGTGGAACATAGGAGTTTGCTGAATCGATCAGGTATTTGTGACGGAATTAACCGTTGTAATATTTTTTTGTTCATGCAACCGTTTTGAGTATAAAAACAGCATTTAAATTGGTAAAAATACATTTATTATCCCGTATTATACCATTGATTCAGTGAAGCCTAATGCTTTGTCGTCCATGTTTTAATCGTTTTTGAGGACTGAAATATATACCCCGTCTGTTTTCCGAATATATGCTGACATTCAGGGCTGAAGAACCAATGAAAATATGTGTAACAAACTAAATTCGTAATATATATACATATGTTACATACCTATTGTTTCCTTAGAAATCAGCGTTTTAAACAATGTAATCCATGCAATTATAAACATGTCTGTTTACAGTAGTTTGTCCTAATTTCATGCTATATCCGGCCCCAAAAATCGTTCAAAAAAACAATTCCGTTCTGAATGAATCAAATAACAAAGCAAATAAAGTACAGACAATAAGCCCAGAAAGTTTTTATCATTTTGACCAACGGATGAACTGTGGCACTGTTTATATTTGGAAGCTGTTTCAAATAATATTTAATTTGTTAATGCGACCTCTCATGTTCTGTTTAAATGAAAATTGAAAACATAGAAGGTTTTAACAGGATGTCGATAACTATTCTATTTATAATAATTTAACATTTGGTGTCAATATCGATTAATAAACTCCACATTCTGGAAACGACTCAAATTTTGATTTTCATCATTCTTTACTCGTCCTAAAGAATGGATTAAAATCACTCTTTACTCGGCACAAAAAATGGATTTAGATCATTCTTTACCTGGAATAAAGAATGAATGTGGCTCACTCTTTAGACGGGATAAAGAATAGTTTAACTCACTTTTCAGTCAGCATAAAGAATGGATTTAAATCATTCTTTGGACGGGATAAAGAATAGCTTAGCCCACTTTTCACTCAGCATAAATAATGGATTGAGATCACTCTTTAGACGGGATAAAGAATAGCTTAGCTCACTTTTCACTCACACATATATCACTCACACAAAAAGAATGGATTTAGATCACTAGTTCCTCGTCAAGACGAAAGGATTTAGATCACTCTGTACTCGGGATAAAGAATGGATTTAGATCACTCTTAATTCGACACAAGAATGAATTTAGATAATTATTTCCGCGTTATAAGGAATGGATTCAGATCACTCTGTACTCGGCATAAAGAATGGATTCAGATCACTCTGTACTCGGGATAAATAAATAATGGATTTAGATAACTCTTTCCGCTTCATAGCGAATGGATTCAGATCACTCTGTACTCGGCATAAATAATGGATTTAGATAACTCTTTCCGCTTCATAGCGAATGGATTCAGATCACTCTGTACTCGGCATAAAGAATGGATTCAGATCACTCTGTACTCGGGATAAAGAATGGATTTAGATCACCCTTCATGCGGCATAAAGAATGAAGTTAGATAACTATTTCCCCATTATAAGGAACGGAATTTAGATCACTCTTCATTCGGCATAAAGAATGGATTTAGATCACTCTGTACTTGGGATAAAGAATGGATTTAGATCACTCTTTCCTCTTCATAAAGAATGGATTTAGATAACCAATTCCTTGTCATAAAGAATGGATTTGGATAACCAATTCCGTGTCATAAAGAATGGATTTAGATAACCAATTCCGTGTCATAAAGAATGGACTTAGATAACCAATTCCTTGTCATATAGAATGCATTTAGATAACCAATTCATTGTCATAAAGAATGGATTTAGAAAACCAATTCCTTGATCTTGTCATAAAGAATGGGATTTCGATAACTAATTCCTTATCATAAAGAATGGGATTTAGATAACCAATTCCTTGTCATAAAGAATGGATTTAGATAAACAATTCCTTGTCATAAAGAATGGGATTTAGATAACCAATTCCATGTAGTAAAGAATGGGATTTAGATAACCAATTCCATGTAGTAAAGAATGGGATTTAGATAATCAATTCCTTGTCATAAAGAATGGGATTTAGATAACCAATTCCTTGTGATAACATATTCCTCTTTATTAAGAATGGAGTTAGATATAGCCAAACTTGTATATAAAGGGCACTCGGGGAACTTGAAAATGTGGCATCTATGGAGCAGTTGCACTTTATATACAGGTTTAAATTAAATGCACTATTCATCAATGGGGAAAATGAGATTACTCTTTATAGACAGTCTTTTGTTATATAGAGGCGTCCTTTAAGGTATGTTTGGCTGTACCTCTTTATTAAGAATTGAATGCATTTTTTGTAGTTTTATTGGCGTGTAAAAGCGTGGACTGAAGTACATTTTGCATGAAGCGCGCTAGCGCTTCATACACAAAATGTGCCTCGGTCTACGCTTTTACACGCCTATAAAACTACAAAAAAATGCATTCATTTCTTATAATTACATTTAAATCACACCAAAATTTAATATAGTTGAATTTTTCGTAGTGAATTTTATTTGTGTTAAATTATTTGCTGTTGGAAATTACTACGCCATTGTTTACATCTGACGTCGTCATGGAGGCACGTGCAAGTTCGGATTTGAGTTTTAATGGGATGTAAAATATCTCTTTTATAATCATGTGACCACTTCATAACCAATCACATTGTAACATTTCAATGAAAAATGGAAGTAATGTAATTATCCTGGGATAAAATGGATTTAGCTCACTTTTTACTCAGCATTAATAATGGATTTTGATCGCAGTTTACCTGTCATAAAGAAGGGATTTAGATCACGATTTCTCATCATGACGAATGGATACAGATCACTCTTTCATCGTCATAAAGAATAGATCACAATCACTCTTTCAATCTAGTTTTGAATTTAATGTTCGTTCAGATAAGTCAGGGTATAAAATAGAATGTTCATACCAAGATTTGTCATATCAAATCATTCGTCATTACCCCTAGTAACAATCGATAGAGTTCGTTACAAATGTTATAGGAACAAATGGTATAGGTATACACAAATTAACAATACATGTTACACACTTTTTGATTTAATACAGTTTAAAGCAATAATGCACATATTTATTTTCATTGATCAATATAACGATTATTCTGATGGGAAAATGTGCAAGTATAGAATGATTGATTTATTATTGCTCAACACCGAATGAGCGGGAAGAGGTTACTTTGTAATGAAATAACGATGATGTCATCTTTCCTTAGCCATTTTCACTGAGCTGGATTTGATGGCACTAGTGAAACATTAGTCTGATTATACATATCGAACATTATTACATAGACATGCTATATATAGTATCATAATTCTGTTCAACCAATCGCTGATCTTAGTTCATAATCATACGTGACAACATGTTAATACTAAATCAATAGTTCCTGCTTTGTCCCGAACGGTGATCGAAACCACGGACAGCTACACTTGAGGCGAACCGAGAGAGTATATTAATATAAAATGAAGGGCAAGCACACAAATGAATGAAAATATCATATGGAAGAAACGACAAATAGAACGGGTTATAGTGCAATGAAATAAATTACAAAATAGAAAGGAGTGAGAAATCAAAGAGAAAAACGTGCAACATTAAAATAGGAGATGAAAAAAAAGTTTTCCGTGTGTGGTATATAATCTTTATTTAAGAGATTAAAAAGAGAACGAAAGTGAAAACAAAAAGAATATGCATATATGAATTCAGAAGAGCTAGTTTCAGCTTTGATAAAGTGATTCATTATTTTAACAAATATTAAAAAATGTATAACAATTTGTTCAATAGAAATGTTTATGATTATTGCTAAAATTTCAAAGTACCGCCACATTTTGTTGCCTGTCCCAAGAAAGACCTTTGATTTCCAACGTCATATGTTATGGTCTTTTTGTTTTATATTCAATTGTTTAAGGTGCGATGTGGTTGTTCCTTTTATGTTGACCTTCACTACTTAGATTTTTTATTCACAATTTCGTACACGGACATTTCAATTTAATATATATGTAACACAAATGTTACTATTTACAATATTCTTGTTCCTCATATTTCACAAATGAACAATTTGGTTTGTGAACATATCTCATCCACTAAGTTGCCAGCAGATACTCTCAGCGCACCACAGTTCGCAGGAATAAGGTGCGTTTTGTCGTAATTTGCATCAATGTTATTTGGTTGTCTGCTATGAAAATGGAAATAATTCTTTGCATGGGTTGTAACCCATTGCCATGTACCTTCTGTTTCTATATCGGATGCTCCAACGTAGTAATGCCTAACTGTAGGTGGGTCTAAAAGATAAATACAAATAGGAAAAGCTAATCACGTCTATAAAAGTGGTACTAAAGATTGATTAAATTCATTGGGCTTGAAATAAAGGATACCACAGATACAGATAGGTCTGCTTCATATATTGACCTACACCTCGAAATTGACAGTGAGGGGCGGTTAAGAACGAAAGTTTATGACAAAAGAGATGATTTCAATTTTCCCATGCTGAACTTTCCATTCATATGGAGCAACATTCCAGCAGCACCTGCATATGGAGTATATATCTCTCGGTTGATACGATATTCCAGAGCTTGTGGTTCCTATCAGGATTTCCTTGATAGAGGGTTGCTGCTAACAAGGAAGCTACTGATCCAAGGGTTCCTCTTAATTAAGTTGAAGTCATCACTTCAAAAGTTTTACCGTCGCCACCATGACTGGTTGATCGTTGTGGAATATCTGTGTCATAAATGACCACGGGTATGTTCCAATTGTCCTAAACAGTTCCCGGTCCTTTCCTCGCTCATGACTGGGTTTGTAACTAGATTAACACGACGGGTGTCACTAGTGCAGGAGGAACTGCTTACACTTTCGTAGCACCCCCGGGTTTTAGTGGGGTTCGTGTTACTCGATCATTAGTTTTATGTGTATGTTTTGTAGATCGTTGTTTGTCCTTTTGTACTTTTTTTTGGCGTTTGTTTTGTCTGTTCTTCTTTGATATACGTTTACCCGTTTGGTTTACCCGTTTCTGATTACCCGTTTGGTATCTTCAAGCTCTTCTTATAGCATAATCTCAAATTCTAACATATCTCTATCCCATTTCTTGCTATTATTATAAACCTTTTCTAATAACATTTGTTACGAATGACTTGGAGCTTGGAGCTGCCGGGATAGTAATTGGATACAACATTGTTATCTTGGATCTATTGGAACAGCGATTGACTATAACATTTTTAGCTTGGAGCCACCTGGATAGTCATTGACTACAACATTGTTAGCTTGGAGCCACCGTGATAGTCCTCGACTACAACATTGTTAGCTTTGAGCCACCGGGATAGACACTGATTACAACATTGTTAGCTTGGAGCCGCTGGGATAGACATTGACTACAACATTGTTAGCTTGGAGCCACCTGGATAGACATTGACTACAACATTAGTAGCTTGGAGCTGCCGAGATACTCATTGACTGCAACATGGTTAGCTTGGAATCACCAGGATAGTCATTGACTACAACATTGTTACCTTGGAGCCGACGGAAACGTCATTGACTACAACATTGTTAGCTTGGAGCCATTGGAACAGTCATTGACTACACCATTGTTTGCATGGAGCTGCCGGAATAGTCACTGACTACAAAATTGTTAGCTTGGAATCACCAGGATAGTCGTTGACTACAACATTGTTAGCTTGGAGCCGCCGGAAAAGTCATTGACTACAACATTGTTTGTTTGGAGCTGCCGGGATAATCATTGGCGGCCACAATGGTGTTGGCTTGGAGCCGGAGGGAGAGTCATTGACTACAAAATTGTCAGCTTGGAACCACCCGAATAGTTATTGAATACAACATTGTTAGTTTAGAGCCGCCAGGATAGACATTAACTGCAACATTGTTTGCTTGGAGCCATTGGAACAGTCATTGACTACAACATTCCTTGATTGGAGCCGCCGAAAAAGTCATTGACCACAACATTGGTAGCTTGGAGTCATTGGGAAAGTCATTGACTACAACATTGCTAGCTTAGAGCCGCGGGAAAAGACATTGACTACAACATTGCTACCTTGGAACCACTGAAACAGTCATTGACTATAACATTGTTATCTTGTAGCCATAGGAACAGTCATTGACTGCAACATTGTTTGTCTGGAGCTGCCGGAAATGTCATAGACTACAACATTGTTAGGTTGGAGACATTGGAACAGTCATTGATTACAACATTGCTAGCTTGAACCCACCGGGATAGTCATTGGATATGATATTGTTAGCTTAGAACCACCGGGATAGTAATTTACTATAATATTGTTAACTTAGACC
Organism: Bathymodiolus brooksi; assembly: GCA_963680875.1. Classification (NCBI taxonomy): domain Eukaryota; kingdom Metazoa; phylum Mollusca; class Bivalvia; order Mytilida; family Modiolidae; genus Bathymodiolus; species Bathymodiolus brooksi. The sequence continues at coordinate 39,474,282 of OY804578.1, read as the reverse complement.
CACCGGGATAGTCATTGACTACAATATTGTTAGTTTGGAGCCACTCGGGTAGTCATTGACTGCAATATTGTTAGCTTGGACCCACCTGGATAGTCATTGACTACAATAATGTTAGCTTGGAGCCACTCGGGTAGTCATTGACTACAACATTGTTAGTTTGGACCCACCGGGATAGTCATTGACGAAATCATTGTCAGTTTGGAGCCATTGGAATAGTCATTGACTAAAACATTGTTTGTTGTAGTTACTAGTAATGACTATCCCGGAAGCTCCAAGCTAAATTTGCTATCTATACTAAGACCTGTTGTTAATATATTTAACAGTGTTACATACATATATGCCTGGACGATCAAAGGTGAGTTAAAGAATATCTGACATGACCCGAAATGGGCAATGATAAATGTTATTATATCATCACAATAAACCCACCAAGCATTCGATTTTATTTAAATTAGTTTCATAACAACAGTCTATTTAAATATAATAAGAAAAAAGAAAAAGAGCAAATACAAATATAATATATAATGAAGACACAATATCCAACATATAAAACCCTAGAAATGGAATGACAGGATATAGAACGATCATAGTTTAAAGAATGATTGACGGGTGCCACTAGTGGAGCAGAAAATGCTTACTCTTTCAGAGCATATGAGTTCATTCCCGGTTTTTAGTGGGGTGCGTGTTGCTCGATCTTTATTTTTCTGTGTAATGTTTTGTATATCATATTTTGTCCTTTTGTCCTTCTTCTGTCGGCCGTTGTATTCTTCGATTTACGGATTCTGATAACCCCTTTGCTATCTTCAAACGTTTCTTTGAATATCCGAAAGGGATAATCAGAAACATCAATTCGAAGAAGTACAAACAATACAATGGCCAAACGAAAGAGGAAAAAAAAAGAAAATAAAAATAATCCACCAATCACTACACAGATAAGCATAGATTGAGCAACACAAACCTAACCAAAGCCTGAGGTTGAACCCATGTTCCTCGGAATGGTAAGAGGGTCGCGAACACATTTTCCTGATCCCGACCCAACCAGTCTTTGCTATGTCCCCTTAATTATGCGTGCTTATCCGAGAAGCAACAAATACTAATTTCATAGTATTTGGTTTTTACCTGTAAGACAAATTTAGCATACTTTCTTTTTAATATACCTACAATGATTTTGTATAAAGTCCACAGTGTCTTGATGTTTTTCCACTGAATCAAGAACAACAAGATTACCTCCCTTTACTTCACAATAAGACTTAGCATCTGTCCAATTCATCGCAGCGTTACTGATGAATAAGCATAGACCGCTATAGTAAACAAACTCTTCATTAATACATGCTACAAATATACAAGAGAGGAATTCACATGTGGACTTCCATGTACATCTACTTAACTCTAATATATAGATCTTTAGTACAGTCAATCCTGTATTAAGAGGTCACCTTTGGGACTAAGAAAAAGTGGCCTTATGAGATAGGTGACTTCTTAAAATAGGTTAATTCCATATCAAATTTTCTATGACAGGCCAAGAAAAAGATGACCATTTAATACAGACGACTGCTTAATAGAAGTGACCGCATGGGTAGGTTTGACTCAATATAGCAATGTCTAAGCTTGATAAAGATAATTAAAACACATATTTATGTAAAATGTCCAGCAAATATAATTAGGGGGGGGGGGGGGGTTAATAACAAATTTACATAGTAGAAAGTTCAGGTTCAACAAATAAATTTTATTTTGAAAAATTGTCTACCTATATTAATAAAAATAAAATAATTTATTTATAACTACCTATGCAATCAGTGCCTATCACCACACACGTTGTGAGTTCGAATCCCGCTCAGAAGAGGTGTACTCGTTACAATATTGTGTGACTTGCGGCATGTCAGTGGTTTTCTCCAGTTTCCTCTACCAATAAAACGGACTGCCACGATATAACTGAAATATTGTTGAAAGTGGCGTTAAACACCTTAACCTTATTAATAAAATCAATTAGCAACTAGAATTCCAACTGTCTTCAAGACAATTGTAACTTCTTCTCATCTTGTTTGACACTTTAGCTAAAAATCTACCAACTTTATTATCAGTGAGTGAGTTAGTGAGTGGTTGTTGCTTAGCGCCAACTCATCAATTTTTCAGCTATATCGTGCCGAGAATAAGTTAATTTTCAATGAGATGATGATGAGGTCGCTTTATTCTAGACCAACACGCTGAGTTGGATATTTATTGTGCTAGTTCACTGAAAGAACAGTCCGCGGATAGACATGTAGCTCCACTCGGACACATTATTCTGATTCCGAGCCAATCATTCTTTGCTCTAACTCCTTAGTGCTGCATGCTTAGCGGAGAAGCAACAAATACCAATTTTATAGTCTTTGGTTTGACCGGATCGGGGCTCGAACTCACGATCTACCGCTAACCATTACACCACCGATGCGGTTAACTTTATTATGTAAATGTAAAGGAAACAAAGAAAACAAATAATTAAATAAGAAGAGACATTCACAGATGGAACTGTGGACTCCTTTGTTGCGAACCTAGCAGTGTAACCAATGAACCATCAAAGTATTAAAGTGATACGTATATTTATATGTGATATTCTGAAATCAATTTCCACTTAATCAACCAATATAGTCTTTACTTGTTCCTTCCTCTTTTATGCTCCACTTTTCGTGCAAAACATGGACATTCCTCTCCTTTTCTCATGCATGGCTTATCACCATGCGTGTTACTAGAGTAACACGACAGGTGTCACTAGTGGAAGAGAAACTGCTTATCCTTCCAGATCACATGAGTTCACCACCTCGAATTTTAGTGGAGTTCGTGTTTTCAGAGTAGTGTTTTGTAGATCGTTGTTTGTCCTTTTTGTGTTCGTTTTATTTTGGCCATTGCTGGCTGTTTTTCTTTGACTTCCGGATTTTGATTATTCCTTTGGTATCTTCAAACTCTTTGTATTGCTAAGGCAGTATGATTATATTTAATATAATTTGAGACTTTTACTCTTTATGATTGATTGAAATCCTTTAAAAATGCATTTGTAACACGAAAAATTAAGAAATAATGGTCATGTCTTAGTTTGTGACCTTTGACCATATGAAGCACAAAAAGTCAAAGGCCAATGCACTTAATTCCTTGAACCTACGACAACACGATCATGAGCTTCAAGTCTTGACGGTTCACGAAAATCATTCAGTATCCTATAAATCGTACACATGTTGTGTTAAGACGTTCTTGAGTGAAACTCTTGCGTTTGTTTAAGAAGCTTAGTTGCTAGAGTGTATTAATGGGTTTTTTTTCGTAACTTTTTTGTATATCTAAAGATTAAGGATCATTCTTGTGTACTACTCAGAGAACACCATGCCATATTCTTCCAATCTCTTTTGATGATACAATACATTGTCGATGTCTTGGGAAATACAGAGGCGTTATTTCCATTCACACTGATTCAGCTGCATTGATTCAGTAAAACTTGAGATTTTTGCTTAGATAGTTGAACGCTGTGGACATGTCTTAATCTTCTTTATTTGTTTTGCATCCAAGTTTAATCATTAATCTTGCACATTTCTCAAAGAAATGTTTCTGATTTGGAAAAAAATACATACCGTTTTTTGGTCTTTTTGAATATACAAGGATGTCCGAATTATATGTTGTATCTGGTGAAAAAAGGTAACTGCCATAGCACGTCTCCAGGTGCAAGAAAACTGAATTACAGTTTGAGTTCTGTGAACACAATACCACACACTTTAAAAAACTGACATTCTGTTGCTGAATAACATAGTCCGTGCTTGATACTGAGATCCAGTTGACATTTTGTGGTAGTGTTCTGAAAGCCCATTCCTCGATAGATTCTTAAGATAAAATAATAAGAGTGATGTAGATCAAGTAAATAGCTATAAAAGGTAACATTTATTAGACGTCAACATCATGATCAACTTTAAACAATGATCTGAATAACCATTAACGAACACTGCATGGGCAATCAAACAATGGACCATCAAGATAAACTGGCAATATTGGGTACACAAGAGACAGGAGAAACAAAACAAAAATCACACCACTATACACAAGCAAACACAAATAACGTAAATAAGATACGAGCCCTCCAACAAACAGCTGAAAGTAAAAACGAACCGAACATGGTTTAAATGCGGAAATCGTAACGGACATAACAACACTGAAGCTTTATGTACTGTGTTATAGTTGTGGTAGCTATCATTGCAACATATCCTTTGATTTCTGATATTGATACAGTTGCAATGTCACAACTACTGCAACGATTGAAAGCTAATAGGGTAGGAACGTTTTACCGTTCCCGAGTACCTGAATTCATCACCGGTTTTTTGTGGGTTTATTTTGTTGTTCAGTCGTTTTTTCCTGTGAAGTGTTTTGTGGATCATTGTGTGTCTTGTTGTCTCTTTTCTTTCGACTATTGAATTGTCTGTTCTTTGATTTACGGCTATATATTACCACTCTGATATTTTTCCCGTTAGCGAAATATCTGAAATTTTAGATTTCCAGAAATTCAATGGAATAATATGTTATACAGTTTAAAGATGCTGAACGTCACCCATTGATTGCTACAGGCAACCCACTAGTTCTTGGAGACATTTCTTCTTGTGAAAATTAGTGTTGTTTAATCTTGTAGTATTTATTTGTGATTTTATTATCCCCCTCTTTGTCTCGTTTGTTGAATCACCTCTTAGACATTGGGGCCGTCGTGGTCGTGATTGTATGGTAGTTGGATTTACAATTACCCATGCAATCAGTGTATATCACCACAAATGTTGTGAGTTCGAATCCCGATCATGATGAAATAAAGATGGTCAGTGACTTGCGACCTCTCGGTGATTTTATTCAGCAACTCCGGATTCCTCCACCAATAAAACTGACCGCCATGATATAACTGAAATATTGTTGAAAGTGGCATTAAGCACCACTTCCAACCCAACCCTGTTAGGCATTGATTTTCTACATATCGTCTAAATACTTTAAGTGATCATCACTGGACCAAGTGATGTTGAAATATTACTCTTTCGAATTGTGACACTGTATAGCAGCATGTATTAATACACATGTTCATACATGTGTCATCATGGCTATTACACATGTTCATACATGTGTCATCATGGCTATTACACATGTTCATACATGTGTCATCATGGCTATTACACATGTTCATACATGTGTCATCATGGCTATTACACATATTCATACATGTGTCATCATGGCTATTACACATACAAGCAAATGCTTATACTACCAGGAAAAGTTTGAAACTACCAAAGGAGTAATCAGAAGTTGTAATTCAACGAACAGACAATACATCTTATCTTATCTTATCATACGTTTCGCACGATATTGCGTCGTGCAGAGTAACAAGTTAACATTTTGGCTAGACATGGAAAAGTTGGTCAAAAAAACTAATGATCAAGCAAACCTTGCACATTCTACATGTATATTTCAGCAAGGTATGGGAACTTTCTTCCATAATATATAGTTTGTTATTTCTCTTTTGTATTTTATTTACAGTGTCTACTCAAATAGCGGCATCTCGTCGAAAAAATCTAAAAAGCGACGTTTGGACATTGTGGCTAGACATAGCAATTTGGTCACTGTCGCAAAAAGGAAAACTCGACTTTAGCATTTTACCTATAGATGTTATCTGTTTTATGGGTACTTTCTTGTAGTAAAAAAGAAATCTTATTTATATGTGTCTGTTTTTGTTTAAATACTTGCATAATGAGGGTTGTCTTACCTGTTTATGAGTTCGGACAGATGTCGAGACTGGATTTGTCTTGTCCGATTTCATCAAAATTTCAACCGACAACCAAACGGATATGACGTCGCAATAAACACATTGCATAGAGTTGGTATGTCAAATTGCGCGCATTTCGGAGTCGAGTTTACCGAGAAACCAACGAAAAACCAATTTTCTGAACTTCAAACTGTTACGTCGGACAGCAAAATATTAGCGTTAGAGTACAACTTTGAACACTGAAATAATTAGAATAAATTATCAGGAACTTAGAATAATAGCCAGACAGAAGCGCGTTGTTTTAGGCTTTATTTAGATATACGCATATTAGAATTTTGCTTTACAACACTGAAATCCTGGACTTTTTTTATCAAGACATTGACACCATTTTTCACTGGACGCAATATCGTGCGAAACGTCGAAATGAATGGCCAGTGAAAAACGACAAAAGGACAAACAATGATCTATTAAACACAAATGTATTTTAAAAGATTAAATCTAAGCAAAATGAGAAATCTGATTTTATAACAATAAAGATATTCACACAACAGATTCAAACCCCGAAATGATTGATTATTTTTCCATGAAAAATTTTACTTCGAGATATTAGATAAGACGAGGGAACAACCAAGAACGACAATCCAGAAACGCAGGCAACATTGGGCACGAAAAAAGAACGAAGATAAACTGAACAACAATAACAACAAATTATAGGAGCGGGATTTTAATAATGGCTGTCATAACTTATGAACAATCCCATTGGCTAACAATTTGAGCAAATAAAATATTCTTATTTCAACAACAAGAAAAGAAGTAAAAGATACATGCAACACATAAAACTAAAAAGATGAACAACACTGACTGACCCAGCAAAAAATAACTGATGGCGAATCCAGATGATCACGGATTGGTAAGCCGTTTCTGATTCTTTTATGGGAAGTTTGAAGATACCAAATCTATTCAGAAGGTGTGGATCGGAGAAGGCCACCCAATACAATACCAACTACCGTGTTGCATATAGTCAAATCCGGTAAAAGTCTTGTCGTTGATAAAGGCAAAAAAAAAATTTCATGGAATGGTTTCAATGAATCAAAAAAAAAATTAAAAAATTAAACAATGACGGTCAACAATTCCACCAATATAAACAAAGCGAACAATCACCTCTCAACTCAAACCATTAGGCATCCCCCCTACCCCCATCCCCCCACCCCTCGATCACACACAGAAAACAAAATAGAAAACAAAAAGGATCATGGCATATGAATAATACAAATAAATAAATATTTCAGTCCTTGACTTTTGAACGATTATAAAACATCAGATTAAAAGTGTTAAATGGAATTTTCTGCAAATTATGAGTTAAATTAACACGCCTCGAAGCTGATTGAATTTACTATACACCAAATACACGCTTAAAAAACTGCAATAGTCTTAACAACTAAAATCTATGGTCAGTAGTTCTACAATAATACATACCATTTATGACAATATATATTGTCATGTAAAACAATATAATCCGTAGCATCCACAGCATGTCTGTGTATCACGAGTTGTTGAGCGAAATGTCAGTGAATACTCGAAACAATTCGTTGGCAAATATTTTACAAATTGAATGAATTGATTGCATATTAAAGAACCAGTTAGGAAACAAAAACAAATGGTTCGGAAATTTTAATTTATACTGAAGAATAGACGAAGCGCGCCACTATTAATACAAGTATTGGATATAATTTAAAACTCGTATTTTTCTAAATGCTGCGTGTCTATTCATGTATTGTTTAAGTGTCCGTTAAAAACGCAGGATGTCGATACATATTTCTGTCTATCAACTTAATGTAAAATTGCTAAAAGTCATGATACTGTGTCCAAATAGGGAGACATGTCTACCTAAAGTTTATTGTTTGAATGAACTAGCATCAATAACAATCAACACGGTGCGTTAGTCTAGAACAAAACAAACCTCGCCGTTATCTCACCAAAATGCAATCTGCTCTTGTCATGATATTTTTTACACTTAAATCTATTTAACTGGTAGTAAACACTACCTTAGTTACTGAAATAATGCACAATAGAATACACTGACATCACTAATATAGCACAACAGATTGTCCATTAGTAATAGCAGGGAAATTCTAGCAGATATGTTTTCAAAACAGATCACCATCTGGAACAGATCTGCAGTTATCTGTATTTACCAAGAGTTATGGGCAATTCAATTGCAGTAATGCATCGATTGTTCATGTATCAAAATTTTAATCGTATATAACTATTATCTAATGAAAGCATCGAACACTGTCAATGCATACGGTAAGTGCTCCTTTCGTCCGTAATTTAGATTATCTTATCAACGATTGTCTATAGATATCCACAGGGATACACAATTACATATATTGGCAGTATGCTATTAACACCGCGAATAATTTCATTTAAAGTATTTTTTTTTTAATTTGTGTTGTATAACTTTATCATGCTGGTAAATTTGATGAGTGGAGGAAATTAGAGTATCTGGGGAAACTCTAGAGATATTCCGAATTTCAATGTTGTATCGAGTACACCTCGCAGTGGGCAGGTTGTCCCTCACTTGGCAAAGTAGTAGCGGTGACAGATTTGATTTTCTTAAATGTGATTTTTGGTGTTTAACGCCACTTTCAGCAATATTTCAGCTATATCATGGCGACCAGTTTTAGTGGTGGAAGAAGCCGGAGTACCCAGAGAGAACCACCGACCATGGGAAAGTAACTGGTAAGCTTTATCACTTGCGCTGCGAGTCGATAGCACCCTTTTTGTAATTTACAAAGCCGGGCGCGAATCCACGCCGTATTGGTGATAGATTTGTATGAGTTGTTAGGTAATCCAACTACCTAGCTCACTGAGCAACCCGGGCGGTGACAGACAACAATGATATGGGTATATGTTTACAATAAGATTGTAATAAGATTACGGTTGCTAGATTTGCAGATGGATTTCCCCTAAATACACATCCTTTGATGTTCTATTGATCCGGTTGCTATGGCAACGAACGATTATATTTATCTCTCGTTTTGATTATTATCCCAATAAAAAAGGCAGCTTTATCCCGATAAAAACATTGTAAAACTAGACAAAGAAAAAAGATCGCATTTTTAAAGAGGTAGAATGTGATGACAACACATGAAGCAACCATACCGATTTTATCATACAGAGGAGAGAATGGTTTAAATCAAACTTTTCTCTACAATAAAACAATGCTGCTTAGAAGTCGATACCAATAAAAGAATTTAATATATTTTCCCACAGTATAACATGCATAGACATCCTCTTAGAAAATAGATTTTATACAATGACCCTTTAATTAGGACCCAATAAATCAAATAGAGATTGTTTTAATTTGTCAAATAACAGCAGACAAATCAAACCATTAAACTTGTATACATTTATATAATTAATCAAATTAAACAAAATTAGAAAGTAATTTAGACAATGCTAATGTCAATTAAAATCTATGCAAAACACAAAAAAAACCGCACCACTAACAGATTTTCATTGTTATTTAATTGTTCCGATGATTATAACTTTAACAAGAAGATCTGCATTTTTTTCAATGATAATCCTGGTATATGTCATGTCGATAGCATATCTTCCTGTGAAAATTAGCGATGTCAAATTAGATTGATGTTAGCGTCAAGCGAATTGTACTTCAGTTGTATTGCAATTTATGCACATAATTAACCAAGTGAGTACAAGGTGGCACCAAGATATGTAAATTTTCCCTGGAAAAATGGGATATCATGGACAGAGTAGGCAGCATTTGTCTTCGAGTCACCAATGTCCACTCTCCAAACAAGCCATAGCTTATTAAGTGCTGTTGCATTCAGTATTGTACGTCCAAATAGTGTGACGTGTGAGGCATTCTTTTACACCCGGCCTAAATGTCAATTAAGCATTTGATTAGTTTCTTTAAAAAAACGAGCACACGTTACATACTTGTTCCTATATCAATATGTCGTTTATGAAAATAAAGTTTGAATAGTGATGGTCAACAATTTCACCAATAATAACAAACCGAACAAATACCTCTCACCTCAAATCAGTGAACATTTAAAAGATCACGATATTTGGCGTTGAAAAATCGGTCTTGACTAGGGACAGGCATTTATTTCAGTAGATCACTAGAATTACTTAAAATTATATGACTATACCTTTATATATTTTGTATTCATGTTCAGTTGTATGATGACAGTTTGAAGATACCAAAGGGGTAAGCAGAAGCCGTAAATCTAAGATACCAAAGGGGTAAGCAGAAGCCGTAAATCGAAGAAAGACAGACAATTCAATGATCAAAAGAAAAAGGACAACAGGACAAACAACGATCTACAAGACAGAAAACTAAAGATCGAGCAACACGATCCCCACTAAAACCGGGGGTGAACTCAGGTGCTCCCGAAGTGTCAGCAGCTCCTGCTCAACATGCGACACGCGTCGTGTTACTGTTAGACGACACGCGTAGTGCTAATGTTAGACGACACGCGTCGTGTTACTGTTAGACGACACGCGTCGTGTTACTGTTAGACGACACGCGTCGTGTTACTGTTAGGCGACACGCGTCGTGTTACTGTTAGGCGACACGCGTCGTGTTACTGTTAGACGTCACGCGTCGTGTTACTGTTAGACGACACGCGTCGTGTTACTGTTAGACGACACGCGTCGTGTTACTGTTAGGCGACACGAATATCATCATCGCTGTAAAATGTAGATAATATTTATACAATAAAGGGTATAGTTTTCATTCGTTATATATGAAATCAATTAAATTGTAAAACAAGATAATCAAGACCATAAAACTACTTTAGTTTATTACATTTCATGTGAATATGACCTAGTTTGTAAAGCAGTAGGGTACACTTCCCCATGAAGAAACATTCGGGACTGTCGTGATCGTGATCGTATGGTAATTGGATTTATAACTACCTGTGCAATCAGTGCCTATCACCACTAATGTTGTTAGTTCGAAGTCCGCTCAGGCGAGGTGTACTCGATACAACATTATGTGATAAAGTTTGTCAGTGACTTGTGACAGGTGGCGATTTTCTCCGCGTACTCCCGTTTCCTCCACCAATAAAACTGACCGCCATGATATAACGGAAGTATTGTTGAAAGTGGCGTTAAGCACCATGAAATATAACTATAAACTATACGACCATTCGTTGATTTTGCAGTGTGCGGTGTATGAGCACGGAACATTAATGAATACTTCCTGTTTATAGAAGGTAGCATCCAATACTCGTAATAGAACATTTGTAGCAACTCTCAATGAGATTAGCCTGTTAAATAGTTGTTTATGATCCGTTGCAATACAAACCTTTCCAAACACATCAACCATCTCTCCTTGTGTTGTTGGAATGAAGCAAAGACATCTGCAAATAGCCCCATATCAGTACCACCTTATCATCTGTACACAGATTTAGGACTTTGGAACTTGTTCTTGAAACTACCACCTGCTGTTTAGTTTACTTTAAACAAATCGGAGTAAAATAATATACCATTTATTTATTCAACACAATAACCTATTATATTAAACTTTGCCTCATATTTGTGATTGTGCCGAAGAATGACATAGATTCCATTGACGTTTGCTATTGTTATTTCTATGTGTAGAAGATTCAGATAACACAAATAGTAGTTAATGTTGTTATATTTGTTATTAATATTGACCATTAATGTTTAAAGCTTTATTTAAAAAAAAAAACAATGAACAAAGTAAACCCGTATACAAAATTAATCAATTGTTTATTGAAGTGAATTATCGCTTAATTCGATTTCATTGTATATATTTGTTTTATGTGCCATTATATTTTTATGTATTATCCATTGATTCTATTTCATTTAAACGTTTTAATCAAATGTTTACACGTCATATCCGTTTTCATATTCTGCACTTAGTGGTGCAAATATCATTGAAACCATTATCCATATGTTAGGTTGACTAGCGGTCTAGAATATCATTGAAACCATTATCCATATGTTAGGTTGACTAGCGGTCTAGAATATCATTGAAACCATTATCCATATGTTAGGTTGACTAGCGGTCTAGAATATCATTGAAACCATTATCCATATGTTAGGTTGACTAGCGGTCTAGAATATTGTTCTCAATGTTAACGTTTACATGTATGTTACTTTTTTCCTGGTTTTAGTATTTTTCTTACTAATGCACGTGTTTTTGCAAATATTTGTTTTAAAATAAGATACACAATCTAGTGAAGCAATTGGAGGACATCCTGTTTGTAATGACTTTTTGGGGGGAATTTGAGCTTCATTTACTCATTAGTACTGGCTCTTTTCGTAACATGGGCTTCATTTACCCCCTAGTAATGATTCTTTTCGGAATTTTAAGCTTTCGCTTACAACTAGTAATGACTCTTTTCGGAATGTTATGCTTTCTCGAACACTTAGTAATGACTCTTTTCGGAATTTTAAGCTTTCTCGAACACTTAGTAGTGACTCTTTTCGGAATTTTAAGCTTTCTCGAACACCTAGTAATGACTCTTTTCGGAATTTTAAGCTTTCTCGAACACTTAGTAGTGACTCTTTTCGGAATTTTAAGCTTTCTCGAACACTTAGTAGTGACTCTTTTCGGAATTTTAAGCTTTCTTTTTAAGTGGTATGAATAAATGAATCTTGCGGAAGGGTTGTAGAACGCAGCATAGACATTTAATCCTATATATATATGCCAGATCTATCCAGAGTGTCCATCAATTTCGCTGATATTAAATATATAAATAAAATGAAAATAAAAAAATTATTTGAGACTGGTGATATGGATACATTGATCTTAATGATAAACTGACCAAGACTAACAAATAAAAAGGAATATACATATTTGGATATATGTGTTTTAATCTCATGTAAAACAATATTATTTTTGAGTTGCCTCCCTTAATTAGATAATTTAGCATTTTCCTTACAATTCTTTCAAGTTGCATTGATTTTATATATTGAAACGTTTAAATGATATATGTCAAATGCTTATAGCAGAAACTTATCTAATAAATACATTTATCATTACGCTTGCAATTGGAAACACAATCGTCATAAAATACCGTATTTTGGGTTGCATAATGCGCACCCCTTCTTGGCCTTGAAAATCTCCAGAAAAAACTAGTTCGTGTCTATAATGCGCATGGACTTTTGAAAAAAAATCGTCGTCGGAAATGTAAGAATTAAATATCAGTCGTATATATTTTTCAGTCCTTTGAGCATGTTTCATTTGCTGGGAGAATTTTAGAACCTTTATCTCTTTTCATCTTCAATAAAGTTGCAAAATATTAAATGTATTGGGTTTTATTGGCGGACATGTGATTTTCCGGTCTGGGAAAGAGTGAAACACATTGTTCCTGTTTATAATGCGCACACCTCCTACCAAATAAAGAATCTGGGCAAAATCCTGCGCATTATAAAACCCTAAATACGGGGTATATGTCTTACATTATATTTCATTGACAATAACCTTTTAACATTTATCTATTATATTTATTTCATGTTTATTTACTTTTACATCTTTCTTTATTTTCTTTCCATGAATCATACATGAAATTGAATTGAATAATTGATTGTTGGTTGCTTGACGTCATGTATCGCAAATATTTCAATAATAGCCATAGACAAATTCAACTGGGACAACTTCATTTGACTGTAACTAGAACAGTATAGAGAGTAGAAGAGTTTGAAGATACCAATGGAGTAATCGGAACCCGCAAATCGAAGAAGGACAAACATCACAAAAGAAAAAGGACAAAAGGACAAAAGAAAATCTAAAAGTACTACACAGAAGACTAAAGATCTAGCAACACGAACCCTACTAAATACCGGTGATGTACCCAGGTGCTCCGGAAGGGTAGACATTTCCTGCTCTACTAGTGGCACCCGTCGTTTTACTCTAGTTACAAACCCGGTGATAAGTCATGAATGAGGAAAGGACCGTGAAGTTATTATATATATAGACATAAACAACTGGGGTAACATTCTTTGACTGTAACTAGATTCTGAGGCCTAGGGTCTCAACCTGCCAAGCCTATGGATAAATCCGGCACTGATTAGGACTATGGTTCACAAACAATTGAACATCCGTAAACGTTTAAATCCTATTGATGAAACTTGGTCGCATTGAGGCAGTGCCGGATTTACCTATAGGCTCGATAGGCTGAAGCCTAGGGCCTCAACATTTAGGGGGCCTCCGGCCATTGTGTATTATATTTTGTACTTTCTAAACAACCCTTCAGTAATTTTCCTTACACAGTTGCACTCCATTTCAGAATACTGCAGAATTTTAAGCACCCCTCATCATCTTTTTCTTTATTGAAATTGATTAAACCCACTTCCATCTTCCTCCAGTCGTGATGGTGGGGACTAGGGAGGGGCCTCACAAATAGAGTAGCCTAGGACCTCTCTTTGTCTAAATCCGGCACTGCATTGAGGAAAGTAGAGAAGAAAGAGCCTATCCATTATAAAGTGCAAAATTTAGTTCGACCTATTTCTAGAAACTTTGACATTTTAATGACGCTTTTATATATGTAGCAAGATGAAATATGAATTATATATATATATATATATCAGTTTTCACATGAAATATTCTACCTTCAAAGTATCTTCTTCTAGTTTATCAAATTGGTGTATCCCATTTCTTTACTTTCTATAAAGGAGCGTCGTTCGTAGTAAACATATCCGCCACTTTGTTAAGGTTGTTCACATGATATCAAAAAGAACAACAAAAGCGATTTAAAAGTCTTTAATGACGTTCTACATTCTCACATTGATTTGACGAGTGCTTGTGTCCGACAAGGAAGTTTATATTTACATCAAACGTACTAGTATATTTCAGACCTCCTATTATATGATATAAATCAATCGTCTGTTGTATAATATAAACGTAAACTTTTGTAATATTTTGCTTAAAATATGCATTTATGTGTATGTAGTAATTCATTTGTATAATAGTATGCAGTATTTTTTTTAGTGGAAGCGAATCTATGCATGTTTTTTTTTTTTTTTTTTATATATGTATTCCCGTTGGAGATTCAATTATCAAGAGGGTAGGGATGTGATCCCATTCGCTGGTTTAAACCCGTCACATTTTTATACCTGTTCCAAGCCAGGACCTGGTTTTAACGTCATGTGCCGTGGTCGTTTATTAATGTTTAATGAGTTGAGGTGAGAAATGATTGTTCGTTTTGTTGGAACTATTGGTGGAATTGTTGATCATCATTGTTTAACTTTCAAAAGGTATAGTAATCTTAGTCTCGAAATTTGATAACATAGGAAATGAACAGAATGACGCGTCTATGCTAATCTTCATCTCCGTCACCATTAATTGAGTGTTCATTGATAAGCCTGTGTGATCGAAATAATACCCAAGCTGTCGTTGAGGAAAAGTTGTAATCATTTGATATATGGTGTATGGATAGTAAATGAAATAAACGAAATGTCACATATTGAACATTTTTCTCTGGACCCTAGTGCAATTGTACAAAATGCTAATGATCAATATCTAACGAAAAACGCTTAAAGCATCGTCTATGGTGCTATGCAAGAAGAGTTTGAAGATACCAAAGAGGTAATCAGAATCCGTAAATCGAAGAAGGACACACAATGCAATGCCATGGCCAAAAGAAAAAGGACAAAAGGACAAACAAAGGAGATATGTTTGAAGATACCAAAAGAGTAATCGGAATTCGTAAATCGAGGAATAGACATAACAATTGCCAAACGAAAAAAGACAAAGGGACAAACAATGATTTGATTTGATTTATTGTGCTTAACGCCACTTTCAGCAATATTTCAGCTATATCATGGAGACCAGTTTTAGTGGTGGAAGAAGCCGAAATACCTGGAGAGAACCACCAACCATGGACAAGCAACTAGTAAACTTTATCTCTTGCGGCTGTAAGTCGAGTGCTCCCTTTTTTGTAACTTCCAAAGTCAGGCGCAAACCCACGCCCGATTGGTGATAGGCTTGTATGAATTGTTAGGTGATCCAACTACCCAACTGATTGAGCCACCCGGGCCCTCAAACAAGCAATGATATAAAAAACATACACATAAAACTAAAAAACACGAGCGCCACTAAAAAACTAAAAGTCAATATCTTTCGACGGTCATCGCGTGCTGACACCTGTCTCCTTGTGTTGTCCACAACATGTTGCGATGTACGAGTCAGATTATTATCATTTTCCTGCTATCGAAAATCAGAGTCGATAATATAATCAACCACAACAGCAAGAACCATTCACCTGGTTAACCTTTAGAAACACGGAACACAAGGTTCAAAATACTGAAGCCAATCGAAATATATGTTCAGTATGGAAAAGACATAAAAGACAAAAATGTGGCTGAATTAGTTCAGCTAATGGGATCCGAACAGTCGTCCTGAATTGATATCTAGATTTTCAGAAACCAAACTAATAAAACAAGCAATACAAACCACTGCAGATATTTTCACATATTATGAGGTTATGAGTAGTAGCACAGGTTCCCACAAAAGGCGTCTAGTGAATCTCCCTTATCTGGATTTCCTGCAGTTTATGTGGTTGCCAATATAATTTTAAAACTTCCTGTGATCGTATGATCGTATGGATTGGTTTAATAGTGCTTTATTATCAACATTCGTTTAAATCTTGCAAAATATCACGCAGTTTCCATTAATAAAGGACGAAGTCCTTCTAACGGTAAGCTGTCCGATTGTTCCTGTAATCTACAATCAAATTAACTTGTTCGATATTTAACAGTTTGAGGGAAAACAAGTTGTTTAGAATAATTGTTGATCAGTTATTTTGCTGTTTTTAATTCATTTTAGAGATTTTACAGAATATTTTCCTAGCGAAATACGGGTGCGTATCATTGCTCCGACAGCCCGTTATTCCAACGGCCCATTATTCCGACAGCCCATTGCTCCGACAGCCCATTTCTCCGACAACCCATTATTCCGTCAAAAATGGTCAAAAGTAGTATAATTATCTTAAAACCTGTTATTTTTCTTCTATACCTAACGGAAGACTGACTTTAATCTTTATACTCACTGGGTGGATTGTTTCTGTATTAAACTAAAGGGTAAATATGGGCTCAAAGTCAAATGTCATGGTGCTAGCAGATTCCTTACATCATGACAACATTTTGAAATAAATTAAGCCAAAATGGAAAATGACTTATTTTGTACCTGCGACATTAAAATGAAACCAAACATGCATACAGCTATCTTAAAATAGAGAGATGCCTGACCATTAGACAACAACAAAATGTCCTAATTGTCGTGAAAATTTTGCGGTAATTAGCTAACCTGGCTATAACTGCAAGTGAGTATTACAATCACTTGGTTGATTGATTTTTGGTGTTTTAACGCCACTTTCAACAATATTTCAGCTATATCATGGCGACCAGTTTTAGTGGTGGAGGAAGCCAGAGTACCCGGAGAGAACTACCGACCATGGACAAGCAACTGGTAAACTTTATCACTTCCTACTGCGAGTCGTGTGTACCCTTTTTGTAATTTACAAAGCCGGACGCGAACCCACGCCGTATTGGTGATAGGCTTGTATGATGTGTTAGATCCAGCGACCTAACTCATTGAACCACCCGGGTCGCCACAATCACTTGGTGTCTGTCGTGCGTTCGACTGTAAACTTTTCACATATTGCTTGTCTCTTTGATAACCACATGAGATGAATATAACAACAGATTTTTCACTCGATCGATATTAGTTCCAGTAACCCCCTGAACTGAACTTAACCAAACTTTACAGAGATGTTACTTTCTGTGTTGTGATATTGGTACTGGTCCATCTACAAATATCTCTGTTATGACTGATTGTTGTTTACTGGCTTAACTTCGAATTTTTTTTTCTGAAAAATGGCTTGAGGAATCAAAACCAAGCGTGACATATATCTTCCAGTACATGAATGTCCTTTACTGCATTGGTGGTAAACAGATATTCAAAATGGTCACTCGGCAGAGTGGATGTAAAGGTTTACATTTATGGTAAATAATAATTTACTGTTAAGAACCTCAGAACTGAAATTGGCTACTTTGTTTGTTGCATAATCGAGAACTCAAATGTGCTTTTTAGGCCAAATATATTTTATTTTCAGACACGAATTTGCTCCCTTCCCACATTTTTACCTTCGAATTATAATTCATTTTCCATTTTCACTTAATTTATTTCTAAATGTCGTCATGATGTAAGGACTCTGCTAGCACCATGACATTTGACTTTGATCCCATATTTACCCTTTAGTTTAATACAGAAACAATCCGCCCAGTGAGTATAAAGATTAAAGTTAGTCTTCCGTTAGGCATAGAAGAAAAACAACAGGTTTTAAGATAATTATACTACTTTTGACCATTTTTGACGGAATAATGGGTTGTCGGAGAAATGGGCTGTCGGAGCAATGGGCTGTCGAAATAATGGGCCGTCGGAGCAATGGGCTGTCGGAATAATGACCTGACCCCCGAAATACTGTTGTGCAGTTGTTCTATTTAGAATGAATTAAAAGTTAAACATAAAATTGTTGTTATAGTATTGATCATATCAGCTGTATAATAAATAGGTCATTATACAGTGTTATGTACAATATGGAAATATATTGTACTCGTCCGTATTGTATTGAAAACCTGTATTGGACTCGACGCCTGCGGCGTCAATACGGGTTTTCAATTTCTTTTATATTTAGACAGGTAATCGATCATATTATTGTATCGTTTTTTTCTTTCTTTGTGTATTCAACATTTCAATGAGTGAGTACCACTTATATATTAAAGCAACAAACGTATAATTCAGTGATAAATGATCACACCATCCGTACGAATATCTTTGTTTATTTTGACATGTTAAGAAACGAAAACAAGGTATATAAATGAACTAAAGTGGCATTTAATATAAATTCTACATTTTGACACCAATACGAAACTTAGTTATAATCTTGCACAGTGAAAGAATCGTCAACCAGAACAGAAACGAGTCGTCAGTGCCGAAGTACTGACACGGTTTATAAGATATATTTAGACTTGAAATTTAATGTCCCTACGTAATGTAATTTACTAAAGCTACGGTCATTCTCCCTCACGCATATGTAATCTTAGCCAAATTTTGGCTATCATGTTTAGGCCATTTAGTTAACTTGCTCTCAAAAACCTTTACATTATTTGGGTTTTTCAAATCTTTCCACCATGCGTGTACCTGATGATGTTTATCACAGAAACGCGTCATGTACACAGAATTAGCTACGTTTTTAACTATCACTGGCTGGTGGGCTGTTAATTCCAAGAAAATCATCCGCCCAGCAATGGGTGTCTCGGCATTGGCATGGTTTATTGGATATATTTAGGTTTGAAATCTGATTGATTAAAATTAATGTCAATCGCCATAAGGTTAACCTTAGTCAATTTCCGCTATAAATATCACTTGTTTTCTTGCACACAAAAACATTTATTTGTTTTCATTTCCAATCTTTTGACTATGAGTGCACCTAATGAAGGTTATTCCAACAACGCGTCGTCAGGGTTTTCGAATTAATTAAATCAAGGAAATTCGCAAATCCAATAAAACACACTCACGACCAGTCAAGACCGTATGACAGCGAAATTTATCATGTGTATCCAATTTTGCCAATTTCTCTAAATTGTCCATTCTTGATTGCCCCTTCGGTTTCTCTAACGGTTATTTATAAGCGTCTCACAGTATCCTATGCCAAACGTAAAGATGCTGTACACGAGGCGAAGATAAATACAGATAATTAAGTTACGCTTTTTCAACAATCATTGTATATCACCCCCACAAATGTCAAAAGGTTTCTGGAAAATGTTAAAGGAAGACAACAAAAACAGAACCTCTTCTCAAATCATCGATAGAAAAACACGCCCACAAAACATAGCAAAGTCTCAAGCATTGTGATGATATCAGTATCAGAGAACGCTTTGACATAATCAGAGTGGTTTTTTTTTACAAAATAAGATCTGTCCCTTCCTAAGACAAGGTATATGTGTCTACGTTGGCCATTCTTTTTATGAAACACAGTTGGATTAATTCTTTTAGACTATCTTTCAGCTTTAAGCGGGGAATAGTTGTGTAGAAGGTAAAGTCAACTGTTCTAATGCTATTGCTATCAGGGTCAGTGTATGACTTAAATGACTACAAGGATATAGCTCTCACGTCAAACTTTTACTAAATTTACACTACATTATTGGAAGACATCTTTCTGGAAGAAAGTAAAGTCTTAGGCGAGACACAAGGTGCTTTCAGAAAGGAAAGATGTATCGAGGACCATTTATTTACATTAAACGGTATTCGTAAATCGTTAAATAGTAAAATGAAAACAATGTATGTTGCATTTTAGGCTAATCAAAAATATATGACAAGGTTTGGAGTGAAGGACTTTTTCAACTTTTTATGAAAAATGGAATCCCGGGGAAAATTTGGCGTCTTCTATGTGAATGTTATGGGAAAGTTGAAAACAAAGTTATCTGTGGAGCGTGCGAATCGGAATGGTTCGGGCATGATTATGGGGTTAAACAGGGATATATCCTGTACCCGGCTTTGTTTTCAGTACTGGTTAAATATGTATTAGACAAGCTTGCAAATCTGGATGTCCCTTTCAGTCTTCAGATAGTACATGCCCTTTTTTACGCAGACGGAATCAGAATTGCAAAAAATGCTCAATACACCTGTGCACTTAAATGGAATTTAAAGTTGAATTCCTATATATCTAAACTTTCAGTAGTAGGAAATCGAAAATATAAGCATAACTAACAATCCCTTAGTGACGATTTTATTCGAGAAGATGAAATCTATTATTATTTTTAAAAGTGTTTTCATTTCAAGAAACTTGAAAATTAACTATCACATTACCAAATATTTTAAAGAAAACATGGACAAAAAGAAAATAAACATTGAGATATGAGTTTTATCAGACCCTGAACCAAGGTTTCCTCTTAGCTAAGTTGAAGTTATCACTTCGAAAGTTTTAGGGTTGCCACCATGACTTGGTTGACCGTTATGGAATATCTGTGTCACAAATGACCACGGATATGTTCCACTTGTCGTAAACACTTCCCGGCCCTTTCCTCATTCATGATTTATCACCGGGTTTGTAACTAGATTAACACGACGGGTGTCACTAGTGGAGAAGGAATTACGTACCCTTCCGGAGCACCTGAGTTCACGCCCGGTTTTTAGTGGGGTTCGTGTTACTCGATCTTTAGTTTTTATGTATGTTTTGCAGATCGTTGTTTGTCCTTTTGTACTTTTTCTTTTGGCCATTGTGTTGTCTGTTCTTCTTCGATATACGGATTCTAATAACCCTTTGGTATTTTCAAGCTCTTCTTTTAGGAAAGCACGGTAATTCCATTCGGATAAAATTCGGAATTTCGCTTAACGCCCCACAATTGAACCCGAGTGCTCCATATGGACCACGTCTTCATAGTCAAAGCTTAAATTCCTACACAGCTTATAATATCGAGCGGTAAAAAAAATCCTCCGAATAAACATGAACGTCCCAATCAGTGCCTTGATAATGGCATTACGTGTGGGCGTATTCACTACTTGATAGGCAAAGAGTATCATATTTTGCAATATTTTCAAATTTGGCTAACACAATATTATGCAAACAAATAAATACCAAGCTTATATTAAAAATATAAAATAATGAACTTTCGTAAGCCATATAAACGACTTGCTTAAAAATATTGGTTTAAACCATTTTTTACATAAATTATAATAAAAAAACCTTTATTAAGTTTTTGAATCAAATGCGTAGAGTGAAACAGTTTGAAATAATCTGCTTTTTAATAATTGTTATAATACCCTAAGTTTGTTTTAACAATAATCATGTCTCAAATGTGGACCAATTTGACTAAGAGACTAACTGTCTACCTTTTCATAGTATCCTATATCGTATGGAATTACGTCCGAGGCCATGGTTTGATGCACATTTTGTAATTAATGAGCGATCTTTTTCTCCGAAAACATATGCAACTTGATCAATTGAGTCGCTTCCTTTTCTACAAATACAATTCATAATTTGTGACTTGGGAAAAACTTTTCGAAATACAATATGATACTTCATTGATGAAAAATATAAAATGTATTTAAAGAATTGTTTTATATTAAGAACACAAGTCAATGAAACTGGTACTGGATATAATTATTTTAGCATAAGGCCATAAGTCTAGACTTAGATTAAATTTAATAAGGTTCATTCAACCTATGCCAACATTTTGAAAAATAAGTATAAAAAGGTAAGAACAAATGTTGGCATTGGTTGAATAGGTTAATTGTTATATAAACATGACTAGTCATGTCTAATTAGTGTAAATCTGGGGGAGATATCAATGTACTCCAAATTCACAATTAACTTTTATTAAATGTAGAAGTTGTCTTGTTTTTGTGTGAATATTGAATGAATAAACTAAGTTAGAAGTAAATATTTAAAAGCATATTTTTTGGAAATAACAAAATAAATCAGTATATCAGCACACACACATATATATGAATATCAATCTTTATGAACATAAACCAGGACATTAAAAGCACATATATGAATATCAATCTTTATGAACATAAACCAGGACATTAAAAGCACATATATTTTATATCAAACTTTATGAAAATAAATCAAGACATTATTGTAACTTAGGTAATGATTGGAGCTCTTACTGGGTTCCCATATATACCCTTTGTTAGCTTGGTCAACTCTGTTAAAGTAGTGATCATTATTCATTAACTACTGTAATCAAATATTATTTAATGATAATTCTAAATTTATAAATAGTTATTATTCTAAAATTTTGAATTTAGATTTTAAGAAAATCGTTTAATTGCATAAGTATCATATAATATTTTAAATTAAGACTTTTTAAAAAGATTGTTTATTTAAATTATTCTAAAATTTTAGATTTTCATCTTTTTTATTTACAGATTATTGTTTAATTTTAACAAACTTATTATTTTATATATAAATTTTACAAAACTTTTTTGGTTAATTTTAACAGAATTATTATTCTATTATATAAATTTTTACAAAACTTAATATTTTTATATTTTTTTATATCTTATATTTTTAGACTAAAAAGAAAATTCTTTATAAATCTCACTTTTGAGACCTGCATTTCCAAATTTACTTACCTGTAACTATCATTAATTGTTATATAAACACCTGTAATAAAATGTTTGTTGGCATACCTTGATTATGATATTTCAAAATGTTGGCATAGGTTGAAGAAGGCGCACTACGTTTGAGCGCATTTTCAATTTTAAGTGTGTTACGTTTGAGCGCATTTTACCTGTGGTTTGCCTGGGGAATTTAATATCTAAAAATGTGAAAAATAGAAATAAAAATATATACACTTTATTATAAAAGATTACAGCACTAAAAAACATCATAGGATTTATTTAAAATGTTTTATGAAATAGATTTAAGAATGTTTAAAATTGTTTATAAAAGTAGCACTAAAATCTTACAAATCGGTTCTTGCGGAAAATTTCAACCCCATTGACTTTATGTAAGTTGCTCTAGAAATTTCTCCGGTCTCTAACCTACGGTATTGTTCTAAGGAAAACGCAAGTTTTTCCTACTCGGTGCTCCTGACTGTAGCGGGGTTGTCAAGACCTCGAATTTTAATGTATGTAGTTAGTTGTCTGTATTTGTTTTAACACATCAATGAATACATATATACATGGGTGCGCACAATAAAACTGATCATTGAAGTGACTGTGAAAGGATTCCGGGCCATTGTCAGTGCGTTTAGCTGTACTGCAAGGTTTTGAAGCCCACATTGTAGGAGGATATTTTGAGTTTTCGTCCACATAGGTTTCTAATAAATAGTCAGAGAACTTAGAACATCGTTCATTTGTGGGTGCCTCTGGTATCATCTCCTCTACAAAACTGTTTTTGGTTTCATCAGGAGGTAGAAAGGGAAGTCCAAAAAATTGGGATAGCCATTTACCAATTTCACTAGATTTATCTTTGTAGTCCTGTGCAAGACCAAGAGACTGAATTTTTCTATACCACGCTTGACCAAGATGAAGCCTACAACCTTTAATTTCGACTTCCCTGAATTCTTCTCTTAGACGGTTAACCATTCCAAGTTCAAAATCAAGATTTATTTTCTTCGGCTCAAATTTTTATAATAATTTCTTTTTTTTCTCAGGTAAATAGTAAATAGCTAAGGTAAAATGCGTTCAATCGTGGATTTTTTTGCGCTCAAACGTAGGATTTTTTGCGCTCAAACGTAGGATTTTTTGCGCTCAAACGTCGTGCAACGGTTGAAGACACCGGCTCAATGAGTTAGGTCGTTGTCTCTAACAGCTCATACAAGCTTATCACCAATACGGCGTGAGCTCGCGCCCAGCTTTGTTAATTACAAAAAAGGGTGCACTCGACTCGCAACTGCAAGTGATAAAGCTTACCATTTGCTTGCCCAGGGTCAGTGGTTCTCTCCGGGTACTTCGGCTTCCTCCACCACTAAAAACTGGTCGCCATGATATAGCTGAAATATTGTTGAAAGTGGCGTTAAAACCCAATTTATCAATCAATCAATACACTTTATGCATGCATCTAATTAACTTGAAGATATATTTGTATTTTAAATTGTGTCCGAATTTAATGTAATATTCGCTATATTCAACATTAGATAGTTTCTTAACGTTTTGTAACATTCGTCTTTAAAATAGACATTTTATTTGTATAGTTGGATTAATTTTCTTTTACAGAATTTTGTATTTTGTATATTGCATTGTGCTGTTCCTACATACATTTCGTAGATATTGATATTATATTTCTAGACGCAACCACCAAACGTCCCGATAGTGGTATCCCCCGGATGTAAAGGTGTAGTTTTCCAAATATATATCACCATCTGCTGGTGGGCTATCAGTCCTCGCGAGTGTTACCCTCACAGTAGTGTTTCGATCGGCACTGACATTGTTTATTAGATATACATTTATGGTTCATATTTACAGTATCTAAAGGGGCCATGGCCGGTCGTGATCGTATGGTAGTTGGATTTACAACTACCTGTACAATCTGTCTATCGTGAGTTCGAACCCCATTCAGGCGAGGTGTACTTGATACAACATTATATGATAAAGTTTGTCAGTGATTTTCGGTAGGTCGGTGGTTTTCTCCGGGTAATCGGGTTTCCTTCACCAATAAAACTGACCGCCATGATATAACTGAAATATTGTTGGCAGTGGCGTTAACCACCATAACCACCACCACCACTACATTACCTAAATAATTAAATCTATTCAGACTAATGTCAATCTCCCTCAAGCATTAGTAACCTTAAGCCGATGTTGCCTATCTTGGTTTTACTTCGGTTTTCTTGCTCCCGCAGACATTTATGTTATTTGTTTCCAATATTTCTTTACTATGACCGTACCGTACCTGATGAATATTATTCCAGAAACGCCTCATGCGCACTAAGTTAGATATCTACGTTCTTAATACTGGATTAAGTGTGTGGTTTACTGTATATAATGAGCTGGTTTCCGGTTGTAGAATACCAGATCATAAATCATAGTTATCTAAAGTTTTATGTAGGAAGGCAAGATTGCAGATTGCTAAGATTGCTTTGTGGTCATATTCCTTGTAAATTGATAGGTCAAATCAAACGTTTAAAGGTAAAAGTTCAACATTAGAGTAATTATTTTTTTTATTGTTTTTTGTTATATAATATATTAATATGTTCAATATAAAATAGTCAACAGTAACAAATCATAAAATCTATGTGATTATAGTCATTTAAAAAAAAACAAGTTAACGAAGAGAATACCATGAAAAAACGAATTTCAATTTTCAAACAAATATCTGTGTAATTTATGAAAAACAAAGATATATGTTTGCAAATGCATGAATACTTCTTCAAAGCTGTTAGCATTGCACAGCAGCAAACAAGTGGCAAAAATAAAATAAAAAAATTAAGCTTTATCATATTAGTATGGAAGAGAGATGAAAGTCTCATTTGTACCAAACGGGAATAACCAAATAATGTTTCCCATTGATTGTAAATGCAGACAGTCTATGCAGATAAAAATGTAAAAAAAAAAAAAAACCCAAAAAAAAACGTTTACATATCAAATAAAAATTTCACTTATAAAAATGCCATTTTATCATTAAAGTATATTGCTAGTTTGTTAAGATCTCTATTCCATTACTTATATACATATTAAATTATTCTGTAATTATTTCATGTTACAAACGTTATTTGTATGCTACAAATGTATAACGCTGTAAGGTAAATTACACGGTGTGTATTACAAGAAGAGCTTGTGAAGATACCAAAGGGGTACAAGTTTGATGATACATTTTATAATTTGAATATATAGACGGGTATATCGTACAGTTTAATGTTCAGTATATACTGAAAAAAGTATTCGTAATAAAATCATTTGATTTCTAACAGATAATATAATTATATCACAGCTTTCCCGTTTTTCACTTAACAGTTTTGTCAGGTGGATATTCATCCATTTCCGTAGACTTTCCATTTTTTGTAGGAACTGTTGCGTATTTTTCTTTATTGCATCTTCTGTATATAAGGTATGGTATTGTTATTGCGAAGAGCGGAAGTGGCGTCATAATAGCGGAAGCAATTGGTGCAACAGCAGCAATAAAGCCATCTGGCGGTGGGAAAGCAAACATCATTAGTATGATAGCAATTCCTGTATTTTGCATACCTGTCTCAATGGCGACAGTTTTCACTCGTTCCCATGGTAACCGAACAACAAAGGCTATTAAACCACCAAGAATGTATCCAAAATACGGTAACATGCAGCCGGCTAACATAATCTGTGGCTTAAACAGTTTAAAAATATAAAGATTTGAGTATATTCCTACAGTTATAAGTAAAATAATACAGCCAACGGTCACAGGAGTTATTATCTTCATTAAGATTTTTTTCACTTTTGGAAGTTTATATTGGATGAACAATCCGACAAACAATGGAAGAATAAGAACAAGTAAAGTTGTGAATATTTTGATAAATGGAACATTAACTGTGTTCTCTGTAAAGTGTTGTCCGAGGGTATAAATCCATAGTGGCATCATGCCTGCAAAAAAAATGAAGTTGTTTTGAAAATAAATTAAAACAATTTTTTTTTAAAGCTTTCCGAATAGGAATATACAGAGGTTCATTAATTCTCGCTTGGTACAAATTTTCGTGGATTGACATTTATGGGTTAGATCTACACCTACCTATGTTCGATTCCCACTCCTGTAATGCTGTACTTTATGTGATAAATAGTTTGTCAGTGATTTTCTCTTGGTGACAAGTCCTTACGGCTCTTAAACTTTTCAGTATGAGTCTGGTACTTGTATTCCAAATTTATAATCAGTATATACAATTATCTGATTGGAGGATTTTCGAGTACTAGTACACAATTAATTCTCGAAAGTTTTATGACTGCAAGACCAGGTTTCTTCAAACAAGCAAAACACCTGACTGCTACGGTATAACGGAAATGTTGAGCGCGCAGTTAAATACTCAACTAAATAACCGTATTAGATAATGACGAAATATCTTTAACATAAAATAATGTTGTTTATTTGTTTGTTTGATGGTGTTTAACGCCACTTTCAACAATATTTCAGCTATGTCGTGGCTGTCAGTTTTATTGGTTGAGGAAACCGTAGTACCTGGAGAAAACCACCGACCTGTCGCAAGTCACTGACAAACTTTATCACATAATGTTGTATACTACACCTCGCCGTGATCAAGATTCGAACTCATAACATCAGTGGTGATAGGCACTGATTGCATAGGTAGTCGTAAATCCAACTACCACACGATCATGGCCACGACGGCCCTCCCACCACAAAATAAAGACATGTCTATAGCAGCCCATATACGTATTTTCCATTTGATATGTTTATGATCTCATATGTAAAAATACAAAGTACAGTTTACTTTAACTAACACTACGTACCTAACGCTAGAATTGTACTCAAAGCTGTCATGGTGATAGAGAGAGAAAGATCTCCCCCAAGTAGAAACGAGTAAATATTACTTGCTCCACCGCCTGGACAACATGCGGCAACAAATATACCAAGTGCTACATCAGGTTGGTCGGCCGTTACTGTTCTCGCTATACCATATCCCAACTAAAATATAAAAGAATTTACAAGTGTCAATGTTTTGAATTCTTTGGAAATTATATACATGTATATGAAACATTGTTGAGCAATACATATATAAAAAACGAAATATCCCGTCTAGTTGTGTACAAAACGTTCATATTGTATTTATAATTGTGTTTTCCTGAGTACTGTTGACATTTACTACGGTTCAACATACAGAGCTGCCGGGCAAACCCCCAGTTGGCGGATATGGGATGCTCTCTCAATGTGAAAAGAGGGGTCAACTTTGCTCAGATGGATTGTGTTTCACGCCAAAATGAGCAGAATTTCAGATATATGTAGGACAAGAAATTAATTAGGAACAAATGTGCTATTGTGATGAAAATATGGATGGATGGATGCTTTGAAAGCCAATGGTCAAATGAAAGTTAAACGTATTGTTTTACCTAAATATACAAACAAAGAATATATTAAAGCACAAATTAACACCATACAGACCGTTTTTAATATATAAGGTCAATATTTTCTTGAATTATCAGACATAAAATAACCCAAAAATCGTTTTTGTCATCACTTCGACACAGTGTCGGATTTACCATTGTGCTTAGGTGTGCTTAAGCACAGGGCCCCGTTGGCCAAGGGGGGGGGGGGGGGCATCTTTCTGCCAAAAACATTTTTGCGATGGAATTTTTGCTTATGTGGTGCAATTTTAAATTTGAAGGCGTTCTGTTTCGGAGCGATTCCAGACATAATGATGGAGTTGATAGTCCTGAGCATGTATGCCTGACTGCCTGCTTAGACCTACCGGGTCTACCTCCTTCAAGGCCCACGTAAGGAGCTTCATACCTTAACTAGCACCGGGCCTCATTTGTCCTAAATCCGGCGCTGCTTCGACATATGCCCATATTCATGTGACTATACGTTTGACATTCCACAGCGTAGACGTACAGTATGTTGTTATTATTCGGATTCAGCTAGAAAAAGGAACAAGAACAAAGGCGTTGTGCTGTTAAGGTATGATAAAACAGGATTTAACATAGGACACTAGCATGACCTTTAGTTGGAATTAAAGAACGTCCTTGGTGTTCTTAGATCAATAGTTATTAATAAATAAACCATTTACGTAGTCTTGTACTCTGAAAATCCGACCGGATCACGAGTGCCAGACTACCATTTACGTTCCCTTTCTATTTTGTCATTTGTTTGTAAGGAGTTTTGAAAATGTCTTCGATGAATTGTAAAATGAAATCGTTTTTCAACAGACAAAGTCACATAAATGCATATAATCACATTCCGCAGTAATATACGTGCATTCCGACATAATAAATGTAAGTGGTTAGAACATTTTTGATATTTTTCTTACTGTGGTCGTACCTGACAATTAATCTATTAGCAGTAGGGCCTGGCGTACCAGATCTTTCCATTGTACTCATATTCCCAAAAAGTCATTGTATATTCAGAATACCCTTTTCATTATTTTTTAGGAGTACACAACTCGTACTGGAAAGTTTATTGACTGTAAGACTTGAAATCATAGCAAAATGGTTCTTAGGGTTGTCATTGTCGTGATCGTATGGTAGTTTGATTTATAACTACCTATGCAATCGGTGCCTATCACCACTAACGTTATGAGTTTATAACTACCTATGCAATCAGTGCCTATCACCACTAATGTTGTGAGTTCGAAACCCGTTCATGGCGAGGTGTACTCGATTCAATATGATGTGATAAAATTTGTCAGTGACTTGTGGCAGGTCCATCGTTGTCTCCGGGTACTCCGGTTTCCTCCACCAATAAAGCTGACCGTCACGACATAACTGAATTTATTGTTAAAAGTGGCGTCAAACACCATAACTCTAACCCAAACTGGTTCTTAGCGTTATAAAAGAACCAATGTACTCAAAAATGCTTTTGAGGGAGACTTTTCGGGTGGAGTAACAAACTCTAAACTCCTAAATGACAAAGACATTCAAATTTGAGAGGTTTTCGACCAGACAGAACATGAACTGTAGATTATGTTATGGTTATATAAAGTCATTGATTGACCGTCGTTTGACTTCCACTATTTTTATATGAAGTGTTTATTGATATGACATTTCAAGATCTTTTTCAACATAGTAAAGTGTTATCATTTCAAATAATAATAATAAAGTTCATATTTGTCATGATTATGTACCTATGGAAAGGTTAAAGTTGTTTAAATAAGTTTTACAAAAATTATGTAATAAAAGGTTTGTTTAATTTCACAAAGCTTCCTAAAAATTACATAATCCATTGATAATAAACAACATCGATGGTGTAGTGGTTAGAGCATGCTCGTTTCGAGTGCGGTAAATCGTGGGTTCGAGCCCCGGGCGGGGGAAACCAAAGATTATAAAATTTGCATTTGTTGCTTCTCTGCTAAGCACGCAGCATTACTTAAGGAGAAAGAGCAAAGACTGGCTAGCTCCTAATCAAGATAATGTGTCCAAGTGGAACGGAATGTCTTATCCGCGGAATGTTGTTTCAGTGAGTTAGCACTATAAAGATCCAATTTGGTTATTTCGAATCATTTCCATTCCGTCAAAATTTTGTTATTTTCGTCCGCCAGATCACGTGATTTCGATGGAACTCCTGGCACTGAAATTCCGGTGTTAATGTACACAACAAAAACTCCAATCGATATGTGCCGTTTTAACATTCGATCCTCAACTTAAAAAAATCTTAGCATTTTCTGTAAAAGACAGATATCAATTAAATCATTTCATTTGTATCAAAGACTTCAATGCAGAGACAAATACTTCTTTAAAATTAAATTTGTTTTCTTTCTTTATTTGCGGCTGTCAGCATCATCAAAGGAAAACGATCTGCCTTTATGTATATATTTCTGATATTAGACAGATAGTGGGGTACCAAACACCAGTATTTATTCAGCGGTTCCTTGGCGTCTCCATATTACAATTACTTATAATCTACCGCATCTACGACTATGATATGCTGACGTTGTCACAGTAGTAGCGTAAACACCGGAAGTCGCCTGCCGAATTGTTCAGACGTCAAGACAAGAAAAAGACGGAACGTGGTCGGAATTGACATGATTCGAAACAACCGTATTAAGCGTGTTGATCTAGTACAAAGCGGACCTCATCATCATTTAACATGTTCCCGCCATGAATTAGATGAACAATTGCTTATTTGGCGTTATACAACAATCACTCACTCGTTAATAATACTGGCATACTGGCATACGAAGTTAATTAATTAGACATCGCTGGTCGGCGTCTACGCAAGTTTTAATTGTACCGGATGTTGTCATCAAACGTCATGGGCGATAACTAACACGTGTTAGGTGAATCTACTTTGTCAAAACATGAGTCTATCGTTGATAGTAAATTCACTTTATATATATAGAATTGGCGTTTTCTAAAATTAA
Organism: Bathymodiolus brooksi; assembly: GCA_963680875.1. Lineage (NCBI taxonomy): Eukaryota > Metazoa > Mollusca > Bivalvia > Mytilida > Modiolidae > Bathymodiolus > Bathymodiolus brooksi. The sequence goes on along the minus strand of OY804578.1, from coordinate 39,443,021 downwards.
AATGATGCTACGTTTTAGAAAAACAATGCTTAGAATACATACGACAATTTAACGGACATACATTATCAGCAACACACGTGGTATGTTTTCAGCTTCCAAACATTTTTTTTCATTCAATTTGTAGCTCAAATATATCTTCTTACATAGTGCCTTTTCAATTGCAAACGCAACTTACAACAATATTTCAGCTATAGCATGGCGGTGTTTTCTTGGTAGAGGAAACTCGGAGAAAACCACTGACTTGTCGTAAAACACTTACAAACTTTATCACATAATGATATCGAGTACAGCTCGCCATGAGCGGGATTCGAACTCGTACAACTTTAGTGGTGATAAGCATTTATTGCATAGGTAGTTGTAAATCCAACTACCATGCGATCCCGACCACGACACCCCCAATTACCAATAAAAAAACCTTATATAATATATACATACTTACCAAAGGCATAATGATAAACTGGCAACCCATGCCAATGATTGGCGCTATGGGTTTCTTCAGATTTGCTTTAACTACTTCAAGATCAAGCTTACATCCAAACCCTAGGGTTACAAAAACCATGAAAACGTATATGACAACTTGAAATATGTGATCAATAGGCCTAAGCTTACGATGAATAATGACAGGAAATTTTGTCACAAGATCGAAATCTTCACTTTGGTTCTCTTTGTCCAGATTATTAGAATAATTATACAGCTTAAACGTAATAAATGTTCTTCCTATCATTTCTCCTTTAAAATTTAACATTTGCGTTCCTTTAACAACATAACGAGTTTTCGTTGGCGTTAGGTATTTTCCGGAAGTGTCAATTGGCATGTTCGACTCCTCATTTGTAAGATCACTTGTGACTGATGCGTTTAATAAAATTGGCGGTAATATTTCTAACGTTCTATTACGACAATCAATAATAACGTCATCTGAATTAAACGTCACAAGAAATGAATCATCCGACGAAGCTTTTAATATATAATTAGCATGTTCATCTTTACATTCCATCGTGTAGTTAAATTGTTGTGGAGTTTCCTCGTACATAAACAAGATCACTAATCCAAACGGTGTTGGTCCTTCCACACTCATTAAAGATTGTCTAGTGCCATTTTCTGAGGACATCATTGGCATTCCCGCCAATTTTGACATATCAAATGCAGACGCAGACATTAAAGTCAGAAGCACGTGCATACAAATATATCTTTCGAAAACAAAATACATACTTATTTCTTCTATGATAGCATTGAATCGAATAATGACTACGGTGAAATTCTTCTGTATTTAAATCTACAAAGAAACTGTTTGCATATATCAAATGGACTGTTGGTTTTCTTTAAACCGAAATGAAAACATTTTTTTTGTGTATATTATTTATTGTGGTATACACAGTACGCTTACACAGTATGTAATCCAATAGTGTTAAATTAGGTCTCTCTGAGATTAGAGATACGTTTAAAGCTATATCAAATTTATGGTATTGTTAAAATCATTTGATTAAATTATTTACAAATGTCAACAAACGCTAAAAAAAACACCCCCGAGGTCATAAACTGATTTAAACTAACAATGTATCATTTACTCTCAAGAACTTGTATACTTGACTGTCCGCATTTAATTATGATGTATATATTACAAAGTCGTGGCACCCCACCATCAAATGTAAGACCATCTTTTCTCCAAAAAATTCTTTAAAATGTCGATGATAGTTCAAATGTTTTAGCAAAACACTGATAAAAGGCTAGGTCAAAACATGTATAAATCAGTTTTTTTTAGAAATAAATATAAATTTTACTATGTCATCACAATTACAAGCTAGAGTGAATCTATTCTATATGTTGATATATTAAATAGCCCACAAAACATTATCCCGACTTCAAGGCAACCAGATTTTGTTTAATGTTGCGTGCTTACCTAAAAATCAAAATTCAAGGGTATATATACCGTCTTTCAAACTGGTTTGACCCAACTTGGAATCGAACACGATCTACAGTACATGAGACGAGCACGCAATCCATTACACAACAAACTGGTGTAGCTTCCAGTGGAATATGTAAGGAAGTATGCATCATACAGGGGCGGATCCAGGATTTCAATTTAGGGGGGGGGTGCACTTAAAAAAATTGCGCCGATCGGAGGGAGGCGCGAAAATTTTTGGGGTATTTCGTGTGAAAAATCACGATTTTACGCCAAAAAATCTTATTTTTTCCAATCATAGTTATATTAGCCGGTATGTCATGATATGAAATTCAAATTCTAATTATTATGGTGTTTAACACCACTTTCAACAATATTTCAGTTATATCGTTGCGGTCAGTTTTATTGGTGGAGGAAACCGGAGTACCCGGAGAAAACCAGCGACTTGTCGCAAGTCACATAATGTTGTATCGGGTACACATCGCCATGAGTTGGATTCTCAACTTTAGTGGTGATAGGCACTGATTGCACACGTACTTGTAAATCCAACTAAATGTACCATATGATCACGACCATGACGACCCCGACATTGTATACTTAGTATATTATACGAATTAATACAGTAAACAACGATAAAAGATAAATACATTCAATCAATGATAAATATTTCAATTAAAGTATTTAGGTTACAATAACACAGAGTAATGACATAGCGATATTAGACACACCTGTTTGAATTCCTTTCTTATGCGAAAAGTCTGGATGTCTGTCAGTATATAAACCAGACAATTGCGAGATATATATTGTTTCTAAATCTCAGCTTGCTACCTAATGATTGTATTTTAGACCTCAAACTTTTGACCTGTGGTAATCCTACACTCTCATATGAACAGGACGAAATTTTGTCAAGCACGTTTTGAATATATAAAGAGGTCTGAAAGGTGTCTTGTTGTCTAAGTGGTTCACCAAGAGGACACCCACACACACCACCACAAACACCCCTCTCTCTCTCTCTCTCTCTCTCTCTCTCTCTCTCTCTCTCTCCTTTCTTTATTCTCTGTTCCTGTTCAATTTACACATATTAATGTAAAACATATTCATATACATGTACATGCATGCTCTATCAAATACTGTTGTAACTTATTGTATATATATATATAGGGGAAGATGTCATTAGTTTGTTTAACATGTGACTTATCCTTGTTGCACATTTGAGCAAATAAAATATGCTTAAACTAATGTAAACCAGATCTTCAGATGTGTCTAAATAAAGTCAATCTACAATATAAAATTATCGACTCGATAAACTATGACGGTATCGTCGACATATCGACTACATGTGTATATCAGTTCTGATTATCGTCGATGTATAGCAGTAGACCAAACAAACACTGAGATATACTTCGGCTTCCTCCGCCAATAAAACAAACACTGAGATATACTTCGGCTTCCTCCGCCAATAAAACAAACACTGAGATATACTTCGGCTTCCTCCGCCAATAAAACAAACCACCACGATATACATGTTCAACAGCTGTATCTGAAAAAAATGTTTGAAAGTGCATGCGTCAAGCATTCATTATTCTAATCGTCACCCAGATCTAACAGTCTAGCAGGTAGTCAAGAACATGTCTGTCCCTAAGATTTATACAAATTATTAATTGTTTTTAATTCTGAGATGACACATTTGACATAATTAAACGTGAGATTCTAAATATAAATAAGAACATAATTAACATTAATGTAATTTAAAAACATCATTAAGATCAATGTCACTTCAGGGGCGGATCCAGGATTACAAGTTAGGGGGGGGCGCACTTAAAAAAATTGCGCCGAGTGGAGGGAAGCGCGAACATTTTTGGGGTATTTCGTGTGAAAAATCACGATTTTACGCCAAAAAATCATATTTTTTCCAATTTTAGGGGGGGGGGGGGGCGCCGGGTGCCCCCCTCCCCCTTGGATCCGCCCCTGCACTTGTGTCACTAATTGAAGGGACACGCGAGGGTAAAAAATGCAAATCCAAAAATGCAAATACCCCGCAGTAGAGGGTAAAAATGACAATTTTGGGGTAACGATCCCGGAGACACCATAATCATTGCAAATTCACCCTGGCTGCTAGATAATCGTGAAATTTGCTTTTAAATACACCTGGAATGGACCAATAAAAACAAAGTATTTTTATGCAAGGTTTAGTTTTATAAGTACAAATGTATTTAGTTATCAACTTTCCAAGACAAATATTTGATTAATGTTTCACCTCAGTACCATGTTTACAATAAATTGAAATTTCAGCGTATGTTTAAAATAATAGTACCATGTTTACAATAAATTGAAATTTCAGCGTATGTTTAAAATAATAGTACCATGTTTACAATAAATTGAAATTTCAGCGTATGTTTAAAATAATTACATTTTAAACATACGCTGAAATTTCAATTTATTGTAAACATGGTACTGAGGTGTAACTTTAATAAAATATTTGTCTTGGAAAGTTGATAACTAAATACATTTGTACTTATAAAACTAAACTGTATTAATAGTATGTCCTTCAATTCACCGGGAACCGTCGTGATCGTATGGTAGTTGGATTTATGACTACCTATGCAATCAGTGCATATCACCACTAAAGTTGTGAGCTCGAATCTTGCTAAGGTGAGGTGTACTCGATACAACATTATGTGATAAAGTTTGTCAGTGACTTACGGCAGGTTGCTAATTTTCTCTGGGTACTCCAGTTATCTCCACCAATCAAACTGACCGCTACGATATAACTGAAATATTGTTGAAAGTGGAGTTAAACACCGTAACCCTAAATCTTAATTGATTATATATAACATGGTAAAGATGTGAAACTTTAATAAAATATTTGCCTTGAAAAGTGGATAACTAAATACTTAAAACTAAAAAACTCAAAATGTATTTATGGTATGTCCTTCTATTCACCGGGAGTCGTCGTGGTCGTAATCATATGGTAGTTGGATTAATAACTATCTATGCAATCAGTTACTATCAAAACTAACGTCGTGAGTTCGAATCTCGTTCAAGCGAGGTGTACTCGATACATCATTATGTGATACAGTTTGTCAGTGACTTGTGGCAGGTCCTTAGTTTTCTCTGGGTACACCGGTTTCCTCCATCAATAAAACTGACCGCCACGATATAACTGAAATATTGTTGAAAGTGGCGTTAAACACCATAGACCTAATAACCCGATTAACTGGTTTCATTTTCGTATCTATAAACATTGCTTAATATAAAGAAATAATCCAAAATGTTCACAAAATTGTGTTAATACAAGATTTGGTCATACTTAATATTTTAAATTTAATACCAGTCTCTACCTTTATTTCAACGGAAGTTTTCATATACATTTTGTCATGTTCTTTATATACATCTAAATACTTACTAGGGCCGTTGTGGTCGTGATCGTATGGTAGTTGCATTTACAACTACATGTGCAACCAGTACCTATCACCATTAACGTTGTGAGGCCGAATACTACTGTATATAACATTACATGATAAAATTTGTCAGTGACTTGAGACAGGACGATCGTTTTTAACGGATACCCCGGTTTCCCGCACCAATGAAACTGACCGCCACGATATAACTGAAATATTGTTGAAAGTGGCATTAAACAGCATAAACCTAAGCCTAAACCATACGAAAATTTTGTTAACTGGACCCTTAGATGTTTTCCATTTACATCATTTTAATTGAAAACAACATAAAAATATAGTAATTTAAATACTATTTTCAATAGGTCTAGATAAAATGGAGACATTGACAAAATAAAATAAATCCTAGGTAATTTTCTGAACACTTTAATAATAAAGACTACAGCTACTGATACAACACTATGTTTATACATTTAATTAAAGATGTTTTAGAATGTGGACATTCAGAGAATAAACCATTAAGACCATGGTATTAATTTGTTTATGTGGAAAATAAATTTTATCTTGAAAGAAATATTTACATTTTATGACCGTCGCCATTTGAGACAACAGCGCCATAAAACCTTTATTATGGGACAAACAAACATTTTACTGACCTTGTCTATTTAATAGGCACCTGGGATAAAGCAATTAGACGGTCACATTTCTGTCACAGACTTCAAAGACCCAAACGTTGCAAAGCACCTGTCTTACCCCCAAGACAAGTTGTCACTCTAGAAAAGGCCTCCTAACAATATTTGCTTTGTATGTAAATCGCATAAAATAGACTATGCCAATATCGCGACGACACTTTCGAAAGAAGAAATCCTGGAGAGTCATAGTCTTATTTGTGTCTGCTTCATACCTTCACTTTCATATAGAAATTGATAACAAGGGCCAGTTCAAAATGAAACTGTTTTACAAATGAGATCCTTCGTATTATGTGCTCTGTATCAATATTCCAGCAGCTCCTGTATATCTGAGTATCTCAGTCGATAAGATATATCAGAGCTTGTGGTTCCTATTATGATTTCCTTGAAGAGGGTTGCTATTCAGGGGCGGATCCAGGGGGGGGGGGGTGCACCCGGCGCGCGTCCCCCCTAAAATTGGAAAACATATGATTTTTTGGCGTAGAATCGTGATTTTTCACACGAAATACCCCAAACGTTTTCGCGCCTCCCTCCGCTCGGCGCATTTTTTTTAAGTGCGCCCCCCCCCCCCCCCTAACTTGAAATCCTGGATCCGCCCCTGCTACTAACAAGGAAACTACTGAACTAAAGGTTCTTAGAGGTTCAGTTGAAGTCATCGTTTCACAAAGCTTACGGTCTCCATCCTGACTTGGTTAACCATTACGAAATATCAGTATCAAAGACAACCGGCGATGAGTTAGATTTGCCTTAGTCACAGTCCGTCATTTTTTTCCTCTTTCGTGACATCACGGGGTTTTTAACAAGAGTGACACGAAGTGTTCCATTAGTTGGGCAGAAACTGTTTTCACGTCCGAAGCACTACCTGCATGAGTTCACATCGGATGCTTATTGCAGAATCTTTAGTTGTCTGTGTAGTGCTTTGTAGACCATTGTTTGTCTTATTGACTCTATTGGCCTATAGATGTATTGTCTGTCCACGTCGATTCATAGTCGAAACGAGACGGCGGCGTTAAATATGGAATACAATATAATGATAATGCAAGAAGCACTCCTCAACCAATCAAAATGGATTTTGTGACATCCTGTGTGTGATTTCTTTAGATATTTCGATTGGCTATGCTTTATATATCTACGTGTATTTTTTCTTAGGATAGGATATATTTCCGTAAATTACAGATTTTCGTTATACTGCTAACAACTTGAGAGCGGGGTAAACGTATATATATATATTCCAATGATATTTTAAAAAATTACACACGACTTTCCTGCTATGATTTTGTATTGACAACTGCGCAGCATTTGCCTGGTCATTAAGATATGCACATTTATTGTATTTAAACTATTATTTGTTCCAATCATTTTGCCAAAAAACCTTATCTATTAACTAACGGTGCATTTTTCTACAGCGAGGAATGTCTTGTAATAAAACGACTAACTGTCAACAGGCGCGAGTTCATCTTTAGTGTGGAGTGAAATCTTGGTGAAGGGTATGGGAACCGCATCAATGGTGCATGCATAGCGCGTGGTAGACCCCTGTAATTGAGACTTAAGCGACAGCTAGTTTGTCATCTACAGAGCAATTTTCATGCAGTGAGATTGCAGATGAAGGGAGCTTCTCTGTGAAGTTCTGGTGTTATAATGTTGTTGATCGCTTTCTGTACTCCTTGACGTTAGCCACTTAGAAGACATCACAACATGAAACAATCTGATTTAAATTATATATGTTTGTTGGATCTTTTTTTTTATATATTTGTTGACACACCAACAACAAGATTAAACAAACATCTAATATTAATTAGATTGCACCTGCCTTTGCTTTCTTTGTGCTCTCTCGTATGGGATTCTCAATTTCTTCATTTCAATTGCCTGCGGTCATAAAGAGAGATAACTCTATCACGTTTATAAGAATTCATTAGGGCGTTTTTTTTACTATGATAACAATCTAAAAAGCAAATGCACTTGCGACTACGAGTCTTGAAAGTGTTATATTCATGGAAAGAATTGCATTTAATTTAATTCCATCTCATACATGTGCGTTAATTAATTAATACAAAGAATAAAAACACACACAAAACTTGGTATATTTAACGTATTATAATATTTCTATGACAACATAGCAAAAGAAAAACAGTGTAGACTAAGTATAAATATATATTATATATAAAAAAGCAATACACATTTCTTGTAGGAGATATCAACCTTTACGGTATACATGTAATGATGTAAGTCTATTAAAAGAGTATACAAAAACAATTAAGAGAGAAAAACATGATCGCTTTGAGTCTCAACGATATACAAAAATAAACTGGGTTACTGTCAATATTCTGATTTAGGGTTTATGAATGCAAGTTATTTCTAATAACTTAAAAGGAGAAAGGTGTGTGAACCGACTGACTACATGTAGACAATAATTTTTATGCTATACAAATCCTTGATGTAGATTTAAAAAAACACACAATTCGTTTTTATATTTACATTGGAGAAAAGATATATTTCGTCCTCAATTACCTTGCAAAATTTACAATGCTTAAATATATAATCGAGAAAATTAAAGTTTTGTTTTTTTCATAAACTTCGATAAACCATTAAATGCAACATTTTCCTTTGGAATATTGGTCCGTATTTAATATCGTGTTCGTTCCGTCTTAGTGTCTGATTTTTTTTACCTGTACAGGTGAGCTTGGAGTATTGCCACCGTCGCCATTTGTAAACAAATTACTAACTATGGTATAGAAAATGAAAATGAATTTAGAATGTCACATTATCGTGATTTTAATTTGTATTCAGTCATCTTTATCAATTAGTACAAGTAAGTAAATTATTGATACAATCCTATTTTGGTGATTCAGTATTGAAATGTTGTCGCTAGTTTAACCATAGACAGTGTTAACGGTACAAACTATTTATTATTTTTTCTTTAAGTTATAAACATGTTACATTTTATATGGCTATATGTAGTTATTTTAATTTCTTCCTACGTATATTTTGATTGATTTTGGTGTTTAACACTATTTCAGCTATATGGCGTCATTCGAAAGTAGAGGTTTTAACACTTTACAGTATGATAGTACATGTATTAAATGATAGTTGTGTCATAATCGAAATAAACGTGTTATTTTTTAATTATTTCAGAGTTGGTTTCAATATTCAACATTTTAACCCATTTTTCGTCACAAACTTGTAATCCACCACAAAAAAACATCTTCTAAAATATGATCAATAAATATATTAGGCATATATTAAAAACAAATCCAATTTCTATTGTACTTGACACTACCCCCTCCTTACACTTCTTCAACTTTTACACCTGTCAAATATGCAATATATATACCTCCCACACTTTGATGATACGTTTTTTGACACCTGGTCTCTCATGAAGAACATAAACTTGTTTGTCGATTAGTGGATCATGTAGTTAAACATATGCCAATTGAGATATATGGAAGTTGAAATTGCATATTGAATCATGATTTGAAAATTTTACCTTGCAACAGGTCAACAACAACCACTTCATTATGAACACCTGAAAGTTGTTTTATGTGTACGGAGTGAGACATTCATTATATATGAGACACTAATTTACATCTTGTGCACCACACACAACTAGTGGACGTCCTGAGAAAATAGGTGCTTACCTCTCCGGAGCACCTGAGCTCAACCGCGATTTTCAGTGTTGATCAATCTTTAGTTTTCTATGTAGTGTTTTGTAGATCATTTTTCACCTTTTTCTTTTGGCCATTGTATTGTCTGTCCTTCCAATTACGACTACTGATTACACATTTGCTATCATCAAACTTTTTTTTTTCTGTATTCCAGATTTCCCCATTTGATGTTTTTATAACCGATTGATGTTAATATATTAGAAATATCAGTCATGATGTTTCTAATACCAGCAGTTTATAACTTTCTAGATAGTGATCAGTTCGTAAAGAGCAATAACTGACCCTGATTTGTACTATCAATGTTGTTGTCGTAATTGCTTTGAAAACGTGTGGTCTTTTGAAGTAAAATCCCATTAACCGGTTTACCGATCTTTTGGGATTTTGGCGCATGCACCAAACCAATACACCTTGATTTCCATTGGGTTCTTCTGGTATTAATTCTGTGCTTTGAAGTGTTGATATAGCAAGTTATATTGTCGACCATTACTTTTTAACTTTTAATCTCAAATTGTCGACCTACAAATGTAGTAATTCAGTTTTCAATAGACTTTCAAATCTTGTCAGAAATAGAAAGACAAATTGTTTCATGGATAATATTATCTAATGTAGAATGCAGTGTGGGGTGCTGCCAGTTATATTATCAAATCTTTCTGTATATTTTTCAGTTTATTTATCTACAACATGTAATCAGAGGGCATCTGTTACTAATGGTATATCATTACAGTCCAGTACTGCACTGACGTATCCAAACTCTATGAGTTGTTACCTTGAAGTGTCTGTCCCAACTAATTACAAAGTGGTAGCAGTATTCAGGTAATTCTTTTCCAGTCATAGATAACATTAAGTTTAGCATTTAAAATTTTTCAATATAGTGAGTGAGTGATTGTTGTTTAATGCCAACTCAGCAATTTTCAGCTATATCATGGTGAGAACAAGTTAATTTTCAATGAGGTTCACTTTGTACTAGACCAACATGCTCAGTTGGAATTTTATAGTGCTAGCTCACTGAAACAACAGTCTGCGGATAGACATGTCGCCCCACATTATCCTGATTCCGACCAAGCCAGTCTTTGCTCTTTCTCCTTAATGCTGCATGTTTAGCAGAGAAGAAACAAATATCAATTTTATAGTCTTTGGTTTGACCTGATCGGGGCTTGCACCCACGGTTTACCGCACTCAAGGTGAGCACGCAAACTGTTACGCCACCGATGCGGTTCTTCAATATAGATTGAGTAAGACGTACAAAAGGAACCAAAAGTGAAGTGAACAAGCAGTCACATCTCTGAGTGTGGATTCACAGTCGAGAAAGCGAGGGAAACATTATGTCAGCTCCTAAAATTTACATATATTTCTATTTGAAAGACAATTTTTAAGATGTCCAAGGGGTAGACAAAAGAACAGACAATACAATAATAATCCATGCAGCGCTAGGAAGGGACTATCTGAATAAGTTCAAAATTATATAATTTATACGATAAAAACGGAACATAATGCATATAGTGGAAACATTTTGCTTCGCAAGAGGTACCACCGACCACTATTTACACACTTGGCTCATTATAAGCTGTTGCAAATTGTCATTATCGCGAAAAGAGGAATCCATTTTCCGATTGTTGACCATCGCTAATTGTACTGCATTTTAATTATCACGATTCAATGATTTTACAGCATATAATGAGAAGGTGGAATGATATTATTGACAGGTGGCTCATTTCCGAATCCCGGTCTTTATATTTGGTACCAGACAACTGATGAAAAAATCAAGTACATTGTCAGTATACTAAAATTAAAATAATTATCAGCTTATTCTTGAAATTCTTAGAATCATACCAGTGATCTGTTTTTAATTTTTTTTATAGACGGTTTGAATTTGAGCCACAAAATAGTGGAGGAGCATGCGTTGACTATGTGAATTTTTACGATGGAACATATACTTCCGGTAGTTTGATAAACACCAACCGTTACTGTGGAAGTACAACACCAACTAATATAACATCTACTGGTACTACCCTGACAGTTGAGATGATAACAGACAATAGCGCTATATACAGAGGATTTGATTTGTTGCTGTCCGCCTATTCAGACGGTATGGATGTTATGTTTCTAATAATAGAACAGGCCTATTGATATACGGTTGGTTGGTTTGGTTTTATGGTGTTTAACGACACTTTCAACAATATTTCAGTTATTTTGTGAGGGTCAGTTTTATTGATGGAGGAAACCTGAGGACCCAGAGAAAACCACTGACCTGCCGCAAGTCACTGACAAACTTCATCACATAATGTTGTATTCCTCGCCCTGAGCGGGAGTCGCACCCACAACATCAGGGTGATAGGCACCGATTACATAGGTAGTTATGAATCCAACTACCATGCAATCACCGCCACGACGGCCCCTATCGATATACGTGAGAAGATATGCTGATGGTTTCTTTCAATAATAATAATTCAAGTGGTTTATGAATTTTTCTGTTCCTCACTACCGAAGAATATATCCACCATGGATATTGTCCAAACTTTATCCCAGATTACACATGTAAGCCACTATTTTGTCATCTGACACTGTTTTCGTTAAACTTTTATAAATGGGTTCGTCTTTATGTCCCCGCCACTAAGTGGCCGGGACATATAGTGTTACCCATGTCCGTAATTCCGAAATAAAACAGTTGCGACCACGTTTTTTCGCTATGCTTTGAGATATTGACTTGATATTTGGTATGTGGGTTTGATTGATTGATTGATTGTTGTTTAACGTCCAGCGAGCAATTTTTCAGCTATATTCAGGACGAGAACATTTAAAAATTTAAACTCCACGGGACTCGAAACAAGGAAAGATGATGGGTAGGGACGGATAATTTTGCCAGTGCAACAGGTCTCTTATGGACCACTCATCATGAGCATATTGCTCATCATGAGCTGTTACACTGGGTTCTTTAACGTGCGGAGAGGGTGGCAATCTCTCAACACGGGACCTCGGTTTTATTTACGTCTCATCCGCAGGACGGGTTGGTTGTGAATTTTTACATCCCGCACAACCGACAGACGCCCCTTCAAGCCGAAGAAGCTCTCGGTCCCATTTCTATACCCCGGGGTTCCCGCGGGGTCGACCCCCTTTTAGAGGACTAGTGCCTCTAGGGCGGAGAAACTTGGTGCTTATTCTACCCCCGGCACATCCTCGATAAGTTACAGATCAAGTTTACGTTTCGTTCCGGTCCAATGATTTTTGGTCGAGTTATGGCCCGTGGACTTTGAAATTTGGCCAAATATTTAGTTGTCACCACTTTTTTTCATAGGTTACAGATCAACTTTGAAATTCATTTGTTATTCTTAGCCTATTACTAAGGGAATTAAAAAAGGGTGAAACGTCACCACCTTGACTTGTCATTGAGTGGTCTTTGTGGTTGTGATGGTACATCAATCTACATAATCTGCATATTCACCAATAAAGTTGAGTTCGGTGCATATTCACCAATAAAGTTGAGTTCGATTTTCACATATGAATAGAGCACTTTATACGACTTAAATATTTGAGTGAAATGTGACAGGTCTTTGTTTTTGCTAGAGTAAACCACAATGAATATAACTGAAGTCTAATTTGTTGAAGGTGGCATTAAATACACATAGTCCAACCTTTTGTATAAATTTTCAATATTTTATTTTATCGCATCCTGGTCAAATATTTGTTTGGAACTGTACCTCCGACATAGAAAGCGAAATACATCATATTATATATATAATCTTCAACTTGTTGAAGATAGTCAGTATTTATTAGAACTACTAGCATATTAATTTTGTTATGATCCAAAGTGAACTAATTCTTTGAATTATCACTTCAGCTCCCTGCTCGAGTGGACAATTTGCCTGCTCCAATAGTTTATGTATCTCATCTTCATTGGAGTGTGATAACTACAACCAATGTGGAGATGATTCTGATGAAGCCTCATGTACAGGTAAGATGGTACCACACTAGATAGTAGTTCGATAAATTAACAACCAGGCTCCTTGCATGTACAAGTCAACTTGCAGGTTTGTTACAAGAGTAACACGATGGGTGCCACATGTGGAGCAGGAAATGCCACCCTTCCGGGCACCTGATGTCACACCTGGATTTTAGTGGGGTTCATGTTGCTCGATCTTTAGTTTTCTGTGTAGTGTTTTGTAGATCATTGTTTGTTTTTTTGCCTTTTTCTCTTAGCCAATGTGTATGTGGATTCTGATTGGACCTTTGATGTCTTTAATCTTTTCTTGCAGGAGTTACTGATGAGCAACAGTGTGTAAGGAATGGTCATATAAATCATAAAACCATAGGTCTGGGAAAATAGTTCTCATGGACAAATTGTTGTGATATTAATAAATACAAATAAAGCAAGAAATATTTGGTGCCTATTCAATCATTTCGATATCATGGAGTTATCTCCCTTTCAAAATACCATATAAACTCCATTATATACCCCACAGTTTACATTACTTTACAATATCTTAAAGTCTAGAATGATAATATTTTCTGCACTTACAATTAAAAAAACATTTTATTTTTCGTTTGCAGCCGAACAATTGGCAGGCATTACAGGAAGTGACAACTTCGCCTTAATTGCTGGACTATCTATTGGTTTAGGATCTCTGGTAATAATAGGCGTTCTGATTGGTGTTTATATTTACCGGCAATACAAATGGAAATTGTTTTTGAAGGACCCATTTCCGGTTATTCAGCAGTGGGATAATGAGAATACCTATCCGTTGACAAAGAAATACTACAAGTCTTACGACGATGGATATCAACCAATGAGAAACGGAGAAGTGCCTTCGGATGTTGCTTCTCCCAAAGATAGACCAAGCACACCAAACTCAGGAGTGTCTAGTAAAGGAATCTTAAAGATGCCACAACCGACGCATTCAACAGCATAAAACATAAAAAAAAAATCTCCGAAATTTGTTATTTCCTTTATTATTACTGTTTGTTTATTTAATCATGTTATCTATTAGTTTCATTTTTATTTAATTTCAATGACAATCTAAAGTAAATTGTATTGTTAATAGCTTTTTATAGCATGTATAATATTTTCTACTAAAAAAGGTTGACAAGAATGACCTGAGACTACTAATTAAATAGCATTTTTTTTTAACACTGGGACCATTATTTTGTAAGCACCAGCACTGCTATTTGTCTTACTCTTATGTTTGTGCTAATTTTCCAAGAATATCCAATGTTTAAAAAAAAAAATTGTTATTCTTATTTGGTTGTTGTGTAATTGAAAACCCAATATATATACTAGAATTGGATAAAACAGCCAATTGTACAAAATAAAATAGCATTATAAAAGAAAACTTTGAATCATTGAAGCTAGGACCAATATGGTTTATCTCCCTTAAACATTTGATGTAATAGAATAATTTTTGGTAGACTATTTTCAGAAAGAAGTGATTGACACATTTATTAATCAAGGATTCAGAACATGTGGCTTTTGTGTTCTGGCTGTGATGAATATTTGTTTTTCAGAACTGGGGATTTGCAATATTAATTTTGCTGGGAAACAAAATTGTACATTCCATTATTTGAGAATTCGTGCTGTTACCCTCCTCACCTTTTCCTCTGGTTTATATTATAATTTAATTTTAAAATTGTATTACATTGTTTATTGTTAGCATATTTAGCAATTAATTAACCAATTCATTGATTCAGCTAGGCACCAGTCTCAGCACATTTGCCCAACTATTTCTCAAATTGTCCTGAAGGACTTTACAAAAATTTGTTTAATTATCAAAGAATGTCCTGAAGAAATTTTGATAAAACTGGCAATTGTTCTGAAGACTTCAAAGTCTAGCTGAAACACTGCAATTGATGTCCTATTTTTATCATGATTATATCCGTCCCCCTATTCAGGGAATAAACTTGTCATCTAATTTTTAAGTATAATATATTTGCATTTTTCATGTACATATATAACTGTTTCGCTGGCGAAACATTTTGTAATAAATTATTTTATTATTATATTTTTGATTTTGGTTATTTATCTGTTCTTCAGTTCCCTGGACATATATATTGTTTCCTACTTTTTAGAAATGAGATTTGATTGGGCATACATGTGAACTGGAGCATCTCCACAGAAACCCATTTTAGCCTCTCCCAAATTTCTTACTTGAAAGTGATAACATGTATATGGTAATTGGACTGGTATATTGCTTGAATTTTTATTTCAGAAATGTTTCCACTAGTGGAGCAGGAACGGCTTACTCTTCCTGAGTTAAGCCCAATGTTTTTATTGGGGTTCTGTTTCTTGATCTGTAGTTTTCTGTGTAGTGTTTTGTAGAAAAGATCATTTTTGACATTGTATAGTCTGTCCTATTTGTGGCTTATGATTGCCCATACTTTTTCTAATACTTATCTACAGATGGCGACGTAATACATGACAAAGCATCTCAGACCGTAAGGATAAGTAACTGGTAAACTTTATAATTAAAGGTAACAAGAAAGTTTTTTCTGAGATTTTCAAACAATTAATAGTGACGTATATAGACAACCAGTCACCTAGACCTCTAGACTTCCTCAATTACTCGCCATTTATGTTTGTATGTTGGTGTCAAGCTTCTTACGTAACAATATGATTTGATAGAACACATACCTTAAATATTAATAATTTCAAACTAGTATTACTGTGAGTACAGCTCACTAAGATATACCCCCCGCTCCCCACATCTGTCCAACCTATTTCCATAACCAAAACATTACTGATTGTTCTGACCAAAAATGAAAGGGACCCTCCTCTCTTCACCGGTAAGCTGCTGATAAAATTTCAAAACATTCTGAGAAACACTACTCAAGTTATCATACAACATAGGTTAAAAATCCTATTTTCCGTCATATCAAGTCCAATAACTCTGGAACGGCAAAAGTGAAAATCGTCAAAAATGAAAGGGATCCTCCTCTCTTCACCGGTAAGCTGCTGATAAATTTCCAAACATTCTGAGAAACACTACTCAAGTTATCATACGACATAGGGTAAAAATCCTATTTTCCGTCATATCAAGTCCAATAACTCTGGAACGGCAAAAGTGAAAATCGTCAAAAATGAAAGAGATCCTCCTCTCTTCACCGGTAAGCTGCTGATAAAATTTCAAAACATTCTGAGAAACACTACTCAAGTTATCATACGACATAGGGTAAAAATCCTATTTTCCGTCATATCAAGTCCAATAACTCTGGAACGGCAAAAGTGAAAATCGTCAAAAAAGAAAGGAATCCTCCTCTCTTCACCAGTAAACACCTGATAAAATTTTAAAAGATTCTAAGAAACACAACTCAAGTTATTGTACGACATATGATTTGTCTACAGACGGACGGACATGGTGAAACCAGTATACCCCCCTACAACTTCGTTGCGGGGGGTATAACTATCCGATATAAATCTTTCAAACCGATGTCACACACATATTCATACTTCCAAATTTTAGTATGTATCCAGGTGAACTGCACATGCAATATGTTTTTCTTACTATTGCTTTTAATTCGCTGCAAGAGGGGAGATGCCATACAATGTCGCCCCACAATCATTACCTTTTATGAAAATGGTTATTTCCCCTTTTGACCTATTGGTGGAAATATATTTGAAAGGTTAGTGTCTTCTACATTTTTATGACTGAACATTTTCTATTGGTTAGTACTTACATACACGACAAGGATGCTATTCATACTAAATGCATTGGTATTTTGCATGCTTCATTGTCATCATATAAAGGTATACTAACTTTGGTCAAAAAGATATTTTAGAAGCAATTTCTGAGGTTTGTACCTGTGAGGTATCTAAATGCAAACATTCAAGAACATGGAGGACATGTCTTTTGCATCAAGAAAAGTTTGAAGATACTAAATAAAGAGTTAAATGAGAACCGGTGAATCGTAGGACAAACAAAGCAGTAGCCAAGCAAATAAGACCAGAAATAATCAACAAACACTCCACAGAAACTTTAGATTGAGCAACACAACATGTTTTTGTGTGTGCAGATCAGCTAATTAATAATTCAATTTATTTTCTATAACACTGACTACAGTTTTGATATACAAGAAAAGGTTAAAGACACTAAAGGGGTAACAAGAAGTTTTAAATAGAAGGACGGACAATACAATGTCCAAACGAAAAAGGACAAATAATGATCTACAAAACACTACACAGAGAAATAAGGATTGAGCAACACGAAACCCAATAACACCCGTGGTGTGAAAGCAGGTGCTCCAAAAAATAAGCAGTTTCTACTCCAATAGTGGCACTCGTCCTGTTACACTTGTTACAAACCCGGTGATCAGTCATGAATGAGGAAAAGAGTGGATTCATACGGAACATATCCTTGGTCATTTGTGACAGATATTATATAGCGGTTAACCAAGTTACACCGGTGACCGTAAAACTTTCGGAATTGATGACTTCAATTTAACGTAAAGAACCCTTGGCATGGATGTTACCTTTGTTACTTGAAAAACATATAATTGTTTGGATGCAGGGGTGATCAATATTATCATAAATCGTTGAACGTATAAAGAGCTTCTTCAGTCTGTTTGTGTATAAACCTACCTACAGATCTAGAATTGACCGTTAGTTTATATGCAAGATGTTTATAAATAATTCCGTCCAAAAAAGCCACACATGCTATTGTAATACTTTTTGTGAAATATCCCCGACAAAATCTCTTGATAAACAAGACATAATTTTGTCAGACAAAAGTCTTCGACTTTCCCATATCGTCTCATTCAATTACCTATCAAACGTTCCGGCGATTTTGCCCTCCCGGAACTACCTATTTACATGCATGTTGATTATTGTTTTTAAACATATAAGCACTTCATTATAATTTCTGACCCTCAAGACGTTGAATCACAATCAAGCAATCAATCAATTTAATTCTTGGTTGTATTGTTTGTCATATTGTAAAACTATCCATAAAGAGACGCTGTTAAAAGTGGAGGTGCTGACCTAAGAGTTGCTAGTAGTTAAATTAAAGTCATCACCTACAGTTGGCATCGTGAATATGTTAGCAGTTACGGAATATGTGTGCCACAGATGATCACGGATATGTTCAGTTAGTCATAGTCATAATCCAATTCTTCTTTGTTCGTTCTTGACTTATCACCGAATTGCTAACAAGAATAACACAACGGTTGTCACTAGTAGATCGGGTACTTCTTACGTTCGCTTCCCGAGCACCTGCACCCGTTTTCCGTATGGTTCACGTTGTTCAATCTGTAATTATCTGTGTAGTTATCGACCATTGTCATTTTGTTACACTGTGCACATTATATAAAGCAAAGTTTATGTTGCACTTGAAAATAGTTTGGATACATTAAATAATTTATATTATATTTCATCTAGTTTATTTTGAACATTTTCATAAATGTGAATTATTTGCAAACCATCATAATATTGATGTCAAATGAGTTTTCTAAAATAAATTCTGAATATACAGATCTAGATATATAGGTGTGAAACTAGTTCTAATAATAAAACCCTAAATGCTCGCTTACTCGCAAGGGTTATAACGGGATGCCATTACACGTAATGGAGCAGCCGCCGAGATTTTTTGCGCTCGTTTAAAGAGCTTCTGACGCCTGCATTTATCAATAATAAGACATAACCTTTCCTTTTGTCCATTATTATAACAAGTTTTTATCACCTACCAGTATTTTAGAATGTAATTCTCACAAAATAAAAAACTTCTCTCTGAACATTTTGAATTTCGTCATTTCCGGCCTCACTATTTGGATGTCGATATCATATTTGGCGATTTAGGCGTGAATGTTTACATCAGCGTGTAGTAAGAAATACCATATTTAGAAAAGCTCCGCCTTCCGTAGTTTCCGGTTATGGAAAACGATCGATAAATTTGAACAAGGTTGTTGCTACCTTTGAAAAGCATATATTTCTCAGCCAAACCGATTTAACAAGGACTGGGATCATCAGTAATAGTTATAATGAAATGTTTGAAGTGTAAATAGTGAGTTTTTATGTTTCAACTGCAACTTATTTTTTGCTCCATTGTGACGAATGGGACCGCGTTGTAGCTCTGCCGAGACACAAGTTTGTCATAGGAGCTACATTATTGCAGCTAGTGTGAAATCACTAATTAATTTCTTTAAGGTTTTCTACTAAATTTGTGTTTTTTCGAGCCTGCCTGGCCATTTTATATTTTCTGAAACGTACATGATTCCTATACGTTCTGTTAAAATATCAGGGCATGTTTAAAATCTTGCAGTGAAATGCCATGCTACGGAAAACACCTACTCTAAAAATAGCTCGGTCATCCCCAAGAAATTCAGTATTTATAGGTCATGCATCTAATCCTCCATAGAGGTATTAAAATACAACTAAGTCCATCAAATTTGGACTCAAAATAATCCCGATATATTTAACTTCAATTATCAATTTTAATTAGTCCATTCCATTCAGTAGTTTTCACAATACTACAAAGTGAAAGGAACTTTTTCTTGAAAAGAGACTACTTTCGTATATGTTCTAAGCTCTGATTGGTGAATTAGTGGTTTGACACCTATACAATGTATCTATTAGAAATACAAGATTTAGTAAGACATGATATGTTGGCATATGGCCTTCTTTGACGTCAGTGTTCGAAATCATGTATGGATGAAATTGAAAGAAGTATTTGTTAAAAGAATATTCATTATATACAATGTAAAAAAAATGCAATTACAGTGAAATCTGTCTAAACCCTACGACATTGGGACCAACATTAATTTGTGTTCGTAATATATGGCGTTTGGCTTATACAAGTTAAGTTAACGATGGATTTTCTGTTTTGAAACCTTAGGGGTTCGGTTTAGACAGGTTTCATTTAATATCTTTTATTTTTAATTAAAACGTTTACAATAAAAAATGAAGTGGTGAATAAAGGCTCTTTTTTCAATGTTTTGTTTTTGAAGATTAATCTGTTATTTTCCAAATTCATTAATCAGGCGAAACATTTCTTTAAAGATATAATATCATCAGTAAAACTTGTAATATTCCGTGTATTTTAATCACCTGTTTCATAGCAATAAGCCACAATGAATGTCAGCGTATTATCATATCGTATCTTTCTTCCATATTTTCAGAAGATATAAAATGTATTCGTACCAGCTTAAGAAACAAGTAGAAAAGCGATCCTTTGATTTGGAAGTAAATACATTTTATATCTACCGCCAATATATGTATGTTGTGTATATCTACCGCCAATATATGTATGTTGTGTATATCTACCGCCAATATATGTATGTTGTGTATATCTTGCAATGTCAAAAAGTCCAAAAACAACTGACTGTGATCGTATATAGCAAATATTATTCAATCAATGAAATTTGACCGCTGAAATAGAAGGAGTGCAGGATGAACCCATTTATAGGATGCAGAACGAAAATATGCTAGTAATGATTCGTATACTCATATAGTCTATCATATATACATGACTAAATATTTTTTTTTTTTATGTTATTAGTGAATAAAAACGTATGACATATTCATACGTTGACCTACACATAGAAATTTATAGTGACGATTGGTTAAGAAAGACATTTTACGACAACAGAGATGATGTTAATTTTCTCATTATGACCTGTCCATTCATATGTAGCAATAATCCGGCAGCACCTGCATATGGAGTATATATATCTCTCAGTTAATACGCTACTCAACAACTTGTGTTTCCTATCACGATTTTTTATAAAGGGTTGCTACTAGAAAGGAAGATACTGAAAGAAGGCTTCTCAGTGAGTAAGTTAAAGGCATTTTAAAAATCTTACGATCGTCTCCATGATTTGTTTAACCGTTACGGAATATCTGTGTCACAAGTGGCCACTGCTATGTTCCGTTTGTCGTAGTTCATGACTTATCACTGGGTTTGTAGCGAGAGTAACACAGTAAGCACATGTGTTCACCTCCGGTCTTTCGTTTTTTGTGTAGTGTTTTGTGTATCAGTTTATCCTTTTACTTTTGGCCATTGCATTGCATGTTTTACTTCGATTTACGGCTTTTGATTACCCATGTGGTATCCTCAAACTTTACCTATAGATATAGAATATCTGACTTATTAAGTTCAAATCTAACAGGATATAACAATCCTAGAAAGGGAGACAAATGCGATACTCCTAACTCATATATACAAAATGTACATGTTCCTGTCTTGATACCGTAACTTCAGTTAGTGACAGAACTAGTTTTATGTGCCCAAAATCTAACGTTGTATCTATCAATAAAGGAGAGGAAAACAGTATGTCATCTTTGTAGAACATAATCAGGTTAATATATTCAAATACAGCATTATATTTAAAGGCTTATTTAATGTGGGGTGTTACTGCCCAATCTTCATTTTATTGGCTATTTTGGTATGCATGTATGTTTACATGTTAAGCCATTGAAATGAACGAATATAATAACCCCATAAACACTTCATAGGTACAACACATACAAAACACAATTTAACGTAAATTATAACAAAGTGGCAATAATATAATTGTGTGAAACCTAAACACAATTTAATACTTGACATTTAAATGCAAAAGGTTCACTGTATCAAAAGTTATAGGTATATATGTAGATAAAGATGACAAATAAATTGAAAACAATATTTAAATATAATAATCATTCTACAAACAAACCAAAAACACCACACTGTCAGATCAGTCCCAAAATCCAACCGGAAAACCACAGGAACAGACAAAATAGATATACTGAATACACACATATATGGCAACTTACTCTTCTGACGTGGTACAGACACTAAAATGGAAGGTGGACAAGCTGAAGTAGTTAATTGGGTTCATACCTCTCCTCTAAGTTAAATACTGCGTTTATATTATCAATGTTACAAATGCATTTAAATGGCATTTTAAATTTTTCTACTGCACAGTCTTCATTTTATTGGCTATTTGTTATGCATGTTTACATGTTAAACCATTGAAATGAACGATTATAATAACCCATAACACTCCATAAGTATAGCAGCAACACAACGCCATTTAACGTAAAGGTAGCACAACGGAAATAATATAATTGTGTGAAAACATAAACACAGTTTTAATACTTGACATTTAAATGCAAAAGGTACACAGTTGACTGTATCAAAATTTTATAGGAATATATGCAGATAAAAATGACTACTCAATTCAAAGCATTATTTAAATTTATTAACCAGTAGGTTATATTATGAATACTACAGACTGGTTTGTATTTATACAGCAAGAATATTATTTTGTTCCAAAATGCTTTGCCGGTCCTATTATGCCCTTAAAAGCCATAATGGACCGGTTTTCTTCAAAAAGAATGAAGATTACCTAAAAATTCATAAAATTTCAAAATTCTAAAATCAATAAAAAAAAAAAAATTAAAGTTCAAAAATTTCAAAAAATTTCAAAATGATAAAATTTCAAAAAGTTTCAAAAATTTCAGTTTTCATAAAATTTCAAAATTTTAATATTTAAATAATAATATTGAAAAATGATAAAACAATTATAGCCTACCATTTCGGTCAATACTATGGCCTTCTTCAAAAAGAATGAAGATTACCTAAAATTGAAATTGGCTGGTTAATAAAAGTATTAAGAAATGGGTGTTTTCATAATGGACCGGTTATATGTCCTCGGTTAAGTCATAATGGCCCTCGGCGTTGCCTCGGGCCAATACAACCTTCATTGGGCCATTATGACTAACCTTGGACATATAACTGGTCCATTATGAAAACACCCATTTATTAATACTATAATAATAATTATTATAATATGACGTCCTTCAAACTCTTTGAGTTCAAACCCGTGGTAAAAATAATATCTATCTATGACCGAAAACGTCATAGACAGACATGGCTAGTGTTTATAAAGCGGCTATTCCATGCCATTCCCTTGTAAAAGATGCCCAATGATGCAATACATAAAATAAATAAACATGAGTTCAACTTAAAAATGAAGTGTTTAAAATTTAGGAGATCAAAGTATAGTATTTGTATTTTTATCTCCATGCTAGTGCAATACTGAACACTAAAATGTATTCTTGCATATCCCTGGGT
The DNA here is from genome assembly GCA_963680875.1 of Bathymodiolus brooksi. NCBI lineage: Eukaryota > Metazoa > Mollusca > Bivalvia > Mytilida > Modiolidae > Bathymodiolus > Bathymodiolus brooksi. The sequence continues at coordinate 39,419,336 of OY804578.1, read as the reverse complement.
CTAACAATCACACAAATTAAAATTCCACGAAATGTTGTTGACGACTTTGGATCATAAACAACATGACGTCATATGAAGACTTCCAGTGTAAAACGTAAAGATCAGCTGGGGTCGATTTCACAAAAAGTCGTAAGTCTAAGATTAATCGTAAGTGTTATCGTAAGTGTGATTTCCAAGCTTTTGATTGGTTGAAATTCACACTTACGACTGATCTTAGACTTACAACTTTTTGTGAAATCGACCACAGGTTTTTTGGGCTTCATGTACGCCTCCTCGTCAAAGTGGAATTTCCCCTTTCCTTTGAATTGGTGTTCATGAATGACAACATTTAGAAACTTCAAAACTTATTTACCATCGGCATTGAAACACCTTTCCGGTTGTCATTTCAAAATTCTTCGGAAAAAACGAAATATTATTGTAACATTTCAGTCGGTTTAATTAACAGAAAAGCCAAAAACACTGGATGACCTAGGCCGCTTCGATTTGAAATTTTTCCGTAATTGTCCCATTAGAATCGAAATAATTACAGGTAGCCATATATTTATATTGTTTTTACCACGGGTTGTCACTTTATACCTTCATTTTACCCCTCGCTAAGTGTACCGCTCGTGGTAAAATATTCGGCATAAACTGCCAACCCGTGGTAAAAACAATATAAATATATGGCTATCGGTAATTATTTCTTAATTCTAATATGACGTGCTGTTTTGGCTTTGTAAACAAAAGGGTGTAAAAATCCCCGATTTATTATGACTTACACACGCTGATGATCATGACGTATTTGGCTGTTCTATTATACCCTTTTGTTTACAAAGCAAAAACAGCACGTCATAGAAATAATTTATGGAAGGGGTAAGTTTGTTAGAGATTTTAATATGGGTACACTATAAAGGAATGTGGATTGAAAATTTACGTATATGTCCTATTAGAATAGAAATAATTTATGGAAGGGGTAAGTTTGTTGGAGATTTTGATATGGGTAACATTATCTGCGTAAAAATTTTACCCTATCGCTCGGGGTAAAATTTACGCAGATAATGTTACCCATATTAAAATCTCCAACAAACTTACCCCTTCCATAATTTTTTTCTTAATTCTACAACGATATGTAGTATAAAATCGTCGAATGCTTTGTAAGAAATATGTGTTATTCGATCACTGTACGATATGAGAAGCATTGAATATCTGGTCATAGATACAATGGAATACAATAAATAACGTTTAGGAACGGTATTAACGTCCTCATGCCATTGGAGTATTAATGTATTGCTTAGCATATTGATATGGTACTTTTACAATTTAATTTTCAATAAAGGAATCTCAAGAAAAGTAAATAAGCATATTGTTGGTACGTCATCAAGACTTTCCAGGCTTTAGGAATCGCTTCTGTCTGGTGTAATGTGAAATGGCGTATACTGCGTGGCATCTGAATATATATATTTTGTATTTCATATTGCGAATGGTGAAACAGACATTAATAATAAGAAAATGAAAAACCAAAATAACAAACTGTCAGAGCAGTAAAACATATCAAATTCTGTCAGAGCAGTAAAACATATCAAATTCTGTCAGAACAGTAAAACATATCAAATTCTGTCAGAGCAGTAAAACATATCAAATTCTGTCAGAGCAGTAAAACATATCAAATTCTATCAGAGCAGTAAAACATATCAAATTCTATCAGAGCAGTAAAACATATCAAATTCTATCAGAGCAGTAAAACATATAAAATTCTATCCACCGCATATGTGATATATCAGTTATATATCAGTCTTCACCTTCAGTATTTGGCAACTAGAATGATTCGACCAGCTTTAATAGTGGAACACCTTGGGGAAAACAAACTTCTGAGCATCAGCAGGTACCCATATTTACGAAAAATGTAAGATGAACCGGCATTTGTACAAACTTGAAATTTACCTAGTCCATCTACCCTCAAGAAGATGCAATGTGGCGTATATCCATTAATGATAAATTGAGGGATTTGAAATTATTATTTCCGTGTATAAAATTAACAACATACCACAAATACCACACAGTCAGAACAGTTGCAAAATCCAATCGGTAGACCATAGGAACAGGCAATAAACGTTAGAGAATACCGAAGGGGCAATTAAGAATGGATAATCCAGAGAAACTGGCAACATAGGGTACACAAGACGAAGAAAAACAAAACAAAAACACAACTCAATCTGTGTTGGATACCATATGCGCAAACAACCGCATATAACATAAATAAGACATGATCCCTCTTACAAACAAGTGGAGGTAAAGACGAAATAGGTATACCAAATACACATATATATGGCAACTTACTCTTCTGACTCCAATGGAAGGTGGACGTGTTTACGTAGTTAATTGGATTCAGACCTCTCCTCTAAGATAAATACTGGATGTATACAATCAATGTTACAAATGCATTTGAATGACAATTTCGAATTTTTCAGGAGTGAATACAAGATTTATGTACATGTATTTAAACCATTTAATTTTTAATTTTTATATACATTCTAGACGTACCTATACGAGTTTATCTAAATCATTTGTATGGTTAATTCAAAAATTATGAATTTCTCCTTCGTTTTATGAGGATATTATATTCCTGAGATATTATATTATACAATGAAAACCTGTCTAAACCAAACCCTCAGTAAATCGAAAACCCGTCTAAGCCAGACAGATTTTACAGTCCCATCTACTAAATGTTTATGCAATTTGAACCGGTGTAAACCAAACACCTGTCTAAACTGAACAAATTCTTCAGTTCCAAAGGGGTTCGGTTTAGAAAGTTAATCCTATTAATATAAATATGTACAGATTCTATAATTTTTATACAGTAATTACAATATTTATATTTTTTACAGTATAACAATAGCCATTGATGTTGATGTCATAATTCTAAATGATAAATTGACAAATACACACACATTTATCCGCATAAAACTCACAGACACGTGATTTGCACGTCACAAACGTCTTTCGTAAATCATGTACATTTGAAACAGTTCCCTAATTTTACATAGAAATTCAAATCCTCAACCAATACTATTCATTTTAAGCTGGTTGAATTCATCTTCCAGACACGACTCTACCATATGGTAGCGTGCCCGCGCGTAGATGTTTTGTTTCAACATGTAGCGACTATGTATAGAGCTAATTAAGTCTGTGTTAGTTTAGGCTGGTTGAATTTCAACTTCCACACACCACAATACCACGAGGTGCTTTGCTCATACGTGGGTGCTTTTTTCAACGTGTAGCGGCCTTTGATTATGAATAGAGCTAATTCTGTGTAAGTATTCCAGCCATTAACACATCAGTTTTATTATCCATATTTTTGTCCTATTAAGTTCATTTCGTGTGTTAAGTCGTCACTATTCAATTTTTAGTATGCCTCTAAATGCTTAAATGAATTTAGAATTCAAAATAAAAAGAAGAAAAAAAGAGAAAAAACTGATATCACAGATATTGTAATTTATCACTATGTCACATTTCTTGATATATCTCATCTTTGTTCCCGTAAATGACTTCCATCACCAGCAACCATTCTCATCCAATTGTTGGCAAGTGCCATGGCGTCCAGATCTGCCTGAGGATTTGGGGGAGAATTCCCGACATTCCTTGCATTTCTTGGGTTACGATTATATGGCCCTGTTGAACGCTCGAATGAGTTTTGAGTAAGCGGTCCACCATTTGGAATACTCCCACGTGCATTCGGAAAAGGTGCTACCTGTCCAGATTTTATCGATTTCCTAGAGGCTCCTAAAATAGATATATGATAGTTTGATAACAAGTGCTAAATAATCAAATGTATTGTTACAATACTGAAGAACATATCATTAGATTTCATTGTAGGGTTTTGAGTTTTTGAATTTTGTTCAGCAAGACCATGATATGAATCATGTATTACACACACCTCTGCACAGCGGAGACAATAACATGCTTGTTTTGTTATTGAAGAATGCAATGGAAGAAAATAGAAAAAAATATTTAGAAATTTCACAAATTAAAAAAATATGACTTTTTAGTTTCGAGACTGTTGCAATACACACTGGCTAAATTTCATAAAATATATTTTAATCAAAACCGTAACTAGATAACTTTGATATATAAGAATAATCTATGTTTATTCCAAAGGAAAATCACGCCCACACAATACATTCCCATTAACCTTTGAAGACATATTGATACAACGAAAAAACAAATTCTATTATTATAAAGTGGACAATAGGTTCACCTTCGGACACTGCCGGATTCGAAAGACATGGGCATAATTGCGCAATAATGCCTTTACTCGTGGCACCTCCTCCATGATATGCGCCATTAATGTCATTTTCCGTTGGATATTCCCCATGGGATCCATACCGCCTTATATAATGCTCACCATGCTGACTTTCTGGATAACCGGATATGGAATAAGGTCCTGGTCCAAGGGGAGATAAATCAGACATATCCTGCGAAATTAATGATCCACGTTGAAGTTTTGCTTCATGCCATGCAGCTGCACCTGTAGGGCTCATGGAAGATGGACCTGGGGAGAAGAAAAAAAAACATGTTAGTTTAAGTATAGCATTTGAGCCTCAGCATATTCTTGGTTTGTACATGAGTAATTATCAATAGCTTTATGCAGGACAAGTGTCTCCTTATTTAAACCTCACTGAACAGAATTGCTAAATAATTTGTTTCAACATGAATCGAGTCAAACTTAGATATCTCGAAGTCGGATAAGTCATAGTCATGGACAACCAGAGGAGAACAATTGTACCGTTCGTAGTAGGTTTATTTTATAACAAATAAACCGAAATATCGGCTGAAATCGCAGTAAAATCATCGGCCTGTTCGACTCCGGCATACCAGGTTCAACTGTACTTAAATCTGTCTTTATAATATCTATTATATTCTCTAAAATCTATGGAATATTTATGTCAGCTAGTCTTGTATCCGTTATTAGAGCAAATGCTGTTAAAAAGTATGAACATATACATACCAGGGAAACAAAATCGACACTTTAGACAAGGACAAAGGTTACCACATTTAACCCAACACGGATAGTTGCGACATCTACCCATTCTCCAAGGTAGATAAGCGGGTTTCCAGCAACACCATAGTAGCATTAGGACACCGAGGACTCCACCAACAGCAGCATATATAGGAGTAAAGTCAGGTCTAAATGGCGGAGGTGGAATTGTTGTAGTTGTTGTTGTGGTGGTAGGCTTTCCTAAAATTTAAATTTCAAAACATTGTTAATTCAAAGATCTGATGATTAAAATGACACTCTTTTTTTCTTATGGTCAAAATTATCAGTATATGTTTTTGATTTTGGATATATTTTTTTGCAGAATTATTAAGTTGGAAAAATTACGTATCAATTTAAGACCACTGTGATATCCGTCCTTAAAATGTCTAATATAAACATTGTATGATTAGATATGTTTAATAGCACATGGTATTGAAACAATTGACACACAGTAGCTGATATCATGTATTTTTACATATTCTTCCGGTAATACAGATTAAACAACAAATTTACAATACAGGTATTGGAATGCTATGGAGGGAGAAAGGAATGGTACAGAAAAGAGCTATTCTAGGAGGAATTTCCGAAATAGGCAAAACCGGTTGCTATGGGGTAATGAAACATTGGAACTGAAAGGAAAGAAATTAATATGGCTTGAGAATTATTGGTTATTATATTAGAACAAAGGACGTAAATAGAAGAGTATGATGGAGATGGTATGGGTAGAGTATACCTACAGGAAAGGTAATTATTTTGAGTACCTAAGGAATCAGTGAATCAAAACTGCTGACTTCGAGGTCCAAAAAAAATAATCACAGGGTAATTATTTACATAAAACACATGGATACTGCAAAGATGGTTAAGGTTGAAAAAAAGCATAGATTTAACATTTATAGGGAAAATAAGATAACATGTTTTACAGCTGCGCTTAAACAGCCCAAGGAGAGAAAATAGATTAAAAGAAGTCACGAAATGGTACTGTAAATAAATGCCTGTACCAAGTCAGGGTCATTACGGTTTTCACAGTTTTCCGGTTGTTGACTGATTTTGTCTGTTTATATAATTATGAGTTTTGACTTTCCCTTTGTAAGATTGTTCGGAGTTCGGTAATTTTGTTATTACCCTTATTTACTGTAAATAAATAACAAAGTTCATGGAAAATAAATTAAAAGGCTACGCTCACGTGGTAACGTTATAGACTACACGCTTGGTAATATGAAACAGTTGAGGTCATATTAACAACTAATGGATTTGGTAACTATTGATAAAAGGGTATTAAGGGAATACAAAAAAAGTATAAGGTACATTGCAATAATGACATTAAAGAGAGTGGTGGAATATATTATGAATAATGGGATTGTGGAATAGGTGCATGGGACATTCTTACCTGTAGAAGAGGCTGTAATATAATTCAATAATTATAACAACAACAAAAAGGTACGATACCCATTTGTATATAATACACTATACACAATACAGCGCGTTTTATGAGGACTTGATTGTCAGTATTATTTTATGATTAAATAAACGTTTCTGAAGGAGGAAATAAGTTTATATCCTAAGATATTGTAAGTGTAAAAATTATTGACCTAAGTTTTTGCAGTAAAGGAAGATAATAGCAAATAAATGTATATGTTTGTTTGACGGTGTTTAACGCCACTTTCAACAATATTTCAGTTGTATCGTGCCGGTCAGTTTTATTGGTGGATGAAACTGGAGGACACGGAGAAAACCACCGACCTGTCACAAGTCACTGACAAGCTTTATCACATAATGCTGTACACCTCGCCCTGATCGAGATTTGAACCCACAGCATCAGTGGTGATATGCACTGATTGCATAGGTAGTTGTAAATCCAACTACCATACGATCACGGCCACGGCGGCCTTCCCAAATGTATATGATATTATTAAAGCACAAACTTCTTCCAAAGGTGTAACATTATACAATTATGGCCTTCATGAGAAGTTAATATCCATAATTATTAAATTGAGAAAGGGTTAATTTGTGCTACGTGCAGATTCCCTCACAGTTATTTGACCTACGTGCAGTTTGCAGCGGGAATAATGAGTTATGTCATATTCCATCTTAATTATTTCTTGCTTGGTTTCTATAGTAAAGTATAATAATATCAAATAATATAATACGAAACAATGACTATTAGTGTATTCGTAAATATGCAATAAAGTGGCTATTTTTAAAATAATTGATTACAAAAACAAACGATCTCATATTTTGCTCGTGCCAATTTTCACCTTTATATATATAGCGAAAGGCGTTCGTACCTTAATTTCATTGGCTAATGTCTTAGCAACTGCTTTTGGTAAAATTTTATAATCACCTCCCGTATCTGTCATAGTTCAAAAATATAGAGAGCTAAGGGTGAATATATATCAACACCTGGCACAGAGCCATTGTATCTATAAGTGATTAACGATGTTTTTTAAAACGAGAGGACTTTTCGCCCTTCGATGAGAGATGACTGAGAAACATCCTCGAGTTTTAAAAAAAACATCTTTAATTATTTTATCGCTATTTTGTATTCATACTTAAAGGAGAACGAAACCAACTTTTGATTTGTGGTTTTACAGAATCTAGAATTAATAAAAAAAATGAAAATATGACATTTCTATGAAAATTGTACAAGGGTTGATGTTAAAGCACGTTTATATCTTATTAATTTTAAATTTCCCGCAAAACATGCAGGCTGCCATGTTTCCCTTATCAGTGACGTCACTCCATCCATTCCCATTGACCTGTTCAACTGTATCAAAACAATAGTATCATTTTTGGAATTCCGTAATGAATAGAAATTCTAATGAAATGGGGTTAGTTGCATATAATTTTGAACCTGAATATTCAGAAGAAGAAATGACATAGTCAACAACATTCAATCGCTGATGCTTCATCAGCTTTCAATATTTAATATTGTGTGTCCTCACGTGTACCGATCGCAATGCAATATTTGTCAAGCTTTTCCATTTTCGTAAAAACAATTATCTGTTCAACTGAAGGAACTATTGAAATTAATCATTACCACACACATTTTCTTCAGATAAAGTCTTCTCTAATTAATTTTATAAAGAATATTAATAGCATTACTGGCCACCCTCCCCTTTTTTGTCACGTTTTTTATGTGGTGAATATTAGTATGCGAGCGTCAGCGAGCTCTTTATGTTATAAAATGTGTACTTAGGATTTTTTGACAAACATGGATGCACATACTGATGAATAAAAAAAATTCGACGCTTTGTAAACACCGGTTTCGTGTAACACACTAACACACTCAACTAATGAAGATCTTCTTAACATAAAGGGCAAAGGTGATCCTGAAGTCTCGTACGTCCGATACCACTGAAACCCGGAACCCGTGTGTAATAAAAGTCATTTTGTTAGCTTGTTTTACTTATATTGATATTTTTTTTAATTAATGAAATCTCTTCTGACATGCTGACAATAATTTTTGTTTCTACGCGGAAGTTAACTTTTGAGATTTCGTAAGGAATGATAACTCGAATAAAGGAACGACAGCTCGATTGAATGAGACTAGATTCGGCCCTAAAAAAAAGTCGTCCCCAATATATCTCGGCACAAAAAAACTCGATACTTTTTGATGCACTGGATGAGCGTGAAATTGCCAGATAATTTCAGATGCGCGAGGATTCATGGCCGTGCCGGTTTCATATTAGAAATTAAATATAAGTTTAAGCAAGTAGCTTTACCAATTTATAAATGACGTGAAACATTTTCAGGGTTTCTATTTTTTTTATTCTGAAGTTTATTCAACATTTGTAACGTATTATTTGTCCATCAGCTATTCACTTGTTAACCTGAATAGATGGAGTGTCGTCATACAATCCGGGTACAATATACTTTATGTGGTCTTCAATACTAGAGAGTTCCACAAGATGTCTAATCCCATTATGAGGCGGGAAATTCAAAATTCGTTTTTTTTAATCCCCTTATACTTTTTAAGGAGATGAAATATTATCTTTGTTTGATATGAACATTACCTGAAAACAACTATACTTTTGATTTTTAATTAAATATCTGGATGGTTTCGTTCTCCTTTAAATAAATTTTGTTGAGATACTGACATCTTTTTAAACACAATTAATATTTTATATCGTTAATCACTTATTATCAAGGATTTGGTAATGTGACGTCATTATTAATGTTTATCACTTAGGATAAACAGGTTTAATGAAAGCGACATAACCCGGAAAAAAGTCCGAGCAGTTCCGTCGCACTGTAATCTTTTTATGTGTGTACGTCACAACTTCCGTCGTATCAGTTTTATGCTAGCCGCCAGACATCACACGTATTTGAACCCACTCCCTCTCCCTAAATTGCTAGATAGAAAGATTCTGCTGCTGTTTGTTATATTTTTCAGGATTTGTACTATTACTTGCCTGGAGCTGCAATTGAGATATCAGATGTGAAGTGTACAGACTTGACACAGTTTTCCGGTTATTGACTGATTTTGTCTGTTTATATACTTATGAGTTTTGACTTTCCCTTTGTTAGATTGTTAGGAGTTCGGTAATTTTGTTATTACCCTTATTGGTCATAATACTACAATTGTACGTGAGCCCATATTTTGGTATACTTTCTTGTGGTACCACAAGTAGGTAAGGTGTATATGTAATTTAGTCAATTGGCATTCTCACGTTTACCGGAGAGGCCAGTTCCTGAACTGGTACCAGTTTGGAACTTAGGTTGGACTCCTTTGAACAAACCAGGGAGTAGGTTGTAAATGTGTGCTTCGTATCGGGGTTTATGACCTTCTTTAACTCTCTACTAAGGTGACGTGGAGGTTTGTAGCATTCATTGGTACCAGTGAGGCACAGACTTGCCCAAACGATTAGTGGCGGTCTGTTCGTCTTGTCAGATCCAGTCTTTGTTATTTTAACTGTGGCCGTATTATCCACTTAAATGTTTGTTTCATCTATATCTCTGCGTAAATTATACTAGTAATTAATTAGACATGAAGTGATTTCGTAATCCCGTCCATCCGTCCGTCCGTCCGTCCGTCTGTCCGTCTCTTGTTACAAGTCTTTCATTAAAACGTCATATTAGAAAACAGCATTAACACTACGTGCGTCCTTGACAACGCTTAGCGATAATTGGAATCATCTCATGCGCTTACGTCATATGAAATATATTGATTTTAAACATCAAAGGGAAAATAAACAAAATAGCGATACATATATAAGGAAATCTACCAACCAGAGAACTAAAATGAGTAACGGATCGTCGAGACATGACGATGCAGCATAAACAAAATAAATTATAGAAGTCTAGAAGATTGTGCAACGATACCGAAAGGTGTTACAAAAAATATATTGACAACATTTTCGATCAACAAATGACCTTCTTCAATGTCTCTCAAAATTAGACTGAGTTTAATTATTCTGATTTCCTGAAACGTCATCTTCATCTGAGAAACAGGCTACTGGACCAGGGCTATAAAAAGATTCGCCTTATTCGATCTCTTAAAAAGTTTATATTCCGATACCAAGAACTTGTCGAAATATATTCCGTCTCTGCAGAAAAGATTATAAACGATGGATTTTCATATAGTGAAAATGTATAAAGATAAGTGGTCAAAAACAAAAATGTCAAAAATAGTTTTTTTTTATCAATGTGTGACGTAAAACTGTTTATGGTGCTGTTATGACAACTGTTTTACCTGTTTTGTTCAAGTATTGTTATAAATACTGTTATAGTGACAGCCGGAATCTTTGAGCCGTAATGAAAGGGGGAGGTTTGGCGCTTTAAAATCTGATTCAACCCACCATTTCTTTAGAAATGCCTGTACCAAGTCAGGGTCATTACGGTTTTCACAGTTTTCCGGTTGTTGACTGATTTTGTCTGTTTATATACTTACGAGTTTTGACTTTCCCTTTGTAAGATTGCTCGGAGTTCGGTAATTTTGTTATTACCCTTATTGTAAAGATTAGATGGTATATATATATAGCCCAGGTTAATATCAGATTCCAACACATCAAAGAAAGCGGCAAGAATTACGATGGTCAGATTAGAATAGGTTCCCAACACATGGAAGAGAGCGGCAATACATATATTTCAGGCTCGTATAATATTCCAACAACTGGCACAATAACATTACAAAAACATAGTAAAAGGTAGAATTTGATGTTCATCGTTAAAAAAGCCCAACTCATCTTGGGGCCATATAATAAAACAAGCACATATTTTTTTTTATTTCAATAGATATAAGGATGTGTAATCCCAGGACACATGAAACTCCCCTCGACTTCGTCTCGGATATCAACTGAAATCAAAAGTCGTCGATTCCATCATATTGGATCAATAATCCTATATTACTAGTATTTTATATTGCACAATACAGTCAAACCTGCCCATGTGGTCACCTCTATTAAGCAGTCACCTGTACTAAAAGGTTACATTTTTCTTGTCCTGTCAGAAAATTTCATATGAATTGAACCTCTTTTAAGAGGTCGCTTGTCTTATAAGGCCACTTACTCCTTGACCCAATGGTGATCCCTTAATACAGGTTTGACTGTACATTATTGTATTGGTACACCATTCGCTTTAATATTTTAATCTAGTTTACATAGATAATGTTGTCTCTACTTACTAAAGCAGCTTGCTGGTGGCTGTCTACTTGTGTCGGTATTGTCACGTGGATAGACATCGGAAGGACAGTTCCGGGAAAACCAGAAATCACACTTCAAAGAATCGTCTAAACATCGTCTGCTGTCATTACACTTCAAAACTACTTTATCAATGGTTTCATTACATTCTGAAGAAGAAAAAAAAACCATATTGTGATAACATACATGTTCAATGTTCAAGTTTTTGTCCTTTAATCTGCTTTGATATTAAAAAAGGTGCTATCAAATCATTACAATGCACATCACACTACGGACTGTTCTTTGGAAACAACCAAATTGCATATTGGTCAGAAAGATTGGTGGATTTCAATATTATATATTCCATTATTCACATGTGAAAACACTTGGATGACCACATCATTTTACCATGAGTTGAGGTTTGAGCCTGTAAACTAGTTTAACCTTGCCACGTTTAATTACAGTAGCTATATCAGTCATGAGTGGTCATGTATATCTGTTATGAATATTTAGTCGCCATCTTTTTCAATATTTCAATTGGAATCATGTGGAATTTGTGGAATTCTTATCTCCATTTTATAATTACTGACAATCAATGTTGTGTATACTATTCTTGTTCTGTCTTGCGTTGTGGATATTCGTAACATATACGGTTTTCTTGTCAATTCTGATTACTAGTTTTCGTTATCACATCAGGATATATTTGACACCTAATAGAAACCCATTAAATAAAAAAACCGCAATTGGTGAGGAACAATGTAGATACATCGGAAACAACGCAATATGAATATGAGAAGTTGATAAATACATGTTAAAAAAAAGACGAACATACTTCATCATTGCATAAACTACGTTTTTATTACTATCACTGTGTCAAAACCTCTGCTGGTTGACCATTAGTCCCCTAGGGTATCATCTGTCCAGTAGTCAGATATATTCATTATTGACTTGTCACCAGGTTCATAACTAGATTAACACGACGGGTGCTACTTGTGGGGTAGGAACTGCCTACCCTTCCGGGGCACCAGAGTTTACCCCCGGTTTTTAGTGGTGTTTGTGTACTCGATCTTTAGTTTTATGTGTAATGTTTGTAGATCTTTGTTTATCCTTTTTCTTTTGGCCATTGCGTTGTCATTCCTGCTTCGATTAACAGATTCTGATTTCCCCTTCAAACTCTTCTTACAGCTTCTAAATAATGTAGCTATTATTAAATCTAAGGACTTCCTCCCTAATGCATGTGTGACCATAGTCGATGTTGGCTCCCCTGTTTACACCCTTTGGGTTTCTTGCTGCAATATATTTTACAATTATTTGGCTTCCCACTCATTTGACCTTGAGAGTACCTAATGAAGGTTTTTCCAGAAACGCGTAGTGCGCACTAAATTTGATATCTAAGTTTTCATTATTTGAAATATTCAATGTTACGAACCATAATCAAAGGATGATATATCCATCTTGAAGTACACAGTTGGATAAGGAAATGGATCTGGTGTAGTCGTTGGCGTCGCTACTGTCGTTACATCGTTAGCATTTGGAGGCAATGGTGATGCAAGAGGATCCTGTGTAGACAAATCAGGATTTCGATAGTCAATATAGAAGTAAAACGTCATATATTCTCCTACCCATTCTAAATTCATGACCCTAGCATCTGCTCCACAAAAAACGTATTTTTCAGGCGCTGTTCTGTCCATACCATTGTAAACAATCATGTATGCTTTTCCACATTTAGCAACCTCGTTCTGTGGTGTTGTTACCCCTTGTTCTTTCAGATGAAAGGATCTCATATGTATAGCCATATATCTTTTTTCACCTGTCGTTGGCATGCCCCTTACAACAATGATGCATTCAAATTCTTGGCCCCTTAAATGGCTTGGTACAAGAACGTTACCTTTTACCATCTTAGCTTCCCTGTCAAATTCCAAATACGCACCATAATCAGGGCCGACAACTTGTCCGCAATTTTCAGTTACAAAATCTACAATAGAAAATCATATAAATGATTGCATCTAGCGCAAAAAAAAATACGACATATTGTTATGAGGATAAAAAATTATAGTATATATATCAATTTGATATTTGTTGAAACAGGTCAGTACGTTTATTAACATATCAAGTGACTTGAATCATATATGTATTGCTTAATACACGTTTCCTATTGGCTCATTAGGATCACGTGATCTGCGATTATTTTTGACAGTATGACCGGTCATGGAGTCATTAGTGATCATGTCATAGATATGACCTAGCAATATTGAATTTAAAAAAAAGCACGATTTGTCATGTTCAGATCGCGAGGTTCAGTCCAAGTTCTATCAAAATAGAATTTAAAATTGGTATTTGATGGTTCTCCACCCTTGACCTGTGATTCTCGGTGACCTGACATGACCTCGGTCAGGACATGTCATCTCGAGTCACAGGCCTCGGATCCACATTTCCAGCTAAAGACCTCACAAAGAGTAATTAATTGTATAATAGTTATCTTCTAAGGACCGCTGAACAATGATGAGCATCGATATACTGTATGTTCCGGAAGGGCTACCATCGAATGCCTCAAAAGTTTATTATCAGTTGAGGCACTGGGAGTTTATTTATTGGTTAGGGAATTCAGGATTTGGCTTCTCTCAGCCTTGAAGGGTTAATAAGCCTGGCAACAATAGTAATCTGTTAACAAATTCCATATCAGATGAAGAGGCTATAGAATAGTACATAGTTTGGGATATAAGCACCCTATGAGCAGAAGAGGCATGATATGTTGATTCTCAAGAAAGGAAATTCACTATTGGAAAATTGGAAAATCGAATTCATCACTTTTGTCATAAATTCTTGAATTAAACTGTTCGCATTATAAATATCTAGGTATAAGTTTGAAATAGAATGATGATATCCCAGTATCAGTACTGCATGCATATTTATATTCGGGTGGAACATAAAATGGTGGTTTCTAAGTAAAAAATACTTGGGTATATAAGAGGTAGGTGATCACCTGCAATTTAAAATATGCAATACTGGTATGACAGCATTCAGTTAAACACACTTGGATGCACTCATGATGCACACTTACATCTGCTGATACTTGTATGAACAATTGTGTAACTTAAGTATAACACGTTTCATCTAAGAAAAGTTTGAACATACCAAAGTGATAATCAGAAGCCGTAAATTGAAGACGGACAGACAATATAATGGCCAACAGAAAAAGGACAAACAATGATCTACAAAACAAAAACACGGGAATGCACGCAGGTACGTATTAGGCCTCCTTTTTCTACTCAAACAATTTAGAATAATTATTAAAGTTCAGAGGAAAAACCTACTAATAATTACTTAGTTGTTTTTGTAATATAGAGGTATCAGAATTACATATCCAGAAATTGAGGGTACTTTCCTCATAAATATTCATCATATTTAAATTAGATTTTGATCACGTGATTGCAGTTTCAAGCTTGATGGATAGTTTATTAGATTTGTCAAAAAATAGCATATAGTACGGAAATTCAATGTGTCCGTCAATGATTCGAAAATTAAAAGTTATTGTTTATTTCCGCAAAGTTTTTCTTCTGTCAAAATTCAAATATTTTTGTTTTGTAACGATTTTAGACATGTCTTTGATATCGCGATCATGCAAAAATGATCATATTATATTTAATGTGGGAACCCCGAGTTTAGAAGCTAGAAATATAAGGTTAGTTAATATAATTACATATATTATTGAGGAATCTAAGTCAATTTCAGAAAATATGTCGCCAAATGTCATTCATTGTTAAATTTTGTGTCACACGCCACCAGTTTCGTGTATTTCAGACATTTCTACATAGACTCTTAAGGCCAAAAAAGGGTTCGTCACTTCGGATTTTCATTTAGTCCAGGAACCTCGAATATTTAATTGTTTTCATTAGTTTTTATTTCATTTAATTCATCTTGATTCAATGTATCATTTTCAAGTTCAGAAAATGACACACATGTAATTATGAATGATATCGTCTATATAGATCATATGAAAATTGCAGACGTCCCGGCGTCGCCATCTTAGATATGCAAATGAGCAAAGTACCCATCATTTCTGGCTATGAGAGGAATTGTTGATATATGAATATTTAAACAAACATGCGAATAAAAAAAACGTATTTCTTTTTTCAGTGGTTGTTCAGAAAACACTAATTCTATAACAATGTTTACATGATAAAGTGTACATTCATTATTTATATGTGTTACTTACATCTACTGTTGCCAGCATCTGAGGGAATTGTTAAAAATACCAAACTCACAAAATAGCAAACTTTTCTCATTAATTCCATGTTCAATGGTATTATTTGATCACTAGATATTAATTTGAACACAGTGTGTAAAATTTGATTAATTCCTTATTCAGAACGAAGAACAAAAGCGAATTTTAGTTTTGTTGTTTCATGAGTGAAAACTGCATAGAGACAACCATTTTAGAAGACTGTTCCCATCATGCATTTTTGACATCATATTTCGAAACTATACAGAGTGGGATGAGATTCTGTCAATGACAACACTTCATCATGGATACGAACGACAAACGTCGCAAAACAAAACCCTCTACGCTACAAATATGCCATGTTATATAGAGGTACTACAAAGGGTGACGAATCTATGACATCATCGTGTACTTATTAAGGGTATATTATTGATTCACTGTCCTTCCTTAAATAATGATCCTAGGATAATTGAATTTATAAGGCAAGATTCTGTTTAAAATGTCAAAAATATGCAAAATAAATTAAAAATAACCGAATGAACCCTTTATAATCGGTATCATATAATTTAACAATAGTGCATTTAATGGCATACATGACTATAAACGCAGTAGTAACCAGGACGTCTTAACATCCGGATAAAGAATGCCATATAAAAAGATGTATTGACCAAGATGGGCTAAACATTTTCATACTTAATGATTGTAAGGTGTAAGGAATATTATTATATTCCTTTTGTTAAATACCTCGTTTATTAACTGTAATGAATATTAAATGATAGTTGCAATTTCAAACAACTTCTTTACACTGACGAAAATTAGCGGGAACATTCGTGTGAAATATCTCACTAATGGATCATGGATTGAATCGTAAAAGGAGTATTTATCTAAATGTTACCCATTTTCTTTAATAATAAGCAAAAACAAACCGAAATTAAAATATCTTACAAAATGTGGATATAACTAAGAAGAGTTTGAAGATACCAAAGTGGTAAACAGAAACCGCCAATCGACGAAGTGCAGACAACATAATGACCAAAAGATGGTGGACAAAAGGGCAAACAATAATCTACTATACATTACACAGAAAACTAAAGATCAAGCATCACGAACATCACTTAAAAATCGGGAATGGACGCAGATACGCTGTAGACCTCCCTTTTCTACTCAATCAATTTAGAATAATTAGTAAATTTCAGAGGTAAAACCGACTAATAATTACTTAGTTGTTTTTTGTAATATAGAGGTATCAGAATTAGAGGAATAGTTGATATATGAATATTTAAGCAAACATGCGAGTGAACGCAGGGGCTTCGGAATGGTAAGCAGTTCCTGCTCTGCATGTGGCACCCGTTGTGTAACATTCATGAGGTACGATTAAAATCACAAGATTGAATAGTCAAATAATGTTAAAAAAAAAGTTGCTGGGAGCAAGCAAAACAAAGCACCCAAAATGATATCTAAATTGGACTAAGGTTACATAATTATGAACCTGTTTTAATAATAATTAGATTAATTATCTCTTATAAGTCATGCTTGTGCCAAAACACTAACTACTGAGTGAATGATGCCATAGCAGACTAATAGTACACCGGCAGAGGTAATGTATTAACCCAGTGATAGTAATAAAAAATGTATATTTAATTATTTATGCTGCTACATTTGGAAGTGTCTTTAAAATGGCGTCATGCGAAATTCACAATTCCTTTAGGTGTAATACCACTAAAGAATTCTCCAGTCTTCTATGTTAAATTTAAAAAAAATGAGCTTTCATACATGATTCATCTTAAGTTTAATCTAAGTGACACTCATATCTCATGGAAGTGGTACCTAATTGGAAACTTCACTCCGAAAACCAACATACATTTAATGGCGCATCAGAAAAAACAGACAGTCTGAAGATGTCTACCGTTAAAAATCCTACTTTCACTTTCGATATAACACAAATTCATGTGGTTTCTTTCCAATGCAATCAATTTTTTTATTTTCCTTTTCGACTGGTACCCATGTTTAGTGGTATTACACCTTTATGATTGATGCATGGCAACATCAATTCACTAAGAAGGGATGTTTGGACCCATATATTTAGTTTAACCTCACCACGTTTTATTGAATGGCTTGTAGAAAGCAAGTAAAGTGAACGGTCATGTAATTGTGTGTTAAGGGTATCAATTATGCATCTTTCTACGATTTTTCTATTGGATTCTGGAATGTGGTATATATTTTTTTTCATAATATTTAGGTATCAACTAGCAGGTCATGTTGTGTTTGGCAACAGGTACAATGTATTGTAATGACATTCTTAAAAAAATAGGTACATATTAAGGATCAATGACAGACACACAGTTGTTTACGAAATACATTTTGTACATTAACGAGCAAAAAGAGATGATTTGTTTATTATATGTTATTCAGCTATCAGACAGGGTATATAATGTGACATTCCCGGCTTATGCTCTATATTCCCTTCGGCGCATTCAGCTATCAGACAGGGTATATAATGTGACATTCCCGGCTTATGATCTATATTCCCTGAGGCGCAGCCGAAGATTCCCGGCTTATGATCTATATTCCCTGAGGCGCAGCCGAAGGGAATATAGAGCATAAGCCGGGAATGTCACATTGTATACCCTGTCTGATAGCTGAATAACAAATATATTACGGATTTAACCATTTTTTTGTTAATTTTTTTTTATTTATTTTGTTTGTTTGTTTCCTTTTTGTTTGTTTATTTTTATTTTCCTTATGTTTTTTTTTACCACGTACATAGTCCCAATTCATATTTAAAACCTTATTAAATATTTCGCATCTTTTATTTTCATTTTCCGTATTTCTAGATGTCCCTTTTCGTACCTCTGACATTCTTTGTTCAATGACGTCAAATATTTGCCACGTGATATTTTATGTACTGAGGTGTCTCATAAAGGAAAATCCTGTTCAATATTTCTAAATCAACACAATTTCATATGCCGTAAATTTAATAAACTTTATAATTATAACATTAATATATTACATAATAAAACAACGGGTTTGTGAAACAATTTCAATAATTAAAATGTTAACAATAAGCAAAAACTTGTTGTGGCCCCGTGACCTCGAAAGTTTTAAAGGCGGAAACTTTAACACACTTTCACTTGTTGATTGTTATGTTCAAATTTGTAATGGTACAGCCGTGGAACATGGGAGTTTGCTGAATTGTTCTGGTGTTTGTGACGGAATTAACTGTTGTAAGAGTGTTATAATCACAAAATAAATCATCATAATTTACATCCAAAATGTCAACGACGTCCGTAACCGACGATGAAACATGTGTATTGGCTCTCATTTGAACAAGTGATGTTGAACTTGAACTGTTTTGTGTCGGCGGCATGAGTTGCAACCGGGAAGTACTGTGCGGTGGCATTATTGAGGATAGTTGAGATGGTTGCTCTCCACGAACAGAACTTGTGATAATGTCTCCCATAACTTGATTTTCCTTTGATGAAACACGTTGATATACTGCAACTGACGAGGCAGATTTGTGTCCGGTAACTGCCATAATTTGTGCCATTGAACAGTTTCTTCCGAGGATAGTTGCACCCGTTGCACGAATTGAGTGGTTGGTGTAGATTTGTGAAAGGTATATTTTAATTTTTTATTGAAGAAAACAATATCTTTTTTGTTCATACAACCGTTTTGAGTTTAAAAACAGCATTTAATTTGGTAAAAATACATTTATTATGCGAGCTTAAGCGAGCTTTTTATGGTATAAAATGTGTACTTAGAATTTTTTAACAAACATGGCTGAACATATTGTCGAAGAAAAAAAAATTCTACGTTTTGTAAACACCGGTTTCCGGGTAACACACTAACACACTCAACTAATGAAGATCTTCTTAACATAAAGCGCAAAGGTGATCCTGAAGTCTCGTACCCTCTCTCGTACGTCCGATACCACTGAAACCCGAAACCCGTGTGTAATAAAAGTCATTTTGCTAACTTGTTTTACTTATATTGATATTTTTTAATTTATTAAATCTCTTCTGACATACTGACAAGAATTTTTGTTTCTACGCGGAAGTTAACTTTTGAGATTTCGTAAGGAACGATAACTCGAATAAAGGAACGACAGCTCGATTGAATGAGACTAGATTCGGCCCTAAAAAAAGTCGTCCCCAATATATCTCGGCCCAAAAAATCTCGACACTATAGGATGAAATTGCCAGATAATTTTCAGATGCGCGAGCATTCAAGGCCGTGCCGGTTTCATATTATTCCGTATTATGATATTGATTCAGTGAAGCGTAAATATTTCTGTTTTTGTCAACCACGTTGTTATTGTTTTTTGAGGCCCAAATGAGGGAGACCGAAAACGTACATATATACCCCGTCTGTTTTCCGAATATATGCTGACATCCAGGGTTGAATAACCAATGAAAATATGTGTAACAAACTAAATTCGTAATATTCATTAACATTCTGTCAAAAGTCATAATGACAAAATGTGTTTTATATATAAAGGTTTCCTCCTTTAGAACCGGAAGAGAACATCGAATAAATATGAAAATTTAGGATCAGGGGAGGTAACATTGTTTGCTTTACATTTGTTCTTTTTATTTTGGACTTTGCATTATCTGTTCTTGATCGATTTACGTCTTCTGACTACCACTTTGGCATCTTCAAACTTTTCTTTGTACTAAAAACAGGATATTTATTTCATATCATCATTTAATATAATGATTCGGTCTATTCTTTCAACAATATTTCAGTTATGTCATTGCGAGTCAGTTTTATTCGTTTGGCAAAGGAAACTAGAATACCTGCAAAAAAACAACCGTTCTGCCTCAAGACGCTGAAAAATATGACCACACAAAGTTTGCATAAAATAAACTTCGTCACGGGTGTGAACCGAGATCAAATTCAAATGTTCATTGCCATTGTGACAAACAAGTAAACAGCTTTAGTGGTGATAGGCATAAATATAAATCTAACTGACTTATGATTACGCTCACGACAACTATTTTCAAATAAGCTTAAGTTTACTTCGTACTTAGAATATATAATTTCTGATATAATATGAAATATACGGAATACCAATTCTCTATTTGCTGTGAAAAAAAATCACCTGGCATCTGTACTCAAGCCATTTCATTTGTTTTAATTTATTTTAAACTCAGGTTAATCTCCTTCAGGCATAGGTTTGCTTAATCTATTTTTGGCCACCTGTTTTAGCCATTTGATTTACTTGCTCCCACAGACTTTTACATTAATTGGTTTTCAAACGATGAACGTATCTGATAAAGGCTATTTCCAAAAACGAATCTTTCGCATTGAATTAGATATCTACGTTTTTAGTATAGTCTTAGTAGTTGATCACATTTGACACACTACGATAACGATTCCTCATATCATTGTGTATGCACTAACCGAAATCTTATCTAACATTTTGTAAATGATTATCTGAAAGAAATGGCGATTCCTTTCTCTATATATACATTATCTATATTAATTGTAGGAGTATTCAGTGGTCAAATATACAAAAAATGTAAGTTTTAATTCTTATACTTTTAGCATCTTGGTTGCCTAAATTAGGCCCTTTGGTTTTTATGCTCTCAAAGATTTTTTTTAATGTATCTGGTTTTGAGCGTTCCTGATAAAGGTTTACCCAGAGACGCCTCATTTGCACCAAAGTTGATATCTACGTATTTAATTGAATAACTGATTTCTTGATGTTGTTGTTAACACCCTCATCAGCCATTGTGGAGGTATTCTTAGTCTTTTACCTCTTTATACCTGTCGATTTCGTTGCTTCAAAAGAAATGTTAAAAATACTGAAACTGTTGATATCAAAAGTATTGTTGTATTCATATCAACAAACATTTGTATGTATTGATAACGGAAGTAAATATGTGCACAAAATGACTTGGACAATCCGTGACTGGTTTGCTGGCGGTTGGGTTAGGTCGTTTAGTATTTGTACACATATGACGATCAATATATCACGCATATTTATACAAATGTCCTATAAAAGATAACGGTCAGCGAACCAATCTAAGGTCAGTCTAAGGTCAATCTAAGACAACTTCCTGGACCTGCCCCCAAGCAAAATAGATGTATAATTAAGACAACAGTCAATACAACGGGAAATTTTAAACTTAAAGGCCAACAATGGGTTAAACCGAAATCACGCAAAAACATGACCGGGAAAATAAGATCAAGCGAAAACTTAGAAAATGTTTTCATGCTTCCTGTACTAAACATTTATTTAGGCAATACGAAAGTGTTGACACACATACATGTTAGATACATTGTATTAGTAAAATGTGAAGCAAATACGAAGTAGTAACATGAGATATGGTTTATCCTCTGTAGTACCGTACTAATCAAATACACAACATACATTTTTTTGTAATAATAAGATAATTATGTGCCTCGCGTCTTCAAAAAAATTGTGCTTGAATTGGTCGTCAGTGAGCCGTTGAAAGGCAAGATTTAAAGAATCTATCTAAGATCTCCACTTCCATGTGGGAACTATATAAATTAGCCAGTCTGAAGTTATGCATTATATGTTTTGGGGTTATTTATAACGTTATTTATAAATATTTACATAATTTTCTCTATTGAATTATTTTCTAATATGATGTCCTTCTTTCGCTTTGCAAACAAACGAGCGATTTATTAGATTGTAAAATCTCATAAGCACATGCACGACACACACATATAAGCCAGGTGATAAAATCACAAAATAAAATTATTTACACGGTTCTTAACGTTTTAAACATCTATATTCACTGAAAATAATCAACATAAATATGCGATGTGCAAATAAAACGTGAAAGCACAATATTATTGTTAGTAACTTACCGATGCTTCATCAATAATACTGACTTTCCCGTCGTAAATGTACATGTTGATGAGTTATCGTCTTCTTGAATTTGGCAGCATAAATAGTGTACGACATTGTCCGAAAACGTAGATATGAATTACTGTCTTTCTCATCAAAGTATACTACCATATTTGTACTGTTAGACATATCAGAATCGAAATGATTCATGGAAGCCAGAATGTGTTTATAAAATACTAATATCCGACAACCCATGTTAAAACTCAAAACACATTCTGGCTTCCATGAATTATTTCTTAATCAAAATACCGACGAAAGATAGACAACCCTTACGGAAATAAGAAAGGATAGATAATATTTTTCTTATATCCCCTATTAGTGAATGTACAGAGTTACTATTGTACATATACAATTATGTTCTGAAATCCTCCAACTTGTTACTGATTTTATATGTAATGACCATTGAGAGATCAAGAGATCACAGTTCTATAATTTTTATCTACCTCTGACTTATAATCAAAAATCGACACAATTATTAATAATTTGGCTTGACGCCGTTCACCCTATATTGCCATGTTTTATTAAAGAAAAACAGATAAACTATTACGATAATTATTTACGTGCAAAAGAGATAAACCTGGAAATGGATAGACACTTTGTGTTCATGATCTCATATGGTAGGTTGTGTTACATTTACTTATGTCTTATTCTGATTCCAGTCCTTGCTCTGACTCCTTAGCAGAGAAACAGCATATACCAATTTGATAGTCTTTGTTTTGACCAAACCGGAATCCGGAGCCACGATCTACCAAAAACTCAAGGCACACTTATCATTACACCACCGATACGGTTCGAAATGATTGAAGAGTGGTTTGTATTAGGTTTGATTTATGGTGTTTAACGCCACTTTCAACAATAGTTTAGCTATATCGTGGCGGTTTGTTTTATTTGATGGAGGAAACCGGAGTACGCAGAGAAAACCACCGGCCTGCCGCAAATAACTGACAAACTTTATCACATCATTTTGTACACCTCGACCTGAGTTGGATTCGAACAATATCAGTGGTGATAGACACCGATGGCATGGGTCGCTACGACCTCGATATGATTGAGTTAAATCAATGGGTATTGTTCTGATTACAGAAAATCTACGTTCATTTTACATTTTTTTTAAATTTATTTGTAGACTACATGGAGGACTTTTGTAAATATCAGATTAGCATTGAGGAACCAATTATATTAT
This sequence comes from Bathymodiolus brooksi, assembly GCA_963680875.1. Lineage (NCBI taxonomy): Eukaryota > Metazoa > Mollusca > Bivalvia > Mytilida > Modiolidae > Bathymodiolus > Bathymodiolus brooksi. Next base: position 39,395,420 of record OY804578.1, on the reverse strand, counting down.
CATTGACAAAAAACATGTTCTATGATCACGGATATCGATGTTCAGTACAACTGAAAGGTCCACGAAATCACGTATTATCTCTACAGTTTACGAGATTTGACGTTGGTCAGCCTCATATGATATTTTGTGATGACAGTTTACATATCTATGATGGTAAGTAAAATACATTTCAATTAAATTAAATTCAATATTTTATTAGAATAAAATATTGAATTGAAAGTAAACATACAACCGATTAATCAATTTACAAACGATATGACGCCCTAAAGGATTTTATGGCCACCGACAAGCAATAACTTGAAATCACAGGCTAAAACACCAGCCTTAAATGTTGTCTTATATCAACTTAGATATATATGTTTTTAATATATTCTGCATTTTCTGAATATTTAATAACTAAAAGAAAAGTTTGAAGATGTTAGAGAGGTAATAAGTAGCCGTAGATCGAAAACAGACAGACAAGACAATTGTCAAATAAAAAAAGTCATTAATGATAATAATAATTACTATATAATGAAAAAATAATAATAACAATAAAAAATATTAAAAAATAAATAAAAGATCTATATTACACGACATAGAAAAACTAAAGTTTAAGCAACACGAACCACATTAAAAACTGGAAGTGAACTCAGATTTCCTTAAATGTTATAATTAAAAAAAACCCACATTTTAAGACATATTGTTTTGTCTAGCAAACCACAAGTTGTAGGACAAAATCGTAGTTAGTTCACAAGAAGTGTGCTCTTTACATACAATGTAAAGAGTTTTAACTGTTGAATCTTGATCTGACAAGTATATAATGAACCATATTCAAATACAATAAAAATAAATATTAAAATATAAATATTAGTTTAATGCACCAGGAGCGGATTTCTGTATTTTATCATGTGATACACTGATAAGATCCAGGTAGTATTAAGTAGGAACCAATGAAATGACTCTATTTCGTAAAGTATAGCGTTTCAGGTATGTCGGACAATAGATCTCATATCAACATTTAGTGTTTTTGTTTACACAAATGGTATAATGTCAAATGTTATTCTTCATTCAATTAGCAATAGAAATATTATTTAAATCTTGATTTAATAATTCATCTCGTATCAATCATTAAAGGGGCCGTCGTGGTCGTGATCGTATGGCAGATGGACAACTACTTATACAAGCATTGCCTATCACCACTAACATTGTGAGATCGAATCCCACTCAGGCGATACAACATTATGTGGTAAAGTTTGGCTGTGACTTGCGACAGGTCGGTGATTTTCTCCGGGTCCTCCGATTTCCTCCACCAATAAAACTGACCGTCACAATATAACTGAAATATTGCTGAAAGTGGCGTTAAACAACATAAACGAAGCAAAACCATCAATCCTTAGAAATTTAGGTTTTGCTGCAGCTAATACAAAAGCCCAAAAGGATGATTCGAAATTGGATATTCAATATCTGAAATTCGAAATTCAGTATCCTAATTATTTAGATATTGAATCTCGAATTTCTGATATTGAATCCCGAATTTCGAATGATCCCTCTGGGCTGTCATAGAAGTGACAATAACATGTGCAATGTATATATCGGCATCGATTTTCTTTTTCTTTGTTGTAATCAAACAAAATGAGATTACATGAATGGCATGCTAGAATATGAAAACATTGTTATGACATATGCTTAGAAAGAATTATTAGATGATGAAACATAATTCACAATTTCATTTCAATCGTATAGCAGTCAATATTAATGAGTTATTACATCAAATTGTTCTCTCTCTCTCTCTCTCTCTCTCTCTCTCTCTCTCTCTCTTCTTATCTAAGTTTCCATGTACTTGAATTGATAAATTGTACAGAATGCAAAGTAAATCTGTAATATAATATTTTGTAATGCATTGTTCTTTATGTTCTATTGTGCATTAACCGCATCGGTGGTGTAATGGTTAGCGTGCTCGCCTCGAGTGCGGTAGATGTGGATTCGAGCCCCAATCGGATCAAATCAAAGACTATGATATTGGTATTTGTGCTTCTCATTGAGAAGAAAGAGCAACGACTGGTTGGCTCGGAATCAGGATAATTTGTCCGAGTGGGGCGACGTGCCTATTCACGGACTGTTGTTTCAGTGAGCTAGCACTATTAAAATCCAACTATGCGTGTTGGTCTAGTACAAAGCGGACCTCATCATCATCTTATTGAAAGTTAACTTCTTCTTGCCATGATATAGCTGTACCATTGCTGGGTTGGCGTAAAGCAGCAATCACTCACTCACTCACTCCAGTGTGCATTATGATTATATGAATGTTAGAAGTTAGATTTATATAGAAAATAATAAAATGTCTGTTTAGGCGAAGGAGATGATTCTGTAGAACTGACCCCTTCGAAAGGACTTTGTGGTACTACAATACCTAAGTCATATATATCATCAGGAAGTGATGTCACACTGAAATTTAAAAGTCGTTATATGAGTATAGGAAGTGGATTTCAAGTAATAATAACAGCCTTTCAAGGTATGCTAATTACATTATACTAATTAGTCAGTTGCACAACTAGTATATTGGTTAGTTTATGGTGTTTAACGCCACTTTCAACAATATTTCAGTTATATCGTGGCGGTCTGTTTTATTGGTGGAGGAAACCGGAGTACCCGGATAAAACCACCGACCTGACGCAAGTCACTGACAAACTTTATCACATCATGTTCTATCGAGTACACCTCGCCATGAACGGAGTACGAACTCAACGTTATTGGTTATAGGCACTGATTGCACAGGTAGTTGTAAATCATACTATCATACGGCCACGACCACAACGACCCCTGAGAACAACTAGTAATTTGCATGGGCTATGAAATATGGATATTCGGGTCATCCAGTGTAAATTAGCCTAATTTACATGTATATGCCATGAACGAACCAACTGTTACCCCATGTTATTCTTGGCAAAGATTTATTTAAATAATTATAATATGGTGACACATATCATGTTATATACACTAAAAAGACTCTTTTATACTTGAACACGTGTTTGACATATTCACTAGCAGAGAGAATGTTGTTGATGTAATATTTATAATATATTTATGTAAATACAAGCTCGGTTTTATAGAGAAACATCTTGTATAATCAAGGGACAGAAAGAGGACCGAGGACATATACAGTCATATACATTTTATGATAAAATAAACATCAACAAATAAATATCAGCTTAATGCTAGTGGTGATAATATTTCATTTGAATTGATTTATTGTGTTTAACGCCACTTTCAGCAATATTTCAGCTATATCATGGCGACCAGTTTTTGTGGTGGAAGAAGCCGGAGTACCCGGAGAGAACCACCGACCATAGGCAACCAACTGGTAAACTTTATCACTTACGGCTGCTAGTCGAGTGCACTCTTTTTGTAATTTACAAAGCCGGGCGCGAACCCACGCTGTATTGGTGATAGGTTTGTATGATTTGTTAGGTAATCCACCTACCTAACTCATTGAGCCACCCGGGCCCTCTAGTGAACCACTGGTTGTGCAAGTGGTAGTTGTTAATCATACTACCATACGATCATGACCACGATGGCCCCTAAGAACAACTAGTAACCTACATGTGCTATGAAATATGGATATTTGTGTAAATTATGCTAATGCATATTCAATGAAACGTACTAACTGTTACTTCATGTTATTCTTGGCAAAGATTTACTTTAATAATTATAATATTGTGACACATTTCATATTACAATGTATATACACTAGAAAAACCTTTTTATGCTTGAACATGTGCTTGACATATTTACAAACGGAGAGAATGTTGTCGACATAATATATATAAATACAAACTAGGTTTTATAGAGAAACATCTTGCATAATCAATTGGCAGAAAGGAGACCGAGGACATATACTGATTTTTGTGTGGGGGCTTTAATATCTGTTGTCTACATCAGCCTTACGGTTTGTCTGCACCTCTGGCTATATATATGTTATATGTTATTTCGTATCAATTTGAAATATAATAAATGACCCTCTTAAGGTGGTACCATACACTTCAGGTAAAATTTGATCTGCTCGTTTAATTTTCTTATTTTTTCGGCAGTGTGTTTGAATATATCCACTGTAATAAATATCAAAATTTTAATAAATTCCAACCAACAGAATCGGAGCTATAAATTCACTAGCCATATAGCAGCTTTTCTCTCTGTGGTTTTGATCACCGAGATGCTTGAAATCTGCATACAAACATCATATGATCAAAACGTTCAACTGATTTTAAAGAGTTATCTGCCTGTAGTGTTAGGTACCACCTTAAGGAAAGCTTGCAGACACCAAAGGAGTAATCGGAAGCCGTTAATCGAATAAGAAAAGACAATACAATGACTGAAAGAAAAAGGACAGACAGTGATCTACGGAACACTCATTTTGAAATTGAGTAATACGAGCCTCACTAATAACTGTGGGTGAACTCCTCTGGTGTTCTAGAAGGGTAAGCAGTTCCCACTCCACTACTGGCACCTGTCCTGTTACTGTTAAACGACACGAACATCATGTGATATGGTCTGACCAGTTGTTCTGTGATGCTATATTGTAGATATGTGCTATGTGCGTTAAAACCCACATTTAGATTTTATCGTGGCGGTCAGTTTTATTGGAAGAGGAAATCGCAGTTACTCGGAGAAATTTACCGTGCTGTCTCCAGTAACTGACGTAACCTAACCACATAACAGTCTTACGCTTCTTATTGTTCCTCTGGTATCATCATGTAGCATTGAGCACACACCCATGGGCGTTAATCGAAGTGGTTAAACTTTATAGTTAATAGGGATTAGGGTTATAGTTATGGCGTTTAACGCCACATTCAACAATATTTCAGTACTATCGCGGTGGTCAGTTTTATTGTTGGAGGAAACCGGAGAACCTAGGAAAAATCTTCGACCTGTCGGAAGTCACTGATAAACATTTATTACATAACGATATCGAGTACACCTCGCCATGAGCACGATTGGACCTCACAACTTTAGGATTGAAAGGCACTGATTGCACAGGTAGTTGTAAATCTAACTACCATACGATCACGGCCACGGAGAACCTAGAGGTAATAAATTGTTGTTTCAAAGGTTCACAGCCAGTATATGGCTTATTAATAAGGCCTAAAGGGACACACTGTAAATGGGTCAATGGGAACTAAAACATTGATACTTGATAATAATGGTGACGAATGTATATTACTAGTACCATCTCGAAGGAGAGAGAAAAGTTTAATGCAACTTAAGTCTTACTACCTAAGTATGTCACATTCTGGACATATGTTCTTTTTTTCCACACAAAAGTATTTATATGCTTACCATTTGTCAAAGTCAAACGTGTAATAGACGGGATTCAGTCTGGATCCCTTTCTCATCATTATTAAGTTTGTGCTTACCTGTATTTCATCATGCCAAGACCATTTTTGACATGCAAGAAGAGTTTGAAGATACCAAAGGGGCAATCAGAATCCGCAATACACCTATCGATGTTAATTACCTGCTAATTGTATATCCCGATGTGAGTTTACTTACATGGTCTTCATATCCGTACAAATCATTGGTTATTCGTCTTGTACGTTAATATACCGGTATAAGACATACCGATGATCGAAATGCAACGTTCCTACATTCGCTGTGTTGTCCATTGTTGCGTATGGTTGGCAAATTTAGCATAATATTTTAGATTTAAAGCGAAAAACCAGAAACCCAGCTTAGATATATATAAGAACAAGTTTGAGTTTTGAAGTTCACGGCAGGCCCACTGAGAGGGGGGTCAGCCGGGGAGGCGCCCAGGGGCCCATGAGTTTAATAAATGTACCAGATCATTATTATTAAGGGTCCAGACAAATAAACAAGTAGAAAGCTGTTTTCTAAATCATAATTCATCAATGCATTTTTGTTGTACTGATTCCTTGCTTATGACACACCGTGGTGGACTTAGTTTGAGTATCATTATTTGGAGAATTGGAGGAGAGGGGCCAAGCTTCCTTTTGCCCTCGGGCCCAACAATTCTCTTGGCGGCCCTGGTTCACGGAGTCACATTTCCAAAACTGTATCAAACACCTTGCATGTTAAGATATAAGGAAAATGACAATCTCTGGACATATAGTGATGAATTCTATTGGATTTTGATATATATATTATTTTCCATTTTGTTATCAATAAAGTCATTGGTGGAAAATTAAAATATTTTGTAATTACCAATTACAGATGACGACGTTGTAAAATGTGACAAATCATTATTCTATTGTGGTGATGGTTACTGTATCAATAAGAGTCTTGTATGTGACGGATATTATAACTGCTTAACACAGCGAGACGAATCAGCCAAGTTTGCTTACTGCGAAGGTTAGTATATACTATTGAAAAATAAGATTTAGCCCGCCACATTTTTGTGCCTGTTCCACACTAGGACCTAGATTTTCAATGTCATAAAAAATAAAAACGTAAATATCACATTTATTGCGCACGATGCGTTTCTGGAATAGAAATAACCTTCATCAGGTACGACCCAAGTCAAAGCCAAACGATTAAATAGTCTTTGGGGGCGTATGTCTTGTTCCACTTTTTGTTGTGCTTAGAGAGTTAAGGTATGGGATGATTGTTCGTTTTCTTGATAATGGTGGAATTGTCGACTACAACTGTTTAATCTTTCTCTTCATATCCAACATTGAGTTCACAAAAAATATCAATTTATATCAATTTTATAAACTTTTTTCTTACGGTCAACATGAATGAGCGTTTGTCGTTACCTTTGATATTTTCTTTGATATGTCTTATGTAAAATTGAATTGAAACGAATTTCCGTTAACTTTAAAAAAAAATCTTTTACTGTTTAGCACATGCAGAAATAAGAAAGATATACAAATAAGATGAACAGTATTGTTGAATTTCACGTTATTGTTCCATTTCTTTAAACAATATTTTTACAGGAGTAACTGCAGTCTGGACAGACTTTTCTATATTGACGAAGGTTGTATTTGCAGCATTAGTTGGAGTCAGTGCGCTGGCTATTTTGGGACTTCTTTTATTTTTCAGTAAACGACGAGAAATTAGACAAAAAAGAAAAGAATAGAAAATGAGTTCATGTATTTTTTATAAAAAAAAAATAGTATAGGTATGAAAACGTAGATATCAAATTTATTTGTCACGACGCCTTTCAGGAATCACAAAATAATTTAAAAAAAATGCATAGGGTTAGTGCTATGTGCTTAAAGCCACTTTCAACGTTAGTTTAATTATATAGTGGCGGTCAGTTTTATCGGAGAAAACCATAGACCCTGCCGTACATCACGTTACTGACAAACTTTATCACATAATGTTTATATCGTGTACACCTCGCCATGAGCGGGATTCAAACTCACAACTGTAGTGGTGATATGCACTGATTGCAAAGGTATTTCTAAATCCAACTACCATACAATCACGACCACGACGCCCCCACCCTCCAAAAAAAATATGTATAATATTACCACAATATTATATAAGTTTTAAGTTTTAAATGTCTTTAGTTATCGTAATATCAATTGCGAAGCTAGTTTCGCACTAAGAAAAATATATTTCACCAAATGAATAACCAGAAGCCGTACGTTGAAGGAAAAATAAAACAATGGCCCAAACAATAAGGAAAACAGAACAATTGTCCACAAAACAATACAGAGAAAACTATGGATAGAGCAACACGTTTTCACCAATAAATCGGAAAGGAGGGGCTAACAAGTGCGTGCTCTGGAATGGTAGCAGTTCCTACTCCATTAGTGACACGTACCGTTGTGTTGTTCCTTTTAGAAATCTGGTATTAAGTCATGAACAGAGAAATGATGGGATTTGACTACCACAAACAGAACATATCGATTATCAGCAAAAATAATCAATCGGGACCAACTATGAGATTTTTCTCGAATTATTTGATTGATGAAATGATTAAAGTGGAATTCGTTAATTTACACTTCACCGGAAATACTTTGAGAATTATCGTGGCTGGTACGATGAAATACCGGAATATATATATAGCAACTTACGACACTAAGGTGAAACCGAGGAAATCATCACTTAACGCGAAGTGTCAGACGACAGTTACATTAAGCGTAAACAGATTCAGCACTTTAATGTTTTCCGCCGTGAAATCCCTAATGCCTAAGCAGTTCCATTATTGTCACCCTTCCTATTACCAACAGTCAAAATCTACTAAATGTATAGTCACACTCGAGTAAGAGATTTTTTTTTACATTTTATAGGCAATAAGCTTAAGATAAATATAGAGGGGTTATGGGGTTTACGGTGCTTAACTCCACTTTCAACAACATTTCAGTTATACCATGGCGGTCAGTTTTATTGGTAGATGAAACCGGAGTACCCGGAGAAAACCACCGACCTGCCGCATTTCACTGACAAATTTTATCACATAATGTTGTATCGAGTACACTTCGTCATGAACGGGGTTTGAACTCACAACGTTAGTGGTGATAGGCACTGATTACATATGTAGTTGTATATCCAACTACCATACGATCACGACCACGACGACACCAGTTAGATATTGGGAAACATTGGTACGTTTAATGGCTTTCTACATATAACCTTCGTTTATTATTAATTCACTTTTACCCACATTTTAAATTTGTCGCCATGGTCGTGATCATATGGTAGTTGGATTTACAACTACCCATGAAATAAGTGCCTGTCAACTAAAGTTGTGAGTTCGAATCCAGCGCATGGCGAGGTGTACGCTCTACAGCATAAAATATGTCAGTGTCTTACAGGCGCGTGGTTTCCCCCACGATATTACTGATTTTTTTTTAAGGTGGCATTAAACACCATAGCCTTAGAAAGTTTCTGTCTTTATAGCACAAACTTTACTGATCATTTATTTTATTTTTGTATAACATTTTCATCTTATAAATGTCAATATTTTACAGGGATGAACCAAATATTTTAAATTGTTATTTGCAATATCTGATTACTGTTGAACCAGTTTGTCAAACAATGTGATCGGGTCAAATATTTAAAGAAAAATTATAAGGTTGGTCGATTATAGAGACTTGCTATACAATAAAATTAATCAAAGGAAATTATAATGATAGAAATGAAGGCTATTTTCAGAATAGCATGAATATAATGATATATTCATTGCGAATTACGGATGCCATGGGTGGAGCAGAGGAAGCTGAATATTTCGAAACAGAGGGACGTCGCGCAAGGTGTTGCGTTTTTAACGAATTTCAGAATAATTTGTAATCATAATAAAAATATACAGTACCCCTGCCTGTAAATATCTACAATTTATATATCATGATATTCGCTGAATATAGCAGATTAAGTTTAATAACATTTTCTTTAATTAAATAAAGCATAATTAAGATTTATGAATATTAAACAGTCATACACGTATTTTAAAGGCCTGTCACGCGTAACATTTTACAACCTTTACTCCTATATCTGTGTAACAAAAGTATAGAACACGTCGTCGGAATTTCGTGAAATTTTGTACAACACTTTCATATGACGGCATAATAGAAGGGTCGACGTCATTTTAGATTTGGACGCCAACTACGCCATGTCCGATAAAAATCTACAATGTGGGGTCTTCAACCTATGCCAACATTTTGAAATATCATATTCAAGGTATGCCAACAAACATTATATTACAGGTGTTTATATAGCAATTAATGACATTTACAGGTAAGTAAATTTGGAAATGCAGGTCTCAAAAGTGAAATTTATTATTTAAAAAAGACAAAGCAAAACAAAAAAACAATCTAAAAATATAAGAATAAGTCTGTTAAAATTTAATAACTTGAAAAACAAATAAAACTTTTGTAAAAATTTATATATAAAATAAAAATCTGGTAAAACTACACAAAAATCTGTAAATAAAAAAGATGAAAATTTAAAATTTTAGAATAATTTAATTAAACAATTATTAAAAAAACAAAAACAAAAAACAATCTAAAAATATAAGAATAAGTCTGTTAAAATTTAATAACTTGAAAAAAAAAAAAAAACTTTTGCAAAAATTATATATAAAATAAAAATCTGGTAAAATTACACAAAAATCTGTGAATAAAAAAGATGAAAATATAAAATTTTAGAATAATTTAAATAAACAATCTTTCTAAAACGTATGAATTTAAAATAGTACATGATACTCATGCAATTAAGCAATTTTCTTAAAATCTAAATTCAAAAGTTTTTAATATTTATTTATAAATTTAGAATTATCATAATTTCTATGATTTCTAAATCGAACATTGTTATCCAAAATCTAAGACAATTGTATTTTTAGGAATTTGTAATGTGATTGTGTATACTGATTGTTTTTGGTTATTTTGATAAAGTATGATAAAAAAATAGCTGTGCCTATAATATCTTTAATTTATTTTAGTCATAGAAACTATGGCTCAAAATTTGTTGTGTTAGGCTACAATTTCACATATTTTTCAAACAAAATTAAAAAAGGTAAAACATGCTACTCCGAGGAACAAGTGATCAGTATGCTGGAGTTCCTCATCGATAACATATTTGTCTCCTTTGGAGGGACACTGTTTCAGCAGGTTGTCGGCATACCAATGGGTACGAATTGTGCCCCTCTTCTAGCCGATTTATTTTTATACTCATATGAGTCGGAGTTTCTTCAAAAGCTTGTAAAAGATAAGAAGATTCATGAGGCTAGAGCCTTTAATTTCACATACAGGTATATTGATGACGTTTTATCTATCAATAATTCTAGATTTGCAGAATTTCTTCCATTGATATATCCTCCAGAGCTGGAAGTTAAAGAGACCACCGATACAGCTTCGTCCGCATCATTTTTGAACTTATACCTCGAATTTGACGACAGTGGTCAACTCAGTACTAAAATTTATGATAAGCGGGACGACTTCAATTTTAAAATCATAAATTTTCCAAACATGTGCAGCAATATACCAGCTTCTCCTGCATATGGTGTTTACATCTCGCAATTGATTCACTATGCAAGGGCCAGTAGCAATTATTCTGATTTCCTGAAACGTCATCTTCATCTGAGAAACAGGCTACTGGACCAGGGCTATAAAAAGATTCGCCTTATTCGATCTCTTAAAAAGTTTATATTCCGATACCAAGATATTGTCGAAATATATTCCGTCTCTGCAGAAAAAACTATAAGCGATGCATTTTCATATAGTGAAAATGTATAAAGATAAAGAAGTCAAAAAATGTCAAGGATATTTTTTTTGTCAATGTGTGACGTAAAAATATTTTTGACATTTACGTCACCGAATATGGTACTGCTTTGACAACTATTTTACCTATTTTGTTCCTGTATTTAAATACTGTTATAGTGACAGCCGGAACCTTTGAACCATAATGAGAGCGGGAGGTTTGGCTCCTTAAAATCTGATTCAACCCACCATTTCTTTAGAAATGCCTGTACCAAGTCAGGGTCATTACGGTTTTCACAGTTTTCCGGTTGTTGACTGATTTTGTCTGTTTATATAATTATGAGTTTTGACTTTCCCTTTGTAAGATTGTTCGGAATTCGGTAATTTTGTTATTACCCTTATTCATGAAGTATGATAAAAAAAAATATCTGTGCTTGTAATATCGTAGTCCGAGATTCCTCTGTCGTTTAACGGCTTTTATGGAGTTGCTGTAGCCGTTGAACGTCAGAGGGCAATATATACGGATTACAGCGGATTTGCCTCTCCAGCTCTGGGTCGGCACATTTCCACGTTTCGTGGCTATCGGATTTTATTTTCTATCATAAACCCTTATATAAATCGCTTCACCAATCATTTTTCTATTCATTCATAACCATCTTACCCTCAGAAAGTGGTGTTACACTCCATTACAGCACGATTTTGCCTTAGATCCTATTATTCCGCCATTTGACTTCCATTTTCGAATCTACAAACGTGATCTCGCGATACTAACTGAATGATAACAGTAACGCATTGCATGATGGGAGCTACTTAATTCAGCGCACCAAATTATTTGAGCATTATTTGCATACGTAAACAACATTCAAATCACATGGAAGACCATACATTTAAGCGTATTCTGCAGGACAAACAGTCCATCTATAGATCAAAGCAGAGCAGAAGGAAATAATACAGAATGTGTTGGAAAGAAAAGATTCAATGGCAGAGTGTTGCCAATGGGCTTCGGAAAGAGCATGTGTTACGTCCCCCTTTTTTGGACAAGGTACTACATCTTTTTTTTTTCCTTAGGGTTATCTGTAATTCACTATTGCTGTTAAAATCATTACCAATCAATATAATCAACTGTATTAAATTTTATGTTAATTGTTCTGCCTTAACAGGCGTGTATGATTAGCAATACAAATATTTGTTTGTTTGTTTATATGCAAATCATCTCCCATGATACATTGCGGTAATCGTGGTTTTCTCGTAGTCACGTGACAAATGTTTGAAAAATGGAAGACAAATGGCGGAATCATAGGATCTAAGGCAAAATCGTGCTGTAATGGAGTGTAGCACCACTTTCTGAGGGTAAGATGGTTATGAATAAATAGAAAAATGATTGGTGAAGCGATTTATATAAGGGTTTCTGATAGAAAATAAAATCCGATAGCCACGAAACGTGGAAATGTGCTGACCCAGAGTTGGAGAAGCAAATCCGCTGTTTTCCGTATGTATTGCCCTCTGACGTTCAACGGCTACAGCAACTCCATAAAAGCCGTTAAACGACAGAGGAATCTCGGACTAGTAATATCGTAATTTATTTTCATGATGTATGATATAAAAATATATATGTTTATAATATCCTATTTTATTTTCATAATGATTGATGTTAAAATATATGTGCTTATAATAATATCCTAATTATTTTTATAAAGTTTGATATTAAATATATGTGCTGATATACTGATTTTTTGTTTGTTATTTCCATAAAATATGATTTTAAATACTTACTTTCTACTTACTATTCATTAAAAATTAATTGTGGACTTGGAGTACATTGACATCTCCCCCGATTTTACACTAATTAAACATGACTAGTCATGTTTATATAACAATTAACCTATTCAACCTATGCCAACAATCTTTCTTACCTTTTTATATATATTTTTTAAAATGTTGGCATAGGTTGAATGAACCATTTTAAAGACGTCAGTTAAAATTGTCCAATGTGTGAATTTAATCCATCTTGACGTTAAGTATCGAAATTCACGCGTATGAAAAATACCCTATCTGATAATGAAAAAAATAAATAAAATGACTGAAATGCGCCTTTTTTGTCATATATCATAATATTACAATGACTTTTGATTTTCACAAGAAATAGGAAAACTGCATAAAAAAATGTCCGTTATACAGAAATGTCCAATGCTACATTTTTCAACCAGAAACGTCATTCAATGTCTTCGCATGGTAGAATTAAATCTGACATAGCATGTTGAATTGTTCAGTACAAACAAAAGAAAATCATTCTCAAAATACGTTTTTGATCTACATTGTATAGTTGACATTTCTTTGGAATTGACTGTAAAAAGAAAAAATTACAACGAAAAATGTTTGTCCCATACAAATGTCTAAACAATACGTTTATAACGTTCTTTTAACGTTACGTTTGGTAACGCAACACCTTGCGCGACGTCATGATGTTGTTCTCTGAATTTGCTGGAGAACGCACTATTCTCACATTTCAATGTACTTTAAATTTGTGCTTTGCTTCAGCCAAAATCAAAATCCCGATGACCAAAACAACTTTAGTCATCGGGATTTTGATTTTGGCTGATATCTTACCATTATACTCGCATAAAAGTTCGAATTGTATTAGTGTGTCAAAATGCTGCTCGATTCCTTTCAAAATCATACGTTATTTTGCGCACATTCTTTAAAACGTAATAATACAAAGAAATCTAGATCTACAGTGAGAAAATTTAAGTAATAAATATTTTGAATGTTGATCAGTCATATCTAATTTCAATGAAATTTCAGGTAGCACGGAAGTAATTATAATTCATAATCTATAACCAGTTAGTAATTATGTGTACCCGGCATTTAGGTTAGCAGTTAACAGTACGTGGGAAGGTTATTATCATTGCTGGTACTGGAGGAGAATTGTTAACCAGCCAACACACAGCACAACACAACACAACACAGAAAAAAATAAAAAGATGATCAAAGCGGGCCCATCAACAATCCAGGTACTCGCGAATGGTAAACAGCTCCTACCTCTTATAAGACACCCGCCATTTTATAGTCAAGACAGAGGGACCAAGCATACACTATTAAAACTAGATACTATGTAAGTAAAGTCTGAAGATACCAAAGGGACAATCAGAATCGGTATATCGAAGAAGAACAGACAAAACAATGGCCAAAAGAAAAAGTACAAAAGGACAAACAACGATCCACAAAACATACACATAAAACTAAAGATCGAGTAACACGAACCCCACTAAAAACCGGGGAAGTAAGTAGGAAAATGATCATCAGTGTGTTTGACAGTATTTGTATTGAAAAATGAATTGAAGTAGTTCAGCTGCATGTTTTAGTATATTCTGTGTTCCCGTTGAAAGTGATGAAAAATCGAAAAATGTCACTACTGTCGGATTTTCTAAATAACAATAATCAAAATAAGAGATGAAATTATGTAAGCTCTGTATTCTGATGAATAAGTGATAATATGTGGACAGTAAATAATCGGTTTGTATCCTCATTTTAGCAAGAGATCACCCAACTTCCGATTTTAAAGATTATAAAGATACACATACTTTTGATATTGCTAATAGTTACTTAATGAACAATTAAGTCTTCCTCGTGTCAGAAAAGTTTGAAGATACCAAATGGATAATCCGATGCCGTAAATCAAAGAAGGACAGACAACGTAGTGGCGAAAGAAGAAAGACAAAAGACAATTATCTACAAAACACTACGCAGAAAGCAACAGATCGAGCAACACGATCCCATTACAAACCGAGAGGTGGACCACTGGTAGGATTAGCAGTTCCTGTTCCACTAGTGGCACTCGCCAGGGTAGGGTTAGCAGTTCATGTTCCACTAGTGGCATTCGCCATGGTAGGGTGAGCAGTTCCTGTTCCACTAGTGGCACTCGCCATGGTAGGGTTAGCAGTTCCTGTTCCACTGGTTGCACTCGCCATGGTAGGGTTAGAAGTTCCTGTTCCACTAGTGGCACTCGCCATGGTAGGGTTAGCAGTTCCTGTTCCCCTTGTGGCACTCGCCATGGTAGGTTTAGCAGTTCATGTTCCACTAGTGACACTCGCCATGGTAGGGTTAGCAGTTCCTGTTCCACTATTGGCACTCGCCATGGTAGGGTTAGCAGTTCCTGTTCCACTTGTGGCACTCGCCATGTTAATATTGTTACAAACTCAATGTATCTTTCGGATAAGCAACACCAGGACCAAATGTAAAGAAACTCTACGTTAGTTATGCACAAACGAATCAATTCTTTAAAGGCTAAATGCCAGTGCACACAACTTAAGGTGGGTGCTTGGAGTTTTATCACTTTTGCAGGTATTTAGCAATACCAAGGAGGACACGAATATAGCATGAAGACACCGATCTCACAGGAACTTGCACTGGATCTGCGGACGATCCCCAGGGATCGGCAATAAAAATTATACGACTTAAAATGTTATATTTGGACAATTAAAAAATTGAACTATACAAAAAGATGGTTTAAGATTATGCAATAGATATTCATCTATATTTATTTCACTTTTTAACTACATCCAAAAGCAAGAAACATTTAAAGAGAGAGAGTTATATAACATTTATTATATAACTCCAATCCCTCTGGGGGAATTTATCTATATTGCCAACAAATCTATTGTAGAACTATATTGATAAGTCTTCGGTGTGAAATTAAAAGATATATTAAAAAAATACATTACTCTAGAGATGTCAGTGCTGAAAGTGCCAACAAATCTACTGTAGAACTATATTGATAAGTCTTCGGTATGAAATTAAAAGATATATTAAAACAATACATTACTCTAGAGATGTCAGTGCTGAAAGTGCAAACAAATCTACTGTAGAACTATATTGATAAGTCTTCAGTATGAAATTAAAAGATATATTAAAACATTACATTACTCTAGAGATGTCAGTGCTGAAAGTGCCAACAAATCTACTGTAGAACTATATTGATAAGTCTTCGGTATGAAATTAAAAGAAATATTAAAACAATACATTACTCTAGAGATGTCAGTACTGAAAGTGGTATTTCTGAAATAGCCCTTATTACTACTTTTATTTCAAAATAACAATGTCAATGTAGATATGAATACAATATAAAATATTGATCCTGTCGGAATTGTCTTGATTTGTTCCGAATAAACGTAAGATAATACCGAAGGGGTAATCCGAACAATATCTGCTTGTGAATTATTCTAGATTGTTCCATCAGTCAGAATTTAGCTTGGTATATTCTGGTATATCGTTATTTTTTTCATGATTCATTTCGTAATATGCATATGATAATTCTGGCGGTTCAAATCTGAGAATGTTGTAGTCAATGATTATCTAGACCTTATTGATCGACATGGGAATTTCTACACTCGAAACTGCATTGGTGCAATTCAATAATGTTGCAAGAAGTAATGTTGTTCAGCAGTAACGCTGATTAGATAATCGTTGACTACAACATTATCAGATTTGAGCTCTCCGTGATGATCATAGGTATTACCTTTACAATATTCGAGCTTTGGTTTGGTTTATAGTGTTTAACGCCACTTTCAACACTATAACAACTATATCGTGGAGGTCAGTTTTATTGTTGAAGGAAACCGGAGTACCCAGAGAAAACTACCAACCTGTCGCAAGTCCATGACAAACTTTATCACATAATGTTGTGTCGTGTACACCTCGCCATGAACAAGGTTCGAACTCACAACTTGCATGCACTGATTGCACAGGTAGTTGTAAATCCAACTACCATACGATCACGACCATGACGGCCTCATTTGATCTATGCATTGTCGTCTTTGTGGAATGTCTTAAAACTGTCAGATTGTGGCTAGGTATATTATGAACACACCTGTAATATCTAGCAGTCAAAATGTATATTTTCCTTCTCTTTAATAAACGGGAAGGTATAGCGTAACTGAATGAAATTATAACCACCATGTATTTCTTGACTATCTGTTGTTTCTTATTGGATAGACTCAGGGCCGGAGTTATGTATGGGCCATGGCCGAGGAGTCCTCAAGCATTGGGCATCCAACATATATGCCATGTTGCAATTTAATAGTGTGATACAGTCTTTGTGATTTTGGCTGCGGAAGCTAAATTTTTTTTATATTAGCTTTGACATACACAATGATATGATTGACTTTATACATGTAAGCAGTTAGAAATTACATACGCAAAATCGTAGGACCGCCCAAAACCTATTGGCCCAGGGGATCCACTAGGTTTAAATCCGACCTGGGATACACTGATATATTATAAAACGGTAAAGCACCGCTGAAAATTGTTGATATAGCATTATTGTCTTCCATGAAATTCATAAAAAAAACACATATCCCACATTAGAAACCTACACTACACTTTCTAATTTACTATATTGATAGGGACACTGAAAACAAAATTAACACATAACCTATAACAAAAAAGTATTACTTGAAAATTAAAGGTTTTTTGGAACATTTCACTATGATAAAATGAAGCATAATTTGAGAATAAACGTTAGGGACAACCGAAGGGGCAATAACGAATGAACGATCCAGAGACAACAGGGACATTGGGCACAAAACATAGAAGGAATACAAACAAAACAAAATATACCCCACAGAAACAAAGCAAAATACACACCACAGAAAACGTAAAAGATGAGCAATGCGGACTCGCCCCCTCCCCTAAAAAACAAAAACAAAAACAAACAATGAAAAAAAACCCAAAGAAAACGGGGGCGTACCCAGGAGATCATGTAGAAAAAATAAAAGTGGATGAATTGAACAGAGCGTTGGTAATTTCATTCAGGGAACCACTCATAATAAACAAACAAACAAAAAATTCGTTAAATGGGATCCAGTTTTCAATCCAAATACGAATCCAGGGGCTGCTCTGGCTCCGAAAAAGTAGGAGCCAGTAAAATCGCCAGGTGCCATTTTCAGGTGCCAGTATAGGAGCCAGCTAAAATTGTTACAAGGAGCAATTTTTTCGAACCGAAACTGTGGATGATTGCATGTACCTGGCATGTTCAGTTTCATGTATAAATGGTCCGGATTTGTTTGTACAAATGTTAAAGTCTGTATTGTACTTCTGTTTTTCATTTCGATTTCATCATCAAAAACAAAAAGATTTATATAATTTATTACAATAAATAATCAATAAATAACAACACAGACATCATCATATAACAACAGTTAATATACAATATGATACAGACATACATTCAGAACTGTCACTAAAACGCCTTCGTGCCTTTTCCGTAAGTTTTTTTTAAAATTTATACTAAAACTGCCTTTCTCTTGTTAAAAATATCGATCGATGTGTATGATCTGTCAATCAACAGATTACATCACAAAATTTGACACCTGTTGTATGATCTGAGTAGTTAATTACAGGTGATCACATTCAAAGACAATTAACCTTAATTAGCGATCATTCATATTGGTGAAAGAAATTAATAAAATAATTGCAGTGTCAGCGGCTTGCTGTGTTCAGCTTGGTACACTACTCGAGCTACTCAGTATTAGTGTCACAGCCGCTCGTTGTTATAAATATCCATAAAAATAAAGTATATTTATTTCAAACATGCCTTCACAGAAACTTCGTTTAGCTCAGCTGACATGCGACAAACAGAAGATCGCTAAGCAATCAGAATCAGATTGTTCTTCAACACAGATTCCATTCGGTACTAGCAGTTGTTTATTTATTTAATAAAGTGAAAACTAATAAAATAAAATATAGCACATTACTTCTACTTCTACTTGATTACTGCCTAGGACTATCGCATCACAGGCAAGTGACATCAACAACATGGATAAAAGCACCAAAGTGCGTATATACAATTAAAAACAATAAAAACAGGAATCACTGTGTATGTCTAGGTTGTCAAACTCTGTAGACGAGAACCAAATTCGTCCACAGAGGTGACATGCACTAGGTGAGTTGGCAGAGCATTCCAGTCTTTGATAGTCCTAGACAGGAAGCTGTTTTTGTACTGTTCGTAGTTGGCTCTGATTTCAATGAAAGCTTTGGAGTGAGATCTTGTTTCACTGTATGTTGACTGGGTGACATAGTCCGGGATTTCAACTGGCGAATTTTGGTTTACTGCCTTATGAAAGACGATGAGTCTCTTGTTCTTTCTTCTAATCTGAAGGGGCTGCCAGTTCAAGTCGTTGAGCATAGATGTTACGCTGTCTTGGTAAGAATATGTTCCAGTTACAAAGCGTGCCCCTTTTCGCTGGACTTTTTCAAGAGCTTGAATGTCTTGTTTATGGTATGGGTCCCATACTGTTGAAGTGTACTCGAGATGTGGTAGTACTAATGCAGTAAATGCTCTCTTCTTAACATCTGGGTTACAACCATAAAGGTGTCTTCGAAGCAGGTTGAGGATCTTCTGAGCTTTCCCAGTTATAGGTCCAATGTGGTGTTTCCATGTTAAGTCTGATGTCAATTCTACTCCTAGGTACGGATGGTGTTCTACTCGTAGGAGGGTGTGGTTGTCAATTGTATACTCTGTGTCTAAAAATTTGGTCTTCCGTGTAATCTTAAGGAGGTGGCATTTGGCTGCATTAAATGTCATCAGCCAGGTATGTGACCAATCTACCAGTGTGTTGAGATCTTGTTGTAGTTGTTTATGGTCTTGTTTGGTGTCAATGGTCCTGTACAGTAGACAATCATCTGCAAAAAGCTTGATTCTGGTTTGTGGAGATATTTTATCTGCTATGTCATTTACGTAGAGCAGAAACATCAAAGGACCCAGTACCGTGCCCTGGGGGACACCTGATATGACTGAGGATTCGTCAGATGAATAGCCGTCTAGTACGACTTTCTGTTTTCGCTGGCATAACCATGAACCAATCCATTTATTTGTCAGGCCTTCTACTCCATAATGTTGGATCTTGTGAAGTAGTCTTCTGTGGGGCACGGTATCAAAAGCCTTGCTAAAATCAAGTATCAGCAGATCGATGGTCTGTCTCATATCAAGCCTTCTTGATAGTTCCTCAGCTGTATTTAGTAACTGGGTCTCACAAGAGTGATTTCTTCTAAATCCATGTTGGAAATTCCTCAGGACCTTCTTGCGATCTAGATGGTTCATAATTTGGCTGAATACTATGTGCTCCATGGTTTTACACAGTATGCATGTCAAAGACACAGGACGGTAGTTAGCTGGATTTGTCTTTTCTCCCTTTTTAAATACTGCTGTGACATTTGCAAACTGCCAATCTGATGGGACTTGACTGGTATCATACGACTGCTGGAAGATAAAAGCTAATACTGGGGCTATTTCCTTTGCTACCTCCTTGAGCATACGAGTTGGCAAGAGATCCGGGCCAGCTGCCTTGCTTGGATTGAGATTTTGTAAAAGTTTTTCGACTCCAGGTGATGTGAATTTAATGTCCGTCATTGGAGGGATAGGTGTGCCATCAATATCGGGTAGCTGTCCAGGTGGTTCTCTGGTGAATACTGAGGTGTACTGATCGCTTAAGACGTTGGCCTTGTCCTTAGGTTCACTCAGTATTTCCGTGTTTCGTTTTAATACTGGGATGTTACTTTGACCTGACTTTTTCTGTTTGATATATGAGTAAAACTTCTTTGGATTATCAGTAATGCTGGTATTAAGAATATCATCAAAGTATTTTCGATGGGCCTCTTGAATGGCATCTTTTACCTTCTTGCTGAGAGCAAGATATCTTTTCCATGCATGGCTATTTCGATTGTGTTTTCCGGAGTCCCATGCTCTCTTCTTTTGTTGACATAATCGTCTGATGTCTGGAGTAATCCACGGAAGTTCCATCTAGATGTAATTTTTTTAGTTGGGATATTTTTCTCCATTGACTTTAATAATGTTTCCTTGAACAGGGTCCAGTTTTCATCTATAGATTTTTCACATCGATTTTCGGACTCAAATATTGTGCAAAGATCTTCCATGTCCTTTTTTACATTCTCGATATTCCCTTTCTTATACTGATAGACATACCTATCTGGTTTCTTCTGACGCTTGACATTAGTTTATGTCATTGACGTACAATTTTTATTTTTAATGACATTCGAAAATTTGTATGTTGTGCGTGCTAAAAATAGCAAGGAAGTTAAAAATAACTTTTTATTGACTGCATTTCGGCTACTAGTTTGAATATACCGTAACTGGAAATAAGTGTCTCATCTCCGATTTTCCTCTATATAATTCATGTAAAACAACTTTTTTCAAAACATGATCATCTAATTACTCTTCAATTAACAACAATAATACGATCATAATTGGCGATCAAGATTTCACACCTCGATAAATTGTTTACCTGTTTTCCTTTGACAGTTAAATACCGACACGCGCCAGCAGACGATAAAACTAACCTGGATTTTACGGATTATTAATTTTTGTTACGGTACACAGTGATTATCTATAAATTTACACAAGGAAAGAAAGGCGCCAAAAAAATCGCCAGAAGCCGATTTCAATCATGACGTTTTTCATCATGCATTGTCTCATTTTTCTTTGGTTAACCGTAATGCAAACCACGGGAGGTAGACATTTGAGATGAAATATTATTTTTATTGTATGCTTTCATTTTCATTATTTGTATCTCGCTTAAATGAAATGTTATATTAAAGACGTCTTTTTTATATAGACAGTAACCATAAAAATCAATTATCACATAATACACCCATGGGTTAGAAACTTTGTGCACTTAATACGGGCCTACTACACAGTAATATATTACAGACACGATTAGTATTCTTCCTTTATGTCCTCGTTTCAATTGTATTGGTTCATCCACAGTTTTTGGTCGGTCCTTGTTGCTCATCTTCTTAGTTTTCTGTGTTGTGTTTTTGGTCGGTCCTTGTTGCTCATCTTTTTAGTTTTCTGTGTTGTGTTTTTGGTCGGTCCTTGTTGCTCATCTTCTTAGTTTTCTGTGTTGTGTTTTTGGTCGGTCCTTGTTGCTCATCTTCTTAGTTTTCTGTGTTGTGTTTTTGGTCGGTCCTTGTTGCTCATCTTCTTAGTTTTCTGTGTTGTGTTTTTGGTCGGTCCTTGTTGCTCATCTTTTTAGTTTTCTGTGTTGTGTTTTTGGTCTGTCCTTGTTGCTCATCTTTTTAGTTTTCTGTGTTGTGTTTTTGGTCGGTCCTTGTTGCTCATCTTCTTAGTTTTCTGTGTTGTGTTTTTGGTCGGTCCTTGTTGCTCATCTTTTTAGTTTTCTGTGTTGTGTTTTTGGTCGTTCCTTGTTGCTCATCTTCTTAGTTTTCTGTGTTGTGTTTTTGGTCGGTCCTTGTTGCTCATCTTCTTAGTTTTCTGTGTTGTGTTTTTGGTCGGTCCTTGTTGCTTATCTTCTTAGTTTTCTGTGTTGTGTTTTTGGTCGGTCCTTGTTGCTCATCTTCTTAGTTTTCTGTGGTGTATTTTTTGTTTTGTTTGTCTTCGTCCTCTGTCTTATGTACCCAATGTTACCAGTTTCTCTGTATTTTTCATTCTTGATTGCCCCCTCGGTTATCACTAACATTTATTTGCAATTGAAGCAAAGATAAATAGGATTGCATTTGTACTCCTGTCAGATGGCAAAGACAATGAGGAATACATAATTTCTATGTTTTCGACTAGTTTCTTACATACGTCTTGTTCCATGAATAAATTCATGGCACAATCCATCAATTAAATTACTGGTCTGTGGTTTTCTCCGGGTGCTCCAGTTTCATCAGCCAATAAAGAACTGAAGCCACGATATATCTGAAATTTTGTTGAAAGTGGCATTAAATAAACGTTAGAGAAACCGAAGGGGTAATCAATAATGGAAAATCCAGACAAACAAAACAATAAAAAAAAAAGCAAAAACAAACAAACCCATAATAAATACCATTCCCCCTCCATTTGTACTGATTTTCCAATATGTTCAATCTCTGGTTCCCATTGATTATTTCCCTTGTATTTTAAATACGTTTTCATTGTTTGTGTAATTGTTATTGCTGTATTTTATACTAAATAAAACATTACTGATATGATAATTACTTTACATTTTTTATCAGTTTAAATATCCATATATTTTCCATGCAAAATGAAACTGTAAGTACAACTACATGTACCTATATTCCAAAAAGATCCAAGGCCGATGCCAAAGGTTACAAGTTCAAAAGGTCAAAGTGGTTTGCACTAAACCATTTTCTCTAATGGACGTTTTTGTACTTCTTTTCTTAGTCATTGTGTTGTCTGATACTGATTACCCCTTATGGTATCTCCAAAACTCTTCTGGGATAAGTGTAATATTACGACTTCAAGGATATAACCGTATTGTTATTTTAACTGCATAACCATACTGATTTTGTACGATATTACAAAGAAAAATCAAGTATATATCATATTTTTCTGATTGCTCCACATCCGTGCAGAAAAACCCCCCATAGATGTTTGAGATTATAAAGTGATCTAATGTCTACAGGTGAAAAATCGTCAAACACGTTGAGGTATTAAACAATGACACCATAGAATACCTGGCGATGAATATGAGATGAGGAACAAAAAAACAAATATTCTGATCATTCAATGCTGATTCCAAATGGATTTTTGTTTAATGTCTTTCCTGCAATATGAAATTGATGAAGCTTGTCCCGTTCTTTTACACCCAGATTGGGAATATTATGTGCATTACATAATGTTTCATATTTATGCTCTTTAAATCCATGAATTAAGCAGTCTATGAGTACTAGTAATTGTATTTATTTGATGCAAAATGTAATTGTTTCAGATTTATTTCACAGGAATATAAAATATGTATCCAGTATATAGTCCTCGTAAACGTAGATATCCAATTTAATGCGCACCACGCGTTCTTTGAATAACCTTCATCATGTACCCTCATTATCAAATAATGACACCTTAAAAACAAGCCAGAAGATGAATTAGCTATATCATCTATGTAACAAAGCTATATGGTCACTTAAACGATCACGTTGCTCTGTTAGATTCTTGGAAGTGTCTGACACATTTCTGACTTGTCATGTAATGTTCGGGTGAAACTAGTTCACCGTTTTAAAAAGAAATGTCTGCCGGCTAGAAAAACAAATAAAATAATGAGTACACATATCATCAAGAACATGAAGGATAAAACCCCATTTCCTGTATTGCCAGCCATGTCTCATATTCAATCAATAGAAGATTTATTTTCTATATCCTGTATATCTTCTCTGCTACAACATTCCATTGGAATTCAAATTATTGTGCTGCTTTGATATATTGACCCAGTGATTGTAGTTAAAATAAACGTAATGTACCAATACATTTACGTGACTTTTATTCATATGTCGATCACTACTTTCAACTTTTAGTCTTAGTCAATCACTACAAGCTGGATAAATAAACGTGAAAGAAAACAGAAAGGTTAATTTAATATGGACCATCCAGAGACACTGGCAACACTGGGGACACAAGACAAAGAACAAAGCAGACAAACAAAAAACAAAAACACAACACATCAAGCTAACATGGGAGCAACACCAGCCCACCATAGAACGGGGGACGAACCCCAGTGAAGGATAAGCAGATCCTGGTTCTTATACGATTTTATTTTTGGCGTTTTAACGCCACTTTCAGCAATATTTCAGCTATCTCATGGCGACCAGTTTTAGTGGTGGAAGAAGCCAGAGTACCCGGAGAGAACCACCGACCATGGGCAAGTAACTGGAAAACTGTATCACTTGCGGTTACGACTCGAGTGCACCCTTTTTGTAATTTACAAAGCCGGGCGCGAACCCACGCCGTATTGGTGATAGGCTTGTATGAGTTGTTAGGTAATCCAACTAACCTAACTCAAGGAGCCACCCGGGCCCGGTTCTTATACGATATTCGCCATGCAATTCATATATTCCGGTAACGTTTGGTGGGTCAGGCAAGAAAAACATTCAATGTTTAATGGAAAGGATCCATTGCCATTTGATATATGCATATTATGTAACGGTCAACCACTTGGTGATGATGACCGTATAAATGTTGTAGCGATGTCTTAGACCAGGTAACAACGTAACCTTTCTGAATAACTATTACATTGGCAGTTGAGCTCTGTACATAAAATCACTGTACTTGGCACAAGCCTTAGAATAAAGTATAAAGTATGAGTTATGAAATGTTAACTCCATACGCTGGTGACGCAGGAATATTTCTACTGATAAAAGGGAAGTTGACCACCGGTATTGGGAAAGTGAACTCATCACGTTTGTCGTAGAGTTTTGTTTTTATTCTTTCTCCGTTGTTCATTTAAAGGTGAATGTTAAGACAAGCAACATAATTTTGAGTTTCAGTAATATCCTTTACATCAAGCTCATTTGGATAGATGAGATGCAGATAATTCCCGAATCGAGAATTGTTCAGTTAAAAAATAAAAATGCGTTTATAGTGTGTGCATCTAGTCCACCTCAAATAATGACACAATAAGAACAGAAGATTTGATTTCTGTATCTTCCATGAAACCCATAAAACTAGTTTAACCTCGCCACTTTTATTGAGTGTACGTACCAAGCCAGGAAAGTGACCGATCATGAATTTGCGTGTGAGGAGTATCGATTTGTCTATTGATTTTTAGGAACTGTTCCCGACGGTGTAGTATTTTTAGGAACTGTTCCCGACGTGTAGTATTTTTAGGAACTGTTCCCGACGTGTAGTATTTTTAGGAACTGTTCCCGACGGTGTAGTATTTTTAGGAACTGTTCCCGACGTGTAGTATTTTTAGGAACTGTTCCCGACGTGTAGTATTTTTAGGAACTGTTCCCGACGTGTAGTATTTTTAGGAACTGTTCCCGACGTGTAGTATTTTTAGGAACTGTTCCCGACGTGTAGTATTTTTAGTTTTGCTTTACATTTAATGCAGCTAAATTATATAACAATTCAAACAATCACGTAGGTTTGATTTGATTCTCTCAAGTGTATCATACATTTATATGACTCGGCGGAAACTAGTTTTAGTGAGAAATTGTTCTCGACTAATTCAAACGATCGTGTTGCTGTGATATATTGACCCAGTGATTGTAAAATAAACGTAATGTACAAATAAATTTACGTGTGTTACTTTCGTATTTGCATACTGATATCTAGTTCATAGTTCTAATCACGAGAAATTGGATAAAAAGCATGTAAGAAGAGTTTGAAGATACCAAAGGGGTAATCAGAATCCGTATATCGAAGAAGAACAGACAACACAATGGCCAAAAGAAAAAGTACAAAAGGACAAACAACGATCTACAAAACATACACATAAAACTAAAGATCAGCTACACGAACCCCACTAAAAGCCGGAAGTGGAATCAGGTGCTCCTGAAGGGTAAATATGTAAAATAAAAGGAAAAAAGAAAATAAAGTATTAGCCCTTAAGTCACTGAATGATATAAGACTTTTATTTTTTGATTTTCAAGTGTACGAACAGTTAAACGTTCTTCAGTTCGCGAAAAAAAATGTTTGAATAAATAAAACAGGGTTTCAACAAGCGAACGATTGGAATATATCAATATATCCATATCTCAAATGAAAATGGATACGCTCCCTTTACGTAGGTTTTGTCACCGACAAGACCTTTACTGAACTTAACAACATATACGAGTTACATAAGGGTGTTCTATAAGAAGCAGGAATTGCTTACCCTTTGTTAAAACCTGGTTCATTCCCGGTTTGCGATGAGGTCATCATTTTAGTTCCCTACGTTGTGTTTTTGTGTTTTGGTTGTCTTTGATTTGTATCGTGTATGCCCAGTGTGGCTAATGTCTCAAGATTGTACATTTGATTTTTTTCACAGCACTAAAAAATCAGTATCCTGTATCTAGTCCAAGTAATGACACAGATTTGATTTAGATAACCTCTATGTACCACAATGCGATGCCTTTTTATACGATGATCACGTAACTCTGATTGATTTATTGAAGTATATTATGTATTCATTTAATCGATGTTCTTTGGAAACTGTACAGTCTTTTAATTCTTTTAGTAAAGAAATAAAACATTTAGCCTAAATAGTATTACGTTGATTAAAGCCTCATTTCCTGTATTGCATGCCATGATCTGACTCTATGCAATTTAGAATATACGATGGATTTAGAATTAAAAAAA
The DNA here is from genome assembly GCA_963680875.1 of Bathymodiolus brooksi. Lineage (NCBI taxonomy): Eukaryota > Metazoa > Mollusca > Bivalvia > Mytilida > Modiolidae > Bathymodiolus > Bathymodiolus brooksi. Next base: position 39,368,210 of record OY804578.1, on the reverse strand, counting down.
AAAAAAAAAAAATAAAAATAAACAAACAAAAAAACAAATACAAGAACAAAAAACAAAAAAATCAAACAAAACCTTCGATCAGACTTCTAGAAATATAATACAGCAGCAGATCTCGAGAAAAATAAATACACATATCCAACCACTTTACCGACATTTTATTACAATATATTGACATATCAAATGGACACACAAGGAACGTTTGAAGATATCAAATGGACACACAAGGAACGTTTGAAGATATCAAATGGACACACAAGGAACGTTTGAAGATATCAAATGGACACACAAGGAACGTTTGAAGATATCAAATGGACACACAAGGAACGTTTGAAGATATCAAATGGACACACAAGGAACGTTTGAAGATACCAAATGGACACACAAGGAACGTTTGAAGATATCAAATGGACACACAAGGAACGTTTGAAGATACCAAATGGACACACAAGGAACGTTTGAAGATATCAAATGGACACACAAGGAACGTTTGAAGATATCAAATGGACACACAAGGAACGTTTGAAGATACCAAATGGACACACAAGGAACGTTTGAAGATAATTTATGGATAACTAGAATCCACAAATCGAAGAAGAAGAAAAAATGAAAAACAAGAAATACCAGAATGTCGGAACATTTCTAAGATCAAATATTTAAACAGCAGAAAGAGAGAAAATCGACACACCACTCCCTGGCCTGGTACATGCATTGCAATGAAAAGTGTCGGCATTTAATTACTGTTATGGACAGATATATAACGGTCAAATAAAAAAGTGTCGGCATTTAATTACTGTTATGGACAGATATATAACGGTCAAATAAAAAAGTGTCGGCATTTAATTACTGTTATGGACAGATATATAACGGTCAAATAAAAAAGTGTCGGCATTTAATTACTGTTATGGACAGATATATAACGGTCAAATAAAAAAGTGTCGGCATTTAATTACTGTTATGGACAGATATATAACGGTCAAATAAAAAAGTGTCGGCATTTAATTACTGTTATGGACAGATATATAACGGTCAAATAAAAAAGTGTCGGCATTTAATTACTGTTATGGACAGATATATAACGGTCAAATAAAAAAGTGTCGGCATTTAATTACTGTTATGGACAGATATATAACGGTCAAATAAAAAAGTGTCGGCATTTAATTACTGTTATGGACAGATATATAACGGTCAAATAAAAAAGTGTCGGCATTTAATTACTGTTATGGACAGATATATAACGGTCAAATAAAAAAGTGTCGGCATTTAATTACTGTTATGGACAGATATATAACGGTCAAATAAAAAAGTGTCGGCATTTAATTACTGTTATGGACAGATATATAACGGTCAAATAAAAAAGTGTCGGCATTTAATTACTGTTATGGACAGATATATAACGGTCAAATAAAAAAGTGTCGGCATTTAATTACTGTTATGGACAGATATATAACGGTCAAATAAAAAAGTGTCGGCATTTAATTACTGTTATGGACAGATATATAACGGTCAAATAACAAAGGAAAAAACAAAAAACAAACAAACACAAACAAGAAAAATCACACAGAATGGCCCATTAATCACTACACAGATTCAGCAATACGAACCTAATTCAAAACCTGTGAATTCAGGTGTTGGGAAGAGCAAGTAATTTCTGCTTAAATTTTGTCATCCGTATTGATACTTGTGTTTAAATCAGGGTAAAAATTAGGAAAAAAGATCAAGTTTACCTTGTTATTTGAGTGTATTCTGTAATCATCTTTCATACAAGAGGTGAAGATAGATGAAAATAAGTGATTATACATGTTCTTGGATGATTTTTTTTATCAATTGAACTTTTCAACATATAGCTATAGATGATGTTCAAATTGACACAGAAGAAGGCGTGTACATCATAAAAAATCGTAATAAGAAAGAAGATGTGAAATGTTCTGATGACATTTCAAAGTATCACGTTGCATTTATTGCATCTCTCAAGTGAACAATATACGTATATGACTATGCGGAAACTAGTCCAAACATTTATTGGCGCATTTATTACAAAATTAACGAAATTTGCCAATAAATTTTCGTGCGTTATTTTCGTATTTCCATACTTATGTCTAGTCCATAATTCTAATCACGACTAATTGGATAGGCGTTATTTTCGTATTTTCTCATTTTGTATCTAGGCCATAGTTCTAATCACCACAAGTTAGATAGAAGTTATTTTCGGATTTTCTCACTTTTTATCTAGGCCATAGTTCTAACCGCCACAAGTTAGACAGAAGTTATTTTCGGATTTTCTGACTCTTTATCTAGGCTACAGTTCAAATCACCACAAGTTGGATAAAAGCGTGTACAATATGTAAAATATAGTACAAAATACAACATTAGACTTTACGTCACTTGATGATATAAGACTTTATTTTCGTATCTAAAGTGTGCGAACAGTAAAAGAGAGCTTGAAGATATACCAAGGGGTAATCAGAATCCGTAAATCGAAAAAAGGAAAAATGACAAACAGCGATCTACAAAACACTACACAGAAAACTAAAGAACGAACAACATGAACCCCGCCAAAACAAGGGTGAACTCGGGTGCTCAGGAAGGGTAAGCAGTTCCTGTTTCACTAATGACAGCCATCATGTTACTCTTGCTGCAAACCCGGTGATTAGTTATGAATAAGGAAAGTACCTGGAAATTCCCACGACAAACGGAACGTATCCGTGGTCATTTATGACAAATATTCCGTAAAGGTTAACTAAGTCAACCTAATCAATATGTACCCTTGATTCTGTTGCTACCTCGTTAGCATCAACCCTTATTTGTTTGAATGAATAAAATATGGCTTCAACAAGCCATTGATTTTGAAAAAAAGTTTAAGACTTAAGAGGATCGATATGTTTTAATTTCATGTAATTGTCTTGATTTTATTTCACAGCAATTTGAAATCAGTATCCAGTATCTAGTTCAATTAAAACATGTTTTATATATTTTCTCTATAGTAAAATTCTCTAGCAGTTCATACGATTGCGTCGCTCTGAAAGAAAAGAAGAAAACCAACAAAACAACCAGATTTCTTTAAGTATTATACAGCAACAAGTCCTATCATACTATCGGCAAATATAAATATACATACTAAGCCACATTTTAAACTTTTCTATGCAATATATGGACATTCCAAATCGACGAAGAACAATTATACAACGGCCAAATGAAAAGGATAAAAAGACATAATATGATCACAAACCTAGCTTAAATGATTTGTGAATGTGCTTTGGAAAGGTACGTTGGTCTTGCTTTACTATTGCCACCCGTTGTGCCACTCATGTTAAAAATCTGACCAGGAACGATCAATTTTTACCTTATTATTTGTATTGTTGATCGACATCCTGATTTGTATCTGGGGCCGTCGTGGTCGTGATCATATGGTAGCTGGATATATTACTTCCTATGCAATCTGTGCCTATCACCACTAACGTTGTGAGTTCGAATCCCACTCAGGCGAGGTGTCCTCGATAAAACATTATGTGATAAAGCTTGTCAGTGACTTGTGACAGATCGGTGATTGTCTCCGGTTTCCTCCAATAAAACTGACTTCCACGATATCACTGAAATATTGGTGAAAGTGGCGTTAAGCACCAAAACCCTACCCGATTTTTATCTTAACATGATCTCTCGTAAGAGTATTCTGGGATCGTTTGCTATGATTATTGAATTGTTGACGGGTTAGCTGTAGATGATGCTCAAATTGAAAAAAAAAACGTGTGTATCATGAATAATAAAAACAAATGTCATAAATTGCTTTTCTTATTATAAACTTATTATAAACTTATTATAAACTTTAAATGCTGAGGTATAAATATCCCTATTCTTCCTGCATATTAGCGTTTACATATCCAGATGTATTTGTTATTCTAGACATTGTACACATCGACATAATCTAATTTATCCTTCTATGGTTCTTTTTCCGTTTTGGAGTTTGGTATTTGTTTGACAGAAGTGTGGTTTGTGCATGGTCTGCTCAATATATTTGTTTTTCAAAACTCGGAATTTCAGTTCTTCGGGTAGATTAACTTACAAAAAAAATCATATTATGAAAAAGGGCATGGTTAAACTTGGCTATGTGTTTGTACTGTTATGGTCCGAGTATCAAGATAGCATTTTACAGTTTTACTTAATTCTATAAAACAAATATTGACAAAAACACAATAAAGCACAAGTCAAACCATAAAAAACAGCTTTATTTAATTTATTTAATGTCTACAATGATTTTTATAAACGCATGTGACATTTGTAATAAGCTATTTCGTAATACCTTTCAGCTAAATGTAGTTTTCATAAAAGCAAACGGCTATAATGGCGTCCATTTGATGATTTTAATTGTATTTTCCCACAATTCATAATTCCTTTTCATCTTGTCAAATGGTATTCTTATTTGATTATATATATATATTATTGATATGTTCTTCAAATAAAAGTAAAAGTTACCAAGAACAGATATTAAAAAACTAAAATTCTCTTAGGCTAATGATTTCAGGCATTCCGGAAGTACTAACATCTGAATTCACTTTCAAAATAATGAACTAGGCTATACAGAGATGACCTTTCATTACGAAATGAAGCCAATATTTCAATCTTGTACATATCAATGACATTTTGTAGCTCAAAAGTAGGTCAAAGTAATTATATATCTGAGGACAATTCCTTGCGGAATATGTAATTACAAGAAAAACTCAGCGTGGATGCCGGCTCTACCGCCTGCAATCAATACATTTGATTATCCTCCCAATATACTTCTTGGTTTTCTCTATCGTTTAGTTAATTATAATTGAAGCGTTCTGTTTCTTGAAAATTTGAAAGCATTGATGTCATTCATAAGTAGGACAAATCGGAAGTGACTTAGGACCAATGTTGTCTGTGAAAGGGAAGTATTAACATTTATTTCATAGCATATCACATATTAATGTGTATAAGAGAGTAGTTGGTTGGTGATTTATTGTGTTTAACACTACTCTTAACAATATTTCAGTTATATCGTGGCGGTCAGTTTTATTGATGCAGGAAACCAGAGTACCAACAGAAAAACACCGACATCCAGCAAGTCACTGACAAACTTTATCACACAATGTTGTATCAAGCATACCTCGTCATAAGCAGGATTCGAACTCACAACTTTAATGATGATAGACACTGCTTGCATATGTAGTTGTAAATCCAACTATCATATGTTTACCATCACGACGGCCCTTGTATGAAAGAAATCATCAGATGTATTACACATGTAGATATGTCAACATTATGTTAATTGAAAATGCTACATTCGATTGATTGATTACTGATTAACGTCAAATGAGCAGTATTTTAACCAGAACAAAGTACCCAATGTACTAATATGTCATAAGTAAACACAACTTGTATCTAACGATGACTTTGTCTACATTAAGACAATGTTGTAAACATGGTCAACAATTCCACCAATATCAACAATAACTAACAATCTCACATCAAATCATTGAACATAGAAAAGGACCATGACATAATATGGTGATGGATATTTCGGTTCTAGCCTAGAACGGGCTAATACATGTGGCAGTTTTGATTCATCAGCAGTTTTCGCACATAATCTCTACAAGAATGCTAAATGTTATATCTACTGACCACGAAAATGAGCTATGATAATAATAACTTGGCTATCTGTCGAATACCTTCAACAAGAGTAATATTAAACCGTTGTGTATAAATGATATCTTATAGGTACACGAAACCATAATATTCAGGACTTATGTAAAGTTCCAACAAGAACAGCTTATATATATATATATATATCACGTAGTCGTGATTGTATTGTGGTTGGATTTACAACTACATGCAATCAGTGCCTATCACTACTAACGTTATGAGTTCGAATCCCGCTAATGGCGAGGTGTACTCGATACTACATTATGTGATCAAGCTTGTCAGTGACATGCGACAGGTTGGTGGTTTCCCCCGGGTACTCCTGTTTCCTCTACCTATAGAAATACGCGCCATGATCTAAAGGTAGCTGAAATATTGTCGATAGCGGCGTTAATACCATAACCCTTGAAAAACAGATGTAATAGCATTTCAAGTTTAAGCCCATAAACTAGTTTGAACCCGCTACTGTTCATTGATATGTCTGTATCTAGTCAGGAGAGTACACATGGGTGGTATGCATATCGATGTTGTCTCTATTTTCACGATTTTCGGATTGAGCTGTTGATGTGTGTGTTGTGTTTCTTTTTTCATATTATTACTTTTAGAACGATATTATATTTTACTATTCATTAGGAGATTGTTTTGGATTGGGAAGAAATGAAGTAAGAGTATACCTGTGTTTCATCGATGTCAAATGAACCAACTAATGATCTTCAAAGTATAGTATTCTAGTTATCAGGACTGGGTTGTACAAACCTCAATTAAATTTAAGTCTCAATTAAACCTTAAGTGTAAATTAATTTCATGTACAGTTTTAATTGACACTTAAAGTTAATTGAGGTTTGTGCAACGCAGTCCAGGTATGCATTACACTAACAACTACTATGAATAAAAAAGTAGGTATATTATACGTTATCAGTCTCGAAAACGGGAAATATAACATCTAGAGACTGATAACATTTTTATCTGAATGTTCCAACATTAATAAGTATGTCCTTCTTATAGGAAAAACATAAATACGTGTATCTTTGAACGAAGATCACAGAGAGCGATTATTGATTTTCTGTCATCTTGTGAAATGTGTGTCGTCTGCTGTGAACAATGTAAATGGACAGCACATAGGTGAGAGCGATTATTGATTTTCTGTCACCGCACGGCTTCCCTGAAGTTTTAAAAGTACCCTTTTAGCCAATCAAAATTCTACTTGCCACGAGAACATCAGATAAAATAATTTAGTGCGCATCACTAGTTTCTTGAATAACGTCAACAACTACGTTATTGTCAACAGATTGGATTACCAGAAATAAACTAAAGGTATTTGGGAGCAAGTAAACCAAAGGGCATAAGCATGATACACGACATCGGTTAACAAACGTTTGAGAATACCGACGGGGCAATCCAAAATGGACAATCCACAGAACCCTGCAATATAGTGTACACAAGACGTGGAAAAACAAAGCAAAAACAGAACACAATATGTATAGAACATCACTATATGTAAACAAACACAAACAATGCAAACAAGACATTAGACCTTTCACATACAACTGGAGGTACAGACGAACATCACAACACGGAACTCAGAACGCACAATAGGACAACACAAACAAACTATTAAAAAAATGAGCAACGCGGACACCATGGAAAAGCCTGGGGTTAACTCATGTGCCCGCCGATGGTAATCAGTTCCTGTTTCATAAATTACACCCGTCGTGTTACTCATATATACAGTCAAGTCCGGTAAAAAGTCTTGGAAGTGGTAGAGGAAAGAAAACATCTAAGTTAAAAGTAAAAGATCCATTGTCATTTGAGATAGTGAATAAGTTACCAACATACTGGCAATTTTTACTTCGATTTATAAGTATTTGAGATAATGACTTCTTCCACTTTTGACAAAAGTAATAGGACTGTAGTACCAAGCTGTTTTCCAGTAGTATGTGGAGTCAAATGAGTCACTTCATATTTTAACTATGTGGAATATGGATCATGAAATGTCATGTATCAGGAATACCCTGTAGCATACATAGACAAAGATTTAGCTTGCAAAGTGCAATCCACTATATATCGGAAATTACTGGTGGTTCGAAATATACATACATGACTTCCCGTCGCCAGTAAATCTACATTTAGCACTGCGAAATCCTCGATTGACGACGACTGGTCTTTAAATGAAATATTGACTTACTTTGACAGAACACTTGACTAACACTTACACCGTTAATTACAAAAGTCGTTACACCAATGATACTATGTGAATTTGAGATATTTAAGTGAAGCTTAGTGAGTTATGTAGGCAGATATGTTTTCCCATCTACCAAATAAACCAATATAGAAATCTGTATTAATCATTTAAGTTACATCTTCTCTGAAGTGCTCTCATCTCTCATATTTAAACTCAGCGTAAACATTTTAAGTAATCGTGTATACTTAGTACATATTAAAATTCAAGATCACAAGGTTTAACAGTCAATATATGTTTTACGTCATATGATAATACTCATTAGTTTTAAAATGCAATATCCATTTTTAGATAGAATAGTCAATGCCTCATTTGAATATTTTATGGCTTAGCGGACAGCACAACAAATCTGTAACTACAGGCAGTACCATCTGTCACATAGGTATTAAGCATGCAAAACCCATAATAAACACATCAATAGTGTTCACAGATTTACAGAGAATGTTACACCTGATGAATGTTATTCTAGAAACGCGTCGTGCGCACTAAATGTGTGTTTTTATTAAAATTAATTTGAACAGTTGATTGCATTATAATCTACTTTTATACTCTACAAACAAAAAGTGAAAATAAGGAATTAAATTATTAAACCAGTAAAGTGAGCGGTCGTGTATTTGTGTGTTAGGGGTATTAAACCAGTAAAGTGAGCGGTCGTGTATTTGTGTGTTAGGGGTATTAAACCAGTAAAGTGAGCGGTCGTGTATTTGTGTGTTAGGGGTATTAAACCAGTAAAGTGAGCGGTCGTGTATTTGTGTGTTAGGGGTATTAAACCAGTAAAGTGAGCGGTCGTGTATTTGTGTGTTAGGGGTATTAAACCAGTAAAGTGAGCGGTCGTGTATTTGTGTGTTAGGGGTATTAAACCAGTAAAGTGAGCGGTCGTGTATTTGTGTGTTAGGGGTATTAAACCAGTAAAGTGAGCGGTCGTGTATTTGTGTGTTAGGGGTATTAAACCAGTAAAGTGAGCGGTCGTGTATTTGTGTGTTTAGGGGTATTAAACCAGTAAAGTGAGCGGTCGTGTATTTGTGTGTTTAGGGGTATTAAACCAGTAAAGTGAGCGGTCGTGTATTTGTGTGTTTAGGGGTATTAAACCAGTAAAGTGAGCGGTCGTGTATTTGTGTGTTAGGGGTATTAAACCAGTAAAGTGAGCGGTCGTGTATTTGTGTGTTTAGGGGTATTAAACCAGTAAAGTGAGCGGTCGTGTATTTGTGTGTTTAGGGGTATTAAACCAGTAAAGTGAGCGGTCGTGTATTTGTGTGTTTAGGGGTATTAAACCAGTAAAGTGAGCGGTCGTGTATTTGTGTGTTTAGGGGTATTAAACCAGTAAAGTGAGCGGTCGTGTATTTGTGTGTTTAGGGGTATTAAACCAGTAAAGTGAGCGGTCGTGTATTTGTGTGTTTAGGGGTATTAAACCAGTAAAGTGAGCGGTCGTGTATTTGTGTGTTAGGGGTATTAAACCAGTAAAGTGAGCGGTCGTGTATTTGTGTGTTTAGGGGTATTAAACCAGTAAAGTGAGCGGTCGTGTATTTGTGTGTTTAGGGGTATTAAACCAGTAAAGTGAGCGGTCGTGTATTTGTGTGTTTAGGGGTATTAAACCAGTAAAGTGAGCGGTCGTGTATTTGTGTGTTTAGGGGTATTAAACCAGTAAAGTGAGCGGTCGTGTATTTGTGTGTTTAGGGGTATTAAACCAGTAAAGTGAGCGGTCGTGTATTTGTGTGTTTAGGGGTATTAAACCAGTAAAGTGAGCGGTCGTGTATTTGTGTGTTTAGGGGTATTAAACCAGTAAAGTGAGCGGTCGTGTATTTGTGTGTTTAGGGGTATTAAACCAGTAAAGTGAGCGGTCGTGTATTTGTGTGTTTAGGGGTATTGATTTTGCCTCTTTTTACGACTATGGTATTTGATTTTATAGTTTTTCCGACAGTGATATTTTTTAACGTTTTTTTATGTTATCGTTAAATAAATTAATTTGATGTGTTTAAGAGATTTTGATTGGTTAAAAAATGGATGTTATTTTCCATAGACAAAATGTTTAACCGGAAGTCACATGTTGGGGTCTCAATTGGGAATTTTTTTAATTTTAATTCTTTTTAAGCAATTATTATCCGACAAAATATTTTTAGAACAAGAAAAAAATGAATTAGGAATTAATTTATAAGGATTGATCACAATATTTTGTTCGGTTCATTCGAAATAAACTCAAAAATGTGGTACACACCCTTGCGTAACCGCGGTTACACAAGTGTGTACCACATTTTTGAGTTTATTTCTTCATGAACCGAAAAAAATTTGAGATCAATCCTTAATTATACTTATTGATATATGTTATTTTGGCTTTGTTTGTTACTATGATTAAACAAGCATAACGCTAACAATATGTCTCGCCTACCACGTGTTTCGAATAATTTCACACCTTCGTGATGTACTACAAACACTGAACAAGAATATGTTTTGAAAATAAAAGAGAGAAAGAACAAAAACGTGTCCACCAATTAGGCAAAAATTTGTAAAATAGTAAATAGCCAATTGCAAAAATAATCAGTTTTGCAGCCTTCATTCATATAGCAAAGGAATCGACAATTAATAGGATATGGCTAGGTTTGTCCAACGTGTTTTATCATTAGTCCCACATTGGATTTCTGGACATGTGGGCATAAATCTTCTTTATAGATGAATATAATTTGCTTTAATTCCTCTCAATAAGCAACTTAAAAGAAGAAAACAGTTCAAACAGAGAATATCTATTCATCATTGTTTAAAAACATATATTCATTTTGCTGAGATATAATTGTTCTAAAATTCTGCCTGACAAATCTTTCCACGATTCAGATAATTATACGACTACGTAGAAAAAAGAACAAGAGTTGTTTGTTTGTTTGTTTGTTTGTTTGATGGTGTTTAACGCCACTTTCAGCAATATTTCAGTTATATCGTTGCGGTCAGATTTATTGATGGCGGAAACCGGAGAACCCGGAGAAAGCCACCGACTTGTCGCAAGTTACTGATAAACTTTATTAGATAATGTTGTACACCTCGCCTTGATCGAGATTCGAACTCACAACATCAGTGGTGATAGGTACTGATTGCATAGGTAGTTGTAAATCAAACTACCATGCGATCTATCATACGATCACGGCCACGTCGGCCCTTACAAAAATTGTTACTCATGTTGTTAAATACCAATTTATTTAAAGTAATATTACACCAGTTTTGAGTGAAGAACATTTTCCCCTGAAAATTCAATTTGGAATACGGCGGCACCTTTACTAAGCTATTCATACATGTTTCAAGTCGAAATATGTTCCCAACAACTAGAAATCTGCAAATCGTGTGCATGTTTATCGTCCACCCCATTATTGTGGAGACTGATTAACTTTCGATTGTTTTGTGAAGAAAAGTTTTGGTCCGATGATTGCCGATCATGACCTCGTGAAGAAAAGATAAACAATCATGGATGCTGAGGTAAGCACACATTCCTGACAATGATTATTGAGGAATCTGTCTGCTTCATGTCGTGTGAACCAATTTTTCTTTGCAATTATTCTTATGTGGTACACACGGAATATGTATATATATATTTTCATCAACTGAACATTGCGCATGAGCGATAATCTCCCCGAAAGAGTTCAAATCTTGTGTCACGCGCATATCATTTGCATTACTGTACTAGAACACAGAATTATCTGCTGTCAAGTATTTTTCGATTTGCTCCTAAAATCTGCTTTTGAGCGGATTTTTAATGTTATGCAGTTGATTTTAGTTAAAATTTAGAGACATATTAAGTGAAAATATGTAATCCAAAAATTCCACGATATTTGCCTTTCATATTACTTTAAACAATTTATTTATACATGTGACAATTTCTGTGTCACTATAAGATTAAATATATTATACATAAAGCTCAAGATTAGAGTGTTCTTTGTTACAACACTGCTTATCCAATGTAAAGCATTAATTGTTTACCGCATCATTTCACTAAGAGGGGAGATTTCAGTTAATGAAATTAGTTTAATCTCGCCACTTTTAGCCAAGCCATGAAAGTGAGCGGTCTGGTATATGTGTGTTAAAGGCACATATTCTGCTTCTATTTCTACGATATTTCTGTTTGATTTTGGAACCGTTCGGACAGTGTGGCATTTTTGCTTTGTTTTTCATTTTATCATTACAAAGCTTAGGCTATTTTTATTGGAAATTTGTGTCATTCAGGAGGTGAAACCGGTATGAATCAGATACACATCATCACAAGTATTTTTGGTATGTTACGTATTATTTGTAAGAAATTGATATAGGGCGTTGATTTCCGTTTCACACTGTAATACGATGCACCTCCTCAATCATAATCATACACTTTAAATGTAGTTCAGAAAATTAAACGTTGGTATAAATCTAGAACACAGGGTGTAGTCAAATATTAAAACAAACTTATGTAAGCATGAAATTGTAAGTTGACAGGCTTTCTCCTACATCAGTTTTCTGAATATGATTTTTTTGTCCCGCAAAAATTATCTTTAAGTTGAATCTTTTTGAAGTAGAGGAAGAAATTTCATAAAGAATGTAGAAAATTCTCAACAACAAAATAACAAAATGATGTGATATATTAATATGCTCAAATGGATACTTGCATATCAGATTGCATGTCATAAGTCAACATACATTTATAACTAATAAATCATAATTATATATCATGAATCATATTAGTTATGTTTTTTATTTATACATTGTATATAGTAAGACGTAATAATTGTATGTTATAACTAATGAAAAAAAAACAAAAAAACAACTGATCAAATTTCGACTTCCAATTAAACCGGGGAAAAGATGATAAATATGGTAATAAAATGAAGAAAAAAAAAACAAGAACAAAACCACCATAAAAACTACCACACTTTCGGAACAGTTCCAAAAACTTAGTTCCCTGTTACACATATATATACGATCGCTCACTTGCCTTAATTTTTACTGCAATAAAACGGGACCAGTTTACAGTAGTTTTATTGGCCCAAACCTTCCCGATTCATTCCTTTCCTCGTTCATGACTTATCACCGGGTTTGAAACAAGAGTAACACGACCAGTGTCAATAGTGGAGCAGGAACTGCTTATCATTCTAAAGCACATGAGTTGACTGACTGTTTTTGGTGGGGTTCGTGTTGCTTTATCTTATTCTGTGTAGTGTTTAGTAGATTTGTCATTTTGCTCTATTTCTATAGGCCATTGTGTTGTCATCCCTTTCCTTGATTTGCGGCTTCTGATTTACCCTTTGATATCTGATGATTTACCCTTTGATATCTGATGATTTACCCTTTGGTATCTTCTGATTTACCCTTTGGTATCTTCTGATTTACCCTTTGATATCTTCTGATTTACCCTTTGGTATCTTCTGATTTACCCTTTGGTATCTTCTGATTTACCCTTTGATATCTTCTGATTTACCCTTTTGTATCTTCTGATTTACCCTTTGGTATCTTCTGATTTACCCTTTGGTATCTTCTGATTTACCCTTTGGTATCTTCTGATTTACCCTTTGATATCTTCTGATTTACCCTTCGGTATCTTCTGATTTACCCTTTGGTATCTTCTGATTTACCCTTTGGTAACTTCTGATTTACCCTTTGATATCTTCTGATTTACCCTTTGGTATCTTCTGATTTACCCTTTGGTATCTTCTGATTTACCCTTTGATATCTTCTGATTTACCCGTTGGTATCTTCTGATTTACCCTTTGGTATCTTCCAACTTGTCTGTCCTTGTTGTGAATTGATGTAATCACAATACCATGGAAACAAATAACTTTTACAACATGGAACCAAAATTGGACAGCCATTATCAAACAGAATAAAATACATTTCATTTCGAATCAGTATTTTGTCTTTGATTACATCAGTATTTCAGACGATGTCAACTGGGATTTGTCCAAATGCCAGTTATATTACACAAATGTTTCCGTCTTTATTATTAATAATGATATTTGGTTTATGACATAATCGTATCGGATGAAGGCGGAAATGATATAATACTTTGATAACATCATTTCTCTTAGGGAATTTTTACTTTCAAGTTCTTTATCACAAAACAAAACAAAATATGTGTCTACCACTTTTTAACATCATAATAATTGTGAGAAGTGAGGTTGCTATGCGATATATTGAGAGAATTTGTGAAGTGCGTGTCATTAGAAGAATGAGTTGAGTTCTAAGATTTATGAGTCAAAAACAGAGTGAATGTGTTATTTTTCAGCTATAACATGGCGAGAACAAAGTCATTTTTAATGAGATGATGATGTTTGCTCTGGTCTATTAGTTGGATATTTATAATGCTAGCTCGTGATAACTGAAACAAAAGTCCGCTGTTAGACATGTCGCTCCACTCGGACACATTATACTGATTTCGAACCAGCCAACATTTTACTTTTACTCCTTCGTAATACGAGTTCAGAAGCAGCTAATACCAATTTCATAGTATTTAGTATGACCCGATTTACCGCATTCTATGCGTGCACGCTAAACATTACACCGCCAAGGATATTCTCTAAAGTTTATGGTAAATATGATAGCTCCAACTATAGAAAAGACCATATATAGCTACGATCTTTACAATAAAATAAAACTTTTTCTTTTTATATATGGACGTCAGGCGCGTAGCTGCCTTTACGCAAAAAATCAATTGCTTGCACATCATTTCGGCAAAAATGTTTGTTGTTGCTTGTTCTAAAAATATCATTACTGACATGGGAAGAATCCCACTTTAAAGTAGAATTAATAATCATTATAACGTGTTTTATATGCGATCTAGTAGAAGCGGTCAAAGAGAGTGAAGTTGTTATTAATCAGTTAACTTCGGAACGAAACGACCAAACTGTGTGGGACCCGATCGTTATTTGATATGGCCGTTTCTATTGCCGATCAGTTGGAAATTCTACCGACTATTCCAAGGAGAACGGACCGACAGATCAACCGAGCTGGTCATCCCGCTGATAACCCTAGCCAGTTTTGGCAGCGGTCTATGTACTACCCGTTTATGGACTATTACATAACAGAGCTTACAGCGAGATTATTTGAAAATGGCGGCAGATACCAGGCACAATATTTGATACCAATGAACTTGCCTAGACTAACACCAGCCACCGTAGACGTTATATTTGACACATACAAAACCGATTTACGTTGCGACATAGTTATGTTTTAAAGCCGAAATCAAAAGGTGGAAAGCCCGTTGGGCAACATTGACAACCCCTAAACCATCGAATCTGAAGGACACCCTTAACGTCACAAACGAAAGGCTATCCTTCGATCAGCACCGTTTTGTTGATACTTTACACCATGCCTGCCAGCACAGCTACGACGAAGAGATCATTCTCTGTTCTCCGTCGCCTTAAAACGTACTTGAGGCGGACAACAATGCTGCAGGACCGCCTGACTTCTTTAGCTGTACTGCATGTGCACAGAGATATTGACATTGACATCGACAGTCATGCGCTCATTTACTTTAGGAAAATCTCGTCATATTGACTTTGGCTACGGACATTAAATTCAAATAATGTATGTGTTTTTATTTTTACAGCAGGCATTCATTACTTTCATCATTTTGAATTATTTTGTATGGCCAAATTTTTATTACAAATATACAAAATAACACTTAAAACAAGTGGACAATATGGCAATATGAACAGACTGCGAATCAAAAGGTGCATGCAATAACGTGTTCCTATTTCTGTTTAAATATTTTTTCAGGTGTATTTTGTAACATCTCCGTTAATCTGCAAAGCTTTTTAAAAAGCAAATATTTAGTATCCATCAGAACAAACATTGATGATTCGCTAGCTTTCTAAAAATAAAATTTTAATAACCAAGGCGGACGGTATATATAAAACTGAATTTATAAGAACAAGTCGCAGGTTTCAGGAATCAAGGCATTTCTTTTTTAACAGGTGTTGTACCTCATATTTCCTTTGTTCATATATATTAGCTTCCTGAAGTGTTCTGTCAACCGATGCATGTTTTCTGTATGAAACGTGATGGTAAAAAAGGAGCGATTTAACAACAGGAATTGCCCTCTCTAATTGCTAGAAACGATGGCCTTCCGGGGGGCTTTGACCCACCTGGTCTCCCTACCAGGGCGTCAGCCCTGGAGCCCTGGACCCGATGGGGGCCTTAGGCGTCCCCCAGACCCCTCGCCGAAGTTCTTTGATTGCACATAGTTTTACTTCCAGCTACGCCCCTGGACGTGGTAAGCAAAAAATCAGAAAACATGAATGCCTCGTCAATACTATTTATCTAAAATAATTCAAACTAACTAAAGCCATTATAAAAAAATGTTTATGAAATATAGTACCGTCGATTAAAGTTTCTTTTTCAGCTAATATTTGCCATTTCCTGAAAACTGACATTTTTTTTTACATTATATGAGGTTTTTACCTTGTTGTTCAATTTGCACTTAGAATTAACAGGACAGTATTTAATGGACAAACACGAACATTCTAAATCACTCTGAGCAATCACTTATACCCGTGATATAATATACAGTTACTTCATGTCTGCTCAGGGAACAGTCAAAACTATTGTCCCGAGGTGAAGGAGATGACTTGAGAACTGTTGCCTTTCGGCCTCAGGCAACAGTTCTCAAGTCATCTCCAGCACATCGGAACAATAGTTTTGACTGTTCCCTGAACAGGCATGACATAACTGTTTTATTATCTTATATGCATGCACATAACCACAAATCCACGACTGGTGTACTTGACAGGAATGACGCACTGCGCATCGTTCTCGGGCATGGAACAATTCGGATCCGGAAGTAGGGGTACACTCCGCCGGCTATTATTAAAATTTTCTTGTAATCAGTTAAAAATATAACATATGAAAAATATATACTATAAGTTAATAATGGCTATTGTGGTCACAAAAGGATATCCCGGCAACGATTTGGAATATAAAAATTGTACTTTTTGTTTTGTCGGTGAACACGCAACATTACAGAATCAGATCAATGAATCAGCTACCAGGAGGAAGAATGTGATTTATTATAGTGGTGAATAGATTTATGTCGGTCGATACATGTATGTAGGTGAACTAGGACTATTAACATATCATCAGGGATATATATATATATACAATGTATAGATATCGGTCGTTTCATGGATACAGACGGGTCACGACTATTAAAATAATATCAAGGAATGGCATAGTGTAAGATATGCATTATACCACGATTTATGGATTAAATATGTTGTGACATCAAAGAGCACACGTCGTGGCTGTGATGTGATCGTATGGTAGTTGGATTTACAACTACCTATGCAGTCAGTGCCTATCACCACTAACCTTGTGAGTTCGAATCTTGATCAGGGAGAGGTGTGCAACAGTATATGTGATAAAGTTTGTCAGTTACTTGCAACAGGTCGGTGGTTTTCTCCGGTCCTCCGGCATCCTCCACCATAAAACGGACCACCAAAAGTGTTGAAAGTGGCGTTAAACATCATCAAGCAAGCAAACAAACAAAAGGATACAGGAGGGCTAGGACTAATATCAAGGTATAATATAATGCCAGATATGTATTATACCACGAATTATGATTTAAATATATTATGACATTGAAGAGCAAATATTCTCAAACCAAAATTTAAGTGAGTGCGTGAATGTGGTTTAACGCCAAATAAACAATTTTGCAGGTATATCATGACGAGAACAAGTTACTTCGATGATATGTTGATGATGATAATGTCCAGTTTGTGCTATGCCAACACGCTTAGTTGGATTTTTATAGTGTTTGCTCTTGGAAACAGCAGTTTGTGGGTAAACATGTCGCTCTATTCGGACACATTAACCTGAGTTCGAGCCAACCAGTTATTGTTTTTACTCCTTACTGTCGCTTGATTAGCAAAGGAGCAGCAACAACTAATTTTATTGTCTTTGGTTGGCCCTACCTGGACTGGAATAATACTCATTTGCGAATTGTACTCGAGACAACATTATGTGATAAAGTTTGTAGTTTCCCTCGGGTACTCCGGTCCCCTCCATCAATAAAACTGACCGCCACTATATAACTGAAATATCGTTGAAAGTGACGTTAAACACCATAGACCTAATTCCTAACCTTAAAATTACGGATATTCAATTGTTGCACATTCAAAATGCCGATAGTCCAATGTAACAACGTATTTAATTTTATTGTTAAGAAAATAAAATGAAAAACAAAGCATAAATGCCAGAGTCGGACCACTTACACAATCTAATCGTAGAAATAGGCAACATTTATATCCCAAAATGCATTACCCACTCTAACTCTCCTGGCTTTGCACAGGCTCTTCAATAACAAGTGGGGGTGGGGGTTGAGCCACTGGTAAAATGATGTCCGCCATGCAAGTGATTTTCACACGTGAGTAACTAAAACGGCAATACTCGAATGTATATAATATGTGACACTGTAGTTGTCATATGTACATGTGTTCCATGCAAGAGAGCTAATCGACTCAACCATCATTTAAATATTAGATATTATGCAAGGGTTATGTTGCCGATCATTTGTTTGTTAAAACACCATCTGTGACACTAACCATATTGGTCCTCTGATGCATGCTTCTCATGAGCTTATGTGTAGAATGGGGAATTTGCCAACGGGCGATGTCAAACAGCTACGGAAGATCTTAGGCGATCTACCCCTTAATTGCACTCGTAACATCCGCGACTGGAATGTACACAATATATAATACTGTTGTGTGCGCAAATACTGTATGAAATGATCTAAAATCACTTTACTTTTATTAAAATAACTTGTTTCCATGTCGAAATTGTTCAAAATTAGGATTAGAGTACCTGTTCATTTGTATAATAAGAACATCGATAGTGCATCTATAGTTGCATACAGCTATAATAAGAAACATTGTCATATATATCAATAAATATCTGTTCAGCTTCTGTGCATAAGGTTTGAATGAATTGTCCACGAGGATTACACAGGAAAATACAAACATGTAGTTTTTCAAGTTGTCAACACCAGCAAGCACATTATTCGATCGTCGCAATCCATCAGTCTCCCCCATTGAAATTCAATACTTTGTCAAATATCTGGTGACAAAATTTTTCAATATAGCATGGTTTAAGCATATTAACCCTTAGATTATCCACCATATAGTTAGGTATGACTGATATTGCAAAAGAACACAAAGAATAAGCTAATCATCAATCATATGTAGAAGAGAGAGATGACATCGAAACAAATTCGTAATAAAAACGTAGATATCAAATTTAGTGCGCACGACGTAAGTTATGGAAAAACGCGTTACATTCAAGTACAATTGGAGATAGCTGATACACTCAGACCATGCAATTCCCATTGTATCTATCACATTAATTTCCCGCCTCTATTTACTTTGGACAGTCATTTCTTTTAAGCGACTTTCTTACTGAAATCTGTGTATTTGCGGATATTTTGCGATGTGGCATATTGCAGTATATGTGAATAAATTAACACGACGGGTGCCACTAGTGGAGCAGGAACTGTCTACCCTTCCGGATCACCTAAGTTCACCTTATGTTTTTAGTGGGGTTCGCGTTTCTCGATCTTTAATTTTATGTGTATGTTTTGTATTATCGTTGTTTGTCCTTTTGTACATTTTCTTTTGCCCATTGTGTGGTCTGTTCTTCTTCGAGTTGCGAATTCTGATTATAAACTTGGTATCTTAAAACTCTTCTTGTAAGATGACTTACGTAGTTAATACATTATGGAAAATTGATTTAAATCTGATGAACACCTACTTATACTATCAGTACGTATTATAACTACGGATTGTCAATTCTAATATGCCCTGTTGTGAGTTGTACTCGATACCATCTTATATAGACTAACGTCTGTGTTTTTTCACCCGAAATAAAACATATGTATACGATATAACTGAAATATTGTAGAAAGTAGCTTACAATGCAAATTATCGTAATCTAACAAGCTTAGTTTAAACAAGATGTTGCACGCTACGTCGTGCTAAGAATACCCCCACTCATTCATTTGTAAGTCGCACTGTAAACAGGTAGTAGATGTGCGGTAAACCTGGAAAGGGGAGAGACTGTACAAGTCACCATGCCAAAGCCATGCATCAAATATAAAATCATTTCTTCCAGTAGAAGCTGCGATAACTGTTACGAAAGTTTTCATTACGGCAAACATGAAAAATTCTAAGTCGCACTGTAAACAGGAAGTAGATGTGCGGTAAAGCTGGAAAGGGGAGACACGGTACAAGTCACCATGCCAAAGCCATATATCAAATATAAAATCATTTCTTCCAGTAGATGTTGAGATATCTGTTACGAAATAAAGGTAATAACAAAATTACCGAACTCCGAACAATCTTACAAAGGGAAAGTCAAAACTCATAATTATATAAACAGACAAAATCAGTCAACAACCGGAAAACTGTGAAAACCGTAATGACCCTGACTTGGTGTGAACGGACGGACAAACGGACGGACGTACTAACGGACGGACGGACGGACAAGGTGATTGCAACATAGCCCCCTCTCTATGAGTGGGGGCATAACATATTTTATTGTCAAGCAATTATAGAAAATGGATCAGACTCAAGTTATAAACTTACGAGGTCTTCTAGCAAGAGGTGCGCGACGGGTACTACTGCTGGAAAAGTTTTTGTCGGGTTCGTGTAGCTCAATTTTTGGTTTTCTGTCTGGTGTCGTGTGGGTCATTGTTTGTTGTGTTTTAATCCTTTTTATAATTCATCATTGAATTGTTTGCCCTTCTTTAATTTGCAGAGTCTGTTTGCTCCCTGTGGTGCCTTCATAGTTTGATTAAGCATTTCTATTTGATATACCCATTATAAATACTCAAAGAAATGCATATAACTTTCTTATTTGCAAGCTGAACGGGTTTTAGCAAAACAACAAACATATAAGATAAACAGTTACAGGTAAATATTATATACATTTTGTACATTACAAACAGTATGATATTATTAACAGTCGACTCCCGTTATCTCGAACACATTTGAGTCGAATTTCCTGATAACTCGAACTTAATTTGTGGACCCTTTACAGTGGTAGCTAATCATATTTACTCCTATCTCCATTTGTAGGTTAAGTTGTAGGTAACTGACTGGTCCCGCCGCGTTCTACATAATGAGAGTCAACTGTACATAACAAAGTCAATTTTATATTGACAAATATATTTCAAAACATATGGACAATAGGAACCATATATTGTACTGCAGTACAATTCGAATTATTGTTTGATAAATGTCACTGTACTGTGCTAAACTGTCCTGCGGAATTAATAAAGGAAATTCATTTTCCAAGGGGAGATAATTGTATGAAATATGTATTGATATGGTGTATTCTATCCCAAGTAAAAACGGAGTTCATTTTCCACGACATTACATGATTTACAAAAGTTATTGTTTTCCTGGAATATATTTGTAACGTGCGATGTAAATTTATGATCACTTGTGCAAGATTTGATAAAAAGTAGTTGGATTTTGTAGTTATTTCTACTTCTAAATATTAGATTTTGTAGTTATTTCTACTTCTAAATATTAGATTTTGTAGTTATTTCTACTTCTAAATATTAGATTTTGTAGTTATTTCTACTTCTAAATATTAGATTTTGTAGTTATTTCTAAATATTAGATATTAATCAACTTGTTTTTTTTTGTTTTTGTTGTTTTCACAATGCAAAAAGTTTTGTAAAGCGAGTAAAGTATTTGAAAATAGGTTTGAAAATTACATTTTCTAATTGCTTCAACAATTTAAAGCATTTATTTGAAATGATTTAGTTTTAGCATTTAGCAAGAGCTTTGTAAATCTTACAAAAACTATTAAAACAGACGCACAATATCTCAAAGTTATTCACACATAAATTTGTAAAAGCTAATTGGACTGAATAATTTTTGTCACGAAATTTGTCGCAAACATTCCTAATTTTGTATATACTAAACCAATGTAAAATATACAAAGACATATGTCTTTTTGACACTGATTCCATGATATGAACAAAATAAATAAAAAAATCACAATATTGAAAGACAAAACAACATTATCATCGAAAAACAATAAGATAATAAGAACTCATACAAAAATCCGGTATTGTGAAAAAAAAAAAAGACTTTCCATTCGTAATATAGAATTATTAATATCGTTTCCACGCGGAATTCGATTTAAACATTATAATTTTGATATACACAATCACCAATAAAAAGTAACAGTTGACACAAAAAGACTTTATAATTGGAACATTCTCATCATCACAATTGTTATTATTAATTAATAATTGTTTTATTTTTCTTCTTCAAATTACTTTTTTGCCCTTGTAAAGTAAGGGTCGTCGTTGTCGTGATCGTATACTAATTGGATTTACAACTACTTGTGGAATCAGTACCGATTACAATTAGGGATGTGAATTCGAATTCCCCCCAATGGCGAGGTGTACTTGATATACCGTTATATGATAAAGTTTGTCAGTGACTTGCGGCATGTCGGTGGTCTTCACCGAGCACTCCGGTGTTCTCCACCAATAAAACTGACCGCCATGATATAGCTGAAATATTGTTGAAAGTAGTGTTAAACAACATAACCCTAATATAATTACCATATAGTACAGTGAAGTAGGGAAACCAAACAAACTTATGCTTTATTGTCATAATTTATTGGCTCTTGACGGACAGTTGGGACTGTTAAACGGTAAGGCTTGTGGCACACCGTTTGACATGTCCAACTGTCCATCATAGCGCCATTTCCGATCTTTCTATACGTATAATGTATAATGTATGGCAATCATTATTGGTTCAGTTTTATCTCTAATACACATCAATTGCAATATACAATGACAGTTTTCTTTATGTTGGTTCTCTCGGGACAGGCAAAATGAGTTGTAGATGTTCTCGCAATTGCACTTAATAAAACATATATATCTACTGTACTGTTTCATATGTACAAAATTCTAGTTTATTATCAATTAAATACAAATGATCATTACAATTATCTCATTAAATAAACTTAACTGGTACGTGACTATCTCATTAAATAAACTAAAACTGGCACGTGACTATCTCATAAGTCTCATCCCCAAATGTTCTTCCTGATGTAATTCAGTGTCCTTTGATTTACACCGGTGCATTTAAAAACATCCCACGCAATGTCGATATAGTCATAGTTTTCTATATAAATACCATGCTGGTACCATTCGATGAGAACATCGCCTCCCACGTCATATAGACATGTAGTTATACCTACTATTTCTTTAAATATGCACTTCAGTACATGCAATGTACATTTAATATAATGTTTTGGATCATTGAAATGTTTATAATAACAATACATTTCTGGTAAACATGACGTTACGATGTTAACCACAGGATTTGACCATACTGCTAAGGCCACAGATTTTGCAATCTTCACTGTCGATTTAATAGAACTCCCTACTTCATTCTACAAAATTAGCAAAAATGCGTTAGTTTTAACGTCAAAATTGTACGTTTTACAATTTGTCTACAAAATTATGCTGGTACATAGACGCAAAATATAATATATATAATATGCATTATAAGTAAATCGAAGAAGAAAAGACACTGTAATGGCCTAAGGAAAAGTGGCAATTTGACAGACAATGATATACAAAACACTATACAGAAAACTAAAGATTAAGCAACGCGAACCCCACAATAGCCGGGGGTGAACTCAGATGCCCCGGAATGGTAAGCAGCTTCTGCACCACTAGTGGGACCCGTAGTGTTTCAGTAGGGTCTTCAACAATGAGAATAACTGGTACTAAAATAGGTGTGAAATTTCCATAACCTGCATTTGAACGTTTTCTCTTTACTTCCGTTGATCAATACTACATCTGGGTATCTTTGTCGGTCAGGTGTCATTTTGTGTATAAAATGTTCATCCCTTATATGGTGTTATCAACAGGAAAACAAAATACAAAGCTCCCATCAGGTAAATAATAGGAAACTAGACGTTTGAATTAGGTTGAAGAGGGATGACCAATTGGATGGAATGTATATATGGCTTAGAATATAACATCTAAACATTTAAAGTTGATAGAGTGTGAAATTTAGACACTCTGTCACGTACAATACGTCCACAACAGTAGAAATAAGAGTATACACCTTAAACACAGGAAATGTTTTACTAATTCCACACTGCACGAAAAACTCTGATAACAAATTAATAAAAAAAAAAAAGGATATGGATGTATATGAACATGAGAGATTATTCAAGATTACACATAAAATAAAGCAAAGAATAGCGTGATTTGTTTTGCTGTTCTACATGACACAATCACAGTAGGATCTTTGTATGGATAGGTAACTTCTGGTGGCAATACTGTAAAACGGACGGTGGATAAATATTCAAAAGGGGCAGGGGTTACTTTAGGTAAATATGTGTACCTTGCCACTCTTTATTGACGTATAATCACCATGCTAGTATTTGTGATTTCACCTCATTCTACGATTTTGACTGTTCAGACAGTGTGGTATTATTTTTGGTTTTCATTTTAGTACGTTACAGGGATAGCCGACCGTCTTATTGATAAAGGCAAATACATTCGTCGTTAACATGGAAAATAGACTTCTAATCCTAAAGTGTGTTGTCAATAATTATATTATGTAATGTACAAACCTTTTGGTATGTGTTGGCATGAATATTCCCAACACAAATTACCGTGATTATGATGGCTGTTGCTTGCATTGTGTGTTTTTTTCAAAATCAAAGAATTAATCTAGCAAGGTAGATTTGTCTCACTTTTGAGACAGACCAGTTCCTATTTTTAGTAATGTGAGATTATCTTATCTTGCACCAGTGCAAGATAAAAACATCACGTGCGTTTTACCGGCAAGTGTATGCTGTACTGTTTTTTTCAAAATCAAAGAATTAATCTAGCAAGGTAGATTTGTCTCACTTTTGAGACAGACCAGTTCCTATTTTTAGTAATGTGAGATTATCTTATCTTGCACCAGTGCAAGATAAAAACATCACGTGCGTTTTACCGGCAAGTGCATGCTGTACTGTTTATGTCAACTGCCCCCCCAATTCTCCATGCTTTTCCTTTTTAAAATAAAGAATTCACTGTATATAAGTTTTCAATCTTATATAAACACGCAAATCCTAACAATCAGCCATATTATTACATAATAACCTTCACGCAATACACAAACATATGTTTCGATTAACATGAAGGGGAAATAACTCACATTGTTTGCATGATCGTCTGCTAAAAGTACATAGCTGTCAAACAATACACAACTACATAATAAAGTTAAAAAACAATGGAAAAGTGAGAAATAAAATCAAACACCGGCAAAAAGTGCAAGACAGGGAGTGTCGGAGATTTCCCTGTCTTGCACTTTTGCCGGTGTTAGATTCTATATATCTTAAATCTGCTCCCGATAACCGTGTCTGGAAATTCGGATGTTTTATTTTTAAATTGTACTTTCACTTTCACTTTATCACATGGCTGTTATATCACATCTCTTTTGTAACGTTAAGTTAATGAAAATGAATTATTAATTAAGAATATGTCCTTTTAGGTGCAGCTATAAGAAATATGTTGGTAGTATATCACCATAGGTATGTGTATAGTCGACTTCCAAAACTATTTGTTGCTTCTTCACTAAGCACGCAGCCTTAAGGAGTAAGAGCAAAGACTAGTTCCCTCGGAATCAGAATAATGTGTCTGAGTGGAGCGACAGGTGTATCCGTGGACTGTTGTTTCAGTGAGCTAGCACTAAAAAAATCCAACTCAGCGTGTTGGCCTAGAACAAAGGGGACCTCATCATCATCTCATTGAAAATGAACTTGTTCTCGCCATGATATAGCTGTAAAATTGCTGAGTTGGTGTTAAACAACAATCACTCACTCCATAACTACAATATTATATAATATTTATCAATTATTGTATATGGAGAACATAACACGTTTGGAAGTTTCAGCGAGACAAAAACACAAATACTATTATTATTATGAAAAGTATTATGTTTGCATGCATTTATCATAAAATATTTGATCCCCTATTTGCAAGACGTATGTCAAAATATCCATTCGTTTACTGGTAGTGAATTTATGTTCTCCGATAGTAATATTGAGAGCAAAAGGGCTTACATTTTGGGATAGCTATTCGAATCTTTGCGGAAAAAGTGTGTGCACGGAATATATGGAATAAAAAATACAATGACGCATGCCTTACGATGTTCTTGTGAGCTATCTGATAAATAAAGTGTGTCTGAGGTCATCGGCTCTCTGTAATGGAATTGATAATATACATATGATATTATCTGTGTCAAGAAGATTTATATATTATGCATAGTGCTGATGATTAGAGTGTTAGTTATCGACACAGTGCTCATGATTAGAGTGTTAAATATCGACACTGTTCTCATGATTAGTGTTAGATATCGACACTGTTCTCATGATTAGAGTGTTAGATATCGACACTGTTCTCATGATTAGAGTGTTAGATATCGACACTCTTCTCATGATTAGAGTGTTAGATATCGACACTCTTCTCATGATTAGAGTGTTAGATATCGACACTGTTCTCATGATTGGAGTGTAAGATATCGACACTGTTCTCATGATTAGAGTGTTAGATATCGAAACTGTTGTCATGATTAGAGTGTTAGATATCGAAACTGTTCTCATGATTAGAGTGTTATATATCGACACTGTTCTCATGATTAGAGTGTTAGATATCGACACTGTTCTCATGATTAGAGTGTTAGATATCGACACTGCTCTCATGATTAGAGTGTTAGATATCGACACTGTTCTCATGATTAGAGTGTTAGATATCGACACTGTTCTCATGATTAGAGTGTTAGATATCGACGCTGTTCTCATGATTAGAATGTTAGATATCGACACTATTCTCATGATTAGGGTGTTAGATATCAACACTGTTCTCATGATTAGAGTGTTAGATATCGACACTCTTCTCATGATTAGAGTGTTAGATATCGACACTCTTCTCATGATTAGAGTGTTAGATATCGCCACTGTTCTCATGATTAGAGTGTTAGATATCGACACTGTTCTCATGATTAGAGTGTTAGATATCGACACTCTTCTCATGATTAGAGTGTTAGATATCGACACTCTTCTCATGATTAGAGTGTTAGATATCGACACTGTTCTCATGATTAGAGTGTTAGATATCGACACTGTTCTCATGATTGGAGTGTAAGATATCGACACTGTTCTCATGATTAGAGTGTTAGATATCGAAACTGTTGTCATGATTAGAGTGTTAGATATCGAAACTGTTCTCATGATTAGAGTGTTATATATCGACACTGTTCTCATGATTAGAGTGTTAGATATCGACACTGTTCTCATGATTAGAGTGTTAGATATCGACACTGCTCTCATGATTAGAGTGTTAGATATCGACACTGTTCTCATGATTAGAGTGTTAGATAT
Source organism: Bathymodiolus brooksi (assembly GCA_963680875.1). NCBI lineage: Eukaryota > Metazoa > Mollusca > Bivalvia > Mytilida > Modiolidae > Bathymodiolus > Bathymodiolus brooksi. The sequence goes on along the minus strand of OY804578.1, from coordinate 39,340,906 downwards.
CGACACTGTTCTCATGATTAGAGTGTTAGATATCGACACTGTTCTCATTAGAGTGTTAGATATCGAAACTGTTCTCATGATTAGAGTGTTAGATATCGACACTGTTCTCATGATTAGAGTGTTAGATATCGACACTGTTCTCATGATTAGAGTGTTAGATATCGACACTGTTCTCATGATTAGAGTGTTAGATATCGACACTGTTCTCATGATTAGAGTGTTAGATATCGACACTGTTCTCATGATTAGAGTGTTAGCTATCGACACTGTTCTCATGATTAGAGTGTTAGCTATCGACACTGTTCTCATGATTAGAGTGTTAGATATCGACACTCTTCTCATGATTAGAGTGTTAGATATCGACACTCTTCTCATGATTAGAGTGTTAGATATCGACACTCTTCTCATGATTAGAGTGTTAGATATCGACACTGTTCTCATGATTAGAGTGTTAGATATCGACACTCTTCTCATGATTAGAGTGTTAGATATCGACACTGTTCTCATGATTAGAGTGTTAGATATCGACACTGTTCTCATGATTAGAGTGTTCGATATCGACACTGTTCTCATGATTAGAGTGTTAGATATCGACACTGTTCTCATGATTAGAGTGTTAGATATCGACATTGTTCTCTCTGGGAAAAAACTTGCTTAGTCTGTTCTTCTTCGATATACGGATTCTGAATACATCTTTGGTATCCTCAAACTCTTCTTGCATGATTGCACCAATTCCCTTTAGGGAGATTTGAGCCCATAAATCTAGTTTACTTCCTTCAGTATACCCCCGCAAACAAAGTTTGGGGGGTATATAGGAATCACCCTGTCCGTCCGTCCGTACATGCACCTTATAAGCGCAACCCATCCTAAGCCGCTTATTGGATTTTTATGAAACTTTACATATTTGTAGTACACTACCTGCAGATGTGCATGAAGGAATATGGTTGCTGTCCAAAATTTAAAAGGCGAGATAATTCAACTTATACTTTCACGAAAAGGGGGGGGGCATGTACCTTGTAAGCGCAACTCCTCTTAAACGACTTATTGGATTTCTATGAAACTTTACACATTTGTAGTACACTACCTGCAGATGTGCATGAAGGAATATGATGGCTGTCCAAAATTTAAAAGGCGAGATAATTCAACTTATACTTTCACGAAAAGGGGGGGGGGGCATGTACCTTGTAAGCGCAACTCCTCCTAAACGACTTATTGGATTTTTATGAAACTTTACACATTCGTAGTACACTACCTGCAGATGTGCATGAAGGAATATGGTTGCTGTCCGAAATTCAAAAGACGAGATAATTCAACTTATACTATCACGAAAAGGGGGCCATGTACCTTGTAAGCGCAACTCCTCCTAAGCGACTTATTGGATTTTTATGAAATTTTACACATTTATAGTACACTACCTGCAGATGTGCATGAAGGAATATGGTTGCTGTCCAAAATTTAAAAGACGAGATAATTCAACTTATACTTTCACGAAAAGGGCGGGGGCATGTACCTTGTAAGCGCAACCCCTCCTAAACGACTTATTGGATTTTTATGAAACTTTACACATTTGTAGTACACTACTTACAGATGTGCATGAAGGAATATGATTGCTGTCCAATATTTAAAAGGGGAGATAATTCAACTTATACTTTCACGAAAAGGGGGGGGGGGCATGTACCTTGTAAGCAAAACTCCTACTAAACTGCTCATTTAATTTTTATGAAACTTTACACAGTTGTAGTACACTACCTGCAGATGTGCATGAAGAAATATGGTCGCTGTCCAACATTTGGAAGGGGAGATAATTCAACTTGTACTTTTAAGAAAAGAGAGAGGGCATGCACCTTGTAAGCGCAACTCCTCCTAAACAGCTTATTGGATTTTTATGAAACTTTACACAGTTGTAATTCACTACCTGCAGATGTGCATGAAGGAATATAGTTGCTGTCCAAAATTTGGAAGGGAGGGGGGGGGGGTAATTTATCTTATACTCTGAAATGCGTTCTGTATGGAGAGATGGGCTTGTAAGCACAACTCCTCCTAAACGGCTCATTGGATTTAAATGAAACTTTACACAGTTGTAATACACTGCCTACAGATGTGCATGAAGGAATATGGTTCCTGTCAAAAATTTGGAAGGTGATGTAAGCATAACTATTCCTGAATGAAATAAGATTTTAATTGATCTTTTCACATCTGGATATTTGCAATATAAAAACTACTCAAGAATAAATAATTAATTTTGAATCAATAACATTTGATATGACCTATATCCTCTTGTACAAAAGTTAGGAAATGTTGTAATCCTCATGTATACTGATGAAACCGTATTGGTTTTAAACAATCCCACTTTGTTGAAGACCTTGTGGCGACCCCTAGATGTATGTTCTTGGTTACTTTATTTTGGAGATGGGATGTTGTCTCCTTGACATTACTCCATATCCGTTCTTTTTTCATAGGTAACTTGCTAATATACCTGTATTCCAAAGTTTGAACATCATAGTATTGCAAGCGGGGGGTATCACTCAGTGAGGTCACTCACAGTTCTAGTTTGTTTTATTAGATTGCCTGTACCAAGCCAGGAAAATGAGCAGTCATGGATTTTAAGGGTTTTGCCTTTTTCTACGATTTTTCGATTGGAATTGATGATTGTTCCCGGAGTGTGGTATTTTTTTATGTTTTCATTGTTTCTTTGTTGTTTTAATAAAAGTAACTACATGTACTAGTATAAACAACCAGATAGTAAGCACGGTCTTTAGCTATCTATCTAGATGTGTCCACACATTTTTGCAAAAACATGGCGTTGATTATCTGTAGGTGTTCTGGTATTTTTGGCATTTCGACAAACTGTACATTGGACGCCAAATATTAATCAATCAATCCATGATGCATATGTTAGGTACGTGTCCATTTGTTTAGCTTCTACAGTATTGCACTACACGATAAAAACATAGAAAGTCAAATTCAGATATCAACCATTGCAGAGCAGTGTAAACAAATGTCATATGAGCGTATTAATATGCACGGGAGCTCATGCGAATTTTCATGTGATATTTTTTAAAGAGAATGCAATATGCTGCTTCAAGATTCTTCAAACAAAGAAGTTTTATAAAAATTGGGTGAATACCTAATCAATCCTCAAATATCAACACTAAGGTTATCTATGGATACAAACATGAAAATATATTCTTGCAGAAACACGACTTATGCCACATGTGAAGCAGGAACTGTTCACTCTTCCGGAGCACCTGAGTTCACCACTGGTTTCTAGTGGTGTTCATGTTGCTCGATCATTAGTTTTCTGCGTATTGTTTTGTATGTAGATCATTATTTGTTATTTTGTCCTTTTTCTTTGGACCATTGTGTTGTCTCTCCTTCGACTTAACGACTTCTGATTACCACTTTGGTATCTTCAAGCTTGTCTTAGTGCCAACATTGTTTTGTATGTCTTTTCTATAATAGTTTTACATATTAGTTTATTTTATTGATATTACATCATTAGTTCTTTCATTGTAGGTCGTCGTGGAGCCGCCGTTGTCGTGGCCGTGATCGTATGTTAGTTGGATTTACAATTGTTTATGCAATCAGTGCCTATCACCATTGATGTTGTGAGTTCGAATCTCGATCAGGACGAGGGGTACACCACTATCAGTAAGCATTATGACTAAAGTTTGTCAATTCTACCACGGCCTGTTATGAGTTGTACTCGATACCACCTTATATAGACTTACGCGAGGTGCGCGACGGGTACTACTGCTGGAAAAGTTTTTGTCGGGTTCGTGTTGGTCAATCTTTGGTTTTCTGTCTGGTGTCGTGTGGGTCATTGTTTGTTGTGTTTTAGTCCTTTTTATCATTGATTATTGAATTGTTTGCCCTTGTTTAATTTGCAGAGTCTGATTGCTCCCCATGGTGCTTTCATAGTTTGCTAAACATTTCTATTTGATATACCCATTATAAATACTCAAAGAAATGCATATAACTTTATCAATTCGAAGCTGGACGGGTTTCAGCAATACAACAACAAACATATAAGATAAGCAGTGACAGTTACTATTATTTACAGTCGACTCCCGTTATCTCGAACACATTTCAGTCGGATTTCCTGATAAGTCAAACTTAATTTAGATTCAAATGTACAGTGGTAGCTAACCATATTTACCCGGTATTAATAAAGGAAATTCATTTTACAAGGGAAGATAATTGTATGAAATCTGTATTGATATGATATATTTTGATCAAAGGAAAATGTTCTCACGTGAAAACAAAACGAACTTTATTTTACAAAAAATTGATTTTCAAAGTCTTTTATCTCTTGGCATATTTTTGTAACGTCCGTATCCGATAAAAAATTATTTCCAAATTGTGTTCAAGTTTTAATTAAAAGTAGTTTGATTTTGTAATTACTAACTACTTGTAAATATTAAAAAGTGTACTTGTTTTTTTAATTTTACATTACCATATAAACAGTTTTGTAATGCGAGTAAAGTATTTGAAAATAGGTTTCAAAATTGCATTTTCTAATAGCCTCAACAATTTATAGCCTTTATTTGAAAGGATATAGTTTTAGCATTTTTAAAACAAGAGCTTTGTGAAAAAAAGTTATTCAGACATAAATTTGTAAAAACTAATTGGACTGAACAATTTTTGTCACGAAATTTGAGTCAACCATTCCTAATGTTGTATATACTAAACTAATGTAAAATATACAAAAAAAAAACATATAGAGTAAAACCTGTCTAAGCCAAACTCCTTTGGGACAGGATAATTTGTTCCATTTAGACAGGTGTTTGGTTTACACAGGTTCAAATTACATAGACTTTTGCCATATAGAATTGTAAAGTCTGTCTGGTTTAGGCAGGTTTTCTGTTTTCTCAGGGTTCGGTGTAGGCAGGTTTTCTGTTTACTCATGGTTCGGCTTAGACGGGTTTTCTGTTTACTCAGGGTTCGGTTTAAGCAGGTTTTCTGTTTACATATGGTTCGGTTTAGGCATGTTCTCTATTTACTCAGGGTTCGGTTTAGGCAGGTTTTCTGTTTACTCAGGGTTCGGTTTAGGCACGTTTTCTGTTTACTCAAGGTTCGGTTTAGGCTGGTTTTCTGTTTACACAGGGTTCGGTTTAGACATGTTTTTTGCTTACTCAGGGTTCGATTTATGCAGGTTTTCTGTTTACTCAGGGTTCGGTTTAGACAGGTTTACTGCTTACTCAGGGTTCGGTTTAGGCAGGTTTTCTGTTTACTCAGGGTTCGGTTTAGACAGGTTTCACTGTGTGTTTTTGACACTGATTCCAAAAGCAAATCGCAATATGGAAAGACACTATCATCGATTCACAGCGAAATCAAATAAGATGGTAAAAGAACAAAACAAACAACCGGGACGAACTCCCATAAAATTCCGGTGCTCTGAAACACTGCATTTCCATTCGTAATATAGAATTATTAATATCGTTTCCACGCGAAACTCGATTTGAACATTACAATTTTAATATACACAATCACCCATAAAAGTAACAGTTGACACAAATAAGTTTTATCATTGGAACATTATTATTATCACAATTCTTATAAATAGTTATCAATTGTTTTTATTTTTCTTCTTTAATTTACTTTTTATTTGCCCTTGTTCTCTAATAAAGTAGTGGCCGTCGTGGTCGTTACAACTAACTGTGCAATCAGTACCTATCATAACTAAAGCTGTGAATTCGAATCCCGCTCATGGCGAGGTGTACTCGATACAATATTGTGTGATAAAGTTTGTCAGTGACTTGCGGCATTTCTGTGGTTTTCACCGGGTACTCCATGTTCCGTCACCAATACACCTGACCACCACGATCATATAACTGATAGAATGGTGAAAGTGGTGTTAAACAACGTAACTCTAACACTAACACATAATAAAGTGAAGCATAGAAATTAATACAATTATACTTGATTGTCACAAAGTATAGAAATTAACATAATTATACTTGATTGTCACAAAGTATAGAAATTAACATAATTATACTTGATTGTCACAAAGTATAGAAATTAACATAATTATACTTGATTGTCACAAAGTATAGAAATTAACATAATTAATACTTGATTGTCACAAAGTATAGAAATTAACATAATTATACTTGATTGTCACAAAGTATAGAAATTAACACAATTATACTTGATTGTCACAAAGTATAGAAATTAACATAATTATACTTGATTGTCACAAAGTATAGAAATTAACATAATTATACTTGATTGTCACAAAGTATAGAAATTAACACAACTATACTTGATTGTCACACTATATTTGCTTCTGGCGGATAACTGGGAGTGTTAAGCGGTCAGGCTTGTGCCACACCGTTTGGCATGTCCAGTTTTCCATCATAGCGCCATTACCGATCTTTCTAGGCGTATAACGTATAATGTATGGCAATCATTATTGGTTCAGTGTTATCTCTAATACACATCACCGTTATCTATATAATGCAATATACAATGACAATTTTCTTTATGAAGGTTTTCTTTTCGGGCAGGTCAAATGAGTTGTATATGTTCTCGCAATTTCCGATGTTTCTAGACGTATAACGCATAATGTATGTTAATCATTATTGGTTCAATTTTATCTCTAATTCAAATTATTACACATCACCGTTATCTATATAGGGTAATATACAATGACAATTTTCTTAATGAGGGTTCTCTCGGGACAAATGAGTTGTATATATTTTGCAACTACACTTAATTAAATATATATATTTACTGTACGACATTTTTGTGTATTTCATATGTACAAAATTATAATTCATTATCAATTAAATACAAATCATCATTACAATTATCTCATTAAATAAACTTAACTGGCACGTGACTTTCTCATAAGTCTCATTCCCAAATGTTCTTCTTGATGTAATTCAGTGTCCTTTGATCTACACCGGTGCATTTTAAAACATCCAACGCAATTTTGATATAGTCATAGTTTTTTATAGAAGTACCATGCTGGTACCATTCGATGAGAACATCGCCTTCCACGTCATATAGACATGTAGTTATACCTACCGTTCGTTTAAGTATGCACTTCAATGCATACAAGGTACATCTCATATACTGTCCTTCCTCATTGTAATGTTCATAATAACAATACGTTTCTGGTAAACATGATGCTACGATTATAACTATAGGATTTGGGCATACTGCTATAGTCCCGTATTTTATAATCTGCAGTGCCGATTGTATAGCATATTCTTTAAATTGTTCCTACAAAAACAATTATTTAGTTTTCAATCAAACGGTTTTACAGTTTGTCTGCAAAATTATGCTGGTACAAAAACATAAACTTAAAATATATATAATATGTATGATAGGTAAAACGAGGAAGAACAGACAATACGATGGATTTATAAAATTACTTTACCAGTTATTTGTTTTCTTGTCAATGACGCCATATCTGTGATGAACATTTTAGATACCAAATGACACCAGAACGACAAAGATGCCAGATATAGCGTTTCACATGGTATGAGGCATCTATGGAAGGTACTCTATAAAGATGATGCATTTCGTCCCGATCCGTAAACAAACGTGGCCGGTATAGACAACTCTTGTTTCTTGTTTGTCGATTTCTGAACATCTTCTCCTCTGAAAACGCTTGGCCAAATAAAAGGAACGTTTACAGGAATCATCTATAAAATGTCCTCTATAAGATGACATCATTCCATCTCGATTGGACAAAATATAATCGCCATGAGAAATAGTTGTTTCTGATGGATTGAAATTTAAGAAAAAACCTTCTCCTCTGTAACTAGGATGCACAATGAAATGTTACTTCGTAGGAATGGTGTAAGGGACGTCCAGTACAATATTTCCATATTTCGTGCCGATCAATCGGACAACCATTATGGCCGACATATGCAGTCCTTGTTTGAGATTAAAAATTAAAAAATGTCTTCCCTAAAACCACTTAGACAAATTAATTGAAATTTGGTAGGAAGCACATATGAAAGGTTTTGTATTAATCTTACTCATTTGGTTCAGTTTGGAAAACAAGCATGGCCACCTTGGGAAATTGGATTGTGGTAAGTGCTTTCGGTAACATGTCGACAGATTTCCTCGATCTTTTGCGGAACAACGCCCATTTTGTTTTATTGAAATGCTACTTTCATGGTTACAATTGCATATGGGATCAAGTGTAAATATGAATATAATATTTTTTCTGAAAATCTAGACTTCATCGAACATTGAACACAAACTTGCATATGAGCGATACAGGCTCAGATAAATCTCCATTATACAGATTGTGGCTACAATGTGCCTACCCTTTTTCGAAATCTAAATAAGGGGTATCTAACTTACACTACCTGACAACCCCTTCCCCCTTTCTAAATTTGAGGACATTCAATATGTTTTCAAATTTCAATTGAGATTATTATGTGTTCATACATGAACATTTTTGTGAAAACATATTGCTGACAGTAACTGAAATGTAGTTGACAAAGTGTCGTGTAACGCCACACTAACATTGACCTGAAACCGTATATACTAATGACGAAATCACAATCATGTCCTCCTCATTCCTGAATAATCAATCTCCGCATTTGCAACCAAAGTAACACAACAGGTACCACTAGTGGAACAGAAGCTCCCTACCCTTCAGGAGCATCAGAGTTCACCATGGGTTTTGTCATGTTCAATCTTTCGTTATCTGTGTAGTCTTTATAGAACATTGTTTGTCCTTTTTCAGTAGGCCTATACATTATTATACTTAGACATAAATTAATGAAAAGAATAGCGTGTGTATTGCTGTTCTACATGTCACACTCACAGTATGGTCTTTATATGGATAGATATCTTCTGGTGGCAATACTGTAAGACGGGAGGTGGATCAATATTCAAAAGGGGCATGGGACTCTTTACTGACGTATAATCACCATGCTAGGAAAGCTTTAACTTTAAGCATATTTTATTGTTCAATAATAAACAATGGGATAGGACACAAGTTTCACAACTTAGAAACGTCTTCTCTAAGGAAAGCTTTGCACTTTATATTTTCTACAGGAAGTCACAGTACACCTTGACATTTGACTAGTCGAAAATATTCATTTCTTGTAGCAGCATACAACAATATTTGAAGTCATGGGTTATTGGATATGAAAGATTAATAATCCTAATACAGGGTTTAATTCATAAGTGTGTATTTGAAACATTATTTTGACAATTAAATGCCGAATATCTGTTCCATGCCGATGCACATATAAATAACCGACGCCATTATTATTAAATGCAATATATATTTTTATAGGGAAAATGTAATAAAGTTATTTATAAATTGTGATACTTCAAAGTGGAAATGTAATATATAGGGTAAACTTTGATTGTATTCCTTGGATTTTGGAAACACAATGAGGCAAGCGACGAATACAGTGAGGATCATATGATTTATTATAATACAAATAATGCATTTGAAGTTTTGAAATCAAGGGGTCGTTGAAATAGTTGATCACATTCTCCATTTGGCTGTTAATATGGAAGGTTCATTTCATCCCATTTAAAAAAAAATAAAAGTAACTCCATGTACTAGTATTTAGGAATCAAGATTCGGTTTATCAGCAACAGGATTCTTTACGGGTGAAATTTGTTTTCATACACTGAATGTTTGATATGAATTGAAGCAAGCGACGTACAACAGGACAAAAATAATGATATATACGTATATATAACCCATTTTAAGTAGAGAGGTCGTTGAAATATATCTGTTGACCAATTTCTACCTGCGTCTGTTAACATGGAGAGTCTGCCTATAGTTCTTAACAATCTTGTTGGTTACTATATAATATAGTGTACAAACCTGTCTGTTGTCGAAAATGTTCCCAGCGCATATCACCACCATTATTATGATGACTGTTGTTTGAATTGTACGCATTTCCAAAATTTAAGATAATTAACATGTCAATGTAGCTTCGTTGTAGATCTGCTTTCGATATACCTGGAAATCCTGGATGTTTTCTAAAAATTCGGGTGCTTTATTTTTAGATTGTACTTTCACTTTTATTTCAATCACATTGATTTAACTTTAATTAATTATTGGACTGACAAAACCATGACACCGAATATTAAATTAAGAGTTTGCTTTGTCACGTGCAAATATGACAAATATTATTGTTAATATATCACTGGTGAATACCATCATGCTTACATACAGAGCCGTATTATAAGTCAGCGCACCTAATGATTCCGAAGACGACTACATTGTGAAAACAAAATATTTCTCTATGTAAATTTGGGATTTAAGGAAAGATCAATCATTCTTCATTCCAACAATATAAACACTTTAAAATAACAGGAACAATAACTAATAAAAATCCAATGGCAAAATGTACATACCCTACGTTTTTTGTTGATGTTGACATGTTTCATGTGTCACCATTGCCAGTACCAGGTATGGAGGGGATTGGAATTCAAAATTTGGGCGAAATGTCAGTGATGAATTCAATATTTAGTAGGTGGGAGCTTGCTGTAAGCAGACCATGTTTATATTAGAAACGGAAGCGGGGACAACAATTGGCGTGCAGACCTTTGAGGTACGGAGAGTCGATGTTCGTAGTAAAGTATTTTTAGAATGTTTTGACTCCACAACACATTTGAAAGCATCGCTAAGACAATTTTCTGATGCAAACACATTACTATGATAACTACAGTATTATTGTATTTGCATGTATTTGTTAATAAATTTAAATAATTGATCTATGAAAATAAGGAAAACCAAAACGATATTACACCGTCAGAAGAGTTGAAATTGAACATCGTGGAGACAGATGCAAAACCATTACACCCTAACACACTTATCCTGGACCTCTCACTCTGCTGGTATATCACAGGTTACACCCTAACACACTTATCCTGGACCTCTCACTCTGCTGGTATATCACAGGTTACACCCTAACACACTTATCCTGGACCTCTCACTCTGCTGGTATATCACAGGTTACACCCTAACACACTTATCCTGGACCTCTCACTCTGCTGGTATATCACAGGTTACACCCTAACACACTTATCCTGGACCTCTCACTCTGCTGGTATATCACAGGTTACACCCTAACACACTTATCCTGGACCTCTCACTCTGCTGGTATATCACAGGCACTTCAATTAAAAAAAGGGCGCTGTTGTATGAACAAGACCCCCCTCTTGGTGGAAAAATGTGTTCTGTCGAGTAAGTTTTTTGTGCATGTACAATACCGATAATGGATGATAAAAAAGGCGCGATTGTATGGATAAGAACCCCCCCTCACCCACCCCCCCCCCCTTTGCACACACACACACACTCTTGATGGAATAATGCGGTCGGTCGTGTAAGTTTTGTATGTGCATACAATACTGATAATAGAAGACACACTAAATGTCACGTATTTTGGTCTCGATAGTAATATTCAGGTTGGTTACCTGCTCTCTTTAATGGAATTGATATTATACATATGCCAACTTCTGTGTTATTAAGATATATTATGCAGAATGTTCATGATTAGAGTGCTGGATATCAACACTGTTCGCCCGGTTTTATGTGAGGGTTGGTATATTACCCATACGGGGAAAATACTTGCACGATCTCACCAATTTATTTAAGGGAGATTTGAGCCCATACAACTAATTTACTTCCGTCATTTTTTATAAGAGTGCCTGTACCAAGTCAGGAAAATGGGCAGTCATAGATATGTGTGCTAAGGATTTCGATCCTTTGCCTCTTTCTGCAATTTTTCGATTGAATTTTGTAACTGTTCCTGGAGAGACGTATTTTTGTGTTTTCATTGTTCCTTTGTTTTTTAAATAAAAGTAACTACATGTATTAGTATAAACCACCAGATAGTAAGCACGGTCTTTAGCTATCTATCTAGATGTGAACTTCACTTTCTTGCAAAATCATGGCGTTGATTATCTGTAGGTGTTTTGGTATTTTTGGCATTTCGGCACACTGTACACTGGACGTCAAATATCAATCAACAATCCATGATGCATATGTTAGGTACGTGTCCATTTGTTTAGCTTCTACAGTATTGCACCACACGATAAAAACATGGCACGACAAATTCAGATATCAAACATTGCAGAGCAGTGTAAACAAATGTGGTATGAGCGAATTAGTATGCACGGTAGCTCATGCGAATTCCATATGATATTTTTTTATGGTGATGCAATAGGCTGCTTCAAGATTCTTCAAACTAAGGAGTGTTATACAAATTGGGTGAATACCCAATCGAGCCTCAAATATCAACAATAAAGTTATATATGGGTACAAACTTAAAACATATTCTTGCAGATACACGACTGATGCCACATGTGAAACAGGAACTGTAAACCCTTCCGGAGCACCTGAGTTCACCACTGGTTTTCAGTGGTGTGCATGTTGCTCGATCTTTAGTTTTCTGAGTAGTGCTTTGTATGTAGATCATGATTTGTTATTTTGTCCTTTTTCTTTTGACCATTGTGTTGTCTGTCCTTCAACTTAACGGCTTCTGATTACCACTTTGGTATCTTCAAACTTGTCTTAGTGCCAAAACTGTTTTGTAAGTCTTTTCTATAATAGTTTTACATATTAGTTTATATTATTGATATCTAATCATTAGATCCTTTATTGTAGGTCTTGCGGCCGTCGTGGTCGTGATCGTATGGTAGTTGGATTTACAATTGTTTATGCAAATCAGTGCCTATCACCACTGATGTTGTGAGTTCGAATCTCGATCAGGGCGAGGGGTACACCACTATCAGTACGTATTATGACTAAAGTTTGTCAATTCTACCACGGCCTGTTATGAGTTGTACTCGATACCATCTTATATAGATTTACGCGAGGTCTCTTTTTTTCACCGGAAATAAAACCTACATCTACTATATAACAGAAATATTGCAAAAAGTAGCATAAAGCGCAAATTATCGTAATCTAACAAAAGGTGCGCGACGGGTACTACTGCTGGAAAAGTTTTTGTCGGGTTTGTGTTGCTCAATCTTTGGTTTTCTCTCTGGTATTGTGTGGGTCATTGTTTGTTGTGTTTTAGTCCTTTTTATAATTGATCATTGAATTGTTTGCCCATCTTTAATTTGCAGAGTCTGGTTGCTCCCCGTGGTGCCTTCATAGTTCGCTTATGCATTTCTATTTGATATGCCCATTATAAATACTGAACGAAAATCATACAACTTTATTAATTGCAAGCTGAAAGGGTGTTAGCAATACAACAACAAATATATAAGATAAACAGTTACAGGTAAATATTATTTACAGTTGACTCCCTTTATCTCGAACACGATTGAGTCGAATTTCCTGATAAGTCGAACTTAATTTATGGACCCTTTACAGTGGTAGCTAACCATATGTACTCCTCATATCTCCATTTGTAAGTTAACCGTCCCGCCGAGTTCTACATAACGAGAGTCAACTGTACATTACAAAGTCAATTTTATATTGACAAATATATTTCAAAACGGATGGACAATAGGAACCGTACATACATTGTACTGCAACACAATTCATTGTTGTTTGATAAATGTCACTGTACTGTGCAAAACTTTCCTCCGGAATTAATAAAGGAAATTCATTTTCTAAGGGGAGATAATTGAATGAATTATGCATTGATATGATGTATTTTATCAAATTAAAATGGTCTCACGTGAAAAAAAAATAACTTTATTTTACAAAAATTTTGATTTACAAAGTTTTTGATCTCCTGGTATATGTGTGTAACGTCCGTATCTGATAAAAATGTATTGTGTTCAAGTTTTAATTAAAAGTAGTTGGATTTTGTAGTTATTTCTACTTCTAAATATTAGATTTTAGTCAACTTGTTTTGTTTTTTTTCACAATGCAAAAAGTTTTGTAAAGCGAATAAAGTATTTGAAAATATGTTTGAAAAACATTTTCTAATTGCTTCAACAATTTAAAGCATTTGTTTGAAATGATTTAGTTTTAGCATTTAGCAAGAGCTTTGTAAATCTTACAAAAAATATTAAAACAGACGCACAATATCTCAAAGTTATTCACACATAAATTTGTAAAAGCTAATTGGACGGAATAATTTTTGTCACGAAATTTGTCGCAAACATTCCTAATTTTGTATATACTAAACCAATGTAAAATATACAAAAACATATGTCTGTTTGACACTGATTCCATGATATGAACAAAATAAATAAAAAAATCACAATATTGAAAGACAAAACAACATTATCATCGAAAAACAATAAGATAATAAGAACTCATACAAAAATCCGGTATTGTGAAAAAAAAAAGACTTTCCATTCGTAATATAGAATTATTAATATCGTTTCCACGCGGAATTCGATTTAAACATTATAATTTTGATATACACAATCACCAATAAAAAGTAACAGTTGACACAAAAAGACTTTATAATTGGAACATTCTCATCATCACAATTGTTATTATTAATTAATAATTGTTTTATTTTTCTTCTTCAAATTACTTTTTTGCCCTTGTAAAGTAAGGGTCGTCGTTGTCGTGATCGTATACTAATTGGATTTACAACTACTTGTGGAATCAGTACCGATTACAATTAGGGATGTGAATTCGAATTCCCCCCAATGGTGAGGTGTACTTGATATACCGTTATATGATGAAGTTTGTCAGTGACTTGCGGCATGTCGGTGGTCTTCACCGAGCACTCCGGTGTTCTCCACCAATAAAACTGACCGCCATAATATAGCTGAAATATTGTTGAAACTAGTGTTAAACAACATAACCCTAATATAATTACCATATAGTACAGTGAAGTAGGGAAACCAAACAAACTTATGCTTTATTGTCATAATTTATTGGCTCTTGACGGACAGTTGGGACTGTTAAGCGGTAAGGCTTGTGGCACACCGTTTGACATGTCCAACTGTCCATAGCGCCATTTCCGATCTTTCTATACGTATAATGCATAATGTATGGCAATCATTATTGGTTCAGTTTTATCTCTAATACACATCAATTGCAATATACAATGACAGTTTTCTTTATGTTGGTTCTCACGAGACAGGCAAAATGAGTTGTATATGTTCTCGCAATTGTACTTATTAAAACATATATGTCTACTCTCTGTTTCATATGTACAAAATCCTAGTTTATTATATCAATTAAATACAAATGATCATTACAATTATCTCATTAAATAAACTTAACTGGCACGTGACTTTCTCATTAAATAAACTTAACTGGTACGCGCCTATCTCATTAAATAAACTAAAACTGGCACGTGACTATCTCATTAAATAAACTTAACTGGCACGTGACTATCTCATTAAATAAACTAAACTGGTACGTGACTATCTCATTAAATAAACTTAACTGGTACGTGACTTTCTCATTAAATAAACTTAACTGGCACGTGACTATCTCATTAAATAAACTAAACTGGTACGTGACTATCTCATTAAATAAACTTAACTGGTACGTGACTATCTCATTAAATAAACTTAACTGGCACGTGACTATCTCATTAAATAAACTAAAACTGGCACGTGAATTTCTCATCAGTCTCATCCCCAAATGTTCTTCTTGATGTAATTCAGTGTCCTTTGATCTACACCGGTGCATTTAAAAACATCCCACGCAATGTTGATATAGTCATAGTTTTCTATATAAGTACCATGCTGGTACCATTCGATGAGAACACCGCCTCCCACGTCATATAGACATGTAGTTATACCTACTATTTCTTTAAATATGCACTTCAGTACATACAATGTACATTTAATATATTGTTTTGGATCATTGAAATGTTCATAATAACAATACGTTTCTGGTAAACATGACGTTACGATGTTAACCACAGGATTTGACCATACTGCTAAGGCCACAGATTTTCCAATCTTCACTGTCGATTTAATAGAACTCCCTACTTCATTCTACAAAATTAGCAAAAATGCTTTAGTTTTAACGTCAAAATTTTACATTTTACAATTTGTCTGCAAAATTATGCTGGTACACAGACGTAAAATATAATATACATAATATGCATTATAAGTAAATCGAAGAAGAAAAGACACTGTAATGGCCTAAGGAAAAGTGGCAATTGGACAGACAATGATCTACAAAACACTATACAGAAACCTAAAGATTAAGCAACACGAACCCCACAATAGCCGGGGGTGAACTCAGATGCTCCGGAATGGTAAGCAGCTTCTGCACCACTAGTGGCACCCGTAGTGTTTCAGTAGATCTTCAACAATGAGAATAACTGGTACTCAAATAAGTGTGAAATTTCCATAGCCTGCATTTGAACGTTTTCTCTTTACTTCCGTCGATCAATACTACATCTGGGTATCTTTGTCGTTCACGTGTCATTTGGTGTATAAAATGTTCATCCCTTATATGGTGTTATCAACAAGAAAACAAAATACGAGGCTCCCATCAGGTAAATAATAAGAAACTAGACAGTTTGAATTAGGTTGAAGAGGGATCACTAATTGTATATATGGCTTAGAATATAACATCTAAACATTTAAAGTTGATAGAGTGTGGAATTTAGACACTGTGTCACGTACAATACGTCCACAACAGTAGAAATAAGAGTAGAAATGCCTGTGCCAAGTCAGGGTCATTACGGTGTTCACAGTTTTCTGGTTGTTGACTGATTTTGTCTGTTTATATACTTATGAGTTTTGACTTTCCCTTTGTAAGATTGCTCGGAGTTCGGTGATTTTGTTATTACATTACCCTTATATACACCTTAAACACGGGAAATATTTTACTAATTCCACACTGCACGAAAAACTCTGATAACAAATTAATAAAAAAAAAAAAAAAAGAAGGATATGGATGTATATGAACACGAGAGATTATTCAAGATTACACATAAAATAAAGCAAAGAATAGCGTGATTTGTTTTTGCTGTTCTACATTGATCGTACATGACACAATCACAGTAGGGTCTGTGTATGAATAGGTATCTTCTGGTGGCAATTCTGTAAAACGGAAGGTGGATACATATTCAAAAGGGGCAGGGGTTACTTTAGGTAAATATGTGTACCTCGCCACTCTTTATTGACGTATAATCACCATGCTAGCATTTGTGATTTTACCTCTTTCTACGATTTTGACTGTTCAGACAGTGTAGTATTATTTTTGGTTTTCATTTTATTACGCTACAGGGATAGTCGACCGTCTTAATCAATCAATCAATCAATTTTATTGATAAAGGCAAATACCTTCCTCGTTAAGGGTGTTGTCAATAATTATATTATGTAATGTACAAACCTGTTGGTAGGTGTTGGCCAGAATATTCCCAACACAAATTACCATAAATATGATGGCTGTTGCTTGCATTGTGTGTTGTTTTCAAAATCAAAGAATTAATTTAGCAAGGTAGATTTATTTTATATCTGCTCCCGATAACCGTGTCTGGAAATCCGGATGTTTTATTTTTTAAATTGTACTTTCACTTTCATTTTATCTACATGACGTTTCATCCCATAACCAAAACGGACCATTATCAAAACGGACTACACTAAAACGGACCATAACCAAAACGGACTACCAGAAAAAAAAATATGTATTGCAAGAATCTTTGTTTAGTTTTTTTTTATTGTGCGTTTATTGTTTTTTTAAACTTGTCTTAATTGTGATAATTGCTTTTTAGATTTATGAAACACAAAATTATTGAGTATTCTGAATGAGTTTACATACTATAACGAAGAAGAAGATGATGAATAAATCAAATTAGTACAGGTAATGAAGCCAAGTAATTACTGGTGTCTTAATTGGTTTATGACACCTCAATCACTTTTAATTAGATTAAATTATTTGATCATCAGTTGATTGTATAATAATACATTGAATAATGTAATTGAATTAATGATCAGGTTGATAAAAATTAAAACAGTCTACAGAAATTTTATTTATCAATAACAATCTACATTTATATAACAATATAACATACAACATGAAGCACCAGTCCACATAGCACAGCTAAATAAATAGCACATCATTTAAAATTAACTGAGTACGCAACATAGCACATATAAAACATAAAGCACATGACATTGTATACAGTTACAAGAAGTAGACACTGCAATATATAATATAGTCCTAGTCACTGCTCGGTCCATCAATACCATCGCATTCTCTACGGAACTGAGAAGCTGTTATCTCATCTTTAGAGTATATAGCCCATTTTTGGTGCAGACCAATCTAATTGAAATTAGCTCTACGCACTTGCTCCTCCCTTTTTTTTTTGGTCGCTGCGTGGTAGCTACGCAGCGACCAAAAAAATGGGGGAGCAAGTGCGTAGAGTTAATTTTAATTAGATTGGGTGCAGACTACCCTCCAACTCTCTGTTTTGTGGTTCGTTGTACACGAAGAACTTGCTCCTCGGTCACCATACGGATAGTTAAGTCTACCAACTTAGCCTCGTGATGCAGAGCTGGTACAAGGATGTAGAAGGAGACACCAGCTCTACCTATATATGTATTGATACGGGTATGCCATCCTATACATAATAATAATAATAATAACAAAGTCAAAACGACATGCATCTTAAAAAGTGAATTATAAATCACACGTATATTATTAATCATATCAAATTAATCCCTCATATTTATTCAAGAAATTTACATTTTTTATTTCAATAGTCTGTTTTTGTTATGGTCCGTTTTGGTAATGGTCCGTTTTGGTTATGGGATGAAACATCTGTTAGCGATGGTTGTTATATCACATCTCTTTTGTAACGTTAAGCTAATGAAAATGAATTATTAATTAAGAATATGTCCTTTTAGGTGCAGCTTTAAGAAATATTTTGGTAGTATATCACCATAGGTATATGTATAGTCGACTTCCAAATTTATTTGTTGCTTCTCCACTAAGCACACAGCCATAAGGAGTAAGAGCAAAGACTAGTTGGCTCGGAATCAGAATAATGTGTCTGAGTGGAGCGATAGGTCTATCCGTGGACTGTTGCTTCAATGAGCAAATCCAACTCAGCGTGTTGGTTCAAAACAACGCGGACCTCATCATCATCTCATTTAAAATGAACTTCTTCTCGCCATGATATAGCTGAAAATTTGCTGAGTTGGTGTTAAACAACAATCACTCACTCCAAAACTACAATATTATATAATGATTATCAATTATTGTATATGAAGAACAAAACACGTTTGGAAGTTTCAGTGAGACAAAGACACAAATACTATTATTATTATGAATAGTATTATGTTTGCATGCATTTATCATAAAACATTTGATCCCCTACTTGCAAGACGTATGTCAAAATATCCATTCGTTTACTGGTAATGCATTTATGTTCTCCGATAGTAATAATCAGAGCAAAGGGCTTACATTTTGGGATAGCTATTCGAATCTTTGCGGAAAAACGTATGTGCACGGAATATATGGAATAAGAAATACAATGACGCATGTCTTACGATGTTCTTGTGAGCTATCTGATAAATAAAGTGTGTCTGAGGTCATCGGCTCTCTGTAATGGAATTGATAGTATACATATGATATTATCTGTGTCAAGAAGATTTATATATTATGCACAGTGCTGATGATTAGAATGTTAGATATCGACACTGTTCTCATGATTAGAGTGTTAGATATCGACACTGTTCTCATGATTAGAGTGTTAGATATCGACACTGTTCTCATGATTAGAGTGTTAGATATTGACACTGTTTTCATGATTAGAGTGTTAGATATCGACACTGTTCTCATGATTAGAGTGTTCGATATAGACACTGTTCTCATGATTAGAGTGTTAGATATCGACACTGTTCTCATGATTAGAGTGTTAGATATCGACACTGTTCTCATGATTAAAGTGTTAGATATCGACACTGTTCTCATGATTAGAGTGTTAGATATCGACACTGTTCTCACGATTAGAGTGTTAGATATCGACACTGTTCTCATGATTAGAATGTTAGATATCGACACTGTTCTCATGATTAGAGTGTTAGATATCGACACTGTTCTCATGATTAGAGTGTTAGATATCGACACTGTTCTCTCTGTTTATGTGAGGGTTGGTATTTTACTCACACTGGGAAAACACTTGTTTTGTCTGTTCTTCGATTTACGGATTCTGAATACATCTTTGATATCTTCAAACTCTTCTTGCATGATCGCACCAATTCCCTTTAGGGAGATTTGAGCCCATAAAACTAGTTTACTTCCTTCATTTGTTTTATTAGACTGCCTGTGCCAAGCCAGGAAAATGAGCAGTCATGGATATGTGTATTAAGGGTTTTGCCTTTTTCTACGATTTTTCGATTGGAATTGATGATTGTTCCCGTAGTGTGGTATTTTTTGGTGTTTTCATTGTTCCTTTGTTTTTTTAATAAAAGTAACTACATGTACTAGCATAAACAACCAAATAGTAAGCACAGTCTTTAGCTATCTATCTAGATGTGAACTTCACTTTCTTGCAAAAACATGGCGTTGATTATATGTAGGTGTTTTGGTATTTTTGGCATTTCGGCAGACTGTACACTGGACGCCAAATATTAACCAATCAATCCATGATGCATATGTTAGGAACGTGTCCATTTGCTTAGCTTCTGCAGTATTGCACTACACGATAAAAACATAGAAAGTGAAATTCAGATATCAACCATTGCAGAGCAGTGTAAACAAATGTGATATGAGCGTATTAATATGCACAGGAGCTCATGCGAATTTCATGTGATATTTTTTAAAGAGAATGCAATATGCTGCTTCAACATTCTTCAAGCAAAGAAGTTTTATAAAAATTTGGTGAATACCTAATCAATCCTCAAATATCAACACTAAGGTTATCTATGGATACAAGCATAAAAATATATTCTTGCAGACACAGGACTGATGCCACATGTGAAACAGGAACTGTAAACCCTTCCGGAGCACCTGAGTTCACCACTGGTTTTTAGTGGTGTGCATGTTGCTCGATCGTTAGTTTTCTGCGTAGTGCTTTGTATGTAGATCATTATTTGTTATTTTGTCCTTTTTCTTTTGACCATTGTGTTGTCTCTCCGTCGATTTAACGGCTTCTGATTACCACTTTGGTATCTTCAAACTTGTCTTAGTGCCAAAGCTGTTTTGTATGTCTTTTCTATAATAGTTTTACATATTAGTTTATATTATTGATATTAAATTATTAGATCTTTCATGGTAGGTCTTGAGGCCGTCGTGGTCGTGATCGTATGGTAGTTGGATTTACAATTGTTTATGCAATCAGTGCCTATCACCACTGATGTTGTGAGTTCGAATCTCGATCAGGACGAGGGGTACACCACTATCAGTAAGCATTATGACTAAAGTTTGTCAATTCTACCACGGCCTGTTATGAGTTGTACTCGATACCACCTTATATAGACTTACGCGAGGTCTATTTTTCTCACCGGAAATAAAACCTACATTTACTATGTAACTGAAATATTGTAAAAATTAGCATAAAACGCAAATTATCGTAATCTAACAAAAGGTGCGCGACGGGTACTACTGCTGAAAAAGTTTTTGTCGGGTTTGTGTTGCTCAATTTTTGGTTTTCTGTCTGGTGTCGTGTGGGTCATTGTTTGTTGTGTTTTAGTCCTTTTTATCATTGATCATTGAATTGTCTGCCCTTCTTTAATTTGCAGAGTCTGGTTGCTCCCCATGGTGCCTTCGTAGTTTACTTAAGCATTTCTATTTGATATACCCATTATAAATACTCAAAGAAATGCATATAACTTTATTAATTGCAAGCTGGACGGGTTTCAGCAATACAACAACAAACATATAAGATAAGCAGTGACAGTTAAATATTATTTACAGTCGACTCCCGTTATCTCGAACACATTTCAGTCGGATTTCCTGATAAGTCGAACTTAATTTATATTCAAATGTACAATGGTAGCTAACCATATTTACTCATCCTATCTAGATTTTTAAGTAAAAGTTGTAGTAAACTGACTGCCCCCCCCCCCCTTCCCGAGTTCTACATAACGAGAGTCAACTGTACATTACAAAGTCAATTTTATATTGACAAATATATTTCAAAACAGATGGACGATAGGAACCATACATACATTGCACTGCAGCAAAATTCGAATCATTGTTTGATAAATGTCACTGTACTGTGCAAAGCTTTCATGCGGTATTAATAAAGGAAATTCATTTTACAAGGGGAGATAATTGTATGAAATCTGTATTGATATGATATATTTTGATCAAAGGAAATTGTTCTCGCGTGAAATCAAAGCGAACTTTAGTTTACAAAAAGTTTGATTTTCAAAGTCTTTTATCTCTTGGCATATTTTGTAACGTCCGTATCCGATAAAAAATTATTTCCAAGTTGTGTTCAAGTTTTAATTAAAAGCATCTGGATTTTGTAATTATTTTCTACTTGTAAATATTAAAAAGTGTACTTGTTTTTTTAATTTTTCATTACCATATAAACAGTTTTGTAATGCGAGTAAAGTATTTGAAAATAGGTTTCAAAATTGCATTTTCTAATAGCCTCAACAATTTATAGCCTTTATTTGAAAGGATATAGTTTTAGTATTTAACAAGAGCTTTGTGAAAAAAAAGTTATTCAGACATACATTTATAAAAACTAATTGGAATGAACAATTTTTGTCATGAAATTTGAGTCAACCATTCCTAATGTTGTATATACTAAACCAACGTAAAATATACAAAAAAAAACATATAGAGTAAAACCTGTCTAAGCCAAACTCCTTTGGGACAGGATAATTTGTTCCGTTTAGACAGGTGTTTGGTTTACACAGGTTCAAATTACATAAACTGTCATAGAATTGTAAAGTCTGTCTGATTTAGACAGGTTTTCTGTTTACTCAGGGTTCGGTTTAGACAGGTTTTCTGTTTACTCAGGGTTCGGTTTAGGCAGGTTTTCTGTTTACTCAGGGTTCGGTTTAGACAGGTTTCACTGTGTGCTTTTGACACTGATTCCAAAAGCAAATCACAATATGGAAAGACACTATCATCGATTCACAGCGAAATCAAATAAGATGGTAAAAGAGCAAAAGAACAACCGGGACGAACTCCCATAAAAATCCGGTGCTCTGAACCAATTTGTATTTCCATTCGTAATATATAATTATTAATATCGTTTCCACGCGAAACTCGATTTGAACATTACAATTTTAATATACACAATCACCCATAAAAAGTAACAGTTGACACAAATAAGTTTTATCATTGGAACATTATCATTATCATAATTCTTATAAATAGTTATCAATTGTTTTTATTTTTCTTCTTCAATTTACTTTTTGTTTGCCCTTGTTCTCTAATAAAGTAGTGGCCGTCGTGGTCGTTACAACTAACTGTGCAATCAGTACCTATAACAACTAAGGCTGTGAATTCGAATCCCGCTTATGGCGAGGTGTACTCGATACAACATTGTGTGATAAAGTTTGTCAGTGACTTGCGGCATTTCTGTGGTCTTCACCGGGTACTCTATATTCCGTCACCAATAAAATTGACCACCACGATCATATAACTGATAGAATGGTGAAAGTGGTGTTAGACAACATAACTCTAACACTAACACATAATAAAGTGAAGCATAGAAATTAATACAATTATACTTGATTGTCACAAAGTATAGAAATTAACACAATTATACTTGATTGTCACAAAGTATAGAAATTAACATTATTATACTTGATTGTCACAAAGTATAGAAATTAACACAATTATACTTGATTGTCACAAAGTATAGAAATTAACACAATTATACTTGATTGTCACAAAGTATAGAAATTAACATAATTATACTTGATTGTCACAAAGTATAGAAATTAACACAACTAAACTTGATTGTCACACTATATTTGCTCCTGGCGGATAACTGGGACTGTTAAGCGGTCAGGCTTATGCCACACCGTTTGGCATGTCCAGTTGTCCATCATAGCGCCATTACTGATCTTTCTAGGCGTATAACGTATAATGTATGGCAATCATTATTGGTTCAGTGTTATCTCTAATACACATCAATTGCAATATACAATGACAATTTTCTTTATGAAGGTTTTCTTTTCGGGCAGGTCAAATGAGTTGTATATGTTCTCGCAATTTCCGATCTTTCTAGACGTATAACGCATAATGTATGTTAATCATTATTGGTTCAGTTTTATCTCTAATGCAAATTATTACACATCACCGTTATCTATAAAGGGCAATATACAATGACAATTTTCTTGATGAGGGTTCTCTCGGGACAAATGAGTTGTATATATTCTCGCAACTACACTTAATTAAATATATATATTAACTGTACGACATTTTTATGTATTTCATAAGTACAAAATTATAATTCATTATCAATTAAATACAAATGATCATTACAATTATCTCATTAAATAACTTAACTGGCACGTGACTATCTCATTAAATAAACTTAACTGGCACCTGACTATCTCATCAGTCTCATCCCCAAATGTTCTTCTTGATGTAATTCAGTGTCCATTCATCTATACCGTTGCATTCAAGAACATCCCACGCAATGCTGATATAGTCATAGTTTTCTATATAAATACCATGCTGGTACCATTCGATGAAAACATCGCTTCCTACATCATATAGACATGTAGTTATTCCTACCGTTCCTGCAAGTATGATAAGTAAAACGAGGAAGAACAGACAATACGATGGATTTATAAAATTACTTTACCTGTTATTTGTTTTCTTGTCAATGACGCCATATCTGTGATGAACATTTTAGATACCAAATGACACCAGAACGACAAAGATGCCAGATATAGCGTTTCACATGGTATGAGACATCTATGGAAGGTACTCTATAAAGATGATGCATTTCGTCCCGATCCGTAAACAAACGTGGCCGGCATAGACAACTCTTGTTTCTTGTTTGTCGATTTCTGAACATCTTCTCCTCTGAAAACGCTTGGCCAAATAAAAGGAACGTTTACAGGAATCATCTATAAAATGTCCTCTATAAGATGACATCATTCCATCTCGATTGGACAAAATATAATCGCCATGAGAAATAGTTGTTTCTGATGGATTGAAATTTAAGAAAAAACCTTCTCCTCTGTAACTAGGATGCACAATGAAATGCTACTTCGTAGGAATGGTGTAAGGGACGTCCAGTACAATATTTCCATATTTCGTGCCGATCAATCGGACAACCATTATGGCCGACATATGCAGTCCTTGTTTGAGATAGGCTAATTAAAAAATGTCTTCCCTAAAACCTCTTAGACAAATTAATTGAAATTTGGTAGGAAGCACTTATGAAAGGTTCTGTATTAATCTTATTCATTTGGTTCAGTTTGGAAAACAAGCATGGCCACCTTGGGAATTTGGATTGTGGTAAGTGCTTTCGGTAACATGTCGACAGATTTCCTCGATCTTATGTGGAACAACGCCCATTTTGTTTTATTGAAATGCTACTTTCATGGTTACTATTGCATATGGGATCCAGTGTAAATATGAATATAATAATTTTTCTGAAAATCTAGACTTCATCGAACATTGAACACAAACTTGCATATGAGCGATACAGGCTCAGATAAATCTCCATTATACAGATTGTGGTTACGTTGTGCCTACCCTTTTTCGAAATATAAATAAGGGGTATCTAACTTACACTACCTGACAACCCCTTCCCCCTTTCTAAATTTGAGGACATTCAATATGTTTTCAAATTTCAATTGAGATTATTATGTGTTCATACATGAACATTTTTGTGAAAACATATTGCTGACAGTAACTGAAATGTAGTTGACAAAGTGTCGTGTAACGCCACACTAACATTGACCTGAAACCGTATATACTAATGACGAAATCACAATCATGTCCTCCTCATTCCTGAATAATCAATCACCGCATTTGCAACCAAAGTAACACAACAGGTACCACTAGTGGAACAGAAGCTCCCTACCCTTGAGGAGCATCAGAGTTCACCATGGGTTTTGTCATGTTCAATCTTTCGTTACCTGTGTAGTCTTTATAGAACATTGTTTGTCCTTTTTCAGTAGGCCTATACATTATTATACTTAGACATAAATTAATGCAAAGAATAGCGTGTGTATTGCTGTTCTACATGACACAATCACAGTAGGGTCTTTGTATGGATAGGTATCTTCTGGTGGCAATACTGTAAGACGGGAGGTGGATCAATATTCAAAAGGGGCATGGGACTCTCTACAGACGTATAATCACCATGCTAGGAAAGCTTTAACTTTAAGCATATTTTATTGTTCAATAATAAACAATGGGATAGGACACAAGTTTCACAACTTAGAAACGTCTTCTCTAAGGAAAGCTTTGCACTTAATATTTTCTACAGGAAGTCACAGTACACCTTGACATTTGACTAGTCGAAAATATTCACTTCTTGTAGCAGCATACAACAATATTTGAAGTCATGGGTTATTGAATATCAAAGATTAATAATCCTAATACAGGGTTTAATTCACAAGTGTGTATTTGAAACATTATTTTGACAATTAAATGCCGAATATCTGTTCCATGCCGATGAACATATAAATAACCGACGCCATTATTATTAAATGCAATATATATTTTTATAGGGAAAATGTAATAAAGTTATTTATAAATTGTGATACTTCAAAGTGGAAATGTAATATATAGGGTAAACTTTAATTGTATTCCTTGAATTTTGGATACACAATGAAGCAAGCGACGCATACAGTGTGGAGGGGTCGTTGAAATAGTTGATCACATTCTCCCTTTGGCTGTTAATATGGAAAGTTCATTCCATCCCATTTAAAAAAAATAAAAGTAACTCCATGTACTAGTATTTAGGAATCAAGATTTGGATTTGGATTCTTTACGGGTGAAATTTGTTTTCATACACTGAATGTTTGATATGAATTGAAGCAAGAGACGTACAACAGGACAACAATAATGATATATATATATAGGGAGTGGATGTGGTCGAGTGGTCTAGGGCACTGGACGTAAGGCTAAGCGAATGGTGTTGCAGTGTATTAATGGTGTGGATTCAAATCCCGTCGAGGGAAGAACAAAAATTTGACAGCTCTAAGATCTAATTCTAACACTGTTTGGTTTAATTTTCAGACGTATATATATTTATATATAACCCATTTTAAGTAGAGAGATCGTTGCAATATATTTGTTGACCAATTTCTAACTGCATCTGTTAAACATGGAGAGTCTGTCTCTAATAGTACTTAACAATCTTGTCGGTTACTATATTATGTAATGTACAAACCTGTGTCTTGGCGAGAATGTTCCCAGCACATATCACCATTATTATGATGACTGCTGTTTGAATTGTACGCATTTCCAAAATTTAAGATAATTAACATGTCAATGTAGCTTCGTGGTAGATCCGCTTTCGATATACTTAGATATACTGGATGTTTTCTGGGAATCCGATATTTTATTTTTAAATTGTACTTTCACTTTCATTTCGATCACATTGATTTAACTTTAATTAATTATTGGACTGACAAACCCATGACACCGAATATTAAATTAAGAGTTTGCTTTGTCACGTGCAAATATGACAAATATTATTGTTAATACATCACTGGTGTATACCATCATGCTTACATACAGATACGTATTATAAATCAGCGCACCTAATGATTCCGAAGACGACTACATTGTGAAAAAAAACTATTTCTCTATGTATATTTGGGATTTAAGGAAAGATCAATCATTCTTCATTCCAGCAATGCAAAAACTTTAAAATAACAGGAACAATAACTAATAAAAACCAAAGGCAAAATGTACATACCCTACGTTTTTTGTTGATGTTCATATGTTTCATATGTCACCATTGCCAGTAACAGGTATGGAGGGCTTGGAATTCAAAAATTGGGGCAAAATGTCAGTGATGAATTCAATATTTAGTAGGTGGGAGCTTGCTGTAAGCAGACCATGTTTATATTAGAAACGGAAGACCTACAATGCCTATCAGTATAGAGAGTCGATGTTCGTAGAAACGTATTATTAGAATGTTTTGACTCCACAACACATTTGAATGCATCGCTAAGACGATTTGCTGATGCAAACACATTACTATGATAACTACAGTATTATTGTATTTGCATGTATTTGTTAATAAATTTAAATAATTGATCTATGAAAATAAGGAAAAACAAAACGATATTACACCGTCAGAAGGGTTGAAATTGAACATCATGGAGACAGATGCAAAACCATTACCCCCTAACACACTTATCCTAGACCTCTCACTCTGCTGGTATATCACAGGTACTTCAATTAAAAAAAGGGCGCGGATGTATGAACAAGACCCCCCTCTTGGTGGAAAAATGTGTTCTGTCGAGTAAGTTTGTTCTGCATGTGTATACAATACCGATAATGGATGATAAAAAAGGCGCGATTGTATGGACAAGAACACCCCCTCCCCCCTTGCACAAACACACACACTCTTGATGGAATAATGCGGTCGGTCGTGTAAGCTTTGTATGTGCATACAATACTGATAATAGAAGATACACTTAATGTCACGTATTTTGTTCTCCGATAGTAATATTCAGGTTGGTTACCTGCTCTCTTTAATGGTATTGATATTATACATATGCCAACTTCTGTGTTATTAAGATATATTATGCAGAATGTTCATGATTAGAGTGCTGGATATCAACACTGTTCGCCCGGTTTTATGTGAGGGTTGGTATATTACCCATACGGGGAAAACACTTGAACGATCTCACCAATTTATTTAAGGGAGATTTGAGCCCACAAAACTAATTTACTTCCGTCATTTTTTATAAGAGTGCCTGTACCAAGTCAGGAAAATGAGCAGTCCTAGATATGTGTGCTAAGGATTTCGATCTTTTGCCTCTTTCTGCAATTTTTCTATTGAATTTTGTAACTGTTCCTGGAGAGACGTATTTTTGTGTTTTCATTGTTCCTTTGTTTTTTCATTAAAAGTAGCTACATGTACTAGTATAAACAACCAGATAGTAAGCACGGTCTTTAGCTATCTATCTAGATGTGAACTTCACTTTCTTACAAAATCATGGCGTTGATTATCTGTAGGTGTTTTGGTATTTTTGGCATTTCGGCAGACTGTACATTGGACGCCAAATATTAATCAATCAATCCATGATGCATATGTTAGGTACGTGTCCATTTGTTTAGCTTCTACAGTATTGCACTACACGATAAAAACATGGCACGACAAATTCAGATATCAAACATTGCAGAGCAGTGTAAACAAATGTGGTATGAGTGTATTAGTATGCACGGTAGCTCATGCGAATTCCATATGATATTTTTTTATGGTGATGCAATACGCTGCTTGAAGATTCTTCAAACAAAGGAGTTTTATAAAAATTGGATAAATACCCAATCGAGCCTCAAATATCAACAATAAAGTTATATATGGGTACAAACATTAAAATATATTCTTGCAGATACACGACTGTGGTGTTCATGTTGCTCGATCATTAGTTTTCTGCGTAGTGCTTTGTATGTAGATCATTATTTGTTATTTTGTCCTTTTTCTTTTGACCATTGTGCTGTCTCTCCTTCGACTTAACGGCTTCTGATTACCACTTTGGTATCTTCAAACGTGTCTTAGTGCCAACACTGTTTTGTCTGTCATTTCTATAATAGCTTTACATATTAGTTTATATTATTGATATTACATCATTAGATCTTTCATTGTATGTCTTGGAGCCGTCACGGTCGCGATCGTATGGTAGTTGGATTTACAATTGTTTATGCAATCAGTGCCTATCACCACTGATGTCGTGAGTTCGAATCTCGATCAGGGCGAGGGGTACAACATTATGTGATAAAGTTTGTCAGTGGCTTGCGACATTTTCTCTGGGACCTCCAGTTTCCTACACCAATAAAACTAACCGCCACGATAAAACTGAAATATTGTTGAAAGTGGAGTTAAACACCATCTTAGCGTTTCTTCACCATTTTCTGTCTTTAAAAACAAATTGAAATGTCAATAGATGAGGGCAGATATCGATTCTGAATGTGTTTTACACGATTCAGTAATTACTTCCTGGTAATAAAGCAAGTAATAGGATTGCTTTGTGAATCAACTACATAAGAGTTAAAGATGTTGTTTGTCAATTCTAGAGGGAATAAACACGAGAAGTCAATTATACAATGACGGTTCTTAAATTTCACTATAGCTAAAGGATTTTATTTGTATTTCTCCGATATAAGATGTGTTGACCATTTGCTTCGTAACCTTACCAGCATTTTTTGCTTCTACTTTTTTCATCTGAACACAGGGGCATTTAAAAACTTATAAATAATAGAATTTGCATGTTGTTCTTAGCAACTAGTATTTTTTGCTTCTCAATTTTTTCTTCTGAACATAGGGACATGTAAGAGCTTATAAATGACAGAATATGTATGTTCTACTTCGTAACCAGCATTTGTTTTCTTCTCGTTTGTTCTTTGGAACATAGGGGCATTAAAGAACTTATAAATGACAGAATTTGCATGTTCTACTTCGTAATCAGCATTTTCTTCTTCTCAATTTTTCCTCTGAACATACGACATTCAAGAACATAGAAATGACAGAATTTGCATGTTCTACTTCGTAAACAGTATTTTGTTCTTCTTATTTGTTCTTTGGAACATAGGGGCATTTAAGAACTTAGAAATGACAGAATTACATGTTCTACTTGGCGACAGTTGGCCATAAACGTGATCTGGACAAGTAAGTCTGATTAACCTCTAACGTCGGACGAAAATCAATTATATATGAGGTCAAGGTGAACATTACATTAACAAATAAAATCGTTGCAGTGGTAAAATCATGACATCGGTTTAGATTTCAAGCGATATATGAAAAACTCCGAGATAATACTGAAGTGCAAATGGACGGAATATGAAGTTTGTGTCAGCTGTTGCTGTGACGTACATGTGTAGATTTCTGACATATACGCTTAGCATATTAACGTAAAAGTGTATTCGAGTTCCCCAAGCGACAATAATCAAGTCAAAAATCGAAAACTCAAACCAGTGGAAATACATGTTTACTTAATAACAGATAGTTTACTGCCTTACGCCAACTCTAACAATAAAGAAATTATATGAAACTAGATAGCAACATATACAAATAAAAAAAAATATTAGAAAAGCTACAAGCATTCTTTGCATTATATGGAGTCGGTGGCCTGTAATATACGAAAATAACTTCCAGTTCTGATCATATTTCCGGATCCGATTGGGGAGGGAAATGTGTAATTATACAAAGAAAATAGTTTCGTATATAACGGGATGACGTCCACATCATCTTTATTATTATACTGGTTATATATAATGACATCACGGTTAAATATCAAAGGTTAAGTAGCATTATCGTGCTATCCAGGCAATATGTCATCTTTTGCATAGATCAATATATAATACTTTCAAAATATATGCCAAATATGTTCAGTAAAGCAGAAACTATCATAATTTACTACATAAATCAGCAAATTTCTTTATAATCGTTTAAAGAAATTAATTATTTGTCCACAACATCTAACCAATTAAGTAAAACGTATAAAGCCACCAAAAAAATAATATAGTATCAAATATTTCATGTAGATTTCTTTGTAAAAATAAAAATGCAATATTAGTCGATATGCTTACTAGTCTTCCTTTATAAATATACCTAAGCAATAGAGCATTTCCGAATGAGTTAAAAATATTGCATCTTCATCGATATCACATCCATACTTTCTCCTTAAAATTTGGTGCGCACTAGAGAGGTTCCGGTAAAACGATATTTGCACTTAAGCAGACGAGAGGTAAACAAGATGGCGGAATTCTGTTGAATGCATGTCGCAAAGAAATATGGTGAAATGTAACTGTCACAGACTGCAATATGATATACTGACCGTGCAATAACCCTATAATACTGGGTACCGATGAAACTTTCCAGGGCTCAAACCAACAGAGCTACCCAACGAGTCACCAGGAGGTAGATAGGGAATCCCTGGCGCAACTGGAGGTGTGTCATGTGATTTTGCAGCTAACATGTTTGGGCAGTGCCACGTTAAGTCCTATTTAATAGATTTCGGAAAAGTAAGCGCATTGTAAATCTTTCGTCCCTACCAAACTTTCCATACTTTTCCTGTGGCAGTCGAAAGCTGAAAAACTAGTTACCGGACGCTAAGCAATAATCAATCAATCAGTCGTATAAAATCATAAGTGAGTCACTCTAGAAGGGGACCGTCGTGGCCTTGGTAGTATGGTAGTTGGATTTACAACTACCTATGCAATCACTGCCTATCACCACTGATGTTGTGAGTTCGAATCCCGATCAGGGCGGGGTATACCACATTATGTCATAAAGTTTGTCAGTGCCTTGCGATAGGTCGGTGGTTTTATCCGATTCCTCCAGTTTTCTCCATCAATAAAACGGACCGCCACGATTAACTGAAATAGTGTTGAAAGTGACGTTAAGAACCATTAAACAAACAAACAAACAAACAAACAAACAAACACTCTAGAAGGACCTAGGCAACATGGTATTCTCGATCACTAGCTAACTATAAAGTGAATATAATACAATTTGTTGTTATTTTCAAGGTCACAAAGCACAACACGGTCTTCGGGCTAAATCCCATTAGTTTATTCTAATAAGTAACATTAGTGTAATGGATCTTTGGTGATAAGGATGTTTTAAATACATTTGATGTCATTCGGTGTACTTCTTTACAAAACAAATTGATTTGTCAATCAATTTATAGATTCTTGATATGTTTTAACTGGTTCATTAATTACTTTCTAGCAATAAAAGCATATATTGGATTGCCCTGTTGTTGACTCTCTTGAAAGTTTAAGATGTTGTTTGCCGACTATGGAATAAAATAAATATAAAAATACCACACTGTCGGAATAGTTTCAAAATACAAACAGGAAAAATCGATACCTCTAACATAAATACATGACCGTTCACTTTCCTGACTTGTCGTCAACAGACAGATAGTCCACAATTGATTCTTTAAGTGGAAAGTTGTCCTACCAGTTTGCCCGACTTATGAATATTATACTTCATCGAAAAGTCATATATCTAGTAGCTTCATATCTGTTTTTTCTTTTATAAACTAATTTATTCCCAATAAATTTCTTCTTTGTCCGACTCCAAAAGTCAGTTCTTTGTTATCTGAAACAATGTTCTGTCATGGGTGTTCTACATGTAATACAGTGACCGGCAAAGACTGTGGACTTTTATAAGTGTTCTGAATATAATAGTACCAGCAGTAACACAAACGACGGACATTTATAGATGTTCTGAATATAGTAGTACATGCAGCCTAACTTAAAAGGGCGAGACTCTCTTATTGGTGTTCAACATGTAATAGCGTGACCAACAAAGACAATGGACTTTTAGAAGTATTTTGAATATGATAGTGGCCTTATAAACAAATACGGTGTACTTTTAGAAGTGTTCTAAGCATAGTACTAATAGTAGTGTTGCTAGCACAGACAGATGACTGATATAAGTGAGCTGCATATAATAGTTGCGTAATAAACAGAGACGAGCGACATTTAAAAGTGTTCTGCATATAATACCAGCGTGACCAACGCAGACAATGTTCTGTTATACGTGTTCTGTGTGTAAAAGCGTGACCATCAAAGTTTGGATGCATCGAAGCATTCTAAATATAATTGTAGCGTTGTTAGCACATACAGGGGGTTGATATAAGTGATATGCATATAATAGCAGCGTGACTACCACAGACAAGGTTCTGTTATACGTGTAGTGTGTGCAATAGCGTGGCCACCAAAGACTGGATGTTTCGAAGTGTTCTAAATATATTTCCAGCGTTGTTAGTACAGACAGAGGATTGATATAAGTGAGGTACATATAATAGTTGTGTAATTAACAAGGAATAGATACATTTAAAAGTGTTCATAGGGTAGCAGGGTGACTAACACAGACAAGGTTCTAATATACGTGTTCTGCATGTAATAGCGTAACCATCATAGACTGGACGTTTCGACGTGTTCTGAATATAATTGTAGCGTTGTTGGCACAGACAGATCATTGATGTAAGTGTGATGCATATAATAACAGCGTGACTAACAAAGATAAGGTTCTGATATACGTGTTCTGCATGTAATAGCGTGACCATCAAAGACTGGGCGTTTCGACGTGTTCTGAATATAATTGTAGAGTTGCTAGCATAGACAGATGACTGATATAAGTGAACTGCATATAATAGTTGTGTGATTAACAACGACGAGATATATTTAAAAGTGTCCTTTATATGATAGCAGCATGACAAACACAGACAAGGTTTTGGTATACGTGTTCTGCTTAGAATAGCGTCACCAACAAAGACTGGTTCGAAGAAGTGCTCTGAATAAAATAGTATTCTGATTAACAAAGACGCGGAACCTTTAAAAATGTCTGAGTATAATAACAAGCTGATTAAAAAGGACGGTGCACATTGAAAAATTGTCGGCATATAATATGTTCGTGATTAACAAAGACGATAGACATTTTGAAATGTTCTGCATACAATGGTAGCGTGTCTACTACAACAGGCGATGAACTGTTATTGATGTTCTGCATATAATATTTACTTCCGTGACAAACAGACGAGGTTCTGGTATGGGTGTTCTCCATACGATATCATGACTAACAAAGTTTACGAACTTTTCGAAGTGCTTTGAATTGAATAATAACCTCATTAACAAAAAGAGAATCTTTTAGAAGTGGTCTGAATATAAAAATAACGTTGGTAACACGGGCAAATGACTACTATAAGTGGGCTGCATATAATAGTTGGGTGATTAACAAAGACGAGAGGCATTTTGAAATGTTCTGCATACAATAGTAGCGTGTCTGCAACAATCTAGGCGATGAACTGATATTGATTTTCTGCATATAATATTTACTTTCGTGACCAATAGACGAGGTTCTGGTAGAGGTGTTCTGTTTAGATATCGTGACTAACAAAGACTATGGACTTTTTTAAGTGTTTTGAATTGAATAATAACTTGATTAACAAAGAAGAGAGACCTTTAGAATTAGTCTGAATATAATAATAGCGTTGCTAGCACAGGCTAATGAATGCTATAAGTGGGCTTCCCATAAATAGTTGAGTGATTAGCAAAGACGAGAGACATTTTGAAATATTCTGCATATAATAGTAGCATCTCTCTAACAGACCAGGCGATGAACTGTTATTGATGTTCTGCATATAATATTTACTATCGAGACTAACAGACGCGCTTCTGGTATTGGTGCTCTGCTTGTGACATCGTGACTAACAGAGTCTATGGACTTTTCGAAGTGCTTTGAATTAAATAGTAACCTGATTAACAAAGAATAGAGATTTTTTGAAGTGATCTGAATATAATAATAACGTTGCTAACACAGACAAATGATTGCTATAAGTGGGCTGCATATAACAGTTGCATGACTAACAAAGACGAGATACTGTTATAGGTATTTTGCGTGTAACGTGACAAATGGCGCCGGGGGAATGCTAGGATCTGAAAGCAGAGTCATTGTGTCTGCACTTTATTTATATTTTTGAGACAGGTTGTATGCATCTCCAGGAAGCGGAAATCGCCAAATTCATTATAGGAGGCTACACATCCGTATTTATTTAATTTTTAACTCGTATGCATTTGAGCACAAGCGTATTGAGATACTGTTATTGTACTGCTGTCCTTTTTCTCTCGTTGATAGTATGTTTCATTGAATGATATTTTGCGTTTAAAATGTAGATATCAACATGGAAGATCGGGATCACTTTCACCATTTTAACTCCAACATAGTTGTATGACTGTCTATAATCGTGACGTTATTTTCTATCAATATGTGTTGGGTTTTTTTTTAAATCAATAACGAGTCCGTATGGAGATACTAATGTACATTGTGAGTGGCGGGTGACATATGGCTATGTAATCATTCAACTCATTATTTCCATCTTATATCACATGAATGTTAGAAAGTGTTATATGCTGCCACACAATAATTCCACTCACATAAATATGCACTTTAATGTTATCATATCTCCAACTATGTGTCTTTGCAACACAACATTTAAATTGTTTGCATAAAAAACAGACAAATTATAAGGCCTCAACATTCGAAATTCATCCCATACTTGAATCTCAAGCCTGCAATATACCTTTTGATGCTTCTGTTCTTAAGCTCCCAAACCTCCTTTACCTTTTGATGTTTCCGTTCTTAAGCTCCCAAACCTCCTTTACCCTTTGATGTTTCCGTTCTTAAGCTCTTAAACCTCCTTTACCCTTTGATGTTTCCGTTCTTAAGCTCCCAAACCTCATATACCCTTTGATATTTCTGTACTTAAGCTTATCTGTAAGACAGATGATCATATTACAGGTATGTTGTGATGTTACATCGGTTGTTAATAAGTTAAAAGTTGGATCAATGTCGGTATTGAATTTCCGGATGAGATATTCGTTTCACTTAACATAAACATATATATGTCTTTCTTAATTTGCATTGTTCACTCTAATTAATAATTTAGCCATTTTTTTTTCTCTAGCAGTGAAAAACAAACGGCCAGCAAAATATGATACGCCCAATCTAAAACATTTGTTTGTTCCAGATATATGTCTATTTGAAACCATGTTTATATTTTTGCAACATCTGTTGAACAAGCTTTTTAAAAAGAAATCTCAATAATGACGTTTGTCGCACCACCAAGACTAAATTCTCCTTGTAGACTAATTTACATTATAATTGTCAATATAGAGATTGGCTAGCATAACTTTCGCTATATTACAATGTGTTGCCGACATAATCAAATACAAGCGTATGCAGACATTATCAAATGAAAACGCTGATATCAAACCCAGCGCGCATGACGAGTTTTTGGAATAACCTTCATCACGTATACTCAAAGCCACAATATATGAAAGCCAAATAATGCAAAAATCTTTTGGAGCAAGAAAACCAAAGACCAAAGAGAACAGCCAAAATCTGCCAAGGCCAATCATGGACGAGGGTGGAGCACTTTAGTTTTAATTATAATTACATTAGTTAAGAAATGTAGATTTGGCTTGTTGTTGATTGATTGATTGATTGATTTACTGCTGCTTAACGCCAACTTTAGCAATATTTCAGCTATATCGTGGCGTGAACAATTTTTTAATTAGCTTAAGACACCTACATGACCCTTAGAAATAAAACGTACTTCTCTATTGGATTTTTGTAACCGGAAATGAAAGAAATCAGAAATATTACATATAAACTAATTATGTTTTTGAAATTTTATGAATACAAAAAAGATGCCATACACAGCTGTATTTCTGAAACATGGTTTTGTTAATACCGTACAATATAAACACTATCTATGGCATCACTGCACAATATAATTCATTGTCTACATTATCAACTTATAGTATAATGCAGTATATTTTATATCGCAGAAATGGGGACGTCGTAGTCATGATCTTATGGTAGTTTGATTTACAAATACCTATGCAATCAGTGCCTATCACCACTAATGTTGTGAATTCGGATCCCGCGAGGAGTACTGGATACAATATTATGTGATAAAATTTGTTAATGACTTTCGGCAGGTCGGTGATTTTCATTGGGTACTCCGGTTCCTTCCACTTATAACACTGACCGCCACGATAAAACTGAAATATTGTTCAAAGATGCATTAAAAGCCACAACCTTGACATCACCGTACAACACATCTTATTATATATTTATTACCATACAATATATAGCTTGGATACGAGTGTTTAATATTTCAGTCACATCATGGCGGTCAGCTTTGCTTAGTAGAAAAAAAACACCTCAGTACCCTGAGAAAATTAAAAACCTGTCGCAAGTCGGAGGCTACTAACAAACGTTGTAAAATAAAGTACAGAAGCTCACATTGGGTGGGAATCCAAGGCAAGTTATGATAAGGAACTGATTGCATAGACAGACATAAATTTAACTACAATGTGTCATCTGCTATGACGACCACGACAGTGTAATGAAAACAATATGCATGCACTTGGTATCACTATGCACATTAAATAGAAAAAATTCAAATATTTGTTTTTCATATATAAATCGATTTGCTATTCATTAATGCTTTATCTTATTTTATTGGGTGTAATAAACATTCTTTATCTACATGGATCGCAGACCTGATTTTAATATTTGTTTTTCGCATACACAATACGAGGCTCCGACACGTGTTAGACGAACAACAACAAGTACATTTTTGTACTTCCTTTTGGGTTATTGGTGATATGGCTCGGCTAGTAACCGAATCGATAAAAAAAATCATGGCGAACATACAAAGTACATTATGTGTCATGGAGTGAGCGAAATTAATATCTCTGTCAATAAATAATGAGGAAGCATATCGATTACTATAATATTTCAAGTAATTCATTGTTTTCTTCCGTCAGCTACAAATAACTTGACAGCCTCGAACATGTAGAGATGTGATGATGTGATTGATTTTATTATATTGAGGATGTTTTAAAGAACGAGGAAACATTAAACTGCAAATGGAATCACGTCGTGTAATGCCTGGCACTATTTATAATGGAATCACGTCGTGTAATGCCTGGCACTATTTATAATGGAATCACGTGGTGTAATGCCTGGCACTATTTATAATGGAATCACGTCGTGTAATGCCTGGCACTATTTATAATGGAATCACGTGGTGTAATGCCTGGCATTATTTATAATGGAATCACGTCGTGTAATGCCTGACACTATTTATAATGGAATCACGTGGTGTAATGCCTGGCACTATTTATAATGGAATCACGTGGTGTAATGCCTGGCACTATTTATAATGGAATCACGTGGTGTAATGTCTGACACTATTTATAATGGAATCACGTGGTGTAATGCCTGACACTATTTATAATGGAATCACGTGGTGTAATGCCTGGCACTATTTATAATGGAATCACGTGGTGTAATGCCTGGCACTATTTATAATGGAATCACGTAGTGTAATGCCTGGCACTATTTATAATGGAATCACGTAGTGTAATGCCTGACACTATTTATAATGGAATCACGTAGTGTAATGCCTGGCACTATTTATAATGGAATCACGTCGTGTAATGCCTGACACTATTTATAATGGCATCACGTCGTACAATGCCTGGCATTATTTATAATGGAATCACGTGGTGTAATGCCTGGTACTATTTATAATGGAATCACGTCGTACAATGCCTGGCATTATTTATAATGGAATCACGTCGTGTAATGCCTGACACTATTTATAATGGAATCACGTCGTACAATGCCTGGCATTATTTATAATGGAATCACGTCGTACAATGCCTGGCACTATTTATAATGGAATCACGTCGTGTAATGCCTGACACTATTTATAATGGAATCACGTCGTACAATGCCTGGCATTATTTATAATGGAATCACGTCGTGTAATGCCTGGCACTATTTATAATGGAATCACGTCGTGTAATGCCTGACACCATTTATAATGGAATCACGTCGTACAATGCCTGGCATCATTTATAATGGAATCACGTGGTGTAATGCCTGACACTATTTATAATGGAATCACGTCGTGTAATGCCTGACACTATTTATAATGGCATCACGTCGTGTAATGCCTGACACTATTTATAATGGAATCACGTCGTGTAATGCCTGACACTATTTATAATGGAATCACGTAGTGTAATGCCTGGCACTATTTATAATGGCATCACGTCGTGTAATGCCTGACACTATTTATAATGGAATCACGTCGTGTAATGCCTGACACTATTTATAATGGAATCACGTGGTGTAATGCCTGGCACTATTGATAATGGAATCACGTCGTGTAATGCCTGGCACTATTGATAATGGAATCACGTCGTGTAATGCCTGCCACTATTTATAATGGAATCACGTGGTGTAATGCCTGACACTATTTATAATGGAATCACGTCGTGTAATGCCTGGCACTATTTATAATGGAATCACGTAGTGTAATGCCTGGCACTATTTATAATGGAATCACGTGGTGTAATGCCTGACACTATTTATAATGGAATCACGTCGTGTAATGCCTGGCACTATTTATAATGGAATCACGTCGTGTAATGCCTGACACTATTTATAATGGAATCACGTCGTGTAATGCCTGGCACTATTTATAATGGAATCACGTCGTGTAATGCCTGACACTATTTATAATGGAATCACGTCGTGTAATGCCTGGCACTATTTATAATGGAATCACGTAGTGTAATGCCTGACACTATTTATAATGGAATCACGTGGTGTAATGCCTGGCATTATTTATAATGGAATCACGTGGTGTAATGCCTGGCACTATTTATAATGGAATCACGTAGTGTAATGCCTGACATTATTTATAATGGAATCACGTCGTGTAATGCCTGGCACTATTTATAATGGAATCACGTCGTGTAATGCCTGACACTATTTATAATGGA
Organism: Bathymodiolus brooksi; assembly: GCA_963680875.1. Taxonomy (NCBI): domain Eukaryota; kingdom Metazoa; phylum Mollusca; class Bivalvia; order Mytilida; family Modiolidae; genus Bathymodiolus; species Bathymodiolus brooksi. The sequence continues at coordinate 39,300,576 of OY804578.1, read as the reverse complement.
ATCACGTGGTGTAATGCCTGGCACTATTTATAATGGAATCACGTGGTGTAATGCCTGGCATTATTTATAATGGAATCACGTGGTATAATGCCTGGCATTATATATAATGGACTCACGTGGTGTAATGCCTGGCATTATTTATAATGGCATCACGTCGTGTAATGCCTGACACTACTTATAATGGAATCACGTGGTGTAATGCCTGGCATTATTTATAATGGAATCACGTAGTGTAATGCCTGGCACTATTTATAATGGAATCACGTGGTGTAATGCCTGGCATTATTTATAATGGAATCATGTCGTGTAATGCCTGGCATTATTTATAATGGAATCACGTCGTGTAATGCCTGGCACTATTTATAATGGAATCACGTAGTGTAATGCCTGGCATTATTTATAATGGAATCACGTCGTGTAATGCCTGACACTATTTATAATGGAATCACGTCGTGTAATGCCTGGCACTATTTATAATGGAATCACGTAGTGTAATGCCTGGCATTATTTATAATGGAATCACGTCGTGTAATGCCTGACACTATTTATAATGGAATCACGTCGTGTAATGCCTGACACTATTTATAATGGAATCACGTCGTGTAATGCCTGGCATTATTTATAATGGAATCACGTCGTGTAATGCCTGACACTATTTATAATGGAATCACGTCGTGTAATGCCTGGCACTATTTATAATGGAATCACGTCGTGTAATGCCTGGCATTATTTATAATGGAATCACGTAGTGTAATGCCTGGCACTATTTATAATGGAATCACGTGGTGTAATGCCTGACACTATTTATAATGGAATCACGTCGTGTAATGCCTGGCACTATTTATAATGGAATCACGTCGTGTAATGCCTGACACTATTTATAATGGAATCACGTCGTGTAATGCCTGGCACTATTTATAATGGAATCACGTCGTGTAATGCCTGACACTATTTATAATGGAATCACGTCGTGTAATGCCTGGCACTATTTATAATGGAATCACGTAGTGTAATGCCTGGCACTATTTATAATGGAATCACGTCGTGTAATGCCTGGCACTATTTATAATGGAATCACGTCGTGTAATGCCTGGCACTATTTATAATGGAATCACGTCGTGTAATGCCTGACACTATTTATAATGGAATCACGTGGTGTAATGCCTGGCACTATTTATAATGGAATCACGTCGTGTAATGCCTGGCACTATTTATAATGGAATCACGTAGTGTAATGCCTGACACTATTTATAATGGAATCACGTCGTGTAATGCCTGACACTATTTATAATGGAATCACGTCGTGCAATGCCTGGCACTATTTATAATGGAATCACGTAGTGTAATGCCTGACACTATTTATAATGGAATCACGTCGTGTAATGCCTGGCACTATTTATAATGGCATCACGTCGTGTAATGCCTGACACTATTTATAATGGAATCACGTCGTGTAATGCCTGACACTATTTATAATGGAATCACGTGGTGTAATGCCTGACACTATTTATAATGGCATCACGTCGTGTAATGCCTGACACTATTTATAATGGAATCACGTCGTGTAATGCCTGGCACTATTTATAATGGAATCACGTGGTGTAATGCCTGACACTATTTATAATGGAATCACGTGGTGTAATGCCTGACACTATTTATAATGGAATCACGTAGTGTAATGCCTGACACTATTTATAATGGAATCACGTGGTGTAATGCCTGGCACTATTTATAATGGCATCACGTCGTGTAATGCCTGACACTATTTATAATGGAATCACGTCGTGTAATGCCTGGCACTATTTATAATGGAATCATGTAGTGTAATGCCTGGCACTATTTATAATGGAATCACGTGGTGTAATGCCTGGCACTATTTATAATGGAATCACGTGGTGTAATGCCTGGCACTATTTATAATGGAATCACGTCGTGTAATGCCTGGCATTATTTATAATGGAATCACGTCGTGTAATGCCTGACACTATTTATAATGGAATCACGTCGTGTAATGCCTGGCACTATTTATAATGGAATCACGTCGTGTAATGCCTGACACTATTTATAATGGAATCACGTCGTGTAATGCCTGGCACTATTTATAATGGAATCACGTCGTGTAATGCCTGACACTATTTATAATGGAATCACGTCGTGTAATGCCTGGCACTATTTATAATGGAATCACGTCGTGTAATGCCTGGCACTATTTATAATGGAATCACGTAGTGTAATGCCTGACACTATTTATAATGGAATCACGTCGTGTAATGCCTGACACTATTTATAATGGAATCACGTCGTGTAATGCCTGGCACTATTTATAATGGAATCACGTCGTGTAATGCCTGACACTATTTATAATGGAATCACGTCGTGTAATGCCTGACACTATTTATAATGGAATCACGTCGTGTAATGCCTGGCACTATTGATAATGGAATCACGTCGTGTAATGCCTGGCACTATTTATAATGGAATCACGTCGTGTAATGCCTGACACTATTTATAATGGAATCACGTCGTGTAATGCCTGGCACTATTTATAATGGAATCACGTAGTGTAATGCCTGGCACTATTTATAATGGAATCACGTCGTGTAATGCCTGGCATTATTTATAATGGAATCACGTGGTGTAATGCCTGGCACTATTTATAATGGAATCACGTGGTGTAAGCCTGACACTATTTATAATGGCATCACGTCGTGTAATGCCTGACACTATTTATAATGGAATCACGTCGTGTAATGCCTGGCACTATTTATAATGGAATCACGTCGTGTAATGCCTGACACTATTTATAATGGAATCACGTCGTGTAATGCCTGGCACTATTTATAATGGAATCACGTCGTGTAATGCCTGGCATTATTTATAATGGAATCACGTGGTGTAATGCCTGGCACTATTTATAATGGAATCACGTCGTGTAATGTCTGGCACTATTTATAATGGCATCACGTCGTGTAATGCCTGACACTATTTATAATGGCATCACGTCGTGTAATGCCTGGCATTATATATAATGGAATCACGTAGTGTAATGCCTGGCATTATTTATAATGGAATCACGTCGTGTAATGCCTGGCACTATTTATAATGGAATCACGTCGTGTAATGCCTGGCATTATATATAATGGAATCACGTGGTGTAATGCCTGGCACTATTTATAATGGACTCACGTAGTGTAATGCCTGGCATTATTTATAATGGAATCACGTGGTGTAATGCCTGGCACTATTTATAATGGAATCACGTGGTGTAATGCCTGGCACTATTTATAATGGAATCAGGTGGTGTAATGCCTGACACTATTTATAATGGACTCACGTAGTGTAATGCCTGGCATTATTTATAATGGAATCACGTGGTGTAATGCCTGGCACTATTTATAATGGAATCACGTCGTGTAATGTCTGGCACTATTTATAATGGAATCATGTGGTGTAATGCCTGACACTATTTATAATGGAATCACGTCGTGTAATGCCTGGCACTATTTATAATGGAATCACGTGGTGTAATGCCTGGCACTATTTATAATGGAATCACGTCGTGTAATGCCTGGCACTATTTATAATGGAATCACGTCGTGTAATGTCTGGCACTATTTATAATGGAATCATGTGGTGTAATGCCTGACACTATTTATAATGGAATCACGTCGTGTAATGCCTGGCACTATTTATAATGGAATCACGTGGTGTAATGCCTGGCACTATTTATAATGGAATCACGTCGTGTAATGTCTGGCACTATTTATAATGGAATCACGTGGTGTAATGCCTGGCACTATTTATAATGGAATCACGTCGTGTAATGCCTGGCACTATTTATAATGGAATCACGTGGTGTAATGCCTGGCACTATTTATAATGGAATCACGTCGTGTAATGCCTGGCACTATTTATAATGGAATCATGTGGTGTAATGCCTGACACTATTTATAATGAAATCACGTCGTGTAATGCCTGGCACTATTGATAATGGAATCACGTCGTGTAATGCCTGGCACTATTTATAATGGAATCACGTCGTGTAATGCCTGACACTATTTATAATGGAATCACGTCGTGTAATGCCTGGCACTATTTATAATGGCATCACGTCGTGTAATGCCTGTCACTATTTATAATGGCATCACGTCGTGTTATGCCTGACACTATTTATAATGGCATCACGTCGTGTAATGCCTGGCACTATTTATAATGGCATCACGTCGTGTAAAGCCTGACACTATTTATAATGGCATCACGTCGTGTAATGCCTGACACTATTTATAATGACATCACGTCGTGTAATGCCTGGCATTATTTATAATGGCATCACGTCGTGTAATGCCTGACACTATTTATAATGGCATCACGTCGTGTAATGCCTGGCATTATATATAATGGAATCACGTGGTGTAATGCCTGGCACTATTTATAATGGACTCACGTAGTGTAATGTCTGGCACTATTTATAATGGAATCACGTGGTGTAATGCCTGGCACTATTTATAATGGAATCACGTCCTGTAATGCCTGGCACCATTTATAATGGAATCACGTCGTGTAATGCCTGGCACTATTTATTATGGAATCACGTCGTGTAATGCCTGACACTATTTATAATGGCATCACGTCGTGTAATGCCTGACACTATTTATAATGGCATCACGTCGTGTAATGCCTGGCATTATTTATAATGGCATCACGTCGTGTAATGCCTGACACTATTTATAATGGCATCACGTCGTGTAATGCCTGGCATTATATATAATGGACTCACGTGGTGTAATGCCTGGCACTATTTATAATGGAATCACGTGGTGTAAGCCTGGCACTATTTATAATGGAATCACGTCGTGTAATGCCTGACACTATTTATAATGGAATCACGTCGTGTAATGCCTGGCACTATTTAAAATGGAATCACGTCGTGTAATGCCTGACACTATTTATAATGGAATCACGTAGTGTAATGCCTGACACTATTTATAATGGAATCACGTCGTGTAATGCCTGACACTATTTATAATGGAATCACGTGGTGTAATGCCTGGCACTATTTATAATGGAATCACGTAGTGTAATGCCTGGCATTATTTATAATGGAATCACGTGGTGTAATGCCTGACATTATTTATAATGGAATCACGTGGTGTAATGCCTGGCACTATTTATAATGGAATCACGTCGTGTAATGCCTGGCATTATTTATAATGGAATCACGTGGTGTAATGCCTGGCACTATTTATAATGGAATCACGTGGTGTAATGCCTGGCACTATTTATAATGGAATCACGTCGTGTAATGCCTGGCACTATTTATAATGGAATCACGTGGTGTAATGCCTGGCATTATTTATAATGGAATCACGTGGTGTAATGCCTGACACTATTTATAATGGAATCACGTGGTGTAATGCCTGGCACTATTTATAATGGAATCACGTGGTGTAATGCCTGGCACTATTTATAATGGAATCACGTCGTGTAATGTCTGGCACTATTTATAATGGAATCACGTGGTGTAATGCCTGGCACTATTTATAATGGAATCACGTCGTGTAATGCCTGACACTATTTATAATGGAATCACGTGGTGTAATGCCTGGCACTATTTATAATGGAATCACGTAGTGTAATGCCTGGCATTATTTATAATGGAATCACGTGGTGTAATGCCTGGCACTATTTATAATGGAATCACGTGGTGTAATGCCTGGCACTATTTATAATGGAATCACGTCGTGTAATGCCTGGCACTATTTATAATGGAATCACGTGGTGTAATGCCTGGCATTATTTATAATGGAATCACGTGGTGTAATGCCTGACACTATTTATAATGGAATCACGTGGTGTAATGCCTGACACTATTTATAATGGAATCACGTGGTGTAATGCCTGGCACTATTTATAATGGCATCACGTCGTGTAATGCCTGACACTATTTATAATGGAATCACGTCGTGTAATGCCTGACACTATTTATAATGGAATCACGTGGTGTAATGCCTGACACTATTTATAATGGAATCACGTAGTGTAATGTCTGGCACTATTTATAATGGAATCACGTCGTGTAATGCCTGACACTATTTATAATGGAATCACGTCGTTTAATTCCTGGCACTATTTATAATGGAATCACGTAGTGTAATGTCTGGCACTATTTATAATGGAATCACGTAGTGTAATGCCTGACACTATTTATAATGGAATCACGTGGTGTAATGCCTGACACTATTTATAATGGAATCACGTCGTGTAATGCCTGACACTATTTATAATGGAATAACGTCGTGTAATGCCTGACACTATTTATAATGGAATCACGTGGTGTAATGCCTGACACTATTTATAATGGAATCACGTAGTGTAATGTCTGGCACTATTTATAATGGAATCACGTCGTGTAATGCCTGACACTATTTATAATGGAATCACGTTGTGTAATGCCTGGCACTATTTATAATGGAATCACGTAGTGTAATGTCTGGCACTATTTATAATGGCATCACGTCGTGTAATGCCTGACACTATTTATAATGGAATCACGTCGTGTAATGCCTGACACTATTTATAATGGAATCACGTGGTGTAATGCCTGACACTATTTATAATGGAATCACGTAGTGTAATGTCTGGCACTATTTATAATGGAATCACGTCGTGTAATGCCTGACACTATTTATAATGGAATCACGTCGTGTAATGCCTGGCACTAATTATAATGGAATCACGTCGTGTAATGCCTGGCACTATTTATAATGGAATCACGTGGTGTAATGCCTGGCACTATTTATAATGGAATCACGTCGTGTAATGCCTGGCACTATTTAAAATGGAATCACGTAGTGTAATGCCTGACACTATTTATAATGGAATCACGTCGTGTAATGCCTGGCATTATTTATAATGGAATCACGTAGTGTAATGCCTGGCATTATTTATAATGGAATCACGTCGTGTAATGCCTGACACTATTTATAATGGAATCACGTCGTGTAATGCCTGGCATTATTTATAATGGAATCACGTCGTGTAATGCCTGACACTATTTATAATGGAATCACATGGTGTAATGCCTGGCACTATTTATAATGGAATCACGTCGTGTAATGTCTGGCACTATTTATAATGGAATCACGTAGTGTAATGTCTGGCACTATTTATAATGGAATCACGTCGTGTAATGCCTGACACTATTTATAATGGAATCATGTGGTGTAATGCCTGACACTATTTATAATGGAATCATGTGGTGTAATGCCTGGCACTATTTATAATGGAATCATGTGGTGTAATGCCTGGCACTATTTATAATGGAATCACGTCGTGTAATGCCTGGCACTATTTATAATGGAATCACGTCGTGTAATGCCTGACACTATTTATAATGGAATCACGTAGTGTAATGCCTGGCACTATTTATAATGGCATCACGTCGTGTAATGCCTGACACTATTTATAATGGAATCACGTGGTGTAATGCCTGGCACTATTTATAATGGAATCACGTCGTGTAATGCCTGGCACTATTTATAATGGAATCACGTAGTGTAATGCCTGACACTATTTATAATGGAATCACGTCGTGTAATGCCTGGCACTATTTATAATGGAATCACGTAGTGTAATGCCTGGCACTATTTATAATGGAATCACGTAGTGTAATGCCTGGCATTATTTATAATGGAATCACGTCGTGTAATGCCTGACACTATTTATAATGGAATCACGTAGTGTAATGCCTGGCACTATTTATAATGGAATCACGTCGTGTAATGCCTGGCACTATTTATAATGGAATCACGTAGTGTAATGCCTGACACTATTTATAATGGAATCACGTCGTGTAATGCCTGGCACTATTTATAATGGAATCACGTAGTGTAATGCCTGGCACTATTTATAATGGAATCACGTAGTGTAATGCCTGGCATTATTTATAATGGAATCACGTCGTGTAATGCCTGACACTATTTATAATGGAATCACGTAGTGTAATGCCTGACACTATTTATAATGGAATCACGTCGTGTAATGCCTGGCACTATTTATAATGGAATCACGTCGTGTAATGCCTGGCATTATTTATAATGGAATCACGTGGTGTAATGCCTGGCACTATTTATAATGGAATCACGTCGTGTAATGTCTGGCACTATTTATAATGGCATCACGTCGTGTAATGCCTGACACTATTTATAATGGCATCACGTCGTGTAATGCCTGGCATTATATATAATGGAATCACGTAGTGTAATGCCTGGCATTATTTATAATGGAATCACGTCGTGTAATGCCTGGCACTATTTATAATGGAATCACGTCGTGTAATGCCTGGCATTATATATAATGGAATCACGTGGTGTAATGCCTGGCACTATTTATAATGGACTCACGTAGTGTAATGCCTGGCATTATTTATAATGGAATCACGTGGTGTAATGCCTGGCACTATTTATAATGGAATCACGTGGTGTAATGCCTGGCACTATTTATAATGGAATCAGGTGGTGTAATGCCTGACACTATTTATAATGGAATCACGTGGTGTAATGCCTGGCATTATTTATAATGGAATCACGTGGTGTAATGCCTGGCACTATTTATAATGGAATCACGTCGTGTAATGTCTGGCACTATTTATAATGGAATCATGTGGTGTAATGCCTGACACTATTTATAATGGAATCACGTCGTGTAATGCCTGGCACTATTTATAATGGAATCACGTGGTGTAATGCCTGGCACTATTTATAATGGAATCACGTCGTGTAATGCCTGGCACTATTTATAATGGAATCACGTCGTGTAATGTCTGGCACTATTTATAATGGAATCATGTGGTGTAATGCCTGACACTATTTATAATGGAATCACGTCGTGTAATGCCTGGCACTATTTATAATGGAATCACGTGGTGTAATGCCTGGCACTATTTATAATGGAATCACGTCGTGTAATGTCTGGCACTATTTATAATGGAATCACGTGGTGTAATGCCTGGCACTATTTATAATGGAATCACGTCGTGTAATGCCTGGCACTATTTATAATGGAATCACGTGGTGTAATGCCTGGCACTATTTATAATGGAATCACGTCGTGTAATGCCTGGCACTATTTATAATGGAATCATGTGGTGTAATGCCTGACACTATTTATAATGAAATCACGTCGTGTAATGCCTGGCACTATTGATAATGGAATCACGTCGTGTAATGCCTGGCACTATTTATAATGGAATCACGTCGTGTAATGCCTGACACTATTTATAATGGAATCACGTCGTGTAATGCCTGGCACTATTTATAATGGCATCACGTCGTGTAATGCCTGTCACTATTTATAATGGCATCACGTCGTGTTATGCCTGACACTATTTATAATGGCATCACGTCGTGTAATGCCTGGCACTATTTATAATGGCATCACGTCGTGTAAAGCCTGACACTATTTATAATGGCATCACGTCGTGTAATGCCTGACACTATTTATAATGACATCACGTCGTGTAATGCCTGGCATTATTTATAATGGCATCACGTCGTGTAATGCCTGACACTATTTATAATGGCATCACGTCGTGTAATGCCTGGCATTATATATAATGGAATCACGTGGTGTAATGCCTGGCACTATTTATAATGGACTCACGTAGTGTAATGTCTGGCACTATTTATAATGGAATCACGTGGTGTAATGCCTGGCACTATTTATAATGGAATCACGTCCTGTAATGCCTGGCACCATTTATAATGGAATCACGTCGTGTAATGCCTGGCACTATTTATTATGGAATCACGTCGTGTAATGCCTGACACTATTTATAATGGCATCACGTCGTGTAATGCCTGACACTATTTATAATGGCATCACGTCGTGTAATGCCTGGCATTATTTATAATGGCATCACGTCGTGTAATGCCTGACACTATTTATAATGGCATCACGTCGTGTAATGCCTGGCATTATATATAATGGACTCACGTGGTGTAATGCCTGGCACTATTTATAATGGAATCACGTGGTGTAAGCCTGGCACTATTTATAATGGAATCACGTCGTGTAATGCCTGACACTATTTATAATGGAATCACGTCGTGTAATGCCTGGCACTATTTAAAATGGAATCACGTCGTGTAATGCCTGACACTATTTATAATGGAATCACGTAGTGTAATGCCTGACACTATTTATAATGGAATCACGTCGTGTAATGCCTGACACTATTTATAATGGAATCACGTGGTGTAATGCCTGGCACTATTTATAATGGAATCACGTAGTGTAATGCCTGGCATTATTTATAATGGAATCACGTGGTGTAATGCCTGACATTATTTATAATGGAATCACGTGGTGTAATGCCTGGCACTATTTATAATGGAATCACGTCGTGTAATGCCTGGCATTATTTATAATGGAATCACGTGGTGTAATGCCTGGCACTATTTATAATGGAATCACGTGGTGTAATGCCTGGCACTATTTATAATGGAATCACGTCGTGTAATGCCTGGCACTATTTATAATGGAATCACGTGGTGTAATGCCTGGCATTATTTATAATGGAATCACGTGGTGTAATGCCTGACACTATTTATAATGGAATCACGTGGTGTAATGCCTGGCACTATTTATAATGGAATCACGTGGTGTAATGCCTGGCACTATTTATAATGGAATCACGTCGTGTAATGTCTGGCACTATTTATAATGGAATCACGTGGTGTAATGCCTGGCACTATTTATAATGGAATCACGTCGTGTAATGCCTGACACTATTTATAATGGAATCACGTGGTGTAATGCCTGGCACTATTTATAATGGAATCACGTAGTGTAATGCCTGGCATTATTTATAATGGAATCACGTGGTGTAATGCCTGGCACTATTTATAATGGAATCACGTGGTGTAATGCCTGGCACTATTTATAATGGAATCACGTCGTGTAATGCCTGGCACTATTTATAATGGAATCACGTGGTGTAATGCCTGGCATTATTTATAATGGAATCACGTGGTGTAATGCCTGACACTATTTATAATGGAATCACGTGGTGTAATGCCTGGCACTATTTATAATGGCATCACGTCGTGTAATGCCTGACACTATTTATAATGGAATCACGTCGTGTAATGCCTGACACTATTTATAATGGAATCACGTGGTGTAATGCCTGACACTATTTATAATGGAATCACGTAGTGTAATGTCTGGCACTATTTATAATGGAATCACGTCGTGTAATGCCTGACACTATTTATAATGGAATCACGTCGTTTAATGCCTGGCACTATTTATAATGGAATCACGTAGTGTAATGTCTGGCACTATTTATAATGGAATCACGTAGTGTAATGCCTGACACTATTTATAATGGAATCACGTGGTGTAATGCCTGACACTATTTATAATGGAATCACGTCGTGTAATGCCTGACACTATTTATAATGGAATAACGTCGTGTAATGCCTGACACTATTTATAATGGAATCACGTGGTGTAATGCCTGACACTATTTATAATGGAATCACGTAGTGTAATGTCTGGCACTATTTATAATGGAATCACGTCGTGTAATGCCTGACACTATTTATAATGGAATCACGTCGTGTAATGCCTGGCACTATTTATAATGGAATCACGTAGTGTAATGTCTGGCACTATTTATAATGGCATCACGTCGTGTAATGCCTGACACTATTTATAATGGAATCACGTCGTGTAATGCCTGACACTATTTATAATGGAATCACGTGGTGTAATGCCTGACACTATTTATAATGGAATCACGTAGTGTAATGTCTGGCACTATTTATAATGGAATCACGTCGTGTAATGCCTGACACTATTTATAATGGAATCACGTCGTGTAATGCCTGGCACTAATTATAATGGAATCACGTCGTGTAATGCCTGGCACTATTTATAATGGAATCACGTGGTGTAATGCCTGGCACTATTTATAATGGAATCACGTCGTGTAATGCCTGGCACTATTTAAAATGGAATCACGTAGTGTAATGCCTGACACTATTTATAATGGAATCACGTCGTGTAATGCCTGGCATTATTTATAATGGAATCACGTAGTGTAATGCCTGGCATTATTTATAATGGAATCACGTCGTGTAATGCCTGACACTATTTATAATGGAATCACGTCGTGTAATGCCTGGCATTATTTATAATGGAATCACGTCGTGTAATGCCTGACACTATTTATAATGGAATCACATGGTGTAATGCCTGGCACTATTTATAATGGAATCACGTCGTGTAATGTCTGGCACTATTTATAATGGAATCACGTAGTGTAATGTCTGGCACTATTTATAATGGAATCACGTCGTGTAATGCCTGACACTATTTATAATGGAATCATGTGGTGTAATGCCTGACACTATTTATAATGGAATCATGTGGTGTAATGCCTGGCACTATTTATAATGGAATCATGTGGTGTAATGCCTGGCACTATTTATAATGGAATCACGTCGTGTAATGCCTGGCACTATTTATAATGGAATCACGTCGTGTAATGCCTGACACTATTTATAATGGAATCACGTAGTGTAATGCCTGGCACTATTTATAATGGCATCACGTCGTGTAATGCCTGACACTATTTATAATGGAATCACGTGGTGTAATGCCTGGCACTATTTATAATGGAATCACGTCGTGTAATGCCTGGCACTATTTATAATGGAATCACGTAGTGTAATGCCTGACACTATTTATAATGGAATCACGTCGTGTAATGCCTGGCACTATTTATAATGGAATCACGTAGTGTAATGCCTGGCACTATTTATAATGGAATCACGTAGTGTAATGCCTGGCATTATTTATAATGGAATCACGTCGTGTAATGCCTGACACTATTTATAATGGAATCACGTAGTGTAATGCCTGACAATATTTATAATGGAATCACGTCGTGTAATGCCTGGCACTATTTATAATGGAATCACGTCGTGTAATGTCTGGCACTATTTATAATGGAATCACGTCGTGTAATGCCTGGCACTATTTATAATGGAATCACGTAGTGTAATGCCTGACACTATTTATAATGGAATCACGTCGTGTAATGCCTGGCACTATTTATAATGGCATCACGTCGTGTAATGCCTGACACTATTTATAATGGAATCACGTAGTGTAATGCCTGACACTATTTATAATGGAATCACGTCGTGTAATGCCTGGCACTATTTATAATGGCATCACGTCGTGTAATGCCTGACACTATTTATAATGGAATCACGTCGTGTAATGCCTGACACTATTTATAATGGAATCACGTCGTGTAATGCCTGGCACTATTTATAATGGAATCACGTGGTGTAATGTCTGGCACTATTTATAATGGAATCACGTCGTGTAATGCCTGGAATTATTTATAATGGAATCACGTGGTGTAATGCCTGGCACTATTTATAATGGAATCACGTAGTGTAATGTCTGGCACTATTTATAATGGAATCACGTCGTGTAATGCCTGGCATTATTTATAATGGAATCACGTGGTGTAATGCCTGGCACTATTTATAATGGAATCACGTAGTGTAATGTCTGGCACTATTTATAATGGAATCACGTCGTGTAATGCCTGGCATTATTTATAATGGAATCACGTCGTGTAATGCCTGGCACTATTTATAATGGAATCACGTGGTGTAATGTCTGGCACTATTTATAATGGAATCACGTCGTGTAATGCCTGGCATTATTTATAATGGAATCACGTAGTGTAATGTCTGGCACTATTTATAATGGAATCACGTCGTGTAATGCCTGGCACTATTTATAATGGAATCACGTCGTGTAATGCCTGGCATTATTTATAATGGCATCACGTCGTGTAATGCCTGACACTATTTATAATGGAATCACGTCGTGTAATGCCTGACACTATTTATAATGGAATCACGTCGTGTAATGCCTGACACTATTTATAATGGAATCACGTAGTGTAATGCCTGGCACTATTTATAATGGAATCACGTGGTGTAATGCCTGGCACTATTTATAATGGAATCACGTCGTGTAATGCCTGGCACTATTTATAATGGAATCACGTAGTGTAATGCCTGGCACTATTTATAATGGAATCACGTCGTGTAATGCCTGGCATTATTTATAATGGCATCACGTCGTGTAATGCCTGACACTATTTATAATGGAATCACGTAGTGTAATGTCTGGCACTATTTATAATGGAATCACGTGGTGTAATGCCTGGCACTATTTATAATGGAATCACGTAGTGTAATGTCTGGCACTATTTATAATGGAATCACGTGGTGTAATGCCTGGCACTATTTATAATGGAATCACGTGGTGTAATGCCTGGCATTATTTATAATGGAATCACGTAGTGTAATGCCTGGCATTATTTATAATGGAATCACGTCGTGTAATGCCTGACACTATTTATAATGGAATCACGTGGTGTAATGCCTGACACTATTTATAATGGAATCACGTGGTGTAATGTCTGGCACTATTTATAATGGAATCACGTCGTGTAATGTCTGGCACTATTTATAATGGAATCACGTCGTGTAATGTCTGGCACTATTTATAATGGAATCACGTCGTGTAATGCCTGGCACTATTTATAATGGAATCACGTCGTGTAATGCCTGACACTATTTATAATGGAATCACGTAGTGTAATGCCTGACACTATTTATAATGGAATCACGTAGTGTAATGTCTGGCACTATTTATAATGGCATCACGTGGTGTAATGCCTGACACTATTTATAATGGAATCACGTGGTGTAATGCCTGACACTATTTATAATGGAATCACGTAGTGTAATGCCTGACACTATTTATAATGGAATCACGTCGTGTAATGCCTGGCATTATTTATAATGGAATCACGTGGTGTAATGCCTGGCACTATTTATAATGGAATCACGTAGTGTAATGTCTGGCACTATTTATAATGGAATCACGTCGTGTAATGCCTGGCATTATTTATAATGGAATCACGTCGTGTAATGCCTGGCACTATTTATAATGGAATCACGTGGTGTAATGTCTGGCACTATTTATAATGGAATCACGTGGTGTAATGCCTGACACTATTTATAATGGAATCACGTAGTGTAATGCCTGGCACTATTTATAATGGAATCACGTGGTGTAATGTCTGACACTATTTATAATGGAATCACGTAGTGTAATGTCTGGCACTATTTATAATGGAATCACGTGGTGTAATGCCTGACACTATTTATAATGGAATCACGTAGTGTAATGCCTGGCACTATTTATAATGGAATCACGTCGTGTAATGCCTGACACTGTTTATAATGGAATCACGTGGTGTAATGTCTGGCACTATTTATAATGGAATCACGTGGTGCAATGCCTGACACTATTTATAATGGAATCACGTAGTGTAATGCCTGGCACTATTTATAATGGAATCACGTGGTGTAATGCCTGGCACTATTTATAATGGAATCACGTCGTGTAATGCCTGGCACTATTTATAATGGAATCACGTAGTGTAATGCCTGGCACTATTTATAATGGAATCACGTCGTGTAATGCCTGGCATTATTTATAATGGCATCACGTCGTGTAATGCCTGACACTATTTATAATGGAATCACGTCGTGTAATGTCTGGCACTATTTATAATGGAATCATGTGGTGTAATGCCTGACACTATTTATAATGGAATCACGTGGTGTAATGCCTGACATTATTTATAATGGCATCACGTCGTGTAATGCCTTACACTATTTATAATGGAATCACGTGGTGTAATGTCTGGCACTATTTATAATGGAATCACGTAGTGTAATGCCTGGCACTATTTATAATGGAATCACGTAGTGTAATGCCTGGCACTATTTATAATGGAATCACGTCGTGTAATGTCTGGCACTATTTATAATGGAATCACGTCGTGTAATGCCTGGCACTATTTATAATGGAATCACGTCGTGTAATGTCTGGCACTATTTATAATGGAATCACGTAGTGTAATGCCTGGCACTATTTATAATGGAATCACGTCGTGTAATGTCTGGCATTATTTATAATGGAATCACGTGGTGTAATGCCTGGCACTATTTATAATGGAATCACGTCGTGTAATGCCTGACACTATTTATAATGGAATCACGTCGTGTAATGCTTGACACTATTTATAATGGAATCACGTGGTGTAATGCCTGGCACTATTTATAATGGAATCACGTAGTGTAATGTCTGGCATTATTTATAATGGAATCACGTCGTGTAATGCCTGGCATTATTTATAATGGAATCACATGGTGTAATGCCTGGCACTATTTATAATGGAATCACATGGTGTAATGCCTGGCACTATTCATAATGGAATCACGTAGTGTAATGTCTGGCATTATTTATAATGGAATCACGTCGTGTAATGCCTGGCACTATTTATAATGGAATCACGTCGTGTAATGCCTGGCACTATTTATAATGGAATCACGTAGTGTAATGCCTGACACTATTTATAATGGAATCACGTCGTGTAATGCCTGACACTATTTATAATGGCATCACGTCGTGTAATGCCTGGCACTATTTATAATGGCATCACGTAGTGTAATGTCTGGCACTATTTATAATGGAATCACGTCGTGTAATGCCTGACACTATTTATAATGGAATCACGTAGTGTAATGTCTGGCACTATTTATAATGGAATCACGTGGTGTAATGCCTGGCACTATTTATAATGGCATCACGTGGTGTAATGCCTGACACTATTTATAATGGAATCACGTAGTGTAATGTCTGGCACTATTTATAATGGAATCACGTGGTGTAATGCCTGACACTATTTATAATGGAATCATGTGGTGTAATGCCTGACACTATTTATAATGGAATCACGTGGTGTAATGTCTGGCACTATTTATAATGGAATCACGTGGTGTAATGCCTGACACTATTTATAATGGAATCACGTGGTGTAATGTCTGGCACTATTTATAATGGAATCACGTCGTGTAATGCCTGACACTATTTATAATGGAATCACGTCGTGTAATGCCTGACACTATTTATAATGGAATCACGTAGTGTAATGTCTGGCACTATTTATAATGGAATCACGTGGTGTAATGCCTGACACTATTTATAATGGCATCACGTCGTACAATGCCTGACACTATTTATAATGGAATCACGTCGTGTAAAGCCTGACACTATTTATAATGGAATCACGTGGTGTAATGCCTGACACTATTTATAATGGAATCATGTGGTGTAATGTCTGACACTATTTATAATGGAATCACGTGGTGTAATGCCTGGCACTATTTATAATGGAATCACGTGGTGTAATGCCTGGCACTATTTATAATGGAATCACGTGGTGTAATGCCTGGCACTATTTATAATGGAATCACGTCGTGTAATGCCTGGCACTATTTATAATGGAATCACGTCGTGTAATGCCTGACACTATTTATAATGGAATCACGTCGTGTAATGGCTGACACTATTTATAATGGAATCACGTCGTGTAATGCCTGGAACTATTTATAATGGAATCACGTCGTGTAATGCCTGGCACTATTTATAATGGAATCACGTCGTGCAATGCCTGACACTATTTATAATGGAATCACGTGGTGTAATGCCTGGCACTATTTATAATGGAATCACGTAGTGTAATGTCTGGCACTATTTATAATGGAATCACGTCGTGTAATGCCTGGCATTATTTATAATGGAATCACGTCGTGTAATGCCTGGCACTATTTATAATGGAATCACGTGGTGTAATGTCTGGCACTATTTATAATGGAATCACGTCGTGTAATGCCTGGCATTATTTATAATGGAATCACGTAGTGTAATGTCTGGCACTATTTATAATGGAATCACGTCGTGTAATGCCTGGCACTATTTATAATGGAATCACGTCGTGTAATGCCTGGCATTATTTATAATGGCATCACGTCGTGTAATGCCTGACACTATTTATAATGGAATCACGTCGTGTAATGCCTGACACTATTTATAATGGAATCACGTCGTGTAATGCCTGACACTATTTATAATGGAATCACGTAGTGTAATGCCTGGCACTATTTATAATGGAATCACGTGGTGTAATGCCTGGCACTATTTATAATGGAATCACGTCGTGTAATGCCTGGCACTATTTATAATGGAATCACGTAGTGTAATGCCTGGCACTATTTATAATGGAATCACGTCGTGTAATGCCTGGCATTATTTATAATGGCATCACGTCGTGTAATGCCTGACACTATTTATAATGGAATCACGTAGTGTAATGTCTGGCACTATTTATAATGGAATCACGTGGTGTAATGCCTGGCACTATTTATAATGGAATCACGTAGTGTAATGTCTGGCACTATTTATAATGGAATCACGTGGTGTAATGCCTGGCACTATTTATAATGGAATCACGTGGTGTAATGCCTGGCATTATTTATAATGGAATCACGTAGTGTAATGCCTGGCATTATTTATAATGGAATCACGTCGTGTAATGCCTGACACTATTTATAATGGAATCACGTGGTGTAATGCCTGACACTATTTATAATGGAATCACGTGGTGTAATGTCTGGCACTATTTATAATGGAATCACGTCGTGTAATGTCTGGCACTATTTATAATGGAATCACGTCGTGTAATGTCTGGCACTATTTATAATGGAATCACGTCGTGTAATGCCTGGCACTATTTATAATGGAATCACGTCGTGTAATGCCTGACACTATTTATAATGGAATCACGTAGTGTAATGCCTGACACTATTTATAATGGAATCACGTAGTGTAATGTCTGGCACTATTTATAATGGCATCACGTGGTGTAATGCCTGACACTATTTATAATGGAATCACGTGGTGTAATGCCTGACACTATTTATAATGGAATCACGTAGTGTAATGCCTGACACTATTTATAATGGAATCACGTCGTGTAATGCCTGGCATTATTTATAATGGAATCACGTGGTGTAATGCCTGGCATTATTTATAATGGAATCACGTAGTGTAATGTCTGGCACTATTTATAATGGAATCACGTCGTGTAATGCCTGGCATTATTTATAATGGAATCACGTCGTGTAATGCCTGGCACTATTTATAATGGAATCACGTGGTGTAATGTCTGGCACTATTTATAACGGAATCACGTGGTGTAATGCCTGACACTATTTATAATGGAATCACGTAGTGTAATGCCTGGCACTATTTATAATGGAATCACGTGGTGTAATGTCTGACACTATTTATAATGGAATCACGTAGTGTAATGTCTGGCACTATTTATAATGGAATCACGTGGTGTAATGCCTGACACTATTTATAATGGAATCACGTAGTGTAATGCCTGGCACTATTTATAATGGAATCACGTCGTGTAATGCCTGACACTGTTTATAATGGAATCACGTGGTGTAATGTCTGGCACTATTTATAATGGAATCACGTGGTGTAATGCCTGACACTATTTATAATGGAATCACGTAGTGTAATGCCTGGCACTATTTATAATGGAATCACGTGGTGTAATGCCTGGCACTATTTATAATGGAATCACGTCGTGTAATGCCTGGCACTATTTATAATGGAATCACGTAGTGTAATGCCTGGCACTATTTATAATGGAATCACGTCGTGTAATGCCTGGCATTATTTATAATGGCATCACGTCGTGTAATGCCTGACACTATTTATAATGGAATCACGTCGTGTAATGTCTGGCACTATTTATAATGGAATCATGTGGTGTAATGCCTGACACTATTTATAATGGAATCACGTGGTGTAATGCCTGACATTATTTATAATGGCATCACGTCGTGTAATGCCTTACACTATTTATAATGGAATCACGTGGTGTAATGTCTGGCACTATTTATAATGGAATCACGTAGTGTAATGCCTGGCACTATTTATAATGGAATCACGTAGTGTAATGCCTGGCACTATTTATAATGGAATCACGTCGTGTAATGTCTGGCACTATTTATAATGGAATCACGTCGTGTAATGCCTGGCACTATTTATAATGGAATCACGTCGTGTAATGTCTGGCACTATTTATAATGGAATCACGTAGTGTAATGCCTGGCACTATTTATAATGGAATCACGTCGTGTAATGTCTGGCATTATTTATAATGGAATCACGTGGTGTAATGCCTGGCACTATTTATAATGGAATCACGTCGTGTAATGCCTGACACTATTTATAATGGAATCACGTCGTGTAATGCTTGACACTATTTATAATGGAATCACGTGGTGTAATGCCTGGCACTATTTATAATGGAATCACGTAGTGTAATGTCTGGCATTATTTATAATGGAATCACGTCGTGTAATGCCTGGCATTATTTATAATGGAATCACATGGTGTAATGCCTGGCACTATTTATAATGGAATCACATGGTGTAATGCCTGGCACTATTCATAATGGAATCACGTAGTGTAATGTCTGGCATTATTTATAATGGAATCACGTCGTGTAATGCCTGGCACTATTTATAATGGAATCACGTCGTGTAATGCCTGGCACTATTTATAATGGAATCACGTAGTGTAATGCCTGACACTATTTATAATGGAATCACGTCGTGTAATGCCTGACACTATTTATAATGGCATCACGTCGTGTAATGCCTGGCACTATTTATAATGGCATCACGTAGTGTAATGTCTGGCACTATTTATAATGGAATCACGTCGTGTAATGCCTGACACTATTTATAATGGAATCACGTAGTGTAATGTCTGGCACTATTTATAATGGAATCACGTGGTGTAATGCCTGGCACTATTTATAATGGCATCACGTGGTGTAATGCCTGACACTATTTATAATGGAATCACGTAGTGTAATGTCTGGCACTATTTATAATGGAATCACGTGGTGTAATGCCTGACACTATTTATAATGGAATCATGTGGTGTAATGCCTGACACTATTTATAATGGAATCACGTGGTGTAATGTCTGGCACTATTTATAATGGAATCACGTGGTGTAATGCCTGACACTATTTATAATGGAATCACGTGGTGTAATGTCTGGCACTATTTATAATGGAATCACGTCGTGTAATGCCTGACACTATTTATAATGGAATCACGTCGTGTAATGCCTGACACTATTTATAATGGAATCACGTAGTGTAATGTCTGGCACTATTTATAATGGAATCACGTGGTGTAATGCCTGACACTATTTATAATGGCATCACGTCGTACAATGCCTGACACTATTTATAATGGAATCACGTCGTGTAAAGCCTGACACTATTTATAATGGAATCACGTGGTGTAATGCCTGACACTATTTATAATGGAATCATGTGGTGTAATGTCTGACACTATTTATAATGGAATCACGTGGTGTAATGCCTGGCACTATTTATAATGGAATCACGTGGTGTAATGCCTGGCACTATTTATAATGGAATCACGTGGTGTAATGCCTGGCACTATTTATAATGGAATCACGTCGTGTAATGCCTGGCACTATTTATAATGGAATCACGTCGTGTAATGCCTGACACTATTTATAATGGAATCACGTCGTGTAATGGCTGACACTATTTATAATGGAATCACGTCGTGTAATGCCTGGAACTATTTATAATGGAATCACGTCGTGTAATGCCTGGCACTATTTATAATGGAATCACGTCGTGCAATGCCTGACACTATTTATAATGGAATCACGTCGTGTAATGCCTGGCACTATTTATTATGGAATCACGTCGTGTAATGCCTGGCACTATTTATAATGGAATCACGTCGTGTAATGTTTGACACTATTTATAATGGAATCACGTCGTGTAATGCCTGACACTATTTATAATGGAATCACGTCGTGTAATGTCTGACACTATTTATAATGGAATCACGTCGTGTAATGCCTGGCACTATTTATAATGGAATCACGTCGTGTAATGCCTGCCACTGTTTATACTGGAATCACGTCGTGTAATGCCTGACACTATTTATAATCGATTTACTTTGAAATAGTCGTAATGTACACTCCCATTCACAACTATTCCGAATCGGAAATTGGTATCTGCCGCAAAACATTATTGCCATGCTTGTATGAGTTCTTCTGTAAAGTAGGACGGACATCCCTTGTGGTACCGGTATTGATCATACCTATATATTCTTTATATTGTGTTCGTATTTGTGTCACAGCAAGATGCATTGTTGTAGTAAATTGAAATTACCACTCTGAAAATATTAGTCATCACATATAGTTAACCATTACGGATATTTCCCCGTTAGTCTTAGTAACAATTATGTCCTTTCCTCGTTCATGACTTATCATCGTTTTTTTAAACTATGAGTAACACGACGTGTGTCAGCAGTGGAGCAGGAACTGTAAGAAGTATCTATTCGTTGTGCTGATATTGTTGAAATTGTTGATAATCACTGTTTATGATTTATTTTTATTATGTGATTCATCGTTGAGTAACATACAACACTTCGATTATTTTTTTTTTAATTGTGCTATACACGTGTAACATTATTACAGTTTATTTTTTTATCTCGTACGGGTATAAAGAAACAAATATATAAAGTTTTGGCGGTAATTGGCCACGGGTTTAATTATTAATATTTATACAATATCAGATCAATATATATATAAATGTATAGATACATGTAGATAGATACGATAACAAGATATGCGGTTACCGACAAATTATAGCAACCTTTTGATAGATGGTAGATAGATAGATATTCAACGGGTATACAATGCACCGTGTGATACACAGGTGGTTGTAAATTAAAGTCTGATCACACCGTGGGATACACAGGTGCTTGTAAATTAAAGTCTGATCACACCGTGGGATACACAGGTGCAAATGTTCAAATGGTATGTTTCAAGCAGAATAGTAAACAAAGATAAACATAAAAAGCAGCAGGACTTCACTTTACACGAATTAAAGTTCGACGCGCACAAATCCAAATAACGGAAAAGTGCACAAATTCAGGGGGACTAACCGGTTAATCGAGAAAAGTCGTTCGTGTACGATTGTTAATCGGGTTTTTTGATCAGATTCGTGAAAGATTCGGTTACTAGTTCGTGTACGATATTTCCGGTTTTTAAAAGTAAAGTAAGACACCAAATTTCAATATTCTTTTGTAAATATAAGCATAAAGCAAAAAAAAGGCTTCGTAGTTCCTTAAATGAATAATTAATAAATTTAATTCGAAAGAGTAAACTTCATAACAGACTTTCATTTTTCAATAATTTGGTCAGAAACGTAGATTTCACTCAATTTTCCATTTTCTAGCAAAAAACGAAAATTTTCTACTAAAATTAACATTTTATGACAGAAAATAAATTTGAACTTCAAAGTTACTTTATCTTATACTTACTTTTCGTGAGAATTCTTAACTTAAGCAAAGATATAGTTCCTTTTTGAATATTTCCAATTTTTTTGTTCGTGAACGAACGTGTTATTGAAAAATATGGTCGTGTACGATGTATTAACATTTTTGCAGACTATGGCTTTTGTTTGTTCCACCTGTGGAAAAGCATATTCAACCAACCAAAATTTGGCACGACACAGTGAAACACACCAGGATCCAAAGGGCATGCCACTGTGGAGAAGTGTTTTCCACATCTGAAGGATTAAAAGAACACAAACGAGCAAAACACGAGTTCAGATATTCCTGCACAGAGTGCCCTTACCCAGTTATGTTCGCAAGCAAATCTGGCCTATTAGGCCATACAAGAAAATACCATTCAAGTGTATTTAAGGTGGAAAATGTATACAACTAGTATTTAAATGTTGTGTAACCCCCGGGTGTAACCGAATTTCGGCGAAAGCTGTGTCTATTTTTAAGATATTTGACCACAGGCACTTGTTTCATTCAAAAAATATATGCCCCCTCCTCTTCCTTACTTCAAGGTAAACATCTGCCCTTTTCCCCTTCCCCACTTCGCCTCAATATGTTTCCCTTATTTGTGATCCTTTCGCTGACCCAATTATATCGCTACACTCCCGTTACTCTAAAATTTCTTTCGTACATAGGCTCGGACTATTTTTTTTGGGGGTCCAAATTTTGAATTGTTATTTTTTTGGGGTCCCAAATAAAACTAATAATGTTTTAGTAGCTATAGATTGAACATTATGGCGGGAAAGTTTTCACGTACTTTTTACTGCATAATGGAACCAAATATTTGCGTTTTGAGCCATAGCATCGTATACATACATGTAAGGGCTCCTGAATATGTTTCAGTCATAACTTTTTTATTTAAATTACATTTGAATTTTTGACTGGTTTTATAAGGAAGACATTTTGGCGAAAATTTTCCCGTCCTTTATTATGATTGTTCCAGAATTGCAGGAGTTATTGACCTTTTCGTGGAATTTGCTGTGTGTGGGGTGTATTAGTTAGCCTTTGGCCGACAGTTCTAGTTTGAGGTCGAATGTGTTTCAGTACTCAACATAATATTTTCTTAAAATGGATGTGTACTTACAATTGGAGTTGCCTGATTCTTACAAAGAATAGTACATAAAAATATATTCATGAATGTCTATTAGTAATTACTTAGAAATAGGTTTTCGATGACGCAAAACACCGCAAATTATATCTTGCCGCGTTCATATTTCACGAGACACACTTATTAAAAGCAACATTAGAAAATAATTCATTTAAATTGCTAAGAAAAATGAAAGTATCTTATATTGAGTAATCGTTCACGAACATCGATCACGAACAAGAAATTTTTAACCTGTTCGTTCACGAACAAAAAAATGGAAAAAAAAAATGTTCCCGTCATATTTTGCATTCTTTGTGAAAAAGGTCTTTTAACCACTCCAATATAGAAGAATGTTTCCATTAAAGTGATGTTTCAGTCATAAAAAAGTGTAAATGTGTGAATATAGTGAATATTATAGTTCTTGTGACATTTTGATGCAATGCTTTTAAGACTTTCTGACCACATTTCACGCAAGGTTTATATCAACGAAAGTTTTGGAGTATACACCATCAAAGATATACAATAAAGGAAGGGAACTGCGAAGAGATCATTAATAATTGTTTCCTTAATTAGTAATAAGTGAGGCTTACCGTCAAGGAATCATGTCCGGATCCTCAAAATAATCGTACACGAACTAGTAACTGAATCGTTCACGAATCAAAAAACCCCGATTAACAATCGTACACGAACGGCTTTTCTCGATTAACCGGTTGGTCCCCCTGAAATTGTCAAATAATTCTTCACGTGAGTAAATCGTTGTGTGGTACTGTAATCCATTTACACTATATAAAATACCAGTTTCCAATCATCAAGGCGGATCAGCATCTGAAATTATAAATTCAAAGCCAGCAGCAGTATCCATTCTAAATTACAAACTCAAAAATTGTGTTAATAGTCGACCTAAGTCTATATTTAAAGACCAAGAAGCTGTTAAGTGTCTTTCCTCTCTTCATGACAAATATGTTATCGTTCCTGCGGACAAGGCTTCCAACAATATCGTCTTTGTATGTAAATCATATTACTTCGAATGCCTAATCAAGGAATTAGGCATAAATAACAACACCTCTAGTAATACCACATACAAACCTACTTCGTTCGACAAAGATGAAATCCTAGCTAACCACAGATCATTCATGACCTCTTTAAACATTCCCTCTGGTAAAGAGTCTGAGGATTTACCCTATTTATATTGGATACCTAAGCTCCATAAAACACTATACAAAGAAAGGTACATAGCGGGATCATCAACTTGTTCGACGAAAGAATTGTCTCTCCACCTGACAAAGATTCTGTCTGCAGTAAAAGAGGGACAACAGAAATATTGTGAAACTGTTTACTCGCGTAGTGGCATAAATCACATGTGGATTTTGAAAAACTCTAAAGATCTTTTGGATAACCTTAAATCAAGATCTTTCTCTCATGTATCCTCCATCAAAACTTTTGATTTTCCAACTCTATATACCACCCTACCGCATGACAAATTAAAACCCCGCTTAAAAGAAACAATTCACAAAGCTTTCAGTCATAGAAACTATGGCTCAAAATTTGTTGTGTTAGGCTACAATTCCACATATTTTTCAAACAAAATTCAAAATGGTAAAACATGCTACTCCGAGGAACAAGTGGTCAGTATGCTTGAGTTCCTCATCGATAACATATTTGTCTCCTTTGGAGGGATACTGTTTCAGCAGGTCGTCGGCATACCAATGGGTACGAATTGTGCCCCTCTTCTAGCCGATTTATTTTTATACTCATATGCGTCGGAGTTTCTTCAAAAGCTTGTAAAAGATAAGAAGATTCATGAGGCTAGAGCCTTTAATTTAACATACAGGTATATTGATGACGTTTTATCTATCAATAATTCTAGATTTGCAGAATTTCTTCCATTGATATATCATCCAGAGCTGGAAGTTAAAGAGACCACAGATACCGCTTCGTCCGCATCATTTTTAGACTTATACCTCGAATTTGACGACAGTGGTCAAATCAGTACTAAAATATATGATAAACGGGACGACTTCAATTTTAAAATCATAAATTACAAATATGTGCAGCAATATACCAGCTTCTCCTGCATATGGTGTTTACATATCGCAATTGATTCGTTATGCAAGGGCCAGTAGCAATTATTCTGATTTCCTGAAACGTCATCTTCATCTGAGAAACAGGCTACTGGACCAGGGCTATAAAAAGATTCGCCTTATTCGATCTCTTAAAAAGTTTATATTCCGATACCAAGATCTTGTCGAAATATATTCCGTCTCTGCAGAAAAGATCATAAACGATGGATTTTCATATAGTGAAAATGTATAAAGATAAGCGGTCAAAAACAAAAATGTCAAAAATATTTTTTTATCAATGTGTGACGTAAGGGTATTTTTGACATTCACTTCATTGAGTTTGGTGCTGTTATGACAACTGTTTTACCTGTTTTGTTCAAGTATTTTTATATATACTGTTAGAGTGACAGCTGGAAACTTTGAGCCGTAATGAAAGGGGGCGGTTTGGCGCTTTAAAATCTGATTCAACCCACCATTTCTTTAGAAATGCCTGTACCAAGTCAGGGTCATTACGGTTTTCACAGTTTTCCGGTTGTTGACTGATTTTGTCTGTTTATATACTTATGAGTTTTGACTTTCCCTTTGTAAGATTGCTCGGAGTTCGGTAATTTTGTTATTACCCTTATTTACTGGAGAGGGAGTGAGGGTTTAAAATTAATCGCTGATCAACATCCGTCTTGTTTGGTAAGGAATCATTGCGTCACTCTAAACTGTTAACCTAAAACCCTGAATACAATCCCGTAGAATCCCGACGCGATAAATGAATTTAAGCATATAACTTAAATTATGTTATCTCGTACGGGTATCAAGAAACAAATATATAAAGTTTTGGCGGTAATTGGCCACAGGTTTAATTATTAATATTTATACAATATCAGATCAATAAATATAAATGCATAGATAGATAGATACGATAACAAGATATGCGGTTACCGACAAATTATGGCAACCTTTTGATAAATTAGAGAGAGAGAGAGAGAGAGAGAGAGAGAGAGAGAGAGAGAGATAATCAACGGGTATACAATGCATCGTGGGATACACAGGTGCTTGTAAATTAAAGTCTGATCACACCGTGGGATACACAGGTGCAAATGTTCAAATGGTATGTTTCAAGCAGAATAGTATACAAAGATAAACATAAAAAGCAGCGAATTCCTCCAAATTAACAGGGCAGGCAAACTCTTGGTTGCACTGTCAACCGCTGTGAAATGGGATATTCGCTTGTAACCTGTGAACCAACACCAAATTAATCATAAAAGCGACAGCATATATGCATCACAAACTGACTATGTGGTTATGTGGTTTTTACTTAAACGATTTAGATAGATGATAGATAGATATGTGGTTTTTATTTAAACCACTTAGATTATAGATACTGAGATATTCGATCAATTTTATTAAGATGTATGCGTACTTCGAAAACAACTTCATCGCATTAAATAAAACATAAATAAGTGTACCGTATAAAACATAATTACGGTAAGATAATCAATAACATCTAATAATTTAATTCTTTAAACAAGGATGTGCATCATTTGAAAGATCAAATTCAATAATGCTTAAATGCTTTCATTATGAGCTGGGAAGGTTAATCCACTCAAGTTTGACGACATAAAATACTCAATTGCACCTTGCAGAATATTCAAAAATATATCATTTCCAACTGGTGTAAGATGAACTCCATCTGATTTGAGAAATGTATTTTTTCGGCATATATCTGGGTACCTGATATAATGACCACCAAGTTTTGTAGCAAAGGATGCAATAGAATTATTAATTCTGTAACGACATTAATGCATAGCAGTTTGGTTTTCGGAATATTTCCACTTCAGGCGGGGGAGGACTTGTGACCAAATTATTGTTGTATTTGGTAGTTCAATCAAAATCCAACGAATTGTATTTTTTTATTTCGTTGCGCAAAAAACCGACTTTTTCACAACCCAAGTCATTGCCTGCAACATGTAATATAATGAATTGTGGGGGGTCATCATATTTCTTCATTTATCTTATTTGACCCTTGAATTGGCTCACAACCATCCCTCGTTTCCCCTGTCACCATGTAGATACATTTAAACGACCCAATCCTAGACAGGTGCC
This sequence comes from Bathymodiolus brooksi, assembly GCA_963680875.1. Taxonomy (NCBI): domain Eukaryota; kingdom Metazoa; phylum Mollusca; class Bivalvia; order Mytilida; family Modiolidae; genus Bathymodiolus; species Bathymodiolus brooksi. Next base: position 39,271,882 of record OY804578.1, on the reverse strand, counting down.
ACCAGGACGACTTCTGGCTGATACAAATGCTTCTCTTATGATTGAAGAACCCACTATTCACACATTAGTGTCAGGATTTCCTACAGTAATAGTTCTAAACTTATTAGATAAAGCAATGAAGATGAAAAGAAAAAAAAATACTTCATTCTCAACAAGTGTTTAAATTCTAATATAGCCTTTATAGGCGTATGAACGCCAACGTCCTAATTGCATGATTTGACTATCAGAGATTCCTTCCATGGACAAACTCGTCGCAGCCCCTATGCGAAAGGAATGAGAACTAAATCTATTGCAAGGAATATTTACACTCATTATAGCCTTCTTCAACACTGCTACAAACTGGTATCTAGAGGGAGAACTCCCATTGTAGTGACAAAATAATGGGCCTTGTATCAGGGGTCTTACTTTTATATACTCATTAACTAACTTCAACGGACAGATTGACTGATCTATTTGCGACGGTATTAACATAGTAGTGCCCTTTCCATACTGATCTGTTTTTGATGAGCAAATGTCAACTTTCAAGTGGTTGTTAAAAATAGACAAGTTCGACATCAATAAAACATGACGGCACATGCCATTAGATACGGTTAGTTCTCCAACTCTAAATAAACCATGAAAAGCTAGTGAGAAAGCAGCTTTAAATAAATTTACCTCATAACTTGATTTGCAAACAGTGGTCAAAGATGAAAGTATGACTTTCAACAACTCTCTTGTAATGGGTAAACGCATATCTTTTTGTTTTGGCCTAGAACGCTTAATTCCTTCCAATATTTTTCGGACTACGAATTTTTGGGTAATATCTTCCATATCATTTATTTTGCAGTAAAACCCAAGGCCAGAAATGTAACAAGATGTGGTAGAGTGTGAAAACCCATTATCAAATACATCACATCGGCCAATGGGATTGGCCAAGTATGTTTTAACCCAAAGCCGGATCTAAATTGATCAAAAAGAAAAATCCCTCTCTGATATATTTGCAGTGTATTTGGCGCTATTGAATTCCCAACCAATTTCTGTATTACATGTTTAAAATGATTTTCCAAAATTCCGTTGTTATAGGTACTGGTTGCTTCTCTGCATGTGGAGCTAACAACCTGAAACGATCCATCTGAAAACGGAATAATGCATCCGCTTTAAATTGAATATCATTGAGCTTTGTCAATAAAACGAAAGGCCGAACCAGTTTCATAATTTGCTTATCCTTTGACGTTCTCTTGTTAATAATGATCATAAGAGCAAGATTATCTATATGAAACAAGATTTATTTCGCTTGCAAAATGTTGGCCCACAAATATAGGGCAACAACAACGGGAATCAATTATAAAAGCGACATATTTCTAAGAATCGGCAAATTTTTCCAACTTGAAGGCCAGCCGAACTGTGCCCAGCAACCGCAAAAATATGCCCCACATCCCAATTCAAGGTTACCGGAACTATCGGTAAGCAGCGCAAGGGTGTCATTGGATAACCATGTTTTCTCAGGGATATAACATTGACCATTAAACTCGATTAAAAACTGTAACCACATTTGAACATCAGCTTTGACCTCTTTGTAAATACGAACCATGTAATGCGGTTTTTTATTATTAACAGCTGCAATCAAATCGTAAAACCGACGTATAAAAGCCCTTGAAGATGGGATGACCCTTGAGAAATATGTCATTAACCCAGTCAAAGACTCTAAGTCCTTAAGTGATACCTTTTTCTTATACAACAATGGCTGTAATAAATTACGTAATTTTTGAAGCTTTTCCTCTGGTATTCTAACCATCATAAGTACTGTGTCAATGATAAAACCTAAAAATGTAATAATATTTGAAGGGCCAACTGTCTTGTTTTCAGCAATGGGAACACCAAGTTCGTCACAAACATTCATTAAAGTGTTCATTAACGTAGAGCAATCATTACTGATTTTTTTACCAACAAGAATAAAATCATCTAAATAATGGTCAATTGAATGCAAACCACAACGAGTTTCAACTACCCACTGCAAAAAACTAGAAAAATTTTCAAATAAATTACACGAAACTGAACAGCCCATGGGCAAGCATTTGTCTATATAATACATATTATCAAATTGTATTCCAAGCAAATCAAAGTCTGCCGGATTAACTATTAAAAGTCTAAATGCAGACTTGATATCAATTTTTGCCAGTTCTGCTGATTTACCACAATTATATATCATTTCCAAAATACTATCAAGGGAGGAATAATTAACTTTACAAAACTCTGGATCTATATACGAATTTATACCTTTGCTTGGAGGATGAGAAAGATTTGTAATCAGGCGCCAATTTCCATCAGGTTTTGGGACAAGCCCAATAGGCGATATTTGTAATGTTGAAATAGGCATATTTTTAAAGAGGCCTAATATTCGTCCAAGCTTTACTTCATTTTGTAACTTCAATAACGTCTCATTTTTCTGTTGTTCCGCAGACAATAGATTTTTTTAAAAAGTGTGAATTCGTGGATCTGTATACTCAAGTCTAAAGTCATTTGAAAATCCATCTAATAAGTCAGCAGCAACTTCCTGATCTGGATAACTCACCAATATTTTCTGCAAACTCCTACTGTTTATAGGCGTGTAGCTCTTGTCCTAAAGGCGCAATAGGATATCTTTGTCTCGTATTTGTTCCAGGGTGCCTAAATGAAAAATGTTGATTCAAAAATTGTTGTGTATTCCTTGGAAACCTGAATCTTTCAAATTCTCTGTTTTCAGGTCTAAAGTCAGAACCAGAATTTTGAAATTTTGCCTGCCCTTGCTTTCTATGACACAAGCATCGAATGCCCACCATTACAACGGATAGAGGAATGGCTATAAAACAATGCTGTCTGAAACAGGTCCCTTCGTAATTAAAATTATAACATTTTAGAGCACCATTTTTCATATCAGAAAAAAACCATTTGATTACCGGTACCAGGTGAACTTTTAATGTTGTTCATATACATCAACCACAATTCATGATCGACCAAGGACCAAGAGCTTGTGGGATCCTGCGCTTTACGCAGACGGAACTGTTCATCGTACATTTTCCAGCCGAGATTTGCGCATCGTGATGCCCCTAATTGGACCATACTCATATATTTTAAAAAGTCCTGAAATTTTTCTGGATGTGCTGAGCAATAAATACTTGTAACTATTATAAACGCTGCTGTGTCGGTTGAAAATATTTTTTTGTAATTTTGGTCTGGTTGTAAAATTAACTCCCCTTGCTGGAAAATCAATGTTTGCTTGCTATCATTATGCTGATTATTTGTCAACAGTGAAGCCAAATCCACATAATCCCCCTTTTTAATTTTTTCTTTTATATTTTGGGTCACATTTACAGTAATATCAGATGCAATTCCAACAATTTGGTGTGGTGTGTGCATTTGATCTAAGCTAGACCCGATTTGTACGGGCAAATAAGTATTATTACCTGTATGGGATCCCGATGTAGTTGTATTGAGTGAAACCTGATCAGTACTGTGGTCTGTAGTTTGAGGTAACATGATTGGTGCAGGTTGTGGTAAACTTGTGATATTTGCAGAAACTCCCATAGACCCAATTGAACTTGACACAGACACAGGTACACTGTTATACGGCAAAGAACTTAACACAGACACGCTGTTATAAGGCGAAGAACTTGACATAGACACTGCTACGTGGTTATAAAGCAAAGGATAAGACACAAAATTCGCACTACTAGCTGTAGTCGCTACTGCAGAAGATGTAGGTTTTTTCCTTGATGCAGCTACCACTGTACTATATGGCAACGAGGAAGCTTTCCTCTTCCTTGCTGACCTCCGCAACATTATTATACACCTGAAACTTAATATTAAAATTGTTTAAAACAAATGATTATTTTAAATATTTAACTTTATTTGCAAAATTACACATATATGGATCAAGCAAATACACAAGAAGATAACATAATGAACAGACATGCACACTATTATAGATGTTATGTATTCAAAACTTAAACTTAATTTGACCTCGTCCTTCTACAGTATGCATTCGACAACTGAAATATTGTTTGATGGGGTTGATCTTATTTATTCATTATTATTTATTTATTTTATTATTATTATTGTAAAAGCAAATAAGTCTACGATATGTATGTAAACGTGTGTGTGCAGACTGGCTTCCGCAAACCTGTGGCCGAACGGAAGTAGTGGCGAATAAGATTACACGAGGTAATACCAATTAATACAATTTACTTAAACAATTACAACATAACTCACTATTAGCAAAATATATCAGTTCGCTGAAACAATTTCTATGGTTTTACAAATCTTGAATCATATTTCAACATGTCAATGATCTGATGCAATGTCATTCAAGGCAATGATCTGATGCAATGTCATTCAAAGCACGTTCACAGTATTTCAACAAAATTCAATGTCAATTACAAACCAAGAAACAGCATGCAACTAAATAAATGAATTCGTTATAAAAATCTATGTTACTTTTACCGACCACTTTTAGGGAATATCACACAAATCAAACTGTTGATGGTCTTGGATTTACTTTAAAATTAATCGCTGATCAACATCCGTCTTGTTTGGTAAGGAATGGTCCTGCGCTTCATTGACTATTGAAGTTTCAATTTCGAAACTACGTGTCAACCTTTTTATTAACATTTTTGGTATCATCAAACTTTTCTTTGACCAATCACTAAGGGCTATCTAAATGAAATAAACACAAAGTGTAATTATCAAAACATAGCCTCTAAGCAAATTGCCGTCGTGGTCGTGATCGTATGGTAGTTGGATTTACAAATATTTATGCAATCAATGCCTATCAGCACTAACGTTGTAAGTTCGAACCCCGATCATGACGAGGTGCACTCGATACAACATTATCTGACAACAAAGTTACTCAGCGACTTGTGGATGGTCGATGGTTTTTTCCGTGTTCTCCCGTTTCTTCCATCAATCAAACTGACCGCCACGATATGGCTAAAATATTGTTGAAAGTGACGTTAAACACCATAACCAAACCAAACCAAGAATATTTGTTAACACATTCAAGTTAGCCTATTCAACATTGTTATTATCTTCGAAACTCTGCAAATTAAACAGAGCACGTCCCATCAAAACGAAACTTATATTCCACTATTACATGTATTTTGTACTAAGGTTTAGTTATGCGACATATTCATTGAAAAATTTACACCCATTAACATGACAATAATTGTTCATCAAAATTTACATTTTTTTGCAATATAGTTAATAGCATTTTGAAACTATCTGTTCTAATGTAGGAATAAAAGGGAAAAAACATCACACTGTCGGCCCATTTCTAAAATCTAATAGAAAAATCGTAGAAAGAGGTAAAAACGATACCCCTAGCACACAGAGAGGTATTTTTTTTTGTTCTGTGTAACATTTATATAACACTATGTGTTTCGTCGATAATCTACAACCCTTCGATTTTTTGTATAAAATTGTGTTATACACGTGTATGCAACATAAGTACGTACAGTTTAATATATAGGATATTAACTTGAATTTAAACTTGTATTTGTACATACATTCACGATCATAATATGTTCTTAAAGGAGAAAAAAAATGAAGCTTTGCGGCATCTGTTGTTAATACTTTCGAAAACAAAACACTTATACTGTTACAATTCCTTACACTGATCTTGTACTTACTCGACAATACTATTACAAAAACATCGTACTTTATTTCTTGTATTGCTATCACCGGGTCGATACCTCTGTTGGTGGACTATTAGTCCCCGGGGGTATTATCCGCCCAGAAGTCAGTGTTTGGGCACTGACATCAGGGGCGTAGCTAGCCTTTTTTGCAGTGCAAGCAACCAAACCCAGAATATTGTTTTTGACTAGATGCAAAATGGTGCGTTCTGAGGTGTTTTCATGGGTAAATTGAATACATAAAGCAACACATTGATTTCATGATTTTGTTAGACAGAATTTACTTAGAATTGCCCAAAATCTGTTCTTCGTGTCTTAGCAGACACGCACTTCTCCATAACTTTGTCTAAATCCACACTGAAATCGCGATAGATATGCATTAATGCTAGCGATGAAAACCTATCGTTATTCAATGTTAATCGTACATATGTCTTCAACCGACGTAGTACACTGAACGATCGCTCTGCGGTAGCACTGCCGTAATTTTTATGACATTGAATTTTCACAAAAAGCCACAACGAGACTTTGTTTTCCACATTTTTTAAAATTTTTATTATTCCTTATTTATTTTATTTTTTTTGCTCTTTATTTTTTTCAGCACGCCGATGTGCACGCAACTGCGTGTTGGCGTATAGGGAGCTACGCGCCTGGACATGGTTTATTAGATATGTATTACTGAATTTACAGTTACTAAATAATATAATTATTAATAAATCTCAGGTTCTCCTCCCTCAGGCATTGATGACATTCACTAATATTGGCTATCCTGTTTATGCCCTTTTGTTTTACTGCTCCAAAAACTTAAAATTGTTTCGCTTTCCAATCTTTCGATTTTTAGCGTACTTGATAAAGGTTATTCCAGAAACGTGTCGTGTGTACTAAGCTTGACAACTACGTTTTTATTACACTTGTCCGAACAACTGTTACATTATATGTTTGTGTTGTATCCATATTGTGCCTTTACTAAAACTTTATTTACACAGGGCTAATCTGGTTCGTAGTATGTTCTATATAGGGATCTGGTCTTTCAATCCAGTAGAAGACCAACTCCAAATCCAGATTGTGTCTTCCAAACATGACAAAATGACAAGATCGCCATCCTTAAAAACGAAAATTATGCCCCCCCCCCCTCATGTGGACGTTTTTCTTAGTTCACATGATTGTCACCACTGAGCGTCCGTCGTCTGTCGTCCGTCCGTCTGTTAACCTTTCACATTTTAATCAACTCCTCTGAAACCACTGGGCCAATTGGAACCAAACTTTGGTGGAATGGTCCATGGATGGCCTCCTTCCACAATTGTGTCCGGTGATCTCGACTTCCAACCAAGATGGCCGCCAAGCTAAAAATAGAAAAAAGGGGGATGCAATTTTAATTGTCCATTGCTGCTTTAGTATAAGTCAAAATGAGCTCAAATTTTAACTGCAGCTACATGGCAAGAAGTAGTTTAACATATATTCAGGGTTTTTTCTGTGAAAGGGGTAGGTTCACTAACTACTAAAATTGGCCCTGTGTCATAATTAAATAGTATTAACAGTTTCAATCGAAGAGACCACCACACAACTTAAAATAACATTCTTGAACCCAACTTGAATGTTGTTGCCATGGCAACCAATTACCAGAACGTATGAAATATCTCTTGGTCTTGATGATAGCTCAAATAAGCATCCAAAGAGTGTATTATTCTTAATATAAACTTGATATTATCATCTAAGTTTATTAATGATTTCAAGAATAATACATACTATTGTTATATGCATTTTTGTTACCATAGTAACAGATATCTTAGCAGTTATTTATGTCTAAAATTCATATATCTGGTTCACTCCTGGCTTTCTGTGTTCTTTTTTTTTTTTTTTTTTTTGTTAATTTTAGTAGACTTTTAAAGTTTCTTCTCTTGTAATGCACGAATGACCTTCGTCTTATTTAAGCCAAGCTCCTTAAAAATTGATATCTGTTTTTCTTTGTTGCATTGAAAACAGAGTGATTTCTATTTTTTCAATACATGTAGCCTTTGCTTACATTATATTTCCCCGTAAGAAGAGTTTGAAGATACCAAAGGGGTAATCAGAATTCGTATATCATTCATTTCGTTTTGCTAGCGGACGCCAAGTGATTCCTTTGACAGATTGAGGGAGATATTTTACATCTTATGGCTATGTTACTTACGCGGTTTCACACGGACGGGTGCATGACCTAGTAGTTATTTATGGTCTAAGAATATATTAAATTATTCAGTGGTGATTTTATAAGGTGCAAAGAACATCAAGGGGTTATTTTACAATAATACTCCAAAGGCAGAAAAAGCGTCAGAATTTCTCAATACATTGAGGATATGATGGTTTTTAAGGTTTACTTTATTTCAATTATTTTTTTTTAAACAGTTTACTTTTTTTTCTTTTTTTTTAAGCAGTCTACTTTATTTTATTTTTGATTATTTTAAACTTTATTTCATTTTTTTTTTTAAACTTTATTTCATTGGGGTTGTTTAATATCATCCCTGCTTTATCATTAGTCTAACACCGGTACAATATAAATTCGTATTTGAATGAAATTCATATTAACTATATATATGGGAAAGTTTTATTATTTAAAGAGCAAACAATTGTAATTTTGAAGTAATATTCCAAATGCAAATAAATTAAAAACAATTTCACTACATAAAATTTCACTTAAATACATGGTTTGAACTAACTTGAATAATACTGCGCCCTCTATCGGCACTATCGCTGTAGCGACCAACGGGAGCGTAATATAACGACTGGATTATTCGGGTTAGGTTTGAACTGAAAATGTTGCTACATAATTATCTTGTAGTTTTTGTATACATGGACATAGATTAAAGGGAAGTAATTATTATTATTTAGTATCATGCTTCTGATTTTTATTAATAAAGTTTATTTCAGTGTCTTGTAAACGATAATTCGTTTAAAATTGTAGATTTTTACATAATATATTCAGGTCATCAACATTTCAGATTATATACATAATCACAAATATTGGACCATTAGATTTACCCACTTTCTTTCTCAGAAGGTCCAACTGTTTTGTTTGTGTGAACTAAAACACCAATAACATTTAATTAAATACATGAACGGCCCGTAAAAATGGTAATATAACTGAATTTTACAAAAATGAGAGAATATCATCGTGATTTGTCGTCTGCTACGGGACAAGAGGTGGGGAAATTACAGTTTATGGTATAATTTCAAAATCCACAACTTTACTTCTTAAAGTTCTAGTCCACCAGTTCATATTGTGCAATCAAACTGGTGTCGGTTATTTTTTCAGATCAAAATCTAGTATCACGCAGAATCAGTTTCCATGACGCATATGTAAACAAAAGAACTCCTATCCATAATGGCGAGTTCCGATTTTGGTTTGAACGAAAGATTTTACCGATATCGTATTGGGTCGGAGTTTGGATATATTTTTCCAACTTATATATCTTTTAAAATTTTGATGATAAGCCAATGTTAAAAACTCCCATAGTTTCCAGTGTAATCGGCTAGTGTAGGAACCACTTAACGTCATATACGCATCCTCAGCAACCGATGTACAGTCAATGGACATAAGTATTCGTCACCCTCGATTTTACGCTATATATTTCATATAAAACCACATTTTAAATTTTTTTTTATTGTGAAGTCATTTCTACACGGATTTTGATCATTTTTGTACCAGAAGAAGCAGAAATATTAAAGATTATTTGTTTATTTTAGCATGATTTTCCTTTAGATTGCCTTTATTTTCTGATGATTTAAAGACAATTTTTGTTTTCTGACGTCAAATTTGTTATATATATTAACAAAAATAAAATCGGAACAATCTACATTTGTGTTTAAATCACCAGAAAACAAAAACTATGCAGACAAAAATTACTATCAGATAAACAAATAAAATTCAAAGAATTCTGCGTGTTTTGAAATAAATTTCATATAAATCTGCCCAGAGATAGCTTCAAAATATTTTTTTTTTTTAATGTGGTTTTATATGAAATATATTGTAAAAAATCGAAGGTGACGAATACTTATGTCCATGGACTGTATCAATCACAAATTTTTTTTTTTTATATGAGCTCAGTCCTCGACAACTTAGATATTTAAATACATGAAAGTACTCATACTGGGGATTTCATAGTTCAAATATCACGATTGTCGATGACTGTGCTGATATTGATTTTGTGGATGAAATGACTAGAAATTGATGAAATATGCCGTAGCTTGTCATGCAAAGGTGTGAATGGGTGGAAATTCTATAAAACACAAACAGCCAAGTTATGTTATACTATCATTCTAAGAAAGGCTTAGGTGTGTCCTAGTAAAATATCACACAAATTTTATAAACAATGCCTGTTTATTTTTCTTCAAACTGTGAGGCCGATTTTGATAGTTGGTGAACATGCCCCTTTTTCTTTCAGCCGATTTATATCGATTATGCAAATTAGGCATATTTTGATAAAAGATCACATTTAAATCTTCTCCTCTGAAACCGCTGAACCAAATTAAACCAAACCTGGCAGGGATGGTCCCTGAGTGGGTTCCTTTCAAAATTGTGTCCGACAGCCCCGCCCTCCATTCAAGATGGCTGCTGTTACTAAAAATAGAAATTTCTTCAATTGTCCATTGCTGCTTTAGTATAAGTCAAAATGAACTCAAATGTTAACTGCAGCTACATGGCAAGGAGTAGTTCAACATATATTTTGGGTTTTGCTGTGACATTTTTCTTTCAGCCGATTTATACCGATTATGCAAATTAGGCATATTTTGATAAAAGATCACATTTAAATCTTCTCCTCTGAAACCGCTGAAACAAATTACAGTAAACCTGGCAGGGATGGTCCTTGGGTGGGTCCCTTTCAAAATTGTGTCCGACAGCCCCGCTTTCCATTCAAGATGGCTGCTGTTACGAAAAATAGAAATGTCTTCAATTGTCCATTGCTGCTTTAGTATAAACCAAAATGAGCTCACATTTTAACTGCAGCTACATGGCAATGAGTAGTTTAACATATATATATTCCGGGCTTTTCTGTGAAATTTTTCTTTCAGCCGATTTATACCGATTATGCAAATTAGGCATATTTTGATAAAAGATCACATTTAAATCTTCTCCTCTGAAACCGCTGAACCAAATTACACTAAGCCTGGCAGGGATGGTCCTTGGGTGCGTCCCTTTCAAAATTGTGCCCGACACACCCGCTCTCCATTCAAGATGGCTGCTGTTACTAAAAATAGAAATTTCTTCAATTGTCCATTACTGCTTTAGTATAAACCAAAATGAGGTCAAATTTTAAGTGCAGCTACATGGCAATGAGTAGTTTAACATATATATATTCCGGGCTTTTCTGTGAAATTTTTCTTTCAGCTGATTTATACCGATTATGCAAATTAGGCATATTTTGATAAAAGATCATATTTAAATATTTTCCTCTGAAACTGCTGAACCAAATTAAACCAAACCTGGCAGGGATAGTCCTTGGGTAGTCCCATTTCAAAATTGTGTTCAGCAGCTCCATCCTCCATTCAAGATGGCTTGCTGTTACTAAAAATAGAAATTTCTTCAATTGTCCATTGCTGCTTTATTATAAATCAAAATGAGCTCAAATTTTAACTGCAGCTACATGACAATGAGTAGATTAACATATCTTCTGGGTTTTTCTGTGGTCCCCTTTCAATATTTTGTCCGACAGCCCCGCCCTACATTCAAAATGGCTGATGTTACTAAAAATAGAAATTTCTTTAGTTGTCAATTTCCACTTTATTACAAATCAAAATGAACTCAAATTTTAACTGCAGCTATATGGCAATGAGTAGCTTAACATATATTCTGGGTTTTTCTGTGAGATTTTTCAGCCATTTTATTCCATTTAGGAATATTATGAGATAAAAATCACATCAATATCTGTTGCTCAGAAATTTGAGTTGAAATGATCTTTGTGTGGCCCACTTTTAAAGTTATGTGTAACACCCCCATTTTCTATCAACTTTAGATGTCAAATTGAAAACCAGGTGAGCGATTACAGCCTCCTGGGAGCCTCTAGTTTTTGCTAGAAATTTAGCCATATTACGTATTCATTTCAGAGTTTACTCTCGCTTCCATTACCACTGGTGTTTAACTCTTTACCGTTCGTATGACCCATATATGGGTCATAAGCGTTTTTTTCATTGCCATGCTGGAAAAGTAGGGACATAGCGGGAATACATTACATTTTTGATATGAAGTATTATACATATTTGGAAAGCTTAACATCTCCAGATTAAAATGGATATATCATTTTTTATTGTCAGTGCCTTTTTTTAACGCAAAATTGTTTTAACTGGAGATTTATCTTTTGAAAATTGGATAAAAAACTGACGTTTTTTTACCAAAGAGATCGCTGAAAATAACAACACGATACTTGTACAAAAAAAGAAAAAAGTGGGAAAAAAAGTACATAGAACGAATCACTGAATAAAACTGAAACTTTCCATCGATTTACTTTTTCTCAAAATGTCGTTTGTAATTTTTAGGGGTTCAATACCTCTTCAGTTATATCGAAAACTACGTGCTCCATACCGATTTTTGAGCCAACATTTTGAATTTCGTATGTATGTTTTTCTGTATATTGAAATAGGGAAAACTAATTCCAGAAATAGAAAAACAAATAAATTTTCTTTAATTTGATGTATAATACATGACTCTTCAGTGAGTAAATTTTGTGTACAAGTCCGTTAAATCCACATTTTGCTCTGGAAATAATACGGAAATTTTAGCCGTCATGCCTTCTAAATTACACCTCTTCCGTGCACAAAATGGAGGTGGTCGGTAAAAAGTGTAACCCGAACCCGAACCCGAACCGGAAATTGACGGAAATGTCCCGAACCGGAAATCTTTTATTGTTGATATCTTCTTTAATTTTACGATGTTTTTCAAAAACTTTTTCATTTATTGTGTATTTTTATATACTTGAAACACATAGATTATAATAAGATGTCGAAATGTATTGAAAAAGTTGAAAGGTGCAGTTTTCTGATTTCAAGGTCGGTAAAATGTGTAACCCGAACCGGAAATCTTTTATTGTTGATATCTTCTTTAATTTTACGATGTTTTGCAAAAACTTTTTCATTTATTGTGTATTTTTATAGACTTGAAACACATAGATTATAATAAGATGTCGAAATATATTCAAAAAGTTGAAAGGTGCAGTTTTCTGATTCAAGGTCGGTAAAATGTGTAACCCGAACCACAAAGGTAGATAACTCTGTTCTTCCCGAACCGGAAATCTTTTCTTTTATTACGAGAGTTTTATTGGAAAACCGTGTATTTTTACACTTAAAACGTATAAATCATAATAATTTCTATTAATGCATATTTTTTTTACCTTAATGGAATTTAATAAATTTAAATGAACTTGCAATGGATAGAAAATGGTGAAATAACTCATATATACTTTATGATACTTTTATTTGTAATCAAATATCAAATATCAAATCAAATAAGTTTGATTTAAAGTCGAAATATCTTTAACACATAACATAAAAAGCACATACAAGTAGAAAATAACTTTACAAGCACATATTACATGACATCACAAAGCAAAAAAAAAAAAAAAAAAAAAAACATGCATGCATAGACATTAGTATAAAACATAAGCTCATGTATACAATAAGGAATTGAATTCATGTCAAACAAATACATGGTATTCTAGTATATTACTAATATTAAATAAGATGAATATATCAAATGTTAATGTCTATGTAGGCACTCTATGTAACAATGTGAAAAAAAAAGTATGTGATAGTTTTCTTAGTTATTGGTATAATTTAAAAAAAAAATGTATAAATGAAGACAAAAAGGGAAAAGTCTGTACATATTTTACATTCAAGGAACATTTTATTAGAGAAAAATATACATTTCTTAATGATTTCAAAGTAAGACAGGCAATTTGTAAAATCAGAATTAGTGCACATCCTCTTATGATTGAAATTGGTAGATATAAAAACTTGGAAACCGAAGAACGATTAGGTAAACTTAACTCGAATAATACTGCGCCCTCTATCGGCACTATCGCTGGACGCAATTTTTTTTAAGTCCCCCCCCCCACCCCCCCCCCCCCACCCCCCCCCCCCCCCCCCCAACCTGAAATCCTGGATCCGCACCTGCAAGATGAATATATTCAACTGTCAAGATTTATTGACCTGTGTCTCATATATTCTAACTGTCATAGTAGTGCATTGAATTACAATATATATTGATTAAATTCCAGTAAGGTTTAAAAAAAAATGTATTAATAGAAATTATTATGATTTATACGTTTTAAGTGTAAAAATACACGGTTTTCCAATAAAAATCTCGTAATAAAAGAAAAGATTTCCGGTTCGGGAAGAACAGAGTTATCTACCTTTGTGGTTCGGGTTACACATTTTACCGACCTTGAAATCAGAAAACTGCACCTTTCAACTTTTTCAATATATTTCGACATCTTATTATAATCTATGTGTTTCAAGTATGTAAATATACACAATAAATGAAAAAGTTTTTGCAAAACATCGTAAAATTAAAGAAGATATCAACAATAAAAGATTTCCGGTTCGGGACATTTCCGTCAATTTCCGGTTCGGGTTCGGGTTCGGGTTACACTTTTTACCGACCACCCAAAATGGAGTTGTCCACTCTCGCTACCCTGCAAATAACCTCGTACGTGCATAGTAGAAATTCTTCTTAAATTGTTTGCCGGAAGTTAAATTAAGTTAAGCCGCACAAAAATATAGTCCACGAAAATCCAATATGGAAGACATACTAAGTAAAATCTAATTATGCAAAACTAATTAAAACTTTAATTGAAATATAGAAAATTGTTTAAAATATAACTTTATCAAACTTTCATGTAACTGACATGTGAAAAGTAGTGCGATTTATACGCCTAATGCATACGAGGTTATTTGCAGGGTAGCGAGAATGGCCGAGTAGTTACGATTGCGGAAAACGCCCATGCAAATGGTAAGGCTTGTATATTAACTTCTGAAACTGTTTTGTAAATCATGTACAAAAAAAGGATCGATATGTGTTCAGAAATTGTTCACTGTGAGGATATTTAGATCGCGGCAACCACTAAAAGGTTACTGGTAAGCTGAAAGCCTTCGTGACCTTTTGACATGTATGATGTAGTCAGTTTATTTTTATTGACAGTTCACACGATTATACAATGACTGACATTTTTATTAAAAGGTGTAAGATATTTATATTTTTTTGTTTTGTTTATTGAAGACAAACCTCTGTGTATTTGTGGATCTAGGATTTTCTTTAAAATGAGCGCATCCCAAAATGTTTACAACTTCTCCCATTTTTCCCTAATTTTCAAAGTGACAAGGTAAATAAGAATTAGTAAGAACATCTGTACCGAGTTAGGCTTTAATTCACCTGGTACATATGTGTGTGATGGTAGGGGTATATATATTTTTTTAGTTATACATAGTATTATATTGAAGTCATGCATCCTGTACAGTACTGTACAGTAGTCTTTGTAGGCTCTGTGAATTATTTTTTTACTCCTGTATACATGTATCCTCCTCTGACAATAAGTCGGTCAGTCATTGGATAATGTTCGATTATTTTTTTCCTGTTTGAAAAGTAAACATTTTTTTCTTTTTAATTATGTTCCTCATCTATTCTTGCTCACATGTGTAAAGTTCCATGGAAAAAAGATCGATAATAATTACATACTGACCCAAATGTGTTTACCCTCCCTTTTTCAAATGGCGTCGTATGACGTCACATAAAGTCGATCAAAGTTCAATAAAGCACATGATTTTGTCATAGGCCAACCAAACTTAAAAAGTAAACCAGATTAAGAAAGTACAGTATTTTAGCTTTTTCAGTGTAATTGATTTGTCTGAAAAATGTCAAAAGATGTTTTTCTTAAATAGTTTGAAATTGAAGTATTAAAAATTAATTATTTGATGCAAATATTAAACTTGCTTACCCACATAAAAAGTATTTAATCCAGTGAATTTGGTGTTTTTGCTTTTGTCAATACAATCTATTAGACCGACATATTTTGGTAAAACAATTAATGACTGATTTCAATTTATTTTAATCACATTTATTATCACAGAGTGGTAACAATACAGTTTTGTTGATACTATTTGTAATAATGACAGGTTTTTTTTACCCAGACAATCTCATTTTTCTGTCTGGTTTAATTTAATTCTCTGTTCAATTTATGCTATAAATTTTGATTATTGCTGTTAAATTAATTCTTTTTCTATCTTCTCTGTGAATTTCATTTCATTACCCCAAGAAGTAAGGGGTATATTTGTTATTAAAGCAGCAGTGGAAATGCAAAATAATCTGCCATTGTGTGACTAATGGAGGGCACTTGCATGTATTTTCCCGGTAAAATCGGCCATTTTCTAGAAAATGGTGAAATCTGAATGATCAATCATCATATTTTCAAAGTATTTTAAAATACAATTTGCTTGGCCTACATTCCAGAAACGGTCGTGAACTGTGATGTCGATTATGTCAACAAACCGGAAAAATACAAATGTTTGGGGAATACCATCGATGGAAACATATTTAACAAGCATAATGATCAGGAAAAAAAGACATTAGTAAAAAGGATCTTTTTTACTTGCATGGAATTTATTCAGTTCAAACTTCTCTGTTTTAATCTCATCTTGTAATTTTGACGTTGAAAAGTATTCCCTCAGTGTTTATGTACGCTATGAATATACAAAATGACGTCATTGGTCTCGTGCTGCACGAGAATTGTAAATCAAAACAAGTGATTGACTTTATTGCATGACCGAGCAGATGTCACGGTAGGATATATGTACATGTATTTATAAATAAATTGGTATGCATGTGTTATATGAAATTTGTTAAAATAAAAAGTTAAGACGTGGAATGTCGGTTGATTTTGGTTGCATTGAAACCTGTATATTTCCAGATTTTGAGGATTATGCTGAGCCTTTTGAGGATGAAGGAATGTCTGAGGAAGAGGAGGATTACTTGGACTAGTTGGGGATGAAAATGAACAAATACAAGATCCAGATGAAGTTTGGCAACCACCAGAAGTTTATATGTAAAGTTCAAACAAAAATGTTTAATAAAATAAAGAAAGACACACATAAAAAATAACAATCACACCATAATTTATTAGCAACCCCAGATGATTTTTTTTACATACCAATATCAAGGTAAAACTAATAACAATGGAAAGATCTCTCTTCAAGCTTTCCAAAACAGTTTAGTTTGTTGAGATATCTGTAGTAGAACCAAAGTTATGGAAATTTGAAGTCGGAAAATCTTGGAATTTTCATGGAAATCCAGTCTTTGAGACTTTCAGGAAAATCCATTCTAAAACGCGGCACCGATATCTAAAGAAAAAACGTTTTTTCCCCTATAACTTTTTTATTTTTTAAAATATCTTATTGAAATTTGGTACCTAGGATAAACATGGCATGCTGAATTCATTTTTAAGCATTAAAAGATGATTGGAGGACTCCCAACTTGAGAAAATAGGATTTTTCAATACAAAAAATGTTCAGTACCAATGGCATCTTTGTTGGCGCCCAATAATTACATTGAATTTCTTTCGACATCTGTCAATAGTGTTATGAGAATACTGCAAGTAATTGTTGTAGCAGAAATCAGTCAAATCCATCTTAAAACCAGCTACAGCATCTGTATATTTTTAATGCTTTTGACAATAGACCGAGGCAATGGACACCAAGTGATGGCAATAGATCTACCGCGACCATAGAATATAAGGGGTGTAATATAAACAGACTTATAAATTCAACTTCTTTAACATTTTGAAATTTGATATACAGTGGAACCTGTCTAATCCGACACACCAAGGGACCAGGGAAATGTGTCGGATTGTACACGATGTCGGAAAACTCAGGTTTTCTTTTTAGTTAACAGAAATTTGCACAAAATTAACAAGAGAAGAAATTGTGTGTTTGATTATGTAGGATGGTTTAAAATATTGGAACTACATTTAATATTTAATTTATACAAAATTAATATATTTAGAACAATTTCATAATCTGATCAGATAATTGTTGGTTGTAGCCATGTCCTTTACAAAGAAAGTGAAAACAGTTATCTGTAAAATTTTAATCATTATATTCTTGGTAAAATTACTTTAACCCTTATTAATGAGTCTTTAATCACCTGCCAAGGCCAAAAAAAAATATATGTGTGTTTACTGTCACATGTCAAAAAAATCTAGGGTCGGTCGATCGGGATTATTTATTTATTTTTTTTTTTTTTTATTATCGACAAAACCGGAAATAGTAGTTCCCGATTCCGGAATCCGATTCCGGTATTTAATTTTCGAAAATTCCGGTAAAATGACGAATTATGCAGTTTTTCTACCTTCTTTGCTCTCAATTTCGACAAAAAGCTAGCAGTTGAATAAATAAAACATTGCTGCTGGTTAAACAACAAAAATGGTTATCCGAATTCTGTGTAAAAATGCATAGGGTCGCTAGCAAAAATTAGGGTAGGTCGGGTGACCGTAAACACACATATTTTTTTTTTGGCCCAACCAATAAATTCAAATCATAATTTATTTGTGTACACAAGCCTAGAGCAATTTCATAATATATCAGATAATGGCTGTGTCGGATGTCGGAAGTGACAGCTTGCGGAATACTCAAGGTTTTTTAACAAAGAATGTTAAAGAAATATTTTGGGACCTGAAATTCTTGTCGGAAGTCACAGGATGGCAGAAAACTCAGGGGTCGGATCACACAGGTTCCACTGTAATGACATGTTAAAAGTAGATGTTTTTGTAAAGTTAAAATTTTTTCTGAATGTCATTAAAATTAGGAATGAACCACAGGCGCGTGTGTAGAGTCAAAAATATGCTCGCTATGTACCTAAAATACCACAAGGCCGGACTCACTCCTACTACCCCTGTCACTTCAATCGCTATTTCCCCTGTCAAAATGTCGATAGGACGCAAATCGCTTACTAATTTGCGTAGTGAAATGATTTTTCTTCAAGGAAAACACGTTTTTTATATCTTCCTACCATCTACACCCCCATACTGACAGATAATCCTCAGATTTTGTTGACAATGGACACCTAAGTGGCAGCAAAGCGAAAGTAGGTCATGTGCGACATATTTCCGCCTTTCGGTCGTTCTCGGGTTTTATCATTGCCTTACGAAACATACCTGAGAAGTTCAGAAAAAAAGTTGGGAAACGTATTATATATCAGTATTGTTACTGTATAATTATAATGTTTTTTAAATACAATTATTTCCTATGCCTTATTTTTAGTATTATTTGCATACCAAGAAGCACTGAAGTTTTCATTCATTTTGTCAGTCATATTTTGGCGCCTTGTCATGTTTCTAGTGTTTAGTAATTATATATATGATAAAACCCGAGAACGACCGAAAGGCGGAAGTATTTCACACGCGACCTACTTTCGCTTTGCTGCCACTTAGGTGTCCATTGTCAACAAAATCTGAGGATTATATGTCAGTATGGGGGTGTAGATGGTAGGAAGATATAAAAAACGGGTTTTCCTTGAAGAAAAATCATTTCACTACGCAAAGTAGTAAGCGATTTGCGTCCTATCGACATTTTGACAGGGGAAATAGCGATTGAAGTGACAGGGGTAGTAGGAGTGAGTCCGGCCTTGTGGTATTTTAGGTACATAGCGAGCATATTTTTGACTCTACACAAGCGCCTGTGAATGAACCACTGCCTCCCACTAGAACCAATACAGTCCGGTGAAAATCCATTCATAAGTGCAAATTTCACATCAACTAATTGTTTGTCCTCCTTTGAAGGCCACTTAAACACTCCTTTAGTTTGGCAAGGTGTCATGAATTTTACATAAGCTTTCTGTTCATTTACAAGCTCAACAACAATACCAGGGTACCAATCATCTTGGTATGCAATTGCTACATTTGTACATATTCATTTGTAATAAAGTTATTAATAACTGGCAGTTCAGCCTTTAAATTGTCAAATTCAGCTTCAATGTCATTTTCAATTTCATCTTTTTGTTTCCTTTTTCTTTTAGTTGGTTTTGGTTTCATCATTTCTTCATGGACAGTTGAAATGACAGATTTTTCATTGTTTATATGAAGCTCTCTAAGTGTGCGCCCACCTTTTCGTGCCTTTTTAATAATGGATGATCGGTCTGTGGATGCCATGTCTTCTAACCAACTCATCATTTGTTTGCGATTACGCTTTAGCAGCTGTATCGAGGAGTGATGATGCATTGATGCACTCGGTCTTCTTTTTTGGCTGCTGTCAAGGTCACCAAAATGATGTTCACATGCAAGGTTTGTTGTATGAGCAAATTTTGTACGTCTCACATCATTTTCATTTGAAACATCATGAAATTTCCCACCTGGTAAGAAGTCCACTAGCTGCTTATCAATGCATTTTATCATTGCAGTAGCAACAAGCTTAATAAGATCAACAAGAGTAAATGGGTCTCCTCGTTCAAAGTGAAGAGACTTTGAACATATTTGTCATAATGAGCAACACTGTGAATCTGAAGAGGATCTTCAGCAGACCAGTGACAGTTTTGACGAAGTAAATTTGCAGGCTCTTGCACGCAGGTTTCAAGGAATGTCTTGATATTTATTACATGTTCAAAGA
The DNA here is from genome assembly GCA_963680875.1 of Bathymodiolus brooksi. Classification (NCBI taxonomy): domain Eukaryota; kingdom Metazoa; phylum Mollusca; class Bivalvia; order Mytilida; family Modiolidae; genus Bathymodiolus; species Bathymodiolus brooksi. The sequence goes on along the minus strand of OY804578.1, from coordinate 39,251,621 downwards.
GTTCAAAATATGCCACCTGTCCGCAAGTTATAAGATTCCAATATGGTCCTGAGACTTTCAAGTAAAACAATCCAAAACATTGCAACAATGTCCGCTAAGATCTTCTATAACTGACTTAATTTTCAGATTAGGCGTTTCAACAGTGTCCAAAACCTTGAGAAAATCAATTTTGTGCCAATGTATTTCTGCCGCAGTTTCAAATAAAGCATTAAAACGATTGTCTCTATAAGTTTCCAATTACAGATTTGATACCCAGGTTTGCACAATGAGCTTCCCAGCGATCACGGACACCATGATGATCCCCAACTGGTCCAAATATATCAGCTGTTGTCCTCAAGACCCTTTCAATAACTAATTCCTTTTTACTCCAAAATTTAAATGCAGGAAGTGCATCTCTTCCTATAGGGCCATTATCTTTTGTTAATCTTTCATCCATTTTTTTCATTTCAGGCTTAACATAAATATGGAACCCTAAAAGAACATGGGCCATGCAGTGAAAACTATGGACTGCTTGTTTTGCAGCATCATTTTCAGAATTTTTCAAAACGTCATCACGCCACTCATTTAATAAAGTATTAGCAAGTTTCTCATTGCTTGCTCTGTCACTCACTGTGTAGGCTAGCTTTTCTAAAGATTCAATAATATATTCTTGTGTTTTTTCTTCTTTCATGTTTTCAGAATCATCCTTCAAAGAAACATTTAAATCTGCTAACTCTGATAAATGACTTTTTGTGACCTGTGTTATTGACCTGGCAGTTTCATGAGCAACCGTATTAAATCCAAGACTCATTACATCTCCAGAATTAAGAGTTATTGAAGTATCAACAATTTTAATTTTGCGTCGAGTTGTCCCATCTCGATTTAGGCCCCAATTCTCAGACTGCTCTAATTTCTCAGATATAAATGTTTTTGTTAGAAAGTGGCCTTCATCGACAATAGCCTGCACAGTTGTAGGACTGGGTAAATCAGCTTTTGTTAAGTTAATATTAAATAGTTGCTTGCACACGGATTGGATAACAAAGGAAACCTTTTCTACTACAACTTCCAAGCCAGAAAGTTCCATAGCACATAGTCGTACATTTTCAGTAAATGAGGCATCTTTATTTCTTGTCGCTAACCTACCATTTACCATTTCCTTCAAGTCATTTATTTCAAACATTAAAGCTTCAATTTCTTCATTTTTATTCTTCAAAATATTTTTTAAGGGTTCTATTTCATTTTCCCTAATTTGATAAGTTTTTACTTTCAGTTCATTTATTTGGTTTTTCTGTGAACTGACCTTTTTCTGAAGTTTCAGTTTCTTTTTCTGAGAGTATTGTAATAAATTCTGAATTTGATTTTGTTTTTCTGCTGCTTCCTTAAGTTTTTCATTTTCTGCTCTCAATGTTAGAATTTCTTGTCTCCGAGTTTCAAACTTCATTCACAATTACATTTTGCTTCCTAACAGTACGCCTCAGTTCTGATATTAACTTTGTATTTTGTTTTGATTTCTCGTCTCTCTTATTTACATTTCTGATAGAATAGTAACCAATTTTTGTTGAAATTATCTTTAGTTTTTCTTTTTGCGTATCAATCTCTCTTTCTAGTTTTCGTTTTCTCTTCTCTAATTTATATGTTGTGTATTGAACTAAGCTTTTTTATTTAACAGCCTCATCATCAGAATCAGAATCAATAGTATCTGTTTGCACACCTGAATTTATAAGTACACTTCCTATTTCGCTATCATTATATTCAATTTCATGTACATCTAGACCCACAGATGCAGAAGTTTCTTTAATAAGCTTAACAGGTGGTTCAAATGTCGCTGACATAAGATCCGAAATATGTTTATAGCCTGGAATTTTTTTCTTGCTTATTAGTTTTTTCTTCTGGTCACTAATAAATTTTAATGAACTGGGGTTGCTACGGCATAATATATATATTAGGAAAGTGATAATAGATACTGGGTTATTTTCATTCAACATGCATATAACCACTTTTCCCTGTGCAAAGAGAGAAATTTGTTTTTGTTCAACATGATATTCATATTTTATTTTATGTTCTTCTGTGCATGTACATATACCCTCAGCACCACCCTCCACTAAGAAAGGAAAAATGTACATGTATGTAGGATCTCAACTATCCTTGCTGAGATGACAAACATTTTGAACATAACACAAATGCTTTGCATATATCCATGTCAGTGAGATATTTAGGTTCCAGTGATTCTTAAACTTTTGTTTTTTTAATGTGGATTCAAAATGAATTTTTATTTTTAAAACAATATATCACATTCATCACCATCTTGGTTTGTATAGGGTTGTAAGTTGTTGTGAAATATAAGTTTTATTTTTAATTCTGCACAAAATAAGAAATGTTTCAAAGAAATGATCCTTGAGAGTGCACTTTCTTGATACATGTATCTCAGCAGTGTATAATTTTGTTTTTCCATTTTGAAATTGAGCAATTCAAAGTTGTATTGATAATGATGTGATGGCAAAAAAGAGACATTTTTCCCCACCCTGCATAAAATAGTTAAGAATGACTGGTAAGCTGTTCATTTCTCTCTGCTTGTAAGTCATGTGAAAAATTAACTTGATATCCTGAAGGTATATGTTTCATATTAAAGTTTGTATTATCTCATCTACAGGTCATCATAGTCTTCATTGGAAAGTATGTCGAGTATGGGTGAACCTACACCTACCAGTGTCTACTGGAAGGATGACAATGTTAAGGATGAGGGTGCACCAGATCCAAGGACAGTACAGTTCAGACCAGGAAGAAAGCTTGGAAGACTATCACGGTATTATTTATTTTGAATTGTTGTAAATAATTTTGCTCATTAAAATTTTCTCTATGACACTCATATGCAAAATACTATTGCTACAAACAGCTTGGAGAAACCTTAGATGTAAGGAAATACATGTACAGTGTTCCTATTGTTACACAGACTTATTTGCCAGCTTAATTCCATAATATGAATGATTTTTTCATCAATAAAAGTAAACAACACTACCGTAGTTAGGAGTAAATAATAATTATATTATTTACTTTACTTGTAGTTGATAAAAATTTGTTTAAAAAGTTATTAGCTGACAGTAAATGTTTGTATGTGTCCTTTGACTGTAATGAACCTTCCAAGAAGATTATTTGTGACCATTAAATCGACAATTGATGCCGTGAAATTTCAAATACAATACAGTTATCTTCATTCAAATGTAATCATGTGTATTACTACATTGTTGACAAGATGACGTAAGCGGCAATCGTCTAAAATATCTCACGATTTTCAACCGTGGAATTGATACCATGAAAATTACAGCATTGTCCAATCACAAACCAGGGATATTAAACAACTACATTAGAATGAACTGTATAATTGCCGAGAGAAATGGCAGTGTATGTACTATTAGTTAATATTACTAGCCATAACTTATCAGCTTTATAACAATGTGATAAGTAGTTTCTGTTTCAGATGCTTGTATTTTTATTTGATTTAGATGATAAGTTGACCAGAGTGCAGCCATTAATCGACCATGTTAGAAGAGTTTCCCAAGATATTTTCCAGTCATATGAGAAAATAGCAGTTGATGAAAGGATGGTCAGATCAAAACATAAATTTAGTGGTATAAGACAGTTTATGAAAGACAAACCTGTAAAATTTGGTATAAAGCTTTGGGTGTTAACTGATACTATCACTGGGTATACCTCAATTTTTTTTGTCTATTTGGGGAAAAAAAGAACTGAGATTTACTGATATTTCAAAAGGTTTATCATATGCTGTTGTTTTCAATTTACTTCCTGAATTTTTTAATCAGGGATATAGACTGTTCATGGATAGTTTTTATACAACAAACAATTTGGTTAATGATTTATTTAAAAAGCAAGTTTATGTAATTGGTGCAGTTCGTAGCAATAGTTCTGCTATGCCTGCAGTTTTTTAAAAAAAAGATGGATGGGAGAATATTGCAAGTCGAGGAGATTTCAGATGGCACAGGGAAGACAAATTTGTGACTGTTCAGTGGAAAGATTGTAAAGTTGTTACAGTAATTTCTCCTTTACATCAAGGCTCTAAATTGTCCTCGTGTAATAGAACTTTTCAAGGTAGAACTGGTTGGAAGAAACAGTGTGTTAAGCAACCAGATTGTGTTAAATGTTATAATGAAGGAATGTTTGGTGTAGATAAATCCAATCAGTATTTATCATGATATCCATGTTATATAAAGTCAAAGTTTCATTGGTGGAAAGTTTTATTTTTCCATTCTATTGATATTATGATTGTAAATGCATTTATTTTCCAGGAATTTAAAAAAGAAAACCCACTAAAGTTTGATAATTTACCTGTACATTTTGGTCAGTTGGAATTCAGAGAATCTCTTGCAAAATCTTTATTATGTCTTGATTTTGGTGTAAAACATTCTGATTTTAAATCTACTTGCATTCCATCTTTTAATGAAAACTCCAAGAGACTAAGATGTACTTTTTGTTATCCTCATGCCAAGTTAAATGAACTCCCAGAAACACATTGTAAAACATTGTTCCATTGTGGAAATTGTAATGTGAATCTTTGTTTTTCACCTGACAGAGATTGCTTTACTAAATGGCACAGTACAGAAGGTGCAAGAGTGAGGGCTTGGGTAAAAGAAAATGGAAGGAATAAAGATCATTAAGTTATATTAAATTTTAGTAAGTCTGTATGTCATGTTTGTTTTAGCTGAAACAATTTTTTTTTCAGTGTAACTTACAACAAAATCAAAGAAAAAGCAAAAAAAAAAATGAAAAAAGATGTAACAAAACATGCCGATATCAAGTCAGCAGTTAAAAAAAGAGAAAAAAATAAATCAGTTAGTTATAAAGAATTAGTCAAAAAGAAATACTAGAAGAAATGAGTAAATGAAAAAAAAAATCTTATCACAAAATTGTAAAAAAAAACCAACACTAGATCACAAAATTTTGAAAAAGCACAAAAAAATAAGAAAAAAAATATAAGCTTTGGTAGTTTAAAGATAAACACTGAACTTCCAGTTCAGAGATGGTGGTTCAAATCCACCCCAAAGCTAAGAACAGTTATCTTTTTTAATGTTAGTAGTCTTTTTATCACTAGTATAGGAGCACAGGTATAACCTATTTTTGAAGGTAAGAAGTGGCAGTTTCAGATGTCACAAAACCTCAATCATTAATGTAAATTACTAGTACCAGTTAATTAGTGATTTTAAAGACCTCAATTATATCATTAAATGAAAACTAAACAAAAAGGTCAATTTATCTTATTTATATGTCACTAGATCAATTTTATGTCTGAATATGTGATGAAATGCTGAAATTCAGACATAGTTCTATGGTTGTTATGCAGTAGAAATGGTTGCTATGCAGAAGAAATGGTTGATATGGATCAAGACAGGTAGTATATAATTCCTATTTTTTATATTATAAAAATATATTAAGAGACTGACATATTTACAGCAAAATTCGAATTTTTCATCAGCAATGATTTGTAGAAAGTTTTGTTGTAGATGCAGCAAAACTGCAAGCATTCTTTTATTTTTTGGACATGAACATTTACTTCTTACCAATATTCTAGTAAGTAATATTAACAATCACAATCTACCTTTAAATAAAAACTCATCATATCTCTTCAAGGTATTTTTGTGTAAAAAATTGAATTCATGTTTGAAAATATGATGAAATACTGAAAATCACATCTCGTCCTCACGGTTGACATGCAGTAAAAATGGTTGCTAAGAATAAATTACAGGTTATAAATACATTTTTTTGTTCTTGAAAGTGCAAAAATATAAAAAGATAGGCAGCTTTACTTTATAATTCTATTTCTTAATATAATAATAATTATTCCATTATTATTAGAAAAACTGGTGAAAAATGACCATAAATTGCTGTTGTAGAGTTTACTTAGCAACCAAAAAAAAATTACTTCTGATGAAAATCCAAAATACAAATGAGTATGGAATAAAAATTAAATATCATAAAAGATATTTAATGTTAATATTACACACTATTTCACAATGTATAGTGTGTTTATAGTGGAACCTTTTGTGTTTGATGAAAAAATATAGCTATTTTTTGCTACTTAGTAAATGCGAATGTGGTTACCATAGCAACAGCTCTTGAATTTTCTGCAATATAGCATTTTATTTTCAAAAACAACTTGAATTCCTTCACTTTGGTACCTAACATTAGGATGAATCACCATTGATATCACCATACTAGTGTCTACAACTCAAACTTGGTTTTTGTCATGATTTTTCACCAAAAAGTCATAAATAGTAAAGATTTAAACAGATGTTTGTAGACTAAGCAACATGCAGTGTGTCTTATACGAGGCAGGAACTGTTTGCCCTTCGCGGGCGCCTGGGTTCATCCCTGCTCTTTGGTGGGTCCGTGTCGCTCATCTTTATAGTTTTCTGTGTTGTGTGGTTTTTTGTGCCTGTCTTCGTCCTGTGTCTTGTGTACCTAATGTTGCCAGTTTTCTCTGGATTATCCATTATTGATTGTCCCTTCGGTTGTCTCTAACGTTTACTTACCATCATCCCTACTGCTCGCTTTAATTTTAAGCTTTCGCTAAATGTGATGATATTTCTGGATACAGGACAACCGGAGCCTAATTATTTTTGTCTCACATGTTTTATTGGATAGCAGACTTCAAAGTTACGATACTAATCACTTTTTCATGCTACCATCAACTTGAAATCATTTGCCTTCCATTGTTTTGTCATCACGCCTACCTAATGACGCTCACTGTATTACAATACCTTATTACGCTTGGCAATTGATCAACAAATCAGGCTCGTCGGTAAAGCCCGTTGTTTTAGAAGCAATCCCTATGTTAGTATATATTCAGTTTCGCCTTTAGTTTAAGGGATGATATGTCCCAGTCGTAAAATGTAGCAGAATTATACATGTAAAGATTGTGTAATGGTGAATAAAAGACGACAGAGAATAATATCCAGGTGCGGATTCATACGGATAGGGGTCGATCCGGCGTACGCCCCCTATAATAAAACAAGAAAATGAATAATAAAAAAACAATCATGAACAAAATGGCAATTTTTAGTGAAGCAAATGGTATATTCCAACACTAGGACTGCATGATTTTATCCCAGAGCTATAGACCCCACATATTTTCGTTATGTCCCATAACTCAAAAACCTGGATCTTCCCCTGATATTTGTCTTCTGTGTCGTATATATTGTTGACCTAAATACAGGCCATGCCTTCCATCCTGAAATGTCTGTTATTTATGACTTTTGTAATAGGTGATAGGAAGTCATCTGCTGTTATTATATATTAACGAAGTGTGAAAAAATAGAGATATATTGTAATATTACGAATTTAGTTTGTTACACATATTTTCATTGGTTCTTCAGCATATATTCGGAAAACAGACGGGGTATATATTTTAGTCCCCAAAAACGATTAAAACATGGACGACAAAACATGCTTCACTGAATCAATGGTATAATACGGGATAATAAATGTATTTTTACCAAATTAAATGCTGTTTTTATACTCAAAACGGCTGCATGAACCAAAAAATATTACAACGGTTAATTCCGTCACAAATACCTGATCGATTCAGCAAACTCCTATGTTCCACGGCTGTACCATAACAAATAAACAAAACGTTGAGCCTTGAAAACTTTCGACGTCATGGGGCCACACCAAGGTTTTATTTACATGTAGTTAACATTTAAATTATTGAAACTGTTTCGCAAACCCGTTGTTTTGCTATGTGATATATTAATGTTATATTTATCAAGTTTATAAAATTTACTACATATGAAACTGTATTGATTTAGAAATTTAGTACAGTATTTTCCTTCATGAGACACCCTATACATGAAATATGACGTGACACATATTTTGACGTCATTGAAGAATGACGTCAAAGTTACAGACATCTAGAGATACGAAAAATGAAAATAAAAGAGGCAAATTTATTTAATACAGTTGGATGTTGTATTTAAAAAAAATAGGTTAAATCCGTAATATATCTGTTATTCAGCTATCAGACAGGGTATATGCTGCGCCTCAGGGAATATAGATCCTAAGCCGGGAATGTCACATTATATACCCTGTCTGATAGCTGAATAACATATATTGTTCGTGGCGCGTTTCTGGAATAACCTTCACGGGTAGTTTATATTCAACAGATTAGAGTGTCTGATATAGAGTAAGATTACGTAGTTCATTAGCTATCAGTCAAAATAAATAGTGCATTCCGCCTTACTTGATATGAATTATAGGAGAAGGTTGTTAGCGAATCAAAATGCTACTTTCCACATAAACGTAAGATAAACCTATGTTCCCTTCCATTTATCAATAGTCAGTTCCCCTTAGTCCATCCCAAAAAACTAATAATACATTGCCACCTGAATTGCATCTTCAATCCCCAAAATCGTTTTGCTCACGATTCCATGCAATCATGACTAAATTAATGTCTGAATTACTGCAGGTGATTGTTGTATATACGTTTTTTTCTTTAAAGTTTAATGGGTGTTTGAAGCAATATTGAATAGCTATCATTATCTTGGCAGAATCTCATGCCATTTCAAGAAAAGTTGTGTGTTGTTTGTTTCCTTGATGGTGTTTAACGCCACATTCAACAATATTTCAGTTATATCGTGGTGGTCAGTTTTATTGGTAGAGGAAAACGGGGGACGCCGGCGGAGAAAACCACCGACCTGTCACAAGTCACTGACAGATTTTATCACATAATGTTGTACACCTCGGGGGATCCGGAATTCGAGTGACTGTGGTGAAACTATGTATCATTGATTTTTCCTCCTCGAGATAATCGTGGCCAAAATAATGAACAATCTGAATGTTTGCTCCGCCCACGGCTATTTATACCCACGGTCCCGGTTTAATATGTTGGTAATCAAATAGTCTCTCTGTTGCACGCACCATATGTACTTCATACAAAACATGACTTACAAAATAACGTGGGTGGAATTGTTTTTCAGAAATTTGCATTTGTAATGTTTAGCGGCAATCGAAACATGATCACATCACATTGTGTTTTCATTTCATTATTGTAATTAATTGGAAATACATATAGGTGAAATAAAAAAAATTTAATGTTAAAAAGTAAGGACCATTGTTAGTTTTTTTTTATATAAAAAATAAAATGGCTAATTTCTGTGTACATATACAATCAAACCTGTATTGCGAGGTCATCTTTTGGAAAAAGAAAACATGGCCTTATGAGACAAATGTCCTCTTAACGCAGGTTCAATTCATTTGAAGTTTTCTATGACAGGGCAAGAAAAGGGTAATCTTTTAATACATGTGACTGCTTAATGGTTTAACTGTAAATACCTTGATAAATTAAAATATGTCAGGGTTTACAAACACCCACGTATGTACACACAATTCATAAATGCAATATCGACAAAAAAAATCTAAAAAAGGATTCCCCATGGAATTTGATATCTAGTTCCGGGTAACAATTCGAAATGAAATTCATAGTGCATAAAATCTAAATCAATTATTTAATAACAACATGCAGGCGTGGATCCAGGCGGGGGCGCACCTGCCCCTCCCCCCCCCATATAAAATAAATAAATAAAAAGGATTGGCGTGACTGAACTGACAATCGCTCGATGTTAAATACGTTATATTAACACTTTGTTCTTTCGACTCAACTCTCCGTTGCAATGAATATTCTTACATTCACAAAGGACACATGTCGCTGTTAATAGACAATTAATATATGTATGTTTTCTTTACATGTGACAAATCTCGAGTTTATATCTACCTATATGAGGCCCCCTAAAGAGGGGCTAAAATAGGAACTAGCAACATTCTTTAATAAAAAAAAAACGTAGATATGTTCATTTTCTATTCATAGTAATCATATACCTCAGAAACCAGAAACCCACTCGCTTAAATGAATGTTTCTCTTTCTTCACCTAGATATAAGATACTATATATCCTTTTATTTTTAGAATCATCTCCTTAATTAAAAACAGGAAAAAAATATAGTTTTTTTTTCATTTTGTGTATAACCGACTATACATTCAACATCAATCTTTTCCATTAAAGGAGAGAAACCTGATTGCACTAGTAATATGGATTTTATCAATCGATTTAATGAACCAGGAAGTGTCTTGTTTTATCCAATACAACAGTCGAGATATGATTCGCTTGAATCTCTTCCGTATATATACTGTACTGTACAATAACATATATATCAGCGTGGTTTCGCTTTAATTTGTTAATACACATTTTTTGAACATGGATTTTACTATCATCACGAATGTTTTCATTCGAGACCAAATAATAAGAAAAATATAACAGTTTTCAATGGTTGATATTATTTCGGATGTATTTAATTTACTCGTCCAGTACACGGATGGTATCATGATCACAACAGATACAGTTCTTGCGATCTCGTTTTCTGTAAATACATGTGTATTAATATATTGTGTTTGCTCTCGCTTGCAGAAATGCTTAAGGACTAAATGCCGCTGTCAACATAATACTTGCATAGCGAATATTTGTCAAAGTTATCACAATAAAACACAGGAACTATCAAAGTCGTAAGTACCATATAATGTTTTAAGGTATAACATGTGTATAATTTTAATTTGTTCACTTGGGGAGGGAGGGTAGAATTTATTGCATTTCAGACGTAATTGTTCAATATACTCATGTAAACTATTAACCGTTTCGTTTTTGCTCGCGTTTTATTCAATCTACTTCTAATAGAGCAGTCTTATATTTTGCAAATGATTGACGAAATCTTTAAGGGGTTTGAACCGGTGGGGGTATTTCTGGTTTAAGGTGATGTCTTTGCTTTGATATATTTGGATCGGGGTTTTTTGGGGGGGGGGGGGGGGGGGGGGGGGTTGTTTGTTTGTTTGTTTGTTTTTGGTTTTTTTTTGTGCCCTCAAATAATTTGAAAAGATTTCTAATTTTCATTTATGTCACTATTGACAAGTTAAACGTTAGCAAACTGCACATCTAGTGTGTACATATTTCCGGAGTTAAGCCCATTCATCTCTTTGGACCACAGACTTTGATCAAGAAAAAAATGGAGTTAATTTATGCACTTACATTTGCATTCATACCGCACAACCTTTGATTTATATTTTTATCAAGACAAAAATTATAATAACTTTTTACTTGTTTTTTGTTTTTTTAATTCATATAATGTCAATGTTCTTATCAGGTCACATTTTTAAGTGGTTATTATAAAAATGAATACTCATCTTAATGCTTAAATTACTTGATTTACATAGTAAAACCATATATATAACTATATAACATTAGCAATTACGTGAAGGATCCGTCACGATCTTGGAAAAATATTATTAAATTTGTGTTTGTATTACTTGGAAAGGGTTCATTATTTTAATTATGTTTCTACACGTATAAAGTTTATAGGGGTTTTCCTGGCATGTACCGTAAACAAATTCACCTTATACTTGTCGTAAACAGTTTATTTACTTAACAATAACTTCTTTGTCTTAATATAGAAATGGGGTTTTCCCTACATTGATTCGATCTCTTGTCTCACTCATATAACAATAAGACGACACAGGATGACGCTATGTATCTTTTTGTTGATGTATTAATAACGGATGGTGCATAAAGCATGTCACACATGTGTGCTTTAAACATACGCTAATCTGGGGGTCGATTTCTGGATTACATTTAGTTTTTTTAAAAAGAATGAGGAACTTTTCGTTGCTTCTCATCCTAATTTTAGAGCAAGTCTTTAATAACTGAGATTTAGGGTTGTATATCCTGTCAAGTTATATAAAGCTAGCTCTATAAAACTACGCCACGATATAGCTCAAATACTGCTAAAGTTGACGTTAAGCACAAATCAATCAATCAGTTCAGTGTGCCGATATAGTGCAACCTATCGTCAAAATAAACTTTGCACAATATAATCGTTTCCGCTCGCCACATGTTATGGCTGAAAAAAATGTTTACTCGGTGAGAACTGTTTAATATGCTTCGTTGTTGTATTTTTACTATTCAACATTCTTTATGAGAATTAAATAAATGAGGTCTCAATTTACAATTCAACCAAAAAATAACAAAAGGGGGCTAAATCAGTATTGTATTACTTTTCATGCACACAAGTCAGTTAATCGTGCCATTACCTATTGTCTTGCCCAATTATATTTAAAACTTTTAAACCGTTATGAATGTTCATACCAGGAACAATTTATCGATTCCTCCAATTATAAGCAAGTATTTATTTGTGATGAGTTGAATGCGGTTACAAGAATTTTATGGTTGATCAGATCTATATAATATATCTGTAGATATATTGTATGTTAAATCCACTGTTATATAGTAAAGATTGATTATTATGTGATTTGTATATTAATTTTAACGTATAATTTTGTTGTAAAACGGTTGTTATCGAACACTAGAAATGTCATTCAAACTACATATTGATGAAGTACATGATCTCCTTTCTTCATTTTGCAATCAGTACCTATCACCATTAAAGTTGTGAGTTCAAAACTTGGTCAGGCAAGATGTACTCGATACAACATTATATAATAAAGTTTGTCAGTGACTTGCGGCGGGTCGGTAGTTTTCTCCGGGTACTCCGGTATCCTCCACCAATAAAACTGACCCGAACGATATAACTGAAATATTGTTGAAAATGGCCTTAAACACCATAACCCTACCCTATTCCGTGTACTTTTCTTTATTTATTTTTGTCTTTAGATATATATTTTCTTATTGTTATATCTCAAAATTATGCTTTATAGAAAATCACTTTAAATACAATATGAATATAAAAGGTCTGGTAATAAAATATGCTTTTAAAATATGGCGAATTATGTCAAGCAGCAAGCTGTTACAATCCAATATAACATATGATCTATTATATACAGTTTATAGACTTAATTTCTCAGACAAAAAGGCTAAAGTGTTAGTTATTATCTTGCATCATATCACTCGTAACAACTCGGCCGATTCCGTCTCTTCACTCAATCTAACTTGGTTCGTATTACAATACTTTGCGATTCGAACTTCTTTCGGAAACCTTCCGCGTTGGTTTCTGGTTAATATTTTGGTATCTTCCAGCTTTTTTTGGTGAATGCGCCCAGCTACAAATATGATAAATTAGATTAGACAACGTTTGTTAATGTCTTAACTGTGTAGTATTTAAGTGTGTTTTTTTAAATAAAAATATGACTTCGATTTATAAATGTTACAGTATGTAGGTGTTTGAGATCAAAACCCTTTGGGCAGTATAGACATTTGAAAGTCTGAATCTCCGTTTTTCTTTCAATAATACCAAATCAAGTGGTTTATAATATAATCCTTCATCCAGCGTCGCTATTTTAATGATTTGATTTTTGGTGTTTTAACACCACTTTCAGTAATATTTCAGCTATATCATGACGACCAGTTTTAGTGGTGGAAGAAGCCGGAGTACCCGGAGAGAACCACCGACCATGGACAAGCAACTGGCAAGCTTTATCATTTGCGGCTGAGTCGAGTGCACCCTTTTTTGTAATTTACAAAGCCGGACGTGAACCCACGCCGTATTGGTGATAGGCTTCTATGAGTTGTTAGGTAATCCAACTACCTAACTCATTGAGCCACCCGGGTCCTTCGCTATTTTAGTTAGACCACTTATCTATTCAATAATACCAAATCAAGTAGTTTATAATATAATCCTTCATCCAACGTCGCTATTTTAATGATTTGATTTGTGGTGTTTTAACGCCACTTTCAGCAATATTTCAGCTATATCATGGCGACCAGTTTTTGTGGTGGAAGAAGCTGGAGTACCCGGAGAGAACCCCAGATCATGGGCAAGCAACTAGTAAGCTTTATCATTTGCGGCTGTGAGTCGAGTGCACCCTTTTTGTAATTTACAAAGCCAGGCACAAACCCACGCCGTATTGGTGATAGGCTTCTATGAGTTGTTAGGTAATCCAACTACCTAACTCATTGAGCCACCCGGGCTCTTTGCTATTTTAGTTAGACCACTTATTTAGACTGTGCTCTTATACTGAGCGTAGTTGGTTAAATGTTACGGAATACCTGGCTGTATCACAGATGATCAGTTGAATAATGTATTTTTTGTGTTAATTCTAGTCACAATCCCATGTGCCTTTCTTTTCCGTTTCATGACTCACCGGATTGCCCCTTCGGGTTTCTCTAATGTTTATTTAGACAAGAAAACAACACGACGGGTGGATCAGGAACTGCTTACAATGAACCCTTTACGTTTTAGGAGTTACATCTTTAGTATTTCACAACTCTTTAGAGAAGTTAGATACAAAACACGCGCAGTTGGTGTTGAGATTTTTATATAATACAAATCTTTACAAAAACATGATTTTATGGAAAACCCGATCCCGGAAATGATATTCTGACTGATAATGTCAAGGTTATTGACTAAAGTATAAACAACATTATATTTAGAGGTAACTAACCTTTGATAATAAATTGATTTTACATTTGTACGACTGATTAACGGAAGTATTTAATGGCAATTGCACTGAAAACAAAATTACGATGAAATAATAAAGCTAATGTTCAAGATAAGAGAAAATAATTGCGCATCATCTGATGGAACACTTTGTAAGCATTTTTTTTTAATCTACGAAAGTAATAAATGTCAAAAGTGTTTACTAAATTAATTAAATTGTTTTTATTTACGGAAATTTAATTAGGTATATTGTTTTTGAATGAGTAAAATGTTAAATGGAAAACAACAAGTCACAGTAATGAATAAAACACAACCACACAAACAAGTCCTCTGAAAAATCTCAGTTTATAGAGAATTCAGAAGATCTTACATTATTAGACGACTTGTAACTTTGAATCCATCGCCAATGGTCGTGCCCAATCGCCGTAAAAACTGGTGATGCTTATTGGCGATTTGCCTACTATGGCCCGTAGAAAACATGTGCCACTGAAGATATGTCAAATTAAATTTGCACATATAACAATTGGAAATTATATAAAAAAATATTTTGGACTGCTCTCATTACTTGGTTCTAGTATTTTACCATATTCCTATAAGGCTATATATTATATAATTGCAAATACGCAAAACTATTCCATTTTTTTTTTTGCAATTAACTTGTCTCAAAAACATGACTACTGTTGTTATGATATAATCTTTTCAAGGATGTTATATGTCTAGAAGAATAAGAATGAAACATAATAACTTTCTGAATTCTGAACAATTTCACCGCAGAATCAATGATTAGAGATATTTGTATACTTCTGCATTGTGCAGCAACAATAGTTGTGCCATCATAACCAGTCTTCTCGAGCATCTGAATAGATAATACTCGCTACGAGATAAAAAAAAATCTGATTTTCCTTTTGCATTGAATTAGACTGTTGCCATCATATAGTTTCAAATGTTTTATATTTAACAACTCCGTTGGCGTTAATCCCAGTAAAATAGCCAAATGTTATCTTTAGAAAATGATAAAAACGTAGCTATCTAATTTATTGCACATTATGCGTTCTGGATTAAAAACGTCATCAAGTACACCCATTGTCAAAAGAATGGAAAGCCAAATAAATTAAAGTCTTTGGGATCATGTTAACCAAAGGGCGCAAAAAGGACAGCAGGTTACTTATGCCTGAGGGGCTGACTACTACGTGGATGATACCCTAGGAGACTAATAGTCCACCAACACAGATATTGACAGATAACAATAAAACATATGTACATGTAGTTCAAAACCTTGTGATATTTACTGTAACAACACAACTAACGAGTTCATATCTATGGCAATCACTATAAATTTGTTTACTTAATATCAATATATATATATATACTAAATGAAAATACGGAAGAATACGTTGTTAATAACATCATATATAGCCGATGCGATCGTTGAAGGAAATGAAAATGTTTATGTAAATGATCGGAAGCCTTTACGCCTTTTACGGTGTAAAAGCAATATTCATTTTTGTTCGTTTAAACTTTTATGTATATTTAATTAAATAAGCAGGAAGTGCTTATTTAAAATGAGTAGAAACTTATGTACATAATATTCAATCTAGGAAACACAATCAGTTCCCATGAGAATTCTACCAATTTGGCGCAAATGCTGTTTGTCAAACCAAACATAATTGTTGCTTCACAGAAGATTTCAGCCATAAATCACTCTATAATTACGATCATTATCACGTTTTTTTCTACTCGTTCCAGTATAAGCAATCACAACCAGAATTATGTAATAATTTTTAGATTAAATATATCTGACATATTCTTTTAGTATATTTTGAGTCTCAAAATAGGTTCTGTAAGATTTATCTACAAGTGGCTTTAGCTGATGTTGGCTTAAGATTTTATTTTTTTTTTTATTTTGGTACTTTGGAACCTTCTGTTCAACGTTTCGAAATTTGATTTTTTTTTTCAAACTTCAGATTAGAGCTCTAAAAATTTAATAAAACGTAGATATCCAATTTAGTGTGCCCGGCGTGTTTTATGATTAATCTTCATTAGGTACGCCTCTAACAGGAAATAATTACTTATTCGCAAAAAAATGTTTATCAGTTACTTAGGAAAATACAATTTCATATAAGGTGCGATTTCCAAAGAAATTATTTCCCCATTATTTATTGAAAACCACCTATAACGTGTATTATATATATACAGAAATACACCTGATGACGCATGTATCTACAGGTGTTCTCCCTTAATTCTTAAAATAGACATTTCAATATTATATCGTGATGTAATATAATCTTCAGCTATCGCGAGGTTCACGAACCCGGAAGTATAGATCCTAGGAAATCAATCGGAGAATATGTGTGGTTACATTTTCTGCGAACTTGAAATCAACTATAGAACGTAATATTAATGACAACGCACAATCTAAATCGATTTTCAAGAGAATCCATCATTGCATCTTGCATAGCTGAGCCAAATACAACATGATAAATCTCGACAATAACACATTTTGAAGATTGTTTTTTAAGTCTATTGATGATTACCACGTAAACACATATGTGGAGGGAAGGGAGTGCAATATGATGTGTCATATGCTATTTTTTGTACACATTTTTATTGTTATTTGAATGTTATGACAACATAAAAAAAAATATGTTGAAAGAAAATAAAACGTATAACTGTTGTGTCTACCGTAAATGAGATTGGTCAAATCAAGATGGCGACTATCTACGGATTAAAATGCGGCCATTAGACTTAATCCAATTAATTGGTGAAGTGTTAATTTTAGAAAACAAGACAAGACATACACTTTATTAAAAACACAGTAAAACATACAAAGGCCACTCGGACAAGAGTTACGAGAGGTCAGTGGTATTTATAAACTATAAACAATAATATGTACATATGTAAAATTATCGATATAAAATACGTTTTCTTTTCATTAAAATCTCATAGCAGATTTCGGCATTATTCTCATTAGTAAATAAAGATATAAATTGATCGGCATCAGACAAGTGCATAAAATTATTATTATACAAGCAATCATGGGTAAATAAATAATGACGTAAATCTTCATATACTGGACAATTCAATACGACATGTTTTTTTCGTCTTCAATACAATTATTATGTGACTTTTTGACACCAGGTTTGTAGCTAGATTTACACGACGGGTGCCACTAGTGGACCAGGAACTGTTTACCCTTCCGGAGCACCTGAATTCACCCCCGGTTTTAAGTGGGGTTCGCGTTGCTCGGTCTTTATATTTATGTGTATGTTTTGTAGATCGTTTATTGCCCTTTTGTCCCTTTTCTTTTGGCCATTGTGTTGTCTGTCCTTCTATTTATGGATTCTTATTACCTCTTTGGTATCTTCAAACTCTTTTTAAAACAAATTCTATTTTCAATTAAAAGACCTCCATATCTTCTATTTTCTATTTTTAATCGTGCAACACCACCTCTACATTTACATGTCAAGTTGGCATGTTGAACCATTTATGAGCTGAAATAAATTATGTCATGGGAAGCCTGTCAAACTAATTGACACGCAATTTCCTCTAAAATATAGGTCTTGTCAAGCAAATCGCAAACAGGGTAACATTTTTATTAATTTACTGTATATATGTCTCATATTAACGCTTAAACTAATCATAATTGAAGTCTTTGCTACGTCATATACGTCAATTTCGTTAGGTTCCAACTCTTGCACGGACATTTTCACATCTATGGGGGGAGGGGGGGTTTCTGTCACGGAAAACGTTTATTTTGAGTTTTTATTTTAAAATATCGACTTAACCTACATTTTCTACATTTGCGTGGTACAACAATCATACATGGTCTATTTCTGTAGCGGAAATTACTTAGTAAGATGTCTGGAAATGATACCGATTTCTACCACAGATATTCGAATTTTCATAGCCATAGTTAACAATTCCACATAACTTCCGATATATGTGGGAAAAAAACGGTAAGAACTGCATCGTTTGAGAGCAATTTTAACTTGGGTATATTTAATGTATTAATTTAATTAGCTATAGGTAAGCTAATTCGAATTTTCGTTGCCATTGCTATTTTTACTATTACTTGTACATATATTTCTGAAAGCATGGAAAAGCTTTAAAAAATTACGTAAATTCGAAAATATTTGTGAAAAAAAATCCTAGAAGACCTTATTTTATAGAAATAGAATATTCGTTATTTTTTTAAAAGTTTGTTAGGTGTATAATAAATAGATTATATGTAATTTTCTATAGTTTACATTTCAATGCAAATTATAATATACTATGTATCATCACAAGTTGTATCACTATTGGATTATGTAGATAATTTTTATAATATATTCAACAAGTTTCATTTGATCAACGACAGGAGTAAACATATTACTTGATATATTGATCTACAGTATTAATACTCCAAAGTGTTCAAGGGGCTGTCATGGCCGTGTGATTGCAATGCTGTTTAAATTTAACTCTCCCTGTGGAATATATGCCCATATCAAAAGTTATGAGTTCGATTCATGCACGTGATCCAACATTATGTGAATAAATGTGACAGTGGCTTGTGGCAATTAGGTAGTTTACCCCTGGTACATTTTGGTTTCGTCTACCAATAAAGCTCACTCACGATATACATTTGTAAAGACTGAAATATATGTTAACGCGGCTTTAGCATCCGTAACATTAACCATATATATGTTCAATTGTCAAACATAAAATTATACAGTTCCAACGAATACTGTATAATTCAGTACATGAAATGTGACCTTATTCTTGTAAAGGGCAAATGCCATTAAGAATATTAGCAATCACTATCTCTTACCATTCTCGGGGTTTCATGGTTTTAAGAAAGGTTTGAAGATGCCAAAGGGAGATCAGAAGCCGTAAATCGAAGAAGGACAGACAATACAATGTACAAACGACAACGGATCAAACAAGATATCAAAAGGGAATAAGAAGCCGTCATTCCAAGAAGGACTGACAAAACAATGAACAAAATAAACATGACAACAGGACAAACAATTATCTGCAAAAAACTAAAGATTGACCAACACGACCTCCACTAAAAACCGGTGGTGAACTCATGTGCTCCGGAAGGGTAGGCAGTTCCTGTTACACTAGTAACACCCGTCGCGTCAATGTTAATCAAACCGAGACACGAAACCAAAACAAAACAAAACAGAAATCATAGAAGGAGATCAATGCTCCGGAAGGATTTCCATATCATGCTTTCTCTATAGGAACACATGCCTTATGACGTCCGATTTTTTTCATCCGGCTCAAAAGTTTGAAGCGGAAATTATTCATGAGGCTAGATAAACATCAAAATCTTGTATCAACATATTTACTATATAAAAAGATCATAGATGTAGTCAGCTGTGATTTAACTCCTGGCAGAAAATAATATGTATCTGCTAACCACCATACTTGCCCAGAAAATCTGAATGATTGGACTGGGCCCTACAGCAAGCAGCAATGACAATATGACAATCATGTATGCAAGAGAAACATCAATTTTATCATTACAAACAGCTGGAAAACGGAAAACTAAAATTGTAAGCTTAGTCAAAAATATCAATGCGCAACTTCTTCCGTTTTGTCTTTAACTGAACGAAAGGCTGATAAATAGATAGATATACATTCAAACCTGTATATTAAGGGCACTCAAGGGAACCTAAAAAACGTGCCCTTCATAGAGGCTAATATCATATGCCCTATTCATTAATGGGCAATATGAGACTGCCCTTTATAGATAATGCTTTGTTATATAGAGCTGGCCTTTAAGGCAGGTTTGACTGTAATTAAATATTAATCGCGATGTTGACAGCTTATTAATTATTTAAAACGCAAACATCATAGCTGATGGGTTTTGTTTTATTGCTGCTAGAATATGAAAATCTAACATTTAGACATAACCCATATAGCAATACGTGCGGCTTGCCTCTTATAATTGCATGTCCTTTGCTGCAGGAAATTATACTGTATTTTTATTCATTGGTATTAAGGCATTCACGTACAAGGAAGTTTTCTTAATTGAAATCCATTTCCTTGTCTATTTTTGCTATTCTACAGTGCACAAAGTTACAGAACATTCCCATATTGACGTTTTTGTCGTGATTAATTTCGTAATTAAATTGAAGCAAAAAAGATGCACATTCATCTGATTGGTGTTCGGTTCTAGTTCTGAAGAATGGATTTACATAATATTCTAACATAACATCCTTCTTTCGCTTTGTAGACAAACAAGCGATTTATCGATGGTATAATCTCATTCGCACATGCGCCGGTGAATGTGACTGACTTTTCCATTGGTAGTGTAAATTATGTGCGACCTTTTCCGCAAGCGTAAATATAAATTACCGTCTTCCAATCAAAGTACACTACCGTATTTGTACTCTTAGACATATCAGAATCGAAATAAATCATGGAAGCCAGAATGTGTTTTGAGTTTTAACATGAGTTGGCGGATATAAGTAAAAATCCCTCGCCTCTGGCTCGGGATAAAATACTAATATCCGCTAATCCATGTTAAAGCTCAAAATACATTCTGGCTTCCATGATTTATTTCTTAAATATTATGGTACGCTGAAGTACCAAACATCCAATTGACCGAATTTTTGGATATGACATGGAATAATCTTGAGAAAGATAGACAAACTGGTCAAACAAGTTTACTAAAAACGTAGGTTATCAAATTTAGGGCGCGGGACGCGTTTCTGGAATGACCTTCAGGTACGCTCAAAATCGAAATATTGGAAAGCCGAATGATTTAAAGTTTTGGGAGCAATAAAACCAAAGGGCCTAAACAGGATAGCCAATGTCGGCTACGGTCATAGGGACATAATGAAAACAAAAATGCATATAATGAACTGTTGGTACATGTGGTATATAGTATAAATAGTTTTTTCTTAGCGATTTCAAATGTTGATTTTTGAAGGTTTTTGGAAAATATTTTGCAACCAAATATTTCATATCTCTTCAATTATAAAGTGGTTAGTGTCTGCTTGCTGTTTTATTTTAAATTTTAATATGCCCGGGTTCTCCACTGTGTAATGATGTATCAGGGCGCAATGCGTCCCCTGTCACAATCATAAATTATGAACAAATAGAAATATGTCTGATGCCATTACTTACATTTATTTAAAAATTACTAGATTATTATTCCCTTTTAAGAAGAGATTGAAGGTACCATAGAGGAATTCGTAAATCGAAGAAGAACAGATGACACAATAGCCAATAGAAAAAGGACAAATGGACAAACAACGATCTTTAAAACATACACATAAAACAAAAGATCGAGTAACACGAACTCTACTAAAACCGGTGGTAAACTCGGGTGGTCCGGAAGTATAGGCAATTCCTGCACCAATAGTGGCACTCATCGTGTTACTCTAGTTACACACCCGGTAATAAGTCATGAATGGGGAAAGAACCGGGAAGTGTTTACGACATGATGGATTACTAGTTATTTTAAACTATATTCATGAATTTGTCATTAATTTAATTAAATACCCGGTTAAATGCAATACAATTATTTAAAGTTATTATTCTCCATCTTTGAACACAATTCGTGTTTGACAATCTCAAAGCTGTGATAACCAACTTCATGTTCTTAAAAATATATAAAAAAAATATAGATAACGAATTTAGTGACCACCATGCGCTTAGCAAATATTGATAAGTGGACCATGGGATAAAGAAATATTCCTTATCGACTAAAACCCTCCAATGTGAGCACGTTTGTATACAACAACCACAAAATGTCATCTTTCCCTTAACTAGGAAGTGTACTCATTATAGATATCTGTTTTTATTCACACTCTATTATCACCATTCTTCACCAGGAAGTAGTTAAATCTAGACCAAGCAATTATACTAAGTGTTGAGTGACGCTATACCATAGCTACTAATCTAATGAAAGGAACGTATTATGCCAATCAACTAACCGGCAGTTGCATGTTTACAATATTTTACAATGGTTTATTCGAATGTATGTTATTTGTTACACCAATATTACATCTGATAATTTTGTTATATATATTTTTTTTAATTTGATATTGTCATTTCTATGTACTAATATAACAAAAGCCATTTTTCATTGGCATTACATTGTAAATAATTATATACACTAGAGACGCTGAAAATTGTATGGTTCCTATGAAATCAGTGTCTATTATCATCGAGTTTAAATCCCGCCAATGGTTGGATGTACTCGATTCCACTATATGTCAGTGATATGCGGCAGGTCAACGGTTTTCTCTGGATACTTCAGTTTCCTTCTCAAACTGCCTCGATATAATGGAATTACTGTTCAAAGTTGCGTTAGACACCAGCAATAGTAAGAGCCTTGGTAGCCGAGCAATTAAGATCGTTGATCTCCGACCACAAGCCTTACAACACTGACAAGGGTTCGGATCCCGATATCCTATTTCTACAAGTGATACAGGAGATAATATAAAGAGAGTGGGTGGGTGGGTTATGGTGTTTAACGCCACTTTCAACAATATTTCAGTTATATCGTGGCGATCAGTTTTATTGGTGGAAATTACCGGAGTACCCGCTGCAATTGATTGACAAACTTTATCACATAATGTTGCATAGAGTACACCTCGCCTGGTCGGAATTCGAACTCCAAGCGTTAGGAAAGTATAAAGAAGATAAATTGAGCGACAGATGAAATATGCAATCGTTTGCCGATTGTATTGTTATCTCCTTGTATTATTACACGTCGGGATCTATACAGGCCATGAATGTAGATTGAAATATTGGAAGACAATTCCTACAAATCACCAGACTTCAGATTACATCGCTATTCATTGTCGATATTTGTTGTTGGACAAATTCAACACATTATTGTTATTATGCGAGCTTAAGCGAGCTCTTTATGGTATAAAATGTGTACTTAGGATTTTTTAACAAACATGGTTGAACATACCATCAAAGAAAATAAAAATTCTACATTTTGTAAACACCGGTTTCCGTGTAACACACTAACACACTCAATTAATGAAGATCTTCTTCACATAAAGCGCAAAGGTGATCCTGAAGTCTCGTACCCTTTCTCGTACGTCAGATACCACTGAAACCCGGAACCTGTGTGTAATAAAAGTCATTTTGTTAGCTTGTTTTACTTATATTGATATTTTTTAATTTATTAAATCTCTTCTGACATACTGACAAAAATTTTTGTTTCTACGTGGAAGTTAACTTTTGAGATTTCGTAAGGAACGATAACTCCATTAAAGGAACGACAGCTCGATTGAATGAGACTAGATTCGGCCCTAAAAAAAGTCGTCCCCAATATATCTCGGCCCAAAAAATCTCGACACTTTTTGATGCACTGGATGAGCGTGAAATTGCCAAATAATTTTCAGATGCGCGAGCATTCATGGCGTGCCGGTTTCATATTAATCCAACAATATTGTGACAAGCAAAAACAAATAAATAAAGGGTCAGTTCAAGCAAGAATCAATATAATTATAAATATATTTTACATATAATAGTAATATTCTGAGTTTTCTGTCCCTGGTCTAATGGCATCTCAATAAAGGATCCTTTTGTTTGGTCATACTTTCATTTTATTGATACACGTTCACAATTGGTGTTTTTATCAAATATTATTAACCTTATTGTCCTTTTTAATTTGATCGTGAAAGTGAGCTTCAATATTTGTTTTTATATTTTCAGGGTCACAGAGCAGGTTACAGTATTGTTGTTGTCTCTACTGGCTGTCATTTGTATCTGTTCCACAAACATTATACTTGTTCCATTCAGCGACAAGTTAAATTCAAGAGAATCGACATTTATTCAAATGGTATTAGCGATAAACGTGGGACGCTACATATATTTGATATTTCAAGATGCATTTCTCTATTCACACATTGAGAAGCAAAGGTTCCGAACAGACATGGTTCACCACGCGGTGACTGTCGTCTGCTACTGTGTAATGTTAGCCTATCAACAAAACAGGTTGCTAGGCATTCTGGGAATATTGACTGAAATTAATACAATTACAGTAGAAATGACAAAAGTAATGAAAACTGTGGGACGACACAAAACGGGTATTTACAAAAAGATGTCGATTGCAAGTTGCGCCATTACTATAGTATTTCGGGCAGTTATTCCCGTTATATTTTTAATTATGGGAATGTTTCACGAGACACCTTTCGTAATGCATTATACAGCTTTAACCTTATTTTTTCTTAGCATTATATTTTTTTCTGTCATAAACGTTTGGTTAGTTTTGTCTAGCGTCCAGCGTGTAATCAAAATTTATGGAAACACCGGAAGTAGCTTAGACATATCATCCGGATGTACGGACATTCAACTTCATCAGTTAGGATCATTCCGTCAAAATAATTTAGGATATGAAAGACCGATGGGTAACATCAATATAAATAACTTAAATTATGATGACGAAAAACTCAACATAAACAAAAAATATATGCCAAAAACTAATATTAAAAACGTCTACTTAGTAAACGAAACGGGAGAGTCTGCAATGGCCAATGAAGAACAGTTGGAATCTAATAATAATTTGTCAGAAAACTCTTGTCCTGAACAGCATCAGCAAGCTAGTCGTTTTAATAGATCGAACAATGATAGGAGTAGTCAAAGGTCAGTGTCAGTAAACTCATGCTCTATCTTACTCCCACCGCCAGACGATGGAGTGACCGAAACGAATTTACCTAGATCATTGAATATCGACAATAGTGTAATAAGTGACGTATCAGACCTTCCTCCGAATGACTTATCTGGGTCACTAAGTGACTTCCTTCCGAATGAACAATTGTCAATGCATACAGATGACCAAAATAGTTTATGATAAATGTAATAATTAGAATGAGCTTATTATTTCATAATTCTGTCAACATTTCACTTGATTGTTAGAAGAGTTTGAAGATACCAAAGGGGCAATCAGAATCCATAAATCGAGGAAGAACATACAACACGATGGCCAAAAGAAAAAGTACAAAATGACAAACAACGATCTGCAAAACATACATATAAGAATAAAGATCGAGTAAAAAGATCCCCACTTAAAACAAACCGGGTTGAACTCAGGTGCTCTGGAAGGGTAAACAGTTCCTGTTCCACTAGTTGATATGAGGTGCAGCCTAAAGTACATATGCATATATCTATAAACCACATATAGTAACACATATGTAAATCAGAACCCAGTTTCAACAGACCTTTACATTTTGTCTTAATTTTTCTGTAATCGTGCCTTGCGCACTCATAAAACTGTGACGATATCGCCAGAATGTGGGTGTTTTATTTAGAATGGAATGACATGCATGTATTTCTTAGGCCATTTACAGCTAAAACCTTATACAGTGACGACCAGTAGATTAAAGCGAGTAGACCTGAATGCATGACAAATGAGCTGACCTTCTATAAGTACCTAATTATAAACTGTATCATATATTAGTAAGAAAGGATATGAATGTAAATGAACATGATACACTATCAAATAATTATTACAATTAAGACACCATCTAAGGTAACAGGAAAGTGGTTTTGTTGTTATCAGTGGTGTTCTACATTTCAGTCAGAGTAAGGTCTTCAACGATGAACCAACTACAAATAGTAATTGTTGTTTATACCCATTTTTGTCCATATTTCATCCACATAGTCACCCTAAAAAAAAATAGAAAACATATGAATATAACAAAGGTGTAGCTAGAAACTGTAAGTCGTAGGACAGACAATACAATGTTCAAAATAAAAATAAAGACGAAATTGTTTACAAAGCACTACACACAAAAAATAAACATTTAGCAACACGAACCCCACTAAAACATCACTAACTCAGTCAAATTAAATTGAGATTTTGGAGTATGTGATAACGTTTCATACTTTAGTTTCAAGGACATGAGCTGAACGCAATGATCCCA
The DNA here is from genome assembly GCA_963680875.1 of Bathymodiolus brooksi. Classification (NCBI taxonomy): domain Eukaryota; kingdom Metazoa; phylum Mollusca; class Bivalvia; order Mytilida; family Modiolidae; genus Bathymodiolus; species Bathymodiolus brooksi. The sequence continues at coordinate 39,225,320 of OY804578.1, read as the reverse complement.
AAACAGATGCTGATCTGGACTGGGTTGCTCAAACGTTATTTAAATTCATGTGTCAATTAAAACTTAATTGACACTTTAAATTACTTGAAATGTACATGAAAAAAATTATTTACACTTAAGGTATAATTGAGATTTGAATTTAATTGAGGTTTGTGAAGCCCAGTCCTGTATGCAAATATACAAAGCAACTATAGAAAAATGCATATACAATGTAGTTATTTATCGAACGTTATGTTTATAAACTATTGACTATTGTTAACAAGCAATAAAACAACAACAAGGTTAAATGCACAGTGTCCTTTGTTTGTTGTACAATTAGAGATTGTGCAACTACTTCCTGATACAGAAATAGATAAGTATGAATTCAAAAAATTACAAAACAATAAGTTAAAACAATTAGCCATTTAACATGTTAGTTTTGAATTTCAACAATCAAGATCAGAGTACCGTTACTTTATATATGTGTTCGACTTTATTGATACAATCAATTCTTTATGTTTATGTTTTTATTTTTATATTGATGTGTTTTTCGTGTCTGAAGCTATAATTTTCCTGTATTGACTGTCTATTATGACTGATGCTATGCTTTCCTGCATTGACTGTCTATTATGACTGATGCTATGCTTTCCTGCATTGACAGTCTATTATGACTGATGCTATGCTTTCCTGCATTGACTGTCTATTATGACTGATGCTATGCTTTCCTGTATTGACTGTCTATTATGACCCCTGCTATACGTTCCTGTACTGACTGTCTATTATGACTGATGCTATACTTTCCTGTACTGACTGTCTATTATGACTGATGCTACGCTTTCCTGTATGGACTCTCTATTATAACTGATGCTATACTTTCCTGCATTGGCTGTCTATTATGACTGATGCTATGTTTTCCTGTATTGACTGTCTATTATGACTGATGCTATGCTTTCTTGTATTGACTCTCTATTATAACTGATGCTATTCTTTCCTGTAATGACTGTCTATTATGACTGATGCTATGTTTTCCTGTACTGACTGTCTATTATAACTGATGCCATACTTTCCTGTATGTACTGTCTATTATGACTGATGGTATACTTTCTTGTATTCGTTGTCTGTTATGACTGATGTTTTCCTGTAGTGGCTGTCTTTTGACTGACGCTATGCTTTCCTGTATTGACTGTCTATTATGACTGTTGCTATAATTTCTTGTATTGACTGTCTATTATGATTGATGCTATTCTTTCCTGTATTTACTGTCTATTATGACTTATGTTATACTTTCCTGTATTGACTGTCTATTATGACTGATGCTATGTTTTCCTGTATTGACTGTCTATTATGACTGATGCTATGTTTTCCTGTATTGACTGTCTATTATGACTGATGCTATGTTTTCCTGTATTGACTGTCTATTATGACTGATGCTATGTTTTCCTGTATTGACTGTCTATTATGACTGATGCTATGTTTTCCTGTATTGACTGTCTATTATGACTGATGCTATGTTTTCCTGTATTGACAGTCTATTATGACTGGTGCTATGTTTTCCTGTATTGACTGTCTATTATGACTGATGCTATGTTTTCCTGTATTGACTGTCTATTATGACTGATGCTATGTTTTCCTGTATTGACTGTCTATTGTGACTGATGCTATGTTTTCCTGTATTGACTGTCTATTATGACTGATGCTATGTTTTCCTGTATTGACTGTCTATTATGACTGATGCTATGCTTTCCTGTATTGACTCTCTATTATAACTGATGCTATACTTTCCTGCATTGACTGTCTATTATGACTGATGCTATGTTTTCCTGTATTGACTGTCTATTATGACTGATGCTATGCTTTCTTGTATTGACTCTCTATTATAACTGATGCTATTCTTTCCTGTAATGACTGTCTATTATGACTGATGCTATGTTTTCCTGTACTGACTGTCTATTATAACTGATGCCATACTTTCCTGTATGTACTGTCTATTATGACTGATGGTATACTTTCTTGTATTCGTTGTCTGTTATGACTGATGTTTTCCTGTAGTGGCTGTCTTTTGACTGACGCTATGCTTTCCTGTATTGACTGTCTATTATGACTGTTGCTATAATTTCTTGTATTGACTGTCTATTATGATTGATGCTATTCTTTCCTGTATTTACTGTCTATTATGACTTATGTTATACTTTCCTGTATTGACTGTCTATTATGACTGATGCTATGTTTTCCTGTATTGACTGTCTATTATGACTGATGCTATGTTTTCCTGTATTGACTGTCTATTATGACTGATGCTATGTTTTCCTGTATTGACTGTCTATTATGACTGATGCTATGTTTTCCTGTATTGACTGTCTATTATGACTGATGCTATGTTTTCCTGTATTGACTGTCTATTATGACTGATGCTATGTGTTCCTGTATTGACAGTCTATTATGACTGATGCTATGTTTTCCTGTATTGATTGTCTATTATGACTTATGTTATACGTTCCTGTATTGACTGTCTATTATGACTGATGCTATGTTTTCCTGTATTGACAGTCTATTATGACTGATGCTATGTTTTCCTGTATTGACTGTCTATTATGACTGATGCTATGTTTTCCTGTATTGACTGTCTATTATGACTGATGCTATGTTTTCCTGTATTGACAGTCTATTATGACTGGTGCTATGTTTTCCTGTATTGACTGTCTATTTTGACTGATGCTATGTTTTCCTGTATTGACTGTCTATTATGACTGATGCTATGTTTTCCTGTATTGACTGTCTATTATGACTGATGCTATGTTTTCCTGTATTGACAGTCTATTATGACTGGTGCTATGTTTTCCTGTATTGACTGTCTATTATGACTGATGCTATGTTTTCCTGTATTGACTGTCTATTATGACTGATGCTATGTTTTCCTGTATTGACTGTCTATTGTGACTGATGCTATGTTTTCCTGTATTGACTGTCTATTATGACTGATGCTATGTTTTCCTGTATTGACTGTCTATTATGACTGATGCTATGCTTTCCTGTATTGACTCTCTATTATAACTGATGCTATACTTTCCTGCATTGACTCTCTATTATGACTGATGCTATGTTTTCCTGTATTGACTGTCTATTATGACTGATGCTATGCTTTCTTGTATTGACTCTCTATTATAACTGATGCTATTCTTTCCTGTAATGACTGTATATTATGACTGATGCTATGTTTTCTGTACTGACTGTCTATTATAACTGATGCCATACTTTCCTGTATGTACTGTCTATTATGACTGATGGTATACTTTCTTGTATTCGTTGTCTGTTATGACTGATGTTTTCCTGTAGTGGCTGTCTTTTGACTGACGCTATGCTTTCCTGTATTGACTGTCTATTATGACTGTTGCTATAATTTCTTGTATTGACTGTCTATTATGATTGATGCTATTCTTTCCTGTATTTACTGTCTATTATGACTTATGTTATACTTTCCTGTATTGACTGTCTATTATGACTGATGCTATGTTTTCCTGTATTGACTGTCTATTATGACTGATGCTATGTTTTCCTGTATTGACTGTCTATTATGACTGATGCTATGTTTTCCTGTATTTGACTGTCTATTATGACTGATGCTATGTTTTCCTGTATTGACTGTCTATTATGACTGATGCTATGTTTTCCTGTATTGACTGTCTATTATGACTGGTGCTATGTTTTCCTGTATTGACTGTCTATTATGACTGATGCTATGTTTTCCTGTATTGACTGTCTATTATGACTGATGCTATGTTTTCCTGTATTGACAGTCTATTATGACTGATGCTATGTTTTCCTGTATTGACTGTCTATTATGACTGATGCTATGTTTTCCTGTATTGATTGTCTATTATGACTTATGTTATACGTTCCTGTATTGACTGTCTATTATGACTGATGCTATGTTTTCCTGTATTGACTGTCTATTATGACTGATGCTATGTTTTCCTGTATTGACTGTCTATTATGACTGATGCTATGTTTTCCTGTATTGACTGTCTATTATGACTGATGCTATGTTTTCCTGTATTTGACTGTCTATTATGACTGATGCTATGTTTTCCTGTATTGACTGTCTATTATGACTGATGCTATGTTTTCCTGTATTGACTGTCTATTATGACTGGTGCTATGTTTTCCTGTATTGACTGTCTATTATGACTGATGCTATGTTTTCCTGTATTGACTGTCTATTATGACTGATGCTATGTTTTCCTGTATTGACAGTCTATTATGACTGATGCTATGTTTTCCTGTATTGACTGTCTATTATGACTGATGCTATGTTTTCCTGTATTGATTGTCTATTATGACTTATGTTATACGTTCCTGTATTGACTGTCTATTATGACTGATGCTATGTTTTCCTGTATTGACTGTCTATTATGACTGATGCTATGTTTTCCTGTATTGACTGTCTATTATGACTGATGCTATGTTTTCCTGTATTGACTGTCTATTATGACTGATGCTATGTTTTCCTGTATTGACAGTCTATTATGACTGGTGCTATGTTTTCCTGTATTGACTGTCTATTATGACTGATGCTATGTTTTCCTGTATTGACTGTCTATTATGACTGATGCTATGTTTTCCTGTATTGACTGTCTATTATGACTGATGCTATGTTTTCCTGTATTGACAGTCTATTATGACTGGTGCTATGTTTTCCTGTATTGACTGTCTATTATGACTGATGCTATGTTTTCCTGTATTGACTGTCTATTATGACTGATGCTATGTTTTCCTGTATTGACTGTCTATTGTGACTGATGCTATGTTTTCCTGTATTGACTGTCTATTATGACTGATGCTATGTTTTCCTGTATTGACTGTCTATTATGACTGATGCTATGCTTTCCTGTATTGACTGTCTATTATGACTGATGCTATGTTTTCCTGTATTGACTGTCTATTATGACTGATGCTATGTTTTCCTGTATTGACTGTCTATTATGACTTATGTTATACTTTCCTGTATTGACAGTCTATTATGACTGATGATATGCTTTCCTGTATTGACTGTCTATTATGACTGATGCTATGTTTTCCTGTATTGACTGTCTATTATGACTGATGCTATGTTTTCCTGTATTGACTGTCTATTATGACTGATGCTATGTTTTCCTGTATTGACTGTCTATTATGACTGATGCTATGTTTTCCTGTATTGACAGTCTATTATGACTGGTGCTATGTTTTCCTGTATTGACTGTCTATTATGACTGATGCTATGTTTTCCTGTATTGACAGTCTATTATGACTGGTGCTATGTTTTCCTGTATTGACTGTCTATTATGACTGATGCTATGTTTTCCTGTATTGACTGTCTATTATGACTGATGCTATGTTTTCCTGTATTGACTGTCTATTGTGACTGATGCTATGTTTTCCTGTATTGACTGTCTATTATGACTGATGCTATGTTTTCCTGTATTGACTGTCTATTATGACTGATGCTATGCTTTCCTGTATTGACTCTCTATTATAACTGATGCTATACTTTCCTGCATTGACTCTCTATTATGACTGATGCTATGTTTTTCTGTATTGACTGTCTATTATGACTGATGCTATGCTTTCTTGTATTGACTCTCTATTATAACTGATGCTATTCTTTCCTGTAATGACTGTATATTATGACTGATGCTATGTTTTCCTGTACTGACTGTCTATTATAACTGATGCCATACTTTCCTGTATGTACTGTCTATTATGACTGATGGTATACTTTCTTGTATTCGTTGTCTGTTATGACTGATGTTTTCCTGTAGTGGCTGTCTTTTGACTGACGCTATGCTTTCCTGTATTGACTGTCTATTATGACTGTTGCTATAATTTCTTGTATTGACTGTCTATTATGATTGATGCTATTCTTTCCTGTATTTACTGTCTATTATGACTTATGTTATACTTTCCTGTATTGACTGTCTATTATGACTGATGCTATGTTTTCCTGTATTGACTGTCTATTATGACTGATGCTATGTTTTCCTGTATTGACTGTCTATTATGACTGATGCTATGTTTTCCTGTATTGACTGTCTATTATGACTGATGCTATGTTTTCCTGTATTGACTGTCTATTATGACTGATGCTATGTTTTCCTGTATTGACTGTCTAGTATGACTGATGCTATGTTTTCCTGTATTGATTGTCTATTATGACTTATGTTATACGTTCCTGTATTGACTGTCTATTATGACTGATGCTATGTTTTCCTGTATTGACTGTCTATTATGACTGATGCTATGTTTTCCTGTATTGACTGTCTATTATGACTGATGCTATGTTTTCCTGTATTGACTGTCTATTATGACTGATGCTATGTTTTCCTGTATTGACAGTCTATTATGACTGGTGCTATGTTTTCCTGTATTGACTGTCTATTATGACTGATGCTATGTTTTCCTGTATTGACTGTCTATTATGACTGATGCTATGTTTTCCTGTATTGACTGTCTATTATGACTGATGCTATGTTTTCCTGTATTGACAGTCTATTATGACTGGTGCTATGTTTTCCTGTATTGACTGTCTATTATGACTGATGCTATGTTTTCCTGTATTGACTGTCTATTATGACTGATGCTATGTTTTCCTGTATTGACTGTCTATTGTGACTGATGCTATGTTTTCCTGTATTGACTGTCTATTATGACTGATGCTATGTTTTCCTGTATTGACTGTCTATTATGACTGATGCTATGCTTTCCTGTATTGACTCTCTATTATAACTGATGCTATACTTTCCTGCATTGACTGTCTATTATGACTGATGCTATGTTTTCCTGTATTGACTGTCTATTATGACTGATGCTATGCTTTCTTGTATTGACTCTCTATTATAACTGATGCTATTCTTTCCTGTAATGACTGTCTATTATGACTGATGCTATGTTTTCCTGTACTGACTGTCTATTATAACTGATGCCATACTTTCCTGTATGTACTGTCTATTATGACTGATGGTATACTTTCTTGTATTCGTTGTCTGTTATGACTGATGTTTTCCTGTAGTGGCTGTCTTTTGACTGACGCTATGCTTTCCTGTATTGACTGTCTATTATGACTGTTGCTATAATTTCTTGTATTGACTGTCTATTATGATTGATGCTATTCTTTCCTGTATTTACTGTCTATTATGACTTATGTTATACTTTCCTGTATTGACTGTCTATTATGACTGATGCTATATTTTCCTGTATTGACTGTCTATTATGACTGATGCTATGTTTTCCTGTATTGACTGTCTATTATGACTGATGCTATGTTTTCCTGTATTGACTGTCTATTATGACTGATGCTATGTTTTCCTGTATTGACTGTCTATTATGACTGATGCTATGTTTTCCTGTATTGACTGTCTATTATGACTGATGCTATGTTTTCCTGTATTGACAGTCTATTATGACTGATGCTATGTTTTCCTGTATTGACTGTCTATTATGACTGATGCTATGTTTTCCTGTATTGATTGTCTATTATGACTTATGTTATACGTTCCTGTATTGACTGTCTATTATGACTGATGCTATGTTTTCCTGTATTGACTGTCTATTATGACTGATGCTATGTTTTCCTGTATTGACTGTCTATTATGACTGATGCTATGTTTTCCTGTATTGACTGTCTATTATGACTGATGCTATGTTTTCCTGTATTGACAGTCTATTATGACTGGTGCTATGTTTTCCTGTATTGACTGTCTATTATGACTGATGCTATGTTTTCCTGTATTGACTGTCTATTATGACTGATGCTATGTTTTCCTGTATTGACTGTCTATTATGACTGATGCTATGTTTTCCTGTATTGACAGTCTATTATGACTGGTGCTATGTTTTCCTGTATTGACTGTCTATTATGACTGATGCTATGTTTTCCTGTATTGACTGTCTATTATGACTGATGCTATGTTTTCCTGTATTGACTGTCTATTGTGACTGATGCTATGTTTTCCTGTATTGACTGTCTATTATGACTGATGCTATGTTTTCCTGTATTGACTGTCTATTATGACTGATGCTATGCTTTCCTGTATTGACTGTCTATTATGACTGATGCTATGTTTTCCTGTATTGACTGTCTATTATGACTGATGCTATGTTTTCCTGTATTGACTGTCTATTATGACTTATGTTATACTTTCCTGTATTGACAGTCTATTATGACTGATGATATGCTTTCCTGTATTGACTGTCTATTATGACTGATGCTATGTTTTCCTGTATTGACTGTCTATTATGACTGATGCTATGTTTTCCTGTATTGACTGTCTATTATGACTGATGCTATGTTTTCCTGTATTGACTCTCTATTATGACTGATGCTATGTTTTCCTGTATTGACAGTCTATTATGACTGGTGCTATGTTTTCCTGTATTGACTGTCTATTATGACTGATGCTATGTTTTCCTGTATTGACTGTCTATTGTGACTGATGCTATGTTTTCCTGTATTGACTGTCTATTATGACTGATGCTATGTTTTCCTGTATTGACTGTCTATTATGACTGGTGCTATGTTTTCCTGTATTGACTCTCTATTATGACTGATGCTATGTTTTCCTGTATTGACTGTCTATTATGACTGATGCTATGTTTTCCTGTATTGACAGTCTATTATGACTGGTGCTATGTTTTCCTGTATTGACTGTCTATTATGACTGATGCTATGTTTTCCTGTATTGACTGTCTATTATGACTGATGCTATGTTTTCCTGTATTGACTGTCTATTATGACTGATGCTATGTTTTCCTGTATTGACAGTCTATTATGACTGGTGCTATGTTTTCCTGTATTGACTGTCTATTATGACTGATGCTATGTTTTCCTGTATTGACAGTCTATTATGACTGGTGCTATGTTTTCCTGTATTGACTGTCTATTATGACTGATGCTATGTTTTCCTGTATTGACTGTCTATTATGACTGATGCTATGTTTTCCTGTATTGACTGTCTATTATGACTGATGCTATGTTTTCCTGTATTGACAGTCTATTATGACTGGTGCTATGTTTTCCTGTATTGACTGTCTATTATGACTGATGCTATGTTTTCCTGTATTGACAGTCTATTATGACTGGTGCTATGTTTTCCTGTATTGACTGTGTATTATGACTGGTGCTATGTTTTCCTGTATTGACTGTCTATTATGACTTATGTTGTACTTTCCTGTATTGATTGTCTATTATGACTTATGTTATACGTTCCTGTATTGACTGTCTATTATGACTGATGCTATGTTTTCTTGTATTGACTGTCTATTATGACTTATGTTATACTTTCCTGTATTGACAGTCTATTATGACTGATGATATGCTTTCCTGTATTGACTGTCTATTATGACTGATGCTATGTTTTCCTGTATTGACTGTCTATTATGACTGATGCTATGCTTTCCTGTATTGACTGTCTATTATGACTGATGCTATGTTTTCCTGTATTGACTGTCTATTATGACTGATGCTATGTTTTCCTGTATTGATTGTCTATTATGACTTATGTTATACGTTCCTGTATTGACTGTCTATTATGACTGATGCTATGTTTTCCTGTATTGACTGTCTATTATGACTGATGCTATGTTTTCCTGTATTGACTGTCTATTATGACTGATGCTATGTTTTCCTGTATTGACTGTCTATTATGACTTATGTTATTCTTTCCTGTATTGACTGTCTATTATGACTTATGTTTTCCTGTTTTGACTGTCCATTATGACTGATGCTATGATTTCCTATATTGTTTATCTATGCTTTCCAAAACTTGGAATTGTGGCATTTTGAAAGACCCCTTGATATGGTGTAGAAAAGGAATCTACTTACATTTATTTCAATGTTTTATCATCAAGGGAATTTAAGGCTAGAGCCAATCTTAAGTTATCAGACATTCATGAACAAGAAATTGGACCCCCAAGCATCCTTTCTGTTACATTATTTAGTATTAAGTTTTAAATCATGACATCGAGAGTTTCATTTCATATAATATCTTATTAATATGTTTACGGGGTAATTATATGAGCATTATTGAACGGCAATTACAGCTATGTCTAAGCAAAATATAAAAAGAAAGGTCCATGTAGGATGGAATTAAAGTTAAAAAAAAATGACAAAAGAAAACTCCGCCCAGACCCGGATTTAAAATTGTTTACTTCTTCTGTTGTTACAGAAAATAATTGTTTTGGGTTTATTATTGATAGTAGACCTACCTTTCAACCTTATATTACATTGAGCAAAAATAAGTGTCCGGAAAAACGACTGGGGTGCGGATAACACGGCTTTGTTAAATTTAAAAAGATTGTTAATTCGATCAAAATGTTATTATATTTAGGAATCGGCATGCCAACCTTACATTGAAATGCTTGATACAATTCATCATGAAGGATTGCAGCTCTTTCTTGGAGCGTTCATGACGTATCCAGTTCAGAGCTGATATGTTGATGCAAACGAGCCTTTATTGGAAAACAGGCGTAACAAACCTGGTTTGCTGTATGCAACTCAATTAAAGGCTTAACCTTCAAATTCTGTATAAGACTGTGTTTTTAATGATTAGTATGAAAATGTTTATGAAAAACAACCCAATACCATTCAATCGTATTGCCTTCGAATAAAAGTACACATTGAAAATTGTGGTATCAATGTAGATGACATAGCTCGTGTTGTTATTCTAGAAAACTCTCCAAGGTTAAAGTCAAGTTAATTTTGACCTTGGACAGTACAAAATATCTGGATCAAACTGTTTTCTAATTCAACAACATATTACTAGAATTTGATCGAAGAATAGTCTGCAATTATCATCTATCAATTCAATTTTCAGTGTAGAAGCTAGTGCAATTCTTCTCTGCTTTAAACTTAATTGCCTCTTCTGATGAAAGATGGCAATTGGGAGTTGCAAAGTCAAAAGCCATTTTATTCATAAGATAATTGAAATTTATAAAAAGCCTTGTTACTATCGGTAAACAGTTCATTTTCACACGAATCCCTAGTCATACAGGTATCAATGGCATTGGATAGCCCAAAGTCCAATTGTTCTATTGTTCTATTCCATAAACTGATTTTAAGCCTTTTATAATAAAATATATTATAAAACGCTTACAGGATAATTGAGATCAGCAAATTATTAACAAATTACACGAAATACATTCCTTAGTTGGCAAGAGACTCTTTGTTCCTACGGTCAAAATTGCTAGGACCAGAAGGTCTTGACCAGATGTCGTGTAAGTCATGGTAGATCTACACATTGTTATTTATCAAATAATGAGGAACGACCGGAATGTATTCTGGGTAATTCCAATTAGGGACAGAAGCATATTTTAATAGACTGCGTAGATGTTGCTGATACCACCATGACTTGGTTGACCGTTATGGAATATATGTGTCACAAATGACCATGGATATGTTCCACTTATCGTAAACACTTCCTGGTCCTTTCCTCATCACCGGGTTTGTAACTAGAGGAGCAGGAATTGCTCACTCTTCCGGAGCACCTGAGTTCACCCCCGGTTTTTAGTGGGGTTCGTGTTATTCGATCTTTAGTTTTATATGTATGTTTTGCAAATCGTTGTTTGTCCTTTTGTACTTTTTCTTTTGGCCATAGTGTTGTCTGTTCTTCTTCGAAATACGGATTCTGACTACATCTTTGGTATCTTCAAACTCTTCTTCGTCAGACATTCTACCTCGTCAACGCTTTATCTGATTTGCTTGGAATGCATGCTACGCAAATTTGATTAAAAAAAAAACAGATTAATTTATATACAAAAGTATAAATAGATAACATAATAATAATTTTGGTAAGGTCCGTGTTGCTCATCTTTTTAGTTTTCTGTTTTCCTTATTGATTGTTTTGTTAGTCTTCGACATGTGTCTTGTGTACCCAATATTGCCATTGTCTTTGGATTGGCCTTTCTTGATTACACCCCCCCCCCCCCCCCCGTTGGTTTTCTCAACGTGGAATTACCTTTAAATATGTGGGTTTTTTTTACTTATATTGTTTTCCTTAAGTTGTACATAATTATGTTTTATGTACAAATAAATCTTATTTCTAAAGGTTTTCTAGTTGAAATTAATTCATTAAATGTGTTCAAGGCACGATATAGCTGAAACGTCAACTCTTCAATCAAGCTGTATTTTCCTGTATGAGTTGTCTATTATGACTGAGATGCAACAAACCGAATCCAACACGTCTAATAATGCTAACCAAAATCAGCTAAGGTTACTTATTCCTGGGGCGGAGGATGAACCTTAGCTTAAATAATAATCACAGAAATTGTCAATAATAAACATATTCTATACATCATGTTAGTTCCAAACACTGACTACTGTGCGGACGAAACCCTCGGATATCAATAGTTCACCAGCAGAGGTAATTGTATTCTGGTGTGACATTACGCCATGTACTTTACAATAGTTCACCAGCAGAGGTAATTGTATTCTGGTGTGACATTACGCCATGTACTTTACAATAGTTCACCAGCAGAGGTAATTGTATTCTGGTGTGACATTACGCCATGTACTTTACAGAACATTGATTTTAGTCTCTGTTTATCATCCTTTTATATAATTCAATACCACTCCAGAACCAGGAAGTTGTTTACGCTTATCCTTTATTGGGTTGTTTACAGTTTATTTCTTAGTTAATGTTTCTTTGATAAGAGTACATGAAGTGGTACAGCAGTATAATATAATTGATTTTATTACAGTGATTTATCTGTAATGAAGGAACGCATAGTACAAGGTCATAGTTAATTTGTCCATTAAAGGGAAGATAAATACAAAGCCAAACAATATATCATCAACACGGTTCTTGTGATCAAATGAGTATAGTTATACATGATGTATTATTGCTTGTAAATATTTATTATCATTTTAAATCATGCTTTGTTCTCTATTTCATTAATCTAATTTGCAACCAAACAAACTTATATCCGCATTACTCAAATTACGATGAAAACCCGCTGTATTAAAAAGACAAAAATATCTAATTTAGTGCGTGTTCTGGAATAAACTTCATCTTGCACAAATAACAATATTAGGAAAGCCAAATGATATAAACGTAGCTGGGACAAAACAAAACAGAATATAGTTTTCCACTGTAGGGTTCAACTTCTTTTAAAGGAGCGTCCGCATGTGGTCTAGGCGAACCAAGCGAGCAACGAGAGCTGTCACGCTCCTTTTGCGCAAATTAATATCCTACATTACGTCCTAATAGCAACAGTGTATTATGGGCAGTTGTTGGTTCCCTGTTTAAAACACGGTTTATTTCCCTTATTCACGAGGCAATTCTAATATTTCATATTGGACCAACTCAGTGTCACATTTGCTTCATTTTGCCATTTATATGCTCGTCATTAATATTACACGAAATCAGATAATGATGCTTATTTGACATTAGCAACAAGCAATTGATTGATGGATTGATGGATGGATGGATGGATGGATGGATGGATGGATGGATGGATGGATGGATGGATGGATTGACGTAAAACTTCAACTATTTCTTACATTTTCAGAACGAGAACATGTTCAACAATTTCTAAAAACTATACAGGAATGCGTCGAGACAAGGATTTGACAACGACTACCGACTGCCACTGGGAAAGCATGGAGAATTGCATAAGCACAAAACATTTAGTCTTTTGTAGCAAATACAATGCACTGCTCTTTTCTTCGAAATATACAAAATAGTTTTTCAACATACAGGAAGCATGGTACCATCCAAGCACTGCACTAACAGTCAGGCTCTCTGTATTATTATCTGGCAACCCCCTTCATGGAGTTCATCTCTTGTCCAGCACCATCGGATATGCTGGGGAGCTCTGATAGTTGAGCCCTAGCAACCGACACCGATACCCAATCAATCACTAGAAGAAAGGTTATTGGTTTTACATATGCACTCTTTCATGTAACTATATTCCATATATACAATCTTTATTTAGTACACAATTAGTAAAAATAGCAATCAGATTTAAAACCGTCTAGCACTATCATATGATGTTATATTTTCTATTAATCTAAACACGGAATGAATTGAGATCACTGATGATAAAACGTTTAATAAAATGCATACATGTCTCGACCTTTCACTAGGGATTGTAAAACCAGGAAGTGGTGTGATCAGACGCAATAAATCGTATCGTTTACATTATATTAAAACAGTTATTTTACGATAAAAGTGTCATTATATTTTTACAATTGCTGGTATTTTCCCCGACGAATAATAACTGACGTACTTATCAAAGGAGCGATGCTGTATTGGATAGAATGTCAAATGTCAACCTAGATGAAAAGTACAATACATTACAATACGGAAATTTAAATACAATTTTAGTAATGGGAACCGTAGATATATAATTTACTGCACACGAAGAGTTATTGGAATAACCTTCATCGGGGATGTTCTGTTAAAAGATTGGAAAGCTAAAAATTAATAAACCTGTAAAACAAAAGGCTTAAACAGTATAGTCAAAAGTGTATTGGCAAAAATTAGTCAATCTTTTATTATGTATTGTACTTACTTGTTTTAACCAGTAAAATTGCAAATAATAGTATTTTTGTACTTTTTATCAACAGCAATTTCAACGTAAGTAACCCCACGGGTGCTACTGGTGGAACAGGGACTGCTCACTCTTCCGTAGCTCCTGAATTAAATCATGGTTGTTAGAGGAGTTCGTCTTGCTCAATGTTAAGGTCCTTTGAAGAACTTTGTGGGTTCTTGTTTTTCTTCAAACCATTGTATTGCTCTTTCTTCGGATTACAAGGTCCAATTACCCCTTTGATGTCTTCAACATTTTCTAGTAATAAATATTGGTTTAAACAATGTAAAATTGCAAGCAATAATATTTTCTTAATTTCACTAACGTCTACATTTACTCAGACGCTCATAGGTGAAAGGTCAGATAGGTGCCAGACAGCAACCACATAAAAGTGTAAATTTGTCCAATTTGAGCTGTTTTTAATAACTATCTCGACCTACTTCACTCCACTCGTCAGATAAATTGTGAATAGGTTAATCTCCTTAAACAACGATTTGAACCCAAGAAACAAATAATGTAAATTCATATATGCAACTATTACTGTTCGTCTAATGTCATACATGTTGTAAACACTGCATAATATAGGGCAATATGTAACATTTATGATAATGTATTCATTTAATATGTTTAAATTATTCATGGGCTAGACGTCGACAGATATAGATGGATAACCACATTAGGCCTATTGTATTGCATTATTAACTTAGGTAGACAATGCGCTGGTGTGTACATGTGCATTTTATGCCAAATACTTGTAATTTAAATAAATGTGTTTGTTTAAAAACAACCAAATAAGCAAACAAGAAAGATAAAAAGAAAAAAAAATTAAATATAACTATTGCTAAAACAAAATGAAAAGATTATGCATTTGCAAAATTCGACAAACTCATATAATTTAACATTTACGGTAAAAATACATGCTTGAGTTACAAATGGAATGAGCATTCCGGATACACATCATAATACTCAACATAAATCAAAGTTACATAAAAATAAACATATGACGTGATGTCCAACAAAAAGTAAAAAAGTACATTTGAGAGCAGGTGCGTTTTAAAGTACATATGCTAAAGGTTATATTGAATATGAAAGTTCAAATTTAGTAGAGGAACTATTGTACAATTACATGCTGAAGTTAATCATCACTAGTGTAATAAAACTTAGATATCAAATTATCTCAAATTTGATATCTCATTATATACACATAGATATCTCATTATCTAAACTTAGATATCTAATTATATACACTTAGATATCTCATTGTCTAAACTTAGATATCTAATTATCTACACTTAGATATCTCATTATATACACTTAGATATCTCATTATATACACTTAGATATCTAATTATCTACACTTAGATATCTCATTATCTAAACTTAGATATCTCATTATCTAAACTTAGATATCTAATTATATACACTTAGCTATCTCATTATATACACTTAGACATCTCATTATCTAAACTTAGATATATAAGTATCTACACTTAGATATCTCATTATCAAAGCTGAAATATCTAGTGCGCCGTGCGCACTAAATTTAATATCTACGTTTTAATTAATGCACCCAATGCGTTTAAAAATTACCTTCCAAGGGTACGCTCAAAATAATTTGAAATTCATCGGCCGTTTTTCTGTTTTGTTTTTGATGAATAAGTATGGAAAAGACCTGTTTGGTATTAGATGTAGCTGTAAGTGATGAAATAAAAGTTGTCTTTTGGATTCTGGAAGGGCCCGGTTGGCTCAATGAGTTAGGTAGTTGGATTACATAACAAGTCATACAAGCCTATCACCAATACAGCGTGGGTTCGCGCCCGACTTTGTAATTTACTAAAAAGGTGCACTCGACTCGCAGCCACAAGTGATAAAGCTTACCAGTTACTTCCCCATGGTCGATGGTTCTCTCCGTGTACTCCGGCTTCTTCCACCATTAAAACTGGTCGCCATGATATAGCTGAAATATTGCTGAAAATGGCGTTAAAACACCAAAAATCAAAAATCAAATGGATTCTAGATTATCGAGTACAAAAATATTTTAATATTCCGAATAGCTGAACAAATTCTTTAGTATTATAGCAAGATATTAACTAAGTTTTTATCACCACATATATGTACCATCCTATACCATCATTAATGATTGATTGTTACTTAATAGTGATGGGAACCGTCGTGTCGTAATTTTATGGTAGTTGAATTTACAACTACCTGTGTAATCAGTGCTTCTCACTACTAACGTGGCGAAGTGTACTCAGTACAACATTATGTAATAAAGTTTGTCAGTGATTTGCATCAGGTCGGTGGTTTTCTCCAGTTACACTGATATCATCCACCAATAAAACTGGTAGCCACGATATAACTGAAATATTGTTGAAAGTGAGGTTAGAATACCATAACCCTAACCCTAATATTGGTGTGGTAATGATTATCTGGTATTTGCGTATGACAATTGATATCTATTTCTGTGTATCGCGATTGCTATCTCGTATCTGTGTATCGCGATTGCTACCTAGTAACTATGTATCTCGATTGCTACCTAGAAACGATGTATCTCGATTACATATCTCCCTTATGCAAGGGAAATAAATGTATAATGTCATATTATATCTACGTTTTTATTATATGTATTTAGAGACATAATCTTTATACAGTCACACTTTTCAAACAACACAAGATGATTCAATCTTTGGTTCATAAAGGAGTGTCATCATTTGTTGCATAACGAGCATTTTCCATGTTTCTTTTTTTTTTCTTTTTTTTTTAGAAGTTGCTGGTTTCTATGTATCTCATTTTATCCATGCTTTTTGTTTATTCACATCAATATTTAATGTGTTTTTAAATTATGCTTCTGCTACTGCTGTGTTGTAAATTGCTTTCATATTATAATTTGGTTTGAAATTTCATAGAAAATTGTAATAAGCTCGCTTCGTTAAGCGAGCTATTTATGACTGAAACATGGTAAAATTAAATCAATAAAGGAATAATGACGAATACCATTTACTTTGACTAAAAAAAAAATCCTTATCATCCATACACTATGCCTATGAAAAAGTTTCAACACATCCGGGTTATCCATACCACTATGCCTATGAAAAAGCTTTAACACATCCGGGACATTCCGGTTCACTGCTTTTCGCGACACCCTCGAGATCTTATGAAAGATGAGGTGTACGAAAGGTATCGAAGAGCGAAATACCGGTATTTCTCTTTTGCCTATATTGTTTGCTTGTGAAATAAACATTAAATTTAAAATCAACGTTCTTCTTCTTTGACGAAAATATACAAATTATTTGTTTGAAATGAATATTTAAAGAATTTTGTCTATAAATTGAAACCGATAATTATCGAATCCTACACGGAAAGTAACGAGTCGCTAAAAATAACACGATTGCGCAACCCGATCGTCTGCTCTGGATTATTGCTAAAGCAAACGCAAGCTTATATTTATATTCGCTTAATCGCATCAGGTATTGATAAAATACACAATTGCCCAAAATGTCTCAAAGAAAAACACTTTCAAAAGTTCCGTTGACCCCCCAATTTAAAAACAAATGGTTCAAAGTCCAATCGGAATAAAATCCAGGTGTTATGCGGCCTTACTGTTTGGATTATTTCATGGCGTCTCATTGACATTGGCGATACCACTTCATTTTTATCCTTTTCGAAATTCTATTCAACTATATAATTTTATTCTACATTTACACATGGATCCTGGTGGTAAAATCTACACTATTGATGAGTTTAGATGTTGGAAAGTCGAGAATCTTGACGATGAGAGGCCTGACGAAAACAAGAACGAAGGGGGAGGGTACCGGGTCGTTTCGCCCCACTTAATCGCTATTATTTAATAATAGATGAAGTCTTTTTCGACAATTTTTGGGTAATTATTTATTTATTAGTTGTATACAAAAAAAAATAACACCTGATGGGTGTCATGTCAACAACTAATTTGAAGCCATGCAGAACAAACAATATAGCCATATATATATTATAGGTCATGATAGGATACATATAAATTTATTACTGTATTGTTCAAAGAAATTTTACAAATTTAAGCAGGTGTCAAACAATTTACTTTATAATGATTTTATTGTCAATATATATATATATACAATTGGATTGGGAACAAGTTTTTACAACTTACTATACTAGTCCCTCTCCATACAAATACAGTAATAGCATAAACAAAACAAATGAAATGACAGCAAATGTAGGCTATATCAATAATTAGTAAATTAACATACATGTGATAGAGTTGATATGCTACAACTGGAGATTTGTAAATTTTTGGCTGGAGATTTGGTCTCATAACTGGAGATTTTTTATCGACGTATTTGATGGTGTTTTTAATTGTTTATTGATGTTTTCCTTTTGTTTATTTCAGTATTGAACCAACTGCATCCCATTTCAATATATATTGTTTACATTTCTGTTTTATTAATAGTGTTTCATATGATGAATGAAGGATAAAAACTGTATTTATAATTTATTCATAATCATTCATAATCATAAGGTTATAACAAAGCAATAACAATGAAGACAGAATGTTCTGAACAATAAAGTCATAGAGCACTAAAATTAAAAAGTCACTTTGCTGCTGGTGCGTTAGGTGATAGCATACGTTTCGGCATTTTTGTGGTTTATCAATTCCATCCTGGAACTTAGTCCTTAAATAATACTTTGATCGGCTTTGGTCCCAAGCAAGCCATAGCAACTCAATCCGAGATGAATTCATTGCACGTTTGATCGAAATAAGAAGTTTTCCTCAGCATCAAAGGTTGTCCAACTCCTGTTTGCACAACCCCGTCAACAGTTTATAACTATTTTTAATTGCCACTATCACACTTCTAATCATCTAAGCGTGTGCCACAAACCCACTTCCTTATCCCCAATTAACTGTCAATCAGTGGATAATTGTTGTATAATCATCAACACCTTAATTAATCACCATGACCCAATTTACCTGTAAAGGTGTCAAACAGATCAATAACCGGAAATCATTAAATATGACATTCACCTTTACCATTCGTATCTCTCGGTGTTTTTCGTCAGCGCGGGAGTTCCAAATGGGGAATTTCCCGAAATATTGATCGCAAAATGTAGGTCAAGATTTTATTGTACTTGATTTTTTTCACGGGCGGAAGATTTTGAAAGTTGACGGGAGGGACCCTCAAAATCGGGAGAAAAATGCTCCCGCCGGAAGGTTCACATGTATGAATTAAGCAAAATCATGTCAAACTAAGCATACATATTAAATATTGTTTTAATATTTAACAGAAAAAAAGGAGGGGGGTGGTAAAACTAATAAATTGTGTTGAGATAATATCACGGTTGGGGATAATTCATTATTAAATCTACAAGTTTGTCGAATAAATTCTTGCACTGATTTGAACAATAAAGTATTCAATTCTTCACTAATTTCATTACATCCAGAGTATATATTCTATAGAGATGGGAACAATGTTATTAAAATAGTTAAACAGAGAAGTTCTATCGTGTTGATAAAGTGGACATTCAAGAAAAAAATGAATAGCATCCTCAAATAAATGACCACATACACAACGTGGATCATTCTTCAAATTTACTCTTATATAAATCGGCATTAAGGCCACTACATCTATGTCTTAGCTTAGTATGTATTATGTTAGTTTTCCTATCGCCAATATTGTAAAATGAAGCCACCGGATTTTGGAGAGCCTGAATTGTCAAATAATGAAAGTGAAGCCATACATAATATTAAACACGTCAAGAAAACATGTTAATTATGAGGAAGACAAAAATAAAGTACCCATGAACAAGCCTTACAACATCCAAAATACGAATATTTGCAATGGTATTTTCCATATTTCAATTTTTAAAGCACTATTAATAAATGAGGGCGAAACGACCCGGGGCGAACGGAAATAGGAGAAAAACGACTCGCGGGGCAAAACGACCCGGATTCAGGGGGAGCTGACGCCAATGGCTTTCAGGCTTGTGTTGTCAGCAGGTAAGTTGAACTTGCCTTTGGTGCCATCACAAGATTATGTTTTACAAGATAAGAAGAGGTGCTACGACAAAATTTTGAGTGACTGGAATTTCAGACTCCCTTCATTGGGCTTCAAATGTATTCTGGTAGGCTTGATGCACATGATTGATGATATGCAATTTTGGACACAAATTTTTTCTTACAGACATAAAACAGTTCTTGTTAGCCCATGGTTATTGTTGCATTGACAAATGACATGCTGAAAGCCTATGAGGTTGCCCAGGTCTGAATATTTTTAAGTGGGTGGTTGCAGGAGGCATATTTCCTAAAGACGAAGTCGAACAACAACAACTTATGTATTTTAAGAACAAAGTGTTCACCATCACAGACACTGGATGACGACCCCCACAATGTATAGATATTGCACCAAAGAAGATGATGGTTTGACAGAAGGAGCTTATTGTTCTTGCACTGCAGGGTATGAAATTTATGCATGGTTTTTTTTATTCTCTATATCGTGTCTATGCAGTGCCAATTCAGGACCATTAGATAATAACAGAAGGGATTGCAACTAATCTTGGCTGAAATGTTCCTAACAAATTCATGACAAAATATTGTAGTTACTATGGTGTCAATGAATCAGTACATTTCAATAATGTTTGAGAGATGTCAGTTCAAATCTCTCTGGAAGCTAATGATCTGCGTACATATTAGGTTTGTCAACTACTAACAATTACAATACAATTACATGTATATACAATGTAGCTTCTATTGTACAAGGTAGTACGTTTCAATAATGTTGAAAAGATGTCAGTTTAAATCTGACTGGAAGCTAATCTATGGGTTTATTTTAATATATGCTTGATCATGTTGACTGCATTAACTAACTTAGACACAAATCCCTAGCTTAATGAAAGATTTGAAGAACTACTCCTTTTTCAATGCGACCGCAAAAATGTTGTGTAATAGTTAGCATGCTCACCTAGAATGTGGTAGATCCATGGGTTCTAGCCCCTGTCTAGTCAAACCAAAGATTATAATATTGGTAAGAATGTAGCATTAAGGAGTAAGAACAAAAACTGGTCGAGTCAGAATAATGTTTCAGAGTGGAACGAAATATCTACCCACAGACTGTTGTTTCAATGAACTACATTTTGTAGCACTCTAAAAATCCAACTAAGGGTGTTGGTCTTTTCATTTTTTGTATCTAAATGTGTTTCCTGTTGCTCATGCTTAAATAGTTTACACATCACATATTATAGTTTATGTTCCTGGTTTAAAAATTATATGAATAGAATGTTTTTATCCCCCATATGAGTGTTGTTTTTCATGTAACATTATTGAATATTTTGGGCTTTGTCCATTTACCTGAGAAAGTCTTAGACAAATATTTTGAAATTAAAGGAGTTTTGAAGTTGAGCCTTATTGCATGTAGTATGGGGGGGGGGGGGGGGGGGGGGTTTGGGAGGGGGTGGAACTTTTGTCAGATTTTTTAACTTCTCAATTCAATAACTAAAGGATAGAGAAAATTGCTTAGTGTCCTCCAATATTAACTTTTTTATGTTAAAAGCAATATAATTTTCATTCAATCATTAACTTAAGACTTAATCAGGATGAGGGGAATGTGTTTTATTACCCATTCTTCAATGTTCCAGTTCATAGTTTTGTTATTTTACAACATTGTTATTATACATGTAGCTGACCTTTTAATAATGTTTTGTTTTTGCAATAAATATTTTCTTGTTAATGAATATTTGTTTAATTTTTGTGCTCTATAATTTACAAAAGTTATCGAGTTGAATCATATACTAAGTACATGTGCATGTACATATTTTGTCCAACCAAGACTGACTTGTTCCTGAATTTAGCACTTTTTCAATACTAATCCTTATATGTTATTATTGGTCTCCTGACATTGGCATCAACAAGAAAGGATGGAGTGCCTCACGAACAGAAACCACACCATAATAATGTGATTGACATACATGTAAGAATGGAACATGACTGTTAATGTATAGCCCTGTATCAGGGCATACTATTTAACCCCTGTCTGTCCCTCCCTATAGTTTTGAGCTAGAGTTTTTGTAATATTTTGTAGTGTGTTTAATGTACAAATACTAAAGGTGTGCATTCTTACAGGATTTTGACTTCTAAAAAAATCACAAAATGATATATACATGTAGTTGAACTAAGTCATTTTTAAGTTAGTACATCTAAAGTGTCTTACATACACAGACTTTATACATTCTCTAACAAAAGGGGCACCCCAGTTTTAAGTTGGGCCTTTTAAAAAGTTTTATTTGATGCTCCATAATATGATAATTTACAAATTGCATGTTTAATGTGATATAAATATGATAAACTATAAAACCATGCAGTAGTCTAACATAATGCCAACTTTAAAGCATTAACATTACAAAGCTGGTTTTTGTACGAATACCTGCCAGTCTCCTAGGGGGAAAAAGACTTCCTTTGATTTCCCTTTTATATAAGAACCCCCCCCCCCCCCCCCCCCCTCCCTTTTATAGGATAGGTGGACAACAAAATATACAAGATTTAGATTAATTTTCTTCAAGTTAATCGATAAGTACCCGCTAGGATGATATATTTTATTTATTCTTGCAGGTCTAGGATGTTTTGTAAACAGTACTATTTGCGAGGTTGTGTCACAATATCCTTGGAAGTTGGAACTACTACATGTATTCTACTATAGCTGAATATTCACACGATCTCTCATTATTTTCAAGATCTACGGGATACATGTAGTCATAAATTATTTTCCTAACCAACAAATTCACGAAAACTTCCTTACGACCGTGACGATATGTGCATAACTGCCACGATGAATAAACTGTGTTACCGTGTTTACAAATGCAATGACGTCTTGTTTGTAAACGTTTTTTTACTCCGATTGACCTTTGAACCATAATGGCGTAAAGTTTTGCATATGTTTGCTCATCCAAGACCAAGGATATCTAATTAAAAATTCAAATTAAAAAAAATAATATTAATTGTGAAAAACTAAATACTCGATTTCATGCACAGTTTCCGGCCGCCATTTTGAAAAATCCACAGAGGAAATAACTGATTTGTACCAAAATGTTCAGTCATTTTGGCTAGAATTAAATACATGTACATGTATATAGTTACAGAACAAGAAAATTATTGTTTTAATATACAAATCCAATAAATGCACGTTTTTTAAGCACTTTCAATATCATAAGAGAGAAATTGGTAGTTAATTATTTTCTGTGCAAATATTTCATAAAACAGTTGAATCCGCCGTGTCTGTAAACACAGTTTTCCGGAAATTCACGAAGTGAACTTACGGACATTGACGGAAAGGCATGTAATAACATTCCGGAAGCAGTTAATAAACTTGCTTTATCAGCCCGCTTGGATCATTCTTGTGAAATTGGGTGAAATAAACATGACTCCTCTTATTATTCTAAGCAAAACTCAAAGTTTTATTACAGGGTAAAATTGTAGCTTTATCATCTACAAGTACATGATAAACCTATTTATCATATACTTAGTACTAAATAAAGGAAATGTGCATATATAATACTGAAAGAACATTACGACTGTATTTGTCTGCCGTGACTGATATCGATATCATCACCCCTTTATCATACCCCTTAAAATGATATTGATCACGTCACTACGTCGACGTCACAATTCATAATACAGAACAAGACTTTCTCATGTTTAAGTATATGATAAACATAATATGATATGGCTCTTTCCGTATCACATCCCGTATCAACCCTCGACCAATATCATCCCTCGAGCTAAAGCTCTCGGGATAATATTGGTGTCTCTGGTTGATACGGGATGTGATACGGAAAGAGCCATATAATATTCTCTATTTATCCGGCAATTGGGTTATTTTTTGTCATAATAAATGGGTTGAAATAATCTGTTGCTTTATTATGTCACTGTCATAATAACACATTAGCCTAATAAAGCTATTAAGCCACACACCTGTCATAATAACACTTTTCACATTAGCTTATAAATCTATTAAGCCACACCTCTGTCATAATAACACTTTTCACGATAGCCTAATAAAACAATTAAGCCACGCCCCTTACCGGAACTACCATTGAGGTACCGTTATCTTTTTTTTTAATTGTTAAATAAAATATATGTGGCACGGCACGAAACAGATGGAAAATCTCCCTAAAGCTCAACTTTCACCCGTTTCTAAGCCTCGCCACATTAACTATATATTTAAGAAATAAATCATGGAAGCCAGAATGTGTTGGGAGTTTTAACATGGATTGGCGGATATTAGTATTTTATCCCGAGCCAGAAGCGAGGGATACAATTTACTAATATCCGCCAATCCATGTTAAAACTCAAAACACATTCTGGCTTCCTGATTTATTTCGATTTTGATATGTCTAAGAGTACAAATACGGTAGTATACTTTGATTGGAAGACGGTAATTTATATTTACTCTTGCGGAAAATGTCGCACACAATTTATGTAACTCGAATAATATTGCGCCCTCTATCGGTATTATTCGGGTTACAATTTATGCTGCCAATGGAAAAGTCAGTCACATTCACCGGCGCATGTGCTAATCAGATTATACCGAATGGATAACTCGCTCGTTTGTTAACAACGTGAAAGAAGGAGGTTATGTTAGAATTACCGTCAATACACCAATATTGTATATATATTGGTCACGAGATTACGTCTCTAGCGAGTTATTTGCCATAAAAATAAATATAATTCAGACAGTCATTCAATCAAATTTAGCTTAACATGTTTTGTTCCAGCAGATAGGAATATAACAAGAATTTATTTTAAATTAATAATTTTCTTTCTTATTCCATCGCATAAATCTATCAATAATTATGGAGAGCCATCAATATATATTGTTGACGCAAACACCGAGCTATGTACGTCATATTGTATTATATATTATATTTTATAGACATAAACAGCTTTGTTTTATATCTTGTTATTTCGTAATAGTTTTAGCGTACTCAGAACGTGCTGCCTAACCAGGAAAATGTGACGGTCGGTATTTTACTAACATTTGTAAGACCGCATTCTTTCACTAAGAGAGGAGGTGTGGGCTAAAAAAAGATAGCTTAACCTCACACTTTTTAATTTAAGTGTCTATGCGAAGCCAGGAGAGTAAGTAGACATGTATGTTTGTTGTGTTCTTTCTGTTTCTTGTTCTGACGGTGTGGTGTTTGTTTTTCTTCCATCTTATTTTTTTTCTATAAGCAGACCCATATAGCATTAGAATTTAAAATCACTCCGAATTTCCGAATTTAGTATAATTTGTTTATCCCGGTATTTCAAAAATATCTCAAACCTCTTTTTTAAAGAAATGTCAAAATAATAGTAAACAAAAGAAACTTGATTTTTGATTTAAAAACATAAAACTATCAGCTGTGTATCAAGACCATGCACTATAGTGAACTTTACTACATGAAAACATATCTGCGTCACTAACATATTGGTGTATTCATATCGAAATGTGAAGATATCTTAATTTAATTTTTTAGCTTTAGGCAGAAATCTTTTGACCATTATGAAGTTACCGTAGCTCAGCTTGTTCTAAATATGTTCCACATAGGTATTGCTCTTTTCTTAATATTTAATTAAACTATGACTTTGTATTATTTGTATGACATGTTACTTGCACAAAGATTGATAAAATTGATAAAATTGTAAAAAATATGATTTTTTGGCGTAAAATCGTGATTTTTCACACGAAATACCCCAAATATTTTCGCGCCTCCCTCCGCTCGGCGCATTTTTTTTTAAGTAGGCACCCCCTAACTTGAATTCCGGGATCCGCCCCTGCATATAACACTATAATCTTGATGCAGTTATGAAGCAGTTGGGTTATCATGTCTTAAAGAATTACCTCTCTATAATTTTCTGTATTTAATCCTTTTTTTTCTTTTTTTTTTTTTACAAAATTGTACTAAGTAACAGAGTATGTTTCCCTGATTTCAAAAATATATTGTTACTAAGCAGTTTGTCATCTTGAATTTCTACTTTTCTTTTGAATATTATATCCTGTCATAGTTTATAAACTAACTAAGAACAAAAAATGATCTTTAGGTCCTTTTTTAATTGGAAATGTCCTTTATCAGTTAAATATTGTACAGTGTTATGACGTAAAATATAAAACATAATAATTAAAAGTACATTTTTTGCATATCTTTACCAGGAGGTAGGCTGAATATACCGATTGTATTATTCGGTTTATAGACACTCCAATGTAAAACATGAAAACTGTTACTATGGTGTTGATTGATTGATTGTTTGTTTGTTTGTTTTATGATGTTTAATGCCACGTTCAACAATATTTCAGTTATATCGTGGCGGCCATATTTTTGTTTGATGGAGGAAACCAGAGTACCCGGATAAAACCACCGACCTGCTCAAGTCGCTGACAAACTTTATCACATAATTTTGTACACCTCGCCCTTAGCGGCTATGCTGTTGAACCTTTCAACTTGTATGTTTCAAAATAATGCATATTGGCACATGTTGTATGGGCATTAGAAATAAGGAAGTAGTTGCTAAAAACACTGTAGTTGCTAATCTGTACCATTGTTTCCACTTGACATTTCATGTAGCGATATATTTTAACAAAATATCGTATTTGATAACAGACTATGATATGAATTTAATAGATAATGATTGATATATAATATATACAATGTACGTCATACGAAATAGAGGAGTCGCTAAATAATAAAATTCGCGATTAGAAAAGATGCTCGTTTATTTTATTGTATCATATTTCTGTCTATTCATTACAATCTTTTCTCAATATACGAAGATGCAGTCTTGGTCGTGATCGTATAGTAGTTGGAATTACAACTACCTATGCAATAAGTGCAAATCACCACTAAAGTTGTGAGTTCAAATCCCGCTCATGATGAGGTGTACTCGGTACAACAGTATGTGCTAAAGATTATCAGTGACTTTCGACAGGTCGTTGGTTTTCTCCGATACTCCAGTTGCCTCCACCAATAAAACTGATCCCCATGATATAACTGAAATATCGTTGACAATAACCCTAACCACTTTAATTGCACAATTTGTCTTGAAATATAACTTTGGAAGATTCCTAAAATGTTAACAATTAATTTGATGTCAGCAAGGAGACCCTCATTTCTAGACTGGTGATAACACCAGACAATGATGGATTAATCTTAGTTCAATCCATATACACTGACGTCAGATTTAATCTTTGTACCAGCATGACTTCCTTGCTCTTAGCTGGAAGCTGATTTATTTTCGTGTATATGGAATGGGAAGAGGTTAGAACTAGTTTAAATGGTCTATGTACCAGATGATATAAAAAAATATTAATTTCCAAAAGATTAAAAAAGAAATAGCTGAGACATAATCGTATAAAAGGTTATAGAAAGTTGATTTCCTGTTGAGCTCATATACACGTAGAAGAGTTTGAAGATACCAAAGGGGTAATCAGAATCCGTATATCGAGGAACAGACAACACAATGACAAACATAAAAAGTACAAAAGGACAAACAACTATCTACAAAACATGCATATAAAACTAAAGATCGAGTAAAACAAACCCCACTTAAAACCGAGGATGAACTCGGGTGCCCCGGAAGATAAATAATACATGGATACATCCATCTTATCCATGTTAGAAACTTGTTTAAAATTATATGTTCTTCAGTAATGCATAAAGGGAGCTATTAATGGAACAGGTGATAATACTTTTGAACACTTTTGTTTTAGAAACAAAGCAAATTGGTTGGTTTGATGTTTCAATATGAACAGCGAGTTGTATATTAGCTATAGAGAACCTCATAGTCATTGTATTTACCAATTCTAGTATGACGTCTTCTTTCGCTTTGTAAGTAATCGAGCGATTTATTTAGATGGCAAAACCTCATTAGCACATGCGCAGAACATACATTTAAGCCAGGTGATAAAATCACAAAGTACCATTATTTACACTTTTGTTAACGTTTTAAATCTATCTATTTTCACTAAAAATAATCAACATATCGAAAAATTGATAAATATGTGACGTGCAATTAAAACGTGCAAACACAATATGTGTTGGTACGACTGTTCATCAACAAGAATTTCCCGTCGTAAAAGTACTTGATGAGTTATCGCCTGCTCGAATTTGGCAGATTGTAAGATAGAACAGCCAGCCTGTGCCACAAAAATTGTGTGTGCCCTTGCCCGCAAACGTAAATATAAATTATCACCTTTCCCATCAATGTGTATTACAGTATTTGTACTGTTGGACATATCAGAATTAGTTCATGGAAGCCATACTGTGTTGGACGTTTTACCATTGATTGACAGGATATTAGTAAATATCTTTCCTCGATATCGCTCGGGATAAAATAATAATATCCGCCACCCCATGTTCAAACTCAAAACACAGTATGGTTTCCATGAATTATTTATTAACTAACAAATCATTTGGACTATTTTGTGTTTTCAACTCAGAAGATTTCTCAAGATTTAGAAAATCAGAAATAAAAATAACTTATTGTTGCTATGTTACAGCCGGGTCACACAAAGTGAAGAATTGCTGTAGAGAGGCTTGTCCGATTAAAAAGAATTGTATGTCATGCATGCACAAAATATGCATGTTTGGTATGTATAACAGTTAACAACGAAACTCTACACACCTGTGTGTGGGTTTGTTTTTAATGTATCATCTTTATTTGTCACAAATGTCTACACAGACACCTGAATTATTTTTTGCAACAAACATCTGGATTTCTTAACTGTTTTTATACAATGGTTCAACAAAAGAGTAGCAATTGCTAGGGGTTATGAGTTAGGGTTATGGTGCTTAACGCCACTTTGAACAATACTTCAGTAATATAGTGGCGGTCAGCATTATTGGTGGAGGTAACCAGAGTACCCGGAAAAACCACCGACCTTCATCCAGTCACTGACAAACTTGCTCACATAATGCTGTATCGAGTACACCTCACCTGAGCGGGGATTGAACTCACAACGTTAGTGGTTATAGGCACTGAGTGCATAGGTAGTTACAAATCCAACTACCATACGATCACATCCAAACCACGACGGACCCTTGCAACAATTGTAACGTTGTACTTAGGAGTGGCTATTAACCGAATAATCAAGTCTTTATATTCCATCTTCCTCCGTTCACTCTTCAAAGAGTAACTATAACGGGAATAGATTGATTAAGATAATAGCATAAATTGTATGTCACATTAGAAAATCTCACCAACTGTTGAAAATGGTCAATATTTGAGAGTGTCAAACTAGCCCAAGCGACCATTTGAGTTATATCATGAGTTTATCATCGTGAATAAAGCGACCATTTGAGTTATATCATGAGTTCATCATCGTGAATAAAGCGACCATTTGAGTTATATCATGAGTTCATCATCGTGAATAAAGCGACCATTTGAGTTATATCATGAGTTCATCATCGTGAATAAAGCGACCATTTGAGTTATATCATGAGTTCATCATCGTGAATAAAGCGACCATTTGAGTTATATCATGAGTTCATCATCGTGAATAAAGCGACCATTTGAGTTATATCATGAGTTCATCATCGTGAATAAAGCGACCATTTGAGTTATATCATGAGTTCATCATCGTGAATAAAGCGACCATTTGAGTTATATCATGAGTTCATCATCGTGAATAAAGCGACCATTTGAGTTATATCATGAGTTCATCATCGTGAATAAAGCGACCATTTGAGTTATATCATGAGTTCATCATCGTGAATAAAGCGACCATTTGAGTTATATCATGAGTTCATCATCGTGAATAAAGCGACCATTTGAGTTATATCATGAGTTCATCATCGTGAATAAAGCGACCATTTGAGTTATATCATGAGTTCATCATCGTGAATAAAGCGACCATTTGAGTTATATCATGAGTTCATCATCGTGAATAAAGCGACCATTTGAGTTATATCATGAGTTCATCATCGTGAATAAAGCGACCATTTGAGTTATATCATGAGTTCATCATCGTGAATAAAGCGACCATTTGAGTTATATCATGAGTTCATCATCGTGAATAAAGCGACCATTTGAGTTATATCATGAGTTCATCATCGTGAATAAAGCGACCATTTGAGTTATATCATGAGTTCATCATCGTGAATAAAGCGACCATTTGAGTTATACCATGAGTTCATCATCGTGAATAAAGCGACCATTTGAGTTATACCATGAGTTCATCATCGTGAATAAAGCGACCATTTGAGTTATATCATGAGTTCATCATCGTGAATAACGCGACCATTTGAGTTATATCATGAGTTCATCATCGTGAATAAAGCGACCATTTGAGTTATATCATGAGTTCATCATCGTGAATAAAGCGACCATTTGAGTTATATCATGAGTTCATCATCGTGAATAAAGCGACCATTTGAGTTATATCATGAGTTCATCATCGTGAATAAAGCGACCATTTGAGTTATATCATGAGTTCATCATCGTGAATAAAGCGACCATTTGAGTTATATCATGAGTTCATCATCGTGAATAAAGCGACCATTTGAGTTATATCATGAGTTCATCATCGTGAATAAAGCGACCATTTGAGTTATATCATGAGTTCATCATCGTGAATAAAGCGACCATTTGAGTTATATCATGAGTTCATCATCGTGAATAAAGCGACCATTTGAGTTATATCATGAGTTCATCATCGTGAATAAAGCGACCATTTGAGTTATATCATGAGTTCATCATCGTGAATAAAGCGACCATTTGAGTTATATCATGAGTTCATCATCGTGAATAAAGCGACCATTTGAGTTATATCATGAGTTCATCATCGTGAATAAAGCGACCATTTGAGTTATATCATGAGTTCATCATCGTGAATAAAGCGACCATTTGAGTTATATCATGAGTTCATCATCGTGAATAAAGCGACCATTTGAGTTATATCATGAGTTCATCATCGTGAATAAAGCGACCATTTGAGTTATATCATGAGTTCATCATCGTGAATAAAGCGACCATTTGAGTTATATCATGAGTTCATCATCGTGAATAAAGCGACCATTTGAGTTATATCATGAGTTCATCATCGTGAATAAAGCGACCATTTGAGTTATATCATGAGTTCATCATCGTGAATAAAGCGACCATTTGAGTTATATCATGAGTTCATCATCGTGAATAAAGCGACCATTTGAGTTATATCATGAGTTCATCATCGTGAATAAAGCGACCATTTGAGTTATATCATGAGTT
Source organism: Bathymodiolus brooksi (assembly GCA_963680875.1). NCBI lineage: Eukaryota > Metazoa > Mollusca > Bivalvia > Mytilida > Modiolidae > Bathymodiolus > Bathymodiolus brooksi. The sequence goes on along the minus strand of OY804578.1, from coordinate 39,193,558 downwards.
CATCATCGTGAATAAAGCGACCATTTGAGTTATATCATGAGTTCATCATCGTGAATAAAGCGACCATTTGAGTTATATCATGAGTTCATCATCGTGAATAAAGCGACCATTTGAGTTATATCATGAGTTCATCATCGTGAATAAAGCGACCATTTGAGTTATATCATGAGTTCATCATCGTGAATAAAGCGACCATTTGAGTTATATCATGAGTTCATCATCGTGAATAAAGCGACCATTTGAGTTATATCATGAGTTCATCATCGTGAATAAAGCGACCATTTGAGTTATATCATGAGTTCATCATCGTGAATAAAGCGACCATTTGAGTTATATCATGAGTTCATCATCGTGAATAAAGCGACCATTTGAGTTATATCATGAGTTCATCATCGTGAATAAAGCGACCATTTGAGTTATATCATGAGTTCATCATCGTGAATAAAGCGACCATTTGAGTTATATCATGAGTTCATCATCGTGAATAAAGCGACCATTTGAGTTATATCATGAGTTCATCATCGTGAATAAAGCGACCATTTGAGTTATATCATGAGTTCATCATCGTGAATAAAGCGACCATTTGAGTTATATCATGAGTTCATCATCGTGAATAAAGCGACCATTTGAGTTATATCATGAGTTCATCATCGTGAATAAAGCGACCATTTGAGTTATATCATGAGTTCATCATCGTGAATAAAGCGACCATTTGAGTTATATCATGAGTTCATCATCGTGAATAAAGCGACCATTTGAGTTATATCATGAGTTCATCATCGTGAATAAAGCGACCATTTGAGTTATATCATGAGTTCATCATCGTGAATAAAGCGACCATTTGAGTTATATCATGAGTTCATCATCGTGAATAAAGCGACCATTTGAGTTATATCATGAGTTCATCATCGTGAATAAAGCGACCATTTGAGTTATATCATGAGTTCATCATCGTGAATAAAGCGACCATTTGAGTTATATCATGAGTTCATCATCGTGAATAAAGCGACCATTTGAGTTATATCATGAGTTCATCATCGTGAATAAAGCGACCATTTGAGTTATATCATGAGTTCATCATCGTGAATAAAGCGACCATTTGAGTTATATCATGAGTTCATCATCGTGAATAAAGCGACCATTTGAGTTATATCATGAGTTCATCATCGTGAATAAAGCGACCATTTGAGTTATATCATGAGTTCATCATCGTGAATAAAGCGACCATTTGAGTTATATCATGAGTTCATCATCGTGAATAAAGCGACCATTTGAGTTATATCATGAGTTCATCATCGTGAATAAAGCGACCATTTGAGTTATATCATGAGTTCATCATCGTGAATAAAGCGACCATTTGAGTTATATCATGAGTTCATCATCGTGAATAAAGCGACCATTTGAGTTATATCATGAGTTCATCATCGTGAATAAAGCGACCATTTGAGTTATATCATGAGTTCATCATCGTGAATAAAGCGACCATTTGAGTTATATCATGAGTTCATCATCGTGAATAAAGCGACCATTTGAGTTATATCATGAGTTCATCATCGTGAATAAAGCGACCATTTGAGTTATATCATGAGTTCATCATCGTGAATAAAGCGACCATTTGAGTTATATCATGAGTTCATCATCGTGAATAAAGCGACCATTTGAGTTATATAATGAGTTTATCATCGTGAATAAAGCGACCATTTGAGTTATATCATGAGTTCATCATCGTGAATAAAGAAAATAGGGAATAAAATAGAAAACAAAAAATACACAATTCTAAAATATACTGGAATTATTGTAAAAACAGAGTCAACATTGATACTGCTAGCACACATATATATGACCGCTTGTTGTCCTGGCTAGCACACATATATATGACCTCTTGTTTTCCTGGCTAGCACACATATATATGACCGCTTGATTTCCTGGCTAGCACACATATATATGACCGCTTGTGTTCCTGGCTAGTACACATATATATGACCGCTTGTTGTCCTGGCTAGCACACATATATATGACCGCTTGTTGTCCTGGCTAGCACACATATATATGACCGCTTGTTGTCCTGGCTAGCACACATATATATGACCTCTTGTGTTCCTGGCTAGTACACATATATATGACCGCTTGTTTTCCTGGCTAGCACACATATATATGACCGCTTGTGGTCCTGGCTAGCACACATATATATGACCGCTTGTTGTCCTGGCTAGCACACATATATATGACCGCTTGTTTTCCTGGCTAGCACACATATATGACCGCTTGTTGTCCTGGCTAGCACACATATATATGACCGCTTGTTGTCCTGGCTAGCACACATATTCATGACCGCTTGTTTTCCTGGCTAGCACACATATATATGACCGCTTGTTTTCCTGGCTAGCCAACATATATATGACCGCTTGTGTTCCTGGCTAGCACAAATATATGTGACCGCTTGTTGTCCTGGCTAGCACACATATATATGACCGCTTGTTGTCCTGGCTAGCACACATATATATGACCGCTTGTTGTCCTGGCTAGCACACATATATATGACCACTTGTTTTCCTGGCTAGCACACATATATATGACCGCTTGTTGTCCTGGCTAGCACACATATATATGACCGCTTATTTTCCTGGCTAGCACACATATATATGACCGCTTGTTTTCCTGGCTAGCACACATATATATGACCGCTTGTGTTCCTGGCTTGCACAGATATATATGACCGCTTGTTGTCCTGGCTAGCACTCATATATATGACCGCTTGTTGTCCTGGCTAGCACACATATATATATGACCGCTTGTTGTCCTGGCTAGCACACATATATATGACCGCTTGTTGTCCTGGCTAGCACACATATATATGACCGCTTGTTTTCCTGGCTAGCACACATATATATGACCGCTTGTTTTCCTGGCTAGCACACATATATATGACCGCTTGTTTTCCTGGCTAGCACACATATATATGACCGCTTGTTTTCCTGGCTAGCACACATATATGTGACCGCTTGTTGTCCTGGCTAGCACACATATATATGACCGCTTGTTGTCCTGGCTAGCACACATATATATGACCGCTTGTGTTCCTGGCTAGTACACATATATATGACCGCTTGTTTTCCTGGCTAGCACACATATATATGACCGCTTGTTGTCCTGGCTAGCACACATATATATGACCGCTTGTTGTTCTGGCTAGCACACATATATATGACCGCTTGTTGTCCTGGCTAGCACACATATATATGACCGCTTGTTGTCCTGGCTAGCACACATATATATGACCGCTTGTTTTCCTGGCTAGCACACATATATATGACCGCTTGTTTTCATGGCTAGCACATATATATATGACCGCTTGTTTTCCTGGCTAGCACACATATATATGACCGCTTGTGTTCCTGGCTAGCACAAATATATATGACCGCTTGTTGTCCTGGCTAGCACACATATATATGACCGCTTGTTGTCCTGGCTAGCACACATATATATGACCGCTTGTTTTCCTAGCTAGCACACATATATATGACCGCTTGTTGTCCTGGCTAGCACACATATATATGACCGCTTGTTGTCCTGGCTAGCACACATATATATGACCGCTTGTTTTCCTGGCTAGCACACATATATATGACCGCTTGTTTTCCTGGCTAGCACACATATATATGACCGCTTGTGTTCCTGGCTAGCACAAATATATATGACCGCTTGTTGTCCTGGCTAGCACACATATATATGACCGCTTGTTGTCCTGGCTAGCACACATATATATGACCGCGTGTTTTCCTGGCTAGCACACATATATATGACCGCTTGTTGTCCTGGCTAGCACACATATATATGACCGCTTGTTGTCCTGGCTAGCACACATATATATGACCGCTTGTTGTCCTGGCTAGCACACATATATATGATCGCTTGTTGTCCTGGCTAGCACACATATATATGACCACTTGTTGTCCTGGCTAGCACACATATATATGACCGCTTGCTTTCCTGGCTAGCACACATATATATGACCGCTTGTTGTCCTGGCTAGCACACATATATATGACCGCTTGTTTTCCTGGCTAGCACATATATATATGACCGCTTGTTGTCCTGGCTAGCACACATATATATGACCGCTTGTGTTCATGGCTAGCACAAATATATATGACCGCTTGTTGTCCTGGCTAGCACACATATATGACCGCTTGTTGTCCTGGCTAGCACACATATATATGACCGCTTGTTTTCCTGGCTAGCACACATATATATGACCGCTTGTTTTCCTGGCTAGCACACATATATATGACCGCTTGTTGTCCTGGCTAGCACACATATATATATGACCGCTTGTTGTCCTGGCTAGCACACATATATATGACCGCTTGTTGTCCTGGCTAGCACACATATATATGACCGCTTGTTTTCCTGGCTAGCACACATATATATGACCGCTTGTTGTCCTGGCTAGCACACATATATATGACCGCTTGTTGTCCTGGCTAGCACACATATATATGACCGCTTGTTGTCCTGGCTAGCACACATATATATGACCGCTTGTTTTCCTGGCTAGCACACATATATATGACCGCTTGTTTTCCTGGCTAGCACACATATATATGACCGCTTGTTTTCCTGGCTAGCACACATATATATGACCGCTTGTTGTCCTGGCTAGCACACATATATATGACCACTTGTTGTCCTGGCTAGCACACATATATATGACCGCTTGTTTTCCTGGCTAGCACACATATATATGACCGCTTGTTGTCCTGGCTAGCACACATATATATGACCGCTTGTTTTCCTGGCTAGCACATATATATATGACCGCTTGTTGTCCTGTCTAGCACACATATATATGACCGCTTGTTTTCCTGGCTAGCACACATATATATGACCGCTTGTTGTCCTGGCTAGCACACATATATATGACCGCTTGTTTCCTGGCTACCACACATATACATGACCGCTTGTTTTCCTGGCTAGCACACATATATATGACCGCTTGTTTTCCTGGCTAGCACACATATATATGACCGCTTGTTGTCCTGGCTAGCACACATATATATGACCGCTTGTTTTCCTGGCTACCACACATATACATGACCGCTTGTTTTCCTGGCTAGCACACATATATATGACCGCTTGTTGTCCTGGCTAGCACACATATATATGACCGCTTGTTTTCCTGGCTTTGCATGGTCACTGCAATAACAAGTGGCGGGTAATACTAATTCTAAAGACGCTGCACCCCATCCTAGTGAAATGAGATGGTCATGTGTTTCCGCATATGTTAGAAATACTATTTCAAATATACAGTGGAACCGGACTCACCAAGGGACTAGGGAAATGTGCCAGTTTGTAGAGGATGTCGGAATACTCAGGTTTTATTTTAGTTAACAGAAATACTTTGGGACCATACATTTTTGTCGGATGTCACAGGATGTTAGAAAACTCAGGTGTCCGATTGCACAGGTTAAACTGTCCTAATCATTTATGAACATTATGTCAATTTTGCAGTATGTATAAGAAATTGTACTGGTAAAGGTATCGGGTACTATATATATTATATTACATTCAATCTATTTGTATTTACTTCCTTGTAACCTGTTACTCGTACGTCAATCAAGTTCATGATCCCTGCCATTGGTATTTCTTTTGAAGCTTTAATTGATATCTATAATATTCATAACTGTTTACGTTCGTTTATCGTTGCTAGGAGATTTACATAGTATGCTTTAATGTATTGAAACTTTAGTATTATATATGTGTTATGAGGAAGTAAGTTGCATCAAGAAATAAAAATCTACTTGTGTGTGTTTTGTTTTTGTTTTCTGTTTGATTTTCTCCAATGATACAATGGGAAATGAACTTGAACAAAAGAGTTCTTTCATTTTGTCAGTATATGAATATTCCGTTATGTATGCTCAATGTATTAGAAATGGTAATTAAATGGGTAATGAACAATAAGAAAATAAATTGATATCATATATCTGGTTTAAAATTATTTGAAATTATTAAAGGGACGATCAAATGTCGCATTTCAATGGTAAAAAAAATGGTCAACAGAACAATAAATCTATCTAAAAGCTAAAAATTGAGAAACACGAACCCCACTAAAAGCCATGTGTGAACTCGGCTGTTCTTGCTCCATAAGCGACAGCCGTGGTGTTACTCTTGCTACAAGCCCAGTGATAAGCCACGAAGGAGGAAGGGATAGATTTGTGATTACGACAAAAAGAACATATCCGTTGTCATTTGTGACACAGATATAATCGTAACTGTTAACCAAGACAGATGTTTTAAGGTTTCATCAACAGCAGTCGAACCGTACTCGGGTAATATATTTCCTCTGCATAACTAGAAGTCAAAATGTTTACCCGTTCATAGTAACTTCCAGCTTAATTTATTACTGATAACTCAAGTACTCCGATATTATGAAGTAAAATCATTGGTCATTACGAAGTCTATCATCTAGGTAGGCCACCATGTACATGTATTTGAATACGGATATTGAATATATAACCGCGCTAATTGTTTTCAAGGTGTTTACTCTGTTTTCTACATCTGTACCTTTTGATTGACGAATGTTGTGAGTTCGAATCCAGCTCATGGCGAGGTGTACTCGATACAACATTATGTGATAAAATTTGTCAGTGACTTGCGGCAGGTCGGTAGTTTTCTCTGGGTACTCCGGTTTCCTCCACCAATAAAACTGACCGCCATGATATAACTGAAATATTTTTGAAAGTGCCGTTTAACGTCATAACTCTAACCTTGATTTACTAGATTTAGTAATATAATGTACATCAATGTAGTTTGATGGTAATATTGCATCTTAATGAGCCTTGGGTCACCTTAGCAATACTTTGTTCTTTAATTGTCGGTATTATTATGTCTTGCAACGCTTTACATTGCATATGATTGTACCACTTGATTTATAGATTTCTCCTGGGTAAATATAATATTTTATCACTATTGGAAGGGTATAATTGCTTTACTACTGGAGCAGGAACTGCTTACCCCTCCGGAGCACTTGCGTTCACCCCCGGTTTTTAGTGGGGGTCGTGTTACTCGATCTTTAGTTTTATGTGTATGCTTTGTAGATCGTTGTTTGTCCTTTTGTACTTTTTCTTTTGGCCATTGTGTTGTATGTTCTTGATCGATTTACGGGTTCTGATTACCCTTTTGATATCTTCAAACTCTTCTCTGCTTCATCGACATTGCAAGATACTCAATGAAATATTTCAATTTGAGTTCAGATCGATGATATTTTCTTCGAAATAACCAAGTATTAGAGATTATAATGTTTCAGGCTAAACTGATAGCTTTTACATACGAACCAAGTGTCTACTTCGAGATAACTGATGAAACGAGTACGAGATAACGAGAATATACTGTATATGATAAAACAAAAACCTACGTATCTAATTCAGTGCGAACGACGCCTATCTGGTAAAATCTTCATCAACTACGCTCATAGTCAAAAGAGTGATAAATGTTATTCCAGAAAGGCGTCGTGTGCACTCAATTAGATATTTACGTTTTTTGAAAGATACGATAGCTACGAGATACACGCACGACCCCTTTGTTATTTAGATATGGATCTTACAGAATCATAGTACAAGTGTCATTGAAACAATATTGCCTATTTAAGTGTCATATTTATCCATAGTAGCTTCCCTTTTCACCTCGAAAACTGTCTAAATTATTACTTGTACTGCACAGGTTAATTGCATTTGTCTTTTTTGGTTTAAATGTTATCTCAATATAGCCTGTTAAGGCTACGCTGTCTTTTTAACAGCTAAGCAGGTGAATATAAATTGCCAAATTAGTTATTTTAGCGTGATTAAAAACTACAGAGGTGACATTTATACGTCGAATATTGACAGTCATTAATTAACAAGTAACGGATTCCAGTTTTAATGGTGGTATATATAGAAGATTCATTAGACTTTATCTGATATTTGTGATACAGCGACCTGGTTACAATAACCTTTCATATCTACCATTTCAAAGAAGATAAGATAAGATAAGATAAGATTTATTTAAAGTCGGCATGTCAAACAACAAAGACGTCACAAGCTATAGTTAGATTTTGACTGACATACACAACACAAAAATAATTGAACCCAATACCAATTTCTGTGAATTCTTGTATTTCTATGCTTACGTTGTCTTCATAATTGTGCTACATTGTAGTTTTCTAATCTAGAATAATATTCAGCAAAGTCTGTGTTGTAATGGCTAGCGTGCTAAATTCGAGGTCCGCTAGATTGCTGGTTCGATTCCCGGTCGGATCAAATCAGAGGTTGGTAGGTTTGCTAGGTTTATGGTGTTTAATGCCACTTTCAACAATAGTTCAGCTATATCGTGGCGGTCAGCTTTATTGGTGGAGGAAACAATAATACCCGGAGAAAACCACCAACTTGCCGCAAGTCACTGACAGACGTTATCACATAATATTGTATTGAGTACACCTCGCCATGAGTGGGATTCTAATTCACAACTTTAGTGGTTATAGGCACTGATTGCACGGGTAGTTGTAAATCGAGCTCCCATGCGACCATGACGGCCCTTTATAATATTGGCATTTTGTCCTTCTCATTTAAGTACACAGCATTCAGGTGTTAAAACAAAGACAGGTTGGCATGGAATCAGGATGATGTGTCTGACTGGAGCGATTTGTCTATCTATCTAGCCATACAAATCTAGTTCAGCTTTATAGTATAGTAAAGACAGCAGCCTGACTTCATTAAAGGGTAACTTGTAACTGTCATGTTTATGGCTGTGAATTGCTCACTCGGTGTTAAAAAATATTATAATGTTATTGATAATTATATGAGCGATTACACGCTTCAGGGAGCATTTAGTCTTTAATTCTGGCTTAGCTTAAGCTTTCGGAACGTTTGTATTGAATACAATTCTATTGTATTATGGGTAGGGATGGCAAACCGTTCAGAATTTATTAACCGGTTACTCGAATAATCTTCCGATCGATTACTCGGTTAACCGGTAGATATCATTGTTCAGATGTAATCTTGCAAGGGACAAATCAATAAGGCGGTGTCAATAATAAACTTATATTACATAAAGAATTTTACTGTATTTCGTGAAGGAATCTTATAATCTGGAGCTAGGATACTCATTAAATTTAAAAATCCTTTGCCTTCTACGAGTTTTAACGGCATATAATCCAATACCACCATTTCAACTATTGCTCTTGTAATGTTTTCATTCTGGGAAGATGACAATTTCCGTGATCGTGGTGAATTTGAAAATTCGGCTACAGATGGCTGTTTTTCAGGCGTAAACCATCCAGAAATATCTGACGAATGTTTTAGCTTTAAATGATTAAGCATATTGCTAGTTCCTCCATTATATGTCATTTCTAAATTGCACAGTTTGCATTTCACAATTTTCGACTCCACATCTCGTTTAAAATACGACCAAGCTTTCGATTGTGGTGGAGGCATTTTGTAATGAAACTTCAAACATTTCAATTACAAGTTAATTAGACAGATGAACAGTTTTTACAGTTGTTATGATTAGTTATGGTTGTAAAAACACGAATGCCCGAGGGTTAGTTATCTTGTCTTATCACAGTTATTTAATTATTGATTTAATCCGATATCTAAGTTTATTTACTGTTACACTATACATGTACTTTAAATTTTTTTTTACTTTTATGAATTGAGAAAACAGTGACAAGATCGAGATATTTTCATCATATTTTATCAAAACTTAACGAATAATCGAATCGCAAAATAACTAACCGGTTACGATCTTTCCGACGGTTAACCGGTTAACCGAGTAATCGTTGCCATCCCTGATTATGGTTTGGTTTGATTTGGTTTGGTTTATTGTATTATGTTCAACAAGTAGATACATTGTATATCTATAAAACATAATGTGTTTAATATTTTATCGCTGTAAAGTCATTAGATATTGTAGACCTGTTTTTCTTTCGAATATATATAGACTAATGTTTTACCATGTTCCGCGTAAATACCAAAATCAATAGAAATTACGTTTATCATTACAAATTCCCGACAGTTTTGATAGTTAATAGCATTTCATTATCGGTCCAGACTTCCTGGTTCTAGCAAAAACCGATAAAATGGCCGACATTTGCTATATTTATATCAATCGAATTGCGTATTAAGACAGAACATCTTTTTGTTTGTGCACTTGAGATCTTATCTAAGAAGGAAGAAATCTAATTTCAAAAGGAACATAAAAGCAACAATATTGTTTAAAAAGAAGCAGTTAACATTTTGAAAAGATGTAGGAAGATGTTAAATCTACAATATTTTCTAAAAGATATTACATACATATATATATATAGGTTTAATTGATTTTCAAAGCGTCTTATAATTGTTATGACGTTTATATTAATTCCTTTTAAGGTAGTGACAGTAGGAATGAAATAATAAATCATACTAGCGCCTTTATTTTTAAATGTCACAGCTTATGTCCAATATACAAACAAAACAAGAGTGAATCTTTCAAATAAATTACTTTTCCGGGAATACCAACCTACCATATTATAGTTTTCTGTATTGTCTTCTTGATAAGTTAGTCAAACATGATCAAATTTCGGCTGAAAAGTAGTGACGGCTCACTTTGCTCGAACCACAGTGCCGCCCACTGTTTCAGCACATGGCTGATATATAGCGGATTCCCTTTCAATTGGGGGTGGGGCGGGGGGTTGTCGGGTTACAATACAGAACGACTGGTCTCAGACAATAGTGGGTATCGTGTTTGGAGACTGTTACTCTCCCTGTACGTTACATACGTCTTTTGTAGATTCTGGAAAAGTGTTGGTGCTTAATAGCCCGCTGGCTAGTAGTGGACATGGAAATGCATTTTGTTGCAAAATTCACTAACCTTAATTCTTATATACAATTGCTTTTTCTAGATAGATAAAAAGGTGGTGATGAAATTATGCTACTGATAGTTTCCAATTTTATTGCATTTTGATTCAGCAATTTTAGGTTAAATGCTGAAAATAATATATCGGGAGTTTTATCACGGCATTGTTCTTATATTCAATGAAGGACGTCATAGTAGAATTGACATTAAATCTGTTTTCAACAGTTTTTATCTTCCTATTTGGCAGTCATGTTTCCTGCTATTGTACTGTCTGTCCACGTTTATATTGTAGCCCATTTTGTGATAGCATTAATTCTGGTTGAGTTGAAGAAAATCTGTGCCATCTTTAATATTATTATTTGTCTATATTTGTATTACCGATGGTATTTCAAATATAAAAAAAAGAGAGATGGTTGGGAACCAACTAACTGGAGTAACCCAGCGTTTCTGCCCTAAACCAGAACCTGGAATTCCATGCAAATGGCATGGTCTTTTTCGTATACAATTATTTGAGGTGAGAGATTGTTGGTCGAGTTCTTTATATTTGTTAGTTTATTGACCATCTCTTTTAAAATTATCTCTTCATATTTAATTTCACAGAAATTACAAGATTATAATACAAGTACAATAAAAAGATTATTCCAACAGGGAAGGTTTGTGCCCAACGAACTAGCTTATCCCCGCCACTTTTTATTGAAGTACCTGTAACGAGCCTGTGATATGTGTTTCGCGTTTGCTTCTTTGTACGATTTTCCTGATGGATTGAGGAACTGTTCCGGCATTCTGATATGGTATTTTTTTTGTTAATTATAATGCCTATACCTTGTATTTGTATTATAATATAAAAACAATAGAACAATAAGGTATATATATTTGATTTGCATACACAATGAAATTTAAATTCTAAAACATGATTGGCAATTTAAAGTATTACAAGGACTTCTTTTACACTTTAAACGTGTTAGTTCAACTATTTTGGCTACCTTGTTAATTGAAATAACTAGGTAATTGTGTTAGTAATCCATATTATATTCATAAATTGGTAGGGGGCGAGGGCGTGGTCGACCTAATTCATAAACATGGGGTAGATTAACGTTTTAATTTATACGTTTCGCAATATATCTGTCAACAGACTTTATGTCCATGTGTCCAAATGAGTGTGGTGTTCCATATATATATTGATTGATTGATTGATTGATTGATTGATTGATTGATTGGTTGGTTGATTGATTGATTGATTGATTGATTGATTGATTGATTGATTGATTGATTGATTGATTGATTGATTGATTGATTGATTGATTGATTGATTGATTGATTGATTGATTGATTGATTGATTGATTGATTGATTGATTGATTGATTGATTGATTGATTGATTGATTGATTGATTGATTGATTGATTGATTGATTGATTGATTGATTGATTGATTGATTGATTGATTGATTGATTGATTGATTGATTGATTGATTGATTGATTGATTGATTGATTGATTGATTGATTGATTGGTTGATTGATTGATTGATTGATTGATTGATTGATTGATTGATTGATTGATTGATTGATTGATTGATTGATTGATTGATTGATTGATTATTTGAATTTCCAATCTTTCGATTTTGAGCGTACCTGATGGAGGTTATTCCAGAAATTCGTCGTGTGCATTAAATTTTATATCTACGATTTCAATACATGTATGCAGAAATCCAAACTGTCGTATTGAATAATGGTTATAAATGATAATCAAGAAAGTAGGGAAGATCTATTGGAAATCAAATATTCGAAACTGCAAATAAATTAATAAATTATGGCATTAAAAAGAATCTCGGGCAGCTGAAATTTTTTTCAACATTATTGAATGGGCCAATAATTACAAGCAAAACGATATAATTTGTTAGTTGTAGATCAAGGATAAAATAAAAACTAAAACTAAGCACCACACTGTCTGAACGATCCAAGTAAAAATCTAAATGAATACATCTAAAAGTTAAACTTAAATATCAGAAACATTTATGGTCTTCAATAATCAAATTTTATGGGGCAATTTAGTCATTCAACAGATAATTTGCTACCTCTGGCCCCAAGAAATCTTGTATACAAAGATGCAATAAGGATCATATAGTAGGTGGATTTTAAATAGGCCCAATCAAGTATGTCACCTACTAAAGTTGTGAGTCCGACTCCCACCTATTTTCAAGGTGTATTGGATGCAACTTATTGTTACAACAAAATGTAGATTTCTAATATGAAGAGTTTGAAGATATCAAAGGGGCAATCAGAATCCGTATATCGAAGAAGAACAGACAACACAATGGCGCGCCCGGTTCGTTTCTGGTATGACATTCATCATGTATCCTCACGGTCAATAGATTGGAACTTTAATAATTTAATGTTTTTTGGGAGCCAGTAATGGGCTAATGTTACCTATGTTACCTTGTTACCTATTTTACCTATGTTACCTATGTTACCTTGTTACCTATGTTACCTATGTTACCTTGTTACCTATGTTACCTATGTTACCTATGTTACCTTGTTACATATGTTACCTTGTTACCTATGTTACCTTGTTACCTATGTTACCTATGTTACCTTGTTACCTATGTTACCTTGTTACCTATGTTACCTTGTTACCTATGTTACCTTGTTACCTATGTTACCTTGTTACCTATGTTACCTTGTTACCTATGTTACCTTGTTACCTATGTTACCTATGTTACCTATGTTACCTTGTTACCTTGTTACCTATGTTACCTTGTTACCTATGTTACCTATGTTACCTATGTTACCTTGTTACCTATGTTGCCATGTTACCTATGTTACCTATGTTACCTTGTTACATATGTTACCTTGTTACCTTGTTACCTATTTTACCTATGTTACCTTGTTACCTATGTTACCTATGTTACCTATGTTACCCATGTTACCTATGTTACCTATGTTACCTATGTTACCTATGTTACCTATGTTACCTTGTTACCTATGTTACCTATGTTACCTATGTTACCTTGTTACCTATGTTACCTATGTTACCTTGTTACCTTGTTACCTATGTTAACTATGTTACCTATGTTACCTTGTTACCTATGTTACCTTGTTACCTATGTTACATATGCTACCTATGTTACCCATGTTACCTATGTTACCTATGTTACCTTGTTACCTTGTTACCTATGCTACCTATGTTACCTAATGTTACCTATGTTACCTTGTTACCTATGTTACCTATGTTACCTATGTTACCTATGTTACCTATGCTACCTATGTTACCTATGTTACCTAATATTATCTATGTTACCTATGTTACCTATGTTACCTTGTTACCTATGTTACCTATGTTACCTATGTTACCTTGTTACCTATGTTACCTATGTTACCTATGTTACCTATGCTACCTATGTTACCTATGTTACCTAATGTTACCTATGTTACCTATGTTACCTATGTTACCTATGTTACCTATGTTACCTATGTTACCTATGTTACCTATGTTACCTAATGTTACCTATGCTACCTATTTTACCTATGTTACATTGTTACCTATGTTACCTATGTTACCTATGTCACCTAATATTACCTATGTTACCTATGTTACATTGTTACCTATGTTACCTATGTTACCTATGTTACCTTGTTACCTATGTTACCTATGTTACCTATGTTACCTATGTTACCTATGTTACCTATGTTACCTATGTTACCCATGTTACCTAATGTTACCTATGTTACCTATGTTACCCATGTTACCTAATGTTACCTATGTTACCTATGTTACCTATGTTACCTTGTTACCTAATGTTACCTATGTAACCTATGTTACCTATGTTACCTATGTTACCTATGTTACCTATGTTACCTATGCTACCTATGTTACCTATGTTACCTAATATTACCTATGTTACCTATGCTACCTATGTTACCTTGTTACCTATGTTACCTATGTTACCTATGTTACCTATGCTACCTTGTTACCTATGTTACATATGCTACCTATGTTACCCATGTTACCTAATGTTACATATGTTACCTATGTTACCTATGTTACCTATGTTACCTATGCTACCTATGTTACCTATGTTACCTAATATTACCTATGTTACCTATGTTACCTATGTTACCTTGTTACCTATGTTACCTTGTTACCTATGTTACCTATGTTACCTATGTTACCTATGTTACCTATGTTACCTAATGTTACCTATGTTTCCTATGTTACCTATGTTACCTATGTTACCTTGTTACCTAATGTTACCTATGTTACCTATGTTACCTATGTTACTTAATGTTACCTATGTCACCTTGTTACCTATGTTACCTATGTTACCTATGTTACCTATGCTACCTATGTTACCTATGTTACCTAATGTTACCTATGTTACCTATGTTACCTATGTTACCTAAGTTACCTAATGTTACCTATGTTACCTATGTTACCTATGTTACCTATGTTACATTGTTACCTATGTTACCTATGTCACCTAATATTACCTATGTTACCTATGTTACATTGTTACCTATGTTACCTATGTTACCTATGTTACCTTGTTACCTATGTTACCTATGTTACCTATGTTACCTATGTTACCTATGTTACCTAATGTTACCTATGTTACCTATGTTACCTATGTTACCTATGTTACCTTGTTACCTATGTTACCTATGTTACCTATGTTACCTTGTTACCTATGTTACCTATGTTACCTTGTTACCTTGTTACCTATGTTACCAATGTTACCTTGTTACCTATGTTACATATGCTACCTATGTTACCTAATGTTACCTATGTTACCTTGTTACCTATGTTACATATGCTACCTATGTTACCCATTTTACATAATGTTACCTATGTTACCTATGTTACCTAATATTACCTATGTTACCTATGTTACCTATGTTACCTTGTTACCTATGTTACCTATGTTACCTATGTTACCTATGTTACCTTGTTACCTATGTTACCTATGTTACCTATGTTACCTATGTTACCTATGCTACCTATGTTACCTATGTTACCTAATGTTACCTATGTTACCTATGTTACTTATGTTACCTATGTTAACTAATGTTACCTATGCTACCTATTTTACCTATGTTACATTGTTACCTATGTTACCTATGTTACCTATGTCACCTAATATTACCTATGTTACCTATGTTACATTGTTACCTATGTTACCTATGTTACCTATGTTACCCATGTTACCTAATGTTACCTATGTTACCTATGTTACCTATGTTACCTTGTTACCTAATGTTACCTATGTTTCCTATGTTACCTATGTTACCTATGTTACCTATGTTACCTATGCTACCTATGCTACCTATGTTACCTATGCTACCTAATATTACCTATGTTACCTATGCTACCTATGTTACCTTGTTACCTATGTTACCTATGTTACCTATGTTACCTTGTTACCTATGTTACATATGCTACCTATGTTACCCATGTTACCTAATGTTACCTATGTTACCTATGTTACCTATGTTACCTATGTTACCTATGCTACCTATGTTACCTATGTTACCTAATATTACCTATGTTACCTATGTTACCTATGTTACCTTGTTACCTATGTTACCTTGTTACGTATGTTACCTATGTTACCTATGTTACCTTGTTACCTAATATTACCTATGTTATTTATGTTACCTATGTTACCTATGTTACCTATGTTACATAATGTTACCTATGTTACCTTGTTACCTATGTTACCTATGTTACCTATGTTACCTATGCTACCTATGTTACCTATGTTACCTAATGTTACCTATATTACCTATGTTACCTATGTTACCTATGTTACCTATGTTACCTATATTACCTAATGTTACCTATGTTACCTATGTTACCTATGTTACATTGTTACCTATGTTACCTATGTTACCTATGTCACCTAATATTACCTATGTTACCTATGTTACATTGTTTCCTATGTTACCTATGTTACCTATGTTACCTTGTTACCTATGTTACCTATGTTACCTATGTTACCTATGCTACCTATGTTACCTATGTTACCTATGTTACCTAATGTTACCTATGTTACCTATGTTACCTATGTTACCTATGTTACCAATGTTATATTGTTACCTATGTTACCTATGTTACCTATGTCACCTATGTTACCTAATGTTACCTATGTTACCTAATGTTACCTATGTTACCTATGTTACCTATGTTATATTGTTACCTATGTTACCTATGTTACCTATGTCACCTAATATTACCTATGTTACCTATGTTACATTGTTACCTATGTTACCTATGTTACCTATGTTACCTATGTTATCTATGTTACCTATGTTACATTGCTACCTATGTTACCTATGTTACCTATGTTACCTAATGTTACCTATGGTACCTATGGTACCTATGTTACCTATGTTACCTAATGTAACCTATGTTACCTATGCTACCTATGTTACATTGTTACCTATGTTACCTATGTTACCTATGTTACCTATGTTACCTTTGTTACCTATGTTACCTATGTTACCTATGTTACCTATGTTACCTATGTTACCTAATGTTACCTATGTTACCTATGTTACCTATGTTACCTATGTTATCTATGTTACCTATGTTACCTATGTTACCTAATGTTACCTATGTTACTTATGTTACCTATGTTATCTATGTTACCTATGTTACCTATGTTACATTGTTACCTATGTTACCTATGTTACCTTGCTACCTATGTTACCTATGTTACCTATGTTACCTAATGCTACCTATGGTACCTATGGTACCTATGTTACCTATGTTACCTAATGTAACCTATGTTACCTATGCTACCTATGTTACATTGTTACCTATGTTACCTATGTTACTTAATGTTACCTATGTTACCTATGTTACCTATGTTACCTATGTTACCTAATGTTACCTTGTTACCTATGTTACCTATGTTACCTTGTTACCTTGTTACCTATGTTACCTAATATTACCTATGTTACCTATGTTACCTATGTTACCTTGTTACCTATGTTACCTATGTTACCTATGTTACCTATGTTACCTTGTTACCTATGTTACCTATGTTACCTATGTTACCTATGTTACCTATGCTACCTATGTTACCTATGTTACCTAATGTTACCTTGTTACCTATGTTACCTATGTTACCTATGTTACCTATGTTACCTATGTTACCTATGTTACCTAATGTTACCTTGTTACCTATGTTACCTATGTTACCTATGTTACCTATGTTACCTTGTTACCTATGTTACCTATGTTACCTATGTTACCTATGTTACCTATGCTACCTATGTTACCTATGTTACCTAATGTTACCTTGTTACCTATGTTACCTATGTTACCTATGTTACCTATGTTACCTATGCTACCTATGTTACCTATGTTACCTATGTTACCTTGTTACCTATGTTACCTATGTTATCTATGTTACCTATGTTACCTATGCTACCTATGTTACCTAATGTTACCTATGTTACCTATGTTACCTTGTTACCTATGTTACCTATGTTACCTATGTTACCTAATGTTACCTATGTTACCTATGTTACCTATGTTACTTATGTTACCTATGTTAACTAATGTTACCTATGCTACCTATTTTACCTATGTTACATTGTTACCTATGTTACCTATGTTACCTATGTCACCTAATATTACCTATGTTACCTATGTTACATTGTTACCTATGTTACCTATGTTACCTAATGTTACCTATGTTACCTATGCTACCCATGTTACCTAATGTTACCTATGTTACCTATGTTACCTATGTTACCTTGTTACCTAATGTTACCTATGTTTCCTATGTTACCTATGTTAACTATGTTACCTATGTTACCTATGTTACCTATGCTACCTATGTTACCTATGCTACCTAATATTACCTATGTTACCTATGCTACCTATGTTACCTTGTTACCTATGTTACCTATGTTACCTATGTTACCTTGTTACCTATGTTACATATGCTACCTATGTTACCCATGTTACCTAATGTTACCTATGTTACCTATGTTACCTATGTTACCTATGTTACCTATGCTACCTATGTTACCTATGTTACCTATGTTACCTATGTTACCTTGTTACCTATGTTACCTAATGTTACCTATGTTACTTATGTTACCTATGTTATCTATGTTACCTATGTTACCTATGTTACATTGTTACCTATGTTACCTATGTTACCTTGCTACCTATGTTACCTATGTTACCTATGTTACCTAATGCTACCTATGGTACCTATGGTACCTATGTTACCTATGTTACCTAATGTAACCTATGTTACCTATGCTACCTATGTTACATTGTTACCTATGTTACCTATGTTACTTAATGTTACCTATGTTACCTATGTTACCTATGTTACCTATGTTACCTAATGTTACCTTGTTACCTATGTTACCTATGTTACCTTGTTACCTTGTTACCTATGTTACCTAATATTACCTATGTTACCTATGTTACCTATGTTACCTTGTTACCTATGTTACCTATGTTACCTATGTTACCTATGTTACCTTGTTACCTATGTTACCTATGTTACCTATGTTACCTATGTTACCTATGCTACCTATGTTACCTATGTTACCTAATGTTACCTTGTTACCTATGTTACCTATGTTACCTATGTTACCTATGTTACCTATGTTACCTATGTTACCTAATGTTACCTTGTTACCTATGTTACCTATGTTACCTATGTTACCTATGTTACCTTGTTACCTATGTTACCTATGTTACCTATGTTACCTATGTTACCTATGCTACCTATGTTACCTATGTTACCTAATGTTACCTTGTTACCTATGTTACCTATGTTACCTATGTTACCTATGTTACCTATGCTACCTATGTTACCTATGTTACCTATGTTACCTTGTTACCTATGTTACCTATGTTATCTATGTTACCTATGTTACCTATGCTACCTATGTTACCTAATGTTACCTATGTTACCTATGTTACCTTGTTACCTATGTTACCTATGTTACCTATGTTACCTAATGTTACCTATGTTACCTATGTTACCTATGTTACTTATGTTACCTATGTTAACTAATGTTACCTATGCTACCTATTTTACCTATGTTACATTGTTACCTATGTTACCTATGTTACCTATGTCACCTAATATTACCTATGTTACCTATGTTACATTGTTACCTATGTTACCTATGTTACCTAATGTTACCTATGTTACCTATGCTACCCATGTTACCTAATGTTACCTATGTTACCTATGTTACCTATGTTACCTTGTTACCTAATGTTACCTATGTTTCCTATGTTACCTATGTTAACTATGTTACCTATGTTACCTATGTTACCTATGCTACCTATGTTACCTATGCTACCTAATATTACCTATGTTACCTATGCTACCTATGTTACCTTGTTACCTATGTTACCTATGTTACCTATGTTACCTTGTTACCTATGTTACATATGCTACCTATGTTACCCATGTTACCTAATGTTACCTATGTTACCTATGTTACCTATGTTACCTATGTTACCTATGCTACCTATGTTACCTATGTTACCTAATATTACCTATGTTACCTATGTTACCTATGTTACCTTGTTACCTATATTACCTTGTTACGTATGTTACCTATGTTACCTATGTTACCTTGTTACCTAATGTTACCTATGTTACCTATGTTACCTATGTTGCTTATGCTACCTATGTTACCTATGTTACTTAATGTTACCTATGTTACCTTGTTACCTATGTTACCTATGTTACCTATGTTACCTATGCTACCTATGTTACCTATGTTACCTAATGTTACCTATGTTACCTATGTTACCTATGTTACCTATGCTACCTATGTTACCTATGTTACCTAATGTTACCTATGTTACCTATGTTACCTATGTTACATTGTTACCTATGCTACCTATGTTACCTATGTCACCTAATATTACCTATGTTAACTATGTCACCTAATATTACCTATGTTAACTATGTCACCTAATATTACCTATGTTACCTATGTTACATTGTTACCTATGTTACCTATGTTACCTATGTTACCTTGTTACCTATGTTACCTATGTTACCTATGTTACCTATGTTACCTATGTTACCTATGTTACCTATGTTACCTAATGTTACCTATGTTACCTATGTTACCTATGTTACCTATGCTACCTATGTTACCTAATGTTACCTATGTTACCTATGTTACCTATGTTATATTGTTACCTATGTTACCTATGTTACCTATGTCACCTAATATTACCTATGTTACCTATGTTACATTGTTACCTATGTTACCTATGTTACCTTGCTACCTATGTTCCCTATGTTACCTATGTTACCTAATGTTACCTAATGTTACCTATGTTACCTATGTTACCTATGTTACCTAATGTAACATATGTTACCTATGCTACCTATGCTACATTGTTACCTATGTTACCTATGTTACCTATGTTACCTATGTTACCTATGTTACCTATGTTACCTAATGTTACCTATGTTACCTATGCTACCTATGTTACCTATGTTACCTATGTTACCTATGTTACCTATGTTACCTTGTTACCTATGTTACCTATGTTACCTTGTTACCTATGTTACCTATGTTACCTATGTTACCTATGTTATCTATGCTACCTATGTTACCTATGTTACCTAATATTACCTATGTTACCTATGCTACCTATGTTACCTAATGTTACCTATGTTACCTATGTTACCCATGTTACCTATGTTACCTATGTTACCTATGTTACCTAATGTTACCTATGTCACCTAATATTACCTATGTTACCTATGTTACATTGTTACCTATGTTACCTATGTTATCTATGTTACCTATGTTACCTATGTTACCTATGTTACCTATGCTACCTATGTTACCTATGTTACCTAATATTACCTATGTTACCTATGCTACCTATGTTACCTAATGTTACCTATGTTACCTATGTTACCTATGTTACCTATGTTACCTAATATTACCTATGTTTCCTATGCTACCTATGTTACCTATGCTACCTATGTTACCTATGTTACCTATGTTACCTATGTTACCTATGTTACCTAATGTTACCTATGTTACCAATGTTACCTATGTTACCTATCTTACCTATGTTACCTAATGTTACCTATGTTACCTATGTTACCTATGTTACCTATGTTACCTAATGTTACCTATGTTACCTATGTTACCTATGCTACCTATGTTACCTATGTTACCTATGCTACCTATGTTACCTATGTTACCTAATATTACCTATGTTACCTATGTTACCTATGTTACCTTGTTACCTATGTTACCTATGTTACCTATGTTACCTATGTTACCTATGTTACATATGCTACCTATGTTACCCATGTTACCTAATGTTACCTATGTTACCTATGTTACCTATGTTACCTATGTTACCTATGCAACCTATGTTACCTATGTTACCTAATATTACCTATGTTACTTATGTTACCTATGTTACCTTGTTACCTATGTTACCTTGTTACCTATGTTACCTATGTTACCTAAGTTACCTTGTTACCTAATGTTACCTATGTTACCTATGTTACCTAATGTTACCTTGTTACCTATGTTACCTATGTTACCTATGTTACCTATGTTACCTTGTTACCTATGTTACCTATGTTACCTATGTTACCTATGTTACCTATGCTACCTATGTTACCTATGTTACCTAATGTTACCTTGTTACCTATGTTACCTATGTTACCTATGTTACCTATGTTACCTATGCTACCTATGTTACTAATGTTACCTATGTTACCTATGTTACCTTGTTACCTATGTTACCTATGTTACCTATGTTACCTAATGTTACCTATGTTACCTATGTTACCTATGTTACTTATGTTACCTATGTTAACTAATGTTACCTATGCTACCTATTTTACCTATGTTACATTGTTACCTATGTTACCTATGCTACCTATGTTACCTAATGTTACCTATGTTACCTAATGTTACCTATGTTACCTATGTTACCTATGTTACCTATGTTACCTATGTTACCTATGTTACCTATGTTACCTATGTTACCTAATGTTACCTATGCTACCTATTTTACCTATGTTACATTGTTACCTATGTTACCTATGTTACCTATGTCACCTAATATTACCTATGTTACCTATGTTACATTGTTACCTATGTTACCTATGTTACCTATGTTACCTTGTTACCTATGTTACCTATGTTACCTATGTTACCTATGTTACCTATGTTACCTATGTTACCTATGTTACCCATGTTACCTAATGTTACCTATGTTACCTATGTTACCCATGTTACCTAATGTTACCTATGTTACCTATGTTACCTATGTTACCTTGTTACCTAATGTTACCTATGTAACCTATGTTACCTATGTTACCTATGTTACCTATGTTACCTATGTTACCTATGCTACCTATGTTACCTATGTTACCTAATATTACCTATGTTACCTATGCTACCTATGTTACCTTGTTACCTATGTTACCTATGTTACCTATGTTACCTATGCTACCTTGTTACCTATGTTACATATGCTACCTATGTTACCCATGTTACCTAATGTTACATATGTTACCTATGTTACCTATGTTACCTATGTTACCTATGCTACCTATGTTACCTATGTTACCTAATATTACCTATGTTACCTATGTTACCTATGTTACCTTGTTACCTATGTTACCTTGTTACCTATGTTACCTATGTTACCTATGTTACCTATGTTACCTAATGTTACCTATGTTTCCTATGTTACCTATGTTACCTATGTTACCTTGTTACCTAATGTTACCTATGTTACCTATGTTACCTATGTTACTTAATGTTACCTATGTCACCTTGTTACCTATGTTACCTATGTTACCTATGTTACCTATGCTACCTATGTTACCTATGTTACCTAATGTTACCTATGTTACCTATGTTACCTATGTTACCTAAGTTACCTAATGTTACCTATGTTACCTATGTTACCTATGTTACCTATGTTACATTGTTACCTATGTTACCTATGTCACCTAATATTACCTATGTTACCTATGTTACATTGTTACCTATGTTACCTATGTTACCTATGTTACCTTGTTACCTATGTTACCTATGTTACCTATGTTACCTATGTTACCTAATGTTACCTATGTTACCTATGTTACCTATGTTACCTATGTTACCTTGTTACCTATGTTACCTATGTTACCTATGTTACCTTGTTACCTATGTTACCTATGTTACCTTGTTACCTTGTTACCTATGTTACCAATGTTACCTTGTTACCTATGTTACATATGCTACCTATGTTACCTAATGTTACCTATGTTACCTTGTTACCTATGTTACATATGCTACCTATGTTACCCATGTTACCTAATGTTACCTATGTTACCTATGTTACCTATGTTACCTATGTTACCTATGTTACCTATGTTACCTATGTTACCTAATGTTACCTATGTTACCAATGTTACCTATGTTACCTATCTTACCTATGTTACCTAATGTTACCTATGTTACCTATGTTACCTATGTTACCTATGTTACCTAATGTTACCTATGTTACCTATGTTACCTATGCTACCTATGTTACCTATGTTACCTAATATTACCTATGTTACCTATGTTACCTATGTTACCTTGTTACCTATGTTACCTATGTTACCTATGTTACCTATGTTACCTATGTTACATATGCTACCTATGTTACCCATGTTACCTAATGTTACCTATGTTACCTATGTTACCTATGTTACCTATGTTACCTATGCAACCTATGTTACCTATGTTACCTAATATTACCTATGTTACTTATGTTACCTATGTTACCTTGTTACCTATGTTACCTTGTTACCTATGTTACCTATGTTACCTAAGTTACCTTGTTACCTAATGTTACCTATGTTACCTATGTTACCTAATGTTACCTTGTTACCTATGTTACCTATGTTACCTATGTTACCTATGTTACCTTGTTACCTATGTTACCTATGTTACCTATGTTACCTATGTTACCTATGCTACCTATGTTACCTATGTTACCTAATGTTACCTTGTTACCTATGTTACCTATGTTACCTATGTTACCTATGTTACCTATGCTACCTATGTTACCTATGTTACCTATGTTACCTTGTTACCTAATGTTACCTATGTTACCTATGTTACCTTGTTACCTATGTTACCTATGTTACCTATGTTACCTAATGTTACCTATGTTACCTATGTTACCTATGTTACTTATGTTACCTATGTTAACTAATGTTACCTATGCTACCTATTTTACCTATGTTACATTGTTACCTATGTTACCTATGCTACCTATGTTACCTAATGTTACCTATGTTACCTAATGTTACCTATGTTACCTATGTTACCTATGTTACCTATGTTACCTATGTTACCTATGTTACCTATGTTACCTATGTTACCTAATGTTACCTATGCTACCTATTTTACCTATGTTACATTGTTACCTATGTTACCTATGTTACCTATGTCACCTAATATTACCTATGTTACCTATGTTACATTGTTACCTATGTTACCTATGTTACCTATGTTACCTTGTTACCTATGTTACCTATGTTACCTATGTTACCTATGTTACCTATGTTACCTATGTTACCTATGTTACCCATGTTACCTAATGTTACCTATGTTACCTATGTTACCCATGTTACCTAATGTTACCTATGTTACCTATGTTACCTATGTTACCTTGTTACCTAATGTTACCTATGTAACCTATGTTACCTATGTTACCTATGTTACCTATGTTACCTATGTTACCTATGCTACCTATGTTACCTATGTTACCTAATATTACCTATGTTACCTATGCTACCTATGTTACCTTGTTACCTATGTTACCTATGTTACCTATGTTACCTATGCTACCTTGTTACCTATGTTACATATGCTACCTATGTTACCCATGTTACCTAATGTTACATATGTTACCTATGTTACCTATGTTACCTATGTTACCTATGCTACCTATGTTACCTATGTTACCTAATATTACCTATGTTACCTATGTTACCTATGTTACCTTGTTACCTATGTTACCTTGTTACCTATGTTACCTATGTTACCTATGTTACCTATGTTACCTAATGTTACCTATGTTTCCTATGTTACCTATGTTACCTATGTTACCTTGTTACCTAATGTTACCTATGTTACCTATGTTACCTATGTTACTTAATGTTACCTATGTCACCTTGTTACCTATGTTACCTATGTTACCTATGTTACCTATGCTACCTATGTTACCTATGTTACCTATGTTACCTTGTTACCTATGTTACCTATGTTATCTATGTTACCTATGTTACCTATGCTACCTATGTTACCTAATGTTACCTATGTTACCTATGTTACCTTGTTACCTATGTTACCTATGTTACCTATGTTACCTAATGTTACCTATGTTACCTATGTTACCTATGTTACTTATGTTACCTATGTTAACTAATGTTACCTATGCTACCTATTTTACCTATGTTACATTGTTACCTATGTTACCTATGTTACCTATGTCACCTAATATTACCTATGTTACCTATGTTACATTGTTACCTATGTTACCTATGTTACCTAATGTTACCTATGTTACCTATGCTACCCATGTTACCTAATGTTACCTATGTTACCTATGTTACCTATGTTACCTTGTTACCTAATGTTACCTATGTTTCCTATGTTACCTATGTTAACTATGTTACCTATGTTACCTATGTTACCTATGCTACCTATGTTACCTATGCTACCTAATATTACCTATGTTACCTATGCTACCTATGTTACCTTGTTACCTATGTTACCTATGTTACCTATGTTACCTTGTTACCTATGTTACATATGCTACCTATGTTACCCATGTTACCTAATGTTACCTATGTTACCTATGTTACCTATGTTACCTATGTTACCTATGCTACCTATGTTACCTATGTTACCTAATATTACCTATGTTACCTATGTTACCTATGTTACCTTGTTACCTATATTACCTTGTTACGTATGTTACCTATGTTACCTATGTTACCTTGTTACCTAATGTTACCTATGTTACCTATGTTACCTATGTTGCTTATGCTACCTATGTTACCTATGTTACTTAATGTTACCTATGTTACCTTGTTACCTATGTTACCTATGTTACCTATGTTACCTATGCTACCTATGTTACCTATGTTACCTAATGTTACCTATGTTACCTATGTTACCTATGTTACCTATGCTACCTATGTTACCTATGTTACCTAATGTTACCTATGTTACCTATGTTACCTATGTTACATTGTTACCTATGCTACCTATGTTACCTATGTCACCTAATATTACCTATGTTAACTATGTCACCTAATATTACCTATGTTAACTATGTCACCTAATATTACCTATGTTACCTATGTTACATTGTTACCTATGTTACCTATGTTACCTATGTTACCTTGTTACCTATGTTACCTATGTTACCTATGTTACCTATGTTACCTATGTTACCTATGTTACCTATGTTACCTAATGTTACCTATGTTACCTATGTTACCTATGTTACCTATGCTACCTATGTTACCTAATGTTACCTATGTTACCTATGTTACCTATGTTATATTGTTACCTATGTTACCTATGTTACCTATGTCACCTAATATTACCTATGTTACCTATGTTACATTGTTACCTATGTTACCTATGTTACCTTGCTACCTATGTTCCCTATGTTACCTATGTTACCTAATGTTACCTAATGTTACCTATGTTACCTATGTTACCTATGTTACCTAATGTAACATATGTTACCTATGCTACCTATGCTACATTGTTACCTATGTTACCTATGTTACCTATGTTACCTATGTTACCTATGTTACCTATGTTACCTAATGTTACCTATGTTACCTATGCTACCTATGTTACCTATGTTACCTATGTTACCTATGTTACCTATGTTACCTTGTTACCTATGTTACCTATGTTACCTTGTTACCTATGTTACCTATGTTACCTATGTTACCTATGTTATCTATGCTACCTATGTTACCTATGTTACCTAATATTACCTATGTTACCTATGCTACCTATGTTACCTAATGTTACCTATGTTACCTATGTTACCCATGTTACCTATGTTACCTATGTTACCTATGTTACCTAATGTTACCTATGTCACCTAATATTACCTATGTTACCTATGTTACATTGTTACCTATGTTACCTATGTTATCTATGTTACCTATGTTACCTATGTTACCTATGTTACCTATGCTACCTATGTTACCTATGTTACCTAATATTACCTATGTTACCTATGCTACCTATGTTACCTAATGTTACCTATGTTACCTATGTTACCTATGTTACCTATGTTACCTAATATTACCTATGTTTCCTATGCTACCTATGTTACCTATGCTACCTATGTTACCTATGTTACCTATGTTACCTATGTTACCTATGTTACCTAATGTTACCTATGTTACCAATGTTACCTATGTTACCTATCTTACCTATGTTACCTAATGTTACCTATGTTACCTATGTTACCTATGTTACCTATGTTACCTAATGTTACCTATGTTACCTATGTTACCTATGCTACCTATGTTACCTATGTTACCTAATATTACCTATGTTACCTATGTTACCTATGTTACCTTGTTACCTATGTTACCTATGTTACCTATGTTACCTATGTTACCTATGTTACATATGCTACCTATGTTACCCATGTTACCTAATGTTACCTATGTTACCTATGTTACCTATGTTACCTATGTTACCTATGCAACCTATGTTACCTATGTTACCTAATATTACCTATGTTACTTATGTTACCTATGTTACCTTGTTACCTATGTTACCTTGTTACCTATGTTACCTATGTTACCTAAGTTACCTTGTTACCTAATGTTACCTATGTTACCTATGTTACCTAATGTTACCTTGTTACCTATGTTACCTATGTTACCTATGTTACCTATGTTACCTTGTTACCTATGTTACCTATGTTACCTATGTTACCTATGTTACCTATGCTACCTATGTTACCTATGTTACCTAATGTTACCTTGTTACCTATGTTACCTATGTTACCTATGTTACCTATGTTACCTATGCTACCTATGTTACCTATGTTACCTATGTTACCTTGTTACCTAATGTTACCTATGTTACCTATGTTACCTTGTTACCTATGTTACCTATGTTACCTATGTTACCTAATGTTACCTATGTTACCTATGTTACCTATGTTACTTATGTTACCTATGTTAACTAATGTTACCTATGCTACCTATTTTACCTATGTTACATTGTTACCTATGTTACCTATGCTACCTATGTTACCTAATGTTACCTATGTTACCTAATGTTACCTATGTTACCTATGTTACCTATGTTACCTATGTTACCTATGTTACCTATGTTACCTATGTTACCTATGTTACCTAATGTTACCTATGCTACCTATTTTACCTATGTTACATTGTTACCTATGTTACCTATGTTACCTATGTCACCTAATATTACCTATGTTACCTATGTTACATTGTTACCTATGTTACCTATGTTACCTATGTTACCTTGTTACCTATGTTACCTATGTTACCTATGTTACCTATGTTACCTATGTTACCTATGTTACCTATGTTACCCATGTTACCTAATGTTACCTATGTTACCTATGTTACCCATGTTACCTAATGTTACCTATGTTACCTATGTTACCTATGTTACCTTGTTACCTAATGTTACCTATGTAACCTATGTTACCTATGTTACCTATGTTACCTATGTTACCTATGTTACCTATGCTACCTATGTTACCTATGTTACCTAATATTACCTATGTTACCTATGCTACCTATGTTACCTTGTTACCTATGTTACCTATGTTACCTATGTTACCTATGCTACCTTGTTACCTATGTTACATATGCTACCTATGTTACCCATGTTACCTAATGTTACATATGTTACCTATGTTACCTATGTTACCTATGTTACCTATGCTACCTATGTTACCTATGTTACCTAATATTACCTATGTTACCTATGTTACCTATGTTACCTTGTTACCTATGTTACCTTGTTACCTATGTTACCTATGTTACCTATGTTACCTATGTTACCTAATGTTACCTATGTTTCCTATGTTACCTATGTTACCTATGTTACCTTGTTACCTAATGTTACCTATGTTACCTATGTTACCTATGTTACTTAATGTTACCTATGTCACCTTGTTACCTATGTTACCTATGTTACCTATGTTACCTATGCTACCTATGTTACCTATGTTACCTAATGTTACCTATGTTACCTATGTTACCTATGTTACCTAAGTTACCTAATGTTACCTATGTTACCTATGTTACCTATGTTACCTATGTTACATTGTTACCTATGTTACCTATGTCACCTAATATTACCTATGTTACCTATGTTACATTGTTACCTATGTTACCTATGTTACCTATGTTACCTTGTTACCTATGTTACCTATGTTACCTATGTTACCTATGTTACCTAATGTTACCTATGTTACCTATGTTACCTATGTTACCTATGTTACCTTGTTACCTATGTTACCTATGTTACCTATGTTACCTTGTTACCTATGTTACCTATGTTACCTTGTTACCTTGTTACCTATGTTACCAATGTTACCTTGTTACCTATGTTACATATGCTACCTATGTTACCTAATGTTACCTATGTTACCTTGTTACCTATGTTACATATGCTACCTATGTTACCCATGTTACCTAATGTTACCTATGTTACCTATGTTACCTATGTTACCTATGTTACCTATGTTACCTATGTTACCTATGTTACCTAATGTTACCTATGTTACCAATGTTACCTATGTTACCTATCTTACCTATGTTACCTAATGTTACCTATGTTACCTATGTTACCTATGTTACCTATGTTACCTAATGTTACCTATGTTACCTATGTTACCTATGCTACCTATGTTACCTATGTTACCTAATATTACCTATGTTACCTATGTTACCTATGTTACCTTGTTACCTATGTTACCTATGTTACCTATGTTACCTATGTTACCTATGTTACATATGCTACCTATGTTACCCATGTTACCTAATGTTACCTATGTTACCTATGTTACCTATGTTACCTATGTTACCTATGCAACCTATGTTACCTATGTTACCTAATATTACCTATGTTACTTATGTTACCTATGTTACCTTGTTACCTATGTTACCTTGTTACCTATGTTACCTATGTTACCTAAGTTACCTTGTTACCTAATGTTACCTATGTTACCTATGTTACCTAATGTTACCTTGTTACCTATGTTACCTATGTTACCTATGTTACCTATGTTACCTTGTTACCTATGTTACCTATGTTACCTATGTTACCTATGTTACCTATGCTACCTATGTTACCTATGTTACCTA
The DNA here is from genome assembly GCA_963680875.1 of Bathymodiolus brooksi. Lineage (NCBI taxonomy): Eukaryota > Metazoa > Mollusca > Bivalvia > Mytilida > Modiolidae > Bathymodiolus > Bathymodiolus brooksi. Next base: position 39,162,268 of record OY804578.1, on the reverse strand, counting down.
ATGTTACCTTGTTACCTATGTTACCTATGTTACCTATGTTACCTATGTTACCTATGCTACCTATGTTACCTATGTTACCTATGTTACCTTGTTACCTAATGTTACCTATGTTACCTATGTTACCTTGTTACCTATGTTACCTATGTTACCTATGTTACCTAATGTTACCTATGTTACCTATGTTACCTATGTTACTTATGTTACCTATGTTAACTAATGTTACCTATGCTACCTATTTTACCTATGTTACATTGTTACCTATGTTACCTATGCTACCTATGTTACCTAATGTTACCTATGTTACCTAATGTTACCTATGTTACCTATGTTACCTATGTTACCTATGTTACCTATGTTACCTATGTTACCTATGTTACCTATGTTACCTAATGTTACCTATGCTACCTATTTTACCTATGTTACATTGTTACCTATGTTACCTATGTTACCTATGTCACCTAATATTACCTATGTTACCTATGTTACATTGTTACCTATGTTACCTATGTTACCTATGTTACCTTGTTACCTATGTTACCTATGTTACCTATGTTACCTATGTTACCTATGTTACCTATGTTACCTATGTTACCCATGTTACCTAATGTTACCTATGTTACCTATGTTACCCATGTTACCTAATGTTACCTATGTTACCTATGTTACCTATGTTACCTTGTTACCTAATGTTACCTATGTAACCTATGTTACATATGTTACCTATGTTACCTATGTTACCTATGTTACCTATGCTACCTATGTTACCTATGTTACCTAATATTACCTATGTTACCTATGCTACCTATGTTACCTTGTTACCTATGTTACCTATGTTACCTATGTTACCTATGCTACCTTGTTACCTATGTTACATATGCTACCTATGTTACCCATGTTACCTAATGTTACATATGTTACCTATGTTACCTATGTTACCTATGTTACCTATGCTACCTATGTTACCTATGTTACCTAATATTACCTATGTTACCTATGTTACCTATGTTACCTTGTTACCTATGTTACCTTGTTACCTATGTTACCTATGTTACCTATGTTACCTATGTTACCTAATGTTACCTATGTTTCCTATGTTACCTATGTTACCTATGTTACCTTGTTACCTAATGTTACCTATGTTACCTATGTTACCTATGTTACTTAATGTTACCTATGTCACCTTGTTACCTATGTTACCTATGTTACCTATGTTACCTATGCTACCTATGTTACCTATGTTACCTAATGTTACCTATGTTACCTATGTTACCTATGTTACCTAAGTTACCTAATGTTACCTATGTTACCTATGTTACCTATGTTACCTATGTTACATTGTTACCTATGTTACCTATGTCACCTAATATTACCTATGTTACCTATGTTACATTGTTACCTATGTTACCTATGTTACCTATGTTACCTTGTTACCTATGTTACCTATGTTACCTATGTTACCTATGTTACCTATGTTACCTAATGTTACCTATGTTACCTATGTTACCTATGTTACCTATGTTACCTTGTTACCTATGTTACCTATGTTACCTATGTTACCTTGTTACCTATGTTACCTATGTTACCTTGTTACCTTGTTACCTATGTTACCAATGTTACCTTGTTACCTATGTTACATATGCTACCTATGTTACCTAATGTTACCTATGTTACCTTGTTACCTATGTTACATATGCTACCTATGTTACCCATGTTACATAATGTTACCTATGTTACCTATGTTACCTAATATTACCTATGTTACCTATGTTACCTATGTTACCTTGTTACCTATGTTACCTATGTTACCTATGTTACCTATGTTACCTTGTTACCTATGTTACCTATGTTACCTATGTTACCTATGTTACCTATGCTACCTATGTTACCTATGTTACCTAATGTTACCTATGTTACTTATGTTACCTATGTTAACTAATGTTACCTATGCTACCTATTTTACCTATGTTACATTGTTACCTATGTTACCTATGTTACCTATGTCACCTAATATTACCTATGTTACCTATGTTACATTGTTACCTATGTTACCTATGTTACCTATGTTACCCATGTTACCTAATGTTACCTATGTTACCTATGTTACCTATGTTACCTTGTTACCTAATGTTACCTATGTTTCCTATGTTACCTATGTTACCTATGTTACCTATGTTACCTATGCTACCTATGCTACCTATGTTACCTATGCTACCTAATATTACCTATGTTACCTATGCTACCTATGTTACCTTGTTACCTATGTTACCTATGTTACCTATGTTACCTTGTTACCTATGTTACATATGCTACCTATGTTACCCATGTTACCTAATGTTACCTATGTTACCTATGTTACCTATGTTACCTATGTTACCTATGCTACCTATGTTACCTATGTTACCTAATATTACCTATGTTACCTATATTACCTATGTTACCTTGTTACCTATGTTACCTTGTTACGTATGTTACCTATGTTACCTATGTTACCTTGTTACCTAATATTACCTATGTTATTTATGTTACCTATGTTACCTATGTTACCTATGTTACATAATGTTACCTATGTTACCTTGTTACCTATGTTACCTATGTTACCTATGTTACCTATGCTACCTATGTTACCTATGTTACCTAATGTTACCTATATTACCTATGTTACCTATGTTACCTATGTTACCTATGTTACCTATATTACCTAATGTTACCTATGTTACCTATGTTACCTATGTTACATTGTTACCTATGTTACCTATGTTACCTATGTCACCTAATATTACCTATGTTACCTATGTTACATTGTTACCTATGTTACCTATGTTACCTATGTTACCTTGTTACCTATGTTACCTATGTTACCTATGTTACCTATGCTACCTATGTTACCTATGTTACCTATGTTACCTAATGTTACCTATGTTACCTATGTTACCTATGTTACCTATGTTACCAATGTTATATTGTTACCTATGTTACCTATGTTACCTATGTCACCTATGTTACCTAATGTTACCTATGTTACCTAATGTTACCTATGTTACCTATGTTACCTATGTTATATTGTTACCTATGTTACCTATGTTACCTATGTCACCTAATATTACCTATGTTACCTATGTTACATTGTTACCTATGTTACCTATGTTACCTATGTTACCTATGTTATCTATGTTACCTATGTTACATTGCTACCTATGTTACCTATGTTACCTATGTTACCTAATGTTACCTATGGTACCTATGGTACCTATGTTACCTATGTTACCTAATGTTACCTATGTTACCTATGTTACCTATGTTACTTATGTTACCTATGTTAACTAATGTTACCTATGCTACCTATTTTACCTATGTTACATTGTTACCTATGTTACCTATGTTACCTATGTCACCTAATATTACCTATGTTACCTATGTTACATTGTTACCTATGTTACCTATGTTACCTAATGTTACCTATGTTACCTATGCTACCCATGTTACCTAATGTTACCTATGTTACCTACGTTACCTATGTTACCTTGTTACCTAATGTTACCTATGTTTCCTATGTTACCTATGTTAACTATGTTACCTATGTTACCTATGTTACCTATGCTACCTATGTTACCTATGCTACCTAATATTACCTATGTTACCTATGCTACCTATGTTACCTTGTTACCTATGTTACCTATGTTACCTATGTTACCTTGTTACCTATGTTACATATGCTACCTATGTTACCCATGTTACCTAATGTTACCTATGTTACCTATGTTACCTATGTTACCTATGTTACCTATGTTACCTATGTTACCTATGTTACCTATGTTACCTATGTTACCTAATGTTACCTATGTTACCTATGCTACCTATGTTACCTATGTTACCTATGTTACCTATGTTACCTATGTTACCTTGTTACCTATGTTACCTATGTTACCTTGTTACCTATGTTACCTATGTTACCTATGTTACCTATGTTATCTATGCTACCTATGTTAGCTATGTTACCTAATATTACCTATGTTACCTATGCTACCTATGTTACCTAATGTTACCTATGTTACCTATGTTACCCATGTTACCTATGTTACCTATGTTACCTATGTTACCTAATGTTACCTATGTCACCTAATATTACCTATGTTACCTATGTTACATTGTTACCTATGTTACCTATGTTATCTATGTTACCTATGTTACCTATGTTACCTATGTTACCTATGCTACCTATGTTACCTATGTTACCTAATATTACCTATGCTACCTATGCTACCTATGTTACCTAATGTTACCTATGTTACCTATGTTACCTATGTTACCTATGTTACCTAATATTACCTATGTTTCCTATGCTACCTATGTTACCTATGCTACCTATGTTACCTATGTTACCTATGTTACCTATGTTACCTATGTTACCTAATGTTACCTATGTTACCAATGTTACCTATGTTACCTATGTTACCTATGTTACCTAATGTTACCTATGTTACCTATGTTACCTATGTTACCTATGTTACCTATGTTACCTAATGTTACCTATGTTACCTATGTTACCTATGCTACCTATGTTACCTATGTTACCTAATATTACCTATGTTACCTATGTTACCTATGTTACCTTGTTACCTATGTTACCTATGTTACCTATGTTACCTATGTTACCTATGTTACATATGCTACCTATGTTACCCATGTTACCTAATGTTACCTATGTTACCTATGTTACCTATGTTACCTATGTTACCTATGCAACCTATGTTACCTATGTTACCTAATATTACCTATGTTACTTATGTTACCTATGTTACCTTGTTACCTATGTTACCTTGTTACCTATGTTACCTATGTTACCTATGTTACCTTGTTACCTAATGTTACCTATGTTACCTATGTTACCTATGTTACTTAATGTTACCTATGTTACCTTGTTACCTATGTTACCTATGTTACCTATGTTACCTTTGTTACCTATGTTACATATGTTACCTAATGTTACCTATGCTACCTATGTTACCTATGTTACCTATGTTACCTATGCTACCTATGTTACCTAATGTTATCTATGTTACCTATGTTACCCATGTTACCTATGTTACCTATGTTACCTATGTTACCTAATGTTACCTATGTCACCTAATATTACCTATGTTACCTATGTTACGTTGTTACCTATGTTACCTATGTTATCTATGTTACCTATGTTACCTATGTTACCTATGTTACCTATGCTACCTATGTTACCTATGTTACCTAATATTACCTATGTTGCCTATGCTACCTATGTTACCTAATGCTACCTATGTTACCTATGTTACCTATGTTACCTATGTTACCTAATATTACCTATGTTTCCTATGCCACCTATGTTACCTATGCTACCTATGTTACCTATGTTACCTATGTTACCTATGTTACCTATGTTACCTAATATTACCTATGTTACCTATGTTACCTATGTTACCTTGTTACCTATGTTACCTATGTTACCTATGTTACCTATGTTACCTATGTTACATATGCTACCTATGTTACCCATGTTACCTAATGTTACCTATGTTACCTATGTTACCTATGTTACCTATGTTACCTATGCAACCTATGTTACCTATGTTACCTAATATTACCTATGTTACCTATGTTACCTATGTTACCTTGTTACCTATGTTACCTTGTTACCTATGTTACCTATGTTACCTATGTTACCTTGTTACCTAATGTTACCTATGTTACCTATGTTACCTATGTTACTTAATGTTACCTATGTTACCTTGTTACCTATGTTACCTATGTTACCTATGTTACCTATGTTACCTATGTTACCTAATGTTACCTTTGTTACCTATGTTACCTATGTTACCTATGTTACCTATGTTACCTAATGTTACCTATGTTACCTATGTTACCTATGTTACCTATGTTACCTATGTTACCTATGTTACCTATGTTACCTATGTTACCTATGTCACCTAATATTACCTATGTTACCTATGTTACATTGTTACCTATGTTACCTATGTTACCTATGTTACCTTGTTACCTATGTTACCTATGTTACCTATGCTACCTATGTTACCTATGTTACCTAATGTTACCTATGCTACCTATTTTACCTATGTTACATTGTTACCTATGTTACCTATGCTACCTATGTCACCTAATATTACCTATGTTACCTATGTTACATTGTTACCTATGTGACCTATGTTACCTATGTTACCTATGTTACCTATGTTACCTATGTTACCTATGTTACCCATGTTACCTAATGTTACCTATGTTACCTATGTTACCCATGTTACCTAATGTTACCTATGCTACCTATGTTACCTATGTTACCTTGTTACCTAATGTTACCTATGTAACCTATATTACCTATGTTACCTATGTTACCTATGTTACCTATGTTACCTATGCTACCTATGTTACCTATGTTACCTAATATTACCTATGTTACCTATGCTACTTATGTTACCTTGTTACCTATGTTACCTATGTTACCTATGTTACCTATGTTACCTTGTTACCTATGTTACATATGCTACCTATGTTACCCATGTTACCTAATGTTACATATGTTACCTATGTTACCTATGTTACCTATGCTACCTATGTTACCTATGTTACCTAATATTACCTATGTTACCTATGTTACCTATGTTACCTTGTTACCTATGTTACCTTGTTACCTATGTTACCTATGTTACCTATGTTACCTATGTTACCTATGTTACCTAATGTTACCTATGTTTCCTATGTTACCTATGTTACCTATGTTACCTTGTTACCTAATGTTACCTATGTTACCTATGTTACCTATGTTACTTAATGTTACCTATGTTACCTTGTTACCTATGTTACCTATGTTACCTATGTTACCTATGCTACATATGTTACCTATGTTACCTAATGTTACCTATGTTACCTATGTTACCTATGTTACCTAAGTTACCTAATGTTACCTATGTTACCTATGTTACCTATGTTACCTATGTTACCTATGTTACATTGTTACCTATGTTACCTATGTCACCAAATATTACCTATGTTACCTATGTTACATTGTTACCTATGTTACCTATGTTACCTATGTTACCTTGTTACCTATGTTACCTATGTTACATATGTTACCTATGTTACCTATGTTACCTAATGTTACCTATGTTACCTATGCTACCTATGTTACCTATGTTACCTATGTTACCTAATATTACCTATGTTACCTATGTTACCTATGTTACATTGTTACCTATGTTACCTATGTCACCTAATATTACCTATGTTACCTATGTTACATTGTTACCTATGTTACCTATGTTACCTATGTTACCTTGTTACCTTGTTACCTATGTTACCTATGTTACCTATGTTACCTATGTTACCTATGTTACCTATGTTACCTATGCTACCTATGTTACCTATGTTACCTAATATTACCTATGTTACCTATGTTACCTATGTTACCTTGTTACCTATGTTACCTATGTTACCTATGTTACCTATGTTACCTATGTTACCTATGCTACCTATGTTACCTATGTTACCTAATGTTACCTATGTTACCTATGTTACCTATGTTACTTATGTTACCTATGTTAACTAATGTTACCTATGCTACCTATTTTACCTATGTTATATTGTTACCTATGTTACCTATGTTACCTATGTCACCTAATATTACCTATGTTACCTATGTTACATTGTTACCTATGTTACCTATGTTATCTAATGTTACCTATGTTACCTATGTTACCCATGTTACCTAATGTTACCTATGTTACCTATGTTACCTATGTTACCTTGTTACCTAATGTTACCTATGTTTCCTATGTTACCTATGTTACCTATGTTACCTATGTTACCTATGTTACCTAATGTTACCTATGTTACCTATGTTACCTATGTTACCTATGTTACCTATGTTACCTTGTTACCTATGTTACCTATGTTACCTATGTTACCTATGTTACCTTGTTACCTATGTTACCTATGTTACCTATGTTACCTATGTTACCTATGCTACCTATGTTACCTATGTTACCTAATGTTACCTTGTTACCTATGTTACCTATGTTACCTATGCTACCTATGTTACCTAATGTTACCTTGTTACCTATGTTACCTATGTTACCTATGTTACCTATGTTACCTTGTTACCTATGTTACCTATGTTACCTATGTTACCTATGTTACCTATGCTACCTATGTTACCTATGTTACCTAATGTTACCTTGTTAACTATGCTACCTATGTTACCTATGTTACCTATGCTACCTCTGTTACCTATGTTACCTATGTTACCTTGTTACCTATGCTACCTATGTTACCTATGTTACCTATGTTACCTATGTTACCTATGTTACCTAATGTTACCTATGTTACCTATGTTACCTTGTTTCCTATGTTACCTATGTTACCTATGTTACCTAATGTTACCTATGTTACCTATGTTACCTATGTTACTTATGTTACCTATGTTAACTAATGTTACCTATGCTACCTATTTTACCTATGTTATATTGTTACCTATGTTACCTATGTTACCTATGTCACCTAATATTACCTATGTTACCTATTTTACATTGTTACCTATGTTACCTATGTTATCTAATGTTACCTATGTTACCTATGTTACCTATGTTACCTAATATTACCTATGTTACCTATGTTACCTATGTTACCTTGTTACCTATGTTACCTATGTTACCTATGTTACCTATGTTACCTTGTTACCTATGTTACCTATGTTACCTATGTTACCTATGTTACCTATGCTACCTATGTTACCTATGTTACCTAATGTTACCTTGTTACCTATGTTACCTATGTTACCTATGTTACCTATGTTACCTAATGTTACCTTGTTACCTATGTTACCTATGTTACCTATGTTACCTATGTTACCTTGTTACCTATGTTTCCTATGTTACCTATGTTACCTATGTTACCTATGCTACCTATGTTACCTACGTTACCTAATGTTACCTTGTTACCTATGTTACCTATGTTACCTATGTTACCTCTGCTACCTCTGTTACCTATGTTACCTATGTTACCTTGTTACCTATGCTACCTATGTTACCTATGTTACCTATGTTACCTATGTTACCTATGTTACCTAATGTTACCTATGTTACCTATGTTACCTTGTTTCCTATGTTACCTATGTTACCTATGTTACCTAATGTTACCTATGTTACCTATGTTACCTATGTTACTTATGTTACCTATGTTAACTAATGTTACCTATGCTACCTATTTTACCTATGTTATATTGTTACCTATGTTACCTATGTTACCTATGTCACCTAATATTACCTATGTTACCTATGTTACATTGTTACCTATGTTACCTATGTTATCTAATGTTACCTATGTTACCTATGTTACCCATGTTACCTAATGTTACCTATGTTACCTATGTTACCTATGTTACCTTGTTACCTAATGTTACCTATGTTTCCTATGTTACCTATGTTACCTATGTTACCTATGTTACCTATGTTACCTAATGTTACCTATGTTACCTATGTTACCTATGTTACCTATGTTACCTATGTTACCTTGTTACCTATGTTACCTATGTTACCTATGTTACCTATGTTACCTTGTTACCTATGTTACCTATGTTACCTATGTTACCTATGTTACCTATGCTACCTATGTTACCTATGTTACCTAATGTTACCTTGTTACCTATGTTACCTATGTTACCTATGCTACCTATGTTACCTAATGTTACCTTGTTACCTATGTTACCTATGTTACCTATGTTACCTATGTTACCTTGTTACCTATGTTACCTATGTTACCTATGTTACCTATGTTACCTATGCTACCTATGTTACCTATGTTACCTAATGTTACCTTGTTACCTATGTTACCTATGTTACCTATGTTACCTATGCTACCTCTGTTACCTATGTTACCTATGTTACCTTGTTACCTATGCTACCTATGTTACCTATGTTACCTATGTTACCTATGTTACCTATGTTACCTAATGTTACCTATGTTACCTATGTTACCTTGTTTCCTATGTTACCTATGTTACCTATGTTACCTAATGTTACCTATGTTACCTATGTTACCTCTGTTACTTATGTTACCTATGTTAACTAATGTTACCTATGCTACCTATTTTACCTATGTTATATTGTTACCTATGTTACCTATGTAACCTATGTCACCTAATATTACCTATGTTACCTATGTTACATGGTTACCTATGTTACCTATGCTACCTATGTTACCTAATGTTACCTTGTTACCTATGTTACCTATGTTACCTATGTTACCTATGTTACCTTGTTACCTATGTTACCTATGTTACCTATGTTACCTATGTTACCTATGCTACCTATGTTACCTATGTTACCTAATGTTACCTTGTTACCTATGTTACCTATGTTACCTATGTTACCTATGCTACCTCTGTTACCTATGTTACCTATGTTACCTTGTTACCTATGCTACCTATGTTACCTATGTTACCTATGTTACCTATGTTACCTATGTTACCTAATGTTACCTATGTTACCTATGTTACCTTGTTTCCTATTTTACCTATGTTACCTATGTTACCTAATGTTACCTATGTTACCTATATTACCTATGTTACTTATGTTAACTATGTTAACTAATGTTACCTATGCTACCTATTTTACCTATGTTATATTGTTACCTATGTTACCTATGTTACCTATGTCACCTAATATTACCTATGTTACCTATGTTACATTGTTACCTATGTTACCTATGTTATCTAATGTTACCTATGTTACCTATGTTACCCATGTTACCTAATGTTACCTATGTTACCTATGTTACCTATGTTACCTTGTTACCTAATGTTACCTTGTTACCTATGTTACATATGCTACCTATGTTACCCATGTTACCTAATGTTACCTATGTTACCTATGTTACCTATGTTACCTATGTTACCTATGCTACCTATGTTACCTATGTTACCTAATATTACCTATGTTACCTATGTTACCTATGTTACCTTGTTACCTATGTTACCTTGTTACGTATGTTACCTATGTTACCTATGTTACCTTGCTACCTAATGTTACCTATGTTACCTATGTTACCTATGTTACCTATGCTACCTATGTTACCTATGTTACTTAATGTTACCTATGTTACCTTGTTACCTATGTTACCTATGTTACCTATGCTACCTATGTTACCTATGTTACCTAATGTTACCTATGTTACCTATGTTACCTATGTTACCTATGTTACCTATGTTACCTATGTTACCTAATGTTACCTATGTTACCTATGTTACCTATGTTACATTGTTACCTATGCTACCTATGTTACCTATGTCACCTAATATTACCTATGTTACCTATGTCACCTAATATTACCTATGTTACCTATGTTACATTGTTACCTATGTTACCTATGTTACCTATGTTACCTATGTTACCTAATGTTACCTATGTTACCTATGTTACCTATGTTATATTGTTACCTATGTTACCTATGTTACCTATGTCACCTAATATTACCTATGTTACCTATGTTACATTGTTACCTATGTTACCTATGTTACCTTGCTACCTATGTTACCTATGTTACCTATGTTACCTAATGTTACCTATGGTACCAATGGTACCTATGTTACCTATGTTACCTAATGTAACCTATGTTACCTATGCTACCTATGTTACATTGTTACCTATGTTACCTATGTTACCTATGTTACCTATGTTACCTATGTTACCTAATGTTACCTATGTTACCTATGTTACCTATGTTACCTATGTTACCTATGTTACCTATGTTACCTATGTTACCTTGTTACCTATGTTACCTATGTTACCTTGTTACCTATGTTACCTATGTTACCTATGTTACCTATGTTATCTATGCTACCTATGTTACCTATGTTACCTAATATTACCTATGTTACCTATGCTACCTATGTTACCTAATGTTACCTATGTTACCTATGTTACCCATGTTACCTATGTTACCTATGTTACCTATGTTACCTAATGTTACCTATGTCACCTAATATTACCTATGTTACCTATGTTACATTGTTACCTATGATACCTATGTTATCTATGTTACCTATGTTACCTATGTTACCTATGTTACCTATGCTACCTATGTTACCTATGTTACCTAATATTACCTATGTTACCTATGCTACCTATATTACCTAATGTTACCTATGTTACCTATGTTACCTATGTTACCTATGTTACCTAATATTACCTATGTTTCCTATGCTACCTATGTTACCTATGCTACTTATGTTACCTATGTTACCTATGTTACCTATGTTACCTATGTTACCTAATGTTACCTATGTTACCTATGTTACCTATGTTACCTATGTTACCTATGTTACCTAATGTTACCTATGTTACCTATGTTACCTATGTTACCTATGTTACCTAATGTTACCTATGTTACCTATGTTACCTATGCTACCTATGTTACCTATGTTACCTAATATTACCTATGTTACCTATGTTACCTATGTTACCTTGTTACCTATGTTACCTATGTTACCTATATTACCTATGTTACCTATGTTACATATGCTACCTATGTTACCCATGTTACCTAATGTTACCTATGTTACCTATGTTACCTATGTTACCTATGTTACCTATGCAACCTATGTTACCTATGTTACCTAATATTACCTATGTTACCTATGCTACCTATGTTACCTATGCTACCTAATATTACCTATGTTGCCCTATGTTACCTTGTTACCTATGTTACCTATGTTACCTATGTTACCTTGTTACCTATGTTACATATGCTACCTATGTTACCCATGTTACCTAATGTTACCTATGTTACCTATGTTACCTATGTTACCTATGTTACCTATGCTACCTATGTTACCTATGTTACCTAATATTACCTATGTTACCTATGTTACCTATGTTACCTTGTTTCCTATGTTACCTTGTTACGTATGTTACCTATGTTACCTATGTTACATTGTTACCTAATATTACCTATGTTATTTATGTTACCTATGTTACCTATGTTACCTATGTTACATAATGTTACCTATGTTACCTTGTTACCTATGTTACCTATGTTACCTATGTTACCTATGCTACCTATGTTACCTATGTTACCTAATGTTACCTATGTTACCTATGTTACCTATGTTACCTATGTTACCTATATTACCTAATGTTACCTATGTTACCTATGTTACCTATGTTACATTGTTACCTATGTTACCTATGTTACCTATGTCACCTAATATTACCTATGTTACCTATGTTACATTGTTACCTATGTTACCTATGTTACCTATGTTACCTTGTTACCTATGTTACCTATGTTACCTATGTTACCTATGTTACCTATGTTACCTATGTTACCTATGTTACCTAATGTTACCTATGTTACCTATGTTACCTATGTTACCTATGTTATATTGTTACCTATGTTACCTATGTTACCTATGTCACCTATGTTACCTAATGTTACCTATGTTACCTAATGTTACCTATGTTACCTATGTTACCTATGTTATATTGTTACCTATGTTACCTATGTTACCTATGTCACCTAATATTACCTATGTTACCTATGTTACATTGTTACATTGTTACCTATGTTACCTATGTTACCTATGTTACCTATGTTATCTATGTTACCTATGTTACCTTGCTACCTATGTTACCTATGTTACCTATGTTACCTATGTTACCTAATGTTACCTATGGTACCTATGGTACCTATGTTACCTATGTTACCTAATGTAACCTATGTTACCTATGCTACCTATGTTACATTGTTACCTATGTTACCTATGTTACCTATGTTACCTATGTTACCTATGTTACCTTTGTTACCTAATGTTACCCATGTTACCTATGTTACCTATGTTACCTATGTTATCTATGTTACCTATGTTACCTATGTTACCTAATGTTACCTATGTTACCTATGTTATCTATGTTACCTATGTTACATTGTTTCCTATGTTACCTATGCTACCTTGCTAGTTATGTTACCTATGTTACCTATGCTACCTTGCTACCTATGTTACCTATGTTACCTATGTTACCTAATGTTACCTATGGTACCTATGGTACCTATGTTACCTATGTTACCTAATGTAACCTATGTTACCTATGCTACCTATGTTACATTGTTACCTATGTTACCTATGTTACCTAATGTTACCTATGTTACCTATGTTACCTATGTTACCTATGTTACCTAATGTTACCTTGTTACCTATGTTACCTATGTTACCTTGTTACCTTGTTACCTATGTTACCTAATATTACCTATGTTACCTATGTTACCTATGTTACCTTGTTACCTATGTTACCTATGTTACCTATGTTACCTATGTTACCTTGTTACCTATGTTACCTATGTTACCTATGTTACCTATGTTACCTATGCTACCTATGTTACCTATGTTACCTAATGTTACCTTGTTACCTATGTTACCTATGTTACCTATGTTACCTATGTTACCTATGTTACCTAATGTTACCTTGTTACCTATGTTACCTATGTTACCTATGTTACCTATGTTACCTTGTTACCTATGTTACCTATGTTACCTATGTTACCTATGTTACCTATGCTACCTATGTTACCTATGTTACCTAATGTTACCTTGTTACCTATGTTACCTATGTTACCTATGTTACCTATGCTAACTATGTTACCTATGTTACCTATGTTACCTTGTTACCTATGCTACCTATGTTACCTATGTTACCTATGTTACCTATGTTACCTAATGTTACCTATGTTACCTATGTTACCTTGTTACCTATGTTACCTATGTTACCTATGTTACCTAATGTTACCTATGTTACCTATGTTACCTATGTTACTTATGTTACCTATGTTAACTAATGTTACCTATGCTACCTATTTTACCTATGTTATATTGTTACCTATGTTACCTATGTTACCTATGTCACCTAATATTACCTATGTTACCTATGTTACATTGTTACCTATGTTACCTATGTTATCTAATGTTACCTATGTTACTTATATTACCCATGTTACCTAATGTTACGTATGTTACCTATGTTACCTATGTTACCTTGTTACCTAATGTTACCTATGTTTCCTATGTTACCTATGTTACCTATGTTACCTATGTTACCTATGTTACCTATGCTACCTATGTTACCTATGCTACCTAATATTACCTATGTTACCTATGCTACCTATGTTACCTTGTTACCTATGTTACCTATGTTACCTATGTTACCTTGTTACCTATGTTACATATGCTACCTATGTTACCCATGTTACCTAATGTTACCTATGTTACCTATGTTACCTATGTTACCTATGTTACCTATGCTACCTATGTTACCTATGTTACCTAATATTACCTATGTTACCTATGTTACCTATGTTACCTTGTTACCTATGTTACCTTGTTACGTATGTTACCTATGTTACCTATGTTACCTTGTTACCTAATGTTACCTATGTTACCTATGTTACCTATGTTACCTATGCTACCTATGTTACCTATGTTACTTAATGTTACCTATGTTACCTTGTTACCTATGTTACCTATGTTACCTATGTTACCTATGCTACCTATGTTACCTATGTTACCTAATGTTACCTATGTTACCTATGTTACCTATGTTACCTATGTTACCTATGTTACCTATGTTACCTAATGTTACCTATGTTACCTATGTTACCTATGTTACATTGTTACCTATGCTACCTATGTTACCTATGTCACCTAATATTACCTATGTTACCTATGTCACCTAATATTACCTATGTTACCTATGTTACATTGTTACCTATGTTACCTATGTTACCTATGTTACCTTGTTACCTATGTTACCTATGTTACCTATGTTACCTATGTTACCTATGTTACCTATGTTACCTATGTTACCTAATGTTACCTATGTTACCTATGTTACCTATGTTACCTATGTTACCTATGTTACCTATGTTACCTAATGTTACCTATGTTACCTATGTTACCTATGTTATATTGTTACCTATGTTACCTATGTTACCTATGTCACCTAATATTACCTATGTTACCTATGTTACATTGTTACCTATGTTACCTATGTTACCTTGCTACCTATGTTACCTATGTTACCTATGTTACCTAATGTTACCTATGGTACCTATGGTACCTATGTTACCTATGTTACCTAATGTAACCTATGTTACCTATGCTACCTATGTTACCTTGTTACCTATGTTACCTATGTTACCTATGTTACCTATGTTATCTATGCTACCTATGTTACCTATGTTACCTAATGTTACCTATGTTACCTATGTTACCCATGTTACCTATGTTACCTATGTTACCTATGTTACCTAATGTTACCTATGTCACCTAATATTACCTATGTTACCTATGTTACATTGTTACCTATGTTACCTATGTTATCTATGTTACCTATGTTACCTATGTTACCTATGTTACCTATGCTACCTATGTTACCTATGTTACCTAATATTACCTATGTTACCTATGCTACATATGTTACCTAATGTTACCTATGTTACCTATGTTACCTATGTTACCTATGTTACCTAATATTACCTATGTTTCCTATGCTACCTATGTTACCTATGCTACCTATGTTACCTATGTTACCTATGCTACCTATGTTACCTATGTTACCTAATATTACCTATGTTACCTATGTTACCTATGTTACCTTGTTACCTATGTTACCTATGTTACCTATGCTACCTATGTTACCTATGTTACATATGCTACCTATGTTACCCATGTTACCTAATGTTACCTATGTTACCTATGTTACCTATGTTACCTATGTTACCTATGCAACCTATGTTACCTATGTTACCTAATATTACCTATGTTACCTATGTTACCTATGTTACCTTGTTACCTATGTTACCTTGTTACCTATGTTACCTATGTTACCTATGTTACCTTGTTGCCTAATGTTACCTATGTTACCTATGTTACCTATGTTACCTATGTTACTTAATGTTACCTATGTTACCTTGTTACCTATGTTACCTATGTTACCTATGTTACCTATGTTACCTATGTTACCTAATGTTACCTATGTTACCTATGTTACCTATGTTACCTATGTTACCTATGTTACCTATGTTACTTAATGTTACCTATGTTACCTATGTTACCTATGTTACCTATGTTACCTATGTTACCTATGTTACCTATGTTACCTATGTCACCTAATATTACCTATGTTACCTATGTTACATTGTTACCTATGTTACCTATGTTACCTATGTTACCTTGTTACCTATGTTGCCTATGTTACCTATGTTACCTATGTTACCTATGTTACCTATGTTACCTAATGTTACCTATGTTACCTATGTTACCTATGTTATATTGTTACCTATGTTACCTATGTTATATTGTTACCTATGTCACCTAATATTACCTATGTTACCTATGTTACATTGTTACCTATGTTACCTATGTTACCTTGTTACCTATGTTACCTATGTTACCTATGTTACCTAATGTAACCTATGTTACCTATACTACCTATGTTACATTGTTACCTATGTTACCTATGTTACCTATGTCACCTAATATTACCTATGTTACCTATGTTACATTGTTACCTATGTTACCTATGTTACTTTGTTACCTATGTTACCTATGTTACCTATGTTACCTAATGTTACCTATGGTACCAATGTTACCTATGTTACCTATGTTACCTATGTTACCTATGTTACCTATGTTACCTTGTTTCCTATGTTACCTATGCTACCTATGTTACCTATGTTACCTAATATTACCTATGTTACCTATGCTACCTATGTTACCTTGTTACCTATGTTACCTATGTTACCTATGTTACCTATGTTACCTTGTTACCTATGTTACATATGCTACCTATGTTACCCATGTTACCTAATGTTACCTATGTTACCTATGTTACCTATGCTACCTATGTTACCTATGTTACCTAATGTTACCTATGTTACCTATGTTACCTATTTTACCTATGTTACCTATGTTACCTATGTTACCTATGTTACCTAATATTACCTATGTCACCTATGTTACCTAATGTTACCTATGTTACCTATGTTACCTATGTTACATTGTTACCTATGTTACCTATGTTACCTATGTCACCTAATATTACCTATGTTACCTATGCTACATTGTTACCTATGTTACCTATGTTACCTATGTTATATATGTTACCTATGTTACCTATGTTACCTAATGTTACATTGTTACCTATGTTACCTATGTTACCTATGTTACCTTGTTACCTATGTTACCTATGTTATCTATGTTACCTATGTTACCTATGTTACCTAATGTTACCTATGTTACCTATGTTACCTATGTTACCTATGTTACCTATGTTACCTATGTTACCTATGCTACCTAATGTTACCTATGTTACCTATGTTACCTATGTTACCTATGTTACCTATGTTACCTATGTTACCTATGTTACCTATGTTACCTATGTTACCTATGTTACCTATGCTACCTAATGTTACCTATGTTACCTATGTTACCTATGTTATATTGTGACCTATGTTACCTATGTTACTTATGTCACCTAATATTACCTATGTTATATTGTTACCTATGTTACCTATGTTACCTATGTTACCTATGTTACCTATGTTACCTATGTTACCTAATGTTACCTATGTTACATTGTTACCTATGTTACCTATGTTACCTTGTTACCTATGTTACCTATGTTACCTATGTTAGCTATGTTACCTAATGTTACCTATGTTACCTATGTTACCTATGTTACCTTGTTACCTTGTTACCTATGTTACCTTGTTACCTATGTTACCTATGTTACCTATGTTAGCTATGTTACCTATGTTACCTATGTTACCTATGTTACCTATGTTACCTAATATTACCTATGTTACCTATGTAACCTATGTTACCTATGCTACCTATGTTACATTGTTACCTATGTTACCTATGTTACCTAATGTTACCTATGTTACCTATGTTACCTATGTTACCTATGTTACCTTGGTACCTATGTTACCTATGTTACCTTGTTACCTATGTTACCTATGTTACCTATGTTACCTATGTTATCTATGCTACCTATGTTACCTATGTTACCTAATATTACCTATGTTACCTATGTTACCCATGTTACCTAATGTTACCTATGTTACCTATGTTACCTATGTTACCTTGTTACCTAATGTTACCTATGTTTCCTATGTTGCCTATGTTACCTATGTTACCTATGTTACCTATGTTACCTATGTTACCTATGCTACCTATGTTACCTATGCTACCTAATATTACCTATCTTACCTATGCTACCTATGTTACCTTGTTACCTATGTTACCTATGTTACCTATGTTACCTTGTTACCTATGTTACATATGCTACCTATGTTACCCATGTTACCTAATCTTACCTATGTTACCTATGTTACCTATGTTACCTATGTTACCTATGCTACCTATGTTACCTATGTTACCTAATATTACCTATGTTACCTATGTTACCTATGTTACCTTGTTACCTATGTTACCTTGTTACTTATGTTACCTATGTTACCTATGTTACCTTGTTACCTAATGTTACCTATGTTACCTATGTTACCTATGTTACCTATGCTACCTATGTTACCTATGTTACTTAATGTTACCTATGTTACCTTGTTACCTATGTTACCTATGTTACCTATGTTACCTATGCTACCTATGTTACCTATGTTACCTAATGTTACCTATGTTACCTATGTTACCTATGTTACCTATGTTACCTATGTTACCTATGTTACCTAATGTTACCTATGTTACCTATGTTACCTATGTTACATTGTTACCTATGCTACCTATGTTACCTATGTCACCTAATATTACCTATGTTACCTATGTCACCTAATATTACCTATGTTACCTATGTCACCTAATATTACCTATGTTACCTATGTTACATTGTTACCTATGTTACCTATGTTACCTATGTTACCTTGTTACCTATGTTACCTATGTTACCTATGTTACCTATGTTACCTATGTTACTTATGTTACCTATGTTACCTATGTTACCTAATGTTACCTATGTTACCTATGTTACCTATGTTACCTATGTTACCTATGTTACCTATGTTACCTATGTTACCTTGTTACCTATGTTACCTATGCTACCTTGTTACCTATGTTACCTATGTTACCTATGTTACCTATGTTATCTATGCTACCTATGTTACCTATGTTATCTAATATTACCTATGTTACCTATGCTACCTATGTTACCTAATGTTACCTATGTTACCTATGTTACCCATGTTACCTATGTTACCTATGTTACCTATGTTACCTAATGTTACCTATGTCACCTAATATTACCTATGTTACCTATGTTACATTGTTACCTATGTTACCTATGTTATCTATGTTACCTATGTTACCTATGTTACCTATGTTACCTATGTTATCTATGCTACCTATGTTACCTATGTTACCTAATATTACCTATGTTACCTATGTTACCTATGTTACCTATGTTACCTAATATTACCTATGTTTCCTATGCTACCTATGTTACCTATGCTACCTATGTTACCTATGTTACCTATGTTACCTATGTTACCTATGTTACCTAATGTTACCTATGTTACATATGTTACCTATGTTACCTATGTTACCTATGTTACCTATGTTACCTAATGTTACCTATGTTACCTATGTTACCTATGTTACCTATGTTACCTAATGTTACCTATGTTACCTATGTTACCTATGCTACCTATGTTACCTATGTTACCTAATATTACCTATGTTACCTATGTTACCTATGTTACCTTGTTACCTATGTTACCTATGTTACCTATGTTACCTATGTTACCTATGTTACATATGCTACCTATGTTACCCATGTTACCTAATGTTACCTATGTTACCTATGTTACCTATGTTACCTATGCAACCTATGTTACCTATGTTACCTAATATTACCTATGTTACCTATGTTACCTATGTTACCTTGTTACCTATGTTACCTTGTTACCTATGTTACCTATGTTATCTATGTTACCTTGTTACCTAATGTTACCTATGTTACCTATGTTACCTATGTTACTTAATGTTACCTATGTTACCTTGTTACCTATGTTACCTATGTTACCTATGTTACCTATGCTACCTATGTTACCTATGTTACCTAATGTTACCTATGTTACCTATGTTACCTATGTTACCTATGTTACCTATGTTACCTATGTTACCTAATGTTACCTATGTTACCTATGCTACCTATGTTACCTATGTTACCTATGTTACCTATGTTACCTATGTTACCTATGTTACCTATGTTACCTATGTTACCTATGTCACCTAATATTACCTATGTTACCTATGTTACATTGTTACCTATGTTACCTATGTTACCTATGTTACCTTGTTACCTATGTTACCTATGTTACCTATGTTACCTATGTTACCTATGTTACCTATGTTACCTAATGTTACCTATGTTACCTATGTTACCTATGTTATATTGTTACCTATGTTACCTATGTTATATTGTTACCTATGTCACCTAATATTACCTATGTTACCTATGTTACATTGTTACCTATGTTACCTATGTTACCTTGTTACCTATGTTACCTATGTTACCTATGTTACCTAATGTAACCTATGTTACCTATGCTACCTATGTTACATTGTTACCTATGTTACCTATGTTACCTATGTCACCTAATATTACCTATGTTACCTATGTTACATTGTTACCTATGTTACCTATGTTACTTTGTTACCTATGTTACCTATGTTACCTATGTTACCTATGTTACCTAATGTTACCTATGGTACCAATGTTACCTATGTTACGTATGTTACCTATGTTACCTATGTTACCTATGCTACCTATGTTACCTATGTTACCTAATATTACCTATGTTACCTATGCTACCTATGTTACCTTGTTACCTATGTTACCTATGTTACCTATGTTACCTATGTTACCTTGTTACCTATGTTGCATATGCTACCTATGTTACCCATGTTACCTAATGTTACCTATGTTACCTATGTTACCTATGCTACCTATGTTACCTATGTTACCTAATGTTACCTATGTTACCTATGTTACCTATGTTACCTATGTTACCTATGTTACCTATGTTACCTATGTTACCTAATATTACCTATGTCACCTATGTTACCTAATGTTACCTATGTTACCTATGTTACCTATGTTACATTGTTACCTATGTTACCTATGTTACCTATGTCACCTAATATTACCTATGTTACATATGCTACCTATGTTACCCATGTTACCTTGTTACCTATGTTACCTATGTTACCTATGTTAGCTATGTTACCTATGTTACCTATGTTACCTATGTTACCTAATGTTATGTATGTCACCTATGTTACCTATGTTACCTATGTTACCTATGCCTCAGGTAGATGAACCTTACTTTTAATTATTATTGCATTATTTAGGAACTGTAAATTGCAAACAAACATGTAATAAAAACATATATAATAAACAATGTCAGTGCCGAAGCACTAACTAGGGCGAATGATACTCTCTGGACTAATAGTTCACCAGCAGAGGTATCGACCAAGTATTAGTATTAAAAACGTTGATACAACAGCAGAGGTATCGACCCAGTGATAGAATTTAAAAGTAGTTGTCTAGTTTATGCTTCCAAAGAATTGCAAAAGGTCGAAAAAAAAATTCTTCGCAACTCTGGTTTCATCCACCAATACATCTGGCCCCAATATATAGATGGAATATTGTTGTAAATGGTGTGAGATATAAAATAACACTATATGACACTAAAAATATACTATTATTACAAGTAAAACGTTTATAGTTTCAAAGAAGAGTTTGAAGATACCAAAGGGACAATAAGAATCCGTAAATCGAAGAAGAACAGATAACACAATGGCCAAATGAAGAAGAACAGATAACACAATGGCCAAAAGAAAAAGTACAAAAGGGCAAACAACGATCTATAAGACAATACACAGAAAACTAAAGATTAAGCAACACGAACTCCACTATAAATCGGGGTGAGCTCGTGTGCTTCGGATAGTGGCACCCGTCGTGGTCAACCAGGTACAAACCTGGTGATAACTCATGAATGAGAAAAGGATCGGGAAGTGCTTACGATAAGTGGAACATATCGGTGTTCAGTTATGGCACATATATTATGTATCGTTTAACCAAGTCATTATGGCCACCCGTAAAACTTTCGATGTGATGACTAACACTTGGACAAGATACTGTATATAGTAGCATTGCATGTATGACTCATCAAAATATGAACCAATATTTCATTAATATGACTTTGATATTAAATTACAAGTTCCGTATTATTACATCATGATGTAAGAAAAGACAGCCTTACTTATCCAATATAGTCTTCTTACGTTCGGTAAACATACATTGATTTTTTCCTAGCTCTGTGAAAAACTTTTCATATTGTTTCTAACCTTCGCTGTTATTCTCACGCTATTTTGACTTCCCCGTTTTTCCTGCTATGTTTAAATGTTTCGTTAAATCAATCAATCATTCGAAATAAATACCCATGCCTGTACTTTACAAACGGAACGAAAACAAGGAGATTTTTTTCTGTTTGTTATTTATTTGTTGTTTAAAAAATATATAGTGTAACGTGCGCTAAATCAGTTATGTACTATAAAGCTAAATAAATACGGCTGACAAGTGCATTTAGTTCCTGTTACAGCTTGTCGTGCATGGTACACTTCAAGTACACATTGGTTTAAATAGAGTTGTGGTTTTCTATTTATGTTCGATTACATGAATAAATGTCCATTGGTATTTTCGGTTTAGCTACGAAAATGTTTGAAAAGTACAATAAATTCCTATTAAAGTTTGTCGTTTAAGGTACTAGCTATTATATATAGTCAAGTTCATTTTAGTTTTAAAAAGATTGTAGTTATTATTCGAACTCGATCATCTTTACAAGTAGAGAGAGAAAGGTCCATTGCTAGTTTCCAATTTAGTTATGAATTATTTGTATAGGCTTTCAATTTACATTACTAATGATTCTTAGCATTAGAATATTTATATAATTCGTATAATACCATAATTTTAGTTATCCGATATCAATTCCGCTTTTTGAAGTTCATGTGTAATTGCGAAGACTTTAAAGATACGAAATGGATAATGAGAATCCGTAAATGGATAATGAGAATCCGTAAATGGATAATGAGAATCCGTAAATGGAAGAAACACAGACAACGGCCAAAATAAAAAGAACAAAAGACAAACAATGGTCCAGAATTCTTATTACTACTTCTGATAAGCACTTTTGTCTCTTTAAACTTTTCTCAAGGAGAATTATGTAATTTAGATATCAGACATAGTGAACTAAGGTTCAGTTCTAAAACATCTTTGATTGAACTTCAAACGTAACAAAAAACAGAAGTATGATTGTGCAGTATTTCCTCTTTTGTTGGGGTTGATGGGATATATATTGGTTACCAAGTGAATTGTCATGACCAGATTCGTTTAGCTGATCAGAAACTAGAACTGCTTACCCTTCGTCAGCAACAGGGTTCACTTCTGGGTTTTTGGGTTGGGTTCGTGTTCCTCATCTTTTTTTCGTTTTCTGTTTTGTGTTTTGTTTTTCTTTGTTTTGTTCCTTTTCCCCAATGTTTCCTGTGATTCTAAATTGTCAATTCCCGATTGTCACTTCGGTTTTATCCAACGTTTATTATCAAGCTGTATGAAAAGTTGTTTTTTTTGCGTGCAAAAACGATAATATGGGTGGTCTTGTATTTTGCAGGCATATTAATATACCTATCATGGAGGTCATACGTATGCTTTGCAACATTTTGTTTTATATAGAAGTATAGATGTTGTGTGAGCGCTCTTAGATACCTTATGGCTTAATCCTCGATGAAATCCATTAGAATATTAAGTTATATATCCAATTTATGTATTTTGACTCGCGATATTTCAACCATTTGACTAACACATTATATTAGTGCTGTTGACATTGATATAGCCACAAGTTACAGAGTATCCAACAGGACTATATACATGTATAGATAAGGAATTTGGTAAGGGTAATCTGTAGGTTTAGACCTGAGATCGTCAATGTTCAAATCATGCAACACGTGTTCTATATGAGTACGGGGTGATTGGAACAGACTGATATTTAAAGAGGGGAACATAAGATGATTTTACTGACTTTGTGACGTAGGCTAATGCTTAGATAAATAGCATCAAGATGTTTATTGTAAATATTAAAGAGGCTTTTACTGTTAAGCAAGTGTCCACACCTTTTACTTTGCATTAACCACGCATTTGAATTATTCGAAGTAATAAAGATTTATTTCCACTTCTAACGGACTTAATACTTCATTTCGACTTATCCAAGGATATGATGTATACGAGTTCAATATAACGACGTTGGACTGTATGCTATTTAATGTACACGTATATGAAATATATAATTGACATACATTTTAGAGCTCACTACAAAATTATCAAGAGTGCGAGTTATATGTAGACTGTAATATTTAAAACCAGAAAATAGATTGCATAGGCAACCTCCTTAATGGAAACGTACATTTAGTATACGAAATATATTCTCCATACCTAGGTCCAAAGATAAAAGAAATTACCACAAATTAATGATATACATGGACTTCTTTTTTCCATCAAATATTTTTTATTATTTCAAAGTAACTATTTTTGAGCCAACACAACTAGTCTCACCCGCCACTTTTTATTGAAGTGCTTGTACCATGCCAGGAAAGTGAGCGGTCATGTATTTGTGTGTTAGGGGAATCAATTTTGCCTCTTTCTACGATTGCGGAACTGTTCCATCATTGTTGTATTTTATTCTTTTCATTTTGATACTTCCTTGTAAGTTACATATATTTTATCGATTACAAACTGAAGAGTACGCTTCCTTGTATTGATTTGTACTTATCAACCTATCAACGTTTCTTAACAGTGAAGCAAATAATAAAATACAAAATTCTTCCAAACTGATCGATCGTGGAATATAAGTTACATTATAAGATATAAGTTAATATAAACATTTGATAGACACATAATAGTGCAAAAATACAAAGTAAGCATAGATTAAAATATGAAATAAAAAAAATTAGCATAATTATACCATTTCTTTGTTTAAACAAAGAGATAATCAGAGTGAGTTGTGATTGGTCATTTAAAATGGTTGAATATGATACTTCCTCATTTACTATCAAATATGCAAAGTTCATTTAAAAGTAAACATAAACACTGAAGACTTCCCGCTGACTGTCAGATGCTAGATAGCGATAAAACGTTGTTTTGTCATTTATACCCGAGTTTCGCATTGCTTTGTAGAATTTCATATGGTTTTTATTTCATGTTCACTTACTTAAATACTGAGTACTGGTGGTAGTTCTTAGGGCTCAATCCACAACACTGCCCATCATGTCCCAATGTGGCGGTGCCCTCCCGATGGGGTTGTCAGTTAGTGAAACGTCCCATTAATTTCGGCCCTCTTCTCTAGACTTCGAACAATACTCAGGGTTAAAAATTGTCATCCCATTCCAACACTTCATATCTCTGCAGTGGCAGTAAAAAGTAATGTGTCCTCTTGTCCCATCTCTTTGTCATTTATAAAAAGGTGGAACTTGTCCTCGTCCCGAATGTCCATGAAATATTTTTTCATTAGACGATAAGAAAGCAGCAATTACTTACATAATATATATTTTCGTGTTAGCTCTATGATTGGACTATATACGTGGCCGTGATCACATGGTAGTTGGATTTACAACTACCTGTGCAATCAGTGCCTATAATTACTGGTGTTGTGAGTTCGAATCTCGATCAGGGCGAGGTGTACAACATTGTGTGATAAAGATTGTCAGTGACTTGCAACATGTCGGTGGTTTTCTCCGGGTACTCCGGTTTCCTCCACCAATAAAACTGACTGCCACGATATAACTGAAATATTGTTGAAAGTCATGTTAAGTATCATCAATTAAACAAACATCAAATACTAATATGCTACATTCTGTGCATCCTAGAATAATGGCATGTCCTTCCGATTATAAAGCTTTCAAGTGCGAGGTTTTTTTTACAGCCAATTAAAACACTCTATTCAATATCTACAATGTTCTGCGTAGAAGATTTTGGAATACGCGTACACAAAATTGTACTCGTAATATATATTATGTATTGTAATTATTGTGTTGTAAGTACGAAACAGACGTTAGAGAAAACCGAAGGGGCGGTTATATATGTACAATCCAGAAACACTGGCAACATTGGAAACACAAGACACAGAACGGAGACAAATAAAACAAAATAAACACAACCCAGAAAACTAAACAAAGCTTTTTGCTAATAGTAGAAAGTATCATATGATGTTCACCTGTCAGGTGTGGTTATTAAGATATGATGTTCACCTGTCAGGTGTGGTTATTAAGATATGATGTTCACCTGTCAGGTGTGGTTATTAAGATATGATGTCCACCTGTCAGGTGTGGTTATTAAGATATGATGTCCACCTGTCAGGTGTGGTTATTAAGATATAATGTTCACCTGTCAGGTGTGGTTATTAAGATATGATGTTCACCTGTCAGGTGTGGTTATTAAGATATGATGTCCACCTGTCAGGTGTGGTTATTAAGATATGATGTCCACCTGTCAGGTGTGGTTATTAAGATATGATGTTCACCTGTCAGGTGTGGTTATTAAGATATGATGTTCACCTGTCAGGTGTGGTTATTAAGATATGATGTTCACCTGTCAGGTGTGGTTATTAAGATATGATGTTCACCTGTCAGGTGTGGTTATTAAGATATGATGTTCACCTGTCAGGTGTGGTTATTAAGATATGATGTTCACCTGTCAGGTGTGGTTATTAAGATATGATGTTCACCAGTCAGGTGTGGTTATTAAGATATGATGTTCACCTGTCAGGTGTGGTTATTAAGATATGATGTCCACCTGTCAGGTGTGGTTATTAAGATATGATGTCCACCTGTCAGGTGTGGTTATTAAGATATAATGTTCACCTGTCAGATGTGGTTATTAAGATATGATGTTCACCTGTCAGGTGTGGTTATTAAGATATGATGTTCACCTGTCAGGTGTGGTTATTAAGATATGATGTTCACCTGTCAGGTGTGGTTATTAAGATATGATGTTCACCTGTCAGGTGTGGTTATTAAGATATGATGTTCACCTGTCAGGTGTGGTTATTAAGATATGATGTTCACCTGTCAGGTGTGGTTATTAAGATATGATGTTCACCTGTCAGGTGTGGTTATTAAGATATGATGTTCACCTGTCAGGTGTGGTTATTAAGATATGATGTTCACCTGTCAGGTGTGGTTATTAAGGTATGATGTTCACCTGTCAGGTGTGGTTATTAAGATATGATTTTCACCTGTCAGGTTTGGTTATTAAGATATGATGTTCACCTGTCAGGTGTGGTTATTAAGATATGATGTTCACCTGTCAGGTGTGGTTATTAAGATATGATGTTCACCTGTCAGGTGTGGTTATTAAGAATAGAAAGGTGACAGAACAAGTGATAGAATACGACTCAGTAATTGAATGTCTTGTTGTATAGCGTTTGCGAAAAGTGCGAATGGTTGAGGAAAGATCTGACAGGAAAAACTACCCTTAGAGAAAACAGGCGTATTGTTAATTAGATAGAAAATGGGTAGTCTGAAGCTACAAATGGAAGGACACAAGCTACAGTGAAAATGTTTGGGAACAAAAAGATCACATCTTACAACTAACAAAACAAACAACCAAGAAAAAATATTAAAAATGATTTATGGGTTTCTTAGCATATCAACATACAAAACAATGTAACTTGTACTTTCCATATCAATCAGTTATTTCTTAAAATCCATAATATTTCATATTTTCTTTGGAAAAGATCACATTATAGATAACATGAACAATGGAGTTATTATGATGTAATATTATACCTTACATAATAAGCTATAAATATATTTGGTTGACAGTGGTTATGTGACATGAGATAATTCTGAAACCATTGCTCCTAATAACTCTTAAAGGTGAACAACCTAGAAATGTGTAATGTGCAGTAAATAACCATTCTTACTATCGAGTCCCCTCCCAGACCTATCTTACATCATCGACCTCTGAGGACAACTGTCTGTCCATCTTGATTTGGAGACGCACAAGCTGCTCTGATTTGCTTCGTCTGAATTTTGAATTTAGACCGTCCATGTTTTTTCAGCTGGTAAATTTTAACTCAAAATTGCAAAGATAGAAAACTTTGGTTGGCTCTACAATGTTTTGGTAAGCATACATGAAACCAAACATATATAAGGCTTTATTGATAGACAATTACTAGAAAAGGAGCTATATGAAATGTGTAAAGGAAATATCTACATTACTGGAAACGAGGCTTTTCTGGAACAACCTTCATCAGGGACGATAACTCTGCCAAATAATTAAAAAATCTATAGGAGCAGGAAAACCAGAGGGCCTATAAATAGGATTGCCAATTTCGGGCAAGGTCATCCCTAAGTGTAAAATGTGTGTTTTTTTCGGAATAAAACATTTAAGGTCCACAGAATCGGCAAATATCCACAATTGACAACTATGCCATGAGGTTTAAATTTAAAGCAATCTGTGGAATATAACCTATTATGTAATTAGCAATACTGTATATTTTTCACATTTTGTAACAAACGTAATTGTATACTATTGTATATTTACTTGATAATAAAAACAAATTACATTTATTTATTGTTATTTATACAATCAACGCGTACATGATTGTGTCTTAATCATTGTTAAAACAGGGAAGTCTTCCTTAATCAATATAGATAATGTATCTATAAACTTGACCTCAATACATGACACCGTTATATTTATTACACAAAGCTTTTGTCAAACTTTGACAGTTTGAAAATATTAGGTTATCATTGATTTGATTTAGTAACGACAATAAAGTACTCTTATTGTGTGTATGTCATTTCTGATTGGACGCCGTCAAATATCTGTTGGCAAATATTCGCGACCTTCAAATCAAAAATTAACGCCTTAAAATCGTCAATTACTAAACTGATATCACATAATTTGCACTTATTGAATATAACTATTTTTTTCGCACCTTGGGAACCTCAGGGTGAAGGAAAGGACATATTATCTTCGCTGCGAGGTACAATCTCTCCAAAAAGGTCAATGAAACCGTCGTGGTCGTGATCGTATGGTAGTTGAATTTACAACTACCTGTGCAATCAGTGCCTATCACAATTAAGATTGTGAGTTCAAACCCCGTTCATGGCGAGGTGTACTCGAAATAATATTATGTTTGTCAGTGACTTGCGACAGTTCGGTGGTTTTCTCCAGGTACTTAGGTTTCCTCCACCAATAAAACTGAACGCCACAATATATCAGAAATATTGTTGAAAGTGGCGTTAAACACAATCAAACAAACCGAAAGGGTCAGGGGTGTTTGTTATTTATCGCTACATTTAGTCATTGCTCAGCTATAACATGACTACTAGTTGTCAGGGGTGTTTGTTATTTATCGCTACATTTAGTCATTGCTCAGCTATAACATGACTACTAGTTGTCAGGGGTGTTTGTTATTTATCGCTACATTTAGTCATTGCTCAGCTATAACATGACTACTAGTTGTCAGGGGTGTTTGTTATTTATCGCTACATTTAGTCATTGCTCAGCTATAACATGACTACTAGTTGTCAGGGGTGTTTGTTATTTATCGCTACATTTAGTCATTGCTCAGCTATAACATGACTACTAGTTGTCAGGGGTGTTTGTTATTTATCGCTACATTTAGTCATTGCTCAGCTATAACATGACTACTAGTTGTCAGGGGTGTTTGTTATTTATCGCTACATTTAGTCATTGCTCAGCTATAACATGACTACTAGTTGTCAGGGGTGTTTGTTATTTATCGCTACATTTAGTCATTGCTCAGCTATAACATGACTACTAGTTGTCAGGGGTGTTTGTTATTTATCGCTACATTTAGTCATTGCTCAGCTATAACATGACTACTAGTTGTCAGGGGTGTTTGTTATTTATCGCTACATTTAGTCATTGCTCAGCTATAACATGACTACTAGTTGTCAGGGGTGTTTGTTATTTATCGCTACATTTAGTCATTGCTCAGCTATAACATGACTACTAGTTGTCAGGGGTGTTTGTTATTTATCGCTACATTTAGTCATTGCTCAGCTATAACATGACTACTAGTTGTCAGGGGTGTTTGTTATTTATCGCTACATTTAGTCATTGCTCAGCTATAACATGACTACTAGTTGTCAGGGGTGTTTGTTATTTATCGCTACATTTAGTCATTGCTCAGCTATAACATGACTACTAGTTGTCAGGGGTGTTTGTTATTTATCGCTACATTTAGTCATTGCTCAGCTATAACATGACTACTAGTTGTCAGGGGTGTTTGTTATTTATCGCTACATTTAGTCATTGCTCAGCTATAACATGACTACTAGTTGTCAGGGGTGTTTGTTATTTATCGCTACATTTAGTGATTGCTCAGCTATAACATGACTACCAGTTGTCAGGGGTGTTTGTTATTTATCGCTACATTTAGTCATTGCTCAGCTACAACATGACTACTAGTTGTCAGGGGTGTTTGTTATTTATCGCTACATTTAGTCATTGCTCAGCTACAACATGACTACCAGTTGTCAGGGGTGTTTGTTATTTATCGCTACATTTAGTCATTGCTCAGCTACAACATGACTACTAGTACATATGTAACAAACCAGTGAAACCCTCGGCCATGGATAGGTGTCTGGAAACCTTAACAGTTGACACCATGTGGGTATTTGAGCGCGAGTCTACTTCAGTAGTCAATATTTAATGATCTTTTCCATCCGCTCTCTCAGGTCTCATCTTCGGAACGCTGCGTGCACCGGTTTTGTGGGACGAAGCATACCCAAAAATCGCACTTATGACCGGACATAAGTGAATACCTCGTGTTTTAATACCACCACGTATCTTGAACATAAAAGACAACTTGCAGCTACTCCTTTTCTAGGAGTGATCTATTTTGAGGCGTTACCATTATAGCTCCCAGTATACTATTGGCATTTTAAGCAACCATCCAATGGCTAGGGCGAACCTAAGGGAGATCTATTACCATGTACATAATGGTATAGCTGATACATGCTTCGTAAAGATGTTCAGGCAATGAGAATAGCTATAGTATAACCAATGGTAATTAAGGTCAATTAATTTTTATTTAATTTCCCAGAGTATCAGATTGCCTTCTATTTTTCTGATGATCTTATGATAACTTGCCTGGCATGACGACCATTTTGACTGTAAAATTCGTCTCTATCATACCACATTTTATTTACTAATATAAAAAAAATTGCCGATTATAATATACAAAGGAGTGAAAAAAATATTTTGTCACTGTAATTTTTTTCTATATATTTCATTTTAAACCACATTTTTTTTCATAACATTATTCCAAAGTCAATTCTTGTTCGAGTTTGATGAATGTTTTGAAAGCCAAATAATTTTAAACGTCTTTGGGAACACGAAAGCAAATGTCTAAGCATACAATTGGTTTAGAATATATATGCCTAAGTGAGATTGACATCATGTTTTAATAAATTACATTACTTTCAGTGTGAAGGCTGTGGCAAAGGGGAACCACCGTCGTATGTCACGGAAACGAATTAACCTGTCATCAGCTAGAGATGTGACCTTTGGTCGACCACGTCCAGAATGAGGTCTATGACATTACACTTTTCACCCAAAAAAATCACCTCTGAGTTTTGATTGCCCAGAACGAGATTGACATTTCATTTTTCAATAAAAAATTTCACTTCTACCTTTTGGTTTACCAGAACAAGGTCGATGACATTACACTGTTCATATCATATTCACCTGTGAAAACCGGAAATGCAAAGATTAAATACCAACAACCTTAAAATTGGCAATTGGCATTTGTTTTAGAATTATATTGATAGATACAGCATCAGTTTCAGATATCAATCTCCCATACAGAGTTGTCGGTCCTTTGTCAAAGTCGATAGATGGTTGTCTTAAGTATTTTTCCGGAATTTTTTTTTATGTCAACAATACAAGCTTTTTTTTTCATTGGCATTTATTTTTTTATTTCATATCTAACAATAATTGTCGATTATTAATAATACAATAAACATTGTTTCTTTTATCTTTTTATTATCGGGAATCCAAGCCGCCATTTTGTTTACATTACGAAAAAAGTAGTCCTGTGAACATCGTCTATCGAAAAATAAACTGACAAAACCCCGCCTCCATAAGCGCTTATACCCAATCAGAGTATAGGATTTCTAATTATGTAAATCATATAAGAATTATATACATATAACACTCAATTTACAACACAGAGGGTGTCGCTCTCCCCGTTATTTTAGAAGATTTTTAACAGGTTAAAAAGTCCAAGCTGGTTGTCTTATTGTAATTTGTGAATACAAGAGAGCTTTTGTAGATCATTGTCTTGTGTTTTTGTCTTTTTTTTAAGATCATTAGATTATCAGTCATTCGATTTCCGGCTTCTACCCTTTTGGTATCTTCAAGCTTTTCCCACGTTCTTTTTTTATTTAGATATGACATGTCTTAAGGTGGTACCATACACTACAGGTAAAATTTGATCTGCTCGTTTAATTTTCTTATTTTTTTGGCAGTGTGTTTGAATATATCCACTGTAATAAATATCAAAATATTAACAAATTCCAACCAACAGACTCAGAGCTATAAATTCACTAGCCACATAGCAGCTTTTCTCTCTGTGGTTTTGATCACCGAGATGTTTGAAATCTGCATACAAACATCATATGATCAAAACGTTCAACTGATTTTAAAGAGTTATCTCCCTGTAGTTTATGGTACTGTAGCGTACAGAGGGTCTGGTTATGAACCCTATATTTGTCACTGGTAGCGTGGACAAAATATATTGGTAATATAGCATAACCATTGGTATCATGGCTTGAAGACAACTGGTTATAATATGATTTAGTATATAATAAAAGACAAGAATTACTTAAATATAGCAGTATTAATGGATAATAAGCATGAATAAATATAATAAAAACCCACCAGAGCGTTTAGAATAACGGAGACCCCCCCCCCCCCCTTTGTACTTTTATCGGCTATTTGTAAACATTAGCGTAAAACGGACGGGCGTAGTAAACATTTCTAGGTCAGGTCAGGTCAAATA
Source organism: Bathymodiolus brooksi (assembly GCA_963680875.1). Taxonomy (NCBI): domain Eukaryota; kingdom Metazoa; phylum Mollusca; class Bivalvia; order Mytilida; family Modiolidae; genus Bathymodiolus; species Bathymodiolus brooksi. The sequence continues at coordinate 39,128,068 of OY804578.1, read as the reverse complement.
ATATTGATTATATTACGGGGGAAAACGTACACAGGTAAATATTTGCTTATCCTGGTCGTGGGTTGAAACGATTGCGCTGCAACGCTCTGGTAATATATCTCAACAGGGTAAAATGGTTAAGATCCCTGGTAACGGGTCGCAATCTCTTCGAATTGCAGACGACAGGGGGTTTATATATCCCCTTGGGGTCCTCCGGTGATTTTCATTGGTTGAGTGCCCCCATCCATGGTAACGGGACTCTGAAATTCTGCTCATGCGTATTATCACCGGCGGAAGTAAATATACAAAATATGGCGGCCTCCAGTTATAAAGGCTGTGTACTTTATAAAATGAGGGACAGGGGCTTAACAGAATCTATTCTTAACATTATGCGATGAAGATTACAATATATCCCTTACGTAAATGGATGAATGAGCTAAGAAACGGGGACAAGAAAGGGAACGGGCGAACTAAGAAGGGATTTGAAAAGCTCTGTAGAGCTTGTGTTTTATGTATGTTGTGATATGTATCGACTCTAAATAAAACTTTATTTATTTATTTATTTACACGTCTGGGGTCTGACGTTGGGGAAAAACAGTGAGGACGAACTAGTATTTAACATTCCCAAAATATACAATGATAATGATTACATACAATATGAAATAACGCGAATCACGGTACCTGAAATAGAAACAGTGTTCATAAAAGCATATTGTTCATTCATACATCACACACGCGAAAAATGGCACTCAATGCACAACGGTAGCGAACGCGAGAAATAACAAATGAAAGGTGATTGAGTGACCATAAAAAGACAAGCAAAGATGAATAATATCAACATACATACAAACTTATCATACCCTTAACCTTGAATTATCCCTAACGTTTCAGTACCCCCTTAACACATCGTCTTTTGGAATGTTCAGGTGACCATTGTGTTATTTCTTTTGGTTGTCATTGATGGCATGTTTTATGTCGGTAAATGAAACTTTTAAATTATGTAGTTCTTCATAGCCGGTGAAGATGTTATTGTGTTATTTTTGTAATGAACGGCCAGTTTCGTCCACAGTCTGGTCTAGATCATGCCATTCAATAAACAAGACTGGTTTCCTTTTAATTAACATCAACAAGAAAAGAGTTTAGAAATGTTCTACCATTGCTTGTTGACTTAACAACGTTTGTTTTTACTAAGTTAGGAAATCGTTGTCATTTCCCAGCCTCATTCTTGCAAAGGATTGGGGGCTATATGAGGTGGGGCCGATTTTTGTCCTTATAGCCCCCAGTCCTTTGCACTTACTCACGATCAGCATTTGATCATCACACTACAGATTTAAAGTTGCTTTTAATTCACCTATTTTATGACGCATTTTTTTTAAGATGACAATTGTTTACTTTGGTATTACTAATATGTTTTGTGTTGATATCAGCTGGACTGTTCTGACTGTACATGGACCAACGGAGAAAGAAACTAATAGTAATTATATATTTAGCACTTCACAATGGTATTTTTACTGAATATATCTTATGTTTCGGAAATGGTCACAATGTGGAATCTAGTAAAAATTATAAATATAACATCTATACACAATTATCAAGGGGACATATTTTATTATGTTCACACTGCACCACAAAGTAGTTACAAAGCAAAGAGCAATTATGAAAAAAAGTATATTCCAAGATGGTCAAAAGAAAGTCAAATCAAAGATGTTCAAAAGAAAGTCAAATCAAAAATGGTCAAACGAAAGTCAAATCAAAGATAGTCAAAAGAAAGTCAAATCAAAGATGGTCAACAATTCTGCTAATACTAAGAAAGTGAACAAATACCTCTCTTCTCAAATCATTGAACTTAAAGTTTGAAACAGCAGACTCATTTAGACAAACAGAAAATAATATATATTAGATCACCAAAACACCCGCAGCATGTTGCTCTTCACAAGCGTTTTACACTACAAGTTATTTTAAAATCAATAATCCATGCATACAGATACGATTTTCCCTTGATTGACAAGAGAAATATCTGGTGCTTTGCATTGTGCCAAGATCTTGTTTCCTGGACTCAGCGAACCTAGCTTGAACAGATTCTTACCCTCTGGCGTGATATATAACATTCGGAAATACGATAAGGTTAAAAAACAAATTGAGCATATTTTCCTGGCATATACAGTTGTTTACAGAGATGAAGTATTCATACAAGGTTATAAAAATATACAAACAAATATTATGAATGCTTTGGGGGCTATTTGTGCACTTTTGTACATTCGAACATCAAAACAACTATTTGTTTATCGTTTGAAATGTGAAGACACTGTTATAATATCATTCGAAAAGGGAAAAAAATAATATAAAGCACCCGAGTTCACCCTCGGTTTTAATGGGATTCGTGTTACTCGATCTTTAGTTTTGTAGATCGTTGTTTGGTTTTTTTTCTTGTGGCCATTGTGTTGTCTATCTTTAAACTCTTCTTAAAATAGGATATATTTTTAATAATTGAGGAACGGAAGATAACTCTGATTCAATATGAAATAACTTACACTTTAGGATAGTTTTTCATTTTGCACTGCCCTATTCATAGTTAATTTCAAAAACATTTGCCTAGATTGGGCATAAAGCGTCACTAACAAAAGGTTTGAGATAAATTTTGAGTTATGAAATATGTATTTAAACCATTTAAAACTTAATATGTAAAATAATGTGCCTGCTTAATGAACTATTAGTATAATAATAATAGTAATGCGATCTTGTCGAGGTAGTATGCCAAATATTTCATATTCCTGAGCATCAAATAACCCTCCCATTCAGATCGGATAACTAGTTGTATATTACCTAATCAAGACCACATTATTGCACGGACATTGTTTCTTTAGTAGTATTATGCCGTAGTATAGATAATTATGCTAAAAGGCTAAAAGAATATCGTTCATTCTAATACAGATATTACATTGCTTAGTAAATATAATGTCAGGGGCGGATTCAGGGGGGGGGGGGGGGGGGGGCGCACCGGACGCCCCTCCCCCCCCCCCCCTAAAATCGGAAAAAATGATTTTTCACACGAAATACCCCAAATATGTTCGCGCCTCCCTCCGCTCGGCGCAATTTTTTTAAGTGCGCCCCCCCCCCCCCCCTAACTTGAAATCCTGGATCAGCCCCTGAATGTGATCGGATGTTACAGAATAATTGGTCGTAATCATTCAGTTTCTACAGAAGAAGGTACCAAAGAAGTTAAAAGTGTTCATTGGATTGAAATCAGGTAAGTTTTTTAATTTTCTAATTTTAGTAGTGGCTGCCATATATTGGATGCCATTTGATAGGACCAATCGGATCTATTTACGAATGGGGACGAGCGAAGGACTATTCCTCCCAAGTTCGGTCCAAATTAGAAAAAAAAGGTTAAGGAGAGAAGATTATTTAATGATTTACTTGTTTGCTTTAATTTTCCTTATTATCAAAAGCATCAAAAAGTGACACGGATGAAAAATTAACGAGGAAAAAACGGGAAGAGCACATATTCACATGAATTGAATATGACCACAAGTATGTTTATGACCACTGAAAACAAATACTTTGTGAAAGAGTGAACCATTGTGGGATTGCTGCAGTCTCCAAACCCGACACCCACTATGATCCAAGGTCAGGTCTTTTGTATCAAGACATGACATCCCTCCAATGAGAGGACATCTCCTATCCATCAAACGGGGATGTGCTGAGCAGATTCGTGGGTTGAATTCTAAGGATCAAGCGACGGACAACGGATGACGGACGCCACCTAATAGACATTTGGGTCATAAGAGCTAAGAAAAAAAAGGAATGCTTCGAAAGTATATTCTGTTCTATACATGTACATGACACCCGTCATCAACTGTTATGAAAAAACTATGTAATACTATATTCCAACATATTAACCAAATAAAAATAAGAAAATGGCAAATAACTTAAATAAAACAGTATGAATTTAGCCTATAATGTTTTCAGTGTCTTGTCCAAATTGAGCAACTTGTTTGACTTTACAACACTTGTAAATCTATTGGATGTATTTTGATAGTTCTTCTAGTTCCCGGCCATTTATGGTTGGAATCTCCATTGCAGCAATCACTTAGCATTGCAGGTTTGTGTAATTGGTTCTTGCTCGATATAACTATATATATCCAAGGGATTGTCCGTGAAGGTTGATGGCATATTCAAACTTTGCTGGTTTCCTCTGCATAAATTTCCCCCACTCCTTTGACATAATTGAAATGTTATTCACATATAATTCAAGATTCTATCATAATAATAAATTATATTTTTGATGAAGTTCAGGCGTCCGTTTGTATGTTTCAGCTATGTTTGTTTTTCCAGTCGGCTTTTATAGAGATGATACGGTTCTTTTTTCCATCTATGCTTAAAATCTGACAGTAAATCATACAACTTGTCATTATATTGATGATAAAATTCATAAAGAAAGTCTCGTGTCTTTTCTGTTAATGGAATAAATCGTCTTTTATTACCCTTGTTACGAAAATCTGTTTTTAGCATTCCTAATGACTCCATGGTAGATTTAGAGAACGTTCCTGTAATATAGGATCATATATAAGACTGATTATATTGGAGCAATATCTAAACTTTGAACTTATAGAAACTTAAATACCATATTCAGGGGCAGATCCAGGATTTCAAGTTAGGGGGCGCACTTAAAAAATTGCGCCGAACGGAGGGAGGCGCGAAAATTTTTGGGGTATTTCGTGTGAAAAATCACGATTTTACGCCAAAAAAATCATATTTTTCCCCTGGATCCGCCCCTGATATTACTACTAGTATGTTCTACCGCATATGAAATTAAACATTTCACCACATGAAAGATCAGAGATGGGAGTGTTGTACTGGAAATATACGATTCGGGGTAAACTAGCTGATTTCCCTTTCTGTAAGATATGCAGGTCAGGTTCGGTGGAGGACGATATACATTTTTTGTTAAATTGTTCGATTTGTTTACAACAGCGAGACAAAATGCTAACAGTCTATCAGCTTCATAATAGTCTTCACAAATATCACTGATGCAGACAAGTTTTAAATTATCTAAGTACTGGGGGCTGTTTTATTGCTCTGATGGAGAGAACCAGAAGTTCTCCATTTTCATTTTGTTGCGAAGAAGAGCTCTTCGGAAGATCTCCCACCTCTTCCTTCTCAAAAGGAAGTTTAGCTGGGAGAGACACGTGATCAAACATGGCGGCATACAGCATACAAAATGTAGACATAGAATGCGAACTATGTAAAAGACTATTCCCAGGGTTCACCAAGTTTGTAGGCCATCCATGTGTTAGAAATGGTATGTTTATACGACATATTTATTAATTCATAACTTAATTTATTTGTATTATACTGCATGAGTGTGCGACTGGTGACTGGTCATGTGCCGTGTGGTCCTGTTGACAATTTTTCATAATTTAGCGGACCCAGGCGGCCAGGGTTGACAAAATAGTTATTTTTATAAAATTATTGACTTTTATTTAATTTTGGTCATTTGATCCATCTGATTATTGGAGTAATTTAACATAGAAATACCGGGTACATGTACAACTGTTACCGGTGCAGGATGTTTCAGCCATACTATCAGTTCTGCTAGGGTTTATTTTGATACTTTTTCCCATGATTTTAACACAGATCTTAATTCAGAATTTCTTTTGGAAACAAACATCAACATAAAAATGTTCAGATTGAATTTGACAATATGCGAACATAAAACGTTAATTTGAAATGACAAATTCATTGAGGAAAGTCATTATCATATTAATTCCCAAATGAACCGAAACTTGGTGGGAAGCACCTATGAAAGGTTCTGTATTAAGTTTCCTCAAGGCAGAATGAAAGGTGAGCGACACAGGCTCAGCCCACTGAGCCTCTAGTTAATTTTGTTTTATATACATGTTATATTGTTATACTGTTGTTTTTTCTTTTTTTAATTTGTTATTATGCAGAAGCATTTAATAAAACTTTTTCAGATTTCTAGTCTTTATCATATTAATTCCTCTATATGTCTAGGATCCAGCCAACCAATATGTCATGATCACATCTAATTTTGTTTTCTTTGTCAAAAACCGTGACTTTCATGATGGATCGAACGTGCTGTCTGAGAAACTAATTAATGTAATGACATCATCATTGAAAAACGTATCACCATCTTACTAAAGGACTAACCATTTAGCTTTAGTGGAGAGGGGGATTTTCTTTTTAATCTAAAAAAATGTTTTGATGCTGAATGTTCAAGAAAAAAATATTCGGATTTAAAATTTTTGCCAATATAATAATGGTATATTTTGAAAAAACATATTTGGTCGCTGCACGACAGAAAAAAAAATATTTCAGGCGAAAAACATTCTGGCTCGGGGTAAAAACCATATCCCCCTTTCAAGTTATATGGTCAGTCCCTAAGATGATTAGATATTTAGATGTGGCCATAATGGAAATGAGAGGTTTAGATCATTGTAAAACCTGGTTTAACCGACCATTTCCTTTAGATATACCCCATTATTACCAGTACCAAGCCAGGACCATTACAGTTATTCCAACTTTTCCTGTTGTCGTCTCTTGATTTTGTCTGTATTGTGGACTATCCTATTTTGACTCTAACCCCTTTCGAAATTTACCTTGGTGTTCGGTAATTTGTTATTACCTTTATATAGTTCTGCTCCACTACAAATATGGCCGAGGTATATTTTTACCCTTGTGTGTCTGTACCTACACAAATGTCATTCAATTTGGTTAAGTTTTGCATTCCTTAGAAGTCAATTTCCCAGAAACCCATGCTCACTTGGTGATATGTCAATGATATGTTATCTCTACTGAACTTAACCAAATTGAATAAGGTATACATTATAGGTCAATGTAGAGAAATTTGACAGCATCCAAGCAAAAGTAGGTCAGTATGATTAATAATTCACGGTTCGATGAAGTTTTTCTGACTTGGAAATTTCTTAGTAACTATATGCATACTAGAGTCAAGTAAACTTGCATGCAGATGCATCTAGGGAAGCGTGACAGCATCCAGCAAATGAATGTAAGTTACTATGACCAATACTTTACGCTTTAGTGATTTAGATAAAGTTAACATCTGACTTCGCCAAGTTTTATTAGTTACATGTATACATACCAGTTATGAAAACTTGCATGCAGATGCATCTAAGGTCCTAAGCAACATTCCAAGTGTCAGACAAGTTATTGCATGGAAACCAATTTAATGAATTAGATATCCATAAGGCCGAAGAAAAACTGTGTTTTACAGTTTAATGTAACCTGCTTGATAAAATAGGGTCAGTAGGTAGGGAAATACTTTTATTTTGCTTTTTTTTTCACATTGAGGCTAAGGGACTGACTCAAGGATATACATTTAACTAGATAATGTGTCTGTAAGCCTCGAATGTCACTCCCATATTTGGTATTTATCACTGGTAATGAATTATTGACCTCGCCAAATAACTTATCAATGCCTTGTCATCCATTGGTACATGCAATTATGTATTGCCAGAACAGCTTTCATCATCAATAAGCCATTTATTTTTTTCATTCTTAAGTAAATGCTAAAAAGATACAGAAGCTGCAGTATGTATTTTATTGAGGCTACATAAAAGAACGCAGTTGTCATAAAATGAAATTTAAGTCTGCTATTTTTTTGGTAACTAAATTATCCATTGGTTTCAATTTCTTGGCAAATGTATAGCTATCCTGTCTCTCTTAGCTATCCCGTCAACATCGTTTAGAGGTTGATCACTATAAACATCTAGTTCTTGATTTTCAACATCATCAGTAAACTCTTCACCGGAGTCTCAAAACAATATACAAAAGTTTTGAAGTAATAATGTCACAGGCAGTTTCCATGTTTTTCACTTCAATAAATTGCAACCTTTTAAATCTACCCTTCAACAGACAAAAAGATCTTTCTATCACAGTTCGAGTTCGTTGTTCTGCATTTAGATGACCAGTGTCCCTATATGGTGTTAATAGCCATTCTTTTATTGGATATGCACCGTCACCAATTATATGATTGGTTCTACAGGCATTATCACCATGTTCCCATAATTCAGAATTCTTAAGTACTCGAGAGTCATGTACACTTCCTGGCCATCCACTGTAAATGTGTGAAAATTTCATATCTGGAAGACATATTGCTTGTAAAATTATGCTATGATAGTTCTTCCTGTTGACATAACTCTGGCCATGCTCCTTAGGTGGGTGAATTTGTATGTGTGTGCCATCAATAGCACCGATAACTCCTGGAAATCTTTTTTTCTCTGGAAATTTTGTAGAAACATTTGCCTGTGATTGTGCATCTAATGGACAACAAATATATGCATCTTTAAGGGAACCTAATGCTGATATCACCCTATTTCTGCACGTTACAACTGTAGAATCAGATACATTGAATAAGTCTGAAATAAGTCTGATATTCCCTGCATGACCAAGATATCTTAAAGTGATTAAAACCGTTTTTTCAAACGATACTCTTTCTGGTCCTCCAAATTCTGGTGAGCGTACTTGCATTTCGGGGCAAGCCGACAATATATGACAAAGTTCTTCAAAGCAATTGTGGGAGAGTCGATATATTCTTTGAAAGTCTTCAGCAGAATAATTAACGATGACATTTTGGACATAATTTTCCCTTGCCCTGAAAGACATAAAAAGAAAAATCAACATAAGAACATTTGAAGATGCACATGCTACATGTAGAATGCGACGTCATGACTGTGAAAAGAGTTGAAGGAAGAATTTTTTCTGTTAACAGTTTCCCCATCTTTTCAGGCAAGCAAAGACATGCTATCATTTTTTTCTGCAGTTTATGTTCACTGCCATTGTTGTTTTTTCGGTACACTCAAGCAGGTATTGTGACTTTCCCTGTGTACCTCCCCTATGTTTCTGCACAAAGATGCATGATTGAGATCATATTTATGCCTGACATTTATGAAAACTACCAGACCTGTCGGCCTAATTCAAGATTGGGTACTTGGACTAGAAATTGCATGCATCTTTTTTATTACTGCACACAGAAAGACCAACAAAAATGAAGTACTGTTTTAAGTTTTGGCATAAATACAACAAATGTTTCGGACTTTTCACGGATGTCGCACATAAGAGTGAGTGATTATTGTTTAACGCCAACGCAATTTTTCAGCTATCGATATATCATGGCGAGAACAAGTTTTTGATGAGATGATGATGAGGTATGCTTTGTACTAGACCAACATGCTGAGTTGGATATTTATAGTGCTAGCTCACTGAAACAACAGTCTGCGGGTCGCTCCACTCGGACACATTATTCCGATTCCGAACCAACCAGTCTTTGCTCTTACTTCTGAGTGTTGTATGCTTAACGGAGAAGCAACAAATACCAATTTTATAGTGTTTCATATTCTTTGGTTTGACCCCACCGGGGCTCGAACCTACGATCTACCACGGCGAGCACGCTAACCATTCCACCACCGACGCGGTCTGTTGCACATAAACATGGTAAAACTTTCGACAGTTCAAAATATGTAGTGTTTTTGTCTTTACCAATAGTATTTTAATTTCTTTGTCATATCTACTTACACAAATGGTAAACTTGATAAAATAACAACATTTGCTGCAGTCTTATCGTCATCATCGGTTTCCCCTTCGTCAGATTCTTCTAAAATCTCTTCCAGCAATAAACATTTCACTAATGTGGCAGCCATATTGGTTCTGGTGTGGTTATTTTTGCCTCTCCTAAGAATTTCTACTGGAGAGCTCCATTTTCATTTTGTTGAAACGCTCTCCTGTCGAGATCCAGCAGACGTCGCGAAGACCCCATAAAAACACACCCCTGGTGTTAAAGTTGTAGCCAAATGTATTATTGATATTACAAATATTCGTACAACAAATAATTGAACTCAATTAATCACTTCCTAATTGCACAACAAATGACATAAATTAACAGCAATTCTTGAATTTCATATTATAAAATACAATGTAGTATTTTAAATTACATCGTAAGCCTATGAAGGATGTATTACAATGAGAGGAATACAACAATAGTGGTATCTATAATCCTTCATAATCATCTAAAACTATGGAAACGTGTACTCAAATAGATCCCTGTTGCGAGAAATTTATTAAATAAGGGTAATAACAAAATTACCGAACTCCGAACAATCTTACAAAGGGAAAGTCAAAACTCATAAGTACAGGCATTTCTAAAGAAATGGTGGGTTGAATCAGATTTTAAAGCGCCAAACCTCCCGCTTTCATTACGGCTCAAAGGTTCCGGCTGTCACTATAACAGTATTTATAACAATACTGGAACAAAATAGGTAAAATTGTTGTCAAAGCAGTACCAAATTCAGTGAAGTAAATGTCAAAAACTCTCTTAACTAAGTCAATCTCCCTCCTACATATGTAACCTTAGCCGACTTTGGCTATCCTGTTTAGACCATTTAGTTTACTTGCTCTTAAAGAATGTTATATGATTTGGCTGTCCAATCTTTTGAATATGAGCGTAAACGATGACCGTTATTCCACAAGAATGTCTTGAGCACTAAATTAGAATTCTATGTTTTTAATACTTGTGTCAACAATTGCCATTTAACCGTCTCGTATTCGTTATTTATCATATTACTTACCTATATTTAAGAAAGAAAATATCTTGTTAAGGGTGCCAACCTTGTCTTTACTGTACTCCTCAAAAGATAGGATAAGGAATTGTTCTTTAGAAAACATCTTCATCCATTCCTTGATGTAGAAGTAATACAAACCTATTGCAAATTCTTCTACCTACAATATATAGCAAAGATAGCATTATATGACTTGCCTCCGGGTTTGTAACTAGATTAATACGACGGGTGCCACTATTGGAGCAGGAACTGCTTACCCTTCTGAAGCAACTGAGTTCATCTCCGGTTTTTAGTGGAGTTCGTGTTACTCGATCTTTAGTTTTATGTGTATGCTTTGTAGATCGTTGTTCGTCCTTTTATACTTTTTCTTTTGGCCATTGTGTTGTCTGTTCTTCTTCGATGTACGGATTCTGATTACCTCCCTTTGGTATCTTCAAGCTCTTCTTATATACAAAAAACAAATAATAAAATGAAAAACTAAATATACAACACTGTCAGAACAATTACAGATTCTAATAGGAAAATCGTCAAAACAGGCAATATATACCTCTTATACACTGTTCATAAACATACATGACCGCTCGCTCTCCTGACTTGGCACAGGAACTTCAATAAAACGTGGCGGGGTTAAACTATATTATGATCCCAACTCTCCCCTCTTAGTGAAATGATGCTGTCACGCAGGAGTTATAGGCATGAGAGTCATATGCTGATTCTTACTCTAACATATACTTTGGCGAGTGGCGTTGTTGTTAAGAACATTTTAGATCATATGTTTATTCCCACGTGACAGTGCATTTGTCAATTATGTAATACTATTTCTTTAAAAAAAACGTCGATTGTCTTAGCCATTTTAGAGTGAAATCAAAACAGCACATTAAACAACAACAAAAAATCAACAACATAATCCAAAATGAGCCCAAATACTCTAAAAATGATTATCCCTAATATAGGATACTCGTCGTGAAGTTGTGACATCTAATTATGTCGGATTAGGAAACAGATTTATCCCTAATATAGGATACTCATCGTGAAGTTGTGACATCTAATTATGTCGGATTAGGAAACAGATTTATCCCTAATATAGGATACTCGTCGTGAAGTTGTGACATCTAATTATGTCGGATTAGGAAACAGATTTATCCCTAATATAGGATACTCGTCGTGAAGTTGTGACATCTAATTATGTCGGATTAGGAAACAGATTTATCCCTAATATAGGATACTCGTCGTGAAGTTGTGACATCTAATTATGTCGGATTAGGAAACAGATTTATCCCTAATATAGGATACTCGTCGTGAAGTTGTGACATCTAATTATGTCGGATTAGGAAACAGATGTTGACCTTTCATCGTGCATGTAATATCTAAAACTATATTATGACACATCCTTTTCTCAATTGGCAATGGATACCGACAAGATCAGGCTTGACTACATGTGTTTTGTAGGAAACAGGAACTGCTTACACGTCGTGAGCACATGGGTTCGTCCCGATTTGTTTTGGTGGGGTCCGCGTTGCTCATCTTTTTAGTTAAATCTTTGTTGTGTTTTTTGCTTTATTTGTCGTCGTTCTTTGTCTTGTGCCGAACATTGCCTGTGTCTTTGATTTTAAGCTTTATTGAATGCCCCCTTTTAATCTAACGTTTATGTGTTGCAACGTCGCTAGATGACTTACTTGATGTGTGTGCATGAAATTAGAGTCGATAAGGCAATCGATCTCTGACTTATTGGAAAAACAATCCTTTATCGTAGAAATACTTTTATACACAAGAGGTTCAAAATTCTCCACATCAGCTTTTGGATTCCTAAAATAATAACTTGAATGTGACCTGAAAGAAACAAATTAGATTATTGGATTTTGTATAACATTAAGAATCATTTGCAATATTCGTTAAACGAATCTAGCTAAGAAGCATGATCAATATCAAATCATAGTCAGTGATCTTTAATACTTCATGTTGTATGTCAGTCGTTTAGGGAATATTGTTGAAATATACTGTATATCTGTATTGCTGTTGGAGATCCAATTGTCAAAAGGAGGAGGGTTCTGATGCCATTAACTGGTTTAACCCAACCATTATTGTATACCTGTCCCAAGCCATGACCTTGCTTTCTGAAGTCATATGTCGTGATCAGTGATTTAAGGTGAGTTGTAAGTGCCACAAATCGGTAATTTCGAGTGTTGTATTTGACCCATGTTCTCAATCGTCTCAGTTCACGTCTTTCACCGGTTGATTCTTATTCCGTGTTCATTGAATGTTTTTTTTTTAATATTTCTGTATAATTGTCTTCAAGCTAAAGTATCAATGAAAACATACCTCTCTACTGGATCCCGCAGCATGATAATGAATTTCACATTCGGCATCACCTGTTTTATCAGATCAAATGTCTGGACCCTTGGCCTTGTTAAATTCTTATTATATGGTAATCTACGCCAGGTATATAACTTCCATAAGTAACTAGGTGATGCATCACCTGTTAATGGACAAACAACAGAAAGATTCAAACTAAGACACCACACTACTATACATTTATTTTTATTTAGCGAAAACGGTATGCAATAAATTTTAAAAATACATATATTAATATGAAGCTTACAAACAAAATGGCTATGCAAATAAATATTGTAACCAATCGTATAACAGAAGAGTAACTTCTATAGGTCATTTATTTGATTTGGATGAAGGCATTTTCCCCTCATATCAGTGATAATGAGGTAGAAGGTTGGAAATTATTAGGCCTCATTTTCATATCAATGAGAGTGAAATATAGACTTTTCCGATATGTATGTCATTCAAGGGATAATGATGCATGTTGCAGTTGTATATAATTGATTAAATATAACTTCAGTGCAAAAACAAAAACACAGTGAACACCGAATGTTTACCGTTTGCTTGGAAATAAAAATGCTCATTTGCGAAAGACTATTTTCGTCCCTCCCGTTAACGTATACCACAACACAGAGTAGAAGTAGGATACCCTTGGCACTTCTTGGTGGTCAAAATTACTTTTCCATCCATAATACCATAACCAAAGAGGTCATTGATCTTTTTTTTAAAATAATTTTTGGAGAACAAAAAATGTTGAATATTTGGGGAGGCTGTAATAGGCGGAAACACGTGTTTCTATATCTATCTGAGAGGGACAAAAATACATATATCGATTGTATTAAAAACCAGTAATCTGCACGAATCCTATATCGCTTAAGCTGCTAATACAGATTACAAAAAAGTGTCACTTGAGTAGGTATATTTTTGTATATCACAGACTATTTCTACATACTCTTATCAACGAAAACATATCGCATACGATTGGCATTTCGTAGAATACTAAAACAAACATACCAGTGATCGCCATGTTGTTTCCATTCTTTGTTGCTTTAGCCACCATTCTAAAATAATGTACATAATCTTCAAACTTTAACTGCCTCCTGTCTGTAAGAGGTATATAACATGGTATGGTTAGTATATTCTGTATGTATACATTGTATCATGAATGCATTCTATTCCTTTGATCTTTTTATGGATTATACAATGTATACCAGAATGCAAGCAACAGCTAAGAACTATGAAATACACGCAGACACAAGATATTTCAGGAAACCGTGCAATAATGAACGACCTAGATATGATGTTGCATGGCTTCGCGTTTGATTGTTTAATAGTTTAACTCGGAAGACTGGTATAAATATAACTTAGCACATTGGTATCATTATTTTATAACTTAGCACATTGGTATCATTATTTTATAACTTAGCACATTGGAATCATTATGTAGCATTGAAAGTTATGTACATTTAGAGAATTAGACAATTATACATGTATAATGGTTTGATTTAGACACAAACAACATTTTTCACATTAAAAATTATAATCTTCACTATTAGTATGCTGAATACATGCACGTGTATGTCATGTATGTGATGTCAATATTTGTAGATATAACAGGAAAAAATACGGTTGTGTTACTGTTGTCCTTCCCCCCGAGGGAACTCGTGGTTTAGAAATATGACCACGCTTTTTACATCTTTGTGCGACCGTTTTATTTATCTGTTTTATTGTTAGTAAATTCGTTCTCATCATAAATATGTGACAATATTCTAACAATAATATTACTTATGGAGGGCCGTCATTGCCACTATCGTATGGCAGTTTGGTTTACAAAAATTTACTGCAATTTTCAATTCGACTATCGCTCGTGACATGGTGTAAATGATAAAACTTTATGTTTGTCAGTAACATGTGACAGACAGGTGGTTTTCTTTAGATATTCCAACGAGATATAGTTGAAATATTGTTGAAAGTGTCATTAACTACTTTTAACGATGATTTGTAAGCAAACACGATAATTTCTATTATCAGGCGACAAACATGATATGAAATAGTTTCGTTGGTTTCTAATGTGTAAATCTGTGAGTCTTAGTCCTTCAAAACTAACAGTATTGCTTTTGTCAGTATGTCAAAAGCGCTTAACGTCACACTGAATGCACATGACTGATGGTTTAAGAAAAGAGTCAGTCCATTGATATTTGCAATATCCTTCTATGAGATCAAAGGAAAAATGTTATGAATTACCGTTTAATCACAATATCATCAATACAAATATGTTACTAAGTAAATTTTACGGTTGCCACCATGACTTGGTTGACCGTTATGGAATATCTGTGTCACAAATGACCACGTATATGTTCCACTTGTCGTAAACACTTCCCGGTCCTTTCCTCATTTATGACTTATCACCGGGTTTGTAACTAGATTAACACGATGGGTGCCACTAGTGGAGCAGGAACTGCTTACCCTTCTGGAGCACCTCAGTTCACCCCAGATCTTTCGTGTGGTTCGTGTTACTCAATCTTTAGTTTTATGTGTAGTGTTTTGTAGATCGTTGTTTGTCGTTTTGTACTTTTTCTTTTGGCCATTGTGTTGTCTGTTCTTCTTCGATATACGCATTCCGATTACCCCTTTGGTATCTTCAAACTCTTGTTAGAGAAAACCGAAGGGAAAATCAAGAATAAACAATTCAGAGACACTGGCAACATTTGGTAGACAAGACACAGGATGAAGACAAACAAAACAAAAATAACAACACAGAAAACTAAAAAGATGAGGAACGCAGACTCCACCCAGAAACGGGGGGGGGGGGGACCCGATATTTAAACATATACTTACCAGTTTTTGTATAGTAATACTTGGAATCAAAGAAATGCAGTTCTTTACATACATTTCCATCCTTACATAATGAGGGTCTAAAATCAGGGTGATGTACAAAGGAGGCAAATAAATCTGTTGTACCACATTTCTGTACCCCTAATATGATGAAATATGGTAAACATGACAAATGATTGGGTTTATCATACCAACATGGGTTCTTGTATGTCTTTATAAAAGGTATTCTTGTCTGGAAGAAAATGAGCAATACATGTATATTAATCAAAAATTAAAAACAATTCGAAATCTAGACATGCGTCATTGAACTTTCATAAAACTAAAACGTAGGAATAAAGGCTGCAACGTCTGGTGAATGGTTTTATCAGTTGTATAATAATGAATGTCATACCTTGTTCACAACTCAACTGACCTTCTGATTTTTGTTGGGTTCGTGTTGTTCATTCTTTCATTTTCTGTGTAGTTTCTTGTCGATCATTGCTTGCCGTTTTGTACATTGTCATTTAGCCATTGATTACTCCTTTTGTATCTTCCACCATATCGTTTTTTCTTCTTGACTTCCATTTGTTTTATATGGTGTTCACATGTTTAGTTCTTATTTGTTTTGGAATAAGTATAGTGTTGTCTAGCACAACTTCCGTGTAAGATGATGTCAGTGTCGTTTGGCTCGACGACAGCGGATGTCAATAGTGGAATAGGAACTGCTTAACCTTCCAGAGCTTTAAAGCGTTCCATTAGAAAGAATTGTTGGACAGTGCCTCTCACCAATAGAAATGTTTAACTGAATAATGTAAATATTAAACAATATATTTAAGGACATCATGAAGACCGAACAAAAGGTTGAATTTCAGTTGATATTCAAAATTAATAATGGATGGGTGACAGGCGCGTAGCTCCCTATACGCCAACACGCAGTTGCGTGCACATCGGCGTGCTGAATAAAAAAAAATAAAATAAATAAGGAATAATAAAAATTTAAAAAAAAGTGGAAAACAAAGTCTCGTTGTGGCTTTTTGTGAAAATTCAATGTCATAAAAATTACGGCATTTCAAATTTTATTCAAATGACGTTACGGCCGTATCATTAGTATGAGTTACATCGAAAATATGGACAAGCGGACCAAACTGCGCACACTTTGCGAAACGCGATGGACGAGTCGAGCCGACGCACTGTACACATTTAAAACATCATTTCCTGTAGTGGTTCATGCGTTGGAACGATTACATGGACTAGGAGATGACAAAGCCGGACAATACCTTGCATCTATTACCAGATTTGTATTTGTTATAGCTCTGGTAGTATCAGAACACATTTTACAGAGTACGGTGTTTCTGTCGAAATTCCTGCAAGGTATCGAATGTGACCTGCTGGAGGCTACAAAAGAATGTAAAACTGTCATTGAGTTGCTACGAGCTGAACGACTCGATGAATCAGTTTGGGATGAATTGTATCAATCGGCATTAGATTTATCAGAACCTTTCGATATCGTTGAAAATATGCCGAGGCGATGTGGAAGACAGACTACCAGAGCCAATCACCCTGCAGACACGGCAAAACAGTATTGGAAAGTTTCTTTGTACTATGCGTTTATAGACCACATGATAATGGAATTGGAGTCGCGTCTAATAAAATCAGAAAATCGCTTTTATGCACAGTATCTGCTTCCTCGTGTTATAGGAAATATTACGAACGAACAAATCGCGACATTGTATGAGACATACCAGACTGACCTGACATGTAATTTAGACGAATTCAAGAGGGAGGTCGCTCGATGGCGAACACGCTGGAGTATAACACCTCGCGATCAGATGCCAACTTCACTTTGTGAGACACTTGATGCAGTAAACCCGGTACTATATCCTTCTATAGATACCATCTTGTGTATCATGTTTACAATGTCGGTAACAAGTGCTACCGCAGAGCGATCGTTCAGTGTACTACGTCGGTTGAAGACATATGTACGATCAACAATGAATAACGATAAGTTGTCATCGATAGCATTAATGCATATCCATCGCGATTTCAGTGTGGATTTAGATAAAGTTATGGAGAAGTGCGTGTCTGCTAATTAAGACACGAAGGACAGATTTTGGGCAATTCTAAGTAAATTCTGTCTAACAAAATCATGAAATCAATGTGTTGCTTATGTATTCAATTTACCCGTGAAAACACCTCAGAAGGCACTATTTTGCATCTAGTAAAAAAACAAGACCCCCTCTCTAAGGTATGGTTGCTTGCACTGCAAAAAAGGCTAGCTACGCCCCTGGGTGACATTCGTGGAGCAGATAATGTTACTGCAGATGCAAGTGGACTCGTTACCGGGTTTTTGTCTTCAGATCTTCCTGTTTTTTGCTTGTTTGCTTGTTTTTGCTCTCTTTGTTTTGCTTATTGCATTCTTTTCAAATTGTCTCTAGGTAAAATAGATTTTTCTCCTCTATATATACGTCGTTTTGTACAAGTTATCCTACCTTACAAACTATATCATCTTTAAAGTCTGTACAGATATCTGAATACGGTGATGAATTTTGTATTATACTTGTACATGCTTCACAGGAATATCCTGTTTTTATCCTAAAATAAAACAGAATATTAAAAAAAAATGTCCAAATGGAGTGAACTGTCTATCTATGGATTAATGTTTCATGATCAGTGAACTAGCGCTAGGAGAATCCAACCATCGTATATTTGTCTAGTATAAAACGGCCATCATCATCATTTCATCAACCAGTAATCAACTTGTTCCCGTCGTGAAATGTGCTCACTTGGCATTAAACAACAATCATTCATTTATTATGTTATTGGATATTTATAGTTTGGTATATTCAAAATATATTACAGCATACATGTAATGACTGCTTCATGAAATTAAGTCTTAAAAAGGTATTTTTTTCATTAAATATAAAGCAGTTTTATACTAGCGGACGAACAATCACCGATTATATGCAACAATTACGTTTCGTCAAGATGTAAAACAGTTTAATATTTATGTTATTTGTGTTTATTGCGTATAGTGGTTCCAATGCGTATTAACTATATGAGCAACATGTCGGTGTCTTATAAGAGGCAGGAACTGCTTACCCTTCGCGAGCACCTAGGTTCATCCCCGGATTTTAGTGGGGTTCGTGTTCCTCATTTTTTTTTTCTTTTTTTCTTTCTGTGTTGTGTTTGTTTGGTTTTGTTTTGTTTGTCTTCGTCTTGTGTACCAAATGCTGCCAGTTTCTCTGGTTTGTCCATTCTTGATTCCTACGTCGGTTTTCTCTAACGTTTATTTAGTTAAAATCTACCCTTTGTCTCGGAAATATTGTTTGATAGCACTTAAACGACTGTCAATATATATATATCATTATTTACCTCTCCTCCCTTGATGTATCCACGGACAATGGTTCTCGTTGTAACTGTTTAATGTTGTCATGGTTAACGTTTCTTATGTATGAAACAGTGCATATGAAAACCAGCAAAATGCAAATATGCCTCTTCCGTTTCATTCTCTGAAAACAAAAACTTATCAAATGTTCTCCTCCTTTTTGTCGGTTATTATTGTAATATAGTACAACTATTTACGCTTCTTCGAGACAAAATGAAGTCTACAAGAACAAAAGAATAAAGAGAACATAATAAAACATGCAATCCGTTAATGGTTTGGTTTGGTTTTATGTTTTATGGTGTTTAACGGCATTTTCAACAATAGTTCAGCTATATCATGGAGGTCAGTTTTATTGGTAGAGGAAACCTGAGTACCCGGAGAAAACCACTGACCTGTCGTAAGTCACTGACAAACTTAATCACATAATGTTGTACACCTCGCCCTGATGGCTGAGGTAAGCTCGTATAAGTATGAGTTAAGGCAGGCTTCAGCTTAACGCTGATAAACAAAATCTATATTGTTTATACGAATAAAATAATGTTAACAAACACCTAAGTGAACCATATGCGCTGTACATTTTATTTACATTCGTCGGTCGTGCGCAAGACCTAAACAATATGAACGTCAAATTCAAATTTAAACATGACAAGTCGAAACAACCACATCCGGTTTCCATATGTATGAGTTAGTGTTATGGTTATGGTGTTTAGTGCCGCTTCCAACAATATTTCAGTTATCTCGTAGAGGTCAGTTTTGTTGATAGAGGAAACTGGAGTACGTTGAGTCAATCACCGATCTGCCGCAAGTCACTGGCAAACTTTATCACATAATGTTGTATCGAGTATGCTTCGCCCTGAACGTGGAACGGCCTCACAACGTTAGTGGTGAGTATCACTGATTGCACGGGTGGTTGTAAATCCAACTACCATACGATCAAGACCACCACGTATTTATGCCATTAGATGCATGTCAGTATACATTTCAATTTATAAATAATATATTCTGAATAAGTATAAAGGCACATTACAGTTGTGTCCCCCTTCCCCACCCTGTCTGTCCCTTTATTATAATAACAGCTTTTCCACTGCGGTGTCTTAAAGTCATTGGATTCCTTGGTATTTAGTTGACATCATTTACCAGTCGATTCAGTCAGCGGCATGGTTGCTGAATTTGTTAATACATGTACTAATATGATAATAAAATTAGTACCGATTTATAACTGATATAAAATTTATATTGTACTGTGTTGTTCTAATTCTCCCAAGAGTACCCTTCAGCAACCAGCCTTAAAGTCTAAAAATTAAAACAAAATCTTTCATATGTTAATCATGTATTCTCTGTTGTGTATAGAATCCGCTACCGAACAAAATGCACGTAGAAAATTCCAATTCCGGACTTGACACTTTCCAGTAAGTCTTTTATATGAATATAGCATATGAGAAACCTCTACAGAAATATCGAAAACACATCCTTGTTACCGGTATATATAATTCAGTATATTAATTATAACAATATATTACATTTGAGTAAAAAGAAAAGTGTATTGTACTTACTGCTTCAAGAGCGCTATTTGTAATCGGTGAAACAATAAATAGGAACACATATCTTATTGACATTATTTATAAGTATTCTTTAAATAATTTCTCCTAATTATTTTTATATTTTCTCTCGTCATTCCTATGAAATATGGCAGCTGTGATGTCCTAATCATTAAATGATCAGTAAAATGTCTGCGTGACATTTATTGTCACTATTCAAAACATGTTGCAAATATCGGTATCACAATCATGATTATAGTCAGTCTCTTGTTTTCAGAACCACGTCTGTGCATGGTGTAAATT
Source organism: Bathymodiolus brooksi (assembly GCA_963680875.1). NCBI lineage: Eukaryota > Metazoa > Mollusca > Bivalvia > Mytilida > Modiolidae > Bathymodiolus > Bathymodiolus brooksi. Next base: position 39,107,123 of record OY804578.1, on the reverse strand, counting down.
AGCGTGTCCGCATCGAGTGAGGTAGAGATCGTGGGTTCATGTCCCGATCGGGTCAAACGTGTGACAAAAACAATAATATTAGTATTTGTTGTTTCTCTGCTAAGCATCCAGCATTAAGGAGAAAGAGCAAAAACTGGTTGGCTCGGAAGCAGGATAATATGTCCGAGTGGTGCGACATATCTATCCGTGGACTGTTGCTTTAGTGTGCTAGCACTATGGAAACAAACTAAGCGTGTTGGTCTAGTACAACGCGGACCTCATCATCGTCTCATTGAAAACTAACTTGTTCTCGCCACGATATAGCTGAAAAATTGAGGAATTTGGCGATAAACAGCAATCACTTATGCACTCACCCACTTGTTTTCAGACCATTTACCTTGGGTCGTTACCTATGACATACCTCAGAAGTAGATACAGATTTTTTGAAAGGACAGCTACATTTGTTACTTAAAGAGGAGTAGGGTTGGACCAGCATAATGTTTAGCAAAAATTACACACACAAAATTAAACGCTATGCCAAAAGACCCTTTCCTAGATCCTCCGATGACTTTTGCAAGTCGAGAATATATGACTAGGGTAAGAATAAATGAATTTTTATTTAAAATAATTTGTCTAAAACAATACTAAAATTGTGTAGAAGCGCAGGAGCTGGGGGGCAAAGAGGCATATCCCCCACCTCCACCCCCACCCCCACTTTTAAAAGTGTGGAGAGCACAACTACGAAAAAACTTAATTCTAAGCATATGGAAGCCAAGAATTATCAAGTAATTAAGAGGTAAGAAGGGATGTTTGAAGCCAAATGACCCTTTTTTGGCTTGTAAGTGTTGAAAGCTTAACCCCATCGGAACACCATGGGGAATGTCCATCTGATATAAATAAAGAATCATTAATAGTTCCTGGAGAATGGTCGCTTGATAAAATCATACACGGTGTTTTAAACAATGTTTTATTAGACAAAATTATAAATTCAATATTGAGGTAACAACTCAGATTATATACGGAACACCATGGGGAATGTCCATCTGATATAAAAAAAAAAAAAACAATCTTTAATAGTTCATGTGGAATGGTCGCTTGATAAAAACATACATGGTGTTTTAAACAATGTTTTATTAGACAATAATATAAAGAGCCATACAGTTCTGTTCAGATTCAGTGATATGGTTTAAGCAATAGCATATGTCCCATTTCCCATGCACCAATATTATTGCAGGGGCGGATCCAGGATATCATGTTAGGGGGGGCGCACTTAAAAAAATTGCGCCGAGCAGAGGGAGGCGCGAAAAATTTTGGGGTATTTCGTGTGAAAAATCACGATTTTACGTCAAAAAATCATATTTTTTCCAATTTTAGGGGGGGCGCGCGCAACCCCCCCCCCCCCCTGGATCCGCCCCTGTATTGTGCCCCTAACAAAAATCTTGGAGGGTATAAATTTACCCTGTACCCCAAAAATGGTGGAGGTGGGGGTACTTGTATTCTCAAATGAACAAAAGCTGTGGGCATGTGTAATAAAGTGAAAATAACGCAACTCTGATTTAAGGATATTTATTATAGTTTAATTTTCACTATTTACATGTATACAAGTAGTGTATAATGCTTAAATTCCCGACAAAGAAGAACTTTGTAAATTAAAAAAAGTTCAATGTTCCTGATAAAGTCACACTATGTATATTACAGCATATTTGTGCTGTAATTCATTCTTCTTGTGTACAACAGACACCAGAGAAGGTCTCCTTTCTTTAATTCCCTCTGCTTGGTGCACAACTTCAAATACGCAAAATGGGAACGTTTGGCAGCATTGTCCCCAGATTACTATCTCTAAGGTCTGCTCCAAGTTTAGAGATGGAAGATGGACTTACGCAACAAAGACCGCCGTCTGTCTGGTCATCTTCTGAATCCATACTGGATAAGCTAGTACATGTACAGCATCCAGAGGGACCTGGATTGCTAATTGTAAATAGTAGCGTAAAGTCACACTCAGTCTGGAAAGAAAGAAAAGTAAAGTCACACTCAGTCTGGAAAGGAAGAAAAGATACACATGACAAGTCGTTTTATAAAGTTTATTACATAACTAGAGATATCTTATATGCTCTAAAGATATCTCATAAACTCAGAGATCTGAGGAGATATTATAAGTTATTTACGTTCATATCCATAGATATGGAGATTTTAACACCTTGAAGTAGCAAAGTACATCCTGAAGCACCCTTTTCATATGAACTTGGGTGACCGAAGTATGTTCTTGTGGGGGAGAAATGCCTGTCAATGAAGAACCTGCAGCGGTCGCTCGAGAATTTTAACTGATTCTGCTAGAAAAAGAAACAGGAAAGAAGTTTTGGCGAATTATGATAAAACAGGAATTAACTACATAGGCCATCAACATGACCGTTGGGTGGAATTGAAGGAAGCGTTGGGAGTTCATCAGTGCCATTGCGCATACATGTAGTTCGGAAATTGGGTCATACATAATTAATTAAAGGTTGGTACAACGTATATATTAACTTTTAACCCAGGAAAAAAATACTTTCAGAAAAATTACCAAATTTACAGACACTATTCCTTTAATGATATCATCTGCCATATTTAAATATACATCTGAATGATTTAAAGATATCTCTGAATCATTTTAATATACGTCCGAATGATTTAAAGATACAAAATGTACCTTAAAAAGTTTATAAGATATTGTATTAGCTTCTCGTCATGGTTGCATTTTCATGTTCGCATGTTTACGATTTGTTTAATTTGGCACATTTCTTTTAATAAGACAACTTACCACAGTTCCAATGACTCTTTACAAGGCAAACACTTTCTACCCTATCCATATATCTTTCTACTTTTATGAACTGACACTATCCATATATCCTTCTATTTTTTTTAATTGACACTATTCATATATCCATCTATTTCTATGACAAGACCCTATCCATATCTTTCTATTTTTTATGTCACGGTCCTAATATATCCTTCTATTTTTATGCGACGATCCTATCTATACAGAGCCGTCCGGTGTTATCGCGCATCTAAGGGTTCAGTGGTTAATTTCACAGCTTACCAAAATTTTATTGAATTAATTTAAATCATCCTCAAATAATTTGAAGTATTATCTTTATGGTCTTTATCCGGATTCCGCTACAAACCAACCCTCGATTTTTGACAAATGTTCACAACTTCCGGTGATATCGCACATGCATACTATATAATCATAGCCTTTTGATGAGGTCAATACATGGATTTATCGACCCGTTAAATTCATGTATTGACCGATATCAAAAGGCTATAATTGCTTTATTATTTTTTTAAACACTGGAAAAAAGTAGGCTATAATTGTTTTATCATTTTTCAATAATATTATTTAAATATTAAAATTTTGAAATTTTATGAAAACTGTAAATTTTTTTTTAACTTTTTGAAAAAAAATTCATTTTGAAATTTTTTGAAAATTTTGAATTTTATTGAAATTTTTGAAATTTTGAATTTTTTTTGAATTTTATTTTATTTTAGAATTTTGAAATTTTTTGAAATTTTTGAAATTTTGGAAAATTTTGAAATGGGCGGGGATATTTGAATGCGAATCTATTTTAGGAAACATGAGGTTTACAATTTTATTGTAGCATGCTATACGTGTTTATATATTTTATCACGTGTCACAAATTCCTCCAATCAATGAAATCTAATTACAATGAAAAATAATCATTTGGATGGTTCTTAAAATGAATAAAAGAAAGATTTTATTTTGAAAGTTTTCGAAATTGAAGTTTATACCTATTCCTTCAAAATAAGCTCAAATATGAAAACATTTAATATCGTTTAATATAATTAGAGTTAATCCTTCCCTTTCAAATTATATGCATGTTTTGCATTCCTATCTCGAAACGAGGCTAAGTGTGCAAGCAGTTACAGCAATATTATCAATTTGATAATATGGCTACTAATACTGATAATTCTACTGTAAATAAAAGTAAATCTGCCTTACATTGTTGTGTGCCATTGTGTACATCTGATTCAAGATATAATCCTGAATTACATTTTCATCATATCCCCAAAAATCATGAACTGAAGAGACAATGGATCATCAAAATCAGACGAGATGAAGGACCACTATTTAATGTACAATGTAGGTATTTTTCACTTTCAATATTTCTGCAGTTTTCAGATGAAATCAACTGTTTCTCTAACCAGATCAAACCAAAAGTTATTGACCTTTCTCTTTTTTCATTCTCTCAAAATCTACCGTAAATATTTTTATAAATATTAATATATATCATAAATTAATCCTATTTAATAATGTACTTCAAATAGGCGTACATTTTCAAATGTTCCCCATGATACCTAACTTAACTTTAAATTCTATTTATATTGCAGATTACAAGTGCAACAGTTGTTTGCTCCTAACATTTTAAATCAGAGGACTACAAAGAATGGAATCCTGTTCGAAAAAGACTAAATCCAGAAGCAATTCCTACCATTTTCAACTGACAAAAACCAAAAACACCAAGACGAAGTCTTCAAAGAAAAGTGATGACTTCAGTGCCACAGATTTTAACAGCTAGGATTGATGAAGATGAAGAAGGTCCAAGCTTGGACCAAGTTTGTGTGGACAGTGATATAAAGGAGAATAATGCTTTACTGGATGACAAAGATGCAGTAATCAAGGATTTGGAAGAAACACTGAAACAAAAAAGTGACGAATGTGAATACTTGTCTCAGCAGTTGAAATTGGAAAAGTTCGGAATCTACAGATTTTCACGTGATAATACAATGATAAATTTTTATACCGGATTTCAAACATTCGATACTTTTCTGGCTTTTTACAGATGTATTGAGCCCACAGCTTAAAACATGCAGAGTGCATATTACCAAAGTAGCGAGGTAATCAGTCTGGCTGGGAGAAAACGAAATATGCTGTTAATAGACGAGCTGTTTGTGTCGTTTGTATATGGGGTTACTAGAACAGGACTTAAGCATTCGTTTTAACTGCTCTGTTCCAACGGTAAGCAGAAAAATAGTAACTTGGGCGAATTTCCTGTATTTTGTCCTTGGAACTATTCCAATTTGGCTAACGAAGACACAAATTCAAGATCTTATGCCAGAGTGTTTCAGATCAACATATCCAAACACCAGAGTTATTATTGACTGTACAGAGATCAAGACGCAACAGCCATATTCACTTGTTCGAAATTCACAACTGTATTCAAATTATAAAGGAACGAATACCTTCAAATGTCTCCTGGAAATAGCTCCACATGGTGCTGTTACCTTTGTTTCATTTTTGTAGCACAGGATGTATATCTGATGTTGAAATAACTAAGCTGTCGTGCTTTCTTGATCTGTTAGAAGCAGGTGATGATGTAATGGCGGATAATGAATTTACATTGAGAACAATATTATCAGAAAGAGATGTGACACTAAACATTCCCCCTTTTCTGAGTTCAGGAAGTGAGATTCTTGAACCAGAGTAAATTGCAAGATTAAGAATACATGTGTAAAGAATGAATAAAGGAATATCTTTTATTTGACAGTGCCATCCCTATGTCCTTGGCTGGATCTATTAATCAGTTGTGGACTGTTGCTTGTCTTCTAGCCAATTTCAAGGGACCACTGGTTCAGTCATGGTCAAAAACAATAGAGTCAAGATATTTAGATGAAATATCTAAAATAAAAGTCATCTGCCTTATTTTTGGTTTCTTTCCATACTCATCAAAAAATATACTTTACAAGTGGTCTCCAGTTTCCCACCAAACGTAGAAGTCGCACCATTTTAGACCTGTTACAGCCATTTGTGTCATAATTTGATAGAAATAATTGTCATTACGTTTAAATTTCATCTGTCCATCAGCATCCTTTTTCAAGCATTTCACTTCATTTATGTTTTGTACAATTGGACATTTGATTTCTAAAAGACCGAATGGAGGATTTCACTCGGGGTGGTACACCTTTCTGTCTGGACTTGCTGCAATCCATGGTGACCACAAATTTACAACAACACCACTGGCAGGGGTAAAGGTTTACTTTGTTTTGCAATTTTGTGGCATATGCTTTCCCTGCTATTGGTGCGTAAATGTGACCTCTGCCCATAGCAGCTGTCATATATCTTGTCATAGTATCTATATATAGGGTCGACACATGCAATTTGATGTTAACATAAGATTGTATGAATATTGACACGAACAAGTTAAGATAAGGAAAAAGAGATGAAATAATAAAGAAATAAAGAAATTTTATTGAAAATAAATTTGTAAACAGAAAGTTAGAAAAAGGGGGGTGGTAGGTCCGTGCCACGAGCTCCTGTGAGGTGATCTAATGAATTTTACTCATTATTTCAAATGCTAGATTTCAGAATTGTAACTCAAATTAGCCGAAAAAAAAAACCACCGACCTGCAGTAAGTCAATGACAAACTTTATCACATAATGTTGTATCGAGTATACGTCGCCTGAGTGGGATATATAGACCACCTACGGGGGCGGATCCAGGGGGGAGCACCCGGTGCGGCCCCTCTCCCCCCCCCCCTAAAATTGGAAATATGATTTTATGGCGTAAAATCGTGATTTTTCACACGAAATACCCCAAAAATTTTCGGGCCTCCCTCCGCTCGGCGCAATTTTTTTCAAGTGCGCCCCCCTATCCTGAAATCCTGGATCCGCCCCTGACCTATATATATTTTTAATAAAGTTATATAGACACTATCTGTGAAGGCCATCCCCACTTTCCAGTCCACTTACATACTATCACGTTTCTTTTCCCTGTTCTGCTAGGTCTCCTTTTCAGCTGATAATTTGTAATCACAGATCCCCTGTCAGTCATGTCTAAAATTAGGCGAAAGAAAATACGACATTAATATTGTTGTTTATTGTTGTAAGTTGAGTTTTCGTGTTTGGTAGGAATACATTATTAACCATTCGATTCTGTCTAAAGTTTGTATTTTATTATGTTATAATTTATAATTGCCATTATTCGCATTAGCCTTAATGTCTTGTAAACATTTTGACGGACAATTTTTACAAAAGGTAAACACAACATATTGTCTGTCAAACATCACAATTCCGTCTTGTGAAGGTTTCAGTTTAATTTGCTAAATAATTAAGACTTTTATCATAGACGATAGAACACTTGAATCTGTATTTAGGTTCACCATGACTACTCTGTGTCATCCTTTCAAAACTGAAAAGTTAGCTTTAGTTAAGTTAAAAATTTAAATGGTTGGGAAATGAAAACTATTTACTATGGTGTATCAAACTAAGGTGCATCTGAGATATTATTTTTTGTGCATTTTAAATTCCACAGTGACATATCCTTCATTTGATTCACTTTACATGTACCGGTACATGTTTATTCACAAAAATGTATCACAGAAGATACAAAATGGACTCATCTGTCATTCTTAGTGCCAGAAGTGACACATATGGGTGCATTTGGTCGATGTGCCCAGAATTCTTCCTAATTAATATTAATGTCAACCGGTAGGTAAATGAACGCTGAAAGATTAGCAGATAATGCAAGACAACATTTTCTCACCCCTTGGATAAAGTAGTCCGTTAGTTTAGGTGAAAAAGATTTTTCTATCTTACCCAGGCTCCTGGGTAAGACAAGCTACACGCCTTTTTTTCCGCAAAATTGTTTTCCATTGTTGAATTAAATTGTCGATTTATAGTGTCTTGACAGTATTTTAAATGTATTTCACAATAAAATACATTAATGTATTTTATTTATAAATATATTATAAATGCTACTACAACAGCGATAAATGCCTGTAAATTTTTTTATTTGACGTTGGTCAAAGGGAGGTAATTGTTTTTATTTACGTTAGTTACCTAACAAGGGAGAGTACTCTATATTTTCTCAACGTAAACAAATATTGAAAGAGATGAGAAAAAGAGGCAAACATCGTAAAAGGTGCAAGATTTTGTTATTGTAGAATCTATCACAAGTTTGTTAACTTTATTATTTTGAACCTCTTTAAAGTTGTAAAATGAACATCTTGTTTTATTTTATTACGTTGCATTTTGGTCCTGTGGCTGTGATACGGTTCGCAAATTAATGCACCAAACTACACAACAAGTAAACAAACATTGACACGGTAGAAAGGGGTGAGAAAAAGAGTCAAACACCGTAAAAGGTGCAAGATAGTAAAATCTGTGACACCCTCGGGTAAGATTTAAATCGTATTGGACTCGGACAAGCCTCGTCCGATACAGATTTAAATCTTACCCTCAGGTGTCACAGATTTTACTATCTTGCACCTCTCCCGGTGTTAGACCCTATATGTCATATTCAACTCAAAATTGAACCTACATGTATGATAAATAGAAAGTTATTGAAAATGTCAAATTGCAACCATGTAATGTTAAATCTCGGAAGAGAAAGTCAAAGAAATATTCATTCATTCAAATTTACATGGGCCATTTACAAATGTACCTTGTGGTGGAATATAGCATTTAGTTTTCAATACAAAAGGGTAAGGAATTGAAAAATACCTGTAGATCATGTGACATAGATTATAATTGCATAAATTTGCCATGTAAGGAACCTGATATTGATAATGAGTAGAGCAAATCTATTTCAAGGGATACACATGTGTACATTTTGTGCATGTATTTTTTTAATTTTATTTCAGTAAAATTTGCTGAGAAAATTGACTTTTTGTGAAGTACACAAAGTCCATGCTTTCACAAGAAGTTCATTGATAATAACTGTCCACTACACCGGTGTACTTTAATTGTTATATTGTTTATATCAGAGCTATTGTCCTCGAGATAATCAATAATGCCATGATAAAGATTGTGTAAAGATGTGGACCATCTCAAAATTATTTTGATTGTATATGCAACTTAGGCAATTTCATTTGAAATTTATATCAGGAACCATAAAAAGAAGACCAAGTTTGATTACGGACTTTACCATTGAACTTTTCCCCTTCTTGAAATGAAATATATGCCTATTTCTTTGTTGAAAAATACATGTTTACTTTACCTTGGATCGGGGGCATCCATGTTCTATGGACATGTACATTCTTCTATTTTTGTAAATTATTTTCTTTTTTTTCAGATTTACATGGATAAAACATGGGTTTGTGTAAACAAGGATGGAGAAGAGGAAGAACTACCATGTGATGAACCCCAAGATTTAAATGGGGGTACTAATGAACATATCTTAGATCATTCTGGTATTATTGTAAATTATTTTATACATTCTGTACATTTACTTGTGGATACTGATATATAGTTAACTGATTACACTTGACGTCCAACATGCAGTATTTCAGCTATATTCAGGACAAAAACAAGTTCAATAATATTTTAAAAACTACATGTATATATAGAAATGGAGAAAGGGATTGGTCAACCAGGTTAATGACTTTTGACTGCCACAGAAAAAGTACAGAGATTTGGGAAGGGACGCAAAATTTATTCTTTGTAGCTGCTAAAATGTGACTACTCTTTTTCAAAATCAATAAAAGAAGTATTTGGAGTGCAGGGAGCGTTGCACCGCCGGAACGTATTGAGAAGTTCTGCGAGTTTCTTGATTAGCCCTCATTAGGTTATATTTATTTGCCAACAACTAGATGCAAAAATGTATACAGATTTGTTATTCTGATATTGATGTTATATGAATTTTTCATTTCAAATACACTTTTTATAAGATGGAATGTGCTGAGTAGCTCTGTTAGTTTGAGCCCTGTGAACTTTCACCAGTACCCAACACAATTAAGAGATAGAGTACTGCAGCTATGATAGTTGTTACCACCAATTAATGTCTGTTACTGTTGGATTGTCTTCTACTGTATTCTGTTTTTGATGCAGATCAAATATTTAACTTGGCCGAATATGCAATTAGTTTCACTTAATGTGTTATATTATGAAATCTAAGATAGCCACCATTGTTAGAACTTAGATGAAGTTTTAGCAGATTTTCTACTCTCAAACCACCGATCTGTTTGTTCAAAATACATGTAGTTTGGTTTTGGTTTATGGTATTTAACACCACTTTCAACAATATTTCAGTTAGGGGTATATCGTGGCGGTCAGAATTATTTGTGGAGGATACAGGAGTACCCGGAGAAAACCATCGACCTGTCGCAAGTCACTGACAAACTTTATCACATAATGGTGATAGGTACTGATTGCACAGGTAGTAGTAAATCCAACTACCATCCGATCAGAACCACAACAGCCCCATGTAGTTTGGTCAAGAATGTTACTATTAAGATTGAAACTGTACTTTTTATACAAGCAATTCTTTGCCAGGTTACACATCCAGAGAAGATATGGACAACAATAGAACGATTCCTAAAGAAAAAGATCCAGAAAATAAAAGAGACACACATAGACAGGAGACAGAATCGGATGCAACTAAAGACAAAATGGATACACATAGACAGGAGAACACAGAGGAGACAGAATTGGATGCAACTAAAGACCAAATGGATACATATATACAGGAGAACACAGAGGAGACAGAATTGGATGCAACTAAAGACAAAATGGATACACATAGACAGGAGAACACAGAGGAGACAGAATTGGATGCAACTAAAGACAAAATGGATACACATAGACAGGAGAACACAGAGGAGACAGAATTGGATGCAACTAAAGACAAAATGGATACACATAGACAGGAGAACACAGAGGAGACAGAATTGGATGCAACTAAAGACAAAATGGATACACATAGACAGGAGAACACAGAGGAGACAGAATTGGATGCAACTAAAGACCAAATGGATACACATAGACAGGAGAACACAGAGGAGACAGAATTGGATGCAACTAAAGACAAAATGGATACACATAGACAGGAGAACACAGAGGAGACAGAATTGGATGCAACTAAAGACAAAATGGATACACATAGACAGGAGAACACAGAGGAGACAGAATTGGATGCAACTAAAGACAAAATGGATACACATAGACAGGAGAACACAGAGGAGACAGAATTGGATGCAACTAAAGACAAAATGGATACACATAGACAGGAGAACAAAGAGGAGATAGAATCGGATGCAACTAAAGACAAAATGGATACACATAGACAGGAGAACACAGAGGAGACAGAATCGTATGCAACTAAAGACAAAATGGATACACATAGACAGGAGAACACAGAGGAGACAGAATCGGATGCAACTAAAGACAAAATGGATACACATAGACAGGAGAACACAGAGGAGACAGAATTGGATGCAACTAAAGACAAAATGGATACACATAGACAGGAGAACAAAGAGGAGATAGAATCGGATGCAACTAAAGACAAAATGGATACACATAGACAGGAGAACACAGAGGAAACAGAATCGTATGCAACTAAAGACAAAATGGATACACATAGACAGGAGAACACAGAGGAGACAGAATCGGATGCAACTAAAGACAAAATGGATACATATATACAGGAGAACACAGAGGAGACAGAATCGGATGCAACTAAAGACAAAATGGATACACATAGACAGGAGAACAAAGAGGAGATAGAATCAGATGCAACTAAAGACGAAATGGATACACATAGACAGGAGAACAAAGAGGAGATAGAATCGGATGCAACTAAAGACGAAATGGATACACATAGACAGGAGAACAAAGAGGAGATAGAATCGGATGCAACTAAAGACAAAATAGACACACATAGACAGGAGAACACAGAGGAGATAGAATCGGATGCAACTAAAGACGAAATGGATACACATAGACAGGAGAACAAAGAGGAGATAGAATCAGATGCAACTAAAGACGAAATGGATACACATAGACAGGAGAACAAAGAGGAGATAGAATCGGATGCAACTAAAGACGAAATGGATACACATAGACAGGAAAACAAAGAGGAGATAGAATCGGATGCAACTAAAGACAAAATAGACACACATAGACAGGAGAACAAAGAGGAGATAGAATCAGGTGTATCTAAGGATACACATAGGATGGAGAACAAAGAGGAAACAGAATCAGATGCATTTAAGGACAAAATGGACTCACATAGTCAGGAGAATAAAAAGGAGACAGAATCAGGTGTATCTAAGGATACACATAGACAGGAGAACAAAGAGGAGACACAATCTGTTGCAACAAAAAACAAAATGGATGCACATAGGCAGGAAGACAAGGAGAAAACAGTATCAGACTCATCTGATAAGGCTCAAACAGTGAAAATTGAGATACCGAAAAGTATTGAGGTATGTCTTATGTCTATATATAGGTTGTATTTTTTTTAATATTTTTATCATTTTCTTGCTATTATTTCTCATTTTCCAAACCTACAATACCTTGTTAATCAATTATGTTGTAGGTGAAGCTTGTGCTTTGACTACAACAAGATATTTTGACAAACTGCAGAGCGAAAAAAAAAACTTTAAAATTTTGAAAATTATGTTTTAAAAATATTGATGTAGATATGATAAATGAAATTAACAAGATTAAATACTTTAGGAAAATGTGCCAAAGAGAAGATTGAAGTTTAAATTTGTATAAGTTGATCATTTTCCACTACCTCTTCCTGAATAAAAACATAGATATCTAATTTAGTGCACTCAAATCGTTTCTTGATTAGCCTTCATTAGGTAATATTTATTTGCAAACAACTAGATGCAGAAACGTACAATGTATACAGATTTGCCATTTTGATATAAATTTCTATATGAGTGAGTGATTGTTGTTTAACGCCAACTCAGCAATTTTTTCAGTTATATCATGGCGAGAACAAGTTAATTTTCAAATAGATGATGATGAAGTCTGCCTTGTACTAGACCAACATGCTTAGTTGGATTTTTATAGTGCTAGCTCACAGAAACAACTGTTCGCCGATAGACATGTCGCCCCACTCGGACACATTATCCTGATTCCGAGTCGACCAGTCTTTGCTCTTTATCCTTAATACTGCATGCTTAACGAAGAAGGAACAAATACCAATTTAATAGTCTTTGGTTTTACCCTATCAGGATTTGTACCCACGATCTTCAGCACTCGAGACGAGCACACTAACCATTACACACCCGATGCGGTTTTTCTAAAAAAACGAATTTTCAAATACAAATTGTTATACACTTTATAGGATGGGATGAAGGTCATAGAAAAGGGAAAGTCAGCTCTAGATGAAAGTAAGAAGAGAGAAGCTTATGACCTGTATAAGAAAGGAATACAGCTGTTACTGAAAGGCTTGAAAGGTATTACATGTATTGATATTTACACGTTTTATATTGGAATTACAGTCAAACCTGTATATAAAGACCACTCAAGGGGACCTGAAAATGTGGCCTTTATGAGCAGTTGTCCTTTATATACAGGGTCAAATTATATGCATTATTTATTAATGGAGAAAATGAGACTGTCCTTTATAGACAGTGATTTGTTTTATACAGTTGCCCTTTAAGACGGGTTTGACTGCACATTAATATATGAAAAACGGACCATTATTGTCAGAGTTTGTGATTTTTGTTTGAAGCACTTTTTTTTACATCAGCTAAATAGGATTAAGATCAAATTATGTTTGAGCTAAAAAAAATTTATGGGGGCGGGGGTTGGGGATTTTCAATATATTACAGACATCACAAACAATACAATATAATAACAGACAAGTCACAATATTACACAACACACCCTCTATAAATTAAATTGAAAAAGAATAACAGATATCCATGTACTGTACTTTGTTCTATATATTAATTAATATGAATTACAACAGGGTTAATTCAGAATATTCCATTTTTGTTCATGTTTATCTAGATTATTTAGTAACAATGCATTTATTCTCTTTACCAGGTCTGGTTTTCTCCACCAATAAAACTGACCGCCATGATACAACTGAAATATTGTTGAAATTGGCGTTAAACACCATAATCCTAACCTTTCTTATCCTTCCCTCTATATGAAGCAGGTAACAGAAAACTATATTTTAGTCATTGACCAGATATATAACAAAACATTATCCTTTCAATGCAATTTGACTGCTTCAATAGAACCCACTGCATCGATGGCGTAATGGTTAGCGTGCTCGCCTCGAGTGTGGTAGATCGTGGGTTCGGGCCCCGGTTGGGTCAAACCAAAGACTTTAAAATTGGTATTTGTTGCTTCTCCGCTAAGCACGCAGCATTAAGGAGAAAGAGCAAAGACTGGTTTGCTCAGAATCAGAATAATATGTCCGAGTGGAGCAACATGTCTACCCGCGGACTGTTGTTTCAGTGAGCTAGCATTATAAAAATCCAACTCAGCATGTTGGTCTAGTACAAAGCGGACTTCATCATCATCTCATTGAAAATTAACTTGTTCTCGCCATGATATAACTGAAAAATTGCTGAATTGGCGTTAAACAACAATTACTTACTCACTCAATAGAACCAGTGCATGATAAATTGTTATAACACAGGTGTAGATGACATTGATATTATTTTGTTTTAGTTAGGTCTTTGACAGTTGAACAAAACGCCGATTTCAGACATAAATGTTCAGAGTACTTGACGATAGCCGAACGACTACAAAAAGAAATCAAAGAAGAAGACAGAACATTAGACAAGAAGGAAGAGAACACCACTAGTCTATTGGATGAAGAAGTAGAAAAATATGTAAATGGTAAATAAATTGCCTGTGAATAAAAAGGCTCTCAAATTTCGTATAAAAAAGAATTATGGTTATTTGTGTTTAACACCACTTTCATAAATATTTTAGTTTTATTGATGATTTGGTAATTTTCATTTTGATATTCACATATTATGATATGATCTATTATTATTATTATTCAGATATAATCCTAATCCAATGAGAAACGTTTATATATGACGTATGACCATACATTTTTTCCTCCATATTTTAAAATAGGAAATTCAGTATTGGATGTACGTCCCTTTTACCAGTCACTTTAAATAATTTAATCTAGATCACTCACATTTTTTTGGGAAAAAAACACCATTGCATACATAAGCTAGCTGTTGAATCTTCTGTTGCACTCAATATACTTCTGGCAATATGAAATGGAAAAAGGGATTTTCATACTGACAAATGTACAAGAAAAGTTTGAAGATACCAAAGGGATAATTAGAATCTGTAAATCGAAGAAGGACAGACAACACAATGGCCGAAAAAAAAGGACAAAGGGACAAACAACGATCTACAAAACATACACATAAAACTAAAGATCGAGTAACATGAACCGAGGGTGAACTCGGGTGCTCCGGATATGTATATACCATTATTTGGTAGATTTGAATTTCTTGTTTATCTCATTATAAACATTTTAATAATAGGCCAGTTGATCAGAACTCCTTTAACAGTTTAAGCCAGATGTCTTTTTAATTTGTATACCATTGATATCCACCAAATATGCACAAACTGATTTTCAAGATAAATTCTTGAGTTGTTGACCCTATTCAACTGTTATTGTACTCAGCAATGGGTATAGAACAAAAGTCCCCCAGATATAATCCCCATGACAAAAAGCCCCCCAATAATGAATAGTACAAGTTATATATATATATATTGGTATCTTTGCAGGGGGCTTTTGTCCTGTTCCCCAACAGAGACAGGCAACATATACATGTATATGTCACTGCAAACGATTTGCTGTTAGTGTAAAATTTTCTTTGGTATCCATTTATCCTTTCATTTTTAATATCGGGATAAAATCTATGATACATGTATAATCGAATTTAAAATTTGTAAATTTTCAGCTCTGATTCAAACAGAAGAACCATCTATTACTTTAAAAGATATATGTGGATGTGAGGATGCTATCAATGCACTTAAAGAGTGTATTATCTTACCAATGAAGTTTCCTATGCTGTTTACAGGTAAAGTCAACACTAATTAGTGGTATTAACACAGTAGTCTTCCCCACAAGCGCATAATTTATCCACCGCCACGATATAACTCAAATATTGTTGAAAGTGGCGTTAAACACCATAACCAGAACCATAATTTACCCATAAAAAAATATCAATGTGAAGAACTAATGTAACATATCGCTTGCCACAATAAACACAATTACCAGTTGCTTGCCCATGGTCGGTGGTTCTCTCCGGGTACTCCGGCTTCTTCCACCAATAAAACTGGTCGCCATGATATAGCTGAAATATTGCTGAAAGTGGTGTTAAACACCAAAAATCAATCAATCAATAAGCATGATAAGGGGGAATAACTTGTTTTTATTCCATTCATATTTATTACACATTGGGGAAAAACTGATGAATGTATTTTTACATTAATCTTGACTTTTCAGTTTCAAGGGAATAAACGATCACAAACATGGTACTTCAGTAAAAATATTTAGTATATGTAGAGTGTAGAGAGCACCATTGGAATTGAGGGACCACCGTGGTCGTGATCGTATGGTAGTTGGATTTACCAATACCTGTGCAATCAGTGACTATCACCACTAACGCTGCGAGTTCAAACCCCATTCATGGCAAGGTGTACTCGATACAACTTTATGTGGTAAAGTTTGTCAGTGACTTGCGGCAGGTCAGTGGTTTTCTCATGGTACTCTAGTTTCCTCCACCAATAAAACTGACCTCCACGATTCAACTGAAATATTGTTGAAAGTGGCATTAAACACCCTAACCTCAACCCATAAAGAACTACTGGTATATCATGTTGAAATTTGGTATGGTCAGTACCGAATTAAGGCATTTTTTGCAGCCCTTGGGCCTCTGCCTGCTGAAGGCATGCAGAGATTAAGTGAAATTAATTTACAGTAAGAAGTTACTTTATTTGTTAATGCAGAATGATAGTATAAGTATGGTGAATTATCTCTGTAAAGGGGATTCTATTAATATCACAATAACTCTTCTTGTGTTACACTTGCACTCATCTATGATATAGATGTCAGCTTAACATTGACATTATATTGTAAAAGTTGAATAAATTGAATAAAATTTGTGCTTTTGTTAATTATCACTAGAGCTGCACATTATCTGTAGCACAGGGGCCTACAAAGTCTTAAACTGGTGCTAGGTATGGTATTCAAGTCATAACAACATGGGAGAGTGCCTGAGATGGACATGTATTTTTGAAAGAAGAGTTTGAAGATACCAAAGGGGTAATCAGAATCTGTATATCGAAGAAGAACAGACAACACAATGGCCAATAAAAAAGAACAAAAGGACAAACAACGATCTACAAAACATGCACATAAAACAAGATCGAGTAACAAGAACCCCACTAAAAACGGAGGGTGAACTCAGGTGCTCCAGGAGAGTAAGCAGTTCCTGCTCCACTAGTGGCACCCGTCGTGTTAATCTAGTTACAAACCCGATGATAAATCATGAATGAGGAAAGGACCGGGAAGTGTTTACGACAAGTGGAACATATCCATGGTCATTTGTGACCCTGATATTCCATAACGGTCAACCAAGTCATGGTGACGACCGTAAAACTTTCGAAGTAAATCTTTTAGCATATATACAGTATCGTACATGGTCATGCTTGATCGACTTTTATCCAAATTTTCTTATGGACAGCACGCTGAGGTTGCCAGGTGTCAAATTTGAATGCATATGGTCAACAGATAAGAAAGTTAAGTTATGTTACCATAACTGAACTTGTGTTTTTTTTCTGCTATTATGCATCCTGGTTCGAAGGAAATGTGGGAAATATCTAAAATTAATGTTTGATTTTAATATGTAGGAAGAAGAAGCCCGTTGTGGAAAGGAATTTTGCTGTATGGAGTGAGTATAGTTTTGATGTTTTATTGTGGCGGCACTTTGTTTTTCAATTTCATTTGTATCTTTTTACAAATGTTGTTTGAGAAATTCTTCATGGAAGACATAATTTATTGGAAGTTTTTAACATGAGTTATCAGCTATCAGTATTTCATCAGTGACGGATAAAATATACTGATATCCTGCCAACCCATGACCCATGTTAAATCTGCCAACAAATTATGGGGCTTTCATGAATTATTTCAATTCTAATATGTCGTATAAGAGTACAAATACTGTAATACACTTTGAAGAAAGACAGTAATTTATTTTTACCGATGCATGCAATTTATATAAAATAGGTTTTTACATCACGACTAAAATTGTTATACAATGAAAATATTTACTGTGTATGTCTTATTTAGAATTTATCATAATATTTTCCATTTGATCTATTAATGTAAGCTAAGAAAACTCCAGACAAGAGCAACAGTGTCCGCATACATATACCAGTATATTTAATTTACACAGATGACCACTCAACAACACCATCGTCAAATCTTAGATAAAAAAAAAATTACTAAACAAGACAGACTTAAGCCACGCATTGAGACAATCACAGACAATTATTCCTCCTTGTAATCTTGACTGAACAAAGACAAGAATCGTTTTTTCCCTCGTACAACATCTGAGTGGAACCGGCTGACACATCCCCCAGTTTTGAGTGGCTGTGTTGAAACATTCAAGGCTGCTATTGTCTCCTCTATCAAATACTGATTTATGAAACCTATAAATAGTTTTGACCTTTTTCAATTGTCATGGGCACACCTCTGACATAATCTTCAACTTGATGAAGGTGATCAGTATTTAGTAGAAGTAGAGATAAAAAAAAAGCAAACAATTAAATTTAAATTAAAATTTTATTTTTACAGGCTCCAGGAACTGGGAAGACTCTGCTGATGAGAGCTCTAGCAGGAGAGTATCCAGAACTAACTTTCATACGAATCACTGCTTCAGATTTGATATCAAAGTACATGGGGGAACCTGAAAAGTAAATATTGTCATATCATTAGCGAATACAATATTTCTTTGTTGAATATAATATTTCCTTGTTGAATATGATATTTCTTTGTTGAAAACAATATTTCCTTGCTGAATACGATATTTCCTTGTTGAATACAATATTTCTTGTTGAATACGATATTTATTTGTTCAATTAAGTGATGTAAATAAAAACCCAACAGGTAGGGCACTTTCAACTATTCTACTATTAAACTTGTATGTCATGAATTATCCTTCAGATATTAGTTGTATGACTTCAGTTAGGCATTATACAGTGAATCCTGTTTAAACCAAACCTCTTTGGGGCCAACTTTTGTGTTCAGAATAGACAGGTCTTTTTTTTATTTATACAGGTTAGATTAGTAAAGATTTTATACTTTGGGACTTTATTTAATGTTCAGTTTATACAGGATTCCGGTTATTCAGGGTTCAATTTAGACAGGTTCTATTGTAGTTAATGAATGTTATTCATTTTCGTTGGTTTCTGCAATATCTTGCATGGTCATCTGCAGTGGATTTGATTATGGGTTTTTTAACGCCACTTTCAAATTAGTTCAATTACACATTGCAGTAAACTGGGTTGCTTGGAAAAAAAACTACACTGACTTCTGAATCTTGCATCAAATAATCTGTAATCTGTGTTAAATCACAATGTCAATTGTCTATCCAACACATCAAGCCATTTAAACAAACTCTCCAACACATCAACAATGTTATGTGACAATAAAAACAACTTTTCAACATTAATGGAGATTATGGGTAATTTTTTATTCACAATCACATTCCATGTAATATACCATACTTAAAACTACCAGTTAAAATTATCACCGTTTTCGACATCCTATGGTATGCCATACGTTCTATACCAAACGCTACCCCCACTCCCCACCCTATATCTTTGATATGCAAATTTAAGATTTTTTTAATCTATGCAGAACAACAATAACTCCTTTTCCAACAGTATTTCAGTTATATCGTGGCGGTCAGTTTCATTGGTGGGGGAAACCAGAGTAACCGGTGAAAACCATCTACCTGCCGCAAGTCACTAACAAACTTTATCACATAATGTTGTATCGAGTACACATCCCTATGAGCATGATTCGAACACACAATTTTAGTGGTGATAGGTACTGATTGCATAGGTAGTTGTTAATCCAACTACCATATGATCACGACCACGACTTCCCTGTAAGCAAAAAGGTTTTACCTGCAATCTTTAATGGGGAATTCATTGATATATGGATGGGACACACAACATCTCGGCAGTATTTAATATTTTCTCTTTACATGTTATATGTCCTTTCAGAGTAATAAAAAATTGTTTCAAAATGGCACAAAAATGGAGTCCATGTTTTAATGAGACTCCCAACATTCAGCAGTATTGAAAAAAAAAATTCTTTAAATGTCATATGCCCTTTCAGAGTAATTAAAAATTGTTTCAAAACGGCACAAAAATGGAGTCCATGTTTTGAATGATACTCATAACATTCAGCAGTATTGAATTTTTTTTTCTTTAAATGTCATATGTCCTTTCAGAATTGTTAAAAATTGTTTCAAAAAAGCACGAGAATTGAGGCCATGCATTATGTTAATAGAAGATATTGGGGATCTATTATCGGACGATGACTTCCGGAGAGTAAAAACCGAAATTTTAGTACAAATGCAAGGTGTTGGTCAAGAAAACGAAGGCCTACATGTAATACTTACTACAAATGAACCATGGATGATTTCAAGTAGTATTAGGAGAAGGTACAGGAATTGTGGTACTCGGGAAAATGAATGAAGATTGAGTGTAACTTTTCTGAAAACATGTCATACAGAATGGATTAACAAAGATCTATATTTAAACTGCTGAAATTTGTTGTATCTTTTTCAAATTTCTAGATATCTAATATATAAAATTTGTTCACGCCACGATATATAGCAGAAACGCTGCTGATGTTGCCGTTAAACACCAATCAATCAAATTTGGATAATTTTATTTTACATTCATTTTAACAAGTGCTTGTTATCCATTTGTATGAAACATTTGTGAAAAGTTACATTTAATCTTCATGGATGTATTTGGTTGTTTTTTTTCTCGAGAATATCTCATTGTTTGAAGGTGTGGTCACATGATAAGATTTTCCATCTGATTTTTTCCTTGCGACACATTTTCGACAAAAATCGTATTGAGTGAACACAAAAGTCTAATGTCGAAATGTGAATTGAAAAAAAATCTGTTGGCAACCTATTTCTCTATACAATAGTCTGATAAGAATCTCATCTTTAATACCAAAATCAAGCGGAAAGTCAAAAATGAAAACGTAGATATCAAATTTAGTGGAATAACCTTCATCAGGTACGCTCAAAATCAAATGATTGGAAAACCAAATAATTTAAAGATTTGGGACCAATAAAACAAAAGGGCCTAAAGAGGATAGCCAAAATCGGCTAAGGTCAAACTGTGTGAACTCTTCGCCATTGATTTTGTTGCCTGTGTCGTAGATGTAGAATCATTTGGAAATTGAACGGAAAGTCGTATCATGTGACAGCACCTTAAAATGGGTTCTTGTACATGAGAAATATATATCAAGATTAGTTTTCTTCACAATGAGGCATCATTTCCATTATTACATGAATCAACATTGTCAGCATTTAAAAAAAAAAGGGGGTTTTTTCTCTGTCTTTTCAGAATAATAAGACATTTATTTAGAAAGCTTCAAAAACAGAACGAAAAGATCATGTTATTTTTAGATGATCTTGAAGTCTTGTATGTTGACGAATATTCCAGTAGTGAACGTATTAGAAGAGCTAGGACCGAACTTTTATGTCAAGTTGATCATGCTGACAATGTCATTATTGTGACGGGAACTAATCAGCCGTGGACAATACATCATGTTATATTGAAAAGGTTAGGCCAGATTAAATAAAGTTTTAGTTTCTCATGTTGTAACTTAATAAGTTGTAGATAATGCATGATTGTTTACTTAAAAGGCTAGGCTAGACAAAATTAATTTTTTAATTATTTATGATGTGACCTATAGTAATAAGCCATGCATAATAAATCATTGTTTATATTAAAAAGTTCAGGGTAGAGGTGAGGGTTATGATGTTTAACACCACTTTCAACAATATTTCAGTTATATTGTGGCAGTCAGTTTTATTGGTGGAGGAAACCGGAGTACCCTGGAAAACCACCGACCTGTCACAAACTTTATCACATAATGTTGTATCAAGTACACCTCACCTGAGTGGGATTCGAACTCACAGCATTAGTGGTGATAGGTACTGATTGCATAGGTAGTTATAAATCCAACTATCATACGATTACGACCACGACAGCCCCCTTTAAAGGTTAGGCCAGATAAAAATAGTTTTTTCATGCTTTGACCTGATAAACCGTAGATCATTATTTAATTAAAAGGTTAAGCCAAGCAATTTGAAAGACCTTTACTCTAAGGATACAATGCTTTCAAGATATTTTAAAGTAGTAGGAGAAATATTTGAAGTAGGTGGCTACTTCAGTGCACAGCGAGTCAAAAATATTTCAGCCGCTGACGAAAATGATAACCATATACATTATACAGTCAAACCTGCCTTAAAAGACACCTCTATATAGCAAATCACACTCTATAAAGGGCAGTCTCATGTTTCCCATTAATGAATAGTGCATATAATTTTAACCTGTATACAAAGGGCATTTTCAGATCACTTTGAGTAGCCTTTATATACAGGTTTGACTGTATATGCAATGTGAACTCAGGATTTTTTTTCCCCTGTCTCAATTGAAAACTTCCACCGATGATAACCCCCTGAATTTTTCTCTGAAATGATGTAAAGTGTTCATTTAACTTTCTGGCAGCAGTAGACTTCCTTTTTAGCTCACCTGACCCAAAGGGTCATGTGAGGTATTGCCATCACTTGGCGTCCGTCGTCCGTCCGTTAACTTTTCATATTTTAATCTACTCCTCTGAAACAACTGGACCAAATGGAACCAAACTTGGCAGAAAGCATCTGTATAAGGTCCTCTATAAAGTTTCTTCATTTCGTCCCATTCCGCCAACAAATATGGCCGCCAAGGGCAATTCTTGTTTCTGATTGGCTAATGTTAAAAAAATCTTCTCCTCTGAAACTGCTTGGCCAAATGGAGCCAAACTTGGCAGGAAGCATCTTTGTAAGATCCTCTATAAAACTTCTTCATTTAGTTCCATTCGGCCAACAAACATGGCCACTGTTACTAAAAATAGAACATATGATAAAATTACACGTATTTGGTAATAACTCAAAAACCGTTAATAATATCAGAAATCTGACGTGGTAAATATGATCAGCACAGCAAGATCTAACTACCCTGAAATTTTGAAGAAAATCTGATTACCTATCTTGGAGTTATTGCCCTTTTTTCATCAAATTTTCAAAATTTTAATACTTTTCGTTTTTTATTTCAAACACTATAAGAGATAGACGTTAAGTTTAAAACAGCAAACATGTGCAGCATGTCAAGATCTACATGCCCTGCAATTTTGAAGTAAATCTGATTATCCGTCTAGGAGTTATTGCCCTTTTTTATTTTATTTTTTTTTATTTTAACATTTTTGTCTGATATTTCAAAAACTATTAGAGATAAAGGTTAAGTTTAAATTGCAAAAATGTGCAGCATATTAAGATCTACCTACCCTGCAATTTTGAAGTTAATCTGAGTACCCAATTTGGAGTTATTGCCCTTTTTTCGTCAAATTTTCAAAATGTTAATACCTTTTGTCCTTTATTTCCAAAACTATAAGAGATAGATGTTAAGTTTAAACAGCAAACATGTGCAGCATGTCAAGATCTACCTAGCCTGCAATTTTAAAGTAAATCTGATTACCCATCTTGAAGTTATTGCCCTTTTTTCATCAAATTTTAAAAATGTTAATACTTTTCATCCTTTATTTCAAAAACTATAAGAGATAGATGTTGAGTGTAAACTGAAAACATGTTCAGCTTGTCAAGATCTACATGCCCTGCAATTTTGAAGTAAATCTGATTACCCGTCTAGGAGTTATTGCCATTTTTTCATCATTTTTTAGCTCACCTGACCCAAAGGGCCATGTGAGGTATTGCCATCACTTGGCGTCCGTCGTCCGTCCGTTAACTTTTTCATATTTTAATCTTCTCCTCTGAAACAACTTGGCCAAATGGAACCAAACTTGGCAGTAAGCATCTATGTAAGGTCCTCTATAAAGGTTCTCCATTTCGTTCCGTTCCACCAACAAATATGGCCACCAAGGGCAATTCTTGTTTCTGATTGGCTACTGTTTAAAAAAATCTTCTCCTCTGAAACTGCTTGGCAAAATGGAGCCAAACTTGGCAGGAAGCATCTATGTAAGATCCTCTATAAAGCTTCTTCATTTGGTTCCATTCGGCCTACAAACATGGCCGCCAAGATTAATTCATTTTTCTGATTGGCTAATGTTAAAAAAATCTTCTCCTCTGAAACAGCTTGGCCAAATGGAGCCAAACTTGGCATAGATGGTCCCTGGGTGTGTCCCTTTCAAAATTGTGTCCGACAGCCCCACCCTCCATTCAAGATGGCTGCTGTTTTTTAAGGTAATGATTATCTCCCTTTGAAATTTGCTTCAGTATCATTCTATTGTCAGGTGAGCGATACAGGCTCAGTGGGCTGAGCCTCTAGTTTCACATTAAATTCAGAGGTTTTCTGTCAGTGTCAGTATTGTTGAAATGTAATCAGGTACCCTTATACATGTACCTTATCCAGAAATTTACTCGACAAAAAAATGAAGTCCAGACCTGTGAAAATTGTAAACATTCGATTTTCTTCCTCAATGTTCTTGTTCATTTACGGAGTGACTGAAGTTTTATTTTCTTTCATTTTTTTAAGCATGGAAGTAGGCGACGCTTCAAATCATGGCAGGCGACAGAAATCCTCCAGCTACTTTTGAAAGCACAGAGGATAACAAAAATATCAATATTGATACACCTGTATTAATCTGTCATAAACATACAATGAAAATAATGGTCTTCGTGAAAGACTAGTTACAACAAACTTGTACTGTATTTTAAAATGACTTCAATGTCTGTTTCAGATTGAATAAAAGAATTTTAATCCCAATGCCTGACAAGGAGACAAGGAAACAAATATTTAAGAAAAATTTAGAATCCATTAAGCATGACTTATCTGAGGAAGATTTTGAGCTGCTTGCTGAAAAATCAGAAGGGTAATATTACTTAAAATGTAATTGATTGATCAGAAGGGTTTCCTATTAAAATATACATGGCGCCATCGATGGCACTTTTTAAATCACTTCCGTGGGAGGATTTCTAAAACATTTCACCAAGTGAAAATGCAGCAGATAAAGTAACATGGCTACTATGGTTCGGTCACCCTAGTTTAAAAGTGCCCTCTCACCATACGAAGTATGTTTAAATTAAACAGCCCTTACTCCATCGAATCCTTTTCATAGATACAGTTTATTTGTTATAGTTACAAGTCTAGAAAAAAATGTTTTAAGATTTTATATAACAGTGGTCCCCCTCCTATTAAGCCCTTCCTTCAGCAATTAAAAAGTGGCTTTTAAAAGGGGTTGTCTCCCATTCAGGTAATAATTGAGTAGTGTTTTACTATTTCAGTACGTCTGAAATCCAGTCTTATAAGGTGGATGGTCATTGGTGGGAGAAGTCTTATAAGATGGGTGGTCATTGGTGGGAGAGGTCTTATAAGATGGGTGGTCATTGGTGGGAGAGGTCTTATAAGATGGGTGGTCATTGGTGGGAGGGGTCTTATAAGATGGGTGGTCATTGGTGGGAGAGGTCTTATAAGATGGGTGGTCATTGGTGGGAGGGGTCTTATTAGGTGGATGGTCATTGGTGGGAGGGGTCTTATAAGGTGGGTGGTCATTGGTGGGAGGGGTCATATAAGTTGGTTGGTCATTGGTGGGAGGGGTCTTATAAGGTGGATGGTCATTGGTGGGAGAGGTCTTATAAGATGGGTGGTCATTGGTGGGAGAGGTCTTATAAGATGGGTGGTCATTGGTGGGAGGGGTCTTATTAGGTGGGTGGACATTGGTGGGAGGGGTCTTATAAGGTGGGTGGTCATTGGTGGGAGGGGTCATATAAGTTGGTCGGTCATTGGTGGGAGAGGTCTTATAAGGTGGATGGTCATTGGTGGGAGAGGTCTTATAAGGTGGGTGGTCATTGATGGGAGGGGTCTTATAAGGTGGGTGGTCATTGATGGGAGAGGTCTTATAAGATGGGTGGTCATTGATGGGAGGGGTCTTATAAGGTGGGTGGTCATTGGTGGGAGGGGTCTTATTAGGTGGGTGGTCATTGGTGGGAGGGGTCTTATAAGGTGGGTGGTCATTGGTGGGAGGGGTCATATAAGTTGGTCGGTCATTGGTGGGAGAGGTCTTATAAGGTGGATGGTCATTGGTGGGAGAGGTCTTATAAGGTGGGTGGTCATTGATGGGAGGGGTCTTATAAGGTGGGTGGTCATTGATGGGAGAGGTCTTATAAGATGGGTGGTCATTGATGGGAGGGGTCTTATAAGGTGGGTGGTCATTGATGGGAGAGGTCTTATAAGATGGGTGGTCATTGATGGGAGAGGTCTTATAAGGTGGGTGGTCATTGGTGGGAGGGGTCATATAAGTTGATTGGTCATTGGTGGGAGAGGTCTTATAAGGTGGGTGGTCATTGGTGGGAGAGGTCTTATAAGGTGGGTGGTCATTGATGGGAGGGGTCTTATAAGGTGGGTGGTCATAGGTGGGAGAGGTCTTATAAGATGGGTGGTCATTGATGGGAGAGGTCTTATAAGGTGGGTGGTCATTGATGTGAGGGATCTTATAAGATGGGAGGCCATTGGTGGGAGAGGTCTTATAAGGTGGATGGTCATTGGTGGGAGAGGTCTTATAAGATGGGTGGTCATTGATGGGAGAGGTCTTATAAGGTGGGTGGTCATTGATGTGAGGGATCTTATAAGATGGGAGGCCATTGGTGGGAGAGGTCTTATAAGGTGGATGGTCATTGATGGGAGAGGTCTTATAAGATGGGTGGTCATTGGTGGGAGAGGTCTTATAAGGTGGGTGGTCATTGGTGGGAGAGGTCTTAGAAGATGGATGGTCATTGGTGGGAGAGGTCTTAGAAGATGGGTGGTCATTGGTGAGAGGGGTCGTATAAGGTGGGTGGCCATTGGTGGGAGGGATCTTATAAGAGGGGGATTGATTTATAGCAATATAATTTTGGTTCTGTATGAACATGAAAGAAAAAAACATCTGAAGATGAGATAACAATAGAAATTGCTAACTAAACTGTTCCTCTGGATTTATATATTTTATGTTAAAAGTGCAGCTATGTTGAATACAACATGTTGTATGGTAATACAACAATATTCTCTTTATATCATGATTTTACTATCAACTATGTCAGTGACTTGTGGCAGGTCGGTGGTTTTCTCTGGATATTCCAGTTTCCTCCACCAATAAAACTGACTGCCACGATATAACTGAAATATTGTTGAAAGTGGCATTAAAACACCATAACCCTAACCTCAAATCGACCAACAATTTTGATTTTTCTTTTTTTAAATAATCTATGAAAAGGTGACTGCAGTTATGTTTTTATTTTCTGGACTTTTATTAATAACTACCCAATCAAAATAAAGACTTTCTTTTAAAAGTTGACTAAATGTGATTATTTATATTGTAGATTTACAGGTTCAGATATTGTTGTTGTTGTTAGGGATGCTTCTATGGAACCAGTTAGGGAAGTTCAAGCTGCTACACACTTCAGGAAAGTTAGTAACAATTATCTAATACAGGACAATTCCAATTAGACAACATATGAACTTCATGAATAGTCAATCCCCAAACCCCATGGGGTATGTTACCTATAAAGTACCTAGAATTCATAGTCATTTTATCTTGTATGGATTATAGACCATAGATTAACTAGAATTCAATATCAAATATTGTATTATGTCCCCATTAATTTTGTTGTGTTTTTTTAGTTGTTTTGTGAGCCCATTGCAAACACTTTAGATTGGATGTACATCTACTTATACATTCAGTGTACATCACTGCTGAAGTTGTGGATTGGATTCCCACTCCCATGTTGAGGTCTATGTTTATGTAATACAATTTGGTGGTGGCTTTCTGAAGTTCTGTAGTTTTCTCAAAGATACTCTAGTTTCCTTCATAATAAAACTAAATATTTTGTCGAGTGTGGTGTTAGACATAGAACGTAACAGAAGTTGTACCATTCTGAGTAGGTAGATCACTATGTAAATATGTTGTGTCACAGAAGTTGTACCATTCTGAGTAGGTAGATCACTATGTAAATATGTTGTGTCACAGAAGTTGTACCATTCTGAGTAGGTAAATCACTATGTAAATATGTTGTGTCACAGAAGTTGTACCATTCTGAGTAGGTAGATCACTATGTAAATATGTTGTGTCACAGAAGTTGTACCATTCTGAGTAGGTAGATCACTATGTAAATATGTTGTGTCACAGAAGTTGTACCATTCTGAGTAGGTAAATCACTATGTAAATATGTTGTGTCATCTTCTCCCTACTTGTTTTTCGTAAGGTTTTGGGGTAGTGGTGTTTAGCGCCACTTTCAACAATATTTCAGTTATATCGTGGTGGTCAGTTTTATTGGTGGAGGAATTTGGAGAAAAGAAGCGACCTGTCTCAAGTCACCGACATCGTAAGCGTTGTAAAATTTTGAATACCAGTAATAATGTACAAGCCAATTTGATTTTTATAGATAAAACAAGAATCAGCTGATAACCCAGATGATGAGAAGAATTATCTGTATGCTGTATGTTCTCCTGATCATCCATTCGCTTTACCAATGACCTTTCATGATTTTATGTTAGACCCAGACAAGCTATCTGTAAGACAGTTAAATAAGGTGAGAAGTGTTCCCTAGGTTACTGTTGGTTTTTTGTTTTTGTTACAACGCTACCGTCCGTCCTTCTGTAACATCCTTGTGAACACTCTAGAATCAACATCCTTCAATGGATTTTGACCAAACTTGGTACATACTTAGTCCTTAAGAGAATCTGAAACCCTATTGATTTTCAAGGTCAAATGTCAAGGTCACCGGGTCAAATTGTTAGGCGAGAGGATACGCCACGCTTTGCGTTGCCCTTGTTTTTCTAGTACTTTCCCATATTTATTAAGATAATACCATTTTTTGATGGATAGAGTTTTTTTTCATAATTTGTCATTTATGATTGTTGTTTACACACATTTTTATGTCCCTGCCACTAAGTGGCTGGGAAATATAGTGTTACCCAATTCCGTAATTCCGAAATAAAACAGTTGTCACCACCTTTTTTCACTATGCTTTGAGATATTGCCTTGATATTTGGTATGTGGGTGTATAGTGATAAGTTTACGTTTCGTTCCGGTCCAATGATTTTTTGCAGAGTTATAGCCCTTCGACCTTGAAATTTGGCCAAATATTTAGTTGTCACCACTTTTTTTCGCTATGCTTGGAGATATTGACTTGATTTTTGGTATATGAGTGTATAATGATGAGTTACAGATCAAGTTTACATTTTGTTCCGGTTCAATGATTTTTGGACCTTGGACTTTGAAATTTGGCCAAATATTTAGGTGTCGCCATTTTATTTCACTATGATTTGCGATATTGACTTGATTTTGGGTTTGAGAGTGTATAATGATAAGTTACAGATCAACTTTGAAATTCATTCCAGTTGAATGATTTGTGGCCAACTTACAGCTGTTGGGCATTGAAATTTGGCCAAATATTTAGTTGTCACCACTTTTATTTCACTATTTGAGATATTGACTTTATTTTTGGTATGTGAGTGTATAGTGATGAGTTACCGATCAAGTTTGAATTTCGTTACGATTGAATGATTTTGGGCTAATTTACGCACCTTGGACTTTTAACTTTGGCCAAATATTTAGTTATCACCACTTTATTTCACTATGTTTTGAGATATTGACTTGATTTTTGGTATTTGGAATTACAATGATGAGTTACAGATCAAGTTTTATAGGTATAGGACTTCTTATTCATATGCAAGTGTTGTAGATTCCTGATCATATCAATATTTGTTGAGGCAATATTGTTTCCTTGAATAAATCTTGTGAATTTAAGGATGCTTGAGGATACAGATCTTAAGTTTGTTATTCTTAGCCTATTACTGAGGGAATTAAAAAAGTGTGAAACATTTGCGAGCCTCCTTAATATTCACAGCGGGGACATTTGTGTCGTTCCGACACATCTAGTTTTTGTCTATTGTAATCCAATATGGCCACCATCTTCCTACAGTTTAACGTATTACTCTTTGAGAAGATGATGCATGTCTTCTCTCTAATTGAGAAGGGGTTATTGTGTATAACACCACTTTCAACATTATATCAGTTATATCGTGGCGGTCAGTTTTATTGGGGAGGGGGGGGGGGGGGGGAGGAAACCCGAGTACCTGGAGAAAACCACCGACCTATCGCAAGTCACTGACAAACTTTATCACATAATGTTGTATCGAATACACCTTACCATGAGTAGGATTCGAACTCATAACGTTAGTGATAATATGCACTGATTGCATAGGTAGTTGTAAATCCAACTACCATACAATCACGACGGCCCTCTCTCTAATTGAACACAAACCTGAAATGAAAAGGCAATAGATGATAAATTAATTTTAGAGGCACATGGGATGATCCTTATCAAAGTTAGTGATGATTGTTCTTATTCAGTCAGTAAAAGATTGTTGTTTTATGCAAAATGAGCAAATTTTTGACAATATATCATGACGAGAATAAGATGCATATCGATGAGTTAAAGATGATGTTCACATTTTACTAGATCAACATGTTTAGTTGAATTTACCAGTTGTATAGTTTTTGGTTTGATCCGAGTTGGGCTCGAACTCACAATCTACAACACTAACCATTACACCACCATTGTTGTTTCTGTTGATTGAAAATTCCTGAATACAGCAACAGCAGGACATATATATAGGACCACTCCTGACTATCTGTAGGATGTGTCTACTTTCCTAATTTATAAATCAAATACATCTCACCCTGATCGGAATACAAACGTGTATCTCATTAAAACGATGTATTCTATAAATATGACAGTTTATTGTAGACCATTCACTTACCTATGCAATCAGTGCCTATCACCACTAACGTTGTGAGTTCGAATCCCGCTCATGGCGAGGTGTACTTGGTACAACATTATGTGATAAAGTTTACGGCATGTCAGTGATTTTCTCCAGGTACTACGGTTTCCTCCACCAGTAAAACTGACCGTCACGATATAACTGAAATATTGTTGAAAGTGGCATTAAACATCATAACTCAATTTTACAAGACAAAGAACTGTTACTTCTACCAAATACATTGTACTGACCACCTTCAACAAGTTAAAGATTATGTCAGTGATTAATAAGCAAGACTTTAGAGGTAAATGGACATGAAAGAAAATTCATTCAAAATTTTGGGAAAATCTGTTTTTACATCATAGCAGGTTAACATTTTAACATTGGATCTGTATTTGCCTTAATTGTTTTCACCTACTTGTCCAAAAGCCAAATTTAGAAAATGTTTCTATTTATTCAAGCAAATTCTTTCATAACTTTCACTTGCCCGTAACTATTCTCATAATGAGAATTGGAACTGCAATTTTGGTGAACAATCATTGGCTGGTTCTTTATAAAGTATTTTATATCTAGGTCATAGTAATCCAAGATGTCAGCCATCACATGTATTGGTTTTAAAATTGAACCATATGAAATAATGAATAAATAAGTTTTCTCAAAAACTCCAAGCAAGAATAAACCCAAAATTATCATGTTTTTTAATTGAGAAACTTCAGTAAGAAGAGATTGAAGATACCAAAGGGAGGTAATCAGAATCTGTATATTGAAGAACAGACAAAACAATGGCCAGAAGAAAAAGTACAAAAGGACAAACTATGATCTACAAAACATACACATAAAACTAAAGATCGAGTAACACGAACCCCACTAAAAACCGAGGGTGAACTCAGGTGTGCAGGAAGGGTAAGCAGTTCCTGCTACACTAGTGGCACCCGTTATGTTAATCTAGTTACAAACCCGGTGATATGTCATGATATTAATATGATATTATTTACAGGATGACATGATGAAAGCACTGACCAAGTCTAAACCATCTGTGGATGAGAAGTATTTACAGAAGTTTCAGGATTTTACAAGGGAATATGTGGAAATTTAGTACTGATGTCAGTAAATGTACTGCCAACGCTCGCCTACAAACACAAGTGGAGGTTAAGTGCCCGAGATGCCTTCAAATATGTAGGTTTTGTGCCAGACTTTAAAAACATATGTTGAGGCTTAGTATGAAATGTCCATGTATGTGACAGGTTTAATGAAATAGCTCACATTGTTCCATTTTTATAATGTCTTGTGAAAATTCTAAACTTTTATTCAAAGTATAAAGAATTTTGTTATTTATCACATTAACGCAAGGGATTGGTGCAAGACAATATACTATATATACACTTGTATTACATATCCATCATTAGCAGTACTATTTATTTCCTATCCACAGAGGTACCGTCATGGTCGTGATCGTATGGTAGTTGGATATATAACTATATATGCAATCGGTGCCTATCACCACTAATGTTGCGAGTTCAAACCCCGTTCATGGCGAGGTGTACTCGATACAACATTATCATTATGTGATAAAGTTTGTCAGTGACTTGCGACAGGTCGGTTGTTTTCTCCGGGTTCTCCAGTTTCTTCCACCAATAAAACTGACCGCCACGATATAACTGAAATAATGTTGAAAGAAGGGGGTAGTTAAAGCTATGCATGATTAATCTTATTACCTATTAAGGAGATACATGTATGTGATCAATACATTTTGGAAAATTTTCAATTTCTAGACCATAAAATATGTTCAGTAAAGAAAATGGAATGAAGAATTGTCCTGTTCAACTTGTTGGTGCTTAAAATGAAGACAGGTGGTCTCTTACAACAGGTTTATTCTTCATAGTGGTATCCTATTGGAGAGGTCTCTTGTCACAGGTTTAACTATATAAGGTAATATTGATGTACTCCAGGTTTTTGTGGATGTCTATGTTGTTTGAGTTTATGTTATTATGTGTTTGAATTGTTCTTGTCTTTTTTAACCTGATCATTCATTTGATCATGACCATTGTTACAGTTGGTGCTATTTATTGTGCTATAGGGGCCATCGTAGTCATATAGTAGTTAGATCTACAATTACCTATGCAATCAATGTCTATCATCACTATAGTTGCGAGTTGAGTCCCGCTCTTGATGAGGTGTACTCGATACAACATTATGTGATGAAGTTTGTCAGTGACTTGTGACAGGTCGGTGGTTTTCTCAGAGTACTCAGGTTTCCTCCATCAATAAAACTAACCGCCACGATATAACTGAAATATTGTTGGAAGTGGCATCATACACCCAAAAAAGTGAAGACAAAGTGTGTTTCTTAAAATATTTCAGAAATATTGTGGTGGGTTTTTTTGGCATGCCTCCAAAATATCTTGTTTTTGAAGATTTTGGTGGAATTGTTGACCATCACTGTTTAAACTTTCCCCTCTTTATAATGTAAATATTTTCAGAAGCATTTATAATAATGGTATGATGTTGGAAGTCAGATTTTGAATGTTTATGATTTTGATGTCGAGATAAATATTTTCAGAAGCATTTATAGACAAAGTGTGTTTCTTAAAATATTTCAGAAATATTGTGGTGGTTTTTTTTGCATGCCTCCAAAATATCTTGTTTTTGAAGATTTTGGTGGAATTGTTGACCATCACTGTTTTATAATGTAAATATTTTCAGAAGCATTTATAGACAAAGTGTGTTTCTTAAAATATTTCAGAAATGTTGTGGTGGTTTTTTTTGCATGCCTCCAAAATATCTTGTTTTTGAAGATTTTGGTGGAATTGTTGACCATCACTGTTTTATAATGTAAATATTTTCAGAAGCATTTATA
The DNA here is from genome assembly GCA_963680875.1 of Bathymodiolus brooksi. NCBI lineage: Eukaryota > Metazoa > Mollusca > Bivalvia > Mytilida > Modiolidae > Bathymodiolus > Bathymodiolus brooksi. Next base: position 39,073,446 of record OY804578.1, on the reverse strand, counting down.
GACAAAGTGTGTTTCTTAAAATATTTCAGAAATATTGTGGTGGTTTTTTTTGCATGCCTCCAAAATATCTTGTTTTTGAAGATTTTGGTGGAATTGTTGACCATCACTGTTTTATAATGTAAATATTTTCAGAAGCATTTATAGACAAAGTGTGTTTCTTAAAATATTTCAGAAATATTGTGGTGGTTTTTTTTGCATGCCTCCAAAATATCTTGTTTTTGAAGATTTTGGTGGAATTGTTGACCATCACTATTTTATAATGTAAATATTTTCAGAAGCATTTATAGACAAAGTGTGTTTCTTAAAATATTTCAGAAATATTGTGGTGGTTTTTTTTGCATGCCTCCAAAATATCTTGTTTTTGAAGATTTTGGTGGAATTGTTGACCATCACTATTTTATAATGTAAATATTTTCAGAAGCATTTATAGACAAAGTGTGTTTCTTAAAATATTTCAGAAATATTGTGGTGGTTTTTTTTGCATGCCTCCAAAATATCTTGTTTTTGAAGATTTTGGTGGAATTGTTGACCATCACTGTTTTATAATGTAAATATTTTCAGAAGCATTTATAGACAAAGTGTGTTTCTTAAAATATTTCAGAAATATTGTGGTGGTTTTTTTTGCATGCCTCCAAAATATCTTGTTTTTGAAGATTTTGGTGGAATTGTTGACCATCACTATTTTATAATGTAAATATTTTCAGAAGCATTTATAGACAAAGTGTGTTTCTTAAAATATTTCAGAAATATTGTGGTGGTTTTTTTTGCATGCCTCCAAAATATCTTGTTTTTGAAGATTTTGGTGGAATTGTTGACCATCACTATTTTATAATGTAAATATTTTCAGAAGCATTTATAGACAAAGTGTGTTTCTTAAAATATTTCAGAAATATTGTGGTGGTTTTTTTTGCATGCCTCCAAAATATCTTGTTTTTGAAGATTTTGGTGGAATTGTTGACCATCACTATTTTATAATGTAAATATTTTCAGAAGCATTTATAGACAAAGTGTGTTTCTTAAAATATTTCAGAAATATTGTGGTGGTTTTTTTTGCATGCCTCCAAAATATCTTGTTTTTGAAGATTTTGGTGGAATTGTTGACCATCACTATTTTATAATGTAAATATTTTCAGAAGCATTTATAGACAAAGTGTGTTTCTTAAAATATTTCAGAAATATTGTGGTGGTTTTTTTTGCATGCCTCCAAAATATCTTGTTTTTGAAGATTTTGGTGGAATTGTTGACCATCACTGTTTTATAATGTAAATATTTTCAGAAGCATTTATAGACAAAGTGTGTTTCTTAAAATATTTCAGAAATATTGTGGTGGTTTTTTTTGCATGCCTCCAAAATATCTTGTTTTTGAAGATTTTGGTGGAATTGTTGACCATCACTATTTTATAATGTAAATATTTTCAGAAGCATTTATAGACAAAGTGTGTTTCTTAAAATATTTCAGAAATATTGTGGTGGTTTTTTTTGCATGCCTCCAAAATATCTTGTTTTTGAAGATTTTGGTGGAATTGTTGACCATCACTATTTTATAATGTAAATATTTTCAGAAGCATTTATAGACAAAGTGTGTTTCTTAAAATATTTCAGAAATATTGTGGTGGTTTTTTTTGCATGCCTCCAAAATATCTTGTTTTTGAAGATTTTGGTGGAATTGTTGACCATCACTATTTTATAATGTAAATATTTTCAGAAGCATTTATAGACAAAGTGTGTTTCTTAAAATATTTCAGAAATATTGTGGTGGTTTTTTTTGCATGCCTCCAAAATATCTTGTTTTTGAAGATTTTGGTGGAATTGTTGACCATCACTGTTTTATAATGTAAATATTTTCAGAAGCATTTATAGACAAAGTGTGTTTCTTAAAATATTTCAGAAATATTGTGGTGGTTTTTTTTGCATGCCTCCAAAATATCTTGTTTTTGAAGATTTTGGTGGAATTGTTGACCATCACTATTTTATAATGTAAATATTTTCAGAAGCATTTATAGACAAAGTGTGTTTCTTAAAATATTTCAGAAATATTGTGGTGGTTTTTTTTGCATGCCTCCAAAATATCTTGTTTTTGAAGATTTTGGTGGAATTGTTGACCATCACTATTTTATAATGTAAATATTTTCAGAAGCATTTATAGACAAAGTGTGTTTCTTAAAATATTTCAGAAATATTGTGGTGGTTTTTTTTGCATGCCTCCAAAATATCTTGTTTTTGAAGATTTTGGTGGAATTGTTGACCATCACTATTTTATAATGTAAATATTTTCAGAAGCATTTATAGACAAAGTGTGTTTCTTAAAATATTTCAGAAATATTGTGGTGGTTTTTTTTGCATGCCTCCAAAATATCTTGTTTTTGAAGATTTTGGTGGAATTGTTGACCATCACTATTTTATAATGTAAATATTTTCAGAAGCATTTATAGACAAAGTGTGTTTCTTAAAATATTTCAGAAATATTGTGGTGGTTTTTTTTGCATGCCTCCAAAATATCTTGTTTTTGAAGATTTTGGTGGAATTGTTGACCATCACTATTTTATAATGTAAATATTTTCAGAAGCATTTATAGACAAAGTGTGTTTCTTAAAATATTTCAGAAATATTGTGGTGGTTTTTTTTGCATGCCTCCAAAATATCTTGTTTTTGAAGATTTTGGTGGAATTGTTGACCATCACTATTTTATAATGTAAATATTTTCAGAAGCATTTATAGACAAAGTGTGTTTCTTAAAATATTTCAGAAATATTGTGGTGGTTTTTTTTGCATGCCTCCAAAATATCTTGTTTTTGAAGATTTTGGTGGAATTGTTGACCATCACTATTTTATAATGTAAATATTTTCAGAAGCATTTATAGACAAAGTGTGTTTCTTAAAATATTTCAGAAATATTGTGGTGGTTTTTTTTGCATGCCTCCAAAATATCTTGTTTTTGAAGATTTTGGTGGAATTGTTGACCATCACTATTTTATAATGTAAATATTTTCAGAAGCATTTATAGACAAAGTGTGTTTCTTAAAATATTTCAGAAATATTGTGGTGGTTTTTTTTGCATGCCTCCAAAATATCTTGTTTTTGAAGATTTTGGTGGAATTGTTGACCATCACTATTTTATAATGTAAATATTTTCAGAAGCATTTATAGACAAAGTGTGTTTCTTAAAATATTTCAGAAATATTGTGGTGGTTTTTTTTGCATGCCTCCAAAATATCTTGTTTTTGAAGATTTTGGTGGAATTGTTGACCATCACTGTTTTATAATGTAAATATTTTCAGAAGCATTTATAGACAAAGTGTGTTTCTTAAAATATTTCAGAAATATTGTGGTGGTTTTTTTTGCATGCCTCCAAAATATCTTGTTTTTGAAGATTTTGGTGGAATTGTTGACCATCACTGTTTTATAATGTAAATATTTTCAGAAGCATTTATAGACAAAGTGTGTTTCTTAAAATATTTCAGAAATATTGTGGTGGTTTTTTTTGCATGCCTCCAAAATATCTTGTTTTTGAAGATTTTGGTGGAATTGTTGACCATCACTATTTTATAATGTAAATATTTTCAGAAGCATTTATAGACAAAGTGTGTTTCTTAAAATATTTCAGAAATATTGTGGTGGTTTTTTTTGCATGCCTCCAAAATATCTTGTTTTTGAAGATTTTGGTGGAATTGTTGACCATCACTATTTTATAATGTAAATATTTTCAGAAGCATTTATAGACAAAGTGTGTTTCTTAAAATATTTCAGAAATATTGTGGTGGTTTTTTTTGCATGCCTCCAAAATATCTTGTTTTTGAAGATTTTGGTGGAATTGTTGACCATCACTATTTTATAATGTAAATATTTTCAGAAGCATTTATAGACAAAGTGTGTTTCTTAAAATATTTCAGAAATATTGTGGTGGTTTTTTTTGCATGCCTCCAAAATATCTTGTTTTTGAAGATTTTGGTGGAATTGTTGACCATCACTATTTTATAATGTAAATATTTTCAGAAGCATTTATAGACAAAGTGTGTTTCTTAAAATATTTCAGAAATATTGTGGTGGTTTTTTTTGCATGCCTCCAAAATATCTTGTTTTTGAAGATTTTGGTGGAATTGTTGACCATCACTATTTTATAATGTAAATATTTTCAGAAGCATTTATAGACAAAGTGTGTTTCTTAAAATATTTCAGAAATATTGTGGTGGTTTTTTTTGCATGCCTCCAAAATATCTTGTTTTTGAAGATTTTGGTGGAATTGTTGACCATCACTATTTTATAATGTAAATATTTTCAGAAGCATTTATAGACAAAGTGTGTTTCTTAAAATATTTCAGAAATATTGTGGTGGTTTTTTTTGCATGCCTCCAAAATATCTTGTTTTTGAAGATTTTGGTGGAATTGTTGACCATCACTATTTTATAATGTAAATATTTTCAGAAGCATTTATAGACAAAGTGTGTTTCTTAAAATATTTCAGAAATATTGTGGTGGTTTTTTTTGCATGCCTCCAAAATATCTTGTTTTTGAAGATTTTGGTGGAATTGTTGACCATCACTGTTTTATAATGTAAATATTTTCAGAAGCATTTATAGACAAAGTGTGTTTCTTAAAATATTTCAGAAATATTGTGGTGGTTTTTTTTGCATGCCTCCAAAATATCTTGTTTTTGAAGATTTTGGTGGAATTGTTGACCATCACTGTTTTATAATGTAAATATTTTCAGAAGCATTTATAGACAAAGTGTGTTTCTTAAAATATTTCAGAAATATTGTGGTGGTTTTTTTTGCATGCCTCCAAAATATCTTGTTTTTGAAGATTTTGGTGGAATTGTTGACCATCACTATTTTATAATGTAAATATTTTCAGAAGCATTTATAGACAAAGTGTGTTTCTTAAAATATTTCAGAAATATTGTGGTGGTTTTTTTTGCATGCCTCCAAAATATCTTGTTTTTGAAGATTTTGGTGGAATTGTTGACCATCACTATTTTATAATGTAAATATTTTCAGAAGCATTTATAGACAAAGTGTGTTTCTTAAAATATTTCAGAAATATTGTGGTGGTTTTTTTTGCATGCCTCCAAAATATCTTGTTTTTGAAGATTTTGGTGGAATTGTTGACCATCACTATTTTATAATGTAAATATTTTCAGAAGCATTTATAGACAAAGTGTGTTTCTTAAAATATTTCAGAAATATTGTGGTGGTTTTTTTTGCATGCCTCCAAAATATCTTGTTTTTGAAGATTTTGGTGGAATTGTTGACCATCACTATTTTATAATGTAAATATTTTCAGAAGCATTTATAGACAAAGTGTGTTTCTTAAAATATTTCAGAAATATTGTGGTGGTTTTTTTTGCATGCCTCCAAAATATCTTGTTTTTGAAGATTTTGGTGGAATTGTTGACCATCACTATTTTATAATGTAAATATTTTCAGAAGCATTTATAGACAAAGTGTGTTTCTTAAAATATTTCAGAAATATTGTGGTGGTTTTTTTTGCATGCCTCCAAAATATCTTGTTTTTGAAGATTTTGGTGGAATTGTTGACCATCACTATTTTATAATGTAAATATTTTCAGAAGCATTTATAGACAAAGTGTGTTTCTTAAAATATTTCAGAAATATTGTGGTGGTTTTTTTTGCATGCCTCCAAAATATCTTGTTTTTGAAGATTTTGGTGGAATTGTTGACCATCACTATTTTATAATGTAAATATTTTCAGAAGCATTTATAGACAAAGTGTGTTTCTTAAAATATTTCAGAAATATTGTGGTGGTTTTTTTTGCATGCCTCCAAAATATCTTGTTTTTGAAGATTTTGGTGGAATTGTTGACCATCACTATTTTATAATGTAAATATTTTCAGAAGCATTTATAGACAAAGTGTGTTTCTTAAAATATTTCAGAAATATTGTGGTGGTTTTTTTTGCATGCCTCCAAAATATCTTGTTTTTGAAGATTTTGGTGGAATTGTTGACCATCACTGTTTTATAATGTAAATATTTTCAGAAGCATTTATAGACAAAGTGTGTTTCTTAAAATATTTCAGAAATATTGTGGTGGTTTTTTTTGCATGCCTCCAAAATATCTTGTTTTTGAAGATTTTGGTGGAATTGTTGACCATCACTGTTTTATAATGTAAATATTTTCAGAAGCATTTATAGACAAAGTGTGTTTCTTAAAATATTTCAGAAATATTGTGGTGGTTTTTTTTGCATGCCTCCAAAATATCTTGTTTTTGAAGATTTTGGTGGAATTGTTGACCATCACTATTTTATAATGTAAATATTTTCAGAAGCATTTATAGACAAAGTGTGTTTCTTAAAATATTTCAGAAATATTGTGGTGGTTTTTTTTGCATGCCTCCAAAATATCTTGTTTTTGAAGATTTTGGTGGAATTGTTGACCATCACTATTTTATAATGTAAATATTTTCAGAAGCATTTATAGACAAAGTGTGTTTCTTAAAATATTTCAGAAATATTGTGGTGGTTTTTTTTGCATGCCTCCAAAATATCTTGTTTTTGAAGATTTTGGTGGAATTGTTGACCATCACTATTTTATAATGTAAATATTTTCAGAAGCATTTATAGACAAAGTGTGTTTCTTAAAATATTTCAGAAATATTGTGGTGGTTTTTTTTGCATGCCTCCAAAATATCTTGTTTTTGAAGATTTTGGTGGAATTGTTGACCATCACTATTTTATAATGTAAATATTTTCAGAAGCATTTATAGACAAAGTGTGTTTCTTAAAATATTTCAGAAATATTGTGGTGGTTTTTTTTGCATGCCTCCAAAATATCTTGTTTTTGAAGATTTTGGTGGAATTGTTGACCATCACTATTTTATAATGTAAATATTTTCAGAAGCATTTATAGACAAAGTGTGTTTCTTAAAATATTTCAGAAATATTGTGGTGGTTTTTTTTGCATGCCTCCAAAATATCTTGTTTTTGAAGATTTTGGTGGAATTGTTGACCATCACTGTTTAAACTTTCCCCTCTTTATAATGTAAATATTTTCAGAAGCATTTATAATAATGGTATGATGTTGGAAGTCAGATTTTGAATGTTTATGATTTTGATGTCGAGATAAAAGCATCTGACTTTTGATATTAATCAGTCAAACCTGTAATAAGAGGTCACCTTTGGGACAAAGAGAAAATGGTCTTTAAATACAGATGACTGCTTAATAGAGGTGACTGCATGGGCAGGTTTGACTATGTTTTATTCAAGTGGAAATTTGTAGTTTTATATTCACATATATTTATTTAGCCCATACTTTCTTTGTCTTGTGTTATTGAATATTTTTCATATACCACATATGTTGTAATTGAAGGAAATGCTTTTGAGCTGATACTCATTCAATCTAATCTAGCTTAGACTGCCTAAATTAGTAATAATTGGTAATCATGACACTCGACAAAGAAAGTATGGGCTAAATTGATTATACAATACCTGGTCATTAGTATATGAAAATGAATACATCTCGGCTTCGCCTCAAGGCATTGTTTTTCATATAATATGACCAGGTATTGAATAACCTATATATATTTTACTGTGATATTACTTAGTTATATCTATTTAAACCTAATATATGTTATTATTTTGTAAAATTTTATAGAAAATAAATTGTTTCTATTTCAGATTTTCATGATCTTGTGATTTCAGTCCCTCTTCCCTCTCACATTATTTCCTATTTCCAATGTAGGGTTAGGGTTATGGTGTTTAATGCCACTTTCAACAATATTTCAGTTTTATCGTGGCAGTCAGTTTTATTGGTGGAGGAAACTGGAGTACCCAGAGAAAACCAACCTCCAGCTGCAAGTCACTGACAAACTTTATCACAAAATGTTGTATCTTGTACACCCTCGCCTGACCGGGATTCAAACTCAAAACTTTAGTGGTGATAAGCACCAATTGCATAGGTAGTTATAAATCCAACTGCCATACGATCACAACCACGACGGCCCCTCTATTTCAAATGTACTATTGGCCTTCTGTAAATTGTAACACATGCCAACATTCTACCAATCTACTAATAATTAAAGTTAAATGTTGGTTGGCATATTTTTGGGAACAACCATTTAACATTAAAAAAATTATCTGATTTTTGTTTCTTATGAAAAAATTTCTTGCTCAAAATAAGGTGGTTGGGTTTATGGTGTTTTAACACCATTTTCAACAATATTTGAGTCATATCATGGCGGTCAGTTTTATTGGTGGAGGAAACCAGAGAAAACCACCAACCTGTCGCAAGTCACTGACAAACTTTATCACATAATGTTATATCGAGTGCACCTCGCCATGAACAGGATTTGAACTCACAACTTTAATGGTGATAGACACTGATTACTCATGTAGTTGTAAATCCAACTACCATACGATAACGACAACGATGGTCCCTGTTGTGATTTGAATTTCAGCTTGTTCCACATTAAAATGTAATGTTTTGGCAATTTGAGGAAATTTCTATTTTTAGTAATGGCTGCCATCTTGAACTAAATGTTAAAGTTAAACCTGCTCTATAAAAAAAACCAAGATAATACAAGCACTTGTATATCAATTTATTAACAACAGTTTGAATTGTCTACAAATTAAAGTATACAGAAAACAGGGTCAATAAATGGTACTATTATATCATGGTATTTACAGATTACAGACCTGCGTCACATTCATCCAAATATAGTAATCATACGACACGATCCTGTGCCTGTATCACACTCATTCACATACAATAGTGTGACTCTGAAATTACTACTTCTATTTCAATACATTATACCAATTTAGTGTATTAAAAGCTGTAATGAAAATGAAGTTTCTATTATATTCAGTCGGGGAAAATGTACAAAAATCCCATGTGAACAAAATAACTAGCATTTTTATCAGAATTTATTTTACAGGCATGTCAGGAGGTAGTTTTTCAACCTCCCTACCATACACAAATTTTGTTTAATTTTAGAGGAATGTCAAGAGATAGTTGTTCAACCTCTCCACCATACACAAATTCTGTATTGCATCACACATGCTGTTATTATTTTTCTTTTAAAAATTGAAAATGACAAAAACATGATTACAAATGTCACTCGCTCACTTTATTTTGTATACTATTTTAAAAAGTGAAATTTCTGATGGTATAAACAACCCTATATTTATATTTTAGATATGTGATATATTTTGCCTATATTTCAAATGTACAAAAAGGGTACATTGAAAAGTAATTCTCCTCCAGTTAATTCTTTATGTGTCAATTATATTTTTTATTTCACAGTGAATAGATATCGAATTAGGATTGATTGATTGGTGTTTAACACTAACTTTACCAGTATTTCAGCTCTATCGTGGTGTATCTAATTAGGTAATTTAAACTTTTTAATTTTTTTTTCAAACAATTACAATTTTCGCCTCAACTTTCAATACATTGTTCAATAAATCATTACTTATTATATGTATATCAAATATTTTTTGTTTAGATAATGGGTACTTAAACCTTCTTTAAAAATATTTAAGTTATATTGTGGCTGCCATTTTTTTTTGGGGGGGGGGGGGCAAAAATTGTATAGAATTTAACCGACTACGTTACTGTCAGACAATCTCAGACTCATAAACTTGTAATCAGCACACTTTGCAATAAGTGGAAATTAAACTCTCAACTTCACTAAAGATAGACATTGATTGCTTAGGTAGACTTACATATGATCTCAACTACAATGACCCTGCCCTGTAGAGAAGATAATAGAAGACCACAATTTGTACATGAAATAAATAATAATAAAACAATGTTTTCAATATAATCATACTATGCTATAGTAGGTGATACTGAGGAATAACCATGTCAGTGTTCTAGATTCATTTTCAGAATCTAAAGATCAAGTGTCAAATTTAAGTACGTACACGTGATCACATGAATTGATTTGACAATGATATATTTAACAAGTATTTTGATTGTAATTTAATGTGAAAAATCACTGGTCTATAATTTTAAGTTGATGAAACATATTTATTTCAATTTCCTGTCAATTTTATTTCAAATTTTCATTGACACAAATAATTACATATCCTATACACCTTAAATGTACATAATTCTTCATTATCTATAAAACCTAACAATTTATTCCCATTTCAATCACAGAAATAAAAAATAATTTGAGCAAGATTTTGAAAGAAAAATTTTAAAAATAGGTCTTTTGAATTTCCCCCAAATAAGTGAATAGAAATTAAAAAGAAAAAAAAAAGCATTGGATTTCCCCAAAAGTTTTGAAGTAACATGAAAAAAAACCACATCAAATTATTGAAGACCAGTTTGACATGTGTAAATTGCACCAAATACATAGTGTTAAAAACAATCATTCATTGAAAGAGAAAATAAACAAATTCTCCACACAATAACATACAAATAGATTATATTTTTTTTAATGAATTTAAAACTTTATTAATTTTGATGAATTTGAAACCTTGTGGACTAAAATGTACCATAATAGGATAGGATATCAACTTTCTGGCTATATTAGTATTAGCAAGGAATCGTGAAAAACTTTGTACCGTTGATTATTCATGAAATGATAAGATATGTCGATCACATGCAATCATATTTAAATTAAATGTCTATTCACTATCAAACCGACCCCCCTCCCTTTTTCAATACATTATTTGTTTGTTCAAACTAAGATTCAAGAAATTTCTTAACATTCAACTTTCCATTTTTTTTTTTATTGTCATCATAAGTCATCTATTGAGTAAGTTTTACCATGCAAAACTTAATATCTAACATGAGAGAGTAACAAAGATTTGTCAAATAAAACAAGTTTATAATATCAAGTTATCACATATTTATCCTTCTGAACCGAAATCGTCCGTAAATTCTTCCAGTTTCGTCAAGTCAGCTTCATTAACTGTAGGTTTACTGTTAGCTAAGGATGCAAGCATGTCATTCTGAAAGAAAAGAAAAATAATGTTTGTTATTAAACTTAATTTGCATAAATTATTTTTTATTTCCCAAATAATGAGTTACAGGTAGTAAAATTATTATGTAAATAGCACAGAATTAATACAGTCACGTTAGATTATGAAAAGTGGAGGTGAAATAGTCTCATCATAGTTTAAAACATTTTTTCCGATCAAGTGTTCATTATAATAATAATAGAGTGCGTGAGTATTGTTTAATTCCAAATGAGCAATGTTTCAGCTATATCTTGGCAAGAACAAGTTACATTCGATGATATGATGATAATGGTCTGCTTTGTACAAGATCAACACGCTGAGTTGGATTTTTATAGTGCTAGCTCACTGAAACAACATTCACTGGATAGATGTGTCACTCCACTTGGACACATGTACAATACATAAACATTTACATATATGTAGCTGTTTCTTGAGAATACAAGTTTTTAAAATTTCCATTGTAGCTTAAAAAGAAGTGGTGCAAAATGGTAATGTGATTTAATCAATATGAAAAATAACAAGGGCAACGCAAAGCGTGGTGTATCCCCTCGCCTAAAAATTTGACCTGGTGACTTTGACCATTTGACCTTGAAAATCAATAGGGTTCCAGATTCTCTTAAGGACTAAGTATGTACCAAGCTTGGTCAAAATCCATTAAAGGATGCTGATTCTAGTGTTCACAAGGATGTTATGGAAGGAAGGATGGACGGTAGCGTTACTATATCCCTTCGCAACTTCGTTGGCGAGGAGATAATGATTTCATAGTACAGTCAAACTTGTAATAAGAGGTCATATTTGTGACAAAGAAAAGGTGGTCTTATAAGACAGATGACCTCTAAAAAGAGGTTCAATTCATATGAAATTTTCTATCACACAGGACAAGAAAAAGGTGACCATTTAATTCAGGCGACTGCTTAATAGAGGTGACTGCATGGGCAGGTTTGACTGTAGTACATCTTAATAAGAAATCAATACTTACAAATGATACAATAGGTTCTAATAATTTTTCTCCTGGAACATTCATCCAGTTCATTTCCATTGCTCCTGGAGCACCAGGGGAACAGGGGGTCAATAGGTCATCTACAATAACATCTGGGTCATTTCTACTTGGACCCCGTACCTAAAATAAATAGAAAGGTGCAGGGTTTAAACATGTGTATATCATTATATATAATTTGTTAACAAAAAAAAGGGGGTAATTCTTTAGTTCAAATCAAATTCTTACTGAATTCATTTTTGTTAAATTTTCAAATGCATTATTAACATTAAATTAAATTTTTGAACAAGAAAAATTTGGGATTTTTTTTTGTAAGTCTTTGATAATGTTGAATTTTGACTACATGTATTTTGTTATATTTTCTAAACCATTACACTGTGAATTCATTTAGTTTTATTGATATCAATTTCATATCTTAAGGAGAAAATAGTGGCAGTGATCATATGGTAGTTGGATTTACAACTACCTGTGCAATCAGTGCCTATCACCACTAAAGTTGTGAGTTCGAACCGTGTTCATGGCGAGGTGTATTTGATACAACATTATGTGATACAGTTTGTCAGTGACTTGCAACAGGTCGGTAGTTTTCTCAGGGTACTCCGGTTTCCTCCACCAATAAAACTGAGTGCCATGATATAACGGAAATAATGTTGAAAGTGGTGTTAAGCACCATAAACCAAACCAAAACCAACCTCATTTATCATTGTTATATTTCGTTGTTTTGATATTTTATTCATTATTACCAAACTCAATTTTGCTGATATGCTTCATGGATTTTGTAAAGCATGAGACCCAGTATCTGACCTACCCTTCTAAAATGTGTTGCTGTCTGAACTTTTCTTACTGGTTGCATCAAAGCATCTCGTACAACGATTGAAACATCAGCTCCAGAAAATCTGTAATGTAAAAGATAAATCTTAAAAACATCTCGTAAAATGATTGGAACATTTGATCCATAAAAAAAAAAAATTCAAAACAAATCTGTCTTAAAAAGTCTTAAACATTGCCTCTCGATGAAAATAAATTGTCTTAAAAATTACCCTAAGATGAAAAAATTGGTCTTCATAAAGTCTTAAAAATTACCACAAGATGAAAATAATTATTGTTAAAAAGTTTTAAAAATTGCCCCAAAATGAAGATAAGTGGTCTAAAAAAAAGTCTTAAAAATTAACCCAAGATGAAAATAAATGGTTATTAATAACAAAAAGAATAGTTAATAAATTTCAAGTTAAAGAATTTTTTCCTTCACAAAGCTATGTCGTTGACAAATTTGGTGTGTACTCATTATTTAGATCTCATGACAAACTGTGAATAAAAATTTCAGAAATTACAAAAATTGTTTATGATCCTATTCACCACAAATAAAATTATATTAAAAATACCAGATTTATTTTGAACAAGCAAAAAAAACCAACATAACCTAAAAACAATCTACACATTAATTACATGTTACTTTTTTGGGCAAATCAATAACATAGGGTGAATGAGTGGGTAAGTGAATAATTGTTGTTTAACGCCAAGGGAGCAGTAATTCAGTCATATCAAGATGACAATTTCATTTCGATGTGATGATGATGTCCAATTTGTACTAGACCTACATGTTAAACTGCTCACTCAAACAACAGTCTGCGGGTAGACATGTCATTCCACTCGGACACATTATCCCGATTCTGAGCCAACCCTGTGTAATGCTGCGTGCTCTGTAGAGTAACAGCAAACACTGATGTTATAGTCTTTGGTTTAAATCTACCATCTACAACACTCACGGCAAGCATGCTATTAGTTATCTTGGTGTAATCAGGGGTGTACAGAATTTTACACCGGTGTTGAAAATTCATACACCCTGAGCCGAAGGGTGTATGAATTTTCAACACCGGTGTAAAATTCTGTACACCCCTGATTACACCAAGATCACAAATCTATTTCTTATGAAGCCTTCCTTTACTTTTTGTTATACCGAGGTGTAAAACTGAATTTTTTTTTTACACCCGGGTAACCGGCTATTTTGTTTTCGATTTTACATATATTACACATATTATTGTTTATAATCATCAAATTTTATGTAAATGTATCATTTCGTATCATACTATTGCTGTGCGTAGTTCAAAATTACTTTTTTTATTTTATCCCGGTTGTAAATGGTTTAGCTGGGGTGGGGTGCTATTTACACCCGGGTAACTAACCAATCAGATTGCAAGATTCTTGCTTCATAAGAAATAATAACCTTTACACCACCAATATGGTTCGATATTTTTAACATCCAGCAAATGGTTATTGCGTGGAAATCAATGCCGTATGGACAGACGGACGGAAATTAGTAAAATTTAATGCTCCAGATGCCTAGTGGGTTCTGTTATCCAAGATACTGATAGTTTAATTTGTCTAAATGGAAACAAATTTTCTGTAAATAACAAAAACGATTTGTAATCTTCCATGATTGGAAGATGTGACACATTGTACTTGTTTCCTCTCATGTTTAAAAAAAATGGAGGAATGTATCCATGGGACATGGATGCCCCTGCTTTTACAGCTAAAATAAACGTAACTCAGAAGGGAAAAACGATTAAGTCCAAAACTGAATTTGGCATTCCTTTTATGGTCTCTGACCTTGTGTATAAATTTTGAAACATTTGCTCTAGGGGAATAAAAATTATTGCATGGAAACCAATGTGGTACAGACATGCGTAAAACTTTTAAAATGATCCAGATGCCTCGTGGCAGTGGCATAAAAAAACAGCATAAAATTTCAAGTGAAGTAATACATACCCTTCTGCTTTTTTACCAAGTTCTTTGAAGTCATCCTCACTTATTGTGTGTGGCGTGTTACCTAAATGTAACTTAAACATTTCAGTTCGGGCAGGAGCCTCTGGTAATGGGATGTAGATTCTCTTTTCAAATCTGTCAAAAAAAATTGATTTGATTTATGGTGTTTAATGCCACTTTCATCAATATTTCAGCTATATCATGGTGGTCAGTTTTATCGGTGGAGGAAACCGGAGTACCCAGAGAAAACCACTGACCTGTTGCAAGTCACTGACAAACGTTATCACATAATGTTGTATCAAGTACACCTTGCCATGAACAGGGTTCGAGCTCACATTATTGGTGATAGGCACCGATTGCATAGGTAGCTATAAATCCAACTACCATACGATCACGACCACGACGGCCCAAAAATAAAATTGATATAATTATTTTTTTTAACAAAAACTAATGAAAGCTATTAAAGAAAAAAGTTTTTTCATTGTTTGGTTTTTTTTAATCCACCACTTTCACAAAAATCAGTGAATAACTATATTGTATTTGAGAAGTTGTCGGCCTCAATTGAGGATTTGAAGGTCGCAAGTGCAATTGGACTTAGCAACATGAAGCAGAGCCCGTAAAATGGATATTTGCGACCATCAAATCATTAGCTAATGTATAAACATGTCATATAACATGGCCGTAGCGCAATGGAGGCAAATGCCTGACTTTTGAAACGGCAAGTATAACCTTTGAAAACAAATAAAATCTTTTTTTTCTTCAAAAGTTGTCTAATTTCACCCATAAATCCATTGCTATAATATCACGGATTATAAATTCATTGGACGTAATATTTGATTAACAGTTGTTAGACAGTGTTATTCAGCAGCTGTATATCATAAATTCATTGGACGTAATATTTGATTAACAGTTGTTAGACAGTGTTATTCGGCAGCTGTATATCATAAATTCATTGGACGTAATATTTGATTAACAGTTGTTAGACAGTGTTATTCGGCAGCTGTATATCATAAATTCATTGGACGTAATATTTGATTAACAGTTGTTAGACAGTGTTATTCGGCAGCTGTATATCATAAATTCATTGGACGTAATATTTGATTAACAGTTGTTAGACAGTGTTATTCGGCAGCTGTATATCATAAATTCATTGGACGTAATATTTGATTAACAGTTGTTAGACAGTGTTATTCGGCAGCTGTATATCATAAATTCATTGGACGTAATATTTGATTAACAGTTGTTAGACAGTGTTATTCGGCAGCTGTATATCATAAATTCATTGGACGTAATATTCGATTAACAGTTGTTAGACAGTGTTATTCGGCAGCTGTATATCATAAATTCATTGGACGTAATATTCGATTAACAGTTGTTAGACAGTGTTATTCGGCAGCTGTATATCATAAATTCATTGGACGTAATATTTGATTAACAGTTGTTAGACAGTGTTATTCGGCAGCTGTATATCATAAATTCATTGGACGTAATATTTGATTAACAGTTGTTAGACAGTGTTATTCGGCAGCTGTATATCATAAATTCATTGGACGTAATATTTGATTAACAGTTGTTAGACAGTGTTATTCGGCAGCTGTATATCATAAATTCATTGGACGTAATATTTGATTAACAGTTGTTAGACAGTGTTATTCGGCAGCTGTATATCATAAATTCATTGGACGTAATATTTGATTAACAGTTGTTAGACAGTGTTATTCGGCAGCTGTATATCATAAATTCATTGGACGTAATATTTGATTAACAGTTGTTAGACAGTGTTATTCGGCAGCTGTATATCATAAATTCATTGGACGTAATATTCGATTAACAGTTGTTAGACAGTGTTATTCGGCAGCTGTATATCATAAATTCATTGGACGTAATATTCGATTAACAGTTGTTAGACAGTGTTATTCGGCAGCTGTATATCATAAATTCATTGGACGTAATATTCGATTAACAGTTGTTAGACAGTGTTATTCGGCAGCTGTATATCATAAATTCATTGGACGTAATATTCGATTAACAGTTGTTAGACAGTGTTATTCGGCAGCTGTATATCATAAATTCATTGGACGTAATATTTGATTAACAGTTGTTAGACAGTGTTATTCGGCAGCTGTATATCATAAATTCATTGGACGTAATATTCGATTAACAGTTGTTAGACAGTGTTATTCGGCAGCTGTATATCATAAATTCATTGGACGTAATATTTGATTAACAGTTGTTAGACAGTGTTATTCGGCAGCTGTATATCATAAATTCATTGGACGTAATATTTGATTAACAGTTGTTAGACAGTGTTATTCGGCAGCTGTATATCATAAATTCATTGGACGTAATATTTGATTAACAGTTGTTAGACAGTGTTATTCGGCAGCTGTATATCATAAATTCATTGGACGTAATATTTGATTAACAGTTGTTAGACAGTGTTATTCGGCAGCTGTATATCATAAATTCATTGGACGTAATATTTGATTAACAGTTGTTAGACAGTGTTATTCGGCAGCTGTATATCATAAATTCATTGGACGTAATATTCGATTAACAGTTGTTAGACAGTGTTATTCGGCAGCTGTATATCATAAATTCATTGGACGTAATATTCGATTAACAGTTGTTAGACAGTGTTATTCGGCAGCTGTATATCATAAATTCATTGGACGTAATATTCGATTAACAGTTGTTAGACAGTGTTATTCGGCAGCTGTATATCATAAATTCATTGGACGTAATATTTGATTAACAGTTGTTAGACAGTGTTATTCGGCAGCTGTATATCATAAATTCATTGGACGTAATATTCGATTAACAGTTGTTAGACAGTGTTATTCGGCAGCTGTATATCATAAATTCATTGGACGTAATATTCGATTAACAGTTGTTAGACAGTGTTATTCGGCAGCTGTATATCATAAATTCATTGGACGTAATATTCGATTAACAGTTGTTAGACAGTGTTATTCGGCAGCTGTATATCATAAATTCATTGGACGTAATATTTGATTAACAGTTGTTAGACAGTGTTATTCGGCAGCTGTATATCATAAATTCATTGGACGTAATATTCGATTAACAGTTGTTAGACAGTGTTATTCGGCAGCTGTATATCATAAATTCATTGGACGTAATATTTGATTAACAGTTGTTAGACAGTGTTATTCGGCAGCTGTATATCATAAATTCATTGGACGTAATATTCGATTAACAGTTGTTAGACAGTGTTATTCGGCAGCTGTATATCATAAATTCATTGGACGTAATATTCGATTAACAGTTGTTAGACAGTGTTATTCGGCAGCTGTATATCATAAATTCATTGGACGTAATATTCGATTAACAGTTGTTAGACAGTGTTATTCGGCAGCTGTATATCATAAATTCATTGGACGTAATATTCGATTAACAGTTGTTAGACAGTGTTATTCGGCAGCTGTATATCATAAATTCATTGGACGTAATATTTGATTAACAGTTGTTAGACAGTGTTATTCGGCAGCTGTATATCATAAATTCATTGGACGTAATATTCGATTAACAGTTGTTAGACAGTGTTATTCGGCAGCTGTATATCATAAATTCATTGGACGTAATATTCGATTAACAGTTGTTAGACAGTGTTATTCGGCAGCTGTATATCATAAATTCATTGGACGTAATATTCGATTAACAGTTGTTAGACAGTGTTATTCGGCAGCTGTATATCATAAATTCATTGGACGTAATATTCGATTAACAGTTGTTAGACAGTGTTATTCGGCAGCTGTATATCATAAATTCATTGGACGTAATATTCGATTAACAGTTGTTAGACAGTGTTATTCGGCAGCTGTATATCATAAATTCACATGAAAAACGATGAGAATATCCGAAGTTGCTCCCATGAAAAAACATTGCAGAAAACGTTGGAAAGTCATCATGTCACTTCACAATTGGTTGAAGACAGGGTCTATAAAACGAAAATTAGATGAAGGTAGCTTTCAAAACATCAGTGAGGATTTGCATCTTCCGATATCTGTCACTTTGTTATCATAACAAAGTGACAGATATTGGATTAATAGAAATTACATCGAAACATATTTATTCACTGAATGCTGTGTGATAGTCGATATTTTAACCACGTTTAAAATTTGAATTGAAATTTTATTATGATCCCATGCTTTAGACCAGATATTCAATTGTCACACATGGGATTGAATAATAATCAATACATTATACACATGGCATAACAGCAAAAACAATAAATAGAAAACAAATATAACGGGGTAATCCATTTATTTTAGAAGTCTGAGATTTTGTGAATGTTTGCAAGTTAGTACATGTAGTTCAAACAACATTTTAAGTCTGGAATGCTATATTCGGACAGTAGTGGTAGTCATCTATTCTATTTGACTAAAATATAATGCGTCAATCATCATATATGAGGGGTCGGACAGAAGGGTCCCAATTCCCGGTTCCATCCCCATTAACTCCCACTTCCCTGCCTTTTTTTATCCCGGTTCCCTCTCCCCTTTCTCGCACTTCCCTCCCCTCTACTCCCGGGCTCCCACCATCCCCTTCTCCCGGGTTCCGTCTCCCCAGTCCTCGGGTCCTGCCTCTCCAACACCCGGGTCCCACTTCCCTAATTCCCGATTCCTGTCTCCTCTACTCCCTTGTCCATCCCTCATATATTTAAATAATGTTAATTTTTGACGTCCTTAAAAACAACAATAAACAAATATACTCAGGAACAAATAAACACTATGTACATTTAGAAGTCAATGTTCGTGACTATCATTCAAAGTATTGCAGCTTCCTGTACTAAAAATAAACATTAAAACATTTTAAGTCTTCCATATATATACTGACACCAATTACTTTGTTATTTAATTACAGAAACCACTCAATCTGAACTTGCTTCATCTCCTACAGATGAAGACAACAACACTGCGTGCACATCACAATCACTTGAACCACAAATTACTATTGTACAAAATATTAATGAACATGATGTATCGGGTTTGCAAAAAGATGAAATTTGTAAACAAAATAAGCAGTCGGTTGATAGTGAATCGAATGAGTATCGAGTATTTGCTGAAACAGACCCAGCTTTATTCATAACACATAAGCGGCATTCAGATTCCGAGATTTTTACAATGCTAACAGGTAAAGATGAAACATCTGAGAATTTTCCTCAAACAAAAGGAAGACGATATTTGCCCTCTTGGCAGACTCAGTATTCATGGCTTCATTATTCAAGTTTTGTCTATGTTTTGGTGACAATGTTACAAGTTTTGTCTATGTTTTGGTGACAATGTTACAAGTTTTGTCTATGTTTTGGTGATAATGTTACAAGTTTTGGTGACAATGTTACAAGTTTTGTCTATGTTTTGGTGACAATGTTACAAGTTTTGTCTATGTTTTGGTGATAATGTTACAAGTTTTGTCTATGTTTCGGTGACAATGTTACAAGTTTTGTCTATGTTTTGGTGACAATGTTACAAGTTTTGTCTATGTTTTGGTGACAATGTTACAAGTTTTGTCTATGTTTTGGTGATAATGTTACAAGTTTTGTCTATGTTTTGGTGATAATGTTACAAGTTTTGTCTATGTTTTGGTGACAATGTTACAAGTTTTGTCTATGTTTTGGTGACAATGTTACAAGTTTTGTCTATGTTTTGGTGACAATGTTACAAGTTTTGTCTATGTTTTGGTGACAATGTTACAAGTTTTGTCTATGTTTTGGTGACAATGTTACAAGTTTTGTCTATGTTTTGGTGATAATGTTACAAGTTTTGTCTATGTTTTGGTGATAATGTTACAAGTTTTGTCTATGTTTTGGTGACAATGTTACAAGTTTTGTCTATGTTTTGGTGACAATGTTACAAGTTTTGTCTATGTTTTGGTGACAATGTTACAAGTTTTGTCTATGTTTTGGTGACAATGTTACAAGTTTTGTCTATGTTTTGGTGACAATGTTACAAGTTTTGTCTATGTTTTGGTGACAATGTTACAAGTTTTGTCTATGTTTTGGTGATAATGTTACAAGTTTTGTCTATGTTTTGGTGATAATGTTACAAGTTTTGTCTATGTTTTGGTGACAATGTTACAAGTTTTGTCTATGTTTTGGTGACAATGTTACAAGTTTTGTCTATGTTTTGGTGACAATGTTACAAGTTTTGTCTATGTTTTGGTGACAATGTTACAAGTTTTGTCTATGTTTTGGTGATAATGTTACAAGTTTTGTCTATGTTTTGGTGATAATGTTACAAGTTTTGTCTATGTTTTGGTGATAATGTTACAAGTTTTGTCTATGTTTTGGTGATAATGTTACAAGTTTTGTCTATGTTTTGGTGATAATGTTACAAGTTTTGTCTATGTTTTGGTGATAATGTTACAAGTTTTGTCTATGTTTTGGTGACAATGTTACAAGTTTTGTCTATGTTTTGGTGACAATGTTACAAGTTTTGTCTATGTTTTGGTGATAATGTTACAAGTTTTGTCTATGTTTTGGTGATAATGTTACAAGTTTTGTCTATGTTTTGGTGATAATGTTACAAGTTTTGTCTATGTTTTGGTGATAATGTTACAATTTTTGTCTATGTTTTGGTGATAATGTTACAAGTTTTGTCTATATGTTTTGGTGATAATGTTACAAGTTTTGTCTATGTTTTGGTGATAATGTTACAAGTTTTGTCTATGTTTTGGTGATAATGTTACAAGTTTTGTCTATGTTTTGGTGACAATGTTACAAGTTTTGTCTATGTTTTGGTGACAATGTTACAAGTTTTGTCTATGTTTTGGTGACAATGTTACAAGTTTTGTCTATGTTTTGGTGACAATGTTACAAGTTTTGTCTATGTTTTGGTGACAATGTTACAAGTTTTGTCTATGTTTTGGTGATAATGTTACAAGTTTTGTCTATGTTTTGGTGATAATGTTACAAGTTTTGTCTATGTTTTGGTGACAATGTTACAAGTTTTGTCTATGTTTTGGTGACAATGTTACAAGTTTTGTCTATGTTTTGGTGACAATGTTACAAGTTTTGTCTATGTTTTGGTGACAATGTTACAAGTTTTGTCTATGTTTTGGTGATAATGTTACAAGTTTTGTCTATGTTTTGGTGATAATGTTACAAGTTTTGTCTATGTTTTGGTGATAATGTTACAAGTTTTGTCTATGTTTTGGTGATAATGTTACAAGTTTTGTCTATGTTTTGGTGATAATGTTACAAGTTTTGTCTATGTTTTGGTGATAATGTTACAAGTTTTGTCTATGTTTTGGTGACAATGTTACAAGTTTTGTCTATGTTTTGGTGACAATGTTACAAGTTTTGTCTATGTTTTGGTGATAATGTTACAAGTTTTGTCTATGTTTTGGTGATAATGTTACAAGTTTTGTCTATGTTTTGGTGATAATGTTACAAGTTTTGTCTATGTTTTGGTGATAATGTTACAATTTTTGTCTATGTTTTGGTGATAATGTTACAAGTTTTGTCTATATGTTTTGGTGATAATGTTACAAGTTTTGTCTATGTTTTGGTGATAATGTTACAAGTTTTGTCTATGTTTTGGTGATAATGTTACAAGTTTTGTCTATGTTTTGGTGATAATGTTACAAGTTTTGTCTATAATGTTACAAGTTGTCTATGTTTTGGTGATAATGTTACAAGTTTTTTCTATGTTTTGGTGACAATGTTACAAGCTTTGTCTATGTTTTGGTGATAATGTTACAAGTTTTGTCTATGTTTTGGTGATAATGTTACAAGTTTTGTCTATGTTTTGGTGATAATGTTACAAGTTTTGTCTATGTTTTGGTGATAATGTTACAAGTTTTGTCTATGTTTTGGTGATAATGTTACAAGTTTTGTCTATGTTTTGGTGATAATGTTACAAGTTTTGTCTATGTTTTGGTGATAATGTTACAAGTTTTGTCTATGTTTTGGTGATAATGTTACAAGTTTTGTCTATGTTTTGGTGATAATGTTACAAGTTTTGTCTATGTTTTGGTGATAATGTTACAAGTTTTGTCTATGTTTTGGTGATAATGTTACAAGTTTTGTCTATGTTTTGGTGATAATGTTACAAGTTTTGCCTATGTTTTGGTGATAATGTTACAAGTTTTGTCTATGTTTTGGTGACAATGTTACAAGTTTTGTCTATGTTTTGGTGATAATGTTACAAGTTTTGTCTATGTTTTGGTGATAATGTTACAAGTTTTGTCTATGTTTTGGTGATAATGTTACAAGTTTTGTCTATGTTTTGGTGATAATGTTACAAGTTTTGTCTATGTTTTGTTGATAATGTTACAAGTTTTGTCTATGTTTTGGTGATAATGTTACAAGTTTTGTCTATGTTTTGGTGATAATGTTACAAGTTTTGTCTATGTTTTGGTGATAATGTTACAAGTTTTGTCTATGTTTTGGTGATAATGTTACAAGTTTTGTCTATGTTTTGGTGATAATGTTACAAGTTTTGTCTATGTTTTGGTGATAATGTTACAAGTTTTGTCTATGTTTTGGTGATAATGTTACAAGTTTTGTCTATGTTTTGGTGATAATGTTACAAGTTTTGTCTATGTTTTGGTGATAATTACAAGTTTTGTCTATGTTTTGGTGATAATGTTACAAGTTTTGTCTATGTTTTGGTGATAATGTTACAAGTTTTGTCTATGTTTTGGTGATAATGTTACAAGTTTTGTCTATGTTTTGGTGACAATGTTACAAGTTTTTTCTATGTTTTGGTGATAATGTTGCAAGTTTTGTCTATGTTTTGGTGATAATGTTACAAGTTTTGTCTATGTTTTGGTGATAATGTTACAAGTTTTGTCTATGTTTTGGTGATAATGTTACAAGTTTTGTCTATGTTTTGGTGATAATGTTGCAAGTTTTGTCTATGTTTTGGTGATAATGTTACAAGTTTTGTCTATGTTTTGGTGATAATGTTACAAGTTTTGTCTATGTTTTGGTGATAATGTTACAAGTTTTGTCTATGTTTTGGTGATAATGTTACAAGTTTTGTCTATGTTTTGGTGATAATATTACAAGTTTTGTCTATGTTTTGGTGATAATGTTACAAGTTTTGTCTATGTTTTGGTGATAATGTTACAAGTTTTGTCTATGTTTTGGTGACAATGTTACAAGTTTTGTCTATGTTTTGGTGATAATGTTACAAGTTTTGTCTATGTTTTGGTGATAATGTTACAAGTTTTGTCTATGTTTTGGTGATAATGTTACAAGTTTTGTCTATGCTTTGGTGATAATGTTACAAGTTTTGTCTATGTTTTGGTGATAATGTTACAAGTTTTGTCTATGTTTTGGTGATAATGTTACAAGTTTTGTCTATGCTTTGGTGATAATATTACAAGTTTTGTCTATGTTTTGGTGATAATGTTACAAGTTTTGTCTATGTTTTGGTGATAATGTTACAAGTTTTGTCTATGTTTTGGTGACAATGTTACAAGTTTTGTCTATGTTTTGGTGATAATGTTACAAGTTTTGTCTATGTTTTGGTGATAATGTTACAAGTTTTGTCTATGTTTTGGTGATAATGTTACAAGTTTTGTCTATGCTTTGGTGATAATGTTACAAGTTTTGTCTATGTTTTGGTGATAATGTTACACTATTTGGTAGTAAAGGGTTCAAAGATTGGAAAAATACAGTTGGTAATAACAGGTCTTCTTTAAAAACTCACGAGGAGAGTGTATCACATAAAGATGCAGTAGAAAAGTCCACACAGTTTTCCGCTGTGTGTGAGGGAACTAAACCTAATATATATTCATCATTAAGCAAGGCATATAAAGATAAAATAAAACGAAACCGTGAAATTTTGCTATCGATTATTGATGTTGTTATAATTTTAGGATAGCATAACATAGCTTTCAGGGGAAATTGGAACAAAGATATAAAATGTGAAGACGGTAATTTCCAGTTCTTTATTAACTGGAAAGCCATGTATGACCTAATACTAAAAGATCACATTGAAACTGCTCATCGTTCTATGACTTACTTATCACAGCAAATTCAAAATTAATTAATTTACTGTTGTGAACTAGAAATCAGGGACCAAATTGTTTCAAAGTGCAAGGAGTCACAGTTTTACGCCATCATGGCCGACAAGACAACAGACGTATCTGTAGTTGAACAACTGTCACTTTGTGTAAGATACCTTGATGTAGATACATTCGATGTTCAGGAAGATTTCTTGGGATTTGTTGCGATGAATGAAGTGAACTCAGAAAGCATTGCCAACTCTATCGTAAATAATTTAGAGAAATGAGGGTTGGCTTTAGAAAATTTGCGTCGACAAGGCTACGACGGGGCTTCTATTATGAGTGTACACGTGTCCGGTGTTCAACAGCGAATACGTGAAAGGTGTCCAAAAGTGCCTTTTGTTCATTGCAAGTCTCACAATTTGAACCTAGTCATTACCCAAACATGTAAGGATGTCCGCCAAATAAGAAATTTGATGTCTTCTGTAGGTCAGATGACATATTTTTTGTGTGCTTCACACAAGTGAAAAACAATCCTTACATCTCACACCGGTAAGTTTGATCTCGTGAATAGTCTGTTGGAAGGTCTAGATAATCCAGAGGAAGCAGTGGATGTAAAATTTCTACAAGGAGTTAGCCATTCAGTAAAGAGGTTATGTGAAACTAGGTGGAAAGCAAGGGTGGACATTATGTCATCTATTATGACCAACTACAAATCTGTACATACTGCACTCTCTGAAATTGAATCAGTTAGCACTTCCGATGCACGAACAAATGCTAGTGGGTATCGCCAATTTTTGGAAGATCCAGAATTCATTGTAGCTCTTGTGGTGGCCCAATGTGTTCTTAGTTTGTTAAAGCCCTTAACCTTATTTCTCCAGAAAACAGACTGTAACATGGTTGATGCATTTGAGTCAAAAATACTCATTGAACTATTAAAAGAAAAGAGAACAGAAGAGGCGTTTTCAGAACTATACAGTCGGAGTTCGAAGATTGCGGATGCACTTGATATCGACCTCACACCACGCGGAGGAGTAGGTCGACAAACCCACAGGGAAAATGCTGGTGTAAGCGTTACTCCAGAACAACACTGGAGAATTAACTTGTTTTTTCCATTTATTGACCATGTCATCAATGAAATGGAACGACTGTTTCCGACTGAAATGAAAGACCAAATGCTTGGTTTTTATCTTAAACCAAAATATGTTGCTCTGACAACACCTCAGATTATCAACTCCATGTTTGAAGCCTTCGCTGACGTGACTGATCTGGATGCTTTCAAAAATGAAATTTCGAGATGGACAAAGAAAACTGAAATGTTAACAGGGAAGAGTTTGCAAGAAACTGTAAGGATCACTAATAAAGATCTTTATCCTAACATTAATCTAGTCTTGAGGTTACTTCTCTTCCTTCCCGTCACATCAGTTTGTTGTGAACAATCATTTTCTAGTCTGAGGCAGCTAAATACCTGGGAACATGTGACGATGTCGTCTGAAAGACTTTGCGGCCTTGCATTGCTGCACGTCCACAGGGACACAGTAAACTCAGACAGAGAGAGGGGGCTAAAAAAATTTGACAGTTCTGGTCACAGACGGGTAGGGAAGTTTTGGGTGGGCAATGAATAAATAAATTCATCACTGTATATGTTAACTTTTTTTATCGCAAACTCGCTAGTAATCTAGTAATGCTAATTGCTCGTCATTTATTGTTTTATGGTCTATATAATACAGAAAATGTTATGAATGAAATAACACATTTACCAGATTCCCAGAAAAAATATGTCTAGAAAATCCAACTCTAGAATATCTAGAATAACGCTCAAACAGGTCTGAGGAGGTACAATATGCAGTAAACAGTTATATTTCTGACTTTTAAAAGGCATTTTCAATTTAGAATTTAGTCTAAAAATTACAAAAAGGCATCAGCTTCCAGACCCCCTTTACCTAATGGGGGCTCTGCCCCCAAACCCCCTCTGGGGGAATCCCCCCAGACCCCCCTTTATTCAGACCCGCCCTATGGCCGTGTATAATACTTGCATTAGAATGTAGATTGCCAGGTTTTTCTTATAACTTTCTTGTCATCCATTGATACATTTAATATCATTTAAATATTATTGATACATGACAGTCTATTCTTGATCCTTGAATACCCCCAATGTAAAAAAAAAACATGCCATAAAAAATAAAATATTGATATTTTTATATAATACATTACCTTCTTCTGATTGCAGAGTCTAACACCCATGGTATATTTGTAGCACCTAATACTAACACCCCTTTATTATCTACCCCCACCCCCTGCATCTGGACTAGGAATTCAGTTTTAATTCTTCTGGCCGACTCGGATTCATTTTCACTACGAGATCCACACAAAGCGTCTACTTCATCTATAAATATTATACTTGGTTTATTCTCTCTTGCTGTTAAAAATAACGTTTTGACTAATCTGAAATGATAAGAGGGGAGATAAATGTGCTGTAGCAAGGAATTAGCATTGTAATATTTTTCACTTACTATCCCTGGAAAAGTGAGATTGATGTAAAACAGGGATCGTTAATGTGCAACCCTGGACCATTAAGTTTATTGTAAACAGGCATTTTTTTATTAACTATTTTATGATATTAAAAAAAAAAAAAAAAAAAAAAAAAATGGAATATTATAAAGTATACGTGTAACAAAAAATGCATCTGTAAATCACATTTGAAATGTTTTTATATACTGTAGATCAGGATAAATTCATGAGAACTATTATTCTTGCTTTTTTTCTTCTTTTCTTTTTGTGCAGATGTAGTGTAGCAAGTACAAGTACACCTTGCGATCTTGTCAAAATTACAAATTTTAAGTGATAAGACAATAAGACACTGCTTTGCATAAAAACATACAATTGTACGATCACAGCCATTGATACAATAAAGATATACATATTAATTCCATTTTTACTTTGATTCTTCGACTTTACAGTAAGCACACTCAAATATCAAGGACTTACTTTTCACTTTCTCCTAACCATTTAGAAACTAAATCAGCTGATGATACAGAAAAGAAAGTAGAATTGTCAGCTTCTGTTGCTACGGCTTTAGCAAGGTAGGACTTCCCTGTACCTGGGGGCTGAAAAAGAAAATAGAATTGTCAGCATATGTTGTTCTCGTAAAACGGATAATTGAAAAGTCCAGTAGAACTGTAAGCTTGAAGACATTTATATTTGGCACCATTAATATTAAAGACCAGCATTTGTTACAAGTCACATGTATATTTGCGAAAATATTTATCAATAATTTTTTTTCTTTGATCTCACAGAGAAACATTGTTAGTATAAAAGACTGATCATGATACTAAAAATTATCAGTCAGTGTGATTCACTGAGATACTAGAGATAGTCTGTTTCGACCTTTTTAACTGCCGTTATTCAATATATAGTGCTAATTTATTATATAAATAAATACTTGTTATAACCACCCTGTTTGTTTTCAATAAAATATGAATTATCGAGAAACATTCCTTTTTTTTATTTTATGACTGTAACAAATCCTCAAATGTTCTCCAAGTATATGATGGGTATTTTGTTGGTACGTTTGTTTGTTTGATGGTGTACTGCTCGCCCTGATCGAGATTTAAACTCACAACATCAGTGGTGATAAGTACTGATTGAATAGATAGTTGTAAATCTAACTACCATATGATCACGGCCACGACCACCCTTTTGTTGGTACATATATATATGTATAAAACCTGATGGAGGTTATTCCAGAAATGCATTTTTTTCAAAATCAAGAAATCTTTAAAAACTTTTGTAATGACTCCTACCCAATAACAACTTTTCCATTACTTCATGAATCTTATTACAAACAAAATCATATACTCACTCCATACAGCAGTATTCCCTGCCATGGCCGTCTTTTTCCTGCAAAACAAAACAAAATCCAGTCACAATAATTTTAACTATTGTATCAAAATAATACCTGTATATGTAGTTCTTATTTTATATATTGAATATCAGAGATTCGTAGTTTTTAAAATTTTGAGAGTGATTTTTGCTTAACTCAGCAATTTTTCAGTGATATCATGGCGAGAACAAGTTAATTTTCAGTGAGATGATAATGATGTCCACTTTGTACTATACCAACACGCTAAGTTGGATTTTTATATTGCTACATCACTGAAACAACAATTCATGAATAGTCGCCCCACTCCGACAAATTATCCTGATTGCGAGTCAACCAGTCTTTGGTCTTTCTCCTTAATGCTGCACGCTTGGCAGAGAAACAACAAATACCAACTTTAAAGTCTTTCGTGTAAACCTGATCTGGGTTCGAACTCACGGTCTACCGCACTCGATACGACAAAATGAGGCCAATATTCTGATCTAAAACAGACATTCTGTTGAAGTGTAAAGGTCTTGTAAACAGCATTAATTGCTGAGGTTATTTCAGGTCACAAGAAGTACTATATACATACAGACTTGATTAATTTAATGTGTTTAAATAGTAGAAAATCAGTGATTTCTAACTTGTTAGTGGACATGGTCTCTGCAGTGTCTCTATCCCTGCTTATGACATAGTTTTCTCAACATAAAACAGGAGGTTTATGGTGTTTAGTGCCATTTTCAACCATATTTCATTTATATCGTGGCGGTCAGTTTTATGGTGGAGGAAACAGGAATATCTGGAGAAAACCACCAACCTGTCGCAAGTCACTGACAAACTTTATCACATAATGTTGTATTGAGTACACCTCTCCATGAACAGGATTAACTCACAACTTTTGCAGTGATAGGCACTGATCACACAGGTAGTTGTAAATCTAACTACCACATGATCACGACCATGATGGCCCCTTATTGTTTTTAAAATCATCATTCCATTTGATCAGAAATCTGCAATGTAATGGTCATCTTGATTCAAAAACTGATATATGTATCTGTACTCAAGAAAAAAACAAACTTTGCTTGATTGCATCAGCAGTATTTTTTAGAAACATCAAGAGTGTACTTACCTGTAAACAAATGAGGGAATTTGACAGGTAAAATCACAGCTTCTTTTAATGCCTCTTTGGCAGCAAATAATCCTGCCACATCTTCCCATTTAACATTGGGTCTCTCCATCACAATAGCTCCTATCAAGATGAAATAGAAAAAAACAACAATAACATTTGTATCAAATAAGACATAGAGTAATTTGATGTGCAGTCCTCACGATGAGCACCAGTCCTCCCACTCAAGACCAGTAAAACTTTGTTCAGACCAATTAATTTTTCAGTTTTCATTTAGATATGAAATAAATTCAAGAATTTGATTCGGACAACTAAAAATCAAATATTCATTTCGAGGACTGGATGTGTATAGCATACTTTCATTTATTTTATCCTTTTTTGTGTGAATAAAGCACTTTTTTTAACTAAGAGGGGGTCATATATAGATGTGCATATTACACATCCAAACTACACACATCACATAAAAGTCTGTGCCTTAATTTTTTTCACCTACTTGCTCGAAAGCCAAATTTAGAAAAATATTCTATTTATTCAAACAAATTGAATCCAGTTTTATTTGTCATAATTATCTAACAGGAGAAATTTGGTCATGGACATTTTTTTAAGAAAAGAACATGCCGTTTTTTTTTTCTATGTCAAAATATTTTATCAGCACTTGAAAATTTGAAATTTATTACTGTTAAATATTTTAGATATAATATTTAATAAAAATAGAAATAACAAGATATGATGGTAACAGGATGCTGTTATGGAAAGTCTCCCAAACGTCGCCATTTATTTTCCGTGTTTTGGTGGCCATTTTGAAAATGGCAGAAATTTTGAAAATTTTGAAGATGCATATTTGTTCCTCTAATGGTGACCTATCACTATGTCAAATTTTATGTTTCTATCAATATCCATTTAGAAGTTATCAACATTAATGTACGAAATTTCAACTTTCCCATAGGATTCTATAGTAAACCCCACCCCCTTTGAACCCATCAAAATATGACTTTAACCCCCTTTACCACAAAGCTGAAAACTTTAGGACCAACTAGAAACATATATCTATAACTCCGCCAAGTTTCATGAAATTCTGTCCAGTAGTTCCTGAGATCTGCCGTGGACACGTTCATGTTGCAAAGAAAGAAAGGAGAAGAATAATAATAATAATGATAATAAGAAACTGAGCAAAAACAATAAGTCTCCAAACAATGTTTGGGAGACTTAATTATCTGTTTTGTGATGCTGGTAAACGAAAATAAAAAGTAGTAAAACAAAATTAACATAACATTCTTTGTGCTTAACTAATATCAATTGGGGGGGATCCCATTTTGTAGAAACAATCGGATATGTATGAATCCATATCTTGCCGTCATTACATTGTTGAGCAGAGGACTTATGTTCAGATAATTTTTTCAAAATTAAATTTCTTTGTAAAACTAATAAAAGAAATTTCAAGAAACTAACAAAAAATTATGCTTGAAAAATGCAAAATATGCCTGCAAAAGATTTTCTAAATTTAGTAAATTCAGTTTCCTAAGGGTTATGAGAATATGATTTTTTTTATATATTTCTCCAGTGAAAAGGTATATTTTTATTCCAATGCCTTTTATTCTTTTTTATTCTAAGTATATGTGAATTAGAAAAGAAAGACTTTTTATTCCAAGTTTATTTGCATTAGAAAAGAAAAGACTTTTTAATGCTAAGCTTATGTGCATTAGAAAAGAAAACTTTATGGAAACAAAAGGGGCTTAGATTAAATACAGCAAGGGATTTTATACATATCAAAACATCTAAAAGCATTCTGATTTCTTGTACATAATTCTCTTCTAAGCTGTTTTAGTAATTAACTAAGTACAGCCGATTATGAAGATTATTATTCTCATAAATAAACTTTGATGATGTACATTATTTTTGTTGAAAAGTTGGCAGATTTCAGAGTTCTCACTATTTTTACTTTGTAGATCTTTTTATAAGGACATGTTACAGGAAATCCTAAAGAGCAACAAATATTTCACATTAAAAACTCAGTTATACTTTTAAACAGAAATCATTCCCAAAATCATATTGACACATGAAATTAATGATCAACAGCCTTCAGAGTAATAAGAATCTGTAAACAATCAATTGCTTAGCAACAAACAAACATTGACATAAACAAAAGTACATCACATGATGTGAAGTCATATAAGCTAAAATTAGAAATGACAGTTTGTCACAAGACACTATTGAATGCAATAAGCCAGATTTATTAATAGAACTATTGGGATTTAATAATTCTGTGGCATTATTCCATTATCATTTTCCAGTCCATGAAATGAAATTTGAATTTACTGAACCGAATCAAATTCTTGAATTTATTTTTATATATACATCTAAACAAAAACTGAAAAATTTACTGGTGCAAACAAACTTTTACTGGTCTTGGGCTGGAGGACCGGTGCTCATCGTGAGGACTGATTTTCTGCCTAATAAAAAATTTCTAAAATGGCAACAAAATAAATGTTAAGAATGGAAAATGAAACATACAATATTTGTTATCTTACCTGTAATTTGATCACTAAACTTTTTCTTTTCAGGGTCTTCCTCTGAATCAGAGTCACTGCCATTCTTCTTATCTCCACCATTTTTCTTCCTACATTTTGTAAATAAAAAATATCTAGAGCAAATTCACATGTATTGATTTAGTTGCTTCTAAATGTGAAGGGGTCAGTCGTGGTTGTGATCGTATGGCAGTTCGATTTACAACTACCTGTGCAATCAGTGCCTACCACCACTCAAGTTGAGAGTTTGCATCTCGCTCATGGCGAGGGGTACTCATTACAACATGTTACATTATGTGATAAAGTTTGTCAGTGACTTTATAAGTGGTTTTCTCAGCGTAGTCCGGTTTCCTTCACCAATAAACCTGACCACCACGATATAACTGAAATATTGTTGAAAGTGGCGTTAAACACCATAACCCTCTATTAATGTGCAAATTTTCAATTTGAAACCCATTTCATTCAATTCTTTTACTTAGCAAGAATTTCTAATATTTTTCAAGGGTACCAATATTTTCAGTATTACAGGAGTTACTTTTTATTTGAAATTACCAGGTACAGTACACTCAAGGACATATTGTGGTGGATCACCTTCAGAGACGGACTGCCTGTCATGTCTGACTTGGAGTCTACAGGTGTTTGTTGATTGCACACCTGTTGTGTGAATATCTGATAGTGACTAAATTGGGGGTCGTAAATTTGTACCTGAAGGTGATAAAGCTATGACTTACATGTACCTGTTCTTGTATTTATTTAATCACACATTACAATTTTAATTCAATAATTTTAGACAAATAAAAAAAATAATTATGGTTTTTTTTCAAGTATTCATGGCCATGTTTGTGAAAAAAGATGAAGAAAATAAAATTAGTTATTCTCATTTGTTTTCTTTTTACTAAAAAAAAATGTAATTCAATATTTATAAATACTGATAAAAGACAATTTTAACATCAATATACTACTTGAATTTTTACATTTTTATCACCTTACTTTGATCATTTACATTAAAAGAATTATTAGTTTCAAATTAATCAAGCTGTCTTAAAACAAGTTACAGATGTTTTTTTACAGGTAAAGCTACTAAATGTGTAAAATAATTTGTATTTTTTCTAATAATGAAGAATGAATGAATAAAGATGATTATTAAAAATTAAAGCAATGAATGTGTATTTACTTTAAATAGTAAAGAATGATTTATCAAAATTGATTGCACAGAAAAACTAATATGGTTAAAAATCATATAATCCACTTAATTTATCACTTCAAAACTAGTCCTATAGAAGTTTAATAAATATGTTTTTTTTTACACATTCATGTACACATATAATTGCAAAATAAAGGACCATAGTCAGACAAAATGATTTATTCAAACAAATTTGTTTTTGGTATGTCAAATAGTATTTCAAATTTAAAAGAGAAAGAGACAGTCAGATGGGGGCTGGGGAAAAGCTAACATTAATTTGAGAATTGACAACAACTTTTGTTACTTTTTGAAATAGTTGTGTAGCCCTGAAAAGGGCTGTTTTTCTTGTGTAGTCCTGAAAAGGGCCGTTTTCTGTAAACGTTGTTACTGCTGTTTGATGCCAGTGATCTTTGCCTGGAATTTTGGTTGCTGAAGCTTTTCTGCAAAGTACTTGAGCGATCTGTGTCGGGATCTTTCAGGGAAAACTTGTTTCAATTTTGGTTGTTGATTCCCGGATTTGTCTGTTTCACAGACTTTGATTTTTTTCCGTATTTTGTATTATTTTTGTCACTCTAGACAGCTTCCTTAGTCAGTTAGTGATCCGTATTTTGTTGTTACTTCCATTGTGGCAAAATTTGATGACTTTCAGAAGTATGATCGTTTTTTTGTTTTACAGATGTGTCATTTGCGTCAAACATTTACACCTACAGCTGAATCGTGTATTTTCGTTCACATAATTTTACAAGAGACTGAAGAGTGTAAAATGTGACCTAAATTTACATGTACATGTTTTCGGTTCGCAAGTAAATTTCAGCAGATTTTATCTTAAAAATACAAAACTTTTTAATGTTGTTTGATGTGAAGGTTTGCAATTTTTAAACTTAAATCGGCTGAAACTTATTGATTTACCCAACCGATATAATAACACCGCAAGATTAAATCTAAAAATAGATAGATTCCAGGTAAATAATGAATATTCAAGAGATGGGATGCGAACGGAACAAATACACATCGAAATTTTAAATCATATTTCACACACTTGTAAAATTATGTGCACGAAAAAACACAATTCAGCTGAAGGTTGATAATATTGAAAACGCAAACAACACGCATATAAAACAACAAAAAAACGATCGTACTTCTAAATGTCAGCAAATTTTGCCACAATGGAGTAGTGTAGATTCAGTGAGAAAAGACAGCTAAATAAGGTCTAAAAATAGATAGATTCCAAGTAAAAAATGAATATTCAAGAGATGAGCTTAAGAGTTGGAAAAAAACCACAAAAATAGAACAAATTGTAAAATATATTTAGTGAAGGACTACTGATTTTCATAAAATTCGACAGAAATAAATTATTTTCTACATGCTTCCACAAACAAGAATAGTTTGATTCTAATAAATATTGATGACCCTTGACCCCTGTCTCATTTTATCCAAACCACGCTACATGAAAAAGAAATTTTATTCAAAATTAACCTAATCAGGTCATATCCTGTCACAGGTAGCAATTAAAGGCAATTAAATATTTAATCTTGTTAACTACACCTGTTGGCTCAACTCTTTAGTTTTATGACCCTTTTTATTGCACCTGTCTCCATCCGACCTGTTGTCTGACATGTCAAATCCGACATGTCGGACGTCTATCACAATATGTCCTTGAGTGTACTGTACCAAATACCATTATTATTAATGAATAAAAGTATCTGATACTGCCACATTTTGAAAGGTCTGTTTAATTTCTGGGATTAAAAGCCCCATAAAAATCGAGATAAGCGATACCCCATTTAATAGTTACTTCAGATTGGATTATACATGCTGGCTTCTGGCTTCCTTCATCATGTACGCAAGTAGATGAAAATGGTGCCAAACAATTTTATTTTCATTAAATGAGACATTACCCTTTAGAAGATGGAGTTCCACCATCGGCAACAGCTTTTTTCTTGTCTTTAGCCAGATACGTTTTTAATTTTTCTGCTCTGTCTAAGTACTGAGCACACTTTGAACGTATACTGTCTTTAGCTTTGTCACTTTGTGCTTCATCTGGAAGAAAAAAGACCATATAAAATTGTGCATACAAAAACGACAGTAACAATTATTCTCTAACAAGTCTATTTTGCAAGATAAAAAAAAAAAAAATAAGAAAATAATATAAACATTTAATACAGAAAATACAACTTGAACATAGGGACAAAAAGTTAAATGTATAATATCTATAACTTGGGTTATTTTTTTAACATTATTATTTTAACTAAGGAATAGAAAATAAAACATTATTAACAAAAAATAATCTGTTTTAAAATATACATATAGTCAATTCTTGATTTATTTCATGAAAACATCACCTGAAAATCATTTGCCTACACTACAATATATCTGATATCCTTGCAACCCACCTAGATGAATCCTTTCAGATGAATCCATTTTCAGTTGGGACTCACTAAACTTTTCAAAATTTAGATTCTTAATCTTACGATGGCAGAACTCACCACCATTTTCAGAAATGTCATCGTGGTCATGATCATATGGTAGTTCGATTTACAACTACCTAGGCAATCAGTGCCTATCACCACTAAAGTTGTGAGTTCGAATCCTGTTCATGGTGAGGTGTACTCCATACAACATTATGTGATAAAGTGTGTCAGTGACTTGCGACAGGTCGGTGGTTTTCTCCGAATACTCCGGTTTCCTCTACCAATAAAACTGACCGCCACGATATAACTGAAATATTGCTGAAAGTGGCTTTAAACACCATAAACCCAAACCCTTCATTGTCTACAGGTGGTAAAAAAATAATCTGACCTTCCTGATACAAGAAATCAAGAATCATTACGAACTAATAAAAAACTATCTTCATCTAGCTCTTACATTTCATAGCATGCAGAAAGTACTCGACAGCATGTTCGTACAGTCGTAATGCCTCCTCATAATTTTTATTTTTATCTTCTGCTGTAGCTTTTGTCACCAAGTCAATAGCTTTCTGCAAAACAAATGAATAATATTTAATAAAAATAGTGACACAAATATTTTCTTGATTTCTAAATGTGATATATATATATTTACAAGGCAAAGAAAATGTTTCTATTAACCCTATTGACCCTCTTATTTTTAGTGCCTAATCAAATTTTGTATTGCTATTTTTGACAAGCAATGTTTAGATTGTATGTTTTATCCTTGCCATATATTTGTAAAACTTAGGTAAAAACTTAAAAATTAAAATTTTACAAACCTACCGTACCTGTCCTACTGTTTTTTGACTGAGTTTTTATCATTTACGTTCTATTCAACATTTCATGGCAATTCATGCAGGACATTATTGCAGTAGTTTTCTTGTTTTTTGTTTGTTTGTTAGAATGTGATGAATCAGGGCTTTCAATATTTTTCAAGTCTACCAGTACTTCACTCATTACAGGTTGGTACTTTTTTTATTAAAATTTGAACAATTTTCATGAATATCTTCTACAAAACTCTTTAAAATCAGGAGGTACCAAAGACCATATTAGGCAGGTAAAAGTACCTGGTACCACACCTTATTGAAAGGCTTGATGAATAATATGAAGTGATCTTGTTTGATAATTAAAATAACATTAGCCTAGCCATCTCTCACGATCAGCTCTACATACATGTACATGTACTTCCACCAATTAGTTGTGTTAAAGTTAGGGGTGTAACGATACACTTTTTCCACAAGCGATATGTATCGTGATATTTGATATGTATTACGATACGTATCACGATACGTTTTATAGGAAACTGTAACTATTCCTTGAAGTCCATACTGGTCGACATTTGGTTTTTTTTATATGAGGTCGCTTACGTACTAGCGGAAATTATAAATATTTGATATTTGATTAATTAATTTCAAAAGCGTAAATTAATCGATTCACTTTTCTAAAAATATGAATTAAATGATCACCAAAAGGAGAAAACGGAAGTTCAACACTACTTTTTTCACAAAATGAGCATCATATCGTTTGTATCGTAAGCGGCCTCCACGTATCGTGAACCGAACCGTCCCCAAAATAATAGCGATTTCGGTACATACGGTGAATCGTTTCCCCCTTAGTTAAAGTAAATTTCTGTTGTAAAGAATTCTGTATAAAATCATTAAGTCCTACATATTGAGGACCAAAGAAAGAAAGAAATTTATTAAAATTACAAATTTCAACACATGCATCTGATTGGGGACCAGAGAAAGTAATAAATTTATTAAAATTACAAATTAAATTCCAATATATGTACCTGAATAGAAATTATTCCCATTGGTATCCTGATTTAAGTCTGAATCATTTTTAATGTTAATAAATGTCTTTTTTGAAAATATTAGTTGTATTCCATCATGGAGAAATAAAACTCAAGACCTAATAATAAGTTTCTTAGCAACAAACAAATAAAATCCTTTGTGCTATCATGGCACAAGATGTAAAATCATAAGACAAAAATTAAAAATAGAAACTTGGTGTACATTTCAATCACAAGACTTATTAATAGACTAGGGTTCTGACCACATGGAAAATTACAACAGTACTCAGTAGAATAGTTATGTATCAGCTTTTTCTGTTATTTTATTGATGTCAATGTTTTGAAATTTCCAACAACAAAAATTGATGAAATGATTTTCATGTACCAGTATTATAAATTTAAGAAGTAAGCTATATATATATCCAAGATATGTCATAAATGAACATACACAATTGCCTTCTTTTTTTAAAATGTGAATTTTGGGTTTACTCAGAGAACATGTTAAAGTGAAAATGTGAACAAATCAATTTCAAATACATCTCCATAAATTATTTAAATAATTTTCTTGAATCAGACAGGGTCATTTATTTTTGAGAACGTCACCTTCAAGAAACATAAGCAGTCAATCAGACAGAGTAAAGTTTCATAAATTTACATGCACTACACAAACATGCATCATTACATGTGCAAGTATAATCTCTTTTTATAAAAGCAGTGTCCCAATAAACACAAATATGCACGTACATGTGTATTCTACACACTGAATGACGAGTTGACTCATTAGAAGAATAAAAAAAAACCTACCCCACTTTACAAAATTAAAAATCTGCCGGTCATAGTTTTTTTCAAATCAAAAAATATATATATATCTCAGTCATACACAAGGAATACAGCTGGAGATAATCGATTAATACTTAGTTGTCAATTATTTGAGTTAGTACAATTTGGAAAATATTGACATTAAGCTATATTGAATAAGACAAGATAAATTTATATAATTATAACATTTCAAAATTAATTTTTTGCATTATGATATTAAGAAATCTAACAAAGGTGTATGAATATGCTTTGTTCAAACTTATTTTAATAATATGTTGTCCTACCATCAAGCCCAGACCAGGAACATATGCACGTCTATTTGTCAAATAATTGTAAACGTTTCCATTCATTGTAATATGTCATACAAAAACACAAGACAATTCCTTGTTTTCTCTTTACGGCACAAATGGTTCTGGCATTGATTAAATAGTATACTTGTGTTTACTCGTATACATTTGTGCTTTATATCTAATATGGAAAACATTGCCAGAATCATGTGACATACTAATACTATTATATTCAACACATTATGCCATTTAGCTTTATTCTATTTATAATTCTTTTGCCTTAACTTTAAACTGGAACTGACGAGGAAATGATCAAGTTGCAGACATTATATTTCTAATAATAATTCTTATGAAATGAACCTTTAGTTAATTTACCTCCATAACCATTTTGTGAAAGAACTGCACACCTGATTTTAAATATTTTTCAATGTTTATTTATTTTTACTAGGTTCAATCATTCATGGTCACACCTTCTATTACTCATTATATCATAGTCACATGCCATTTTTCATGAGGTTGCTCAATGCTATTGACAGCCATCTTTCATGGAGATAGTTCCAAAGAGATGACAAATGAACATACGCTGGAAAGGAAATGTTGACAAATTTATAGCAATTCTCAAAGCCAAAGGCCAAAAAATGTCCCGACTGCAGATTTTTGAGAACTGGGTTTTGAACTTTCTCAATTGACGATTCTTTTACCTGTAATGTGCCGCCGCTATTAGACATTGGAATAGTTTATAGTCAAAGTATCAACGCATGAAAGCAAATATTGATGGGGAAACATGAAAATATTTATCAATTCCGCTTTTGGTTCATATTTTTCAACATGGAGAAAGTTGTTGTTCCGGGTCACATGACTATACAATGGGAGGTAATAAATTGACGTTTTGGCGCGAAATATGAAATACTATACCACGCTTCCCATTCTTCTTCTTCTTCCAGGTAGGGAACCAGATTCGTTAAGCGAATGCAGGGGTGGATCCAGGGGGGGAGCACCCGGCGCGCGCCCCCTAAAATTGGAAAAAATATGATTTTTTGGCGTAAAATCGTGATTTTTCACACGAAATACCCCCAAAATTTTCGCTCGGCGCAATTTTTTTAAGTGCGCCCCCCCCTAACTTTAAATCCTGGATCCGCCCCTGGAATGTATTTAGTTCCGCTTGAAAACTTATCTTAGGGCAGTGTCGGACAACACAGCAAATCCTCTATACTATTTGCAATCCCAAAAACAAGACAATATCCACACAGCTATTCTTACAGACTAAAACAAACCTCTAAAGATTCTTTAAGTGTGCAATATCTCGTATCTTTTATTTCATAATTTTAAGCTGTTGCTTACAATCTGATATATAAACCAGGCAAAAAAATCAATTGCTTGCACATCATTTCGGCAAAAAAAAATTGTTTTGCTTGCACTAAAAAATATTATTTCTGACATGGGAAGAATCTCACTTTTTCAGTATAATTAATAATCATTATAACGTGTTTTATATGCGATCTGGTAGAAGCGGTCAAAGAGAGGGAAGTTGTTATCGATCAGTTAACTTCGGAACGAAACGACCAAACTGTGTGGGACCCGATCGTTATTTGATATGGCCGTTTCTATTGCCGATCAGTTTGCAATTCTACCGACTATTCCAAGGAGAACGGGCCGACAGATCAACCGAGCTGGTCATCCCGCTGATAACCCTAGCCAGTTTTGGCAGCGGTCTATGTACTACCCGTTTATGGACTATTACATAACAGAGCTTACCGCGAGATTACTTGAAAATGGCAGCAGATACCAGGCACAAAACTTGATACCAATGAACTTGCCTAGACTAACACCAGACACCGTAGACGTTATATTTGACACATACAAAACCGATTTACGTTGCGACATAGTTATGTTTTAAAGCAGAAATCAAAAGGTTGGGCAACATTGACAACCGCTAAACCATCGAATCTGAAGGACACCCTTAACGTCACAAACGAAGAGCTCTATCCTTCGATCAGCACCGTTTTGTTGATACTTTACACCATGCCTGCCAGCACAGCTACGACGGGGAGATCATTCTCTGTTCTCCGTCGCCTTAAAACGTACTTGAGGACAACAATGCTGCAGGACCGCCTGACTTCTTTAGCTGTACTGCATGCGCACAGAGACATTGACATTGACATCAACAGAGTCATGCGCTCATTTACTTTAGGAAAATCTCGTCATGTTGACTTTGGCTACGGACATTAAATTCAAATAACGCAAACTACTATGTGTTTTGATTTTTACAGCAGGAATTCATTACTTTCATCATTTTGAATTATTTTGTATTGCCAAATTGTTATTACAAATATACAAAATAACACTTAAAACAAGTGAACAATATGGCAATATGAACAGACTGCGAATCAAAAGGTGCATGCAATAACGTGTTCCTATTTTTGTTTAAATATTTTTTCAGTTTTACTTTGTAACATCTCCGTTAATCAGCAAAGCTTTTTAAAAAGCAAATATTTAGTATCCATCAGAACAAACATTGATGATTCGCTAGCTTTCTAAAAATAAAATTTTAATAACCAAGGCGGACGGTATATATAAAACTGAATTTATAGGAACAAGTCGCAGGTTTCAGGAATATAGGCATTTCTTTTTTAACAGGTGTTGTACCTCATATTTCCTTTGTTCATATATATTAACTTCCTGGAGTGTTCTGTCAACCGATGAATGTTTTCTGTATGAAACGTGATGGTAAAAAAGGAGCGATTTAACAGCAGGAATTGCCCTCTCTAATTGCTAGAAACGCTGGCCTTCCGGGGTGCTTCACCCCCCTGGACCCGATGGGGGCCTTAGGCAGCCCCCAGACCCCTCGCCGAAGTTCTTTGATTGCACATAGTTTTACTTCCAGCTACGCCCCTGTAAACCATATAAAGAATGCATTCATGTTACAAAATTTAGATAATATACTACCGGGGAGGGGGGGGGGTATATCTATTAGATAACCCCAACGTTAAATCGAAATGGAAATTTCAAGTATACAGGACAGTCAATAGATATACTGGTAAGATCGTTTGAAATTGACTTGCGAATTATATTCCACTATCAAGAATGCTGAGCTATATATGAACCTGGGTGTTAGCAAACAGT
The DNA here is from genome assembly GCA_963680875.1 of Bathymodiolus brooksi. Lineage (NCBI taxonomy): Eukaryota > Metazoa > Mollusca > Bivalvia > Mytilida > Modiolidae > Bathymodiolus > Bathymodiolus brooksi. Next base: position 39,031,618 of record OY804578.1, on the reverse strand, counting down.
CTCTGCCAGACCTCTACAACAGGGGAAGCGAATCACAGACACTTAATGGTCTCGATCAACGTTATCATGCATTTTCTGGGGTCTAGGACAAAAGCCCCCCGGACAAAAGCCCCATGACAAAAAGCCCCACAATAATGATGAAAAGTAAAAGTTAATGTTTTTTTGTTATACATTTTTTTATATTGATAGTGATATTAGATATATTAAAGTATAAAGGGGAAAAACAATAATTAAAAAAAATTTAATACTTATAGAAAAACATTTCTTCACATTTTGTTTTATTATTAATATTTATATTTATAAAATGTAAATTACAAAAGAAAAACTGATAATTTTTTTATAAATCAAAGTTAATTTTTGAATTATTCATAATTAAAGTCAATACATTTCATTTTTTTCTGTGTCATTGTTGAACTGTTTGGATTTATAAAATTTTCTTTGTGTTTTCTAACATGATTCAAGATTTTTTGTACCTCTGTATTTTAATTCCTTGTGTCTGTATACTGTAAAAATATTTATATCTTTGTGTCTTTGCACAACTGCCTATGCAACCATTGCCTATCATCACTGATGTGAGTATGAACCTCGATCGGGGAGATGTGTACAACATTATGTGATAAAGATAATTAAAAAAATAACTTTAATTTATAAACAAATTATCTGTTTTTCTTTTGTAATTTACACTTAATAAATATAAATGTTAATAATAATAAACAAAATGTGAAGACAAATTTGTCTATAAGTATTAAATTTTTTTAATTATTTTTTTTAATTTTTTCCTTTATACTTTAATAATATATCTAATATCAATGTCAATTTAAAAAAATGTATAAAAAAAGCAACATTTTACTTTTCATCATTATTGGGGGGCTTTTTGTCAGGGGCTTTTTGTCCTATGGGGGGCTTTTGTCCGGGGGGCTATTGTCCGGTGGCTTTTGTCCGGGGGGCTTTTGTCCTGTTCCCCATTTTCTGGTAATTAATGTGCCTTATTTTGAGCTACAGTGGAGCTCAGATACATGGTGAATTGGAATGGTATATCGGGAAAATTTTCAAACATTCCATTTTGACCGCATCGGTGGCGTAATGGTTAGCGTGCTCGCCTCGAGTGTGGTAGATCATGGGTTCGAGCCCCTGTAGGGTCAAACCAAAGGCTATAAAATTGGTATTTGTTGCTTCTCCGCTAAGCACGCAGCATTTTAAGGAGAAAGAGCAAAGACGGGTTGACTCGGAATCAGAATAATGTGTGCGAGTGGAGCGACATGTCTACCCGCAGATTGTTGTTTCAGTGAGCTAGCACTATAAAAATCAAACTCAGCGTGTTGGTCTAGTAGAAAGTGGACCTCATCATCATCTCATTGAAAATTAACTTGTTTTCGCCATGATATAGCTGGAAAATTGATGAATTGGCATTAAACAACAATCACTCGCTCATTCCATTTTGTACATTGTCAGAGGAAATATATTCATGTACAGTGCGGCTTATTAATTTTCGAATTATTCAAGGTACTGAATAATATAGATTTTAACCGGTTTTTCAAGTTATTAGGGTATTTAAAGAGCGATTGGGCGGTGACCATATCGAACAGACCCACGAGTATCTCTCGAGTGAAAAGAAGTTTAATTTTGTCGAGATGTCGGACAGATAATTGTTGGATTTGATTTGATTTTGATTTTTGATGTTTTAGCGCCATTTTCAGCAATATTTCAGCTATATCATGGCGACCAGTTTTAGTGGTGGAAGAAGCCGGAGAGAACCACCGACCATGGGCAAGCAACTGATAAACTTTATAACTTGCGGCTGCGAGTCGAGTGCACCCTTCTTTGTAATTTACAAAGCTGGGCGCGAACCCACGCCGTATTGGTGATAGGCTTGTATGAGTTGTTAGGTAATCCAACTACCTAACTCATTGAGCCACCCGGGCCCTGAGAATTGTTGGAAGAAGATTCATTCAATACCAATTCCAAGCAGTCTACCGAATCAACTGAGGAGATTACGAATGCGTCCTGTTTGAAATCGTTGTTGAAGACACATATGAATGATAAGTTGTCGGCAATAGTGAATAATTTAGCTAAAAAGGTGAAAAAGGCCGAGTTTATTGAGCAGAATCAATGTCCTAATATGTCTCTGAACAATTAAAGGGAAATAGCTCTAATTCTAAAGAGAGACAAAAGAAAATCCATATAAAAAAACATTTTAAGGAATTAAAAAAATACAAAAATACAGTCATTGACACAACCCTCCCTAAGTTTATTAATTTATTTTCTTCAAAAGCAAATTTATTAGGTAGAACCACCAGATGACAGCTGGGAGATTTCCCTTATCTTAAAACAATTAAATATTATATAAATAGAGATGCGAGTCTTAAAATATTTTTATCTTCACAGTTTAGAAATGCCTGTACCAAGTCAGGGTCATTACGGTTTTCACAGTTTTCCGGTTGTTGACTGATTTTGTCTGTTTATATAATTATGAGTTTTGACTTTCCCTTTGTAAGATTGTTCGGAGTTCGGTAATTTTGTTATTACCCTTATTTATATAACCGCTTTACTAAAAATAGACATTGTCATTAAATACTATGTAAGTACACAAACTGTTCTGTCTTAATTAATTAGTAGTCTGTGAAATAACTTGAACATTTAATTAAGTTATGTAAATAACATTTATATTGATATATATACGTTGATCGTTAACACTTATATAACTTGTAATGTAAAATACTATTGTTACCCTACAATGGGCGGTGAATTGGCAAATTGTATTTCATAGAGATATGGGTGACATTTTAGACTGTTAAAAAACTTTACCAGAAAACCCACTTTACTGAAAGAGGGTAAATACCAAAAGTGAACGGATAAAAGATTACAGAAGAAGAATGATAATCACTGATGTATACTAGTATATATTATTTGAGATCTTGAATATGTGTTGATGGCTTAATACACATGTATACATGTACGTGTTGATGGCTTAATACACATGTATAAATGTACGTCGTTACGTTACCATCTTCTGAGTCAAAGATTTTTAAAAGATTCGTCTCATCTTGCCTTTCAAATAGCTTTACAGAATTTTAGGTATCAACACCCTATTGTAAATGATTCTGTCAGTTGTGTACATATGACGGCTTGGTTTGTTGGTTTTTATGGTGTTTAACACCATTTTCAACAATATTTCAGTTATATCAGTTTTATTGGTGGAGGAAAACCGGAGAAAACTACCGACCTGTCGCAAGTCACTGACAACTTTATCACATAATGTTGTACACCTCACCCTGATTGATATTCTAACTCACAGCATCAATGGTGATAGGCGTTAATTGCATAGGTAGTTGTAAATCTAGGTACCACATGATCACGGCCACGACGGCACCGTGCATATAACTAGAGATGATGTAAACAATTAGATCTTGGTTCAAAGTTGACCATTATTCTTGGCTTAATATGTCTTCGGGTGGCCTTGTATTATCTAATTTTAAATGATGGTTAATGCCATTGGCTCTCTTTTATAGAACCAGGAGTGGATCCAGGGGGAGCGCGCCGCGCCCCCCCCCCCCCCCTAAAATTGGAATAAATATGATTTTTTTTGGCGTAAAATCGTGATTTTTTCACACGAAATACCCCAAAATTTTCGCGCCTCCCTCCGCTCGGCGCAATTTTTTTAAGTGTGCCCCCCCTAACTGGAAATCCTGGATCCGCCCCTGAGAACCGATATAATATGTATGACAACTTCTGTGTCACTAATATGCATGAATATATTATACATAAATTCCAAGACTAGAGCTCTGCGTTCTTTACCACGACACTACTTTCATAATTATATCTGAGGGTTGACATTTTGCTCATATGTGGAAAACACACAGAAAAACTGCATCATTTTACGAAGAGGGATGTTTCGGCCCATAAAACTAGTTTAACCCTGCCACTTTTTATTGAAGTGCCTGTACCAAGCCAGGAATGTGAGCGGTCATTAAATGTGTGTGTTAGGGGTATCAATTTTGTCTCCCGTTTCTACTATTGTTCTAATAGATTTTGCAACTGCTCCGACAGTGAGGTATTTTTTTTCCATTTTAATTCGTACATGCATTGGACATTTCCCCTTTAATAATGGATATTAGACTTTAAGGATGTACTGTATGTGTATTTTTTCTGACAGCTGTTATCGACGTCATTTTCAGCAATATTTCAGTTATAACTTAAATGATGGCTGCCAGTTTTATTGGTGGAGGAAACCGGAGTACTCGGAGAAAACCAATAAACTTCCACAAATCACAAAATTTGTAATGCTGATTTATCAAATACAAAGCTTTTACTTATTCATTTTCATTAAGTTCTACTGTACTATAATATAGTATCAATGATTCCGGAATATATTGACAATGGTAGATAACTCCGTGCTTTCTAATGAAATTTAAATTTGAATTGCTTCCCTTTTCGCGTATTTTGTGACTATATATACACGGTAGCCATACGATCAACACACAGATCTCTCTCGTTGCTTTACACCAGCATTCTATATGTTCGCACGGCCACACTCACTTTATATGTTTAGTTTTCATCTATTGAAGACATGTTATTGTGAATTTCTCTCTAGTTAAGATATAGTACACCTTTTTTAAGTAACAATTAGCTAAATGCATTTGAAGATCTGTATGATTTCTGTATCACTAAGACAAGTTCTACATGTCATTTCGCTATATTTAAATGTTCGTATACACACGTCATTAAGACATTGCCATGTCGGTGAAGTTTTGAAGTATGTATTCATCAACCTTGCTCGGATCTAGGTTTTGGGGGTGTCTTACCATTTATCCAACTTTTGAAAATCAGGTATTTCCATTTATCCAACTTTAGTTTCTTACCTGTATGATTGTTTACTTAGCATTAATTAGGTGTTTATTTGACCAAAATACCTGATAATTTGTTCCAGCACATGTATAAGGCTTGAATAAATGAAAAGGAAAAACTGTGAATAAATATCAAGTATTGAAAACTTTATACTTATGCATAGTGAGTTTTTAGGATAAATTTAAAGTGCAATGTTCATAATATTTTTAATTTCAATTTTACATGCACATTGTAATAATTAGCTTATAATATATATCATTATAAAAGAAAGGGGGAAACGTTATAATTTGTATATAAATAAATGTCAAGTTTTGAAAACTTTCTATTTACATTATATACATTTTCAGTATGAATTTTCATAAAGTTATTTTTAGAGAAAGACTTGATCGACTCATAAAGAAAAATAAAAAAATATCATATCCAATTAAATTTTGATTTCAGTCAAAAATAGTAATAATAATTTGTATTTGTTTTCATTTTGAAATGAAATATATGGACATAAATATTAACTGTTGCACATAGACATGTATAAATTGTCCTGGTCCAAATTTTTGTCCACTTATTCACCTGTCTTTGATTCAACCCAAGCTTTAATTAAGTGTCCTTTGTTCTTGATTACCTTTGATCTCATTTATCCCACTTTTATTTTTTACCTGTATTATCTATTTTTCAAAAAGTTGGATAAATGGGAATGAAGCATTTTGAGGGCCGTCGTAGCCATGATTGTAGTTGTTGGATTCATAACTACCTATGCAATAAGTAGTTATCACCACTAACGTTACATGAGTTCGAATCCCGCTCAGGGTAGGTCAACCCGATAGAACATTATGTGATAAAGTTTGTCAGTGACTTGCAACATGTCGGTGGTTTCCTCCACCTATAAAACTGACCGCCATTATTGTTGAAAGTGACTAATCACCATAAACCAAACCAAACCGAATCTAGGTTTTGATGCTAAGAAAGACGGATACAATCTAGCGGTTACATTTTTTTATTTGATAGATTGGGTTGCAATATAAATACAAATTTATGACATTTTGCAGATAAAATGTGCATGACATTGAATTAGTTAAAAAGGAAACTGTACAACGAATTAACTGACATTTTTCTTTTTTCCTCTCTTGTCATAAAATTACATAAATTGTGGTTTTTGATAACAAAGCTGGACTGTAGCCAACGCGATCTGCATCTTCATGTTTTTCGTTGTTAATGCAATAAGATGCATTGAATTGTTTCGTAATATAGAATAATTCAGATGCTCAATATAAATTACAATGAAATTACTCTCGATATTCCCAAGAGCCAGTAAGCTCAATATGATTGCGGGACCGTCGTGGTCGTGATCATATGGTAGATGGATTTACAACTACCTGTGCAATCAGTGCCTATCACCACTAAAATCGTGAGTTCGAACCCCGTTCATGACGAGGTGTACTCGATACAACATTATGTGATAAAGTTTGTCCGTGACTTGTGGCAGGTCGGTGGTTTTCTCTGGGTACTCTGGTGTCCTCCACCAATACAACTGACCGTCACGATATATAACTGAAATATAGTTGAAAATGGCGTTAAACACCATAAACCAAGCCAAGCCATCAATTGATTGTCCTAATATGCCTATTACTTTGAACAATCTGTGTACCTGTACCAAATTTAAACTAGGCATAATTGAACAAACTATTTTATAAAATCTGATCCCAAGGAAACTGCTTAAACCGTATTATTTACGTGGTACAAAAAAAAACTTTATTTAAAGTAATATGAAACGAGTTTTTGGTGAAATAAACATCTTCAAAAATATTCTTGATATGTTTACATTCCACAGGCAATTGTTTCATTCAAAAAATATATGCCCCCTCCTCTTCCTTACTTCAAGGTAAACATCTGCCCTTTACCCCTTCCTCACTTCGCCTCAATATTTTTCGCTCATTTGTGATCCTTTCGCTGACCCAATTATATCGTTACACTCCCGAGATATTTTCTCTTTTCGACTGCCACATTTAAATATATCTACCGGGCCCCCCTCAGGCAAATTGGACAAGAATAGTCAGCGAATGTGGCTTATTAAAAATTTCAGTCAATAAAACGGATACAACCACTTCCGGTTTGCGCTGGATTTTTCATATGCATTCGGAATTCTCTAGACCGGCCATGTGTAACAATGCCACATGATCATCTCCTCTCAAATGTAAAGTAAGCCTTTAAAATACAGATAATTGTTCCATTGCAGATTATAAAAATATGTTCAACTCCAAATTACTGACATTTGATTTTTAAAGCACCTTTTTTTAAATTTTCTAAATCAATTTACACCGGACCGGAAGTGGTTGTATCCGTTTCATTGACTGAAATTTTTAATAAGCTACATTCGCTGACTATTCTTGTCCAATTTGTCTGAGGGGGACCCGGTAGATATATTTAAATGTGGCAGTCGAAAAGAGAAATATCTCGGGAGTGTAACGATATAATTGGGTCAGCGAAAGGATCACAAATAAGCGAAAAATATTGAGGCGAAGTGGGGAAGGGGAAAAGGGTAGATGTTTACCTTGAAGTAAGGAAGAGGAGGGGGCATATATTTTTTGAATGAAACAAATGCTTGTGTTACATTCCCCAAAAACTAAACCATTCGTGCGTATTTGATGACGAAAATCGCGATCATCTGTGATTAAGAACAGAAAATCATTCCATCTCGTACGTGTTTTGTCAAGACAATGGCGGCTAATTAACTTTCGGATGCATCGTTCCGATGATTGCCGATCATGAAATTTCATCACCAACGTAAACAGGTGAGCACATGTATCATTCTGGTTTTGAAAGAAGTTAAATTTCTTGCATTTCTTGCCTTGCAAAGAAATTATTTCATGTATGTTTTACCTTACAGATTATCAACTGCAATGAATTTCATTCTGACTTAATCAGTTTATTCGAAAAACTGGACAAAAACATTGAAATCGGTAATAATGAATGACACGGGGCCCCATTTGGGGAAATCGAAACAGAACCAAGAAATCTCAGAATTTAAAATCCTCGTCGGAACTAACGTATCGCATGTACAAACTGTGTAAATTATTATTAGTATGTACATTTCAAAACCATTACGATGGAAACATTTGGAGTTGTCGGAGAAGAAAATAAAAAATCAACAAGAAAAAAAATGCCAAAAATACGACTTATTTTGTCCATAATTTGACACCAACCATTTCATAACTTGGTTCGTCTATTTCCTGGTTTGTTTTGGGGACAACCAATTGATTCCGTGGGGAGGGGGGTGTGGGATCTGGCAGTTTTTGTAAATAAAATAAATAATCTGGCCACCCAAAGTTGGAAAAAAATTCTGGCCTTTGCTTCATAGAAAATTAAAAAAAAATCTGGCCTGAACTGAGTAAACAATGTTATAACCTGTCCTGCACTATGTGTCAAATGAATTTTCTGTCAAATATTCTAACCTGACTAATCTTGCCAGGCCCCCTCAGAATCAAATTATTTGCCTATATATTATTATGAGATAAAGAATGTGTGCTTTCTTTCACATTCTTGTCTCTTAGGCCAAATAAATTTTAAATAGATTTGAAACAAAGTAGTATTCATTTTTAATATAAAAAAAACCTAATATTTTAACATAATTACAAGTTGCGTATGCAGTGTCCCCTTACTGGGCCCCGCGAAATTTGCTGAATTATACCAAGGACGTATATAAGATTCTATATACGTCCTTGATTATACACATAATGCCGTTTAAAGACATTTACGGCGGTTTAGATCATAGATAGTGATATATATTTATTTTCCAGGTAAAGCGATCCTTGTTTACGGAAAATTATTTTTAATCGTGGATTGAATGGAAAATAATGGAATGTAAATCGAAACGAAAATGATGTTACCTGTCAAGACTATAATGAAGCATGCGCACAATCTCTACCGAATGAGTTCAAATCTGAAGTCAATAGCATATGATTTGCATTATTGTCCGGGTAGCAAGAATTATCGAAGACAGAATAAAATGACATTTTCTCCTGAATTATACATCGTAGCTCTCAAAAAGTGAATGGTTTACGTTCTTTATATATTTAATCTTTACATATATCAGAAATTTTTAGAAAACTGAAAATAATGATTTTGGCATTTCATATTACTTTAACTGGTGATTAGAGAGAGACACTTTTCAGCCGGGCGATACAATTAAGCTCAATCCTCTGAGACTTTGGTTCCGAAATCTTCTACTGACTTTAAATGACCCTGTAATGGACGAACAAAGCATTTTACTCACCGAGGTTTACAAATCTTATGAAAGGTAAGCATCAGGTCTTTCAATTAAACTACATGTGCAGATCTTCTCGATCGAAGGGAACATTCTTAGAGCTTCCGAAAGAACAACACCTATACTTTTACCTCTGTACACTTCAGCTAGAAGTGTCTCGGAAAAGGACAAGAAAAGAAAACATTCACCAGGATGCAATGGAATATATAATAGAAACGTGTATAGGTAACGCGCCGTAGCTTTTACATTTTACAAATTGATATTAATTTTGAATATATATTTATACAATAATAATTTTGACTAAACAAGAAAAAACCTACATGTAGAGATATTTGATGACTAATTAGGTTTATGATTGACACTGTATTGGAGTTGAGGCAAACACATTGGGATCATCCTGAAGCCAGCTGCTACGTCGGCTTTTGCAATGGGATTGGCAATAAACTTAGTTGTATCATGAATGCATTTCTTTTCCTTTGATCTTTTCATGGTTTATATACCAGAATGAAAGTAACAGCTAAGAACTATGAAATAATACATAATACACACAGATACGAGATATTATATTGCACACTATAACAATCTGGACTGAGTGGCTCAAACCTCAATTAAATTTAATTCTAAATTAAACCTTAAGTGTAAATTAATTCCATGTACATTTCAAGTAATTTTAAATGTCAATTAAGTTTTAACTGACACTTAAATTTAATTGAGGTTTGTACAACCCAGCCCTGGACTGTAGTTTTATTACTCTCAGAGGGCCATGTAATAATCACCGACCTAGATGGGATATTGCATGGCTTCATGTTACAAATCATTTATACATGTACCACGTGACTGTAGTTTTATTACTCTCAGAGGGCCATGTAATAATCACCTACCTAGATGTGATATTGCATGGCTTCATGTTACAAATCATTTATACATGTACCACGTGACTGTAGTTTTATTACTCTCAGGGGGCCATGTAATAATCACCGACCTAGATGGGATATTGCATGGCTTCATGTTACAAATCATTTATACATGTACCACGTGACTGTAGTTTTATTACTCTCAGAGGGCCATGTAATAATCACCTACCTAGATGTGATATTGCATGGCTTCATGTTACAAATCATTTATACATGTACCACGTGTTTCCGAGTTAAACGGTTAAACAAACTCCTCGCGTGAGATTGTTTAATCGTTTATCTCGGAAAATCATGGTATTAATAGGTGTAATACCACTAAACATGGGTACCAGTCGAAAATAGTACGTGAACACAAAATGGATTCCTACATTGTTGGATAAAAAATAAACCCTATTAGATACTGCAAAATATTGAATGTCAGCAGAAACCTACATATTTTAGGATAATTTTAAGCCCATATTTGATGTCCTTGTGGTTTTAAATAAAAAATTGATTGCATTGGAAAGAAACCACCTGAATTTGTGTTAAATCGAAAGTGAAAGTAGGATTTTTGACGGTAGACATCTTCAGACTGCATGTTTTTTTCTTATATGCCATTAAATGTATGTTGATTTTCGGAGTTAAGCTTCCAATTAGGTACCGCTTCCATGATATATGAGTGTCACTTAGATTAAACTTAAGATGAATCCTGTATGAAAGCTCTTTTTTTATATTTAACATAGAAGGCTGTGGAGAATTCTTTAGTAGTATTACACCTTAATATTACATATGCAATCATGTCCTATTTACGTTATTTGTGTTTGTTTACGTATTGTGGTGTTCAACACATTTTGTGTAGTGTTTTTTGTTTTGTTTGTCTTCGTCTTGTGTCTTGTGTACCCAAAGTTACCCGTATGTTTCTCTGGATTATCCATTTTTGATTGTCACTTCGGTTTCCTCTAACATTTATTTAGTGCGCATGACACGTTTCTGGATCAACCTTCACCAGGTACGCTCAAGATCGAGGGACTGGAAAGCCAAATAATTTAAAGGTGTTTGGGAGCAATAAAACCAAAGGACCTAAACATGATAACCAACATCGGCTTAGGTCACTTATGCCCGGCGGGGGGGGGAGAACAATAACTTTGAACTTATTCCAAAGTGATATAGAAATACATAACGAAAGATTATTTGTAATTGTTCTTTTTAACCTGCACGTATTTAAATGAGTTAAAGTGGAATGCTTCATACTATTGTCTGATGGTTTTATTTTATGCAATTGAACTCGAAAGCGTTAACCATTAAATGACAAGGGAGCATCGACACATATAGAGGGTTTCATTGGCAATTGTCTAGACAGACATCAAACCATCATGTCCGCTCAACATACCATTGATAAATAATTTTGGTTTTATTTCTTATGTAATATGCCTTCATTCATTTTTTGCTTGTTATTTTGAAAAAAAAAATGAAAATAATCGCTGGAAAAATTTCGGTAAAACAAGAAGTTTTAGACTTGAGGTTTCTATGTATGGATTCTACACCCAGTTATATTACTTTACTAATACACATGTACTATAATATTCCCAGTGGCTTTTAAATTACATCCACTATATTGCGTTGGTTCGAACGGACTGCATTTTATTAATATTAATATAAAATTATTTCAAACACCTGCCAAATTACCTGTTTCTACACAAGGCAGAATATATATTTCTCTTGTTTTTATAATTCTTGTGGAAAGAAGGTTAGGTTATCTATTAACTGACAACATGAACTAATTATCGGCATTTAATATGATTTAATTGAAACAATTATAATTATAAAAACTCATACGTCTCAAATGACCCATCTTTAATTTACGTTTATTGGTTACGGGTTAGTATCGTCACCGTATAATGGAATTAGTCGACCGAATATAGTCGCCACACGCGAAACTACCATCCATGGGTCTGAAAACTTATATTCTTTTCAGCAATTAGTATAAAATAAGACAGTCTTTATTATAATTTGGATGTCTACAATAACACGATGGCAGTTTGCTCGAAATAAGATCATTGTAAGGCAAGCTCCTTTGAGTGTCGCTCGCAACATGGAAAACAGCCGTCTTTCTGTAAAGTAAGGACAAATGTAGTTTACAGAGCCATGAATAATTTATCTCAAATATCAGGCCATAAATAAATTTAGATGACGGATTACGACATATTATTTACAGTTCTTGTGTTCAAAATGGAATTAAACGCAAATATGGATAGCATTAAATAGAATTGATGGAAAGCAGTTGTTGACGGAAATGTTTACTTTTGAAATTGAAAATATAAGTATCAGAAATAAACTTAACAAGGATAAATGTGTTTTCCATAGAATGTTATGCATCTACTAGAAATTACAATTTTCGTAAATGCATTGTTTGTGTAAATCGAAAACAGAAGGGACCAACCAAATCTGTTTGATCTTGTTACCATGACAAAAAAGAATGCCCAATAAATCATAAATAATAATATAACTGGAATTTAAGTGCTCATGTGGATTACATACATTTTGAAATGGATCTTGGTAAAAAGGCAAAAGACGTGAAATTCGGAAAAAATTGTGTTTATCATGTCTTGAAAAGAAACTTTGGCGATCTGTAGTATTCCGACTAAATGCACTGCAATCCTTACATAATTTTCAACAAATGTCATATTTCTAGGTGCCAACATGACTCTTAACACAGTGAAAAGGTAGGTCGGGAAGGTAATTCCAGTCCGCCCCGTAAACATCCAGTCATAATCAATGATATGAAAGACCGTAATGCTAAAACCCTCTCCTCAGTAAAACGTATTTATAAATTAGGACACAAATACAGGAGTAAATCGTGCGAAAAAAGAACAGAAAGTCAAGACAAATCAGGTGTAGCCCCGTCTGTTGCAAATAACCATGAGACCGAGGAACGAGGCAACAGTCGTCCGTTCTCCGCAAAACATTTTATTACCAGAAGACGAAACTGTGTAAGCCAATCAAACACTACAACAACTGCAGTGCAAAACTTTAGTCCAGCACATGTCAATAATGTGGAAAACACAGATCGGAAATGTAAGAGCCCGTATGATGTAGATCTAATAAATGGAGACCGGAAGTTTACGAACGAAACATGTACAACAAAAATATATGGCCAAACAGAGACATGTAGAAACAATTCAGGTATATATACTAATAGACTAGATCGCCGTCGCCGAAATTGTGTAAGCCCTGCTGATGCTAACAGAGCCAATAGTAGGGAGCAAAAATGTACGACTCCTCCAAGCATAACCAATCAAAATAGTCCACTTAACAGATATACGCCCAATAAAACAGACATAATATCTAGACGCTCTTCTCCTGCTCGATATGCTGACCAAAAGCGAAATTGTAGAAGTCCATGCGTTAGTCCGGTTAACGTTGATCGACAAAATTCATCACCAGTCAAATGTCAGGATAAACAGGAACATCACTCGACGAGTCAAATTCCACTAAACTGCCTTGGTAATGTTGAACGACATTGTGTCAGTCCGATTCCAGCAGAATATAATGAAAAACCACGACAGGATTGCAGAACCCCGTCAAATATGAACAGCCTTGACCAACCAATCAGAGACTGCTGGAGTCCAGTGTGTAATAAAAATCAATACTGTAATGCTCAGAGTTGCAACAATCCACACTGTAGTAATTATTTTACCGATTCTTTAGTAAACAATTGTATTTCACCAACAAAAGACAATTTGGAGAGAGACTACGGGAACCAATACTGTACTGACAATCATAATAAACAAGTAACACGAAACTGTCCGAGTCCTGAATGCCAAGATACTTTATTAGACCAAAATCATAATTTTGATTGTCAAGCGCGAGTTTGTGGTAGCAATTCGAGTCCAATTCAAAGTGACAATTCAGTTCAACAATTAACTAATTCTGCTAATTATTCCACCACCACGCGTTGGTGTCTATCTTCGAAAGACAATAATAACACTAACCAAAGTGTAAAAACCTCATCCTGTGATCGCTACCATCATGACCAATACCTCAACAACCAGAAGAGTACAACATGTTATGACAAAAATAAGATAAAGCCCAACGGTCGTAGTTCCCCTACTACCACCTACAATAATGAACAAAGGCAACCGTGTCAGTCTCAAATTGACAATTGCAATAATTTTGACAAACACTGCAATAGTTCAGTTAGTACCAATAATAATTCAAATGTGCAAAACCAAGCGTCTAGGAGATCAAGTTGTGAAAAGATTTGTGATATCATTGGTCAAGGCTGCAGATATCCATCACGTGACAATGGCAATGATGAAACAGATAGAACGTGTAAGAATGCAATTGAAAGCAGTAACGGTGAAAAGATAGAAATGTACTGCAGAAGTCCACATACTTTTAGCAACTATATTAAACAGGAGTCAAGTAATGAAGACCAGAAATGCCGAAGCCAAACGTGCATACCCCATTATGATACCTCTGACCTGAGCAGTTCGACAGCCACGGAAAATCCTAACTGTGACAGAGAGATGAACGCCAAAATTCCAACGTCAGATAAGGAGCTCAATAACTTAGGAAAGAAGTGTAGAAGCATTTCGTCTGCCAATCAAGAGAGACGCCGATGGGGTACACCGCTGACGTTAATTCTGTATGTCAAGAAGAAATGCCAAAACAAAATCAGAAAAATAATGTAAGTAAAAAAAAAATAAATCTTTTTTGGAAATTGTCCAGTTCAACTTCTCATTTTTGTACATCTCAAGTTTGTCCTAATTCAAATGTTGATGAATACTGTACAGAAGATTGTCATTCATTTGGCTTTAAAATGGATTGATCGATTGTTTAACGTCAACTGACCAGTAGTTTGTTTATCGTTATGACCAGAGAAAGTTTGCTAACGATACATTACATGGACAAAAGGTAGATACGTCAGTAACCTATACTCATATAGACAGATGTTTCAGTAGCCACACGAACATGAGGGATAAACAAATATAGGACCCCATTCCGAAAATTTTGCCTTGCCTTTCCTTTCCTTGCCTTGCCAACGACCACTTTTAAACAGTATCTCATAGAGAGCTGGTACAAATTGTCTTTTATATACCAGGAGATTGGCAATATTCAAATGATTTTAAGTGAAGCATTGCATGTTAAATAATGTAAAAAACGGAGTTCTTGGTCTTTTTGTTGTGTGTTCAATGGTTTGAATTGAGAGGTAGCTGTTCATTTTGCTGGTTATGGTAGAATAGTTTACCATCACTGTGTAAACTCTCTTTCCATAATTCCATTGATAAGCAAACAGAGTCGGACGTGACAACTAAATGGGAAAAGAATGCGATTCTAAACCATAGACTGGATAATGTGTCAGATAAACGTAAATTTCCATTTAAAATGTCAACTTGTAAAAATGAGTTCATTTAAGGAAACATGAACTTTCCCTGTCCTTAATGCGTCCTGCTGTGTCATAAAATACCAATTTGTATTAAAACTCACGTATAATATGACTCTATAATGCCGGGAAACATTGAACTGTCAAAGTTTATCATATATCATACTAAATTTTAATATCTCACCAATCTTATTTAATTCATACCAATAATCAATAAACAATAAGCATTCTAAAGAATTATGGGAGATTTAATGAAATTTTCGTGTATACTATAAAATGGAATGAAGAATTTTATCTAAAATTATTGATTGATAACACGAATCATTTTATCAGAAATATAGATGTAACTCATATGAAGGAAATTTGCCAAATATAAGTAAATTGTATATGTATGTGCACCATAAAGGTACGTTTCCTGTTTTTGATTTTGATCTTTTTTTAACTATTACTGGAGCAAAAGAGATACATGTACCTATTTATTTCCCGGGTTTCAGTTAGCCGTGAGAAATTATGTAAGATCTATCGATTATTTACTTAACTATATCAAAATGTCAATATACAATCTATATGCGTTTATGGGAACTAGTAGGGAGGCATTTGTTTTTATTTGTGTGAAAAGTTGTGTTTTGCAAAATGCATACTAAACTAGTATTCCGTATTTATCAAAAAAAAAGAAAAAAAAGGAGGAGTGGTATCTAGTCATGCTTTTTTTTTTTTTTTATTAGAATAGTAAAAAATGCTTTCAAGGCGATGTATTTATGGATAATGATGTTTAAAGTATGTAAAAATAAACACACGAACACCCATGATAGAACATGTAAAATGCTTCTAATATCACTAAAATTTAGCCATCGCCGATTTTGGCTATCCTATTTAGATACTTAGATGTACTCGCTCCTACAATACTTTTAAATTATCTGTCTTTCCAATGTTATGACTATGGACGTACCTGATGTTAAATTATCTGTCTTTCCAATGTTTTAACTATGAACGTACCTGATGTTAAATTATCTGTCTTTCCAATGTTTAACTATGAACGTACCTGATGTTAAATTATCTGTCTTTCCAATGTTTAACTATGAACGTACCTGATGTTAAATTATCTGTCTTTCCAATGTTTTAACTATGAACGTACCTGATGTTAAATCATCTGTCTTTCCAATGTTTAACTATGAACGTACCTGATGTTAAATTATCTGTCTTTCCAATGTTTTAACTATGAACGTACCTGATGTTAAATTATCTGTCTTTCCAATGTTTTGACTATGAACGTACCTGATGTTAAATTATCTGTCTTTCCAATGTTTTGACTATGAACGTACCTGATGTTAAATTATCTGTCTTTCCAATGTTTTAACTATGAACGTACCTGATGTTAAATTATCTGTCTTTCCAATGTTTTAACTATGAACGTACCTGATGTTAAATTATCTGTCTTTCCAATGTTTTAACTATGAACGTACCTGATGTTAAATTATCTGTCTTTCCAATGTTTTAACTATGAAGGTACCTGATGTTAAATTATCTGTCTTTCCAATGTTTTAATTATGAACGTACCTGATGTTAAATTAACTGTCTTTCCATTATGAACGTACCTGATGTTAAATTATCTGTCTTTCCAATGTTTTGACTATGAACGTACCTGATGTTAAATTATCTGTCTTTCCAATGTTTTAACTATGAACGTACCTGATGTTAAATTATCTGTCTTTCCAGTGCTTTAATTATGAACGTACCTGATGTTAAATTATCTGTCTTTCCAACGTTTTAATTATGAACGTACCTGATGTTAAATTATCTGTCTTTCCAATGTTTTAACTATGAACGTACCTGATGTTAAATTATCTGTCTTTCCAATGTTTTAATTATGAACGTACCTGATGTTAAATTATCTGTCTTTCCAATGTTTTAACTATGAACGTACCTGATGTTAAATTATCTGTCTTTCCAATGTTTTAACTATGAACGTACCTGATTTTAAATTATCTGTCTTTCCAATGTTTTAATTATGAACGTACCTGATGTTAAATTATCTGTCTTTCCAATGTTTTAATTATGAACGTACCTGATGTTAAATTATCTGTCTTTCCAATGTTTTGACTATGAACGTACCTGATGTTAAATTATCTGTCTTTCCAATGTTTTGACTATGAACGTACCTGATGAAGTTTATTTCAAAAACCAGTCGTGCACACGAAAATAGATGTTTATGTTTTTATTGTGCATCAATTACTTTTCATATTAACTTGAAATTATGCTTTGCACTAATAATGTACTTCTGGGTGATAGGAATACACTTGTGGATCTATGAAACATTAATATGAAGTCTAAAATAGTATAAAGGCATGATTCCACGTTCACGAACAGGGGCGTAGCTGAGGATTAATAGTATGCAGACCATAATTCTTGAGAGGGGGGGGGTCTGGGATTATTTTTTTTACGAGAGTTTCATATAACATAGAATCAAGCACAATTTTAATGACTTTGATAGACAAGAATTTCTTAAAATTGTCAAAAATATGCCCTTCGTGTCTTCGCAGATACGAACACCTCCATTGCTTTGTACAAGTCCACTTCAAAATCTCGATGAATATGCACCAATCCAAGGGAAGATAGCCTGTCATTCTTCAAGGTCGACCTAGCATAATTTTTCAAACACCTCAGTACACTAAATGACATTTCAGCAGTAGCGCTTGCTACTGGCATGGTTAACAAAACACATAATTTTATTAATATTGTATCTATAGAAGGATAGAGAACTGGATTTACAGAATCAAGTGTGGTACAAAGTGTTGTTGGCAAATCATTACGTTTAGTTATGACCCAGTGGGTTCGTCATGTGGCTACCTCTCTCCTGAAATCCTCTAATGAATGTCACCCTGATATGCCTCGTATATTGTAGCAACAAGACCATCAGTTAATTTGTCTACAGCACGGGGCAATAGATGCTGTGCGGTTTTCCGATTTAAGGAGACGTGTTTCAAGCTCGTAATCAAATTGTCAAAAAATTTATAGTACAAGGAAATTCGCCAATACTGTTTTGGCGTTTCAGCGAGGTGATTGGCTCTGGTAGTCTGTCTACCACCTCGAAAGATTTGGCTAAGTTAAGTGCAGACTGATACAACTCATCCTAAACCGAGTCGTCCTGTCGTTCAGCTCTTACCATATCAATCACGGTCTTGGATTCTTTGATTGCTTCAAGAATGTCGTAATCGGACAGATAAACAATGCTATGTAAAATATGTTCCGCTATTACCAAAGCTATGATAAACTGAAACCGCATGCTGAATGCAAGAAACTGATCGGCGTTGTCATCGCCTTGGTTTTGTAAGCGTTTTAACGCATGTACCATAACTGGATATGACGTCTTAAAGGTATACAATGCGTCCGCTCGACTTGGCCATCACATAATTACCATACAAAAGTTACTAGTACGTCTTATCAGCGATATATTAATTAGACTGATTTAATTAGACTGTTAAAAGTAACAATGCATTTTTTTAATTTCATTTCATTTTTTTTAACTTGCCGATGTGCACGCCATGGCGTGACAGCGTATGTGCAGCTACCCCTCTGACGAAGATGAATATACATTATGCTGACTATGATCCAGCAACTAACTGCCTGCGACAAGAAAATACCACTCATTTTCGTGATTGACCTTTTTTGCGTTGGAGTTTGAAGCTTACAAGAGATGTCCTTCGTATAATGGTTGGTTATATTGTCTAGCATCCCTATTACATGTATATTAAGAATTATTTTACAATATATATATATTTAGACAGGTATTCGATTTACACAGGTTCAAATTACATAGACATTTAGTAGATGGGACTGTAAAGTCTGTCTGGTTTAGGCAGGTTTTCGGTTTACTCAGGGTTCGGTTTAGACAGGTTCACTGTATATATATGTAGCACTTACAACTCCTTATCTTGATTTGAAATCAGCAATGGATTATAATATAATTGTGTCATATTTCAGCGGATTTATTGCATATATATTAAATAATGTACAGAATTTACTTTCAACATTTACAAAAATCATGAAAAATGAGAAATTGATTTCGAAAACATTATTTCCACTTTGATGGAATCTATTTGAAATTGATTTGAGTACTGTCAAAATCGTCAAAATAAACATTTAAAAGCCATTTCTTATAAAAGCCCAACAAAAGAAAGCCTTGGTATAATGGTAGCAATTCAAATAATACTTCAACAAAAATCATTTTACAAATTCTTAAGATTGCAAGTAGAGTCATTATAAACATTTTTAAAACTAAGTGCCACTTACTTCAACTGAAGTAACAATATTATTACAAATTTTAATTTAGGGGTGATAACATTCTAGGGTAAAGGATAAATAAGTCTGTCAATGCTAGGTCAAAATAAAGTCGTTAAAGCCAACAGTAAGCTGTCACTATTTAATATTTACTGAAAGCTAGGTGAAACGG
This sequence comes from Bathymodiolus brooksi, assembly GCA_963680875.1. NCBI lineage: Eukaryota > Metazoa > Mollusca > Bivalvia > Mytilida > Modiolidae > Bathymodiolus > Bathymodiolus brooksi. The sequence continues at coordinate 39,011,786 of OY804578.1, read as the reverse complement.
AGTCGTTCTTTTTAAGGTAAGAGTTTTGACCTTTGGTTATTTCGTTTATTTGAGGATGTGAAATTGTCACAAAAAATGAAAATTCAATCAAGAAGTTCTGAAATAAATTATTTCCTTTTGAAATGAATGACAGATTTTAGAATATCTTGATTTTTTTTTTGTCTTCGTCTTGTGTTGCCAGTTTCTCTGAACCGTCCATTTTTATTGCCCCTTCGGTATTCTCCAACGTTATTGTGGTAGAACGTACCCTGAGTTCGATATTTGTTTTTAATAAACTGAAGCTATACTTACATTTTTTGGTAATTATCTTTTTATTCCTTTGAAACATTTGTTATTCTTTAATTATATGTTATATGTTAAAACTGTAGATTTATATTCACAATTGATTATAGTAGATAGGGGTTGTATTAACATTCAATTAACGAAATTTTCAAAATATGTTTGTATTCGGTTGCTTTCATTTTGTTTTGTGTCAATATTTCTTGTCATAGTAATAGGACACACATACTTTTAATACAGATTACCCGATTTAGCGAAATCTATATGTTCATTGTGATATGTACCAATCCCAGCAGAGGTCGTCGTGATCGTATGGTAGTTGAATTTACAATTACCAGTGCCTATCACCTCTAAAGTTGTGAGTTCGAACCCCGTTCATGGCGAGGTGTACTCATTATATGATAAAGTTCGTCAGTGACTTGCGACAGGTTGGTGGTTTTCTCCTGGTACTCCGGTTTCCTCCACCAATAAAACTGACCGCAACGATATAACTGAAATATTGTTGAAAGTGGTGTTAAACACCAACCAAAACCAACCAATTCAAGCAAGAGAAACGGCAGTACCAGTTGGAAAATTGAAGTTTAATAAAATATGAAAATACATAATTAACAAGGTTTATGAAAACAATACAAAAATGTAAACAAGACACAAGATATTGATGTGGCTCTACTTAACCAGTGCCCTTTATTGAAACATTACACAAGTCATTCTATGTTCAGGCATATATTATTAAGAAATTGACACACTTGAAATCGATATGACCTATAACTATGTAACATAGCAGTTTGTTTATATCGTAAACAATTACGTACAATCTTTTATCTATTATATTGGCTAATTGACTTTCTTTGGAAATTTTGTTATGCATTTTTGATTTTAAATATACGTTTTAAATAACAAGAACGTGTTTGGATTATGTCTTGTTTGGAATAATACAAGTTGCTTTAAAGAGGTAAGATAAAAAAAAAATACAATGTTATCATATCTGTGGGTATTTTTTAAGTCGAAAATTCTGTTTTGATTCCACTTTGACATTTTGTCAGGAAGATATGTAACGTTTTTATTGAAAGTATTAATAAATAGTTTCTTTTTAGATTTCATATGACACAAAAATATAATGAAATATTTAAAGGAGAAAATTACAGCTATGCGCTATGACCACTTTTGAGTGAATTGTAAAAACTTTTCCGCCCGAATTTTATGCGAATAAAAACATGATTTGATCTGAAAGATGCAAAAATTAAATAATCTGACCCTGCAGTATTCAATGATATATATGGTTAGATTTGAAGGAGAATAATACCAGATTTTTCATGTCAAAAACAGATATAATGTGATTTTTTTTGTTTGTTTCGCGTAAAAATTAGTTGGCTTTTAGGAAACATAGTACCCCCTAAGAGTTAAATGGTTGGCCTCAAATGGACAACATTGTTAATAATTGTTTATGTACTTAGCGAAAATTTAAGCTCGAAGGACGTTTCTTATATCGATAGTTCTATTATTGCTTTCATAACAAGTTCAATGGTAAATATTTCCATTGAGAGATTTTTAAACGTCTTAGAAACTGAAGGAACGCTCGACTTAATGTAAGATATATTCCTGACTAATTAGCTAGTCAAAGCATTATTATAGACGCATACAAAACTTAAAAGCATGGGATGACTATATGAGTAACATGTCGGGTGTCTTATATGATCCAGGGCCCGGGTGGCTCAATGAGATACGTAGTTATAGGGGCCCGAGTGGCTCAATGAGTTAGGTAGTTGTAGGGGGCCCGGGTGGCTCAATGAGTTAGGTAGTTGGATTACCTAACAACTCATACAAGCCTATCACCAATACGGCGTGGGTTCGCGCCCGGCTTTGTAAATTACAAAAAAGGGTGCACTCGACTCGCAGCTGCAAGTGATAAAGCTTACCACTTGCTTCCCTATGGTCGGTGGTTCTCTCCGAGTACTCCGGCTTCTTCCACCACTAAAACTGGTCGTCATGATATAGCTGAAATATTGCTGAAAGTGGCGTTAAAACACCAACAATCAATCAATTAAATCAATCTTATATGATCCAGGAACTTCTTACCCTTCGAGAGCAACTGTGTTCACCCCTGGTTTTTGGTGGGATCCGTGTTGCTCATCTTTTTAGTTTTCTGTGTTGTGTTTTTGATTTGTTTGTCTTCGTCCTCTGTCTTGTGTACCCCATGTTGTCAGTTTCTCTGGATTGTCCATACAGGATTAGTATATACCCCCTAGGTTTTCTCTGGATTGTCCATACTGGATTACCCCCTAGGTTTTCTCTGGATTGTCCATACTGGATTACCCCCTAGGTTTTCTCTAGATTGTCCATACTGGATTACCCCCTCGGTTTTCTCTAACGTTTACATAGTAACCCCAAGCATATATGCATAATATTTTCAAAATCTTCCACTTTACAAGACATTCATATATGATATATATATATATTACATATTTTTATATGCAGTTATGGACCGTTGCAATTCAAAAACAGACCAATACCTCTAAAAAGAAGACGTAATTAACATGATAGGGTGTTGATGTATGTAAACATGCAACAAAACTGCATCGAAAATGCAAGTAAATTAAAAACAAATGGCAATTCTTATACAAAGTACCGCTTTTTGATGTTATCCATATCGCATGCAATCGTGAAGCCGTGTTCATAATTCATACCGTAATTGAGTGTGAGATGTCTCCAAAAGACGTCTATGAAATTCTAACTGATAAACACTGCATATGATATTAAATCTGACAGATGCAGGTATACCAACTATACTCTGATAAAGTTATCTTTATAAACACCGATACTAATACTCAGTAATGAAATGGAAAAAAAATACCACACTGTCAGAACAGTCCCAAAATCTAGTTGAAAAATACCACACTGTCAGAACAGTCCCAAAATCTAGTTGAAAAATACCACACTGTCAGAACAGTCCCAAAATCTAGTTGACAAATCGTAGAAGCAGAGGTAAAATCAATACTCCTAGCACATAGATATAAGTGACCACTAACTCTTCTGGCTTTGAACAATCATTGCAATAAAGCATTTTTGACCCAAATCTTCCGTTTTAGTGAAATGATGTGGTCATGCAAGTATTTACCACCGTGTGAGTAAAATGCCGACCGCCACATATAACTGGATCGATGGGCAGCTTCTTCTTCTTCTTCTTCTTCTTCTTCTTCTTCTTCTTCTTCTTCTTCTTCTTCTTCTTCTTCTTCTTCTTCTTCTTCTTCTTCTTCTTCTTCTTCTTCTTCTTCTTCTTCTTCTTCTTCTTCAAGAAATCCACCCTATGTGCAGGGTCACCGCATAATTAATGCGTTTTAAAATTTGATTTTTGTTTACATTAAAATTGCATTGTTAATTTCCAACGAGCATTTGACTGCTATAATATGATTGTTATGTAAGTGATCTGTCTAAGACCCATATATACATTTCAATAATGATCTCTGGCCTTAATAGACCGATCAGTGTGGCAAAAAAAAAAAAATGTCCAAATAATGAAAAGGAAATATATAATGGTAAATATAAACACACAAGAGACAGATTATTCGGTCTATGGCCATAAACGATGATTCTTTCGTTAATAAGAAATATTAAAAAAACAGACATTTTATCTGCATGATCAGATGTATATAAGAAGGGATAATGATCAGATCATGCGAGTTCCATGTGATAAAATGCTACTATACTTTGAGTGACATTTGAAATCAATATCATCTTTTATTTATTTTATTTCAATGATATTCTTACTTAACCATCGTCATACAGTCTAATAGCCTTTTAATGCAACCTTGAATAACATCAATGACTATTGTATTTGAATACATTGTTAATTTATTTTATTCGGTAATAGCACCTGTCATCGAGGAAATCAATGGGTTTGACTACTCTGTTTTGATTTCAATATCACCTATTTCCTAATTTTGTTGTTCTGTCGTAACCATGCTTAATGTTGCATGCAATTCAAGCATTGTTGATAAAATAATACTTGTTCCACGAAAATTGTCCCCACTTTTCTTATCCATTATTTACTGTTTATTTTGCAAAATATTCACTCGATATTTACATGACGTTACGTAAAGCCGATACTTTTCACCGATTATCAAAAATCGATATCAACAATGGATGACCTAAGTCGACACCTGCAATGGGCTACCAAAAGTCGATACCTATAATGGATTACCTATGTGGATGTTTACCACAGATCATTGAGGCCGATACCTAGTTTGCATCTTAATTAAACCTCCGTGGAAATTATCTCATTGTATGTATCGATTTTGTGTAACCCATTGTATGTATCGATTTTGTGTAACCCATTGTAGATATCGACTTTTAGTGTCCCATTGTAGGTATCAACTTTTGGTATCCTATTGTAGGTATCAACTTTTGGTATCCTATTGTATGTATGACCTTCACGTTACCCACTTTACATGTTTGTTTTATGTACTATATACTTATTTAAATCTATGCATTATTGAAAAAAGTCCAAATTCATTAACTAAAGGCGAATTTATGAACCACACAGGAAAAGAACCATAGTTTAATTATTTCTAATTTCTATGTCATATATTTTACGACCAGTTTAATTAAAATCTACGTTTATTTTAATTAAAATTAATTGAACATTATTTATAATGCTTGTGTTATACAGTTTTTAATAGATTTATTAAGCTCCTAACAATGGAGTTTTTTTTTCTATCAGTCTATTTAGCCGATTTTTGATTGTGACCGTGCCTGACGAAGGTTATTCCAGAAACGCGTTATGCGCACTAAATTAGATATCCACGTTTTCATATACATAATGATCAAATGGGAAAATGTTCGAACCTTTATTTGACATACAGTGCCCAAATATAACTTGCATATGCCCTTAGATTTTAGTTTGATATTATTTTATTGCAAATAAAACAGCAATGGGATCGGACAAAAAGTTATCACAACTTATGGATTGCCCTTTCACTCCATGTATAAAATTATACAGTGTGCAAATGTGGTCCCTCCATGTGCGAAATGTATATTTTGCTGTCCACAAGCGGTTAAAAATATACAAGCAAAGTGATAATTGTGTTAGGTAAAAACATATAGTAACGATATATTACAAATTTCTCAATTCACAATGCATTTTTATATAGAAATTAAAGTTACATTTTGATGACACGTTGTAAAATTCATATCTTTGTTCATCCAAAACCAACAAAATTCGAATAGAAAGACATTATAAATTGCAGCTAATTATGGAAGACAGCAAAATCCCGGTACCATTTAGAAGTGGAGTATGTACACTGAAGATGATAAAACTCACTGCATATTATTGGGTGTGTTTAGACTTGGCTATGATACTCTCTTTATTCGCAACTGTATTCTGGTTGCTGCGCTTTTTGAAAATGTGGCGTTTTTTCGTGTTCCTAATCTAACAATTGCCATTTGGTCTTCTCAATGGTTTTCATATCCCATACTCCTAAATGACTATGAGACGGTGCCTGGTTGACAGGTTCTCTCCCTTTGTATCCTTGGTGATATTTTGGAATTTATGGAAATACATTCTAGATATTGTCACGACTCCTAAATTGCTACTCTAATCTTCTAACCATAAAGGACTACCTTTGATCTCACAGCTGTAGGTATACTGGATTGAAGTAATGCTACAAGGATTTATTATATAAGTGGCCTGTCACTGTATTGATACCTTTGCTATTAGACTAGTATTATCATACGTCACTGAAATAGTTAATTAGATATATTTATGTTTGAAATTTTCAAACACTTAATAATGTAATTAGTCATAACTAATGTCAATCATAAGTAACAATAGTCAATTTGGATATCATATTGAGGCCCTTTAGGTTGAATTTGATTGACTTTCCTATCTTTGATTATGACCGTGCTTGATGAAGGTTATTCCAGAAACGCGTCATGCGCACTAAATCAGATATCCACGTTTTTATTTCAATGATAATCAAATGGGTAAAATTGAATTCGTTAGTCAATATGAAATGTTAAAGTCCAGACATTTTATCTTTTAAATCAGAAGTACAAAACTTAAAAGAGAATATATATAGATTATATCATGGCCTTTTCCATATCGGTCCTGGTATCATCCCGAGACTTCCATATCAGCCGAAGGCGTTAGCCGAGGGCTTATATGGGTCGAGGGATGATACCAGGGCCGATATGGAAAATGTCATGTTATAATTTGTTTATCACATATTTAACTGAAATAAATTAATAAATAAATGAAGAATTTATGTTTATTCATCAAAATAACAACAAAATAAATAATGTCAACAAAAAGTCAACAATATAATTCACCATATTTATTACAGCTATTAAACATCACTTTTCAATATAAATCAGAGTTCCAATTCTTATCATTTGTGTCAAAAAAATTATTGTCAAATTTTCCTGGATATTTGAGTATGGGAATAGTGTTATTCTGGGGTTGGTCATCATGGGAACCAAATCGATAACGGTTTGCTGAATAGACTTATTATTAGTAACCGTTGACTGGGCAGGGTTACTATTGACGGAAAATTGCAGTAACTGTTCTATTTTCATAGTTTTCAATAGTCGACACGATGTCGTGAATATTAATGTTCGCCATCACTAAGATATATACTGATACATTTCAATGAATCAGATGCGTAAACCTTCTTGGATTTCGTGCGCGCTGAAATAAAACAAAATCTTGCAGGGTGCATTTTCACCTCCTTGACTCCAATATCTTCGGTATTACGGAGTGCTCCCACTGTTGAATCACAATCTTTGAATATTATTATGTCACTCTCAGTTCTACGTTTTTTGTTGACATTCTTCATCTCTGCCGTATCGATTTGTGGATGCTACCTCGTCTGTCACGTTTTCTTACGTGTCACAATGACGTCATCGACGCAGGGCAAAATAACCGGTTATTTGTCCCGGGCATTGATATGGATCGGGAATGTCTTCGTTTATCACACATGCAAATAGATACGTATTACGTACAAATATGTGATAGCAAATGTTACACCCATCAAGGTAAAGAATAATTTTAATTATATTTATCAACCTCACTGATGTTGCGAGCTCGAATCCCGCACAGGCGAGGTTTACTCGAAACAACCGTTGGCATTATGTGATCAAGTTTGTCAGTGACTTGCGGCAGGTCTGTGGGTTTCTCCGGGAATTCCGGTTTCCTCCACCAATAAAACTGACCGCCACGATAAAACTGAAATATTGTTAAAAGTGGCGTTAAACACCATAACCCTAACCCACAGAATTCACAGGGCATAACGCCATAATTCAGCTATCTCTATTCCTTTGAAAAAGTCATGCTTTTTATTCCATGTGGTATGTGTTTTACCTGATTATACAGTCCTCTTAACTTAATAAACGTTAGAGAACACCGAAGGGGCAATCAAAATGAACAATCTAGAGAAACTGGCAACATATGGTACACAAGACGAAGAAGAACACAATATTACTATTAGTGTTTTTATAAAGACCAGAAACGAATGGTATACATATGAAACAGGGCATACGAGTTCCATGTGATAAAATGCTAACCTGTATTGACAGCCCTTTGAAATACATGTCCTCTGTTTTTTAATCCAGTCTGTCTTTAATTGTTGTAATAATGTGCTTACTTAGCTATTTTGAAATATTAATAATGTGCTTACTTAGCTATTTTGAAATATACCTTCATTGTATTATTCAATGTTCTTGTGTCACGTCATGAAGGCAAAGAATATAATATGATACTGTAGTATAAAAAACTATTTGTAAAGCATATGGAACAGTTATAATACAGTTAAATAGCTTCTTTTAATGTAAATTGATTTCCACCCATAACTATTGTATTTCAATGCAGTGTTAATTTATTTTAAACAGGAATAAATTAAACACCGGACATCGAGGGAATTACTATGTTAAGTTGCTTTATTTCTCATTTCAATATCAGCCATTTTTTTTTATTTTAGTTGTTATGTCGGAACCCTTAATAATGTTGCATATAATTCAAGCATTGTTGATAAAATAATATATGTTCCTCGAATAACAATCCCGTCTTGCCATTAGGACAATATTCAATCGGAGCTTGCAATGGGTATTATATAGTCGATACTGAAAATGGGTTACCAAAAGTCGATACTTACCATGGATAACTTAACAAGTCGATACTTTCACGGAGTAATCAATAGTCCACCATGGATAAACAAAAATCGATATTTGCAGTTTATATAAAGAAAAGTCGATTATTTCAGTTGATAATTTAAAAAAATCGATAATTGCAGACGATAGCTAAAGGTCGATAACTGCATTTGATAAGAAAAAGTCGATAATTGCAGTTGATAACAAAAAGTCGATAATCGAAAGATCGAGACAACAATGATAACTTCAAGGTGATATTTGCAATATATAACTAAAAGTCGACACCTACCAAGAATAAGTTTTCATGTGTATTTTTGTATGTGTTTCCTAACATGTTTTATGTAATATACACCCCTTCTACTCTGTGCATTATTTAAAAAAGTAAAAAAATATGTAAATATGCATGTAGTAGTCACACATGAAAAGACCATAGAATAAATTATTTCTATTTGATACGTCATGTAATTTACTACCAGTTTAATCAAAATAGTAATCTACTTTTAATTAAAACCAGGAAAATGTCTTGGCACGGGCACTATGCTTCACCAGACACCACTATGTTAAAACAGTTCTCTCAGGAAAAGGCAATAATAGAATAATAGTAAATTGAAATTAGAAGTATGGCTAGCAAGAGATATTTAGTTTCTTTTACGCATGTATCTCGCCATACTAGTCATCAATCGTATTAAGGCTAGCCATAGATAATTAGTTTTGACGCTATTACCATGCAATAATAACGGGAGACAGAACAAAAAATATCTACACCATTAAGAAGTGGAGTATATACGGTGGATAATAAAATCCACAACATATTATTGTGTGTGTTAGACTTTGGTTTCCACTCTGGTTTGTTTAGTCTTTGTTTGTAATACCTCTTGGTTGTCTGTCTTATTATTACTTACACTTTGGCATTCTGTCTTAGTTATCGTTTGAGAATAGTTTTTTAGTTATGTTTTCAACGGCGTATATGACTGGGAGAGCAAAAAGGGCCAAAACAAAACCGAACCTTGGAAAAAACGAATCCTTGTATAAATCGAACTTTAAATAACATCTCAATGTAGGAAATCTTTGTTAATTTAACCTGTAAACAACAAGCGCCTGTCTATTCTGAACACAGCATTGCTACGTGCTACTTTCTTTGTTAAGGTATAAAATAATTTATAACTACCTGTGCAATCATTGCATATCATCACTAAAGTTGTGAGTTCGAACCTTGTTCATGGCTAGGTGTACTCATACAGCATTATGTGATAAAGTTTGTCATTAATTTGCCACAGGTCGGTGGTTTTCTCCGGGTACTGCGGTTTCCTCCACTAATAAAACTGATCCCCACGATATAACTGAAATATTGTTGAGAGTGGCGTTAAACACCATACACCAAACCATATAAACCTAATATTATTTAAAAAATGGCAGAACTGTAAAGTTCTAATTTAACACATGTTAATAAGACAAACAAACAAGACTGACTTCAATGTTATTAATTTTGATGGCATTGACAGTATTTAGTCATGGTTCAATGATTCGTCAAAACGTGTTTGTAACTGATATGTCTAAGGTTTCAATTTTACGATCATATTCAATGAATCGCTTTAATGGATTGTCTGTCCATTGTCATCAAAAACAAAAGTGTTGAATATGATGATATCAATAAAAGTGTGATATCCAAAATAATTATAGATTAATACATGGCCTTTTTCATATTGCCCTTGTTATCAGCACGAGACCTTTATATCGCCCCGAGGGCTTTAGCCCGAGGGACGATATCAGTCGAGGGCTGATGACAAGGGCAATATGAAAAAGGCCATGTATAAAGCCCTCGGGGCGATATCAAGGTCTCGTGCTGATGACAAGGGCAAAATGAAAAAGGCCATGTATTAATCTATTTATCACATATTTTGCCAGGGCAGATAACATGTTATTGCCCTTCACAAGAGGGCAGATAACATGTTATTGCCCTCGTAAAATGCTATTGTCCCGGAGGCAAATAACACGCCGCAAATTATGCTTTTATTACACATGCAAATTCGGCGTTATTTTAATAAAATATGTGATAATATACAATATAAATCAAGGATAACCAGTACAATGTATATTTACATGGACATTAACATTTACTATCGTTATGCCACTGTCGCTAATCCTCTGGGGTATGTTTACCCATGTTCGTGTGTCCGTCAGTCCGCTACTTAGTTTCCGCTCAATAACTGAAGTTATCCTAAAACTTATTAACAAGATCATGGACAATAAAAGGAAGGCTATGTTCGATTTCGGGCTTTGCCACTTTTTCCGTTCTGGCGTTATGCCCCTTTTTTCTTTAACTGAAAGCGGGGGTATCCATGTCCGTGGACATATGCTTCATGAATGTGTTGCCCTTAGTTTTAACATTTATCTGAACTATCATTACACATTTTGCAAATACAAGAAAAAAAACCCATCTACAATCTGAGGTATTTAATCCCATAAATTGTAATTTTAATTAAACCTTGTCTTATTGACATATTTGAAAACAGTAAATATGACTTAAAGTGATACTCAGATTTACAATTCGTGACAAAATTGCGCCAGAGCTATCCGAAAGCATGTACTAAATCTTCATTCAGTAAGAAGTGTTGTCTGATGTATGCGCTATGAACACAGTAGCAAAGCGACTTTCAAGTGCACTTGATCAGCAAGAAGAGGGGGCAATAATGATAAACCCGCACATAAAACAATTCTCACATAAGCCAAATTCAAATATTATTGATCCTCAACCAGAACTTAAAATCAATTTTTATGATAAAATCATTGATTTTAGGGTTTTAAAACTGAAACGTTTCCGTGATTAATGATACAGGACACGAAAGTTCGTTGGAGTTTATTGGTCAACTTCTTTTTATATTGAAAATATGACATGATTGTCGATTCGTAGATGGTTCACACGCAAGCATGCCATCAGAAATTACAGAGCCGAGTTAATTCAATGTAGAAATGTTTACGTGACTGATTTTTTTTTTTTTATATCAAACTGTTTTGTGAATTGTTTTTGATTACTTTTAGAGGGCCGTAAGGTTGGATATGTTTTCGATTAAACGTTGGAATCGAGATAAAAACGCGACATGGGATCAATGTATATGAATGATTTTGAAACAGAAAACTTATTAACATGTCTAAATAAAAAATTATGGTTTGTTCCCGATTGCTTTGCAAACTTTCCGTCAGTTTCGGGGTAAGTCATTAATTTTTTTTATCATTAAATTATGACAAATGTATAACTGAAATATTGTTGAAAGTGGCGTTAAGCACCATAAGCCCCCTCTAATTTTACAGTAAGCATGAAACTTACTGATATGTCTAAATAAAAAATAAACAATGTGGTTTAAATTGTTTTGCAATTTTTTCCGTCAATTTCGGGGTCAGTTATTAAAATTTCGTCATTAAATTTAGCAAATTTCTAATTTTGCAATAAACATATAAACAGAAATAATTAAATGCTCTTAAATTTAAAAGGAATTATGTTTCTACAAATATCAAATTACAAAAGAATTTTTTTAATTTGCATAAAGTTGTGGTCCCAAGACAATAATTAACCATATACAGAAACGAAAATCTTTCGATTTTGATTGATTAGGTCTTTGTGTAAGTTTTGGTTTAGTAAAAAAAAACTTCCACCTGCATCAGTACACACACAGAATCTATAATATATAATGTATCTTAGACAATATAGTCAATTAATGTACATAATCATTATAAAAGTATATAAATGTATATATGAATGCTATGAATACTTTATTTTATTATAGTGTTACATACCAATATAAAACAGTTTATACATCTGTACATGCTTAAAACAAATAAAAACATGCACAATAAAATTGTATCAATTATAATATTGGTACCCTAGCCACATATGGTTTATGAGACACTGTCATTACATCCACATACATGTACCTAAAATATTTATGATTGTTTAAAATACATGTTATTGCAAACAATATGTATATATCTCATTGGAAAAGAAATCGTTTCCACATATACAGACAATAGCACAGTAAGCGTCATAATATATGCTTAGGCCTGTATGTAATTGTAGAAAACCAGTTACCTCATTAAGGGTAATATAATTTGCATTTTATCGCTTATTTTGAAATGGGTTAACAATTTGAATTATTTTACTGTGTCTAAGATTTCTAGGTTCACATATTATAGGTTCACATTGATCGCCAATAAAGGAACACAATGTAAGTCAATGGCTTTTGCATTAAAATGTAATGCGATCAACAAATTGGGAACAATGGAACAGTAAGCGTGAAAAATATTTCAAACTTTTAATAATCGACAAAGAGAGATTTACATAAACAATCAAATCGTTTATGTACAGTGAATGTTTTTGATTTTGAATTAAACAAAAATTCGTGTGCATCTGGATGTTTTGATATTTAAAACAGATAACAATGCTGCCACCTACAAATGTAGAAAACGAATGTAAAATTCCGGGAAAAAATAAATATACTAATTATCGGGAATTAATTTTGTATCGTTTATTTAAACGCAGGGCTTCCAAAAACCATGTTGCAGCATCAAAAACGCTAGATTCTGAGGTACTAGATAATGATGGAAGTGTGAACCAAAACAACATTCTTCCGGAAGTGGATAAGACCTCACAGGAAACACAAAATGGTGATGGATGTGATGCTAATGGGAACAACATATATCGTAATACTGTGAGGAAACATTACAAACCTGAAGACAATAAGAACATTCCTGATACTGGTGACCCTAAACAGACTGAAAGTAGAAATAGGCAACTGACAGAAGAGGAAATGGTTCGCTTGGAGAGTTTTTCCCGTCTTGACCCCGTAAGTTCACTTGCAATTCATGTTGGGGTATGAACACTTTTAATGTAAAAGAATCAAGGAAAATATCTTAATTCTCAGCAATTATTTTATTTCCATATTCATATTTGTTTGTTCCAAGAACACACATAATGCACAGATTGTTGATAGTGTTGTTTTCTTTGTATGCTATATGACTGAAATAAGATACAAGAAGATACGTTGAATACCAGTTTTTGTATATACCATCAAACTACCGAACTTTAGTTTACCACGAAAGACATAAATAGCAAGAGAAGTTATTGGCAAGAATCAAAACCACGAAATTAAATGTCAACAAGCATCTTATTTTCCTTCAGTCTACAGAAATTGATTCTAGCGAAAAGTAATGGTATGGTGTTTAACGCCACTTTCAACAATATATCAGTTATATCGTGGCTGTCAGTTGTATTGATGGAGAAAATCGGAGTACCCAGAGAAAATCTGCAAGTCACTGACAGACTTTATCACATAATGCTGTATCGAGTACACCTCGCAATGAGCGGGATTCGAACTCACAACGTTCGTGGTGATAGGCATGACAATAAATGAAACCACAGTTATGGAAACAAATTACTTTTGAAACATTATTTCAAGCATATTTATAACAATTGAAAATATTAGTAAATCACCATCTAAATACAATGTTCCAACTGGTTTCACCTAAAGCATGTCAATTATTAAATTCACTTCATCTATTATGGGCTTAAGTAATCTCATATAAGTAAACCACTAATATATAAATTACCCTTAGATCATTCAAATCCTATTAAAGAAAAATCAAGAACAAATTCTCACGATAAATTCACCTTATAAAAACACGGGAGATAATCCTTTGAATCATTTCAACCATTCATCATAATACATTTTACGTTCTACTATGATTTGACACCGACAACATTCGTGTAAAAATTGCATATTGCAATGTTTTCATGTGATGACGCCTGAATATTCATAAAATTCCTGTAAAAGAAAAAATGCGATGTATTCGTTTCCATGTTATGTATATTATCTTACTTAATTAGATTTCCTGACCCGAAAGGGCATGTAGGCTTTTGCCATCACTTGACGTCTGTCGTCAGTCGTCCATCCATTAACTTTTGCATAATAATCTACTCCTCTGAAACCACTTATCCAATTTCAACCAAAGTTGTACTGAATTATTCGTTCGGTGTCTACTTCCAACATTGTATCCGAAATCCCCGTCAACTGACTTACATAGCTACCTACCGTCACTGTAATAGATCGTAGGGGTAAAACACACCGACAGGCCTTGCAATAAAGCCACAATTCCACCAAATTGTCTTAGATTTGAATAGTAGCTAACATTTTAATGAGTAGTACGACATATGTTGCGGGTTTAGTCGAATCATTTTGCGTGTTCTTGACTTTTTTTATATGCAAATTATTAAGTTTCGTTAAGATGAGAGGTGATTGTTTGTTTTGCTGATATTGTTGGAATTGATGACTACCACTGTTTAAGCTTTCTCTTTATAGTATGAATTTGGACAAATAAAAATTATTTGAAAATCTTCTCCCCTGAGTAAAATAAAACCAAGCCATCCAATCGGACGCATTATTCTGACTCAAAGTCCACCAGTATTAGATCTTTCCTCTTAATTCTGTGCCGCGTGCTTAGTTGACAAGCAGCAAAAATAGTCCTTGTTTTGATTTGATTAGGATTAACCGGCATATATCTTGCATTCGAGGACAGTACGCTAGTAATTACAGCATGTCGTTTTATCAGTAAAGATGTTTGGTTAATCTACTATCAGTTGTATCTTCTGTGGTATAAGCACACCAAGAGGCACTAGACATATTAGAAGTCTTTTTGCTCTTACGATCAACTGCTTGTTTTGTAAGAAGATGAAAACAACCTGACACGGAGTTTCCTCGCAGAGTTTGATGCAAAAAGACATTACATAATCAAAATGTCTCTAAATAGATAATTGATTCTTGAAAACGGTCATCTGGTACACTTCCTCATAACTTAAAGCCAATCAATCTTGCTCTGTTATCCCCTTATATATAATACACAATTAGCGGAGAAACAGCCAAATTTGCATTTATTTGATTCGACTGGTGGTGGTTGAGTCCACGATCTTACAAATTCACCATTTAACTTATAGGTGTACCAACTAGATTATAAACATTAATACAAATTATCATAAATACTAAGACGTCAGCATGCGTATGTAGTTACGAAAAATACCCATCGAAGAATTGTTTATATTTGGTTAAAGATCAGTTTATAATTCTGTACCGTGTCAGATATAAAGCCAAGCATTGTATTAATATGAAGAGGATTATAAGGAACTAGTATTTACATAGATAACGTAGACGTAGAAATCTTTTGACACACACGTGTTCTAATGATATAAAATTAGGAATTTAATTCTGTCAGGAATGAAGCGTGTCCACAAAGTAACGTTGTTTAATGAGTATACTATTTTTTTGGCTAATCATTAAATCCCCATTACGACATACTCTAAACCTATATTCTGTGTCAATAATGTATAAATATTATACCGGTTCATTATATGTAGGAAGTTTATGCTAACTTGCGGGAATTTCATGACTTAATTATTTTTATTATTTGACTTTCAAAGTTTTGGACTATGAGAGTAACTGATGAAGGTTATTCTAGAAACGCGTTGTGCGTACTAAATTGGATATCTACGTTTTTAAGAATGTTTTTATTCATTATGTAATATTCAGTTAATTGACATGTTAAATAATTTTGAATATTTCCAGTCGACGTTACATGTGATTGGATGGTCGTCAGGGGCAACGGATTCTATGAGTAGTACACACAATTTGACGGAAACACAAGAAGGTATGTGATTGTTTTGTTACAATTTTGAAATAAAAAGAGAAAACCGAAGTGACAAAAAATGGCAATCGAACGTCAAAGGCAACACTGGACACAAATAAGACACAGAACGAAGGCAAACAAAACAAAAACACGACACGGAAAACTGTTCACGATACGTGATTATGCATACTATACTGTAACAAGGAAGTGATAATCCAAAGCATAATCTTGAACACGTGCATGCAAGAACTGAAAGCTCAGTGCTTGCAATTACAACATATTGTACTCTCAAAAGGAAAATAAGGTCTGCTCTCTGTATTAGACCCATAACGTCTGACGAAAATTATTTTTTACAGCTATTCCAAAAATAATAATAAAATTGTAATCAAGTATGATGGAAACATTCAAAGTTTAGAATGTGTAAGAAAAGTTTGAAGATAACAAAGGTGTAATCGGAATCCGTAAATCTAAGATACCAAAGGTGTAATCAGAATCCGTAAATCTAAGATACCAAAGGTGTAATCAGAATCCGTAAATCTAAGATACCAAAGGTGTAATCAGAATCCGTAAATCTAAGATACCAAAGGTGTAATTAGAATCCGTAAATCTAAGATACCAAAGGTGTAATCAGAAACCGTAAATCTAAGATACCAAAGGTGTAATCAGAATCCGTAAATCTAAGATACCAAAGGTGTAATCAGAATCCGTAAATTGAAGAAGAACAGACAACACAATGGACAAAGGAAAAAGTAGAAAAAGACAAACAACTCGTTAACTACAAAGTGTAAATGTTCACCAGCAATGTTTCATAGTATTTGTTGAATATTCTAGGAAAATGTGCAAATATTTCCCGCCTAAAAGAGTAATAAAATCGAGGTCATCAGGCCTTGTTGTTTGTTTTATCTTTGTTTAGGGGAAATAAGGATGGGGTGGAGAATTTGTATTTACCATGATCTTATTATTTTGTCTGCTATCTAAGAATTTAATGCAAATGAATAATTTAAATGACAGTAACCAATTAAAATATATTTTTGTACTAGCAACTTATTTTAGTGTAATTGAAAATTTTAAATTTGTTCAAATAAAGGACTTGACTAGTTGAAGTGGTTAACTATATAACATAAAAGTAGTTTTGGATTTGTGCACTTATATATATAAGACGTTTCAGTTTTCCAACTTTTCGACATGAACACTGATATGTTAGTTACTAGTATTTAAATTTGCACACGCTGCAAATAAACCTTTGGATAACTAGGGGTTAGGGTTATGGTGTTTAACGCCACTTTCAACAATATTTCAGTTTTATCGTGGCGGTCAGTTTTATTGGTGGAGGAGTACCCGGAGAAAGCTACCGACCTGCTTTGGTTAACTACTTTGGCATGCCATGTCAATATATATACATGTATAGTTGAAGAGTACCCAAACATGTCAAGCAAAGCATACTAGTTTTGACGTTAATTTCATTAGGGTATTTTATTAGTGATTTTTACATGTCTAAAAAGATTTGCTGTAAAAATAAACATGATATATAAATTATAAGTAGAAAATTGCTTACGTTTCAAATCAATGTGTAGGTTATGTTAATCTATATCCAAATTCAATATCGGCGGTAATATTGAATTAGGTTCTTACATAAATTACGAGAATGACTGCACGCTTTATTAACTATGAATTATTTTATTTTTTCAGATGAAAATATGTGTAAGCTTTCAAGAGTAAGTATAAATCATTTTTTAATTGGTATGATATGCATAGCAAATCGGTATAGGGAATTCATGATTTTATGCGGATTATTTGAATGCAAATCAGACAAATTCGAGTATTTTTGAATTCACTTATTATTTATGTACTCAATACAATTTTTCACTTTTATATTAACGTATGAAGGTACATGTGTATATATAATTTACCATTTTCTACAAGAAATGAAATGTAAACTAATCATCAAGATATAAACGTGATAACGTCATTGCTGAATACACTGTAAAGTTAGCAGGCCTTTATTCGTTACCATCTCTAAATTTACATGATACAAAACAATGGAAAAGTCAAATAAAAATACCACAAGGGTATTCAGCATATTTTTGTTCCCAATAAATACAAAACTTAGTTTATGGTAGTTCTATTTGTTTATTTTTAGAAACATTCGAAATATATGTTGTATAGTGTTTTCTTATGGGGGGGGGGGGGGGGGGGGGTACAGATATAAAGCCACTTTAAATAATATTTAGGATATATCATGGCACCCGGAGTAAATTATCGATCTGCCACAAGAAACTGACAATCCTTATTATTACCTAATAAAGTGTATTTTTCTGTTTTATTGAGTCAATTTTGTTAGTATTATATATTTTTCGCTATTAAAATGTGCCTGTCGATTTATTGCACTCCCGATGAACTATTGCACTGTGCAATATTCTGCACGTGGAGTCTATAGCACCGACCCGAGTTGACCTTTGAACACGATTTCTGATTGGCTTTCAGTTTTGCCGATTGGCCAATAAATTAATTCGTTGTTTAAGTGTCAGGAGGCTATATTTATTGAAGGCCAAGGAGATGTATGCAGTATAAATATAAATAATTAGGATTTGGTAATGTTTTTCTGACATAAAAAAAAACCCCACTTTCTTGGTAAGGTATTAGGTAATACATCTGTTATTTAATGGTTTCAGGTGCAACAGACTGGAACATTTGCCCTTTGGTCCTGGGAATGACCAACGGTTCTATTGCACTCGGCCCTCAAGGTTTTATTGCACGAGGCCATCGGCCGAGTGCAATAGAACCGTTGGTCATTCCCAGGACCAAAGGGCAAATTTTCCAGTCTGTTGCATCCGCAACCATTAAATAACTGAATACCATATAAACTGTCATCGATATTATGATTCTACTCAACACGTTTAATGCTTACTCGTGACAATTGAATTTGGCCTCTTTCAAACTATAAGCAGCAACCTCTATGTAAGATACCGTATAATAATTATTTTTTGTGACATAGCAAATCAAGATTCCTAATATAATTGGTAGCATATGGTATTTGTTTTTTACCATAGTCGGCATTAGGTACTACGCCTTGCTGCCAATATAGTACACATTAATGATGACGTACTTCTCTGGCTACATCAGATTCAACTGTTTTATAATATAACTGCATTATGGTACCGGCAGGCCATTACTCGGTCATGTGGTTATATTTTACCTATTGCTCGTTTGTTCTTTTTTGGATGACATTACCAGAAAATTGTTAGTTGGCGGGGGCCTTCGTGTATCGTATTATTACTATAGTAATTGGATTTACAACTATCTCTATAATCAGTGCCTATCAACACTAAAGTTGTGAGTTCGGATCCCGCTCATGGCGAGGTGTATTCGATACAACATTATGTAATAAATTTGTCAGTGACCTGCCACAGGGGCTAGGTGCGTCAAAAAAAAAATACTATATAATACTACAAGGGGACGAACTCACTTGCTTCCATTTTTTTAAGTCGTCGTGTTAAATTGATCGTAACTTCGCAACAATCGTAACTACTCGGCCATTCTCGCTACCCTGCAAATAACCTCGTACGTACATAGTAGAAATTCTTCTTAAATTGTTTGCCGGAAGTTAAGTTAAGTTAAGCCGCACAAAAATATAGTCCACGAAAATCCAATATGGAAGACATACTAAGTAAAATCTAATTATGCAAAACTAATTAAAACTTTAATTGAAATATAGAAAATTGCTTAAAATATAACTTTATCAAACTTTCATGTAACTGACATGTGAAAAGTAGTGCGATTTATACGCCTAATGCATACGAGGTTATTTGCAGGGTAGCGAGAATGGCCGAGTAGTTACGATTGAACTTCGGAACGCCTTAATATTTTCAAAAAATGTTTTCACCAGTGGAAAATTACTTGACTTTCGACTGGTGAAAACATTTTCTGAAAATATTAAGGCGTTCAAAGTTACGATCAATTTAACACGACGACTTAAAAAAATGGAAGCAAGCGAGTTCGCCCCCTTGTAGTATTATATAGTATTTTTTTTTTTTTTTTGGACGCACCTAGCCCCTGTGTGACCTGCGGCAGATCGGTGGTTTTCTCAGGTTTCCTCCTCTAATAAAACTGACGGCCACAATGTAGCTGAAATATTGTTGAAAGTGGTGTTAAACACCATAGCCCTTGCCGCTACATAAAACACATTATTGGTATTGGTAATATCTTATGACATAAGTATTGATAGGAAATAATAATAATGGCCCAAATGTCAAAATTTCATCCTACAAATATAGAACAGATTCGACAAGAAATAAATTTAACAAAAGCAAATTATCGATTTTTAATGAATATGGAACGAAATAGTGCTGGAAAAGAAACCTTAGCCTATACAAGTCTGATACAACAGTGTGGGAAATGTTATATTGAACCAAACACATAGACAGAACGAATCCTATTATTTTCTTGTGGTTAATTAATTGTATAATCACTTTTTAATGTAGCAGCTAGTCAGCTTTAGAATATACATGTACAGGTATATATATGCATTAAATATGCAAATGTAATTTTTACACTGATAGGATTACATGGTTTTAATATACCTGAACAAATATTGACATTCAATTAATATGATCCTTTAATCTTGTATCATGTATTTTAATTTGCATTATTCAACACCCCTTTGACACCCATATATTTTAAATACTCTAATTATTAAAAAGTTAACTAGACTAAAACCATTATTAAAAAAATATACATGTAAACTTATTTGTACCTTCTAATCCAGTTTAATGATCATGCATTAAAGCAAATAAAACGCCATGAGAGACACACTTGTAAATGTTTGTTGTAAATAAAAGGACGCTTTTGTTTTACCTGGAGACAGTTTTATCCAAAATTCACCTTGAAGAGCATTTAAATCCCTTGATTTGACAACGGATGTGTATACAAACTGTAAATTTTAAAACTTTTAGACGATTAGACAGTTAGTTTAAAATTTAAAAATGGTGTGTAATGATCATGGCAATTTTTGAAGTTTTATTTCATACAATGTTTTTATGAATACGGATGGATTTAACATGAAAAACTTTATATATCTAACGGATTTTGAACAGGTCGAATTTAAGAGACTGCAAGAACAGGTCAGAGATGTTAGTTTCAATCTTCGAAACAGATTTCGGACATCTGCATATCAGGTAAGTTTTCATGTTAAAAATTAGATATTTCTGTTTCACTTCTTGTTTTTCCCCCCTTGTTACACATCACCTGGAAAATTCACGTCGGAGCAAAAAATGTCCATTATATGATTAACATTAACCACCTCGATATAACTTTGAATTAATCAAAGGACACATCACGTAATGATCATATGTTTTTAAAAGCATGTCAAGGATTTTTAAATTGGAAATTGTAACTGGATTAATTTCAGAAATGAATATTCGTGAGAATGTTCATTGTTTGAATTATGTAAACAGATACACGTGGACTTCACACAATATTAATTAATCTATACCTCCGTTGCTATGTAAACAAACAAGATGGCTGCTCGTAATTTATTCGTTAATACAATGGACAGGTTATGATATCATTGATAAGAACACATGACCATTGTTATAGGGGATTTAAATAGAGACTTGCAGTTTAATGTATAACAATCACCGTTACATTTTAATAACCCAATATAAATTCAAATAAATATTGTTTTGACGAAAGGTAGAAATACGTACTTCCGGGTAAAAAAGTTTCAAATTGAACAGATTCTCTTAATGAAACGAAATACAGTTGTTTAAGTTTAGTTAACATAACGGTTGAATTATATAAATATTTCATACTTGAACAACTTTACAGTTGTACTTGTCTTTAGAACTTCAATGTAACAGTGTCTGTCATAAGAGACTCCCCCTTTTTCCTTAATTGTTGTTTCTTATTAATATGATTATAGAGAATTCGCGCGCAATTAGAATACATGTGTATTTTTGTTAATTGGTGTAAATGCTCGCCGTTGATGAATAATGTGGAATCAAAATAACATTAGATCTTAAATTTCTCCCCATTTTTTTTTATATAACGCATCAAAGCGAAATATCAGAAAGGGGGGGGGAACAATTATTAAAGACCTACTTTTAATTAGATTGAGCAATATGATATCAGGTTCCCATACAAGACAGGCATCAAAATACAACATTCCACGTGCCATGTCTTAACTGCATGATTTATATGAGTTTATTTTGCACTTTGTTTAATTTAGTTTTGCTTTATTTGCAATGGTGTTGTCATGGAAACAATAAATACAGTTTGTGATTATTTTCTTTGATTATTCAACATTGACTGTATGTTCAAGCTTTGTTTTGCTATGCATTTTTTATTTAATACTTTCATTAGTTTTGCTTTGTTCGTATTGTGATTTATTTGGTTCTGATCCATGCCTTTTATTATTTGTTGTTATGTACTATCTCTCTATGTGTTTCTCTACGACCATTTGCTAAGAGATAATATAAATTGTTTTTCAATATAGTGTTTTAATATCTTCAATTAACTTATCAATATTCGCTTCCTGTTGTATCATATAGAAATTGATTAGATGAGGAATATAAAAACTGGTTGTTATAGAAATCGATTTGATGATGACAAATATAACAATGAAAGATCCAACAAAAATACACAAAAGATGAAAGTTACTAATTCACCAGGTAACAGAATAAATGGAAATGATTCTACTAAAGGTATTCTGCATGCATTATGAAAAAAGCAATTTACACAGTGATGGTGAACAAAGCGAACAATCGACTCTAACCTCAAATCATTGAACATAAAATAGACCACGATATATGATGTTTGAAAATTAATCTTGACTTGGGACGGGCACACAAATGTGGCAGGATTAAAACTGTTAATGGGTTCTTTAGCCTTCCCTCTCTTGATAACGTGAACAACAACAGCAATACAAATGTAAACAAACAATAAAAACAAAAAACAGCACATATTCATTTCCACTTAAAATGACCGCATGCTATCACAAAAATCAAATACAACATTGACAAAACCAGTATATGTACGTTTTCATGATAGTTACAGAAGCAGTCTTTTCAACGCTATAATTGTAATGTCAAATATACCATTTTGTTAGCATTGTTACCCATTTCTCTATCTTGTGCAGCAGCTGATTATCATATATCATTGTATCATGGCCGATATAATTTTCCAGACCTCATACTGGTTGTTTCACCTGTAAAATATGTTGCCTGTGTTTCTACGACTATAACATTTATACTTAGATTTTGGAATTGTTCTGACAGCGTTTTTAATTTCTATACTTTAATAGGACGATTACCTTTAGTGACGCAGGTATATTTTTTGTATTATATATTTTAAGTTTCTCCTCAACAACCCTGTTAATATTCAATCTGTCTACAGAATTTTAAGGTAATGGTTTATTTCCAGATCAGTTTCATACTGTTTTCATAATTTATATGAAAACAAAAAATTAAGATTCTGAAGCCAATGCAAGTTTTTTCAATCATATGATACTTGGGTATAAAATTAAACCGAATCGTCCCAAGTTATACCATTAAACCATATAATCAGCTAGTAATTTTTTAAAGTAATATATTTTAATCAAGAATTATATGTGTCTCTTAGAGTGTTCTTGTCTTGTTCTACATGGTATGTTTTGTATCGAACTATTGTACAGATAAGCCACCTGTATGACAAAAGAATTGGCTGTGTCTCTTCGATTATTTCTGCTCTTGTTGGTTAATTTGGAGTCCAAATCGATGCACAGAGAAACCATCTTTATGATAACATAATTATATGTGTCTCTTTTGATTGTTTTATTTCGCGTTTAACTGAAAAGGAAACCTTAAAATACTACGTTTTATGTCAAATTAAAAAAAAGTAACCTTTAACACTAATAGTTGAAAAATTAGAATATAACCAATCACTACACGGAGCACAACATCTCCGACTTCTCAACACAGAAATACCAATGACAGAAGACAATATAAATCTACGGACTGACAATTTAAGGTTTTGGGAGCAATAAGGTCAAAGGGCCTAAACAGGATAGCCAAAATCGGCTAAGGTCACCCGTGCCCGAGGGAGGAGAACTTTAGCTTTATTAGTAATTACATTATTTAGGAGTTGTAAATTTCAGCAATATCTTGATTTCACTAACTGGTTTAATTCGTCACACGGTTTTCCCTGTTCCAAGTCAGACCGTAGATTTATATTGTCTTCTGTCATTGGTATTTCTGTGTTGAGAAGTCGGAGATGTTGTGCTCCGTGTAGTGATTGGTTATATTCTAATTTCTCAACTATTACTGTTAAAGGTTTCTTTTATTAATTTGACATAAAATGTAGTATTTTAAGGTTTCCTTTTTAGTTAAGCACGAAATTTAGGATTCTTAAACCTTGGATCTTATTTAACCAATTCAAATTTTAGTTAATTGCCACTATGACGGATCAAAGTAAACACCCTTCATACGGAGACATATTTCTTAAATGTGACAGAAAGTGGCAATTATTTATAAAATTCACAGTAATATTCCCCTCATATTCGTTTAGTCACATTTTCATGTTTTATAGTTATTATATAATAAAGAAGGGAATGCTTGAACGTATTTGCTTACACCCAATAGTGAAATGTCCATGGACATATTCAGTTCATACCTATCAATATACTTGTGTTTTGTCTGTCCGTATGTTTAGATGTGGAATATTTTCCCCATAGATCTTTACAATGTGTGTACACATGGTTAATATCTGTCCCTGGTTTTGGATTAAAATGTTAACAAATTTTTACAAAGCTATCTTTAGAGTTTTTTTTTATTTTAAGCAAATTTCTCTATTAAGCGTGGATTTATCTGCTTTGTACCTGTACTTTACCTGATTACACGATGTTTGTATACCTATTGTGTACCTGTGACAGTTAAGATATTGGTCCGCACGGAATTAAATTTCTCATGAAAAAAAGTCCAGGGACCATATTTACTAGGAATAAATATCACACGGACTATTTCTCACAGAAAATTATTTCAATGATCATTTACACTAAGAAAATTTGTAACCTTGGATTTAATTTCCTAAGAAATCATTGGTCCAACCGGACTTATTTTACTGGTATCAATTTATCGCTTACACATGTATGCGGTTAATGATACTATTTTTTTTTCTAAATTGTCCATAAAACAAAGATTGTGACTTGGGATTTATTTAAGTGTTGCTTAAACCCAATTATGTATCTACTATTACTTTATGGCATATCAACTACAGCAGAGATATCATGTACCATATGAATATCAAAGGTTGTAAACTTGCTTGCACAGGCCTTTGAACTTGGAAAGGTAAAAAAAAAGTGGGTTGGTCGGTCCACTTTTAAATGTACTAAATGTCTTTCATAAAATAACAAATGACGTCTAACGGTCTTAAGGTATCAAACTTATGAATGTCCTTAATTGGAACAATAATAAATTCTGATGTCATTCGCATAAATGGTCTAAATTAAATAAGTATATTTAACATACCTACTCGAGTACATTTAATTTTATTATTATTTCTATGATTTTAAGTAATATAATAAACAATCAATTAATCTACAACTTTCACTTTAAACAATTATATATTGTGTTGAAAAATATTTCCCCGGCGGATTGTATTAATATTAATGGGATCAGATTAATATTAATCCCCTTATTTTAAATGTAAAACCTCCAGTTATTCATTAGTTAACCTTGATTTATTCAGATATGCTGTAGGACATTTTTATGATTGTGTTGGAGACTTAACTTTTAATTTATTGGTATCACAAAAATGGGGACTAAATTGAAAAGGAGGAAATTGAAAGTAGTACGCTTTAAGGTAAGAAATACGTCACGGTTTCCATAGAGAATGCTTGGAAATGGGGGTATCAATAACCTCCAAAAGCGTCAACCATTTGCTTATCTTTGTTGGGATTTTCTTTATCTCGAAGTTAGGCCCCAAAAAAAAAATTGTGAATGGTTTAAAAAAATAAAAAAATTAAAACAAGATTAAGAAACCTGGTCTAATGCATTGTGTAAATAAAACGGAAAATAGGTCACAATATGTCGCGAAAAAAATAATAATTTTGTTTTTGAGACATCAACCCATTACCCCCCCACCCCTCGATAAATATGCCTGATTAATTAAAAACTAACTGCAAAGTACTTGCAATTTCATAATTTATATAAGTTAGAATAGATCTAGAGCTACAATAAAGACTTTATCGAATATTTGTTGACGTGTATTATTCATTATTTTTAAGTATAAAGTTAGACCTTAAATATCTCTTTTGCAAACAAATTTTAAATTGAATTAAAACGCAATGGTATAAAGGACAGATAATCAACACAAAAGCAAAACAAATCAAACAAACAGAAATCTATTTATAAATTAAGAAAACATAGTGAAAGTAAAATTCAAAGTAATAAATTCTTTCATTTTTGAGATTTTGTCGATTTTATTTTTTTTCCCTTGTAAGGCTGTCTTTTCAAATATACAGAAAAATGCTTGTTCATTTGAGAAACTAAATTAATACACCTCGAATCTTAAATTGTAGACTTCTTAATCCATGGAATTTAAAACAAAAACAGGTCTAATTGGATGAAATAAAAAATTCAAATAGCTATGGCCAGCTAAACTAATATTTGATCAAATTCAAATCCTGATAAATCAGAATATCTCCTTATACAAACCATTCTTAATAGCATAATCAGATCATATGACAAAACTAACCAAGGTCTTAATAAATAAGGCTTTTAGAAAAAACTAAAACTTTTAAAGGCATAAACTATCATGTTACTGCAAACTTGTTATTTCATTTTATTTTGTGTCTTAAGTGTAAAGTTGGATAGTATTTCGTGTTCATTTACATCCATATCATGTATGTCCATCAGTGTACCTAATATAAACATAGATATTAAATTAAGTTCGAACACGCGTTTCTGGAAGAAAAAAAACCCTTTTCATCGTGTACGCTCAAAACCAAAATATTTGAAAGCCAAATAATTTTTAAATCTTTGACAGAAATGAAGAATATTCGAGAAACTCGTCGAACGCATTAAATTGTATATCTACGTTTTTATTATTACAAACGTAAAATAAAACAACAATATAACGACCATTTTATATTCTATAACACCCATTCGTATAACACAAGTAAAAGTAAACAATATAAATAAATGATTATGGGGTATTACGTTTAAATGTTCGTACAGCCGTTAGGTTCTTTTCCAAAGCTTCCAATGTCTGAAATAAAGGAAAAACATTTTGATATTTATTATATGTATTTTTATAGTAATTGTAAAAAACATAATGCTTGAAGACACGAATAATCAGAAGCCATAAATCGACGGACAGACAACACAATGTCCACATGAATATGAATAAAGATAAGAAGACCAACATAGAACCACAAAACATTACACAGCTTCTGATTACCACTTTGATATCAGCAAATATTTCGTACACAGAAAACTTAACAGTGAGCATTACAAACCTGACTAAAAACTACTTGTAAAGTATTTATATATATATATTATGAATTTTTTTCTCTCTTGCTTTGTTGTGTTTGATCGTCTTTTGCATAAGTAGATAAATTGATGTCAGGCTTCCAGTCCACATTGTTGGCACAGTACTGCATTGCAGCACCAATTCCGTAGCGTAAAAGAAAAAAAACCATTTAGTCCCTTCTGCCAAATCCACTAAAATATAGAGCTTCATTGACCGACGTGATACCTTGTCACGTTAGGTTAAGCTTAAGTCCGGAATTGTATTTGTGCATAATCGTAGGATGATAGCATATCTTAAGCAATTGGCAGTCATACATTGTATCTACCCCCACTAGACCGTGAAAGGATACTAGCTTGTATTCAATATATTTATATATGCTTATGAAAATTCAACATAACAGTGTTAGAGTTAGATTGATGCAGCTGACAGTTTTAGGTTATGCATTTTTGTTTTTCCCTCAGTAGGATTCGAACCACACCGTTGGTCCACTGTAGCAGCAATTCGTTTAGTATAATGTCGACCTACGTAGCCCCCTCGGTCAAATCCACTGTATATAAATTAGATTAATATAAACATACTATTGTCATTGTTTCATCATCTACACGTGATCGGGTAATTTTGGAGTCGACTTCACCAGGTTTTATACCCTTTTGGTAGTGTACTAGATCGTCACCTTCCACAACGAATGTTGACTGAAATAAACATAGTAAACAATTCAGCAAAGAGATTCGAATAAAGAATTACAAAAAGAAGGAGCAAACAATTTAGCAAAAGATGATTCAAATTAACAATAACCATAGGAACGAAGGCATAAACACAACAGATTTTGCAGGGGAATAACTGTATTGTATTTGAAAATTTCACGGCATCAATTGGAGATTTGATGGTCGCACATTGAGTTTACTGGCGATGCGATAGCGAAGCCAGTAAACGGATATTTGCGACCATTAAATCGACAATTGATGCCGTCAAATTTTCAAATACAATACAGTTATCTTCATTCTAATGTAATCATGTGTATAGATGTGTATTGCCACATTATTGACAAGATGACGTTAGCGGTATGACCAGCTAAAATTCTAAAAATATATCATGTTATTTCAACCGTAGAATTGATACCGTGAACATTACAACATTAAATCGACAATTAATACCGTTAAATTTTCAAATGCAATACATTTATCTCCATTCTAATGTATTCATGTGCATTGCCACATTAATGATAAGATGACGTAAGCGGTAATCGGCTAAAATTCTAAAAAAAAATAGCTCATGATATTTCAACCGTGGAATTGATACCTTGAAAATTACAGCATTGTCCAATCACAAACCAGGAATATTAAACAACTACATTAGGATTATATACTGTCACTTGAACCAGTCATATTTACAGTGTAGTAGATTTTGTCGTTTGTCTAATATTATTTTCTTGCATCATGCTCGAGCGTTCATAAACACCAGTATGCCCATCAGACAGTCTGTCATCATTTAATTGTATATATACGTGTTTCCATCCAGTATTCCATACCAGGTTTCTCCCATGCCTTGAAAACGTTACAATATTTACCATTACAATTAAATCTCGGTATGGAATTTTACTTTACATAAAATTGGCAACTATGTTTGAAATTACATGATATGACAATTTAATTGTTAGTACATGACGTATTTTTTGTTTTACTACAGCATGATCAGAGATATGCGGCAATAGTAAATATATTGATTTTATATGCCTTCGCCTTTCATTTATGAAATTTTAAAAAGCTAGCTTTGCAAGATTCAATTAAATAGTGGATAATTAAGCAAATGTTTTCACTAGAATCTTTCTGATTAATCAAATAGCTGTGTTATAAAGCTTTTTACTGAGTGAGTGATTGTTGTTTAACGCCAAGTGAGATATTTTTCAGCTTTGTCATGGCGAGAACAAGCTACATATCGATGAAATGATGATGTCTGTTTGGGTAGACGTGTCGCTCCACTGGAACACATTATTCTGATTACGAGCCAACCACGTTTTGTTCTTGTCCTTAATACTGCATGCGTAAAGGAGAAGCAGCAATTATCAATTTTATACAACTATACCACCGATGGTGTTGCTTTTTATTGAAACATTTATTCTAGAGACTATATTATAAAAGCATATTCTAAACCGTCTCTGTCAATCTTTTATGATACATGTTTACATATATAACTTTGCAAGCACGTACCAGTACGAATCGTTTACTGGAAATAGTTTTACCTGTAAGGTCTTACTCATAATTGATATAACCATAATTTATTCTTAAATAACCAAGACAGAGGGACCAGACAAAAGTTTCAGATAAATAACTTACAAGGTTGTTGTCTTCTAAGTTATTTGCTTTAAAGCAAAATTCCCGAAATATTTGTTGTACCTAGTCTTTTCAGACTTTTGATGTTTTGTGTTTCCCAATAGTTCTACAAGAATTACAAATTGTTACATCGAAATAACATTATTTTAATCTTTCTCAAATATTGACCCAAGTTTTTCGGACAACAATCAATCGATTAAATCGATTAACTCTTACTTTGGCTCCTTTTAATGGACTTTGTACATTGATAAATCAAATACCATAGATTAATAAACGTGTGAAGACACAAATATATTATTTGTTATAGATTAAAGACGATAAATCAATACTTCAAAAATATTGATATAATAGGTTTGTCTACGTTACATGTTATCTATGTGCTGGATCTTGTTTCTTTTTGTGATTAATTCAACACTTAATTTTTATCAAGATCGAAAATATTAAGATATACTATTTATAAATATTATTTACATCAAGATCGAATTATTAGCTTGGTTTGGTTTTATGGTGTTTAACGCCACTTTCAACAATATTTCTGGAATTATTAAAATGTATTATTTATATTATATTTCATAATTTCATCATAATGTGATTACATTTTGATGTAAAATTATGTAATAGAATTAAATACAAAAAATATCATACTGTTGAAACAATAACAAACTATACTATTAATTTTTTTTTAATTTTAAAACAGCAGAAACGCAGCAACAGTCGATACCCTTAACACTCAATAAAATCGTAACAACACTCATTTTCCTGACTTGGTACAGACACTTCAATAAAAAGTGACGGGGTTAAACTAGTTTTAAGGAAATTAAGCAATTTAATGCCTGTTTTAATATATAAATACGCTCATCAGGGTTATGTTAATAATAGCAATAAAAACTATATTCAAAATTATATTTAGGGAGAAATATTTATATCGAGTAATTATTTTACAATTTTTATAGAAACCCATCGTACGCACTACAATTAGACATATATTTTTTTGCTAAAAGAACAATCATTATTCAGAATAACTGATATTCAAATGGCAATTATTGGCGCGACATAAAAAAGTCTTTTAGATATAGCTTAATTTGACAACCAATAAATGTGTATTGATCAGTTATATACCCTTTAAGATATCGATCTACTGTTTGGGTTGCTTCGAAAACACTGCATTTCAATAAAAAGTATTTTTTAAACACTATAGGCTATGTATATAAAAAGATATACGTGTATTTCTAAATACATGTATTAATATAAACTTACATGTATATAACTCTGGTATTAACACATATTTATGGACATTATTTGAATTTGTTATCCCCAACTTTCAGTTAATTCACGTTGAAAATGGCGTTTTCAAAAGAGGTTGGTGTTTTTATATCGTCACTAACAGCAATGTTCCAGCTATGCCATGACTGTTAGACGTTCCGTTTGATGAAAGTATAACGAATTGACCGATTAAATCCCCGGAATTTAGGTAGGTGTATGGAAATAAAAACATTTAAATCTGTTATCGAAATTCTCATACTAGCAGCATATACTAGCAGCAAAAAGAATTTTTTTTCACAGTACACGGTAAAGAAAGATATGAATTTTGATAAGACATATTGTGTTGCTTGGCTATTACGTCAATCTTGTTTACGATTAAGCATGCCATATTATCCGCACCATTTTTGATTACATTACCACCCTTCTGTATGTCTATGTATGAAAATTTACCTCAGATAAGATTTTAGATTGATATTTTATTTTCTTGTTTGAATTACCTTGCATTTTCGACCATCCAAAGATGTTTCATCGAATTCTTCACCAAGTTTGAAAGTCAGATGAGCATTTCTAATTGTGGAAGTAATATGAAGCTCCCATTGATCTGCGGTCTGTTTGATTTCTTCGTAACTAGTCACACTATTTCCAGCTTTGCGAAGCACAAAGTTAACACCTACACAATAACAAAGCATATACATCATGAATATATTATTGTTATGTATCAGGAATTTGTAGTAGTGGCTACGCTGGTTTGGTATATTTTCCAATAAAGGTTAGGGAAGGCAACAAATTAAGCTATCATCTCACATCGTCTGTGATTGACATAATTAATGTTTCCATATAAGTTCCGATAGGAAAGGAAGTCTTATATTAGACCGGTTATGCTAACCCTTCCGGACCACCTTATCTATCTTGCTGTTTTGACGTTTTCCACGTTTGTGCTGTTTGTAATAGTTGAAAGGCTACCAACCTTATTCTGACTTGTGAACTCTGTATTCGACTTTTATTAAACTGTAATTTTTATATGAAGTTCTGTGGAATTGTGGAACCATGATCACCCAGTATATTGGCCATATTCTATATGTTCGAAGTAAGATGCACAATGACTATAAAAATGGTCCCTCTATTGGGATCAATATCGTTTTTTCTTCCATTACAACTCGACTAAAAACATTGTTGTTATATACGTGTGTATTTATTACAATATTATATCATTTATTTACCGCTTTATTGACCCAGCGTAATTTATTTTGTTGTTTGATATTACAAATATGAAAATGATTTTATATTGAAACCAATTGACTATTATACAACAAACCAATTTCCTACTTATGCTTTAAAACAGATCTACATCTCAATTTGTCATACCTACGGTTTTCATGTATTCTTCCCATTTGTCGTCGCTGCTATGCAGTTTCCAATGCCCTAATAACTTCGTCATTGCTGAAAAAAATAAAGTACATTATGTAGTCTTAATAATATGGTTACAAGAGTAACACGACACTGCATGCCCTTACAGAGCACATGAGTTCACACACGGATTTTATGGGTTCATGTTGCTCGATCTCTAGGTATCTGTGTAGTGTTTTGTAGAGTATTTTTGTATGTCCCTCTTCGATTTATGGTTTTTGATTACCTCCAAACTTCTCTTAAGTGATATAAACTAGTCAAGGCGAAAAATACTTCTGTCAACATATAAACTTTGGAATTAATATGGGAAAGGAATAATTATGCTACTGTTTTGCATGCAACAGAAATGCCGGTTAAATAATGCTTCTTGAATTGAAGGTCATATATGTGCAATGCTTATTATTCACATCGATAAATATCAAGCTCTAACAAATGCACTTTTGAAATAATTTTGATTTTAGCAAGTACATCTTGTACCTGGGAAGGTAAGCGCATCACTGACATAGCATGATTGTAAGACCGCATGCGCGGAAATAGCACTCTTTTTGCTTCCACCACGAAATTTTAAAATGTGTGAAATCACCTAACTGTGTTGCTACTCACTATCTATTTGTTATGTTTGCTTTTTCGTAATCTATGTTTCGAATTTCAGTTATCGGAAGATTTGTTTAAATTTAGGTAAGACCAAAAACCTACATGAAAGAAAATCAATACGAATTTTCATGTAATTCATCAATTTTGATAAGCGTATTAGAATCCATATCTTTTCCTCTGAGATGTTCTTTATTTAGGATATTTCATTTCATCCATATCATTACCCATAAGAGTAAGCAATAGATATAATACACAACCTGTGGAAATTGGACATAAGTTGACCCAAATAGTGTGATATACTTCCTCTTACAGGGCATTAAATGACTGTGGGGAATGACAAAATACACAGCTTAAATTCTCCCGTTGTGAAATAAACTCTTGCCCTCTGTTAGCTGAATTCCTCGTTCATAACTCACCACCAACATCATCCTGGTTGAACATACATTGGTGTCATGTGATGAGGAGAATGCACCGTTCGTAGTTTATGACATCACGCTTAGAACCTTTGAGGCTACAGTTCTTTCCGAGTGGCAGTTTCCAATGGTCATAGATGACATAATACAAATTTTCAGTACCTATATATTAAATTTTCTTTAACCCGTGGAAATTAAATAACTTCTCCATGATAGTGCCACCTTTTATCTATATGCTTTTTGTATTTGTTTCTAAACTTATGTTTGTCGTGAAACCCTACTCATATTAGGTTACATACCAATCAACCAATCAATAATAACTAAAATTTGTTCAATAAAATAGATTACTTACCTCAATAACACCTTTAATTAACAAAGTAACCTGCTGAATAGATGTCCTTAATTCGTTATGACGGACAGTTTACTAGACTAGTCACCCTGATTCACCCTTTAGACTACAGTTCTAATCTAATCTTAGCCTCTTATTAATTTTACCAATCTATTATAATTCAACTTTGATTTATCAACATTAAATTAATCTTGAACTTTGAATATTGAAAAGTCTGTAGTATTTTAATAGTACATCTTGTTGCATTAAAATCAAGGCTACGTGTAACCCGAATAATCCAGTCGTTATATTACTCTCCCGCTAGTCGCTGCATTAACGTCCAGCGAAAGTGCCGATAGAGGGCGCAGTATTATTCAAGTTAGGCCACGTGCAAAAAAATACTAATAATTTGTTCCGAACGGAATCCTCAGCTTTTAGTAGTTTTAAGAACTAGGGCCATGCATGACCAAAGAACCAACACGTATTACCTTTCTAATCGTCTATGATATGATGTCTATGAGACGGTCTTTATCAGTAGTTCTTCTGTTTAATCTCTTTCCTTTATAACATAATAAATTAATCTTGACATCCTTTTTGGTCAAAAAAAGAAAGAGTCGACTACCAATAAAAAAAAATTGAGAAAAACATTTATGAAGAGGCGGTGTATATTTAGTTCTAAGTATCAAGCACACTCCCCGATTACAAAGAACGTATTTTATATGACGTATATGTCGTCATAAAATTTGTTAATAGATAATCTTGAAACTATGGGTTTGGTTTATGGTGTTTTACGCCACTTTTAACAATATTTCAGTTATATCGTGGCCGTCAGTTTTATTGTTAGAGGAAACCGGAGAATACCACCGACTTGTTGCAAGTTACTGACAATCTCTTTCACATAATGTTGTATCGAGGTTCGAACTCACAATGAAAATACGGGGAAATAATATTAAATCAAATACAGAGTTTTGTATTTTGATGTTTTTGTTTTAATAATATAACTAGTTTTAAGCAAATTTGAATAAAACAATTTTTTATTATATAGGAAATATCTAAGAAGTTTTATAGCCACTTTAAGCAATGTTTTTGTTATATCTTTGAAGGTCACTTTTATTTATTGAGGAAACAGGAAATATCCGGTGAAAACCGCCCACGTTTCTCTGTATGTTAAAAATCGTATGATAATATCATCAGACCTCACAATTAAAACTGCTCGTACATGTACTTCTTAATCGACCAATCAGAGCGCTGTGTGTATTGGAAAAGATGTTCTGACTGGATTTTTTTCGAGTATGAGATACAAAATTCGTACTCGACAATTTTATGACCGTTAGTCATGATGTACACCTTTTATTTTACCCTACGTTCAGGTGTACTTCAAGTTAACCAATGGAATTGCATCGACCAAATTCTGACAGCGGTTTCAGTTACAAGCAATAAAGAAAAAGCAAGAGAGATCGAACGGATTGTATAAAGTTCCTTTGACCAAATTGTCAGATGTTGATTAAAAGAAGCATATTTGATATTATGAACAGATCAAGTGCATGCTTAATCCTATTAACCGATTTATCTCCGCCACATGTTTGTGTCTATCCCAAGCCCAAACCTAGATTTCCAACGTTATATATCGTCGTCTTATTGTGTATGTTCCATGGTTTTGAGGTCGTTTTGTTGCTATTGGTGGATTTCTTGACCATCACTGTTTAAGCTTTTCTTTTATATAATTATAGACCAATACTATCATTGTCAATCAAGATGTCGCATCTCCCTGTCCTTTATACGGTCTAATATGTGTCGCTAAAACCGATATTAGGTTAAAAAAAATCAACGACACAATATAGTATGCATGCCACGGAATACGCTGAGTACTTGGATATCTTGCCAGTTTGACATAGTGTGGTTAATTGTTCATTGATATTGGTGTATTCAAGAAAATAACGAAATTTGATTATATTGATAGAGTAAATACACGAACGATATTGCATGTACATCCACAGTCAAACTAGTAATGTCATTGCAAATTTACATCATTTTGTCAAAATTCTCCTCTGACTTAATAATTCGATGGAAAAGGTTAATTAAAGAAAGTCGATTTAATTATTAAAGAACGAATCAAGGTAAATCTTCTAGCAGGTGATACAAGCATGTCTTTAAAACGTGTAATCTGGTAGCCATTAACCAATATTTTAGGTCCAAATCATGCGAAAAAGAGATTTGCCTGCTAATTAAGCATGACTAGATATGAGATGTTCTAAAAGATGAACACTTTCATCTTATTTGAAATTAACACTATATTGCAACATGTAATTACATTATCAAAAGAAACATTTTGTCAGCGGAAGTCAAATGGATTGTAATGATCTATTGTCACGACACACATGTATATTTCACTTCTTTGACAGGTGCTTCAAAGATAGCAATTATTGATTACAAAAAAGGTATATATTCATTTTATACATCTTCAGTTGTTATGGATACGGACGATGAGCAAAAATAATCTAAGAATTTCTGGAATATTTAAATGCTATTATCAATATTAGTGTATTAATAATTAATAATCTTTGAAAATTCTGATTGTATACTTAGCAACAGTGTTATTTTGTGCCATCACGTCAATTCGCTGATTGCAGGTAATGTGTAATAATGTATATTTCTGTATTGACTATTGTTTTATTATTATATTGTGAAGAAAAATATTGTAGATTGTTGTTTGTCCTTTTGTACTTTTTCATTTGGCCATTGTGTTGTCTGTTCTTCTTCGATATACGGATTCTGATTACCCCTTTGGTATCTTCAATCTTCTTGTAAAATAATTTCATATTTTTTCAATGCTATTTTCAGAAATTGTACCAGCAACCACACCCGACACCATTGGAGAATGCTACACAACTTTACAGATCCCAGCTAGCTGCTAGTCTACGTGCCTTTAAACCCAAAGATTGGCCACCTTTAAATACTCAGGAGTTAGAGACATCCTATTTAAGATGTAAGCCAATTAACTGCCAAAATGACAGGTAAGCTAAATGTTATGTATACTAGCTATATATAGTAACGGTTTATGTATATTTCCATAATAATTGGGATAATTATGATAAAATATTATGTTATCTTTTGCTTTACATGGCAAAATAATATGGACTTGGTTTGTGTTGGTATTTCATGGTATACAGTGTGTTCCTTGTGTTATGACTGGACATGTATTGTTTATGTGCCTGTTTTACTTTTTTATTATGAATTTCCCTGGCATGTTGTCCACCTCTTACAAAGTCATTCCAATTAAAGGCCACCAGTCTTATCATCAGGCCAGATTTCAGATCCGCGGAGGTAGTAAATTGCTTCAAAATTGTCCCCTTCAAGAGAGATCACCTTACTTATAAGATCAGACTTCAGATCCACCGAGGTAGTAAATTGCTACAAAATTATCCCCTTCAAGAGAGGTCACCCTACTTATAAGACCAGATTTTGTATCCACTGAGGTAGTAAATTGCTGCAATATTGTCCCTTGCAAGAGAGGTCACACCCTCTTATGGGACCACCTTTTGACTGCAGAAGAGATCAGGGGCGGATCCAGGATTTCAAGTATGGGGGGACGCACTTAAAAAAATTGCGTCGAGCGGAGGGAGGCGCGAAAATTTTTGAGGTATTTCGTGGGAAAAATCACGATTTTACGCCAAAAAATCATATTTTTTCCAATTGCGGAGGGAGGCGCGAACATTTTTGGGGTATTTCGTGTGAAAAATCACGATTTTACGCCAAAAAATCATATTTTTTCCAATTTTAGGGGGGGGGGGGGGGAGCGCCCCCCCTGGATCCGCCCCTGGAGATTACATTATAAAAGGGGGATAATGTATAGTAATCATAAACAATAGTAAATGGTGATTCAGTGTTATCAAGGATCATTTGTAATTGTTTTAATTTGTAGACATGTCTCTGACCTCTGTGAACTCCCAATTGGAATACAAAACATGTCACCTCCTTTAAAACCTGCACATGATGACATGATAGGATAAATCATTTAATCTGACATAAATCGGTTCCTTTAACAAATAGTATTTCCCAATGACTTACTTAATGCATTATTACGGACACATTTATACAATTTCAAACAACAATGGTAGGTATTGATTAAGGAAGACTAAAGGAATATTTGATATATTTTATATTTACAAAAGTTGAACATAATGAAAACGAATTTTCAGTCATTTGTAACCCGCATAAAATGATTTTTTGGGAACCAAAACCGTCTATTAATGTTGATAGCTTTACTTTAATTTATCATATTGAACTGAGACATTTTTGATTTCTAACAGTGTATTATTCCTCATTATATATCATAATTTTCATGAATGAAGGTAGCACGTGTATTAGACTACGGGGAACTCGGTTGTATAGACAGACATATTACTTATTTTCTCCGCTGCCGGGTACAACCATTCAAAAATAGTTCTCTCTTGTAACTCCAAATGTTATAAGGCTTTAATAACTGTATTCAATGCTCAATTTTACCCCGAAGGGTTGAAGGCATATACAAGGAATTTATACAAACAACGTACACAAGTCAAATAGACAAAGACATAGTAACAACGTACAAATAAAATGAAAACAAATTGATCTATAATAATGATATATTAGGCTATGTGCCTTAATTTGATATAATGAAAAATCGTTAAGAGCGTGTTTAAGTTAATTAAGGGTCTTACTGTAAATACATTACATTTAGCATCTATTTTGCAGATGACAAAAAAATAAAGCGTGCACCATATGCATTAACCTTTTGACCTTTAATAGAAGGTTCAACAGGTCAATTGATTTGAAAGTCATGCTCAATTTATTTTGCTTTTCTTTTTTTTTTTCTTTTTTTTTATTAATTAAGGAATAGCTTCGAGCTCTCATTAAATTGATAGTGAATATTACGCGATTACAATTTATTTGTTTATTTGTATTTATCTATATATACTGGTGTCAAACACGATTCTCATATCAGGTGATGATGTTCGTTTCGTTTAACAGTATTTAACGACTGGTCTTACTGATCACCTCAGTTCACCTCGTGTTTAGAAGTGTTCGTGTTGCTCTATCTTTATAGTCTTCTGTATGTTGCTTGATCGACTATTGTTTGTCTTTTTGCCCTTTTCACTTTTTTCCCATTGTAACGTTTGTCTTTCGTATTACGCCTTTTGGATACCACTTTGGTTTCTGTCAACTTTACTTGTCCATAAACTAGGACAGATATTGTCAACCGATTAAATTTGATTAGGTATATTGAGATACAACACTTTATTTTGTCTGTTTCGATATTATCAAATATAGAAAGTAAATAAAGAACATCACCACCCACTTTTGTCAATCATGTTTCGTCTGTCCAGATATTATACAATATTGAACAAAATCCTTTAAATTGAACAGCGCCTCTCTCCCTCCATATTTGGTTGCCAATTCTGCATTCATCCTAGACAATTACTCAACTCAATATCTAAACTCGCGTCTTAATTTATTTCTAATTGAACAGCGCCTCTCTCCCTTTACATTTGTTTGTCAATTCTGCATTCATCGCAGACAATTACTCAACTTAAACATCTAAATTCGCGATACATTATAAAAGAAAAGCACGAATAATATAAAGATATTTGATCAATGCTCAAATATCGCAATTTACAACGATATATTAAGAACTAGTTCTTTAAAGATAACCAGGCATAAGAATTTGTAAAGAAGTATATTTTAATTGTATTATACAATTCTACTTAGTATTAAAATGAATGCACAAAATTATACCATAAGAGGATTGATCGAAAAACTTATATTATAATAGTTGTAATACTTATAATAACGACCATTACATTGCTATCCCGCAGCGAATATAACGGCCATTACATTGCTATCCCGCACAGAATATGATACTTGCAATTTAAATAAAGTAAACGATTTAATATGTAGATATTAGTTATAATATATATATTAAATTATTTTAAAGAGTACCGCCTATAGCTGCAGACTTAGGGACAGTGTCACACTCATTTTAGGGTATGAGTTTTGCTCATAGTTGAAGCCCTTACTATGGTTGTGAAATGCAGAACAAGAATAAAGGTGTTGTTTGTTTACTTTATTTTCGTTTGATATTGGATAATCTCTCATGTTCATTTACATCTATATCCTTTCTTACTAATAGCAAATTACCTTATTTCACATTTTAAACAATCAAAACTACAGTGACGTCACGCACGGTATTGGGAATACTGCGCTAATTCATTTTAAAATATCTATGAGACTTTTAATTTTTATTGAAGTTAGACCTATTATATATCAAAAGCTTCAAAATTTTGCAAGCATTAACAATCTTATGCTTAAATAATTCAAAATCCGATAATTAAAACGAATTTTGGCATAATAATTATATATAATTAATATTAAGGAAACATTGTTGAAAATCGCTGTAGACGCGTAACTAAATTGTTGCACATAAACTGAGTAGAATTGCCTAACAAAAAAGCGAATTGCACAAAATATTCTCTTGTTTCGCAAGCAACGACGGAAAAGTCCGCCAATAACTTATACGCATGGGATTATGACGTTAAGCTTGTTTCCCATTCAAGATGGCCACCTACCAGATGAGGTTTGAGATGTAGACGCTGCAATTTATCGGAAAATTTTGTTGTAGAGTAATGGTAAACTACTCATAAAATATAATTTCTATATATCATAACAGAACAAACGTAAATATTCACAATGTGCATGTAATATAGAACTGAAAAATCGAAAAATCGGGGAAATCAAGATGATTCTGTTCAAAATTTAACGGTTTTACGAATTCTAATGAAAATGTCCCACACCGTTACGCGACCATTTCAAGCGTCGTCTTCTTGTATTCCATGCTATATTTTTTTTTACTGAAGGTTGAATATTTCTTACAGAGATATTTACGATGTGCTTTTCAAAGTATTTTTCTATGCTAAAAATGGTTGAATTTCACAGAAAAATCTCATATATGCAGCTTATTTGCGGTTTCTTAGCAAAATGTCCAAACGGGTACTTGGCGTAATTTTAGTGTTTTCGACGTAATATCTGGAAAAAAAACTGCGACGTTTTTGACGTTACGCTTTATAGCACCAATACTGTACGCGACGTCTGTGCGGTTGTATAATGGTTGAGCACTGTTCATCATGTTCGTCCGTCGTCAACTCTGTGCACAATTTATTTGAGAATATGTCCACACGATAAAATTGAAACCATGCGTTTTATCCCTTGTTGTTCATAACATCCGAAAATTATTAATTATTTATTAAAGGTGTAATTGTTAAATATATACCTAAAAATCACTCGCCGGGAAACAACAACATATTTCTTATAAGAACAGGAGGTCTCTAAGCACAGGATAGTTCGTCTCAAATCATGTATTTTTTTGTCATTTCGTCTTACCATTGTCCTTAACAAGTCGGAATTGTATGTCACATTAATTAAGCAGTCCCTGTTAATTTAACCTTTTGTATATGTGTACTTTTTATTTGAAAAAAATTGCAGAATTATTAAGTTATTGGAATCACTGCCGTTAATAGTTCAGATGTAAGTTAATGTTATAGTGCACCACATATATAACAGTTCTGTTGAATGAAATAACAGACATCACAGGAAGGCGGAATTTTATTTTTTGCAATCTGGTTTTTGGTTTCACACGAAAGGTTGATTCTTAGATAACAGTTCATTGCACTGTAAATTTTAGATTGGTCTAGCAGTGGGGTGATGTTGTCGTTGTCGCTCGCGTCACACGTTTACGCTATAAAGTTGGTATATATTGGATGCGATATTATATTCAGCAATTATATTTAATTGGCTAAAGCCTAGAATGGCAGTACATACTATATTATAGTGACGAGATGAGATCAGGATCCAAATTAAATGATTTTAAGTGACAGGATTAAAGGAATTGTTTACGATATAAAGACGTGCTAGCCACGTGGGCATTTGGGCAACGGTAATGCCCGATGGACCTCGCAGATAAGCAACAAGTAGTCGACCTACTTGGTAACGGATTCCTGTGTCAGTCTAAGACTAAAACTGCTTCTGCACGTTTTGTTTGCTTTGCATTTATCATTATTCATATCTTTTACACCATGGAACTCTGTCTATATCTGTTTCCGTCTCGACCTTATTATTTTTCTTAGCTAACACTATTGTCAAAATACATACAGATGTATATTGGTTAGAATTTAAAAATATATATATATAACTATTAGCTGTTCCTGTGTGCAAAGACAATCAGAATAAATATCACTTTCAGAGAAAGTTGTATGTCTTCTGAACAATGTTCACAGATAGCAAAAATTCCCACATGGAACAAATAACTAAATTACCATTGCCATTATAAAAAAAGAGCAAGCCGAGCACA
This sequence comes from Bathymodiolus brooksi, assembly GCA_963680875.1. NCBI lineage: Eukaryota > Metazoa > Mollusca > Bivalvia > Mytilida > Modiolidae > Bathymodiolus > Bathymodiolus brooksi. Next base: position 38,969,477 of record OY804578.1, on the reverse strand, counting down.
ACTTTGGTCACTGATTGTATATTTTCGTTTGTCGAGTGTAAGGTCATAAAACTGAATCCGCAAATATTGCCCGACCAGACCACACTATTTCTTCTGTCATTTTAGCCAAACAAGACAATGGCATATATACCGAAACAACATGGTTGTGGTGCAGTATTCATCTAACTCGGATAAAATAAAAACAAAACCAGTTCAATAATACAAAGCAATTGTATAATTCGTGACCTAAATAAGTTTTTATGTTTTTCATGTTGTTTTTTTTTGTATATACATATATTGTTACATACTCTGTTATGTATACATGTACACTGCATTGTTAAAACATACTTACATGTATTTGTATTTTCATTTATTAGAAGAATTGAATCTGATAATCTTGTTACGCGTTATTATTGAAAGGATAACAAAATCAACGTGACTGATAATATTTTAACGTTAGGATTTCAGCATCAATAATAAAAAAAAAAAAAAAAAATGTCAACTGAAGTAAAAAGAAAATGTCCATTTAAATAAAAATAAAAATATATAACTATTGTTTTATTTTCAGCAATTCATCCCAGTCAACAAGATGTTGTTCAGCCAAAGTGAGGCCGAAATCTGTTCCGCCATCTGCATTTAGAAACCGAACACAGCAGAAACGATCCGAAACACCTACTGACGTCCGACCTGGAAATTTTGATTCTCTGAATCCGCGTGTACTATCACATCTGCTTAGTGATAATATTTCCTCTACTTCATATGGCGAAATACCGAAAAACTTGATTAAACCCGAACGCAATGATAGTCCGCCAAAACCCAAAGATGATGACGTCAGCACAAGTGGAATTGAGAGTACTCCAACAGACGACACAAGTAGTAGCGATGATGAAGACGATAGCGATTATGAACCGGAAGTAGATGAAAATCGGTTAGCACCAGATCTGTATCTACGACCAGAGAAACTGGATTCATTAGTGCTTCCGGATTCTGCAAAAGGTTGGCGAAAATTCGATTTTGATGCAGACAATGTGCATTTTCCAATTTATGCATTTGCTAACCCTTTACCTGACCCATTTGAAGATTTGGACTTCCGTCAAATTGCGCGTTTGAAATGGAACTGGCGTGATCAAACACGTCATAGAACACGTGAAAAAGGTGTTGACGACCTACTGGACAGAATGGTCGAATTGGAACGTCTCCAAATAGAAACGGAAGACTGGGAACAGAAACGCACTGCGCAAATTAACAAGAGAGTTTCGAAAAGGGCGATGAGTGCAAAATATCCCCGTGATAAACGGTGCTGCAGTAAATGTTTGCAACCAGCATGTACTGGAGATTGTCCAGAAAAAAATGTGCAATCTGAAGTGTGCGAATTATGCCGACAGCCATTTTGTATAAAAACTTGTTCAGATACAAAATACGATCAACGCATGCGTCAGTCCCGTTCTGATGAAAAAATGACAGTGCAGAGGTCTGTAAATCCGAAATATTGTAGAAGTTGTCAGACAAAACACAATGCGAAATTTATAAACGCTAACAATATTGTTCTTGGTCGGCCTAAGTCATGTAACACTACTTATAGTCGAGGCCAGGCTAGTAACAAACCAAAAGACTATCGACCTAGATCTGATACACCGGTATCTATAGACTTGTTTCAAGAATTTGATAAATTAGGAATTGATGCACAGCAACCTGTTCGTCCATCATCTACAGCTAAGATTCAACGACCTCGAAGTAGAAACTCTTCTTTTCCGAGTAAATCGTTTTATTCACAGAGGAGAGACTCACTGACTGAAGCCGACAAAAATAGATTTAAAAAGAAAGTGCAGAAAAATAGTAAAGTATTAGTGCGTAGACCGAAGACAGCAGTTTAGCCAACTTGTTTTGTTGTTAGATATATTAAAATAGAGCACAATTTTTAACCATCTCAATTTTATAGTCAACAGTTCTTTAAGGAAGAAGTTCGATAGGTTATTCCATATAGCGTCTTTTTCGCGTTCATTTTCTCACAATTATAAAATGAAATGCAGACGATTTTGACTTTAAATGTACATTTAATCACAAATGAAAAGATGCTCACATTTTTTTCTAATAATATATTAATACCAGGGCTCTACAATAATGCTTGTCAAACATGTTCCTACCAGTGTAAATTTGATTGAGAAGAGCTAAAATAAAACTGCTTGCCCGAAGGACAAGTTAAAAAGTCCAAATGAATTGAATTGATGGGTTGTTATTGATCAGACAAACATTATTTGACTTTGGACAAATATACAAATATAAATTCATACAAGTTGTACGATTAACAAGTGGCCAACAATTTATTGTAGAGTCCTGAAAGCGTTTCAAGTAGAGCAGCTTTAGTATTTAAAGTATCAAATTTAAGTACTTAATGTTCTGATCAAATGGAATTTTATAAGGTCATGACTTCTTCACTACAAACAAATAGTAAAATATATACAGATCATTTCGTATGTGTTCAATCGCATAAAGTGGTCATTTAGCAAAACAATAATGGTGCACGATGTCCGTCTAAACTTTCTAGATGTCTTTTTTGTATTTATTTTGGATTCTTCAACTACTTTAACATATTAATGATATTGAGTATGAAAATGGCAAAGACAACAACAAAAATGGCATACTCTCGGAAATAAACGAGAATACCGATGGGCAATCCAAATATGAACAATCCTGAGAAACGCAGTGTATGCAAGACAAAGACGAACACAACTGAACACAACTATACGGAAACAAATACAAATAACGTAAATAAGACATGAGACCCCCCCCCCCCCCATACAAACAAGTGGAACAATTCTAAAATCCAATCGACGCACCGTAGAAACAGAGGCAAACAATATCCTACTAACATGCATATACATGACCTCTCCCTTTTCTGGCTTGGAAAACAATAACCAGCTCTCGCATGAAATCATACAATACAAACAAGACAACGATATATGGCGTTGGAAATCCAGGTACTGCCGTAGAACAGGCACAAAAACGTGCCGGGATAAAAATTATCCATACAAATTATATATATAAATATGTTATTGAGACACGAGTGTTTGTCTATAAAGTCTGTAGATACAACAAAACTATAATTACGAGGACTGCCAGTAACTGTTAGCAAACAGATATTTATAGTTATAAAAAAGGTACAAACAACAGCATATATTAAAGGGATATTGTCTACCAGCTGCGTAATTTTTTCATACCCAAAATTATTGTCGATTTCCGTACTGACCTTCATAAAATGAAGATTAACACCGAGTTATGTTGCAAAAGATACGAAAAAGACCCAAAACTATCGTTATCAGAATTATTGTCCGGATGACAATATGCAAATCTGTTCATATGGCCTTCTATGCGAACACGTCTTGAGCATGCGCACTGTTTAGAAACAATAAACAACATGTGGTTCTTGGGCAAAAGAGAAACTGTCAACGCGTGGAAGAAAGCGGACTTTGACGGATTCAGAGATAAAGAGGAATAGAAGTGAAGTATCTTCTAAATGGAACAAATGCAGGATATATGTAGGGGATCAGTTGGACCGTTGCCGTTGGATGGAGCGAACTCAAGGAAGTGCTTGATTATTGTTGATAGGTAAGCCGAGCATGTTGCCTTCTTTTCTCAATCGTTTTTCATATTTTATGAATTTATGATGATGCCTAAGATCATTTTCGGTAGATATTAATCAATATATGTAATTTTGCACCTGGCAACAGCAAATTATTGTCAATGAGTAGCATAAAACGGCCGTATTTGCGAGGTAAACAAACACAAATTTTAAGAGGCCAGCAAAGGGGAAATGGGAGTGCAAAAATGATATCAATGACAATGCAGTTTATTATTATCAATTTAAAAAAAAATATCGAATCAATTCATTTTTAATGCAAGAATTAAAACTGTACATGGCTTAATGAAAACCCTATAAAGTTCTTTTTATTCAAGCAAATTTATTTCTTTGATATAATCACGGCTGGTAATCGGCACAAGCAGAACAGTTGGTTCTGCAAAGAAATTCGTGAGGATAACTTCCGGTTTTGGTGGAGGAGAGTTCACGAAGACGCTTCGCAAGGTATGTACATGTCAACAATTGAAATTTTCTTTTTTACTGCTCGAATATTGCAAAATCAGAGAATGCTATGCTGTGGCGAATGCTTTCACGATTAGAAACGTGTATATTTTATTCTTGTATATGAAGTGTAACTCTCGCAAAATCAATCGTCCCACGAAAAACATGACGAAAATTGTGACACTCTTACATTTATAAGTTGTTCTTGACAAAGATGCAAGTTAAATTTTCAATATTTTTTCATCATGGGAGTCTAAATGTAATCGGGGATAAATTCCGATTCGTTAGAAGTAAATTGAAGTCTAGATAAATCTACAAACTGTCAATTTTCTCGTTTTCCTGCTTGAGGAGATCGGTTCTGATAGAGCACATTGCGAATGCATGAGAAGATTTGCTAGTTTTATTAATTGTTTTCTGCAAAATTTATAAATTGACACTTTTAAACACAAAACTGATAAAAAATATACTCTAATCAAAATAAACTATTCTCTGTCCACCTTCAGGAGATGCCAGGATTCAAGGGAAAGAGGAAAAGGGGACTGAACTGACATTGACTCTATATAAAAAACCATTTTGATATAGATTGCCTGTATCACCGCCAAGGAAACGAACAAAAACAAATAGCAGTACACCAAATTTAAAATCCCCATCAATCAGGACACTAAGTTTATTAAAATAAATCTCTTTCAATTTCAAAATATTTATATCCTTTCAAACGGGTTTCCACATCTATTCGGCGCAACCTTTTTACTAAAGATGACGGAAACTTCATCGCAGATCTACACAAGTTATAATATTACATGATTTCAGCACATGCATAGGTCTAACGTAAATAAACATTCACTTAGTGCTAGTAGTCATGAATAAATTAAACACAAGATGTCAATTAAACTGTGGACATATCCTTAAAATCGGTAAAGCGCTTTACATCTTGTAACCACTACTAATTACAGAGATCTTTTTTATTTACAAGTGTGTACACATAACACACTACATAATAGAAAAACAAACCACAAATTAATATTATTCTCAACTGTATGATATTTAATTTAGAGAGTATCATTTGTATTAGAAATTATAAAGATATGATTCACATTAAGTTTAATTATTCTTGATTATAAAATTATCTTACAGTGCATTTTCATTTTTTTCCAATGTATGGGAAGTTAATCTTGTGTATCCAATACACAATGAAAGTTGTCACAAACAACAAATGATCAATAATGACAAGTTAAATCATGGGAAACCGCAGTTACAATTATGAATTGATTCCTTAAATGAAATGTTTCTTTCTAGGCGGACAGCCCATGAACAATGAAATATTACTTGTATACTTTTAAAAACCCGACGGGAAGAAGGGCATCAGTTCGTGAATTTATTACCAGACAGACATGCACAATTTGTGATTATACAGTGGATTACATGTGTCGTACCAAAACTAGCAAATCTCCTCATGCATTCGCAATGTGCTCTATCAGAACAGATCTCCTCAAGCAGGAAAACGAGAAAATTGACAGTTTGTAGATTTATCTAGACTTCAATTTACTTCTAACGAATCGGAATTTATCCCCGATTATATTTAGACTCCCATGATGAAAAAATATTGAAAATTTAACTTGCATCTTTGTCAAAAACAACTTATAAATGTAAGAGTGTCACAATTTTCGTCATGTTTTTCGTGGGACGATTGATTTTGCGAGAGTTACACTTCATATACAAGAATAAACTATACATGTTTCTAATCGTGAAAGCATTCGCCACAGCATAGCATTCTCTGATTTTGCAATATTCGAGCAGTAAAAAAGAAAATTTCAATTTTTGACATGTACATACCTTGCGAAGCGTCTTCGTGAACTCTCCTCCACCAAAACCGGAAGTTATCCTCACGAATTTCTTTGCAGAACCAACTGTTCTGCTTGTGCCGATTACCAGCCGTGATAATTAGGCTTTTAATTTTATCAAATTTCAACAACTTGGACATGAAACTTAGTTTTGGGAACCAAAAGTATATACCTTACTTTCTGCGAATTATCACTATAATGGAAAATCAGTATGTATTTTTCAAATAAAAGCTTTCTATTTAAAGAAGCTTCATTTCAATTGCACTTTTAGTTTGGATCCTGTAAGTATAATATATAATTATAAACAAGGTTTTGAAGAAATGATATGAATATCCATTGAAATTTTCAAGTTTCAGAACTTTTTTTATATATGACTACAAAATTTTACTGAAAATTTCAGAAATGTCCTAAAATGCATATTTTTTTAGACCATGGCTAAATGAAAATCATTTTCAATTCCTTTATGCAAACAAGTTTATATCTTGGGTACTGGAAATACATTACATAAATAAGGTTAAAAGTACTTTTCAATAAGTTTGAACATAACACTTTGTTATGGGAGCCAAAATTATATCTTCCTGTCTGTGAATTATCACCATAGTGGAAAATCAGTATGTATCTTTTATATAAAAAGCTTTCCATTTAAATAAGTGTCATTTCAGTAGCATTTTTAGTTTGGATCCTGTAAGTATGATATATAAACAAGGTTTTTAAAAAATAATATGAAGATCCATAGAAATTTGCAAGTTTCAGAAACTTTTCTATATATGTGACTATAAAATTTTACTGAAATGTCCTGAACTGCATATTTTAGACTATGACTAAATGAAAATCGTTTTCAATTTCCTTATGCAAACCAAGTTTATTTCTTGACTATTCTAAAAACATTACATTAACTAGTTTTTTACTACATTTCAACAATTTTGGACATAATTTTTAGTTCAGGGAGCCAAAATTATATTTTACTATCTTAGAATTATCAACATAGACATGATAGAGGGAAATCAATATGTATTTTTCATATAAAGGCTTTCTATTTAAAGAATTGTCATTTGAACTGCTTTTTATCCCCTCGCCAACGAAGTTGCCAAGGGATATAGTAACGCTACCGTCCGTCCGTCACATCCTTGTGAACACTCTAGAATCAACATCCTTCAATGGATTTTGACCAAACTTGGTACATACTTAGTCCTTAAGAGAATCTGGAACCCTATTGATTTTCAAGGTCGTATGTCAAAGATCAAGGTCACAGCCTAAAATTTTACCGCATAACATCCTTGTGAACACTAGAATCAACATCCTTCAATGGATTTTTGACAAAACTTGGTACATACTTAGTCCTTAAGATACCGAAACCTTATTGATTTTCAAGGTCATAGCCTTATAGGTCAAAGGTCAAGATAACCGGGTCAAAATGTTACCACGTAACATCCTTGTGAACACTCTAGAATCAACATCCTTCAATGGATTTTGACCAAACTTGGTACATACTTAGTCCTTAAGAGAATCTGGAACCCTATTGATTTTCAAAGTCAAAGGTCAAGGTCACCGGGTCAAATATTTAGGCAAGGGGATACGCCACGCTTTGCCCTTGTTTAGTTTGGATCTTGTAAGTATGATTTATAAACAAGATTTTTAAGAAATAATGTGAAGATCCATAGCAATTTGCATGTTTCACAGTGTGTGAATTTAACAGTAGACCGATGGCCCATGTCTGTGTTAAAATCATGCAGGTTTTTGTAAAATTATCTAAATTTTTTAGGCAAATTACTACAAAAACTGGTAATTTCAGACAAATGTGATTTTGTAGTGATTGATATTTGTACTTTTGATTTAGATATTCTGACCAAGGTAATTCTAGAGTAGAAGAAATGAGCAGCCATCACATTTCAACGAAACGGATGAAACTGGAGAAATCGAATTCATTTGTGAACCCATTTGAGTATGTTCATTTTGTTAAAGATTAGACATATTCTACATTATGTTTATAGGTAACATTGTCAATATTGTTCAACACAGTCACTCGTATAACAGTTTCCTATTAATTATTGTGGCTTGCATAGTGATACTACTAGTAGCTATATTATATAGGGATCATGTTGGCTTCTGCGTCATCGTTACATTTTCATCAATCCACAAGCTGAAATGGCCAGTCCTCTTTAGCTACTTACGGGAATGAAACCAAACTGGGACAGAATTGACGCACGTCTGGCGCACCAAATTTTTTCCTGGAACTTTGATGTAATTTTGTTTCTTTATATTGGGTTGTGTAGATGTGTGCTGGATACATGTATATAGATTTAATATTATTTTGAAAAGCTTTTTCGTTATACAGCTGCACATCAGAACCATATAGCAAAATTTGTTTCGATATTATACACATACACTGTAATAAACAATTATTTTTTATTCTTACAGTCTCTCAATAGATATTACTGAAGAGGGCAGTGATGTTGGTGATGATTCTGATGATGGAGATTTTGAACCTAGCCTCAACTTCACTCTAAGGTTTGTCATGTTAATTTCATATGTTTCAGTTGTAACTTACATACTTGAAATTTTGTCCTAATAACAGAACCATGTATGATCATATGTCATAGGAGCTTTATTATACCCCCGCTCCACTGGAAGGGGGAGGGGGTATACTGTTTTACCTCTGTCCATCCGTTCGTCCCAAGATGTTCATAACATTTTTCTCAGTAATTATTTATGGCAGCAATCTGATATTTGATCATAGGCTTCAGAAGGGTCAATCGAAAGTCGCAAACCCGCTGTGTTGTCCATGGTCAAGTCCGGTAGAAGTCCCATCCGATGAAGGGAAAGACATCAACAATAAATGAAGATCAGGTCTGATTTGGGTAACAGACACCCTGTAACCATTGACCAGCTCGTGATGCCTGCCGTAGAACTTCTTGAGGGATGACCACAACCTAAAATCTGTCTACAAATCACTCAAATCCTTCATAAAGTGGACTTGTAATGATATGTTTAGTTTGTCATTCACTATACATTCGAGATATTCATCTTGAATTGAAAGTTAGGGCTCCATAGATCATAATCTCAATTCTATTGTTTTATTCTTGTGAATTACATTGTATGTATTTTTCTACTTCAGGTGGCAGAGAAGTTACAACAAAAAGACAGCTAGATGGTCTGTGCAGCCTGTTAAAGCTGACAAGTCATATTCCTATGTTCCAAGACTATTAAGGGTCATCATTTGTATGAGACAGCAAGATAATGAAGGAATGAATTAACATGTGCAGTTGGAAGTAGATGATCCCAGAAGAATCTCGGTCCATCTTGCACCAATTCCACAACCTCCAACTCGGGATGATATTGTAGCATCTCAGAAATCCAGATTTGAAGACCAAGACAAAACAATTGACTATATTGTCGCATAAAATAAATTTAGATTGTCACTCTTTGTTTTTCCTGGTCTAACAGAAGTTCTGCACATTTAGAGCAGAAAAGTACCCAAGTAAGGATAATGGCCATTACAAATTGTCCAATGCACAATAATGATAGCTGGTGGCCATTTTGAATTTTCAAATGGTGCAAACAGTAACAACACATGTTAAAGACATTCATAGGAACATATATACCAGATTTCAATTCAATCCCTTCAGCGGTTCTTGAGAAGAAGTTTCTTGAAAATCGACCAATCAGAATTTTCAAAGTCACATGGTGGCTATGTTTTTTGACGAATCTGCACAAAAGTAACAACTCTTGTGTAGGACCTCATAGAAAACATCTCTGCCAAGTTTGGTTTTGAATTATATAAAAGACTGTCAGTCCATTTTAGAAGAAATTGTCAGTGCTGATAGAACAAAAAATAATAATAAGATGGCAAAACTTTCAAATTAAATTTACAATTCCAACTGACCAACTTGTGAAATTAACAACTCATTAGGGTTGATTTATTTTTTATTTTTGGTGTTTTAACGCCACTTTCAGCAATATTTCAGCTATATCATGGCGACCAGTTTTAGTGGTGGAGGAAGCCAGAGTACCCGGACAACCACCGACCATAGGGAAGCAAGTGGTAAACTTTATCATTATAGGGTATATGGGATAAAATACAAAATATTTCATGAACAAGTTTTAATTAAATCGTCTAGGAATGAAACCCTTGTATTGTCCATATAGATCAGGATACTTGTCCCTAATTTTCCAAGTGCAACAGCTTGGGATCACACGTCTGACCCCAGCTCCAAGTCGGCAATGTGCCCAAATGGTATACTGGCGGTAGGCTGCATACCTATTGGATCTGTTGTAATCCTCATCATGGGGCATTACTACAAGTTCCTCTCGAAACATTCTAGCAACCCCCAACACTGCCTCATCAAGGACAATCCGATCAAAGTCCTGTAATAAAGACAAGAGATTTAGTAAAGACAGATGGTTATACATTCATCTAGAAAAATGAGCTCTATTTAAAAAAGAAATATAATTCATTATAAGTGAAATAGTTTGCACAAATTCAGTTTAGAGAAATAAAAAAAAGTCTTATTTTGGAAGGAAAGATTTTCTCGTGGGACTTTCTTATGACCACAGTTTTATTTCGTTTATTGTTGGTATATGGGAGAACCATTTTGGTCTTGCAATTTTTTTTTTATCAATTTACCCCTCAAGCTATTCAATTTTAATTTTATGTTTTTTTTCCTAAAAATTATTTTGATTCTAAATCTTGAAGAAAAAAATTTGGCTGGACAGGAGAAAAAAATATACTCTGACTTGACATTTTCACAGTATAATCATATACAAAATTTTGAAGAAAAAAAATTATTCCAGCACTTCGCCAATCTAATTAAAATTAGATCTACGCGCTTGCTCCCTATTTTAGATCTAATTATACCCCCGGGGGAGGGGGGTATACTGTTTTACCTCTGTCCGTCCGTCCTTCCAAAATATATTTCGTCACATTTTTCTCAGCAACTATTGATGGCAGAAATCTGATATTTGGTCACAAGCTTCACATAGGTATGCCATATCGTGGGAAGCGTTTTTGGAACCATCAGATTCCTACTTCCTGTTTGCCGACTTAGTTGGTTTTTATCCACATTGAACATGTATGCACATTTTTCTCAACAACTATTGATGGCAGAAATCTGGTATTTGGTCCCATATCATGGGAAGTGGCAGGGGTATCATAAGTGAGCATTAGATCACAGTTCACCTTGTTTTAATTAGATTGGCACTTCGCCGGAAAATAAGAAAATATTATTTCTGTAGCGTCTGAAAAAAACATTTCTACGGCGAAAAAACGTGACATAGCCCCCTTCAAGGTAAATGGTCAGTCCCATATTATTTTGCAGCAACTGTCTTGTGGAACTAGAAGTAAGGTCTCTTTTGTTTCTAATCCAGCCCAAATTTCTCTGAAACATTCCAGTCAATTAACAAATAAAACAACACTGGCTACGTCATTCGTTTTCATCAGACATGTATTTCACTGTGTTCTACATGTATGTCTCTGTTTTCATATTGTCGGTAAACTGGCTAAAATAAATTAATTTAACACGTGTATCAAAATCTCGGGAAACAACTTCATAACTTATAAGAAGAAAAAAACTAATTTAGTTATTTTTAACGCCGGCAAAAATTTCCGATCGAAAATACGTAGTTGAGCTTGTCCCCATAGGGTGCCTCCTGGCATGTTTTCAATGGTTATCGTGGAAATATCGACTGAATCTGTTAAGGCATGTAGTTTTCATCAAAGAAAATCTATTCCTGATATTATTTATTCTACGTCTTTTAGATACAATCGATTCGCAAATAGCTTTTTTCCTAAAATTTTATAGAAACTTACCTCAATATCCATGCTGCAGCATCCGGGCTACTGACATAAAAATAGATAAATAAATAGAGTTGGCCTCGCCCAGGTCAGTGCATAATTAATTAGCTTCCGGTAACGATGGTCAGCTTTTTTAGTCGAAAAAACAACGTTTCGGAGCGTATTCATCAATAATTCGGTGTTTAATCTTCATTTTATGAAGGTCAGTACGAAAATGGACAATAATTTTGGGTATGAAAAAATTACGCAGCTGGTAGACAATATCCCTATAAGAATGCATTAATTATCGACTTGTCCTCTAAATGTTATAAGAAGAGTTTGAAGATACCAAAGGGGTAATTAGAACCCGTAAATCGAAGAAGAACAGACAACACAATGGTCAAAAGAAAAAATTACAAAAGGACAAACAACGATCTATAAAACATACACATAAAACTAAAGATCGAGTAACACGAACCTAAAAAACCCAACTGTGGGTGAATCAGGTACTCCGGAAGGGTAAACGGTTCCTGCTCCACTAGTGGCACCCATTGTGTTAATCTAGAACTTTACAAACCCGGTGATAAGTCATGAATGAGAGATGTATACTCCTTATGCATGTGCTGTTGGAATGTTGCTACATATGAATGGAAAGTTCACAATAGGAAAATTGAAATCATTCGAGATAGACATTCATTATTATTCTACATGAAAACTGACAAACAATGAAACACAAAGAGATATGAGATGTTAGAGTTTGCTACTTTATTTTAACAGCATAAGCAAAAAAATACAAGTGTAATACTATAAACAATTAGGAAGAAACGTGAAAGTGAATTATTCGATACCTGACTGAGCTAGCATGCATGGGCAACAGTAGAAAAACAAGATATATCATAATAAGCCTTTTGGAGAGATGGTGTTAAAAAGAATTTTATCACGAAAATCAATTACAAATCAATCATGTATACAATACTCTAGTTAATCAGCTACTTCCTCAGGCATAAGGGCATGTACCGATTTTGGCTATCATTCTTAAGCCCTTTGGTTATATTGCTCCCAAACACTTGGTTTTCCAATCTTTCGATCTTAAACGTATCTGATGAAGGTTATTTCAAAAAAGCATAAATAGATATATTCATGAAATGCCACTTTAGCTTTATATTCAAAGCTATTTTCCATGCAGTAAGTTTTTACCACATATATTACGCCATTCTCTATCCAGAGTTGTCGTTCTTGCTACGCTACACTCCGTCTCTGTCAACGCCCATTTTACAAGATATTTGTAAAATTTAGAAACAGTAAAAAAATGTACTTAAAATTGTTTTAATTATTGTAAATATCAATAAAGATGAAAATAAATCACTTATTTCAAATCAATTCTCTCTTAAAAATGATTTGTGATCGTTTTTAACTTTTTAATTTTTACCTCCGCAAAATAGTTCTCCAAGAAATGGGGGGGGGGGGGGAATAATTTTTAAGAGAGCATAGATTTGAAATGAGTGATTTATTTTCATCTTTATGGATATTTACAATAATTAAAACAATTTTAAGTACATTTTTTTTTACTGTTTCTAAATTTTACAAAAATCTTGTAAAATGAGCGTTGACAGAGATGTTGTGTAGCGTAGCAGGAACGACAACTCTGGATAGAGAATGATATTACGCATGCATTATCCATAGCTTTTCTTTCTATCACTGATACAATGTAACTGTTGGTGGATATTTTGTCCACGGAGGAATAATATATTAATCTGGGATTACCACCAATTTTATTACAACGAAGATTAGATATCTGAGAAAACTGCATCGAACCCTTGTACATTTAATTTAAACATATTTGATTGTCTAAATAATGACAAAAGGATCAGACACAAGTTTTTCAACTTAGTATTGTCTTCTCCATATACATACTATATACAATATACAATATGATAAGCATTATTATTACATTATTTCTCTAAAATTGTCACATGAAGACATGAAACAAAAAATGTTGCAATAAAGCAGAATGCAACAATGGAATACCATTAAATGTAACCAATCAAACAGACCGGAGTATATAAAAAAACAAACAAAAAACTGGGACATAGACAGTAGCACGTGTTGTTAGTTATTGGATTAATAATACATTATTTCGCCAAATGTAAGTACTTTTAGTTAACTTTGTGTATTATAATATGGTATTAAGGTTCCGCTAAAGTCAAAATTTGTGGTACGAGATGCATTTATAAAATTTATCAATTGTATCCTTATTGCTTAATATGCAGACTTGAAATTTGGTCTATGCATAGAAAACCATTCAAAGTTTACTTTGCTTCAATTGGTGTTCTCACCTTACAACTTCCAAATACACTATTTTGATTAAAAATACGAAAAATACACTTTTCAATGACCAATTTTTTCAAAAAATCTAGCTCTCATATGGAAGAGTTTTCAGTCATTTCAATATACGAGTTTCAATCCCAAAGATCATATGTAGTGCAAGCTAGCATTTAAAACTTATTTCTTTAAGCCTTTTGTCCAAAAATGTCAAGTGTTTGCAATTTTACAACACGGGATGGACGCCGCCATTTTGCAAATTGTAGGGGACTCGAACTTATGTGATTTTTGAGAATATGGCAATTCTGATCTTCCTTTGGTCTATGTTATATGAAAATATATTCATTTAGGAGTATGTATTTTACAATGACACCAAACCTAGTTACCATTAACAATGTTTAATAATCAGCTGAATCTTCGTACCCCTCCAATCTTTGAAATCGAAAGTAGAAGTGTAAATTAATCCGCATTTGCGTATTATGAAAATAACGTTAAATGTTTAATAAAGGTATGTAAAATAAGATTTTACAATGTTACACGCAATTAGTATTACATAAATTGCATTTCTGGATGGAATTTGACTTGTTTCGTAACAGTTTTTTTCAATACGAAAACATTATCTATTTCAGATATATTACTTCCGGTTTGTGGAAAAGCGGTTGATCTTTGATCAAGACGATGTAAACAGTAGAAAAAAATTAGTTTTGTGGACAATCAGTAAATATCTATTTGTAAGTATCAGTGTCAATACATATTTATTGCTTTGATATGAATGATTAACACGACTGATTAAACATCAGGCACAGTTTCTTCTTCTTCTTCTTCTTTGGTTACGGAAAACCATCAACGTACTGATGTTTACTTTCCGGCGCATGCCTGGTAAAATGTTTTCAAATTTATAAAAATTTTCAGAACATAGATAATTTATTTGATATAATTGTTATTTTATTTTTTAGTTTTATATTATCAGTTTTTACAATTTTTCTTTTAATTTAGGATTTTTACAATTTTTTTTTATTTTTTATTTTTCATTTATTAAGATAAAAACATGATTTCTGTTTATTTTATTCTGTGTGGATAAGTATCAAGGAGCACATTGTGAGTGAGTGCACCCTTGAAGGATTCTGTAGTGGTGTTTTTGGTTATGTCAGGGGATAATTTGTTCCAGTCTTTAATGGTTTGACAAAAGAAAGAAAATTTATAACTGTCTTTATTGCATTGGATTTGTCTGTAGGAGTCTTTTCGGGAAGATCTTGTCGTAGACTGGCTCTGAAGTAATATATTTTGTGTAGGGATAGCGATATTTTCATTTATTACTTTGTGAAACATTATGAGCCTAGTTCTTAGTCGGCGTTCTTGTAGAGTTTGCCAATTCATGGTGTTTAACATCTCAGACACACTGCTGGTGTTATGATGTCTGTTGCATGTATACCTGGCTGCCCGTCGCTGTACCTTTTCTAGCGAGTTGATGTTTTCGTTTATACGCCCTGATCGAGTAATTTATCGGTTGTGCTTGTGAATGATATCCTGACAACACGTGTTATGTACGGTAAATATTTCTTGCTTAATACTCATTAAAAACACAAATCCATGAATTTGAAACATTAAAGTAAAGGTTAAAATGACATTCACATATTGGTAAGTAAAAAATAAATATTAATTTATGAATGACCCACAATGACAAAAGTATAGAGAGCAAACGGATACATCTTGATTTGTTTACATTATATGCTTGCAATAAGAATGGGTAGGAAAACCAAAATAAGTAGAGTATTTGGTCACAGTTTAGGCAGACACAGGAAAATTAGACAGAATAAATATTTAGGAAGGCCTATATATACCATAACAAAGTCAAAACACCTGAGAAAGGAAAAATTGAGACTCAAAATCAGAAAAACTCATAGACAGTACAAAACACAGAGAACAAGTTATAAAACAAATGGATCACTATATGCCTCATATGCATCAGACTGTAGTTTGAAATTGAAGATACGTAAGATAAAAGACCTTAGTCCAAAAGGTTATAGGATTATAAACTTAGATTGCCTGCAGTCCCACATATCTGATATCACCTTGCATGTATGTCTATGTCCAGATGCCATGAAAATTGCCTCAGCAGGGAGACCGCCTATTAAATTAGAATCTGAACTTCGTTCATATGGTTTAGCAAGCGTTATGCTAGCACAGTGTCAGGGGTGCTCACAAAAGTTTAGCTTTGATAGTAGTCCGAAGGTTCCAGGGTCAAAACGTTTTGACATAAATGTTCGTGCTGTATGGGGCAGTATGGTTACAGGCAATGGTCCGTCCCATTTAAATGAATTTATGGCAACGCTGAATTCACCAGGCTTATCACAGCCATCATTTAGTGCTATAGAGACTGACATCGGAAAGTGGTGGCATGATGTTTTACTAGCAGACATGTTGGCAGCAGGACAGGAGGAAAGACGGCTAGCAATTGAACGGAAAGATTACCATGAAGAGGTTCCTGCTATAACAGTTATTACAGATGGTGGGTGGTCAAAGAGAACACACAAACATTCATATAACGCAGCGGGTGGTGTGGCCATTATAATTGGAAAAGAGACTAAAAAGCTTTTACACATTGGCGTCCGTAATAAGTATTGTTATTTATGTAACCATAAAAGTAGCAAGCCACACACATGTTTTAAGAACTGGGACCATGATAGCCAATCAATGGAAGGTGATATCATTTTAGAAGGTTTTTTGGAGGCCGAAAGTAAACATGGTCTAAGGTACATGCGGCTTGTTGGAGATGGAGATTCATCTGTTTTTTCTAGGATGATCCTAGAAAAAACAGAAGGTACCAGGCTGGGGGAGATATGTTGCCAAAGAAGAGTGTGCTAATCACATTTGCAAGTGCTACAGAACGAATCTTGAAAAACTTGTTTCTGACAACCAGCTATACAAGGGTAGACACCATCTCTCCAAAACAACTAGAGTTAGACTTGTAAGTGCTGTTAGGTGTGCCATTCGTGTACGCTCAAAAGAATACAATGACAAAAAGTGTGATAAAAATACTGCAACAAAAAGATTGAGCAATGACATTAGAAAGTCTGTTCACCATATATTTGGG
This sequence comes from Bathymodiolus brooksi, assembly GCA_963680875.1. NCBI lineage: Eukaryota > Metazoa > Mollusca > Bivalvia > Mytilida > Modiolidae > Bathymodiolus > Bathymodiolus brooksi. The sequence goes on along the minus strand of OY804578.1, from coordinate 38,952,393 downwards.
CAACACCAACACTGTTCCGATTTTTGTCGTGCTAAAATCCAGCCTCCACAACATACACAAACAGACTCCACATCATGCATGTCTTCATGTCAGCCAGGTATTGAGGAAACAGATTTAATTGAGGAACAAGTTGATTATTGGAATGAAGGATCGTCAATTGATTTGCAAGAAGAGTCACGATATGGTACATCTATTGATTATCAAAATGTAGAAAAACACATAATTAAAGACGTTACTTTACTACTTAGTAAAATTGCAGACAAATCAGACAGGCTAATAAACAACAGCACTACAAACCTTGCAGAAAGTTGGATGCATATAAGAACAAAATTTGATGGAGGTAAAGTGTACAACCTTTGTAATCGTGGTTCTTGGCATGCACGCTGTTATGGTGGAGCGTTACGGATGAATCTTGGACCTGAGTGGTCTTGTAAGGTTTGGGAAGATTCGACTGGAACAGAGCCAGGTTACCACTTTAGGAAATTGTATTCGCGTCGTGATCAAACATTAAAAAACTCTTTGAAGCATAAGTCAAAACCAAATGTGCAACACATGCGTTGGAAGAAGAAAATAACAACAATTAAGACCAGCACAACAAAGAAAGCTCGACAGGCTTATGGACCAGAAGCTATTGATATTACTGATGATGTTTCTCAGTCAGATTTGGATTAGCTTCAACAATCATTTATTGAAAATCATGTCAACCTTTCGGCCCAACAATGTAAAACTATTACTACATCTACCATTCAACAATCTCACTCAGGTCTTTGGCACTCAGAAAGAAAGAAAAGAATTACTGCTTCAAATTTTGGTACAATTGTAAAAAGGAACCCATCTATACCCATTAAAAAATTAGTCCGCAACATGCTGTATTCAACATTCCATGGTAATCGCCATACTAGAAATGGTATACTTCAGGAAGACACCACAATTGAAGAGTACAAGTTGAAAAAGGCAGAGGAAAATGAAAATGTCATAGTTCATCGCAGTGGTCTTGTAATTCATCCCGAACAAAGGTACATAGCAGGAAGTCCCGATGGAATAGTTTCTGTATCAACTGGAGAAACAGGTCTCGTAGAAATAAAAAACTTATTACACTCAAAACCTATCAATCTTTGGCAAGCATCATTAAACAAAAACTTTTGTCTGGAAAATATTAACGGAAAATTACAGTTAAAACCAAACCACAATTACTTTTACCAGTGTCAAGGTCTTCTTAACATTTGCAACAGAGACTGGATTGATTTCATTGTAAGAACATTAAATCCTCATCAGATTTTCATTCAAAGAATTCAGCGAGATCAAAATTTATGGGAGAATATTATGCTGCCAAAACTTCAAGCATTTTATTTCAAGGCTCTGCTTCCAGAACTAGCTTCTCCAAGAGATGGAAAATGTCCTGGCATTCGAGAACCTGGATTATGGGTAAGATTTCAAATATGCATGCGCTTACCATAACAATGACATTTATCAGATTTGATGATGCCATTAGCAGCTTTTAAAAAATTAACATATATATATATATATAATATACTTTATTTCCTGTGACTGTATAATGAATAATTCTTCATTATCCTATCCAATATATTAAAAATTGCTGAGTTAGATTGCTGTCAAATTATAATATTAAGTATATATGTACCATCTACACACGCTTATACACATGTCTTACGCCTATCCCTAGATTTGCCTTACGAGACAAGGTAACACTACGACTATAGAAGCTCCTTTTTTAGGGAGTGGATGTAGTCGAGTGGTCTAGGGCGCTGGACGTAAGGCTAAGCGAATGGTGCTGCAGTGTAACAATGGTGTGGGTTCAAATCCCGTCAAGGGAAGAACAAAAATTTGACAGCTCTAAAATCTAATTCTAACACTGTTTGGTTTAATTTTCAGACGTATATATATATATATATATACATGTTAACATTTAAAAGGTAAGTATTAACGAGGGGTGGGAGCAGTCGGAAACGACAGCTAATCCCCTCACCCGTTTCTTGTTATTTTATGTTAAAATAAGTAGGTTTCAGGCTATGTGCAAAATTATCAGCTGAAGCTATATTATTCCTCAAGACCTGTACACTGATCCTAAAGATCATTGATTTATGACATGTAATATCCCAGATCTGGACCTTAATGCAAATTTAACCTGAGTCAGTCATTTGAAAATTGTAGGTTAAACTGACCAAACTATCATCTGCAGCTCTATACCTCTCCAAGGTGCATCCATTGACCAAAGATCATTGATGTATGACATATAGTATCCCAGATCTGGACCTTAATGCAAACTTTAACCTGAGTCAGTCATGCAGAAAATGTAGGTCAAACTGACCAAACTATCAGCTGCAGCTGCATTACTCTCCAAGACGCATCCACTGACCAAAGATCATTGATCTGGTCAATGGCCAAATGAGCTATTGTAATTATCAGTTGTCCGTCTGTCTGTTTGTCTACCTTTCAACATCTATAAAATATAACTTCTGCACAATTTCAATAAATCTTCATTTTATGAATCTGTTTAAAATGTCATTGATGTTGAGGATGATATTATAGAAAAATGATATCACTGCCATTAATAGAATATTTTCTGTCATGCTTAGCTAATATCAAATAGATTTAATGCAATCTATTGATTATGTTTTACATTTGTATGTATTTTATATTTGTATGTATTTTATATTTACAGTATGTAACTGTAGTCAAATCAAAGCGGAAGAAGAGAACATCATTAGCCTCAAGACCTTGTAGAAAGAAACCATGTAAACCAACATCTGGAAGTGATACACCTGACACTGACTTGCAGGCACCTATTTTAATTCATCCCAGGTAAGGCCATCTTTACCATAAACAATTTTAAGATTATGGATTAAATATGCATCAGACAATTACATAATATACATGATATAAAATGATATACAGGGGAAAACTTTGCAAATGTACAATTTTTTTTATTGTTGTTCTTCATCTTAAGAGTCAATGTGAGGCCTTCAAAAAACCACTTAAATTTTCAACTGATTGATTGATTCATTAGTGTTTAATGCCAGCTTTAGCAATATTTCAGCTATATCGACATTGCAAGAATTGTTATTGATATCAAAATATGCATGTACAATAGACAAAGAGAGCAAATGCTGATGAGACAACTACCTCTCATAACTACAAAAATTGGCACTTAAACTAGAAAATATGTGAACAAAGCACCAACACCATCTGACCACAAAACTAAATAAATTCAGAAATTAATCCATGCATTTATTGTGATTTTTGACAATTTTCACAGATTGCGATTTTTATTAATGCGAAACTGCTGAAGATCTCCAGTGCAAACAGATACAAATGATTCTGAAATGAGAGTTTTAATTATTATGATTCCACTTCAGTCACATTTTTTGCAATAATAAAATTATGAATTTACAGTATATATGAATTTACAGTATATAAATACTCAGAAAAATTATGAAAAAAAAAGTAATAAAAAATTGATAAAGGCACACAAAGGGGTTTATAGGGGGTAAACATGTTTTGTGAGATCTCATCTCTCCCCCATAACTTTTTCAGTAGCAGATCGAGTATCAACACATAGTGACATGCTACCAGAATAGAAAAAAAATGAATCAATAAATTTTTATTAAGACAATCATAACAATAGATAGATATAAAATAAAACGATATGAGGCATATATCAAAATTGGTCCAAGAACATACCCGAAATTTGAATTTGGTTAATTTGGATCCCATGTATTGAGCTGAACATACAGGTAAAAACTGGGAAGTGATTTTGAAATAGAAGAGATATGGGGTATATGCTGATGAGACAACAACCCATAATAACCTGAATAAATACTGCAATTAAACCCCAAAATGGGTGACAATTCAGCCTTCAACAATGAGTAAAACCCACAACGCATGACAAGCTGTTGATGGCCCGTCAAGCAAAGCAAAACTGTGACAGAATTCCACCAGCACCACAATCATTCAGAATAAAAGATAATAAAAATGTCAACAATAAACAAGAAACACAAGGAGTACTTTCTATATAAGGAGGGGGTATATGTTATTGTTGTTTTGAGTGAATGCAGCATTAACATTATAAATAAAAAGGATTTCACATTCTATCACTGCTGTAAAACTTAGAAATCTATGAAGTCGGGAGAGAACTTGGTTTAGTTGATAAGGAACAATCCCATTGGTTTTCAAAATGTACTATCAACCAGCAATTTTTTCGTCTTAAAAAAGATTATTTCATTTATAGCTTCAATATTTTTGGCTAGATATATTACATGTTATGATATGTCAGCTATATTGTATATTTAACACATGAGTTTCTGTCCCTGTGAAACTGTAGGTCATACTGGCCCATGTTTTACTAAACTATAGTTATACTATAAAATGTAAAGTTTAATGTTGAATTTCATTTATTTGCAATTTCTAGTAGAACATATAAGATCTTACAGATTCTTATATTTCAGGAGAACAAGACAAAAGCAAAATAAATTTCTAGGCAGAACCATCCAGCATGAATGGATAGTTGATGAAACTTCACAACAAAAAGAATGGTATAAAGGGACTGTTATGTCTGTGATATCTGGAAATGATGGAAAGTTAAACGCTGTATATGAAGTACTGTACGATGGAGATGATGATGCATATGTAATAGACCATTTAATTCAGGATTTCCATGCTGGTTCTGTGGTGTTTTGTGATTTATAAATGCTAAAAGTTTGATTTCTAGTGCAGGTATTTTACTTAATATTTATAGAGAAATAACATTCAAAACATGTACAACAATGTATGTTGAATATTTTTTTATTATACGACGTCATATTTGTAGGGTCTCGTGCTATCCAGTTCAAGATTTGAAAAAATAATAGACAAGATGACTGGCTTGAATATAGATATGTTGATGTCAAAATACAAATTCCTGTATGATGCTACAGGCATAAATGAAATTGTAAAAAAAACACTTTGATTAAATTTTTTTGCTTTTAATTGAATTTTAATGATTGCAGGATATAATTGGCATACATACATTGTTGGTAAAATATAAAATTGATTTCTGCTTGCTGCTAAACGGGTGATAAATGCTTGTTGCTAAAGCTTACACTTCTACCAGTTTCTGAAGCTGGTTAAATCAATTATATATTTTATTACACATGCAATAATTAACCATCATTTATAGATCATGAAAATAATCAGAGTGTGATGGAATAGAAGTTCTGTCGTAATATTTGTTACCATGCTGCTTATAGGCATTTAGACAATTTATGTCTTTTCAGTAGAGCTAGAATCAAAACTTGGATGTCTGTGAAAAGTAATACATGTAATTGTTTCTTGGGTACTAATCATCATATGCCTATGTTAGTTTGCACTAATATTGATCATGGGGAATATGTGAGTTTTTGTAAATACAGGTATACACATTTTTCAAATATATCCTGGTACTGGTAGTCATACATTCAATTAGGAAAGTTCAATGTTAGGGAAATGCTTTATGTGTACTGTATATTTACAGATCAACAAAACAAAATCCATCATTTATACTGGTTTTACATTATTCAAAGTATAAAAAATCAAAAATATAGATTTTGCTTTACATGTGTAGGATTCAGATACACATATCAATGTCCATTTTCCATATCATTATATTGCTGTAGGTAAAACATGATTCAAAGACCCAACCTTGTTCGATAATCAAAGACAGCCATGAATGATTGACACAAAAGGCTTGATTGTACTATCCTTACTCTACCCTAAAACTATTGCCCTAACTCTTACCCTTAATCATAACCTCCAATAAATCATAACCCCACCCAACCACTATAATTGGCCAGGAAGTCATAAATTTAATTTTGTGAATCCAGATAATATAGAGAAAAGTTGACAAGTCAACATTACCAAATCAATGCATACCAAAACTAGCTAAGGACAGAGCTGTGCACAAGGAAGATACTCATTGCTTTTTAGTTAATATTCCTATTAAGATTAATGCATATTTCGTTAACAATGTTAATTTTGCACTTAAGCATCGCATGTAAGAGGAAAACAAATGTGTGGATGTATTTTGCAAGATGACCAGATTTGATTCCTACATATATGTACCGATGCATTTAAAAAAAAGTTGAAGCTCTAAATCAGTTATGTATTACTGCAGAAATGAAATAACATTTTGAGAAAGCTACATTCAGTAATAAAAAAGAAATGTTAAGGAACATATAGTGTCCTTTATTGAAAATGATATGCATTTATGTACCCCCCTTTTCCTATGCTACAACAAAATAAAATTTCACTTTAGCAATACAATATTAAACAATTTAGAAGTTGAACAGACATTATACTATTCTATATTTATGTAATAAATGATATTTCCATGCAATTCTTTAAAATACATTATTTTACTATATTTAGCCAAAATGGGCCTCCATACATTGTTGACAAAAGTAGTTCTGTACCATAAAATGGCTTCCAATTTTTTTTAATAGCCAAACTTTAATCATTAAATATGGCATGTAGAATATATTAAAGAATTAATAAATGCTAGCTTGCCCTAGATATGAACTTCATTTACATTTAATAACACTTTTTTCAGGCATATTTGGACTTAGAAAAAACAGTGGATTTTTTGAAAGACTACCATACTAATTTGAGTGATACTGACTTTATGAATGTGAACTGATGTTTTTAATTGATGTAAATGAATTGTGCAGATTACAAGGAAGATTTTGATATATAATAAGGTATGCTAGAGGAATTAAACATCATGAAATTGAACTTTGAAGTTAAACATAGATTTGACTTTAGCGGAACCTTAAAGATGAGTTATCCATTGTCGCATACTGTTGTAAACAAACAGAAAAGAAAAAAAGAACAATAGAAATAAACTTTCGAGGTCAGTCGCGAACGGTAAACAATATAAACATCAGAACACATTATCATACAGTAGTCAATTTATTGTGAAGCGACCTGTGTCTTGAATGAATTTTTGAACTTGTAAGAATATTTTTGTATTTTTTTCGTCGTTGAGAATTTCATTGCCAAATAATAAAGTGAGCTCATCTATTGGTAAATCATTACTAATTTCTTGAATTCCTATAAGAAAATTCCCTGGTACATGTATCAGTAAAACAGTTTATTACTTGAAAGTACATGTATGTGAATACATGACGTATAATCAAGCTAATTTAACATTTGTAATCTTATATATTGTGTATTTGAATTTACTAAATGTCATGAATTCGTTCAGAAAAAGCGGGATAACTCGATAATAGTAAAGAAAATAAAAACTTAAAAACAGTTATTTTCATTGCTTAGAGATCAATTTCGTTTCTTGGAAAAATTTTAAGTTGTGGTTATATTTATTCCGATTTAAATATCTTATTTTTCAAACAGGTGGACGATATGAGTTTGAATCCCGCTCATTATGTGATAAAGTTTGTCAGCGACTTGCGGCAGGTCGGTGGTTTTCCCCGGGTCCTCCGGTTTCCTCTATCAATAAAACTGATCGCCACAGTATAACTGAAATATTGTTGAAAGTAGTGTTAAACACCATAACCCTAACCCAAACGGATGGAAGAAACCTTCGTGAATGTACCATTTCAAAACTAGATATCATTTAATCACGAAATTTCAAAACCTACATTTATATATATATATTTACCATCGGCTTGTTTATGTTTGTGAGATGATTTTCCTGACTAAAATTAACCATTCCTCATAAATTATATCACAAATTTAGAATTGTGTCACTTAGAAAAATATATGTGAATACATGTGACACATATCATGAATAATATTTTATCTCTTAATAAGAATTTCCCTCAAGTATTCAATAACTACGGAACACCTCAATATTTCAATGTGCCCAATGAGGTGGAATGTTTTGTAGTAAAACGGTTGTTTCTGAAGATGTTCCCATGGTAAACATCCTTTCAGACTTCTTATATTCACAGTACGATCCCCATCTCCCATAATTGGCTCTGGTTGTTTATCTGGCCATTGCCCTTTCTTGTAGATGTAGCTCTTAGCTGTATTTAAGCCATACCCATGTAAACAATGTACTTCTACATTTGGTGGTTTCAGTGGGTTTACCAGATTACCAGTGTCTTCTCGCATCAAATAGCCATCAGTAAAATTTAGTTCTACGAAGAACTGTTTATAGTCAGACACTGTGTAGTTCCTTATGGCTGTTTGTATTAAAACTTCGGAGTTATTCCAGAACTGGTTTGATGGCATGAGAAATGATGAACTGGGAAAGGATCGTTCCATTGCACGTGCCTTTAATACGTTGATAGTTCTAATATTCAAATTTTCTCCTAAAATATAATTAAATAAAAACAATCAGTCAATACACCCTAGATGCCCATGTGCAATATTAAGTAATTACGTCACACGAATTATGTAAGATAATTATTTTAGGTTGCTTCCAATTGTACATATAGTGCATCTGTATACCACGTTAAAGGAAATAAATGGTATAAATAAATGGTATTAACAAATTGTATGAATAAATGGTATAAATAAATGGTATAAACAAATGGTATAAATAAAAACAAATAAATACTACCTGACGCAATCAGTTTCATTACTTTGACGCTTCCTCCCCATGGTGCAGCCATCGTGATAAAGGACCGGATGTACTTATCCTTCCATCTTTGTGATTGGTGATTGAGGTAATACAATATCACCAGGTTACCCAAACTATGGGCAATAAGAACCACCTTTGTATTATTGTTAATAGCAAATGTAACTTCTATGAGGCTGGTCAGATCCTTATAATAATCATCAAGTTCATCTGAAAATGCAGGATATTAAAAACGTAGATATCAAATTTAGTGCGCATCACGTCTTTCTGGATTAACCTTCATCAGGTACGTCCAAAATAGAAAGATTGGAAAGCCAAATAATTTAAAGTTTTGGGAGCAATACAACCAAAGGGCCTAAACAGGATAGCCAAAGTCAGCTAAGGTCACCTATGCCTGAGTAGTATATTATTTATGAACAGTAAATTTCAGTAATAAATAAGTAATGAACTACTAGTATTAGTCTCCGTGGGAATCACCCGCCCAGTAGTCAGTTTGTCAACACTGACATGGTTTAGATATTCTTTTCAGTTTACAGTTCCTAAATATTATAATTATTATCACAACTAATTTTTCCTCCTTCAGACATAGGTGACCATGGCGAATTTTGGCTATCGTGTTTAGACCATTTGGTGCTATTGCTCCCAAGCCAGAAAATATACTTTAACCGAGTTTATATGGACGATATTTAGGTTTATTTCTTTTACCGAAATATTCGGAGACGGAAATTAACAGTGGTCACAATTTAGTCGCCGAAACAACAGACACTCACTCTAACACTGGACCATCTCTTTTTCTGTACGATTCCAAGTCGTTTTCAGACGTTTTGAACGACACCAACCAACATATCCCGGGGTATTGCTTTTTCTTTTCTTTTTTGTTTTGTTTTCGTTTTTATTTTGTTTTATTTTCTCAAAAACACACATGTTAAATATGGTTAGGTTTAATTATTTTGCTTGCTTATCTTTGGCGGATTAGATAGGATAATGCAATTTGTGTTCTCTTCATTACGAAAGAGTTCTATAAAATCTAAAATCCAATAAATCTGTGGGAAATTCAAAATTGTATGGTTTTTTTTAAACGTGGGTTATTCTTGTTTTGTGAAAGTTGGGCAATATGTCAACTATGCCATGGAGAGAACAAGTTATATTTCGATGGGATGAGGATGAAGTCCTTTTTTAACTAAACCAAAACACTTTTGCTGGATTTGTGTAGTTCTAGCTCACTGATACAACAGTCCGCGTATAAACATGTCGCGCCACCCGGACACGTTTTCCTGATTCTTAGCCAGCCATTCTTTGCTCTTACTCATTAATGTTGCATGCGCTGCGGACAACCAGCAAATACCAATTTTAGAGTTCTGAGTCTGATCGTTCTAGGTCTTTAAGTCCACGTTCGTTCTGTCGCTAACCATTACACCACCGATTATGTTCTTATTAACCGCCTGTTCGATATTGATTATTAAAATGATAGAAAAGTGTTATATTGTTACATCTATTGTTTGAAACAAGTACACATTTTATGTGTTATTTCTTTACCCGTTAAATACTGAATTTTGTTGTATAAATCTCAATTAAAATGAAAATAAGTCTTGAGTTATTTCCCTTTGTACGTGTTTCATGAATTTGTGGATTGTTTTGCCATATTATTGTAGTTATGTTCTTTGTTATTAGTTTAAATCCGTAGAAATGGCGAGGAATACATGAAATACATACTTGGAGACTTTCGAAAGTCATACGGGGCTCCTCTGACAGATCGGTTACGAACATAACCCCAAGTTACCATGTTCTCAACTAATTTAGCATAGTAACCAACTGAAAAATACAAATACGAATAATGTATTAAAGAATGTCCAAGATACTGAACAAAGAAAACAAAGCAATAGATCATTTCCAGTTTCCGACATTTTTATTTGAGTTATTTCCCTTATGAGGACAACATGGTTCCGGTTCCATCCAAGAGTAGGCCTGTTTAATGACCTGATTACCGCCATATTGGACGTTTTCCGAAAAACTAATATTTACGGACCGAAGGGGGGAAAATCAGAATTACCAAAATATGAGGTTTGCAAATATATATAGATGATATTACGCTATGTAGAAATGATTTATCTTTACATTTATATCAATTATATATACGATTATTGATCTGTTAAGCTGTTATCCAAGTGTTTTGTGCAATATTTACATGTAAAATGCCATTTTATATTAACAGCATTTGTTAATATCAAATAATATCAAAATAAGGCACAATTAATAATCTTATTTTATCCGAAATGTACATACGTTAATACTAGTTTTAAATACAATCGAATATGCGTAATTTGTTCAGAATATTGGTAATCAAAGGAATTAATTGGTGTGTGTTCATATGCTGCATCAATTTTGTTTATTTAAATTGTCGGCCATATTGTTTGTTTATCGTTACTTTAGACACACCTACCTTATGTTTATGTAAAGTTTATAGTAAGCATGTTATCGTTTTGGCTATTAAAAACATAATACAGATGATTATGTACTATTCACACAAAAACGCATCACTTTGAATGACATTATTGTAATCTTTGTTGATAATTATGATTTTTCTCTTGCATTTGATTTATTGCAATAATAGCTTTGCACAAATAAAGTCTGTCTGATTTACAATTTCACCCAACACTTTTTAATAATAAAAATTCATGTATAGTTTTAGCATCCCTTCTTAGACAGTTTTATAAGTTTAAAATTATCTTTGTGTTGTGTCTAAATAGATGAATGGTACAGTTCTATATATATATTGTGTAGGGATATATGTTACTGACACAATTATTTTATACTTAAAACTTTTCTAAACCTCAGTTTTATGTTTTAATTTTTGTTTAATGTTGAAATTAACAAATATTAACTACCAAAATTCTGTTAGACCCACTATTGTCATCTGTTTCTATTAATATTATCTATTTATTCTGCAATGGTAGCTCCATTTAATAATTTGACAAAGTGTTACTACCTCATAGTATTATGGGATTTCATTTTAAAATTAAAATGTGGATTTTATATCAATAATCTTTTGTACGGTGATTGTAAAACAAGAAACAAAACATGAAGACTGTGTACATTGTATGTTATTTGTGTTAAAAATAATTAAATAATATTTTGTACACAATACCAAAAAAAATATTTTTATTAATGATATCTTCGTTTGGTTGCATCTACCTCATTAATTAAAACATCACAAACATTTCTTAATAAACAATATTTTATTATTTTTTTGATAAGATAAAAATGTCTTTAGATAAGTGACTTTTGAAAGACATTGTAGAACCCTTGAACTCTTATAATTACATTACTTCCGTTTTTCATTGAAATGTTACAATATGATTGGTTATGAAGTGGTCACATGATTATAAAAGTGATGTTTCACATCCCAATGAAACTCAAATCCGAACTTGCACGTGCCTCCACGATGACGTCAGATGTAAACCATCAATGGCGTAGTAATTTCCAACAGCAAATAATCTAACACAAATAAAATTCACAACGAAAAATTCAACTATGTTAAATTTTGGTGTGATTTAAATATAATTATAAGAATTGAATGTATTCTTTTGAAGTTTCATTGGGGTATGAAAGCGTTGATCGAACTACATTTTCAACATCATTGAAAATGTACTTCGGTCAACGCTTTCATACCCCAATGAAACTTCAAAAGAATGCATTCAATTCTTAATAAAGTCAAGATCATGCTCATTCAATTACTAGTAAATACTTTTCTGCAAGAGACAACATTCATTAATATTTATGCAGATAACCCTTTTATTTTATAACAGAATTGTAGAATTGATGAAGATATTATACATTGTCAATATTTTTTTTCAGACAAAATTGTAGAACTCTGTCCAAAATGATGAATGATCCAGGATGAAGACTCTAGCATTGATATGACAATGTTAGATGGATTTTAATTTCAAAACATTCCATTGTGGAAAGCTGGGGCATACTGTACACTGGTTGTTGGGAAAATTGAAGAATTTATTTGTGATAATGCATTTATATCCTATTAGCTGGTACACTTTACAATATTATGAACATTTTCATTTACCCTGAAAACATTCATGGGAATAATATATGTGTATTTCAAAGAGCTGTGAAAACAAACATTTTATTGAGTAAAATCTGACAAAAGATAATTTTAGCTTAAATTGTTTATGTTTTTATTACCATTCTCCCTGGAATTGCTACAAACAAGAACTATTATATCTAAATGTACCCTATTAAGTGTACTCCATGTATACTTTTAATGGGATAGTGTCTGCAATTTGAGGCAGTTTTTTTTTATTATTTTTTTTACAGAAAAAAATTAATCTGTATATGTTGAAAATTGTACGACATTGTAATATCAATAATTAGGGTTCGTTTTATGGTGTTTAACACCACTTTCAACAATAGTTCAGTAATATCGAGGCAGTCAGTTTTATTGATGGAGGAATCTGGAGAAAACAACCTGTCGGAATTCACTGACAAACTTTATCACATAATGCTGTATAAATTATTTAAGTAAACAAGAACCATTTCTGAACCATTTAGTTGTGACATCATTTAAATGGCACCATTTGGAGGACTGTTTATAAACCATTAATTCATGACATCATTAAAATGGTCATGCCCATTAGCATATTTTGCCAAATAGAGTTTCAAGTAAAAGCCAATGGTTTTTAAATTGAGTTACAATGGTTTTACATATGGAATTTAAATTAAAGACAAAAGGTTTTTCAATGGATATTTTTTTTTAAATGGATTTTCTATGGAGTTTCAATTGAAAAAAAAATCCTAGAAGGCAATCACCACAGGGCAAACTTCTTCTTTTTTCTTTTTTTTTAAACATTTGACAGAAATCATAACTGGAATGTTCCTCTGATGGTCCTTTACAAAATGTGTGTGCTTTTGTGTCAATCAGAAATCCAAGATGGTAGACACCACAGGACATAACTTTAACATAGGACCATATTGGAATATTAAATAAATTATTATTTTCATATACTCGAAAGATTCAATCTAAATAGTGTTGATCTGAAATCCAAGTTGGCTTACTCCACATGATATTGCCTAACTATACTAGGAATATGAATGTAAAGGTTATTCTAAAAAACTGTATAACCAAGTAAAAGAGAAAGGTGTAAAGATGGTCGTCTTGTCAGGATATATTAAATAGCAAATATTTTTTTAGATATTATTGAAGTAGAAAGACTTAACCCACCCTTGAGACAATAAATAACTTAGCTATTTCTTAAGTAGGAAAACTTCATCCACCCTTGAGACAATCAATAAGTTTGCTATTACTTAAATAGAAAGACTTAATCCACCATTTACAGTAAATATGATAATACCACAGACCCTCAATTTCAAGGTAAAGAGTTAAAAAAAAAAGTGCATTTGTCTGTAATTTGTAGTTGAACAATAAATTTATTAGTTAGATTTTATGGTGAGTGATTGTTGTATATGCTTATATTGCAAATGAAAATTTGGTACAAATACATAGCTATATCCAACAAAAATTAGTTAGAAACTGATGATATCAACTAAATTATGATTTCTTTTATACTTTGAAAGATGATACAGCTTATTTTGTGCAGCTTGTTGTTTAAAATAATGTGTGAAATCTTATACACAAAAAACATTTGATGTCATTGAAATGCTTGCTTGTGTTGTGTAGTATTTTGTACTACATCATGGCATACGAATATTTCTTTGAATCAATTATAAAGAAAATAATAATTCAATTAAGACATGTTTAAAGTATTGTACATCAAAGATTAATTGTTATTTGTAATGCAAACACTCATAATTTATAGCTTCATATCTTTATTGATGTACGACCGTTGTTAGCTTGGGTCTTTAATTGGGTATTTAATTGGAATTAAACTTTATAATGATTTCCTAAATAACCTCTTAAATTATTAATTAAACTTTATTGCATTGCAAAATTAAGGATTTTATCTATCGAAATGAATGTTATTTCTTTATTATTAATTTATGCCGATATATCCTTAATTTAAACAGCTAATAACAAAAATGTGATGTAGATTTTTCTACTTAATTTCCGTTACAACTTTCATTTGATCTGTAAAAAAAGGGTGATCACACTTTTTTTTATGAACACAATGCTAAGATATCGTATATCTTTTTAGTTCACCTGGACCAAAGGTTCATGTGAACTATTGCCATCACTTGGCGTCCGTCGTCTGCCGTCTGTCGTCTGTAAACTTTTCACATTTCAAGCTTCTTCTCCGAAACCACTTGGCCGATTGGAACCGAACTTAGCAGGAATGTTCCTTGGATGGTCCTCTACAAAGTTACTGTTTTTCGTTCCAGTCGGATATTCAATATGGCTGCCAGGGCCAATAATATGCTCTGATTGGCTGAAATTTCAAAGATCTTCTTCTCCGAAACTAATGAACTGACTGAACCCAAACTGTAAAGGAATGATCATTGGAATGTCCTTTACTAAGTTACTGTTTTTTATGCCGATCGGAAATCCAAGATGGCCGCCATCGCAGGACATAGATTAACATTGGACCCTATGGGAAAATGTTCAAATGCCTTCTTCTCAGAAACTACAAATATGATTAAAGCCAAACTGTACATGAATGTTCATTGGATGGTCCTCTACAATCTTAAGGTTTTTTGTTCCGATATGAAATTCAAAATGGCGGCTACGGCAGGACTTAGTTTAACATTGGACCCTATGGTAAAAATGTTTCAAAATGCTTCTTCTCTGAAACCACTTGGACAGTTGAAACCAAACTGCCCAGGAATGATCATTGGAAGGTCCTCTACAAATTTTCTGTTTTTTATGCCGGTCGGAAATCCAAGATGGCCGCCACCGCAGGACATAGATTAACATTGGATCCTATGGGAAAATGTTCAAATGCCTTCTTCTCAGAAACTACAAATATTATTAAAGCCAAACTGTACATGAATGTTCATTGGATGGTCCTCTACAATCTTAAGGTTTTTTGTTCCGATATGAAATTCAAAATGGCGGCTACGGCAGGACTTAGTTTAACATTGGACCCTATGGGAAAAATGTTTCAAAATGCTTCTTCTCTGAAACCACTTGGACAGTTGAAACCAAACTGCCCAGGAATGATCATTGGAAGGTCCTCTACAAATTTTCTGTTTTTTATGCCGATCGGAAATCCAAGATGGCGGCCACCGCAGGACATAGATTAACATTGGACCCTATGGGAAAATGTTCAAATGCCTTCTTCTCAGAAACTACAAATATTATTAAAGCCAAACTGTACATGAATGTTCATTGGATGGTCCTCTACAATCTTAAGGTTTTTTGTTCCGATATGAAATTCAAAATGGCGACTACGGCAGGACTTAGTTTAACATTGAACCCTATGGGAAAAATGTTTCAAAACGCTTCTTCTCTGAAGCCACTTGGATAATTGAAACCAAACTGCCTAGGAATGATCATTGGAAGGTCCTCTAGAAATTTTATGTTTTTTATGCCGATCGGAAATCCAAGATGGCCGCCACCACAATACATAGATTAACATTGGACCCTATGGGAAAATGTTCAAATGCCTTCTTCTCAGAAACTACAAATATGATTAAAGCCAAACTATACATGAATGTTCATTGGATGGTCCTCTACAATCTTAAGGTTTTTTGTTCCGATATGAAATTCAAAATGGCGGCTACAGCAGAACTTAGTTTAACATTGGACCCTATGGGAAAAATGTTTCAAAATGCTTCTTCTCTGAAACCACTTGGACAGTTGAAACCAAACTGCCCAGGAATGATCATTGGAAGGTCCTCTACAAATTTTCCGTTTTTTATGCCGGTCAGAAATCCAAGATGGCCGCCACCGCAGGACATAGATTAACATTGGACCCTATGGGAAAATATTCAAATGCCTTCTACTCAGAAACTACAAATATGATTAAAGCCAAACTGTACATGAATGTTCATTAGATGGTCCTCTACAAACTTTACGTTTTTTTATTCTGGTATGAAATTCAAAATGGCGGCTACGGCAGGACTTAGTTTAACATTGGACCCTATGGGAAAAATGTTTCAAAATGCTTCTTCTCTGAAACCACTTGGACAGTTGAAACCAAACTGCCCAGGAATGATCATTGGAAGGTCCTCTACAAATTTTCTGTTTTTTATGCCGGTCGGAAATCCAAGATGGCCGCCACCGCAGGACATAGATTAACATTGGACCCTATGGGAAAATATTCAAATGCCTTCTACTCAGAAACTACAACTATGATTAAAGCCAAACTGTACATGAATGTTCATTAGATGGTCCTCTACAAACTTTACGTTTTTTGTTCTGGTATGAAATTCAAAATGGCGGCTACGGCAGGACTTAGTTTAACATTGGACCCTATGGGAAAAATGTTTCAAAATGCTTCTTCTCTGAAACCACTTGGACAGTTGAAACCAAACTGCCTAGGAATGATCATTGGAAGGTCCTCTACAAATTTTCTGTTTTTTATGCCGGTCGGAAATCCAAGATGGCCGCCACCGCAGGACATAGATTAACATTGGACCCTATGGGAAAATATTCAAATGCCTTCTACTCAGAAACTACAAATATGATTAAAGCCAAACTGTACATGAATGTTCATTAGATGGTCCTCTACAAACTTTACGTTTTTTGTTCTGGTATGAAATTCAAAATGGCGGCTACGGCAGGACTTAGTTTAACATTGGACCCTATGGGAAAAATGTTTCAAAACGCTTCTTCTCTGAAACCACTTGGATAATTGAAACCAAACTGCCTAGGAATGATCATTGGAAGGTCCTCTACAAATTTTCTGTTTTTTATGCCGGTCGGAAATCCAAGATGGCCGCCACCGCAGGACATAGATTAACATTGGACCCTATGGGAAAATATTCAAATGCCTTCTACTCAGAAACTACAAATATGATTAAAGCCAAACTGTACATGAATGTTCATTAGATGGTCCTCTACAAACTTTACGTTTTTTGTTCTGGTATGAAATTCAAAATGGCGGCTACGGCAGGACTTAGTTTAACATTGGACCCTATGGGAAAAATGTTTCAAAACGCTTCTTCTCTGAAACCACTTGGATAATTGAAACCAAACTGCCCAGGAATGATCATTGGAAGGTCCTCTACAAATTTTCTGTTTTTTATGCTGGTCGGAAATCCAAGATGGCCGCCACCGCAGGACATAGATTAACATTGGACCCTATGGGAAAATATTCAAATGCCTTCTACTCAGAAACTACAAATATGATTAAAGCCAAACTGTACATGAATGTTCATTAGATGGTCCTCTACAAACTTTACGTTTTTTGTTCTGGTATGAAATTCAAAATGGCGGCTACGGCAGGACTTAGTTTAACATTGGACCCTATGGGAAAAATGTTTCAAAACGCTTCTTCTCTGAAACCACTTGGATAATTGAAACCAAACTGCCCAGGAATGATCATTGGAAGGTCCTCTACAAATTTTCTGTTTTTTATGCTGGTCGGAAATCCAAGATGGCCACCACCGCAGGACATAGATTAACATTGGACCCTATGGGAAAATGTTCAAATGCCTTCTTCTCAGAAACTACAAATATGATTAAAGCCAAACTGTCCATATGTGTGTACATTGGATGGTCCTCTACAAACTTTACGTTTTTTGTTCCGATATGAAATTCAAAATGGCGGCTACGGCAGGACTTAGTTTAACATTGGACCCTATGGGAAAAATGTTTCAAAACGCTTCTTCTCTGAAACCACTTGGATAATTGAAACCAAACTGCCCAGGAATGATCATTGGAAGGTCCTCTACAAATTTTCTGTTTTTTATGCCGGTCGGAAATCCAAGATGGCCGCCACCGCAGGACATAGATTAACATTGGATCCTATGGGAAAATGTTCAAATGCCTTCTTCTCAGAAACTACAAATATTATTAAAGCCAAACTGTACATGAATGTTCATTGGATGGTCCTCTACAATCTTAAGGTTTTTTGTTCCGATATGAAATTCAAAATGGCGGCTACGGCAGGACTTAGTTTAACATTGGACCCTATGGGAAAAATGTTTCAAAATGCTTCTTCTCTGAAACCACTTGGACAGTTGAAACCAAACTGCCCAGGAATGATCATTGGAAGGTCCTCTACAAATTTTCTGTTTTTTATGCCGATCGGAAATCCAAGATGGCCGCCACCGCAGGACATAGATTAACATTGGACCCTATGGGAAAATGTTCAAATGCCTTCTTCTCAGAAACTACAAATATTATTAAAGCCAAACTGTACATGAATGTTCATTGGATGGTCCTCTACAATCTTAAGGTTTTTTGTTCCGATATGAAATTCAAAATGGCGACTACGGCAGGACTTAGTTTAACATTGAACCCTATGGGAAAAATGTTTCAAAACGCTTCTTCTCTGAAGCCACTTGGATAATTGAAACCAAACTGCCTAGGAATGATCATTGGAAGGTCCTCTAGAAATTTTATGTTTTTTATGCCGATCGGAAATCCAAGATGGCCGCCACCACAATACATAGATTAACATTGGATCCTATGGGAAAATGTTCAAATGCCTTCTTCTCAGAAACTACAAATATGATTAAAGCCAAACTATACATGAATGTTCATTGGATGGTCCTCTACAACCTTAAGGTTTTTTGTTCCGATATGAAATTCAAAATGGCGGCTACAGCAGAACTTAGTTTAACATTGGACCCTATGGGAAAAATGTTTCAAAATGCTTCTTCTCTGAAACCACTTGGACAGTTGAAACCAAACTGCCCAGGAATGATCATTGGAAGGTCCTCTACAAATTTTCCGTTTTTTATGCCGGTCAGAAATCCAAGATGGCCGCCACCGCAGGACATAGATTAACATTGGACCCTATGGGAAAATATTCAAATGCCTTCTACTCAGAAACTACAAATATGATTAAAGCCAAACTGTACATGAATGTTCATTAGATGGTCCTCTACAAACTTTACGTTTTTTTATTCTGGTATGAAATTCAAAATGGCGGCTACGGCAGGACTTAGTTTAACATTGGACCCTATGGGAAAAATGTTTCAAAATGCTTCTTCTCTGAAACCACTTGGACAGTTGAAACCAAACTGCCCAGGAATGATCATTGGAAGGTCCTCTACAAATTTTCTGTTTTTTATGCCGGTCGGAAATCCAAGATGGCCGCCACCGCAGGACATAGATTAACATTGGACCCTATGGGAAAATATTCAAATGCCTTCTACTCAGAAACTACAACTATGATTAAAGCCAAACTGTACATGAATGTTCATTAGATGGTCCTCTACAAACTTTACGTTTTTTGTTCTGGTATGAAATTCAAAATGGCGGCTACGGCAGGACTTAGTTTAACATTGGACCCTATGGGAAAAATGTTTCAAAATGCTTCTTCTCTGAAACCACTTGGACAGTTGAAACCAAACTGCCCAGGAATGATCATTGGAAGGTCCTCTACAAATTTTCTGTTTTTTATGCCGGTCGGAAATCCAAGATGGCCGCCACCGCAGGACATAGATTAACATTGGACCCTATGGGAAAATATTCAAATGCCTTCTACTCAGAAACTACAAATATGATTAAAGCCAAACTGTACATGAATGTTCATTAGATGGTCCTCTACAAACTTTACGTTTTTTGTTCTGGTATGAAATTCAAAATGGCGGCTACGGCAGGACTTAGTTTAACATTGGACCCTATGGGAAAAATGTTTCAAAACGCTTCTTCTCTGAAACCACTTGGATAATTGAAACCAAACTGCCTAGGAATGATCATTGGAAGGTCCTCTACAAATTTTCTGTTTTTTATGCCGGTCGGAAATCCAAGATGGCCGCCACCGCAGGACATAGATTAACATTGGACCCTATGGGAAAATATTCAAATGCCTTCTACTCAGAAACTACAAATATGATTAAAGCCAAACTGTACATGAATGTTCATTAGATGGTCCTCTACAAACTTTACGTTTTTTGTTCTGGTATGAAATTCAAAATGGCGGCTACGGCAGGACTTAGTTTAACATTGGACCCTATGGGAAAAATGTTTCAAAACGCTTCTTCTCTGAAACCACTTGGATAATTGAAACCAAACTGCCCAGGAATGATCATTGGAAGGTCCTCTACAAATTTTCTGTTTTTTATGCTGGTCGGAAATCCAAGATGGCCGCCACCGCAGGACATAGATTAACATTGGACCCTATGGGAAAATATTCAAATGCCTTCTACTCAGAAACTACAAATATGATTAAAGCCAAACTGTACATGAATGTTCATTAGATGGTCCTCTACAAACTTTACGTTTTTTGTTCTGGTATGAAATTCAAAATGGCGGCTACGGCAGGACTTAGTTTAACATTGGACCCTATGGGAAAAATGTTTCAAAACGCTTCTTCTCTGAAACCACTTGGATAATTGAAACCAAACTGCCCAGGAATGATCATTGGAAGGTCCTCTACAAATTTTCTGTTTTTTATGCTGGTCGGAAATCCAAGATGGCCACCACCGCAGGACATAGATTAACATTGGACCCTATGGGAAAATGTTCAAATGCCTTCTTCTCAGAAACTACAAATATGATTAAAGCCAAACTGTCCATATGTGTGTACATTGGATGGTCCTCTACAAACTTTACGTTTTTTGTTCCGATATGAAATTCAAAATGGCGGCTACGGCAGGACTTAGTTTAACATTGGACCCTATGGGAAAAATGTTTCAAAACGCTTCTTCTCTGAAACCACTTGGATAATTGAAACCAAACTGCCCAGGAATGATCATTGGAAGGTCCTCTACAATGTGTGTGTTTTTCATGCCGATCGGAAATCCAAGATGGCCACCACCGCAGGACATAGATTAACATTGAACCCTATGGGAAAATGTTCAAATGCCTTCTTCTCAGAAACTACAAATATGATTAAAGCCAAACTGTACATGAATGTTCATTGAATGGTCCTCTACAAAATATACGTTTTTTATTCTGATATGAAATTCAAAATGGCGGCTACGGCAGGACTTAGTTTAACATTGGACCCTACGGGAAAAATGTTTCAAAATGCTTCTTCTCTGAAACCACTTGGACAGTTGAAACCAAACTGCCCAGGAATAATCATTGGAAGGTCCTGTTTTTTATGCCGATCGGAAATCAAAGATGGCTGCCACCACAGGTCATAGTATTAACACAGAACCATATGGGGAAAATACAGAAATATATTCTTCTCTGAAGCTATTGCACTGATTGAACCTAAACTGTGCATCAATCATTGGAAGGTCCTTTACAAACTTTGTGTTTTTTATGTTGATCGTAATTCCAAGATGACGCAGGACATAGTTTTTACATAGGACCAATTGTTTTTTTTTATTACCAGGTGAACGATACAGGCTCTTGAGAGCCTCTGGTTATATTTTATATTTTAATAAATTATATTTTCTTTTTTACCAACTAATATTCCTAGGATATTATTAAATAAGGATTTATTGATTTTTGTACCAAGGCCGGGTTACAACTTTTATTAGTTTTCATCATGAAAAGCGCCAAAAACGTCATTAAAAACTATTTTTTCTACAAAAAAAATTCTATTTTACAACATGTTATATATTTCTACAAAATATATCCAAGTTTCAGGAAAAAAGCTTCATAAATAAC
This sequence comes from Bathymodiolus brooksi, assembly GCA_963680875.1. Taxonomy (NCBI): domain Eukaryota; kingdom Metazoa; phylum Mollusca; class Bivalvia; order Mytilida; family Modiolidae; genus Bathymodiolus; species Bathymodiolus brooksi. The sequence goes on along the minus strand of OY804578.1, from coordinate 38,930,173 downwards.
TATTTAATCACGAATTATTTATTTTGGGCCCAGTGTTTTTGGCCCGGACCCGGACCCTGCATGGTTACAACTTTTATTAGCAACCGCTACGAGTACGACGAACTGACACAGTTCTTTCCACGTTTCAACTTTTATTCACCTTTGTCACGTAGCAAAACTCCCACATACCCGTGCATTATAATTTATTTTTGACTAACAAAAGTATTGACCTCTGACGGGTCACAAATCAGGTTAACATGCATACGAAATATTTGTTAACATATTAATAACATGATCAATATATTAATAACGACCAATCGCAATATACAGGAAGTACGGAAAGTTTCTTAGGTATGATCATTGTGACAACAGACAAGCGTAGAAACATTCCGAAAAGAAAGACGCCATATTATCACCATCTCTCTACTACACGTTAAACTCCCAATCGTAACTATTCTGCCATTCTCGCTACCCTGCAAATAACCTCGTATGCATTAGGCGTATAAATCGCACTACTTTTCACATGTCAGTTACATGAAAGTTTGATAAAGTTATATTTTAAACAATTTTCTATATTTCAATTAAAGTTTTAATTAGTTTTGCATGATTAGATTTCACTTAGTATGTCTTCCATATTGGATTTTCGTGGACTATATTTTTGTGCGGCTTAACTTAACTTAACTTCCGGCAAACAATTTAAGAAGAATTTCTACTATGTACGTACGAGGTTATTTGCAGCGTGGCGAGAATGGCCGAGTAGTTACGATTGGCTAAACTCCCCTCTCTATGACCCCCCCCCCCCCCCTGCCAAGAGCAACAGAAAGGACAAAGATTTGATTTTGATTTGATTTTTGGTGTTTTAACGCCACTTTCAGCAATATTTCAGCTATATCATGGCGACCAGTTTTAGTGGTGGAAGAAGCCGAGTACCCGGAGAGAACCACCGAACATGGGCAAGCAACTGGTAAACTTTATCACTTGCGGCTGCGAGTCGAGTGCACCTTTTTTGTAATTTACAAAGCCGGGCGCGAACCCACGACGTATTGGTGATAGGCTTTGTATGAGTGACAAAGAATTTGAGTATAATTTTCTTAAAATTTATAGATTTTGAACCTAGTCAAATAAGAGAGGTTATATTTTTAGCAAATTAAAAAATCACAAGTCGTTATAACATTTAAATAATGAGTATGAAAAAATATCTGTTAATGTGTTTGAATATTGCATGGAATGGATATGTTTCTCTGGCTTAAAGGGAAGCTATAGCTACAAAAACGCGGGAAAGCTTATTATTTTAGGATTAAGTCAGATATTGACAAATCGTTGATTGCACGAAATTAGTACATGTAGAAAATTATAACAATAACAATGCTAGTATATATATTTATCATAATTTATGTGATCTAAGGGAGACAAACATGTTGATATGGGAACTAGTGCCCTGGACATATTACGCTGACTAACATATTTGGCAGAGAGAGAGAGAGAGAGAGAGAGAGAGGGGGGGGGGGGGGGGGGCACGTATTGACCCTGTGATGAAGTTTGTCAGTGACTTGCGACAGGTCGGTGATTTCCTCTAGGTACTCCGGTTTGCTCCACCAATAAAACTGACCGCCACGATATAGCTGAAATATTGTTGAATGTGGCATTAAACACCAGAGTCCTGTTGTGAAACAATGCTTCATATTCCTACAAGGATTCGTATTTGCCAGTGTCTGTATTTGAAAACCCAGACAAAATTCTCTTGCACAGATGGGAAGGAAATGTATTATATATATAGAATATTCATTGTTTGCGATTTATTATCCCTGACATTGAGTATTATTATACTTCGTGTAAGTTTCTGTAGTGATATTTGGTACTGTAATATTTTGGCATATTACCTGGACAATTAGACACTCAGTATAATAATGAGATTAATGTCGTCTTGTCCAGATAATATGCCAAAATATTACCCTTCGGTCGGGTAATATGTCTCTCAGACCTGGGTAATATTTTGGCATATTACCTGGACAAGACTTCGGTCGGGTAATATGTCTCTCAGACCTGGGTAATATTTTGGCATATTACCTGGACAAGACCACATTATTATATAATTACAGTTGACTCTCGTTATCTCGAATTCGATGGGACCATGGAAAAAATTCGAGTCAACCGTAGTTCGACTCAAGAGGAGCTACGAAGATACCGGAAGTGTGGTTTGTTTAACAACGAAAGGGAGACAACTCGAGCGAAATTTTGAAGAGCTAAAACCAGCATCGCATGTCCCTATTCTCGGAACGATTTTAAACATATTCGATGTTTTTGTTGCTGTTTTTTTCTCTCCGTTAAATTCTTTGAATCTTATGAAACGACTGATAACTTCTAGATATCTTTTTTTGTGTGAATGAATATGTTTATCCGTTTTGTTTATGTTTTTCACCTGTTGCATTGTCATTAAGCTTCATCCATCATGACGTATTTTTCTTTGTGCAATACTGTTTATTTACAATACATGGTGTGTTTTTATTATTCAATAAAGTGTAGAAGAAAACTATTCTTCTTTAATCAAAATTAATTTCCGACAAATAATTCAATAGATAAAACGCTTCCTTTGTGTACTTTTCATAATCATTGATGTATGCCGACCCAAGCGCACTTATTATGAATCGATAATTTTTGATTGTACACATCTAACCTGTGTCATAATACCAAGCCAATTCAAATATTATCACTAATTAATTTGACAGATTGTGAAATAAACATGTGAAATAGCCTAAGGTAAAAATGTCAAATTCAATGACCGGATGTTTCACCTGTGATCCGATTTTAATCCTAAGGTAATACACATGTTTTGACAGGTAAATTTGACTTAACGAATGTAAATAATATGGCTTTCTACATCTCGGGACCAAAACTTTTATTCGAGACAACCGAAATTTCGACTCATCCGAATTCGACTCAACAGGAGTCAAATTATATATATTTATACACAACGAAGTTCGGGACTTCGATAAAAATTCGACTCAACCGGAAATTCGAGTCAACCGAATTCGAGACAATGAGAGTCAACTGTATTACTATTCATGTAAGAAACTTTCATTATAATTGACATGATATTATCGAAACATAATTTTACAAAGAATAAATAACGTCGTTGTACACTTACGGGTCAAAAGTATTTCCTCACTTAGATATTTCCCTATATATTTCATATAAAACCACTTATTTTCATAAAATTCTCATGAAGTCATTCCTTAGGCTAGCCGATTTTCATGAAATTTTCACCTTTAATAGTAACCCGAATAATCCAGTCGTTATATTACTCTCCCGCTAGTCGCTGCATTAGTAGCGACAGCGGATAGAGGGCGCTGAATTATTCGAGTTACTTTAATAGTAGAATTATTAGAGTTTATTTTAATATCTTCATGTAATTTTTTCGAACATTTATGATTTAAACACAAATGTAAATTCTTAATGTCACAATTTTATATGATTATATAATAAGATTTGGTGAAAAAATTAAACTTTGTTTTTAAATCAATTCTTAAGAGAAAGTAGAAATAACATTATTTGAAAATTATACGAAAAAGAAACTATATTTATTTCTGCATTTAATGCTAAAAATTTCATGAAAATCAGATAAGGAATGACTTCATGAGAATGTTATGAAAATAAGTGGTTTTATATGAAATATATAGGGAAATATCTTAGTGAGGAAATACTTTTGAACCGTGAGTGTACTATGCACTTGCATAGTACTATTGTTGGAGTCATTACTATGCTGATGGGCGGAGCTTAGAACAATGTTACGTCATTTAAATAGGCGGGGTCTAAACAGGATCACCTGAGTGCTTTTAACAGTGTACATTTTACAATGTATTATACGTTTTTCTTTAACGTTGATGCTGTCGTCTGTCAAAACAATGACCAGTTCCAGGTTTGGAAATTAAATATTTGACAGTTCATTGTTATTGTTGAAATTAGATATTTCTTGAATTTAAATGAATATTATTTGCCAATCTTTATACTATCAATACATTTTAGACAAATTTCATTTTTTAAAATCACCAAAGACATTCAGAGTAATATGCGAGCGTCAGCGAGCTCTTTATGGTATGAAATGTGTACTTAGGATTTTTTGACAAACATGGCTGAACATAATATTGACGAATAAAAAACAATTTCGACGCTTTGTAAACACGTTCCGTGTAACACACTAACACACTCAACTAATGAAGATCTTCTTAACATAAAGCGCAAAGGTGATCCTGAAGTCTCGTACCCTCTCCCGTACGTCCGATACCACTGAAACCCGGAACCCGTGTGTAATAAAAGTCGTTTTGTTGGCTTGTTTTACTTATATTGATATTTTTTAATTTATTAAATCTCTTCTGACATACTGTTTCTACGCGGAAGTTAACTTTTGAGATTTCGTAAGGAACGATAACTCGAATAAAGGAACGACAGCTCGATTGAATGAGACTAGATTCGGTCCTAAAAAAAGTCGTCCCCAATATATCTCGGCCCAAAAAATCTCGACACTTTTGATGCACTGGATGAGCGTGAAATTGCCAGATAATTTTCAGATGCGCGAGCATTCATGGCCGTGCCGGTTTCATATTAATAACAATAATATTGTGTTGTCCATGTTATATGCCGAAATATGTCCCAAGGTTAGAACAATCGTAACTACTCGGCCATTCTCGCTACCCTACAAATAACCTCGTACGTACATAGTAGAAATTCTTCTTAAATTGTTTGCCGGAAGTTAAGTTAAGTTAAGCCGCACAAAAATATAGTCCACGAAAATCCAATATGGAAGACATACCAAGTAAAATCTAATCATGCAAAACTAATTAAAACTTTAACTTTTATCCATGAAAATAATTGAAATATAGAAAATTGTTTAAAATATAACTTTACCAAACTTTCATGTAACGACATTTGAAAAGTAGTGCGATCTATACGCCTAATGCATACGAGGTTATTTGTAGAGTAGCGAAAATGGCCGAGTAGAAGGCATAATGCACGACCCGGTGGATAATTTTGATATTTTCATTATGCTATGAACATTTCTTTCCTTGATTTGTAGATTGAGATATACACACTAACTAATATCTTACTTCTTACAAACTTCTAGGAATATAATTGGTTTAAAGTGAACATGTGGATGCCGTGTATATTCAATACACGGTCAGTAGTTTTTAATACATGGCTAGTAGTAGAGTTATCTCCCCCTTTTCTTTCAAAACAAAAATGACGTCACATATGGATCACTTCACCTGATCACTTACACACAACACGAAAATTACATATTCATTAGTTTTGATGCAGTTGCATCTAAATCCTTTATTCAAAGGTAATCAGTAAGATATATGCATTACACGGTGTGCTAGTGACCTAATTCGATATATACGGAGTCAGTGAATTCAATATATAGATACGCTCTCGCCCCATATGGAATTTACGGACCCCCTATATATCGTATTAGGTCACTAACACACTGTAACTAATAATATTCCATTAACATAACTAACGGTAGGATTGATGAATATGACTCAACCACTCCACACTGTCAGTTTCTCCAAAACCTGGAATTCTAACGTCTACTCCATTAGGATAACTTGTTTTGTGTGTCTTGTTGTTATACACTAATCTGAAAAAATATACACAGTATAAAGTTTGTTTGTTTGATGGTGTTTAACCTCACTTTCAACAATCTTTCAGTTATTTCCTGATGGTCAGTTTTATTGAAGGAAGAAACCGGAGAACTTGGAGAATACCACTGACCTGTCGCAAGTTACTAACAAACTTTATCAAATAATGTTGTACACCTCGCTCTGATCGAGATTCGAACTCAAGCATCAGTGGTGTTAGCACTGATTTCATAGGTAGTTAGTTTAAACATATGTTATTTGCATAAAATAAGATTCGTAATAAACGTTGTCGGTCGTCGTAAAGAAATATACAAAAGAAATAGTATAAACATCTATAAGTATTACGCATGGAGAGCTGACTTTGTGTGTTACCCCCAGTTTTTTGTGGGGTTCTTGTGACTCGAACTTTAGTTTTAATATGCGATTGAACTACCAATAAATGCACTACATGTTAATGGACAGTCAGTCAGTGTGTGTTTATCGAAAAATTTTGTTGTAGAGTAATGGTAATTTCTATATATCATAACAGAACAAAAGTAAATATTCACAATGTGCATGTAATATAGAACTGAAAAATCGAAAAATCGGGGAAATCAAGATGATTCTGTTCAAAATATAACGTTTTACGAATTCTAATGAAAATGTCCCACACCGTTACGCGACCATTTCAAGCGTCGTCTTCTTGTATTCCATGCCATATATTTTTTTACTGAACAAGGTTGAATATTTTTTACAGAGATATTTACGATGTGCTTTTCAAAGTATTTTTCTATGCCAAAAATGGTTGAATTTCACAGAAAAATCTCATATATGCAGCTTATTTGCGGTTTCTTAGCAAAATGTTAAAACGGGTACTTGGCGTAATTTTAGTGTTTTCGACGTAATATATGGAAAAAAAACTGCGACGTTTTTGACGTTACGCTTTATAGCACCAATACTGTACGCGACGTCATAGTGCTAGCTGACTAATACAGCAATTCGTGGGTAGACTGAATACTTTATACTGATTTCGATCCAACCATGTCTTTGCTCTTACAGAGGAGAATCAAGAAATACCTAGTTGATAGCCTTTAGTTTGACCCTACCGAATATCCAACCCAAGATCTACCGGGCTCGAGACAAACAAACTAATTATTACACCATAAAGGCGGCTTATGTGAATGCGTATGGATTGCAAATATATATGAATGTGTTTGGGTTTAATGTTTAACATCCGAACCCAATTTTGCCAAATGTCTAACCATTTGATATGTCTTAGTAGAATAGTCAATTTTACATGTAGTTAGTTCGATAATTGATCAGAAAATAATATATTCCCGGTGTCCTTTCACTGTTTTCCATATTAAAATTCTATGAAAGGATGTCGTCACTATGTCCTTATCACCTTCGTGGGGGGGGGGGGGGGGGGGGTGGGGGGGTGGGGGGGGATGGATACGAGAATAACTCTAATATTGACATACATTTTTTTTTAAATGACCTATGAAAATGTCATCCTTATAAAGAATACCTGAAATTTTCCAAGAAACATTCGACAGAAAATGGTAGAACAGACATGATGCTGACCCAAATCGTGTGATAAGATCCGGTCATGCTAGGACACCATCTAAATGACCATTCTGATGATTCGTTCACTTTTGCTTCCATCCGGGTTCCTCCAAAACCGTTCACTGAAACATGATTAGTAATTACTGTTTGTTAGATACTAAAGGTTATAGAAATAAAAGAAAGTAATAGAAGTTATAAGTTACTATAGAAATAAAAGGAAGTAATAGAAGTTATAAGTTACTATAGAAATAAAAGGAAGTAATAGAAGTTATAAGTTATTATAGAAATAAAAGGAAGTAATAGAAGTTATAAGTTACTATAGAAATAAAAGGAAGTAATAGAAGTTATAAGTTACTATAGAAATAAAAGGAAGTAATAGAAGTTATAAGTTACTATAGAAATAAAAGGAAGTAATAGAAGTTATAAGTTACTTATAATATATGGACACTATACGTACAATATAAAACTTTAAACACAGGTAGAAAAGCGAGCCTTTGGAGAGCTTTTCTGTTCTGTTTCGCAGCGAGTGCAAATAAATTTTATATTTTCCGACAATGTACGCATATTGCGTTTATCCTGCAATGTTAAAAAAGCCCAAAACAACCGTCAAATTGTCTTAAAAGAGAAGAAACCAGAGTCGTTCTTATCGTTTTTGATGGCGTCCTCTGTCAGTCTGTGCTTATACTGTTTTCGTTTCTTACCGTTGCTCAACATGAATCAGGTACCAGAAAAGCTATATCTTGGTCAGTGACCGAATATAACAAAAAAATATCCAGTCAATGCAGTTTGACTACTCACATAGAACCAGTGCAGAATACAATGTAATGAACTATCTTATATAAAGGTTGCAAAAAATATATGTATCTATCTAGGTCATACGATACAGATTCCTGAGTAGTGTATGTAGATCATTGTTTGTCCTTGTGTCCGTTTTCTTTCGGCAATCGTAGTGACTTTCGATTTACGGCTTCTGATTAGCCCTTTGGTGTCTTCAAAATTTCTTTCAGAACATATAAGGAACGATCTAAGATACATGTGACAATGGTTATAGGGATTTAACTGGGATATAGGTTTAGGTTTATGGTGCTTAACGCCACTTTCAACAATATTTCAGCTATATCGTGGAAACCGGAGTACCCGAAGAAAACCACCGGCCTGCCACAAGTCACTGACAAACTTTATCACATAATGTTGTATCGAGTACACCTCGCCTTGCACGGAGTTCGAACTGACAACTTTAGTAATAAAAAACGGCCTGAGGGATAGGCTGAAAAACGGAAAAGGAACAGGCCCAGCCATAGACATTCAAGTGCAGTTTCAATTTTTTGTGAAAACAACAAATACATAAATGGGTTGATAGAACGAAATATTTCAGGAAATAAATTACTCCCATTCTGTTTAAATCAAATTCTAGGACGGCTGTACGGGATAATATCAGCATCAGGTATAGAAGTATGCTTAGTAATTTGGCTTTATTTTTGGATGATTATTTTCTATGATGATATAATTATTAGCTTACTTTTTACTTACCTAAAATAACTGGAGAAAGTTGTTTACAATCATAACTCTGGTAATTAATTAACAACAGAAATGTGATAGAGAGAAATAACATGTCTTCAGATTGTGATGTCCAAGTTCATATATCCTTGTAATAGACGATTGTTTATTGATGTTATATCATCAGGAAACAATCCGACATGCAATACTATTTAGAATTAAACATAAGGAAGTAATTTGAAGTTTCCACGTCCGTCATCAAACTATTTTATATTGAACAATGATTTTTTCAAAACGAGTCTTGTTTAAGAATTTAAAATTTTTCCACATTCCATTTTGTTAGTATTATTCACGATTACTTCAATTATTTCAATAGCGCTAGCTTACTGAAACAACAGTACGGGTAGATATGTCCAGTGCCGGATTTACCTATAGGCTTGATAGCTATATAGGCTGAAGCCTAGGGCCTCAAAATTTAGGGGACCTCCGGCCAAGATGTATACTATTTTTAACACTGTTATTGGACTTTCATACTTATGCTGTCATAACGTACTGTACTTTCTAAAATATCCAGTCAATGCAGTTTGACTACTCACATAGAACCAGTGCAGAATACAATGTAATGAACTATCTTATATAAAGGTTGCAAAAAATATATGTATCTATCTGGGTCATACGATACAGATTCCTGAGTAGTGTATGTAGATCATTGTTTGTCCTTGTGTCCGTTTTCTTTCGGCAATCGTAGTGACTTTCGATTTACGGCTTCTGATTAGCCCTTTGGTGTCTTCAAAATTTCTTTCAGAACATATAAGGAACGATCTAAGATACATGTGACAATGGTTATAGGGATTTAACTGGGATATAGGTTTAGGTTTATGGTGCTTAACGCCACTTTCAACAATATTTCAGCTATATCGTGGAAACCGGAGTACCCGAAGAAAACCACCGGCCTGCCACAAGTCACTGACAAACTTTATCACATAATGTTGTATCGAGTACACCTCGCCTTGCACGGAGTTCGAACTGACAACTTTAGTAATAAAAAACGGCCTGAGGGATAGGCTGAAAAACGGAAAAGGAACAGGCCCAGCCATAGACATTCAAGTGCAGTTTCAATTTTTTGTGAAAACAACAAATACATAAATGGGTTGATAGAACGAAATATTTCAGGAAATAAATTACTCCCATTCTGTTTAAATCAAATTCTAGGACGGCTGTACGGGATAATATCAGCATCAGGTATAGAAGTATGCTTAGTAATTTGGCTTTATTTTTGGATGATTATTTTCTATGATGATATAATTATTAGCTTACTTTTTACTTACCTAAAATAACTGGAGAAAGTTGTTTACAATCATAACTCTGGTAATTAATTAACAACAGAAATGTGATAGAGAGAAATAACATGTCTTCAGATTGTGATGTCCAAGTTCATATATCCTTGTAATAGACGATTGTTTATTGATGTTATATCATCAGGAAACAATCCGACATGCAATACTATTTAGAATTAAACATAAGGAAGTAATTTGAAGTTTCCACGTCCGTCATCAAACTATTTTATATTGAACAATGATTTTTTCAAAACGAGTCTTGTTTAAGAATTTAAAATTTTTCCACATTCCATTTTGTTAGTATTATTCACGATTACTTCAATTATTTCAATAGCGCTAGCTTACTGAAACAACAGTACGGGTAGATATGTCCAGTGCCGGATTTACCTATAGGCTTGATAGCTATATAGGCTGAAGCCTAGGGCCTCAAAATTTAGGGGACCTCCGGCCAAGATGTATACTATTTTTAACACTGTTATTGGACTTTCATACTTATGCTGTCATAACGTACTGTACTTTCTAAAATATCCAGTCAATGCAGTTTGACTACTCACATAGAACCAGTGCAGAATACAATGTAATGAACTATCTTATATAAAGGTTGCAAAAAATATATGTATCTATCTAGGTCATACGATACAGATTCCTGAGTAGTGTATGTAGATCATTGTTTGTCCTTGTGTCCGTTTTCTTTCGGCAATCGTAGTGACTTTCGATTTACGGCTTCTGATTAGCCCTTTGGTGTCTTCAAAATTTCTTTCAGAACATATAAGGAACGATCTAAGATACATGTGACAATGGTTATAGGGATTTAACTGGGATATAGGTTTAGGTTTATGGTGCTTAACGCCACTTTCAACAATATTTCAGCTATATCGTGGAAACCGGAGTACCCGAAGAAAACCACCGGCCTGCCACAAGTCACTGACAAACTTTATCACATAATGTTGTATCGAGTACACCTCGCCTTGCACGGAGTTCGAACTGACAACTTTAGTAATAAAAAACGGCCTGAGGGATAGGCTGAAAAACGGAAAAGGAACAGGCCCAGCCATAGACATTCAAGTGCAGTTTCAATTTTTTGTGAAAACAACAAATACATAAATGGGTTGATAGAACGAAATATTTCAGGAAATAAATTACTCCCATTCTGTTTAAATCAAATTCTAGGACGGCTGTACGGGATAATATCAGCATCAGGTATAGAAGTATGCTTAGTAATTTGGCTTTATTTTTGGATGATTATTTTCTATGATGATATAATTATTAGCTTACTTTTTACTTACCTAAAATAACTGGAGAAAGTTGTTTACAATCATAACTCTGGTAATTAATTAACAACAGAAATGTGATAGAGAGAAATAACATGTCTTCAGATTGTGATGTCCAAGTTCATATATCCTTGTAATAGACGATTGTTTATTGATGTTATATCATCAGGAAACAATCCGACATGCAATACTATTTAGAATTAAACATAAGGAAGTAATTTGAAGTTTCCACGTCCGTCATCAAACTATTTTATATTGAACAATGATTTTTTCAAAACGAGTCTTGTTTAAGAATTTAAAATTTTTCCACATTCCATTTTGTTAGTATTATTCACGATTACTTCAATTATTTCAATAGCGCTAGCTTACTGAAACAACAGTACGGGTAGATATGTCCAGTGCCGGATTTACCTATAGGCTTGATAGCTATATAGGCTGAAGCCTAGGGCCTCAAAATTTAGGGGACCTCCGGCCAAGATGTATACTATTTTTAACACTGTTATTGGACTTTCATACTTATGCTGTCATAACGTACTGTACTTTCTAAAATATCCAGTCAATGCAGTTTGACTACTCACATAGAACCAGTGCAGAATACAATGTAATGAACTATCTTATATAAAGGTTGCAAAAAATATATGTATCTATCTAGGTCATACGATACAGATTCCTGAGTAGTGTATGTAGATCATTGTTTGTCCTTGTGTCCGTTTTCTTTCGGCAATCGTAGTGACTTTCGATTTACGGCTTCTGATTAGCCCTTTGGTGTCTTCAAAATTTCTTTCAGAACATATAAGGAACGATCTAAGATACATGTGACAATGGTTATAGGGATTTAACTGGGATATAGGTTTAGGTTTATGGTGCTTAACGCCACTTTCAACAATATTTCAGCTATATCGTGGAAACCGGAGTACCCGAAGAAAACCACCGGCCTGCCACAAGTCACTGACAAACTTTATCACATAATGTTGTATCGAGTACACCTCGCCTTGCACGGAGTTCGAACTGACAACTTTAGTAATAAAAAACGGCCTGAGGGATAGGCTGAAAAACGGAAAAGGAACAGGCCCAGCCATAGACATTCAAGTGCAGTTTCAATTTTTTGTGAAAACAACAAATACATAAATGGGTTGATAGAACGAAATATTTCAGGAAATAAATTACTCCCATTCTGTTTAAATCAAATTCTAGGACGGCTGTACGGGATAATATCAGCATCAGGTATAGAAGTATGCTTAGTAATTTGGCTTTATTTTTGGATGATTATTTTCTATGATGATATAATTATTAGCTTACTTTTTACTTACCTAAAATAACTGGAGAAAGTTGTTTACAATCATAACTCTGGTAATTAATTAACAACAGAAATGTGATAGAGAGAAATAACATGTCTTCAGATTGTGATGTCCAAGTTCATATATCCTTGTAATAGACGATTGTTTATTGATGTTATATCATCAGGAAACAATCCGACATGCAATACTATTTAAAATTAAACATAAGGAAGTAATTTGAAGTTTCCACGTCCGTCATCAAACTATTTTATATTGAACAATGATTTTTTCAAAACGAGTCTTATTTAAGAATTAAAAATTTTTCCACATTCCATTTTGTTAGTATTATTCACGATTACTTCAATTATTTCAATAGCGCTAGCTTACTGAAACAACAGTACGGGTAGATATGTCCAGTGCCGGATTTACCTATAGGCTTGATAGCTATATAGGCTGAAGCCTAGGGCCTCAAAATATAGGGAACCTCCGGCCAAGATGTATACTATTTTTAACACTGTTATTGGACTTTCATACTTATGCTGTCATAACGTACTGTACTTTCTAAGCAACCCTTCCCTAACTTTCCTTACACAGTTGCACTCCATTTCAGAATGTTGTAAGATTTTAAACACCCCTCATGATCTTCGCCTTTATTGAAATTGATTAAACACACTTACATCTTCCTCCATTCGACAGTGAAGGTGGGAAATTGGGGGAGGTGGGGGGCTCACAAGTGAATTAGCCTAGGACCTCTCTTTATCTAAATCCAGCACTGGATATTTCGCTCCACTCGAACATATTTTCCTTTTTCTGAGTCAACCAGTCTTTGCTGTCTCTTACTCATTAATGTTGTGTGCTTAGCTGAGAACCACCAAACATACACATTTTATAGTTTTAATTTGACCAGACCGGGAATCTAACCTACGATCTATCCACTGAAGGAGAACAGGCTAACAATTTACACCACTGATACGGTTTAGATAAATATTATAGTCATATAGACGAGAGGCAATACACAAAACTATTTCAAATAAGGCGGTATCAAGTTAGAAGTTACAAAGACTTGAGTGAAATTTTGTCTGAAGAGATATTATTGAAAAAGAATGGTTCCAGAGTCGGACAAAATTGATAACAATTTTACAATTTCCGCATATAAACGATGTTCAGTTCGTCTTTGCCTTCAGTTGTTTGTAGGAGGGCTCTTGTCTTACTTACGTTATTTGTATGTGTTTGTGCATAGTGTTGTCCAACAAATATTGTGTTGTGTTTTTGTTTTGTATTTCTTCGTCTTGTGTATCCCATGTTGCCAGTTTCTCTGGATTGTCCTTTTTTGATTGTCCCTTCGGTATTCTCTAACGTTTACTTAAGATTGTCGTAAGATCTTTAAAGTTATCTCGCTTTGTATATGTATACAATACCTTTTAAAACTTTATCAATTTCGTTTATTATAATCTTATTAAAGGTACAATGGCGTTGATTTTGGTGATTTATTTATTTATTTTGGGTTTTTTTTAGTTGAAAGTTAATATAAACCTTCAAAACATGGATATGAAACGTCGTTTGGAGAGATTCGATCAAATACTTTGTAACGTGTATTTTCGTTGTTTAGTTTTTTGTGTGTGTATTTTTTTTTTTTTTTTTTTGTGTGTGCAGCTTGTCTCCAAGCATCATTAATTATGCATGTCTTAATTTCCGAATTACATGCGCAATAGCACTTCAGCATGAGTTTGAACTCTCAACACTTCCTTCAATTCAACAGTCATGTTGGTGACCTATGTTAATTCTTGTTTTACTATCTGATTAATCAGCTAAAATCCTTGTACGACCGCGTCGGCAGACGTTTTTCTCAACAACAAACCGATTTTGCGCATGCGTAGTAAAAGGTCACCTAAGGTCATATGCATGTCGTACAGACTGGAATTTATGAAAATAAAAGAGAATGAATGGACTTTTTACTTTAAAACCCGATAATTAATGGTAATTTATCTTTTCAATGTACTCCTTGTAAAAAATATCTGGACAAAAAGACTCACCAATTTCAACGACATAACACCTTTAAGATTAATATAGATTCGAACTGGTTACTGCGGTGCGCTCGATTTGTAATAATAAAAAAAAGTTGATGTCGAATTTAGTGTTTTGTAGATTTCTATTAAGAGGAGACTGGTTTTGTAATGTTACTTGACCGAGACTATTCATGGGACTGGTTTTGTAATGTTGCTTGACTGAGACTATTCATGGGACTGGTTTTGTTATGTTGCTTGACCGAGACTATTTATGGGACTGGTTTTGCTATGTTGCTTGACCGAGACTATTCATGGGACTGGTTTTGTAATGTTGCTTGACCGAGACTATTCATGGGACTGGTTTTGTTATGCTAGTTCTATTATTATTGTTTAAATGTACGGAATAGATTGATATCAAACAAAGGGTACTTTACCAAAATATATAGTGGTATTTGAAACACGATGACCGTTATGATTTCCGCATTATATAAAACGATATTCGGTTCGTCTTTACCTCCAGTTGTTTGTTGGAGGGCTCATGTCTTATTTACGTTATTTGTGATTGCTTACGTATAATGGTGTCCAACAAATATTGTGTTGAGTTTTTACTTTGTTTGTCTTCGTCTTGTTGCAAGTTTCTCTGGATTGTCTTTTTTTTTACTGCCCCTTCGATATTCTCTAACGTTTATTTACTTGTATACTGTCTTATGTTTGGATGATGGTCGAGGCCCTCGGCTCTCTTTAACATATGACATGACAACTTCTCTGTGTCATGAATATTAAATATATTATGCCTTAAGTTCAAGATTATAGCCTTCTTTATAATAACGCTATTCGCCCGGTTACATGCTAGGGTTGGTATTTTGCTCACATGTGGAAAGCTCATGCATGACCGTATTATTTCACCAACAGGGGAGGTTTGTGCCCATAAAACGTGTTTAACCCCGCCACATTTTATTGAAATGCATGTACCAAGCAAGAAAGTGAGCGGTCATGTATTTGTGTGTTAGAGGTCATGTATTTGTGTGTTAGAGGTCATGTATTTGTGTGTTAGAGGTCATGTATTTGTGTGTTAGAGGTCATGTATTTGTGTGTTAGAGGTCATGTATTTGTGTGTTAGAGGTCATGTATTTGTGTGTTAGAGGTCATGTATTTGTGTATTAGTGGTATCGATTTTGCCTCTTTCTACGATTTTTGTATTCGACTTTAGAAACTGTTGCGACAGAGTGGTATTTTTTTTTTAGTAGCATTTCACCTCATTTTTTTAAATGGCACAAATTTGGAATGGTTTATTGCCAATAGATGCGAAAATACGTAAAACTCGTTCGTCATTTAAAACTAGGTGTTATAAGAACAATTTTAGAAACAATAATATGTGTCAATAAATTTGATGAAAATTAGCTGTCGATGATATTAATTTGTTTATTATCAATTTCTGTATATATTATCATTAATTTATATATGTCTAATTTTGAGTGCACACAGGCAGATTAGTTTTTAACTTTTGTGATAATGCTCCGCCATAAATATAGATAATTTACGGATTGATTCCGCTAAAAGTCGCGGCTATTATCCCTAATTATGCATTACCTACGTAGATATTGATGTGGATAAACGATGATGACATATACGTGTTAATACCCATTCTCTGTAAGGACTTAAATTGACAGGAAATACATAAAAGGTGTAAGCACGTGTATATTGTATAATTTATAAAAATCAATCAACGGTGACACATTTTAGGACATGCTATTACGTACAGTGAAACCGATATAAACTGAACGCTGAATAAACCGGAATCCTGTAACAGTCTTTTAGCTTTAAATAAACAAATATAGATAAACATCTATTAACCAAACACCTGTCTATCCCTAACGTTAAAGCTGGTCCCAATGATGATCTGCTTAGAAAGGGATTCACTGTATTGACATCTGTTTCAAATCGATTGCATTTAACAATGACATCGATGACATGTGTCAAAATAGAAAAGGATACAGAAAAGGGATCCTTTGTTTATATCTCTTAGTGTAGGAACCCATTAAGAACTTAATTAAACACCAAAACGGTAATGTTGATCCCATATGTTGATACTTGTTTTATTTAGTAAGAAATGATATATATATATGTAAATGAACATTATATTTTGCCATATCTTCTTTTCAGATCCATTTTCTAGCCGAATGCGTTAAGATTCTCGTTTTTTTCCATCCGCCCCTATTTGGGTCCATTTTTTAAAACAATAACTGTTCACATGCGTCAAATAAATATGGATGATATATTGTAGTGACGACAAAAATGATTTTGATGTTTTCACGAAATTAATTCAGAAAATGTTTTCTTCTGTTTTTTTTTCAAAATGGTCGTGGGTACTATCATCGGTTGGGTCAAACCAAAGACTATGCAATTAGTATTTACTGTTTTTCCGCTAAGTACACATAATCAAGGAGAAAGAACAAATATATCCGAGTTGAGCAACATGTCTATCCGTGGACTGTGGTTTCAATGAGATAGCGCCATAAAAATCCAATTTACCGTGTTGGTCTTGTACAAAGCGGACATCATTATAATCTCGTTGAATGTAATTTGTTCTCGCTATGAAAATAATGCACATTTGGCGTTAAACAACAATCACTCACTCACTTCTTTCGATATATTTCTTGTTAAGATGTTTATGTTGAAAAAATAACGCAAAGTACAGAGAGTATACGATTATTAAACAACTTTGCACGTCTAATGACGATACAGGTAGCTGCAAATATATTGTTCTATAATTTCAACTATATTTTATTAATTTTCCATAAATAGTTTGTTTATATGTAACTTGAGATGGTCTTTTTATTATTAGATTTATCTATTTCCATGGTTTACGACCAATATCTCATTTCTATAGAAAAAAATCGATATCGCTGACAATTGCTTTTATTTTGATTTGGACGAGTTAAGTCGTGACATAATAACTGCTTTAAAGTATCAATTGTGGTGTGGATATGATTTGTTGAGGTGTAGTACTGAAATATACTAGCGAGAAAAACGAAATTTGAGAGATTTAAGATTAACATATCACGTTTAGCATGGATAACGTTGCAACGTGAGTATCCTACGGCATTCCCTGATCAAAATAAATTATTAAGCACGTGTGTGTCCTCATCGGTCACCATGAAGTCGCTGCTACATGTATTCTACCTCTCTTTACCACTGACGCACAATCACATTGTTTAATGATTCCTTGATAGATGTTATTCATGGGAGAATTAAATTATCAATTTATGATGAATAAAGTGCAAAATAGGAATAAAATAGTGAAACGAACACGCAAGTTTTGGAAAATTTGCATGTTTTAGCAATGCAACGGTTTGTGCATCCGGTTAATTTAAAAAATGCAATTTAAGGTTTGTTTGTAAGAAATCACAATAACATAGAAGTAATTGTAATAAAAACGTAGATATCTAATTGAAGTGCACACGACGCGTTTCTGGAATAACATTCATCAAGTACGCTCATAGTCAAATGATTGGAATTCCAAATAGCTCAAAATCCTTTTAGGAGAAGCAGGCTAACAGCATTCAACAGGATGGTCACAGGTGAAAATTGACCTTGGCTTTAAGTAATTGATGTGGATTTTGAAGAACTCTAAAGATCTGTTAGAGTACATACAATCTAGGTCCCTCTCCTCTTGCAATAGCATTACAATATTTGACTTCTCTACCCTCTACACAACTATTCCTCACTCTAAGCTGAAGGACAAATTAAGGGAGTTGGTCCAACTGTGCTTCATAAAAAAGGAATGGCCAAGGTAGATACAAATACCTTGTTTTAGGAAGAGACAGATCTTATTTTGTAAAACACCACTCTGATTCTACCAAAACGTTCTCTGAAACTGATATCATCAACATGCTCGAGTTTTTGATTGACAACATATTTGTTTTCTTTGGTGGATGTATTTTTCAACAGACAGTCGCCATACCTATGGGTTCAAACTGTGCACCTCTTCTCGCCGACTTGTTCCTTTATTCGTATAAGGCAGACTTCATACAGGGGCTTCTCAAGAAAAACCCGATCCTTTAATTTCCCGTTCCGCTATATAGATGATGTCCTTTCACTTCGAAAGTTTTACGGTCGTCACCATGACCGTTATGGAATATCTGTGTCACAAATGACCACGGATATGTTCCACTTGTCGTAAGCACTTCCCGGTCCTTTCCTCATTCATGACTTATCACCGGATTTGTAACTAGATTAACACGACGTGTGTCACTAGTGGAGCAGAAACTGCCTACCCTTCCGGATCACCTGAGTTCAACCCCTGTTTTTTAGTGGTGTTCTTGTTACTCGATCTTTAGTCTTATATGTATGTTTTGTAGATCGTTGTTTGTCCTTTTGTACTTTTTCTTCAGGCAATTGTATTGTCTATTCTTCTTCGATATACGGATTCTGATTGCCCATTTGGTATCTTCAAACTCTTCTTAGTGCAAGCAAACTAACGGGCATACTGCATATGATGGTCACTATCATCCAAAATGGAAAGTGACCTTAATTTTAATTAATTTCTTTATTTGGGAACTGTATATTCCAAACATGAATATACCAAATAAACCATTTCATTGTCAAATTACTGACTGTTGGTCGGATTATACATTCGGGAACTAATAATCAGCAGAGGCATCGTCACAGGATACAGTAGTAGTAATAAAAAGAATAGGTGCGCATGACGAGTTTCTCGAATAAGCTTTACCAGATACGCATGACGAGTTTCTCGAATAAGCTTTACCAGATACGCATGACGAGTTTCTCGAATAAGCTTTACCA
Source organism: Bathymodiolus brooksi (assembly GCA_963680875.1). Taxonomy (NCBI): domain Eukaryota; kingdom Metazoa; phylum Mollusca; class Bivalvia; order Mytilida; family Modiolidae; genus Bathymodiolus; species Bathymodiolus brooksi. Next base: position 38,910,819 of record OY804578.1, on the reverse strand, counting down.
GATACGCATGACGAGTTTCTCGAATAAGCTTTACCAGATACGCATGACGAGTTTCTCGAATAAGCTTTACCAGATACGCATGACGAGTTTCTCGAATAAGCTTTACCAGATACGCACAGCGTCATAGGATTGGAAAGCAAAATAGTTAGAAGTCTTTGAGAGCAAATACACAGGATAACCATAATCGGCGATAGTTATCTATTGACGGTGGCGATTGCCTTTCGTGTTAATAAATTACACTACTTAGAGATAAAAATTGTAAATTTCAAACATATAGATATCCAATAAATCATGTCAGGTAGTGCCGAAGTACCGACTACTGGGCGGATGATACTCTCGGGGACTAATAGTCCACCGGCAGAGGTTTCGACCCAGGGATTGAAATAAAAACTTATATATCTAACTCAGTGCGTGCGACTCGTTTCTGGAAAAACGTTCATCAGATAGGTTCATAATCAAATGATTGGAATGGCAAATAATGTGTAAGTCATTGGGAATAAATAAAGTAAAGGGCCACATCAGAATAGCCAAATCGGTTAATGTTGTCTCTGTCTGATGGGGCTTGACCTTAATTTTAATAAATTTCATTATTAAGGAACTATAATTTTCAAGCAACAATCTTTCTAATAATTCATATCAGTGTTGCCTAATCACTGATTTCGAGGAGAACGATATACATAACTAATATTTCATGCGTAGAGGCATTGACTTAGTGATAGTAATAAAAACGTAGATATCTAATTCAGTACGCACGACGCGTTTCTGAAAAAGCCTTCCACAGGGAGGTACGAACATGTACATGATCAACAGATCGGAAAGCCAAATAATTAAAAGTTTTTTTTAGAACAAGTAAACCAACGGGCCTAAACAAGATGATCACGATTACGCACATTATCATTTATAACAATATCTCACACAATTAATATTTCTTTATTAAACAAAACATATAACAAATAAAATGGTTCCTTTCAGCACCTCATATATACATATCATATCATAAATAAATAAGTTAAGTTACTGTGATTGATTAAATAAAATACATACAACAATCTACTATTCATCCTGCATATACTAGTACACACTTCAAATAATTTTATAATAAGTGGCAAAAAAGACTAGAGATTATTCCAATAACCCCAAAAATTAAGAATGCCCTATATAGAATTCCTGGAATATTCCTCATCGCCTTTTCCCAATCTTTTTTTTTAAAGTCATGCTGTCGAGAGCTTGAAAGTAAAGAAGAGACAGTTACCTGTTAAACTCTAAAATACTATGATGATTTACATATATTCGCATATCGAAAGTTGATCGATAGTTGACGTGTATTCGAATATCGAAATCGATCGATTTTCACATGCAAAACTGATCGACATTTGTCATTCATTCGAATGCATATCATAAAGTTGATTAATAGTAATCGCATACAAAAATTGCCAGACAATTCACACCCATTCCGAACACAGGGGCTAGGTGCGTCCGGAAAAAAGAAAAAAAACCAACTATATAATACTACAAGGGGGCGAACTCACTTGCTTCCATTTTTTTGAGTCGTCGTGTTAAATTGATCGTAACTTCGGAACGCCTTAATATTTTCAAAAAATGTTTCCACCAGTCGAAAGTCAAGTAATTTTCCTTTCCAAAGAGACCCCAATTGTTAGTGTAGGCCTCCGAACTGCTGAGGTATCATACACGAACCAAAACAAAACGGCGTGAAAATCCGAAGTCGTACAAACGATGGGTTGACCACTTCCCATCTGTGTACAGACTTTCCCATGCGTAAACGAGTCATTTTGACTATCTAAATACTTTCATCCATTCAAATTATGATAACATTTCTTACCTTACGCCAATTTATATGTCCTTTAAGTCTGTTTTTGAAAGAAATCCATTTGCATCCTTGACAAACGCCATAGACGTGAAAATTGAAAGAGTTCTAACGGGCTTTTTGATTGGCTGAACAATCTGTTTCAGCCAATCAAAAAGCCCGTTAGAACTCTCTCAATTTTCACGTCTATGGCGTTTGTCAAGGATGCAAATGGATTTCTTTCAAAAACAGACTTAAAGGACATATAAATTGGCGTAAGGTAAGAAATTTTATCATAATTTGAATGGATGAAAGTATTTAGCTAGTCAAAATGACTCGTTTACGCATGGGAAAGTATGTACACAGATGGGAAGTGGTCAACCCAACGTTTGTACGACTTCGGATTTTCACGCCGTTTTGTTTTGGTTCGTGTATGATACCTCAGCAGTTCGGAGGCCTACACTAACAATTGGGGTCTCTTTGGAAAGGAAAATTACTTGACTTTCGACTGGTGGAAACATTTTTTGAAAATATTAAGGCGTTCCGAAGTTACGATCAATTTAACACGACGACTTAAAAAAATGGAAGCACGTGAGTTCGCCCCCTTGTAGTATTATATTGTATTTTTTTTTTTTTTCTGACGCACCTAGCCCCTGTGATTCCGAACAAAACAATTGTTGTTTGGAGAGTTAGTGCTCTAAAATAGAGTTAATTTATAACATGTAAATAATACTACAGATATGGATCACATTTTCTTCTTCAAAACAAATCATTTCTGCAATGTGCATTTTTCAAATAAAATACAGTTAAAATATGCACTGCCATTTTATCTGCTAGCACTACACATTATTCACTACTATTTGATAAAGGTAGAGGTTAAGCTATGACAATATAATATCATGGTTTATGTGACCAAACGGTTACTACGTTAGTTGCCCCCATTCAGAGACTGTTCAATGGTTCGAATCGAAATATTTATTTGAACACAATAGTCGTATTCACGGGCCAAATGAGCCAGCATTGCACTAATATTTACCTGGTCCAACCTAAGATTGTACTACACATGAATCACTTTGTAAAACGATATTATTGTAATTATTGAATACAATATATTAGAAGAAATGTCATTTGTTTACTTCAGAATTTTTTTATAATGTTCTCTCTTCTTTATATTTAAAGTAGGCGTTTATATCTTTCTGCCGTTGACGAGGAGTCTAAGGTCGCCACCGGGTCCAGGGCAGCGCTCCGGTGGGGAAGAGCCACAAATAAGCCCATGAGAATAAGATATTAGACGATGTAAATGGTTATGAAGAAAAAGTGTTGACAAATTCAACAACAAACGGTCGACAGCCGATTTTTAGAAGCGGACCCACATGGTTCGCCCCTGTCTGAATCCACACATGGTTAAATTTATCACATCATATAATTTCTCATTGTACTAATAAATGATGAATACATAACATAGTACATATAACAATTTTAAATACTTTTCAAAAATAAAATATTGCTGAAAATGGCGTTAAACACAAATAAATCAATCAATCAATTCAAAATAAACTATTGATATGAGTATGAGTGTGCAAATTCTGTGAAAGTATATTCTAATACTATTTATATATACTAATAGTTGTAACTGAGATATGAATACCAAATTGATCTTTTTATGCTATTTTAGTTCATATTGAGCATCACCATGACAATAAAATAAACAATCATTAAGGCCACCAAATTTAATCTCAACGTGAATTTAAAAACAAAAAACACATTTAAAAAGATTGTGTTCCCTTAGCTGCATGTCTGAACAAATGTTGCATTAATAATTGAAAATATCGAAAATTATAAGGTTAGTGTTCGTGTTCATGTGTTACCATCCTAACAATATGTCGATAGTCATAGACAGATACCTCACAAGGACAAATATACTTGACATGAGGATAACTAATACATTTTCCATCTCCTCACTCGGATTATACGCTCTCAGTAATGAAGTGGCATACTGGTAACCAGGGTAGGATCATAGACAATATTAAGCATTGATGTTAAAGACACAATTTTCGTCAGTCCAGACTATCAGTTCTCTCCCTTAGAAGTATTTTGATTTGTCCTTCTGGTGCAATAAATGTTCTCTTTGTTGTAGGTATTTCAGTAACTCCTTCTGGGAGCGAAACTTCAAAATTCTGAATTATCTGCAATTAAAAAAAAAAAAGTATGTACTTATACTTTCACAAAATACACAATTGTATATAGATTGCATAAAAACTAGTATTGATAAGGATAGCGGTGGGCAAAATGTTTAGTTTAAACTTATTGATAAGGATAGCGGTGGGCAAAATGTTTAGTTTAAACTTATTGATAAGGATAGCGGTGGGCAAAATGTTTAGCTTAAACTTATTGATAAGGATAGCGGTGGGCAAAATGTTTAGCTTAAACTTATTGTTTTGATAAGGATAGCGGTGGGCAAAATGTTTAGTTTAAACTTATTGTTTTGGTATAACTGACATGCATAAACAGAACAACGGCTATTTGTATAATAGGATTCAGAAAAAAACAAAATGCTTGCAAAATGTATTATTTAATTCTATGTAGTACAAATAATTAAATAAAAGCAAAACATGTGGTACCATCGTTTCAACGAGATTGTACATAAAGATGGTTTATAGATGAAGTGTTACGTCATTTTTAATGATTTATCATGTACAAGTGAGGTTAGTTTTTTTTTACATTTTTATGTCATTTATGTGTTAATATTTTCTCGCTTTGGGGTTATATGTTTTACATTTTTATGTAGGAAGAGTTTGAAGATACCAAGGGGTAAATCCCGAGAGGTTTATGTCTATCACTGATCTGAATTTGTTTTACATTTTAACTTGCTTTGTCTGAACCTGTTGTATATGTTATGTTGTCTTGTCTGAACCTGTTGTATATGTTATGTTGTCTTGTCTGAACCTGTTGTATATGTTATGTTGTCTTGTCCTATCGCATTGGTCTTTGGTTAACACTAATCTCAACTTGTTTTACATTTGATTAATTTTGTCTTGTCTTCCCGGCTATTTTTGTTTAAGCACTGATCTAAACTGTGCACCATTTTTGATGACCTTAAATCCGTTCAGTTATGTAAAGGTATACATATCCTACAGAGAATGGATTCGCGTGTGTGCTCGTGTCCATTCTAAAACAAAAAAGTGGTTTCAAGTGTGTCTTTGTGGCCAATATTTATATACTAATGTTGTGTTAGCAATGACTATGCCAATATAGTGGTCACGGTTGAAGACATAGTGCACGACCCAATGACTATGCCAATATAGTGGTCAGGGTTGAAGACATAGTGCACGACCCAATGACTATGCCAGTATAGTGGTCAGGGTTGAAGACATAGTGCACGACCCAATGACTGTGTCAATATAGTGGTCAGGGTTGAAGACATAGTGCACGACCCAATGACTGTGCCAATATAGTGGTCAGGGTTGAAGACATAGTACACGACCCGAGGCACTATGTCTTCAACCCTGACCACTATACGGCATAGTCATTGCTAACACAACATTATTATTATTATTATGCTGACTGTTATATGCAGACAAAATATATTGAGAACTATTACAATAAAGGAGGTCCTGATATTGGTGACCAATATATTGGATCAGATAGTCTTGAAAGTGTGACAATATTCTTTGTTTCATTTAAGGCTTTAAAAATATAAAGATTTTTGAAGTTTGAAATTTGATTAACAAGTATTAAAAAACAGTAACATGAATAATAGACGACTATGATAGATTGACAGATTGGATCCACCCCCTTGCATGTGGACTAGCTATATATAGCTTGACAGACAGCTAAAAACCCAACCTTCCCCGCGTGAAACTGGCATAGTAGATGTGCTATTTCCGTATAGTATATAAACGCTATATAATTCTTTGTGATATATGCCAAAATATCGTATGAACTTATATTACAGAAGAAATTTACAGAAAGCATAATAATGTTTATTATTACATAATGATTTTATTTAAACAATTTTATTGGCTATCATAAGCTGTCACCTGATATTCCGTAAAATTTGATAGTGTTTGATTAAATCTCGTATTGACTTGGTTTCACTTTCGTTTTCTAACGAAATCTATCAAAAGAATCAGGTTCATTTTAATATTTTAAAACAATTACAGTCTTTTGTATCGGTCAATACGAGTTTTTATGAACCTTAGAAATCAATATTCACCTCAGCCTAATGGCTTCGGTGAATATCGTTTTTAAGGTCCATAAAAACACGTATTGACCTCAACAAAAGACTATAATTGTATAATATTAACTTAAACAATAAAGGCATCAGAATAATTGATTGTTTTACACAGCATACTTTCAATATGCAAATATAGATGTAATTTTCTGTATGTTTTACACGATGTACTTTTAAAATGCAAATATAAATTTCATTTTCTGCATGTTTTACATAATGTACCTTTAAAATGCAAATATAAATTTCATTTTCTGCAAATCTTTGACCAAGACAACTACGCTGTCCAAATCCGAATGGTTTCATTCCGAATGGATGATTTCGTCCTGAGGAAATTTCATCATCTGTATCCCGCAGCCATCTTTCAGGAATGAACTCGTGCGGTTTAGGATAAAATCGCTCATCTACTGACATGGCATCATTGTTTATTGCAACGGCCGTCTAAAAATAGATATGTTAATGATTATATAAGACTTTTAAATTATTTCTATCTTGACTTTGAACGTACTTGATGAAGGTTATTCCAGATATGCATCGTGTGCACTATAATTAGATACATAAGTTGTTAATACTATATATACATTGGAAACATGTTTCAATATATCAATGACATCACGTACATCACATGATGGTGTTATATGTATGCTATATACAAGCCAATGACCTACGTTAATTAGGATTAGCTTACCATTACACTAATTATTTGATTAAAAAGGTTACATGTTTCTAAACTATTGATGTACAGAAATATCTACATGATATCGCAAAGGTGAAAAGTAATAAGGCAGAAAAAATATTCAGTGAAAATATATTTAGTAATTACCAATACGATTTGAAATAAAGGCTTTGTAAAGTGTATTTGTAGCAATGATTATTTGCTGACTGGAAGGCAGCCGTGATGTAGTGAAATGTATACTTTTTACCTAGGATATATGATCTTATGTTGTTGCTCCGTTCTCCGTATATATAATGTGGGCGTATGATGTGGGCGACATATTTCCATTATGTTAATAGCTTTACACACCTATAGGCTATTATATTTAGACTATTGTGGGAGTAAAAAATCAAACTTACTTTACTTCAACCAAGTCAGATATGAATTAATTTACTTGTCATAGGCAAACAATATATATATATTATGAAATATTAAAATGCCACTGTGTGTGTGTGAGAGAGAGAGAGAGAGAGACCACTGTGTTTGAGAGAGAGAGAGAGAGAGAGAGAATGGCTATGTCTGTGTAGTATTATATCAACTAAATTGTCTTTTTGTCCGATTCCTTTTGTCCATTGTGTTGTCTGTCCTTCGATTTACGGGTTTCTGATTATCCATTAAGTAATTTCAACTTTATCTAGTATCACCTAGCTCTACTTTATAACATACCTGTTTTGGAATTCTGTATCCTCTAGCAATACTTTGTAACATACCTGTTTTGGAATTCTGTATCCCCTAGCAATACTGTGTAACATACCTGTTTTGGAATTCTGTATCCCCTAGCAATACTTTGTAACATACCTGTTTTGGAATTCTGTATCCCCAGCAATACTTTGTAACATACCTGTTTTGGAATTCTGTATCCCCTAGCAATACTGTGTAACATACCTGTTTTGGAATTCTGTATCCCCTAGCAATACTTTGTAACATACCTGTTTTGGAATTCTGTATCCCCTAGCAAAACTTTGTAACATACCTGTTTTGGAATTCTGTATCCCCTAGCAATACTGTGTAACATACCTGTTTTGGAATTCTGTATCCCCCGACTACAAGATCATTTTCTAATATTCTCTGAGCTCCAATGAATACTGGAAATCGCTTCCTACAATTAAAACATATAAATGTAGTGAACCTGTCTTATTTGACAATTTAATAAACCGGATGCCTGTGTAAAGCGATCATTAAATATAGTCCCAATGTTTGAGCTGTTTACCAATTAAAACTGTCAATACAGAATTAAAAATGTAGATATCAAATTTAGTGGCACGGCACGTTACTGGAATAACCTTCATCGGGTACGCTCAAAATCGAAAGATTGGAAAGCCAAAAAAATCAAAGTTTTGGGAGCAATAAAACCAAATGGCATACACAGGATAGCCAAATTCGGTTAAGGTCACCTATGAAACCATGATTATTCAGAACAAAATGTGGTCTCATACGGTTACAAATCATCAATACGAATGTCGCTGTTATTATATATTTTGAGTTGTATCTATTTAAAGACATTAAAGATTGATCTTAGAACTTGCCCCTCACTTCTATTGTTGGTTTTGTCCATGTTGATTCAATTATATCTTTGTATAAGAAGTCTTAGACATCAACGTTATTGCTCTAGGTATTTATTTACGTTTCTTGGCAACACTTTGAAACTATCCTTCAGAATTCGGCTTGTCATTCTCAGTATGTGTTTCCCTTGTCGATGCGGAAGGAAATTCGTCTTATTTTTAAGAAAGAAAATTCTTTTTGGTGATTTTATTATTTTATTTGTATACGAAATTGAAGTTCAGAAACGTTAGAGAACACAGAAGGGGCAATCAAAAATGGACAATCCAGAGAAACTGACAACATATGGTATACAAGACGAAGACTGGTTGACTTAACAAAAAAAACCGTTTGATTTACTACCTTCGTATTTATATAAAATGTATTAGTAATGCCTACCTTTGTGTTTCTTTTACACAAGCTTTCAAATAACTCATGTTGGCAAGATGGCTCTTTTTCACCTTCTTACATTTTCCTAAGACTCTATCAATTTCTGCATACAATTTTTGTTGTTTGTCTGGATTCTGAGCCAAATCACACAGCAAAAAGGCAATATTATTGGCCGTCTGTTGAAAAAAAAATACAACATCATCTTTTATAAAAAAAAAAAAACATATTCTGTAGTATACCCTTTTATATGTTCCCGTGCAAAGTTAATTGGAAAATATGAAATTCTAATTCTTATTTTCAGGTAGCATATTTGAAAGGGATTAGGTAACAGAAGCAAGTCTAATGCGACCACTTAGAACTCATTAATCAGCATAACATCGAAATCCACGGATTGATAGTCCCTATCTCTGGTAAACAAATGGTACATAAATAAAATATTAACGGTTAATGATTGTCAGTAAGAGAGAAATATTGGTGAAGCAGTCTTACAAATACCTTAAGAGTAGTCTATCCTTCAATAAACCATGAACCTTGAATAGCCATGTACACCGTATAAGTCGTATTTCAATACATGGTGAGAGGTGATTGTTCGTCATTGGTGAATTGTTGACTGTTTAAACTTATTTTTTACATTTTATTATTTTACCAGATAAATGTCTCATGCTTTGCTAGCTAGAGTAAGATGCTTTTCCACATTCAACACCGGAACGAACTACATTGATGAACCATTTCTTGATATGAGAGTTTAAAACAAATAAATAATATGCTAACAATGCAGAATTACTATCAATAAAACCGTAGATATCAAATTTAGTGCGCTCGACGCATTTCTAGAATAATTTTCATCAGGTACGCTCAATATCTAAATATATGGAAATCCAAAGTATCTAAAAGTGTTTGGGAGAAAAAAAAAAGCCCAAAGATATCCAAAATCCCAAGGATATCCAAAATCCCAAGGATATCCAAAACCCCAAGGATATCCAAAATCACAAGGATATCCAAAATACCAAGGATATCCAAAACCCCAAGGATATCCAAAATCACAAGGATATCCAAAACCCCAAGGATATCCAAAACCCCAAGGATATCCAAAATCACAAGGATATCCAAAACCCCAAGGATATCCAAAATCACAAGGATATCCAAAATCACAAGGATATCCAAAACCCCAAGGATATCCAAAATCGACTAAGGCCATCTATGCCTGAGGGAGGTGAACCTTTGTTTTGATAATTTTTACATTATCAAACTGTCAGATAAAAGATAAAATAAAGTACCTACCGAATCAATCCCTGCTCCTAGTAAGTCAAAAATGATGACACCAACTTGTTCATCTGTAACTCGAGGGTCAGACAACAATGAATGTAGAAAATTTGGTTCTTTCTCCAAGTACTCCTCTAACTGTCCTTTACTCTGTAAGTTCATCAAGAATTCCTTCTGTGCTTTTATTTCCCTTATTGCTACTCTGTAACAGATAACAAACGGAATGAATATCAAACATTAGATGCAATTTTTTTTGGGGGGGGGGGAATTCAGTTCATGTGCTTACTTTTAACATAATTCGATAAACAAATATTGTGGAACAAAGAAGGTCGATATCGCAAACCATCTTCGCATGTCAATATAAAAGAACAGAAATCATAACCATAAGACATAACTCGGTTGATTCATTGATTGATTGATTGGTGTTTATCGTCCAGCGAGCAATTTTTCAGCTATATGCAGGATGAGAACATTTAAAAATTTAAACGCCACGGGATTCGAAACAAGGAAAGGTGATGGGTAGGGACGGATAATTTTGCCAGTGCAACAGGTCTCTTATGGACCACTCATTATGAGCATAATGCTCATAATGAGCTGTTACACTGGGTTCTTTAACGTGCGGAGAGGGTGGCAATCTCTCAACACGGGACCTCGATTTTATTTACGTCTCATCCGCAGGACGGGTTAGTTGTGAATTTCTACATCCCACACAACCGACGGACGCCCCTTCAAGCCGAAGAAGCTCTCGGTCCCATTTCTATACCCCGGGGTGACATAACTCGGTAACAATTAAGGTGATAACAAAAGAACCACATAGAACTTCTCTTGTATTTTATGTATCTAAAATTTTAGATGAAAATATAGAATTCTACATGAAACTCGTAACCACTATAAATGTCATTTATTACATTTACTCGTCCTGACTATAGCTGAAAAATCAATCACGCTTACAAAAGAACTGCATCGGTGGTTAGCACACAGTATTAAGGAGTAAGAGCAAAGACTGGTTCACTCGGAATCCGGATAATGTGTCCGAGTGACGCGACATGTTTACTAACAATGGACTGTTGTTTCACTGAGTTAGTACTATAAAAATCCAACAAAGCGTGTTGATCTAGTACAAAGTGTGTTGATCTAGTACAAAGCGTGTAGATCTAGTACAAAGCGTGTAGATCTAGTACAAAGCGTGTTGATCTAGTACAAAGCGTGTAGATCTAGTACAAAGCGTGTAGATCTAGTACAAAGAGTGTAGATCTAGTACAAAGCGTGTAGATCTAGTACAAAGCGTGTTGGCGTGTTGATCTAGTACAAAGCGTGTTGGCGTGTTGATCTAGTACAAAGCGTGTAGATCTAGTACAAAGCGTGTTGATCTAGTACAAAGCGTGTTGGTCTAGTACAAAGCGTGTTGGTCTAGTACAAAGCGTGTTGGCGTGTTGATCTAGTACAAAGAGTGATGGTCTAGTACAAAGCGTGTTGATCTGGTACAAAGAGTGATGGTCTAGTACAAAGCGTGTTGATCTAGTACAAAGCGTGTTGGCGTGTTGATCTAATACAAAGCGTGTTGATCTAGTACAAAGCGTGTAGATCTAGAACAAAGCGTGTTGATCTAGTACAAAGCGTGTTGGTCTAGTACAAAGCGTGTTGGTCTAGTACAAAGCGTGTTGGCGTGTTGATCTAGTACAAAGAGTGATGGTCTAGTACAAAGCGTGTTGGCGTGTTGATCTAGTACAAAGCGTGTTGGTCTAGTACAAAGCGTGTTGGCGTGTTGATCTAGTACAAAGCGTGTTGATCTAGTGCAAAGCGTGTTGGCGTTTTGATCTAGTACAAAGCGTGTTGGTCTAGTACAAAGCGTGTTGATCTAGTACAAAGCGTGTTGGCGTGTTGATCTAGTACAACGCGTGTTGGTCTAGTACAAAGCGTGTTGATCTAGTACAAAGCGTGTTGATCTAGTACAAAGCGTGTTGGCGTGTTGATCTAGTACAAAGCGTGTTGGTCTAGTACAAAGCGTGTTGGTCTAGTACAAAGCGTGTTGGCGTGTTGATCTAGTACAAAGCGTGTTGGTCTAGTACAAAGCGGACATCATCATCATTGTTTCGTCGAAATGTAACTTGTTCTCGTAATGATATAGCTGAAAAACTGCTCACTCAATCACTAGTGCCTATCACCACGAAAGTTTTGAGTTCGAATTCCGCTCATGGCGACGTGTACTCGATAAAACATTATGCAAACAAGTTTGTCAGTGACTTGTTGCAGGTCGATGGTTTCCTCCAGGTACTCCAGTTTCCTCCACCAATAAAACTGACCGAAATATTGTTGAAAGTGGCGTTAAACACCTTAAACCCTACCTCTAACCTGTACAAAATGTAACTAATGGTAGTTTTACTAATGATGGGAAAATCCATTAGTCAGCGTGGAACGTCAAAATCATTTAATTTATGATTTATCATTGTTGTTAATAGAAAAATAAATATTATATCTAAACATTTAAATTCTTAGTACATAAAAGTGAATTTTTCTAAAGAATATCAGACCTATGACGTCAATTCAGTTATTGTATTTATCCAGAGGTAATTCAAGATTAATAGGCATATATTGGTTTATAATGATCTTGCCAAAGGTCGATTTAGGCTATACACGTGTTCAATTATTAATCACAAGTTCATTGACAGAATCTATGTTTATCATTTTTTTTCTAAATAACATCGCTTACTATTGCTATACCATTCATTAAAATCGAACATAACAAAATATTATATATAATAACTATAAAATGAAAAGGTTGTCATACTAAGACGGGTTTGTTGTTTGAAAAGTCACTTTGAAGTTTTTTTAATCCGATTAATTCAGATATTATCCCTGTCTCAGTGAATACCATTATAAATAGACGAGTAATATGCACAGATATAAATCCTAAACAGGAAATATGCATAGTCATAAAATATACCTTTCAGGTGAATTAAGATACATGTATTTATAGCATCGGGTTCTGTTTTTAGCTTAGTATGTTAACGTTAGAGAATATCAATGAGGCAATCAAAAGTTGACAATCCAGAGAAACACAGGTCACACAAGACAAATTAGTATCTTATTGATATCTTCAACACAGGTCACACAAGACAAATTAATATCTTATTGATATCTTCAACACAGGTCACACAAGACAAATTAGTATCTTATTGATATCTTCAACACAGGTCACACAAGACAAATTAATATCTTATTGATATCTTCAACACAGGTCACACAAGACAAATTAGTATCTTATTGATATCTTCAACACAGGTCACACAAGACAAATTAGTATCTTATTGATATCTTCAACACAGGTCACACAAGACAAATTAGTATCTTATTGATATCTTCAACACAGGTCACACAAGACAAATTAATATCTTATTGATATCTTCAACACAGGTCACACAAGACAAATTAGTATCTTATTGATATCTTCAACACAGGTCACACAAGACAAATTAATATCTTATTGGTATCTTCAACACAGGTCACACAAGACAAATTAGTATCTTATTGATATCTTCAACACAGGTCACACAAGACAAATTAATATCTTATTGGTATCTTTAACACAGGTCACACAAGACAAATTAATATCTTATTGGTATCTTCAACACAGGTCACACAAGACAAATTAGTATCTTATTGATATCTTCAACACAGGTCACACAAGACAAATTAATATCTTATTGGTATCTTCAACACAGGTCACACAAGACAAATTAGTATCTTATTGATATCTTCAACACAGGTCACACAAGACAAATTAGTATCTTATTGATATCTTCAACACAGGTCACACAAGACAAATTAATATCTTATTGGTATCTTCACACTTTTCTTACCAGAAAATCGTACTATTATTTTTTAATGTCTTGCATTGCAGAAGCCGTAAATCGAATGACAGACATCACATGGACAAACAAATATAAAAGATGAAAACACAAACAACGGTCACAGACGACTAAATATTGGTAAACATGAACCCTATTAAAAGCGTGATGAATTCAGGTGTTCCGGACGAGATGACTCTTCCTGTTGTCTTACTCATGTTAATAATCCACTGATAAGTCATGAACGGTCATGGATACCTCGAATAGAAATTGCAGTCCATTTAAAGTATAGTTATCCCCCTTCTTGTAAGGCCACTCCTTGTACAATGACAAAGTCATCTTTTTAAACGGGTGGCTTCTCCTTGGGTAGCAATTTTGAATAGTATTTTACTATTTTAGCTTAACTGAAATCTGACGTGATAAATGAACTGGCCCTTGGGTGAAGGGACTACTGCAGTAAGCTTTAATATTCTTGCATAATTCGAATACTCTGTTCATTCGAAGCAAAATCGTTGTTCCATACTACTTCACCACAACAAAGTTCGATTAAATGTTATTTCTTCTGGATATGAATTTACTTACCTGTAAATTTTCATGCAGGAATTCTCAAAACTTTGGTACAATTTTGTGTTGAAATATTGGTAAGATTTAAAAGGCAAGAAAAATGCTTCATGGAATCGAGTCAACATTTCCTGGAGATTTGAATAGAAGTCGAAATCACTTGTTCCGTCCAAAAAACCGAGTCGTTTGTTGAAACACAACATTCCAATACCTAAAATAAAGTAATCAATTGTTGAAACACAACATTCCAATACATAAAATATAGTAATCAATGATTGAAACACAACATTCCAATACCTAAAATAAAGCAATCACTTGTTGAAACGAAACACAACATTCCAATACCTAAAATAAAGTGATCAATGGTTGAAACACAACATTCCAATACCTAAAATAAAGCAATCACTTGTTGAAACGAAACACAACATTCCAATACCTAAAATAAAGTGATCAGAGGTTGAAACACAACATTCCAATACCTAAAATAAAGCAATCACTTGTTGAAACGAAACACAACATTCCAATACCTAAAATAAAGTGATCAATGGTTGAAACACAACATTCCAATACCTAAAATAAAGTAATCACTTGTTGAAACGAAACACAACATTCCAATACCTAAAATAAAGTGATCAATGGTTGAAACACAACATTCCAATACCTAAAATAAAGCAATCACTTGTTGAAACGAAACACAACATTCCAATACCTAAAATAAAGTGATCAGAGGTTGAAACACAACATTCCAATACCTAAAATAAAGTAATCACTTGTTGAAACGAAACACAACATTCCAATACCTAAAATAAAGTAATCACTTGTTGAAATGAAACACAACATTCCAATACCTAAAATAAAGTGATCAATGGTTGAAACACAACATTCCAATACCTAAAATAAAGCAATCACTTGTTGAAACGAAACACAACATTCCAATACCTAAAATAAAGCAATCACTTGTTGAAACGAAACACAACATTCCAATACCTAAAATAAAGTGATCAATGGTTGAAACACAACATTCCAATACCTAAAATAAAGTAATCACTTGTTGAAACGAAACACAACATTCCAATACCTAAAATAAAGTGATCAATGGTTGAAACACAACATTCCAATACCTAAAATAAAGCAATCACTTGTTGAAACGAAACACAACATTCCAATACCTAAAATAAAGTGATCAGAGGTTGAAACACAACATTCCAATACCTAAAATAAAGTAATCACTTGTTGAAACGAAACACAACATTCCAATACCTAAAATAAAGTAATCACTTGTTGAAATGAAACACAACATTCCAATACCTAAAATAAAGTGATCAATGGTTGAAACGAAACACAACATTCCAATACCTAAAATAAAGTGATCAATGGTTGAAACGAAACACAACATTCCAATACCTAAAATAAAGTAATCACTTGTTGAAATGAAACACAACATTCCAATACCTAAAATAAAGTGATCAGAGGTTGAAACGAAACACAACATTCCAATACCTAAAATAAAGTAATCACTTGTTGAAATGAAACACAACATTCCAATACCTAAAATAAAGTGATCAATGGTTGAAACGAAACACAACATTCCAATACCTAAAATAAAGTGATCAATGGTTGAAACACAACATTCCAATACCTAAAATAAAGCAATCACTTGTTGAAACGAAACACAACATTCCAATACCTAAAATAAAGTGATCAGAGGTTGAAACACAACATTCCAATACCTAAAATAAAGTAATCACTTGTTGAAACGAAACACAACATTCCAATACCTAAAATAAAGCAATCACTTGTTGAAATGAAACACAACATTCCAATACCTAAAATAAAGTAATCACTTGTTGAAACGAAACACAACATTCCAATACCTAACATATAGTAATCTATGGTTGAAACACAACATTCCAATACCTAAAATAAAGTAATCACTTGTTGAAACGAAACATAACATTCCAAAAATTTAGAATTTGTTATATGAACTATTACCGAAAAATTGTGAAAGAACAGCAGAAGGCAAAGAACGTCAATACAAAATGTGTGTAATAAAGTAGTTCTTTTTGAAAGTATTTTATTGAAAATTTAGCAAATTCATTCTTAGAATTAGTTTTAAAAATGTGTGAACATAGCTAGAAGAGTTAAGATTTCTCAAAACCCAAATTGATGGTTATACAAGAAATTATGTTAAATTTACAAGTACGGGTTTCCGAGTGCTGTACATGTATGACGGGTTTGACGAGTGTTGTACATGTATGACCAACTAATATCTTTTTACAGAGGTTCATTGACCCACCTTTGAAAATTGAATTACGTGACACATTGAACATAGTAAAATTTTAACTGTATTTAGAAATAGACCAATTCTCTGTCAATTAATATTTTACATAATACTTTTAAAATCTTTTGTATTCAGAATTAAAGGCATTTAAGAAAAGCTCATGTAATTGACTCTTTGACACAAAGAAATGATTTATAACCTTATAACGTTTTGATGTCCTACATAATGATCTGTATGTGAGGGTAGGGTTGAAGGCTATATCTTTGAAATTGATACTTGTTATTCCTGTATGCAAAGTAAATGTATACCAACAATATTTGTAAGTGTCAATAACAACAAAAGAAATACTAATTGTAGGTCTCGAACTAATTATTTCTACACCTTAAGTTCAAAAGAACTGCAATACCGAATTCTCTTCTTACAACAACTAACAAAGCATAAATAAAACGTCTTATGTAATAAAAATAACAAATAAACTTGTCGTTTGTGTTGATTTTTGTTTGGCTTTCTTTTTCATCTTTTTTCTTTCATTGTTGTTTGCTTTTTGGTTTTTTTGGGGGTTTTTTTGGTTTCTGTTTTTTTTTTGTTAGTTTTGTTTTTTAATTTCGTTTTTATTTTTGTTTTATTATGATTCTTCATTATAGCAAATTTTGCTATTAATTTAGATTATGGCTATTTGAATATTCCATCACTCTCAAAACTTACAACGCCATGATATAGCTGAAATACTGCTAAAGTTGGTGTTAAATCAATCAATCAATCAATCAAAAGTGGCAAAATTAAAAGCTTACTTTCACTGGTATAATTAGTCAGTTCTTTGTGTAGATCATTAATGGCGTGTGTGTTTCTGAGTTGGTCAATGAAGTCGTCAGCTACCGATTCTATAAGAGGTACATAATTGGCAATAACAGCCGGTCGTAAAATCTTCTCTTGTGCTGGTCTCCTCAGAGCTGTCCATGCCTCCCCTTGACTAAAATATAATAATTAACACACATGATTTTATTCTTGCAAAAATTATATGAATATGTTATATTACAATTTTATAATTTAAGAAAGACCGCCATAGTCAAAATTACAAAATTTGACAATATAATATCTTATTTTTTAATAAGGGTCGTCATGGTCGTGGTCGTATGGTAGTTGGATTTACAACTATCTGTGCAATCAGTGTCTATCAACACTAAATTTGTGAGTTCGAACCCCGTTTATGGCGAGGTGTAATCGATACAACTTTATGTGATAAAGTTTGTCAGTGACTTGCGATAGGTCTGTGGTTTTCTCCAAGTACTCCGGTTTCTTCCACCAATAAAACTGAAATATTGTTGAAAATGGCGTTAAACATCATAACCCTAACCCTAGTTTAATAATTAACTTATCTTCTTTTTTCTTACATATTTCACTCTTTTTAATGATAACTGGTAATTTTCTAATAAATTTCATTTTTTCAAAAATTGGGTCGATCAATATTCTGCTATAATAACATAAAAATGATTGAAATACTAAAAAACTGTATACGTGTATTTTACATGTGACCGATAAAACCATTGACTTAATTCAATGTGAACTACAAATATATTTCATTGACGTTATTATAAATCTGTACTATACAATTGCCGAATCAAATGGTCCACAGCGAATATTTAAATCAGGCGTAATTTATATTTACACACTAGTTCTATTGTTATCGATAGGTATTCAAATTTTGGAAATACCTATTTGTTAAAAGAATTCGCACGTGTCTTAGGCCCAGGACAAATAGTGACGTCACTTGAACACCTCGGCACTGTGCTAGGTATTCAAGCTTGAACCACCTCGGCACTGTGTCTGGTGTTCAAGTGACTTATCGATGACAAAAACGGCTGCATTTAATTGGCTAAATATGTACAAGTAAATTCAATATTTTTGATATTATATATCTTTTATAAACAATATCACTAGAGTGTAAGTCAGTTACCGACTTCGATATCGGGTTCAAGCTAGATAAACACCCTCGCCCGTGCTTTGAGCACCTCGACCGCTACGCGGTCTCGGCGCACAATTTGCACGGGCTCAGGTGTTCATCTAGCTTGAACACCTCGATCTCAGTCGGTAACTATTACTTCTTTATTTCTCATAAAACCATAGTTTAAACAGTGGTACAGAGAATTAGCCAATTTAACATAGATAGATAATAAATACACATGACAAGACAAGATGGTCTACAAAATTGGATAAATGAAATAACATCATTTTATTTGGATGACAGAGATGTATGTTAACCAGGAGGGCTAGCATGATATTGTAAGACACGAATGAATTTACACAATTTCGTTAGACGAAACCTTCTATACTTACAGCAAAACTAAACCTTTTGGCATATTATTTCTTTTGAATAAAGTTTCCGGTAACTTCATTTGAGTTTTAGCATGTTCCTTGTACGGAGCCTGGAATACGGTTTTTGCATAATCCGGATGAAAAATATACACCATTGAAGTCATGCCAGTTTTCAGTTTAACAATGTCCCCATATTTGTCTCTCAGATGACACAATAACGCGGGCATATCACTTGGTGTATAATTAGCTGTAAATAAAAAAAAAAATAATAATATGATAATAGGTGTTACCTAACTTGGGACGAAGTCCAATAATTTTGCTTAAACAATAATATGAGACGGGTGCTACCTGTAGTGCCAGCGAAGCACAATCCACATTATCTAATATTTAAATCATGTAAATCCTTGGGATGATT
The DNA here is from genome assembly GCA_963680875.1 of Bathymodiolus brooksi. NCBI lineage: Eukaryota > Metazoa > Mollusca > Bivalvia > Mytilida > Modiolidae > Bathymodiolus > Bathymodiolus brooksi. The sequence goes on along the minus strand of OY804578.1, from coordinate 38,891,459 downwards.
GAAATAGAAAAAAAAATTCTTTTGTGTACTTTTTGGAGTGTACTGTGGTACAATGTAAGGCATGTAAGGATGCTCTTTCCATCTATTGAAACAGGCACGGCCATGAATGTTCGCGAATCTGAAAATTATCTGCCAATTTCACGCTTATTCAGTGCATCAAAATAGTGTGGGCCGAGATATATCGAGGACGACTTTTTTTTAGGGCCGAGATATATCGGGGACAACTTTTAACATTAATAACCAGAAGTAGTTCCAGATTACTGCGCATCCGATTTTCTGCAGATTTAACCATGTATTGGTTTCCGGTGCATGAAATTTAAGCCATTAGTGATATGGATCTGGAATCACAATATTGCTATTTCTACCATAGTTGGGACTTCGTCCCATATTATACATTTATTGCATGCTGGTGAGGGAAGAATGAAAATTTATTCACCCAAGAGTATCATATTTCCCGAGGGCAACGCCCGAGGGGAATATTATACTCGTGGGTGAATAAATTTTCATATTTCCTGAACACGCATGCTATAAATGTTTTATTATACCGAATGAAACCAAGAAAACACATACATGTAAAATACTGCTGTCAAACATATTTTAAGTCCATTGGAACGTTGTCTCAGATATTTAAAAACCACATTGTAACAGTCGCCTGCAATTGATGCGTTCCGAGTGCCTCTGACGTTTTCCTGTCAAAGAACGATAGCTCTGGCGGGAAAACCCGCGAGGCTTCCGATGGGGTGGAATATGATATTTATTTCACGGAATATGATTTTTGTCCTGTGTGATCATGTGTTCTGATTTTTACCCATTGTCCAATCAAATTAATCTATTTATGGTAATTAATATATGAGGTATAATAATATATTATATGCAATGACAAAAAGTCGGAATCTTGGTAAATATATTTTTTTAATGCAACAAAACTCGGAAATGTCTGACTTTTAACATTACTAAAACATGTTAATTTTATTTTCAAGCTTCTGTCTTAATCATTAAAATCATATTTGATTTTTGAATTGTTCCGACAGTGTGATATTTTTTGTTTTTCATTTTATCATTAATATACATGTATGTTTATTTTGTGTGTATTATTATGTTTGTATTGTGTTTTTATTATATTATGATCTGATAAATTATCTATTGTATATATTTTAATCATGTTGTACGACATTGCTAAAGAAAGATAATAATAAATTTAAATATGCATTTACTGGATGTAGGAGGTCCAACAATAGGTACAACATAGACCAGAACAATCACAAATCGTTTCGTCATAATGATCTAGTGCAGACAGGTGAAGTCTTTTAAAATTCAATCAATAGGAAATTGATTGACCCAGTGGATTAACCCTGTCTATTTACTAGACCAAATAAAGCCTTTCATCTTGGATTACTTCGACTTCGCAAATTAAATGTTATCCTTCTGTAACCGATTTCAAGTATTTTTTCCTAATTTTTGTATTTTATGATGTATATGTAAAAGTACGGAAGCGAGTTAGCGCCACACGATTTTCTAGCGATATTTTGCAAAGCATTATGTTATTTTGCTGACTTTGGGGTTATTTCTCCAAAACCCCTACTTTTAATTTTAGCGTCACGTGAGGTTAATATAATGTTCCAAAGGCTCCTCTGGGACGATTTAAATAAATCTTTGCAGTATGCATAAATCTTTCTTGCTACCATTAAAATTTACACACAAAAAAATACATGTATTATTTAATGCCAATTTATAAAACATGACACAGAGAACATTGATAACAGTTTCATATAATAAAGCAATTACTGACTTTCATTTCGATTAATATAAGGATCTATCGTTCCAAGATATATGATATTTACCTCGGCCTCGGCCTCGGTAAATATCATATATCTTGGAATGATAGATCCTTATACTCGGCTTCGGCCTCGGTAAATATCATATATCTTGGAACGATAGATCCTTATATTACATATGGTGTGGTTTTCGTACAATTTCATTGGTTAAATCAGTCACGTGATATACAGAATATTTAATGTATTTTTTCCACTGTGAAGAAACCAGACGTCTTGTTTCTATTTTAAAAAAAATATTGACGCTATGTTTCTATTTTTAAGTATATTGACGCTATGTTACTAAATTTAGATCCGGATATTGTCCGTTCCTGACCGCGTTTACACTCCACCTGTAGTAAACAACATGACGGAAGCGCCAGTTCCTCAGCAGACGAAAATAAAATTTGTTAATTTATCGGTAAGTTGTTACAATTTCCTTTGATTTTGTAACAACGTTCAGTTGACCACCGACTCGTGATGCTAGAAATTATCAGCTGTTGGTCATTTGTCGTGCGCGGTCTAACGTGACGTCACTAAGCCTTTCATTAAAAAAAAAGGTCAAAACACAACAAAAAAATCACAAAACTGTGTTAAAATTGTGAAATTACCGATAAAAAATTATTAGTATTAAAAAAAAAAGGTCAAAACACAAGAAAAAAATCACAAAGCTATGTTAAAATTGTGAAATTACCGATAAAAAAAATATTAGTATTTTTTTTCGCTCGACAAGGATTATCAGGTCCATATCAGATTCGCTCTTCGCTCTTCGAGCTCATCTGATATGGACATGATAATCCTGTCTTGCGAAAACAAATACTGATAATTAATATTTATCAGTATTCAAATATTTCATAAAATTTCTAAAGTTTAAAATTTCTAAAATTTCAAAATAAAAAAAAAAAAAAAAAAGAAATTTTGAAATTTTTATGAGATTTCAAAATTTTCATAACATTCAAAAATTTTCAAAAAATTTCAAAAATTTCAGTTTTCATAAAATTTCAAAATTTTAATATTTAAATAATAATATTGAAAAACATATGTAATATAAAAATTAAGGACTTTTTACTCTGTCAATATGTTATATATGGACCTCGTAAAAAGTCCATAATTGATAAATATTAACCTCAACAAAAGTCAATAATTTTATATCATTTTTATCATTTTTCCTAGATATGGGTTGCCCTTTCTGAAACTTTCATATGTCATAGTTATATATCTATTTTGCTTTACAAATTTCGCTATATCCTTTTCAGATTTATTTATTTTATTTCTGCGAGGCATACTTACAGTCTAAAAGATATACTAACATGCCAGGACAAAAACTGGACCGTTACGGTTGCTAAATATACAATATTTATTGAAGAAAGATATTTGTATCTTTTTAATTTATAATATAAGCTTCAGAAACAGCAAAACTGACGAACCTCAGATGAGCTTTTCTAACCTGCTTCGCAGTGAATGCAAATACGTCCATTTTATTTTACCCATAATGCATGTTCTAAATATTATGCTTATAATACAATATCAAAAAGTTCAAAACCGAACTTCTAGATTTTACTTAAAAGAGCAGAAACAAACTTCGTTCCAATCGTTTCTTCAGACAGAATATTCAATTTGTTGAAGGCGGTCAGTATTTAGAAGGAGAAGAGGAAGTTTCAAAGGTGTCCTCTTTCTCGTCCGCGCAATACTGTTACCGTGCCTTTCCTCCCATTTGCTCTACACAAATAGGGTACCAGGAGAATTGTATACGTACATTTGTATATAATTTACACGTTTGTCTTTATTTCTGAAGATCTAACGATTACAGGATATAAATATTGCTTAAATGATTATGTCCTCGTTCGTCAGATCATCTGTTATATGTGGCACCAATCAATGGTTAATTAGATGTGTTAATTAGTAAAATTAACATGCTTATGAATGAATCCAATATTCTTTATTAGTCCATACTTTCTTTGTCTTGTGTTATTGAATATTTTTCATATACCACATATGTTGTAATTGAAGGAAATGCTTTTGAGCTGATACTCATTCAATCTAATCTGGCTTAGACTGCCTAAATTAGTAATAATTGGTAATCATGACACTCGACAAAGAAAGTATGGGCTAAATTGGTTATACAATACCTGGTCATTAGTATATGAAAAGGAATACATCTCGGCTTCGCCTCAAGGCATTCTTTTCATATACTATGACCAGGTATTGAATAACCTATACTCAGCATTTAGCATATATCAACAACTATTCATATAATAATGCTGTGTTACTGAGCAATGACTATGCCACTATATGGCATAGTCATTGCTAACACAAAATTATTATTATTATTATGCTGACTGTTATATGTAGACAAAATATATTGAGAACTATTACAATAAAGGAGGTCCTGATATTGGTGACTAATATATTGGATCAGATAGTCTTGAAAGTGTGAGAATATTCTTTGTTTCATTTTTTAAAAGGCTTTAAAAATATAAAGATTTTTGAAGTTTGAAATTTAATTAACAACAATAACAAGTATTAAAAAACAGTAACATGAATAATAATGTTGGTGGCGACTATGATAGATTGATAGATTGGAACCGCCCCCTTGCACGTGGACTAGCTATATATAGCTTGACAGACAGCTGAAAACCCAACCTTCCCCGCGTGAAACTGGCATAGTAGATATACCATTTTCGCATAGTATATCAACGCTATATAATTCGTTGTGATATATGCCAAATTATTATGCTTTCTGTACATTTCTTCTGTAATATAAGTTTATACGATATTTTGGCATATATCACAAAGACTTGTATAGCGTTGATATACTATGCGAAAATAGTACATCTACTATGCCAGTTTCACGCGGGGAAGGTTGGGTTTTCAGCTGTCTGTCAAGCTATATATAGCTAGTACACGTGCAAGGGGGCGGATCCAATCTGTCAATCCATCATAGTCGTCTATTATTCATGTTACTGTTTTTTAATACTTGTTATTGTTGTTAATTAAATTTCAAACTTCGAAAATCTTTATATTTTTAAAGTCTTAAATGAAACAAAGAATATTCTCACACTTTCAAGACAATCTGATCCAATATATTAGTCACCAATATCAGGACCTCCTTTATTGTAATAGTTCTCAATATATTTTGTCTACATATAACAGTCAGCATAATAATAATAATAATAATAATGTTGTGTTAGCAATGACTATACCATATATATTGGCATAGTCATTGCTAACACAACATTATTATATAAATATCGTATGAACTTATATTACAGAAGAAATTTACAGAAAGCATAATAATATAGAATATTAGATATCGCCATTGCATCATTTGAAAGCGAAATTAACACTATATATGACCAATCCTAGCTACAAAGTGATGTATCGTGTCATATATAACATATTTCACGTGTTTGTCATGGCTATGTTTTCATCATATTTCACATACATATATCATATACATGTTCGATTTCAAGGACATGACCTGACATGACGTACAATAGCATATATTCCACAAAGAATACCACTCAATGCACGGGTGGGTTTGGGTGAACATTTAATGATTACTCTCGTTTTACCAGTAATTGTAGTTTTTGGAACATTGTATTGTCTGTCCTTCGATTTACAGCTTCTGATTACCACTATCTTCAAACTTGTACCCATTTTATGCTTGGTTTTAGTTTGGTTTTATGGTGCTTAACGCCACTTTCAACAACATTTCAGTTATATCATGGCGGTTCCATTTTATGTGGTTCGTTGTTGATGAAATTATTATATCACAATTACTCTAACTACGCCAATCATTGTAGATGTATTAAATTGTATTTGATTATTGTGCTAAAAAGGGCGCGTTAGATTTGCAAAGAGAAGTCAATGGTTGTTATTTGTTTATTTGTTTATTTGTTTATTTGTTTATTTGTTATTTGTTATTTGTTTATTTGTTATTTGTTATTTGTTTATTTGTTTATTTGTTATTTGTTTATTTGTTTATTTGTAACATTCTATCAAATGAAAAACAAAGAAGACCACACTGTCGAAATAATTCAAAAATCAAATATCAAAATAGTAGAAAGAGGCAAAATCGATACCTCTAATACATAAATACATGACCTCTCACTTTCCTGACTTGGTACCGCTACTTCAATAAAAATGGCGGGGTTAAACTAGTTTTATGGATCCAAACCTTACCTCTTAGTGAAATGATGAGGTCAGTTAGAAATTTTATCAGTTCAGTAATGTATTCTTTACCAAAAACCACATGTGTCCATGAAAACAATCAGAAATCAAAGAACACTGTTTAATATGTATCTTGTCAAAATTTGCCATCCACTACATTAGCTTATGATAAATAAAGCTGGTCTTTTATGTACATCAAATTCGAATACCAATATATGAGGGTAGGATTATGTTACTGGTTATGTACCGCCACTTTCAATAACTGTTCAGTTATGTCGTGACAACCAGACTTACTTGGGGTGAATATAACTACCGGTAAATCTCCCGGATTATGGTAGGTGTCGAACGAGATAGTCAAATTCAATAGTATACAAATAGGTTTTTACCTTAGCTTGTACTATATCGATGTTTTACATGTAATAAATTTAGAAGTATTTTTAAATCATACAAAGTACATGCACGCATCCCGCATACTTGTTTTGCAAAAAGCACAATCTAATTGAAATTTCATTCTTTTCTCAATTCACAGATATACTTCCGTCTTGCCAAAATCCTTTGAATAATAAGTGTATTTCAACCTTCATAAAGTGAAGTGATACGAATGTTAAATAAATATCAAATACGTTATCGATTTCAAAAATAAATATCAAATACGTTACCGATATCGGAAATAGATATCAAATACGTTACCGATATCGAAAATAAATATTGAATACGTTTTACCGATATCGAGAATAAATATCAAATACGTTATCGATATCAAAAATAAATATCAAATACGCTACCGATATCGAAAATAAATATCAAATACGTTACCGATATCGAAATTAAATATCAAATACGTTATCGATATAGAAAATAAATATCAAATACGTTACCGACATCGAGAATAAATATCAAATACGTTATCGATATCAAAAATAAATATCAAATACGTTACCGATATCGAAAATAAATATCAAATACGTTATCGATATAGAAAATAAATATCAAATACGTTATCGATATAGAAAATAAATATCAAATACGTTACCGATATCGAAAATAAATATCAAATACGTTACCAATATCGTCAAGGTTATTAAGCTACTTACTGAATGGTTTGAACTGTAGAGCTATTCCTAGAAATGGAATGTTGTAAATGCCCTTTGGACCAGGCATTTCATTAAATGGTTTGATGTCATTCTGTCTGTTCACAAATTTTTTTTTTCCACTGGTATAATCCGCTGTCATACGGCCACACATACATCTATGAACAAATGTTTTTTTACCATTATTGCATCTCAGGAGCTCTTGACCAATTCTTCTTTTAAGAGACATGACTGAAAAGAAGAAGAATTGAAATAAAAATATATGTATGCAAACGAATACTATAGACATATCTTATCAAACAGGATGACGAATAGAGTTCTCGTCGTACACAAGGTGCATATTTTGCTCTACCTTTCTCTCAGTTTCGTGTTGTCCTTACTTTGACAGGCTAAACATTATGTTCATCCAAATTAGAGATTGTAGGTAGAATTTTATCTATTGCCTAGTTGATGCAGTTTTTTGTCTCGGTTAACAATAAGCTTGCTATTGCCGGAATATTCAGTCAATAAATGCTTTATTATACCGAACGGCATAAGAGAGACGAACTTGTTCGCCATGTTTGTTGTCGTCTACTGGTTTTGGGATTTTAGTTGAGCATAAGAAAAATCCCGAGAATTTCGAATTTCTACTTCCATGTTTCCTCCAATGAATGAAGAGAATTCAAAATTCCGCGAAAATATATTGTGTATCCGGTGAATAGCACAGGAAATATGAATAGTCTTTTGACGGACTATTCACCGATGATTTAGTTCATTACACAATTTACCAGTAAATAGGGTATTTATGAACACGTCTTTTTAATAGGAAAACGTATACTGAGGTATGATAAATGTAATTATTATGGGACGAAGTCCCAACTATGGTAGAAATACCAATATTTTGATTCCAGATCCATATCCCTAATGGCTTAAATTGCATGCACCGGAAATGATACACCGGAAACCAATACATGGTTAAATCTGCAGAAAATCGGATGCGCAGTAATCTGGAACTACTTCCGGTTACTAAAGTTAAAAGTCGTCCCCAATATATCTTGGCCCAAAAAATCTCGACACTATTTTGATGCACTGAATGAGCGTGAAATTGGCAGATAATTTTCAGATTCGCGAGCATTCATGGCCGTGCCTGTTTCAATAGATGGAAAGAGCATCATTACATTGTACTACAGTACACTCCAAAAAGTACACAAAAGGAAGTAAAATTTCGATTTCAATCATCCCAAGGATTTACATATTAGATAATGTGGATTGTGCTTCGCTGGTACTACAGGTAGCGCCTGTCTCATATTAATGTTTAAAAAAATTATTGGACTTCGTCCCAAGTTAGGTAACACCTATTATCATATTATACCTCAGTATATATTTTCTATATAAAATTAAATGCAGATAAAATTACTATTTTGCACATAAAAATCCAATTGCTGATTTTGTTTAAATAGTTTTGATAACTGATCATGACTATTATCCATAGGGAAATAGTTCAGTTCATACGTTTTCCCACGCTTTTATGGTTCGGATCTTTCGTGTTTTAACGTACATGCACCTACATGCCCGAGAGATACGATTATTTGTTTACCAAACGATAAAATGGCATCTGCTGAAGCAGGTCGATTTGCCTCGCTCTCCGAGGAGGATTTTGAGTTTAATCTTGTTGATCAATTCTTTAAACTGGTTGGAATCGTTGTTAAAACATGTTTATTGTTGATATTTTTTCTTAATTTTACTATTAAGAACTTCTATTTGTGTCTTTTTAATAGCCATATTTTCTCAGATTTCCTAGATTGCCTTTGGTATAATAAAACACTTATTTACTGGCTATGAGGACAATAGCAAGTTTATTGTTCCCCGAGACACCAACTATTTCCCTCCGCTTCGGTCAGCTGTTTTGACTACATATGGAATGTTGCCATATCGTGCATAAAAAAAATAAAAATGAAAAAAAAGATACAAGAAACATCTAATTGTATTTAGATTGACAGAAAATTCTACGAAAATGATTTTCATACTTTTGATATTGCTATCATCAAGTTAAGCATTACGTACTTTCGAAGATCCCATGTTATTCTTCCTCTTGTAACTTTCGAATTGGCAATATTATCAACAACTGACATATTATAGAAATTCTACGTTATATTCAAATGAATCAGCGGTGATGAGTTCTCATCAAATTTTAGGTGGCTACATATAGTTTATCACTATTTCCGCTGGTATTTAGCGGTACCAGTGACACGAATGCAGCCGGAATCCACCGAGGGAACGCGAACTTCACTTGAACCTAAAGCCGATCCCCAAGAGGAGCGGTAATAACTACCTATCCTTAATTTTGATATACATGTACATGTATACTATTAAATGATATGGTATACTAACGCATCATCTCCTGATTCTCGTGCAGGATACTTCCGTGTGACTGTTTGATATACTACATGTACCATATCTAACTATTTTGTTTTTAAGTGTTGCAATTTTATCAAAATGTTAATGATCAAGCATAAAATATAGGGTCTGTTTTACCAGAGTTCACGAAATTCGTCAGTCCTTTCAGATAGGACCAGCAAATTTGGGCAAATTTTGCTAAGGATTGACACAAGATTGGTATTTAGCAATAGAAAATCCACCAAGCGAACTCGAACTTCACTTGAACCTAAAGCGGATCCCCAAGAGGAGTCGTTAATAACTACCTATCCTTCTACTTTTACTTCTATCCAAATACTGACCGCTTTCAACAAGTTGAAGATTATGTCACAGGTGACAAATATGTACAGTATGTTTAAACATATTTAAAATACTAAATAAATGCAGAATCAGAGAGGTTCGTAAATACACTTTTATTGAACCTTATGTTTCCGAATGATTTATATTGCAACATTATTTATAAATAGATGCTACAATATTTTATACAGATAAAATGCTAAACAATATTATGTAATATATTAAAAGTGAATATAATTGTCATTCAGTACGATTGCGTGGATGGCTTAATTAATATCATTACTCAATGGGAAAAAAACAAATGGGTTGGTTTTACGAAAAATATGCACTGCATATTTCATAATTGTGTTGAAATTGCACATAGGTAATCATTTCAATGTATATATGAATTTTGTGTATGTAATAGTAAAACACAATATGACAACGAACTTTTACGATGAAAAACAAATGCACTCTTTTTTAATTCAAGGATCGACATTTTTTATATGACAACGAATTTTTACGATGAAAGACAAATGTACCCTTTTAATTCAGGAATCGACATTGTTTAATAATAATAATAATAATAATAATAAATGATCTAAATTTTAACGTTACAAGGGAAAAATTCTCAAAACATGTGTTTCCATTAAAATATTTGAAAGTATGGCATATATTGAAGTAATATATTTATGCATATTAAAACAAACAAAAAGTCCGTATACATATCTTGAAAAAAAATTATATTTCAAAATATTTGATTAAAATAGAAAATAAAAAATAAAAAATATTGTATATATAATAAGTATTGATATATTAATTATAACAAAATATACCTCACGGAGCATCCAATTAATTAGTATTGTCATACTTAAAGACAAATGTGCAATTTTCACATTTAAAAAAAAATCTGTTATGCATACATGTATATCGTGACATCCTGACATTAAATGAAGAGAATGAGAAAAATTACTCACCTCCTTCCGAATGGTTCGATTTTTTAAATCATCAGCATTCGAATGATCAATCATATGTTATAATCACGTATGTATACACGCATTCTATTCGCTGATCTATTTTAACCCTTAATAAGCGTAACCTTTTAGAATTTTAAATGTGTAAATTAAGCCATGTATGTTATATACAACTAAATACTATTTCTTAAATTGATAAGAAAACGAACGATAACACCTCCAGTTAAATGATTCCTGAAAAAATGAAAGAATAATTTTTAAAACTTTTAAAATTTCTATGAATTAATGGAGTGGAAAGAAAACAATAAAGTATCCCTAAGCTGTAGGGAGCTGACGCAAATGGATTATAAATTCGTCCTACCTGTTGACCTTCTAAGTTTAGAATGGACAATAGATTTCCCCCCTATTTATTGATTAATTTTATGAATGACGTCACAGAATGTTTAAATGAACTTTTCACATTCAAATATATTAATTAATTATACCATTAAATGGTATACGAACGTATCCTCTAATAGTAATAGTTCTCATACAGGAAACTTCCGTATGGCTCTTTGATATTCCCACATGTATCATATCTAACTAAATTTTTTTTAGCTTTGCAATTATCAAATTTTAAATGATAATCTGTTATAGATATGTATTCTCCTTGTGAACTATTCGGGGTGTTGGCTATGGTGTTTAACGCCACTTTCGGCAATATTTCTACTATATCGTGCGGTCATTTTAAGCAATGCACAAATAATATATTCCTGCATATATCTTATTGCAACAAATGTGGTCTTTCTATAAAAAAAATAAAATTTAAAGCTACCAAATATCCTGCCACATAATAATAATAATAATAATAATAATAATAATAATAATAATAATAATAATAATAATAATAATAATAGGGTTAGGTTTAGGGTGTTTAACGCCACTGTCAACAATATTTCAGTAATATCATGGCCGCAAGTTTTATTGGTGGATGAAATGGTAGTATGCCGAAAAAACCACCGACCTGACGCAAGTCACTGACATAATGTTGTATCGAGTACACCTCGCCATGGGCCGGATTCGAACTCACCGCTTTAGTGGTGATAGGCACTGATTGCATAGGTCGTCTTGAATCCAACTACCTTACGATCACGACCAAGACGGTCCCCTAAATTCTGAATTTATTTATCATAGACAGATATTGGGTAACTATTTTTAGAGGATACCGGTATATCAAAGTCTTCAATGGTTTAACACTCCTTATTTTTATGTGTTTTGTTCGGGTATTAAGGGGTCTTATTATGTTTGTATATACAATGATTTCACGTTTTATTATTCAATGGTGTTTGTCTGTACCGATGGTGATATGTTTAACCTCTGACCTACAAAAACTTCCATCAGAATGTCCAGAAACTGGCACAAAAATATTTTTAAATGTAGGAAAAGCTGAAAATAATATGAAAATTCATTTTTAACCAAAATTAAAATGGGGTTATGGTTATGGTGTTGAAACGCCACTTTCAACAATATTTCAGTTATATCGTGGCAGTAAGTTTTTACCTAAAATACATGTAAAACTGCACTACTATACACAGAAGATAGTGCCATTTATATCTATATGATACAGGATAAAATACTGCCAAATCTAATCTGATCACGGAGTGAGTGAATGATTGTTGTTTAACGCTAATTTAGCAATTTTTCATCTATATCATGGCGAGAACAAGTTAATTTTCAATGAGATGATGATGAGGTCCATTTTTTTTAGACCAACACGCCGAGTTGGGTTTTTATAGTGCTAACTCACTGAAACAACAGTCCGCGGGTAGACATGTCGCTCCACACGGATACATTATTCTGATTCCGAGCAGTCTTTGCTCTTTCTCCTTAATGCTGTGTACTTCGCGGAGAAGCAACATATAACAATTGTATAGTCTTTTGTATGACCGGACCGGGGCCCGAGCCCACGATCTACCGCACTCAAGGCGAGCACGCTAACCATTACGCCACCAATGCGGTTAATCTGATCACGGAAATTTTTATCTTCTTATTATGTATAAAGGTAGTAAATTTTGCTAAATCATAGGTTAAAAGGAGAATTTGTTACACTCTATGCACATCTACGTCTTATTTAAATGTCATCCTTTTTATGTTTCGTTTGATAAGAAAATATACAAGTCAGAGTTGTTATTAAGATTAAAATATTATTGAATTTTAACACCGATCTTTGAACTTTTCAACTTTAAGAAACTGAACTAAGTGGTATGCATAGGCGGTTACAGTACCCTGAGGGAGAGAGAGCCACCTCCTCCCCTTTTATCTAGATCTTTTATTAATTTATGTTGATTTTACAGGAAATATTTCCCTTTTTTTAGAGCAAAAGCTAAGAGCAGGCTTCCTCTTTTCAGAACTTTTGGATCTTCTTTTAGTAGGGTTTGTGTTACTCGACCTTTAGTTTTATGTGTAATGTTTTATAGATCGTTGGATATGACTGATAGGATATGACTGATAGGGTAGGGGAATATGACACATTGAAATATTATATCCATTGGTACATGTATAATGAAGTGGAAACTTAAGGTTTGGCTTATGATGTGTAACGCCACTTTCAACAATATTTCAGTTATATCGTGGCGGTCAGTTTTATTGATAGCGGAAACCGGAGTACCCGGAGAAAACCACCGACCTGCCGCAAGTCACTGACAAGCTTTATCACATAATATTGTATCGAGTACACCATGCCATGAACGGAGTTCGAACTAACAACGTTAGTGGTGATACAGTCACTGATTGCGTAGGTAGTTGTCAATCCAACTATCATACGATCACGACCACGAGGGTCCTCGGATAATATGACACATTGATATATCATACCAATTGGTATAATGAAGTGGAATATTAACGACCGAATAATTTTTTTATATGAAAGCTGTAAAAGTTTACCAATCAAGTGGCAACTTTTTATATGCCTGTATCTAGTAAGTTACACACCCCGCCTCATGGCATATGACCACCAACCAGTTCCTATTCACATACCCCGTGACCCGGGATTTCTGCGGAGGTTAAGACTTGCACGGAACAATATAATTGATTAAATTAAATTTAAATTAACACTGTTTAACATAGTGTTGCTTTGTCCGGTAACACTTACGTAATATTAGGATAAAAAAAAATAGGTTAGATGGTTTATAGTGTTTAACGCCACTCTCCACAACATTTCAGTTATATCGTGGCAGTCAGTTTTATTGGTGGAGGAAACCGGAGTACCCGGAGAAAACCACCGACCTGTCGCAAGTCACTGACAAACTTTATCAGTAAAAAACTATCATATACGTACAGAATTTAAAGGTATTTTCCATAGCATTCTGCATATTTATATAAAATATATTTTCCGTAATGATATGACTTACTTCCTTTATCTCAATTTCATGTGTGAGTTTTAAATATGCCTTGATATGTTAATGATTTATAATCATTTGGGACACACGTGATGATCGACATCATTCTCTCCAGAGTTGTCGTTCCTGCTACGCCTACACTCCATCTCTGTCAACGCCCATTTTACAAGATTTTTGTAAAATTTAGAAACAGTAAAAAAATGTACTTAAAATTGTTTTAATTATTGTAAATATCAATAAAGATGGAAAGAAATCACTCATTTCAAATAAATGCTCTCTTAAAAATTATTTGTGATGGTTTTTAACTTTTTAATTTTTACCTCCGCAAAATAGTTCTCCAAGAAGTGGGGGGAAAATCATTTTTAAGAGAGAATTGATTTGAAATGAGTGATTTATTTTCATCTTTATTGATATTACCAATAATCAAAACAATTTTAAGTACATTTTTTTTACTGTTTCTAAATTTCATCACGTGAGGTTATATCCCAGTGGCATGTCACGAGTAGTAGACAAAACTTTATCACGTGAGGTTATATCCCGGTGGCATGTCACGAGTAGTAGACAAAACTTTATCATGTGAGGTTATATCCCGGTGGCATGTCACGAGTAGTAGACAAAACTTTATCACGTGAGGTTATATCCCAGTGGCATGTCACGAGTAATAGACAATACTTTATCACGTGAGGTTATATCCCGGTGGCATGTCACGAGTAATAGACAAAACTTTATCACGTGAGGTTATATCCCGGTGGCATGTCACGAGTAATAGACAAAACTTTATCACGTGAGGTTATATCCCGGTGGCATGTCACGAGTAATAAACACAATTTTATCACGTGAAGTTATATCCCGGTGGCATGTTACGAGTAATAAACACAACTTTATCACGTGAGGTTATATCCCGGTGGCATGTCACGAGTAGTAGACAAAACTTTATCATGTGAGGTTATATTCCGGTGTCATGTTACGAGTAATAGACAAAACTTTATCACGTGAGGTTATATCCCTGTGTCATGTCACTAGTAATAGACAAAACTTTATCATGTGAGGTTATATCCCTGTGTCATGTCACTAGTAATAGACAAACCTTTATCACGTGAGGTTATATTCCGGTGTCATGTCACGAGTAATAGACAAAACTTTATCACGTGAGGTTATATCCCTGTGTCATGTCACGATTAATAGACAAAACTTTATCACGTGAGGTTATATCCCTGTGTCATGTCACGAGTAATAGACAAAACTTTATCACGTGAGGTTATATCCCTGTGTCATGTCACTAGTAATAGACAAAACTTTATCACGTGAGGTTATATCCCTGTGTCATGTCACGAGTAATAGACAAAACTTTATCACGTGAGGTTATATCCCTGTGTCATGTCACTAGTAATAGACAAAGTTTTATCACGTGAGGTTATATCCCAGTGTCATGTCACTAGTAATAGACAAAACTTTATCACGTGAGGTTATATCCCTGTGTCATGTCACTAGTAATAGACAAAACTTTATCACGTGAGGTTATATCCCGGTGTCATGTCACGAGTAATAGACAAAACTTTATCACGTGAGGTTATATCCCAGTGGCATGTCACGAGTAATAGACAAAACTTTATCACGTGAGGTTATATCCCGGTGTCATGTCACGAGTAATAGACAAAACTTTATCACGTGAGGTTATATCCCTGTGTCATGTCACTAGTAATAGACAAAACTTTATCACGTGAGGTTATATCCCAGTGGCATGTCACGAGTAATAGACAAAACGTTATCACGTGAGGTTATATCCCGGTGTCATGTCACGAGTAATAGACAAAACTTTATCACGTGAGGTTATATCCCTGTGTCATGTCACTAGTAATAGACAAAACTTTATCATGTGAGGTTATATCCCTGTGTCATGTCACGAGTAATAGACAAAACTTTATCACGTGAGGTTATATCCCAGTGGCATGTCACGAGTAATAGACAAAACTTTATCACGTGAGGTTATATCCCAGTGGCATGTCACGAGTAATAGACAAAACTTTATCACGTGAGGTTATATCCCAGTGACATGTCACGAGTAATAGACAAAACTTTATCACGTGAGGTTATATCCCAGTGGCATGTCACGAGTAATAGACAAAACTTTATCACGTGAGGTTATATCCCAGTGGCATGTCACGAGTAATAGACAAAACTTTATCACGTGAGGTTATATCCCAGTGGCATGTCACGAGTAATAGACAAAACTTTATCACGTGAGGTTATATCCCTGTGTCATGTCACGAGTAATAGACAAAACTTTATCACGTGAGGTTATATCCCTGTGTCATGTCACGAGTAATAGACAAAACTTTATCACGTGAGGTTATATCCCTGTGTCATGTCACGAGTAATAGACAAAACTTTATCACGTGAGGTTATATCCCAGTGGCATGTCACGAGTAATAGACAAAACTTTATCACGTGAGGTTATATCCCAGTGGCATGTCACGAGTAATAGACAAAACTTTATCACGTGAGGTTATATCCCAGTGGCATGTCACGAGTAATAGACAAAACTTTATCACGTGAGGTTATATCCCAGTGGCATGTCACGAGTAATAGACAAAACTTTATCACGTGAGGTTATATCCCAGTGGCATGTCACGAGTAATAGACAAAACTTTATCACGTGAGGTTATATCCCAGTGGCATGTCACGAGTAATAGACAAAACTTTATCACGTGAGGTTATATCCCGGTGGCATGTCATGAGTAATAGACAAAACTTTATCACGTGAGGTTATATCCCGGTGGCATGTCATGAGTAATAGACAAAACTTTATCACGTGAGGTTATATTTCGGTGTCAAATTTTTTTTATGAGATGATAATTATGCCAGCTTTCTACTATAGCAACTATTGTCTATTTAGGTCAATGATACATATCTAGGCATGTCGCTCCATTTCTGACATGGGGTCGTTGTGGTTGTGATCGTATGGTAGCTGGATTTACAACTACCTATGCAATCAGTGCCTATCACCACTAATGTTGTGAGTTCGAATCCCGCTCAGGCTAAGTGTACTCGATACAACATTATGTGATCAAGTTTGTCAGTGACTTGCGGCAGGTAGGTGGTTTTTCCGGGCACTCCAGTTTCCTCTACCGATAAAACTGATCGCCACCATATAACTGAAATGTTGTTGAAAGTTGCGTTAAACACCATAAGCATAACCGTCTGGGAATGTCGCTTCATTCAGACACATATGCATGCACTGCTGAGATGGATCTAAGTATACCCGAATATACAAACAAATACAATTATAGTAGGGAGGATATCTACAGAGGTGTTTCGATGGTTAAAATGAATTTACTATATAGATAACTGTGAATTACAGAATTTTCCGAGTTAAATAAAAACGATAATTTCACAGTGAAATTATCGTTTTTAATTTCACTCTCGCTATATTTCGCACCATTTCGTTGTCGGAACTACTTTTCAGTAATTCTACGCTACACACGTAATATAGTGCAATTAAGCTCATTTTATATTAAATTCGATTCGAAACATTTTTTATCTGTATATTAAATTCTAAAACTAATTGACGAGTTTCATTATCAAAAATATGTCACTCATGACCAAATAACGTTGTAACTCACACATGTGCTGCGCGCATTCGTGAGTTACTGTGTTATTTGGTCATGCGCGCATTCGTGAGTTACTGCGTTATTTGGTGATTCGTAACATATTTTTGATAATGAAACTCGTCAATTAGTTATAAAGTAATAATTTTTTGATTAGAAAACGGAAAATTTGAGTTTTTTCGAAAACAATACATTTTTTTAAAACACAGTAAACGAGAGTTTTGTGCAGAATTTTACTACCATTTTTAAAATATGCATTTCATCTAACAATAACCTTTCATTATTGCTGCACTCATCTGAAATTTGACATTTTCCCCGATTTTTACCGCCAAAATAGAGGTGGGAGTAAACTAACTAGAGGTAGCAGCCAGGTAAATCTTACCTTGATAGAGACAGAGACACGTGTACAGGCATATTTTGACATTCCATTTTTAAACTTTAAAATCTTTCTAAAAGTTCACATAAAATTTCTTCATAAACCTATTTTTTGACATCTTAACATATATATAAACATCGCAAGAATGGGTAAAACAAAGGACTTGTCAAAAGATTGTAAAAACATTGTGTTAAATCTATTCAAGATTTTTCAGCTTGAGAAGGCCAGGGGAAGACCATTTTATTCCCCAGATAATTTGATTAAAAGAACATGCAAGGCTGCTGGCATATCTTACAGTTCTGTGTATAGAGTTGTAAACGGTAAAAGTCCTCCTGAATCCAACAGACCGAAAGAAAGAAAGAAAACTCTTGATGATTTTGACCGTTGCGTTATTAAACGGACCGTTCATAGCATGTACAACAGGAAAATTGCCCCAACAGTCTCAAAAATTAAGAAAGAAATTGAAGATACAATTAAAATCTCGAAATCAACGCTTACTTTAACTTTATTAGATCTTGGTTATAAGTACAAAAAATCTGGCGATAATAGGAGGCTTTTATATGATCAGAGGTCAGTAATAAATTATCGGTGTAATTATCTCCGAAAAATCAGGAAGTTTCGAGAGGATGGGTATGAAATTGTATATTTGGATGAGACCTGCGTTAATCAGAATCATGCCACTGACTACATGTGGTTACCAGTTGATGGTTCTGATGCCCCAAAGATCCCTTCAGGAAAAGGTAAACGGTTGATAGTTTTGCACGCTGGTAATCGTGAGGAGGGTTTGATTGATAGGTGTGATTTGGTTTTTCTTGCCAAAGCTAAAGATGGGGATTATCACCAAGAAATGAACGGGCCCATCTTTCTAAACTGGTTCGAAAATCAGCTTATGCCAGCATTAAAAAGCCCAAGTGTTATCGTTTTAGATAATGCCAGTTATCACAACATCAAGACTGAAGAAACTGTTGTGCCAAACTTTAATCAGAGAAAAGCTGTCTTACAAGATTATCTTTCAAAACACAACATTACTTTTCAGCCCCTTGAAACTAAAAAACAACTTTATGAAAAAATCAAATTTAAGAAACTCCTTTCCGTTTTTAAAACTGATAAAATTGCCAACCTACACGGTCACGAAGTTCTAAGAACCCCTGTTCGCCATTGCGAATTGAACCCCATAGAACGTATTTGGGCACAGGTTAAAGGGTTTGTTGTGAAAGAACTTGTTTATGGGGGGTTTGGCAGAATTACAAAGGAAGTTTGGGCGAAGGCAGAAGACCATGTATTAAAAATAGAAAAGGAGTATGGGAAAGAGAATTGCATTGATAGGAGTGAGATTCCCCCAATAATAATTGATTTTGATGACGACGAGTCCAGCGACGAGGAAAGCTGAATCCAGTCCAACATGATTACATATTGAACGGGTATACCGGTTGTAAATGACAGATTGTACATAACGTTTTTACCTATAAAATTTTATTCATATCCAATAATTGTGTACTCTATGTCTAACTTCAGTGAATTTATTAGCAGAAAAGACCGTTCTTTTTCGAATTATTTCAGAAAGATTGAAATAGCTTGGTCAAATTAAAAATCAGTAATTATGGAAATTGATGATTTCAAGTTTTTTTCAAAATTTTCGAGGTAAATCTCAGGTAAGCATGTGTATAAATGTCACGTAGTCAAATGCATTAACCATGAAGGGAACAATAGCCTTCTCCGGCACTTCGACGAGAGACAATAGACCAGCTGCGGGACCACCGTCGTTCCTATTGTTATATGGGATTACGTCCACAGTGAGTTGGCTGTCACATTTAACGAGCAAACTTGGCCTATTTTGAAGAACTTAGCCTGAAATAAAGACCAAAATAACGCCAAAAATTGGTAATTTTTCAGATGAGCAGGGCCTTCAGAATAATTTCAACCGTAAATATTTATACAATTCCAAAATGGTAGTAAAATTCCTGACAAAACTCTCGTTGGATGCGTTAAAAAAAAATCTACGCTTTACGAAATATTTAGATTTTTCCGTTTTCTAATCAAAAAATTATTACTTTAGTATAAATATTCTTCCCAGTATTTTGAGAAAAAAAATTAATGTTTCAATGACAAAAAGAAAAAAAGAAATGCTTACGGGAAAATAACAGGAAGCATATTTTTTTAACGCGTCTACCAGGGATTGGTTGGTTATATATATCCTTTTTTGTCATTTAGAACTTTTCCATGCCAATTTTTAAGTCACGTTTTATCCTTGATCATGTACACACAATTTTTTGCCTGCCTATATATAATCATTTTAAAACTTTTGTAAGAATATAATATGTAACAGACTTAACGTAAATTTGTCATTTAAATTTAATATTCAACTAACGATTTGCCACGGTATAGAAATCGGATTTCGGAGTATACGAATATATCTATATTTCTTAAAGTAGTATTACACCAGTTTTGAGTGAAGAAAATTTCCCCCTGAAAATTCATATCCTTTGCATTACTGTACGGGAAAACAGAATTATCTGCTGTCAAATATTTTGCGATTTGCTCTTAAAATCTGCTTTTGAGCGGATTATTAATGTTATGCAGTTGATTTTAGTTAAAATTAAGTGACATTATAAGTGAAAATATTTAATCCAAAAATTCCACGATATTAGCCTTTCGTATTACTTTAAGATTTCAAT
Organism: Bathymodiolus brooksi; assembly: GCA_963680875.1. Lineage (NCBI taxonomy): Eukaryota > Metazoa > Mollusca > Bivalvia > Mytilida > Modiolidae > Bathymodiolus > Bathymodiolus brooksi. The sequence continues at coordinate 38,870,683 of OY804578.1, read as the reverse complement.
AATATTGTTATTTATAAACATACTGCAGATAAATATCACATAGGTCAAACAACAATAACACGTTTGATTGGCCTAATTAAAATCTGTGAAGATACCCGTAGGTTGTATATAGGAAGTGAGAAAATGACGTTTCTAAGCCTTTAAACATAAATACGACTTTCTATAATATTTAATGATTGATTTGTTTTTGTCATGTCTTCGTTACCGCGATCGTGTGGTACATATACAATAAATGTCTACTACCACTGGAGTCGCGAGTTTGTTTCCCCGCACATGACGTACTCGATATAACCGTATGGCTTTGATAAAGTTTGTCTATAAATTGAGGCATGTTGGTTATTTTCTCCAGATACACCCGTTTCCGCCATCATTAAAACTAGTCACCATGTTATAACGGAAGTATTGTTGGAATATGTGTTAAACACCAATTACCATAACACTCAATATATATTTACTACAATAAGGTCAACTATTATTTACTCTTACTACTCTAGATGAGTTAGGTTAGGTTTATGGCACTTAACACCATTTTCAACAATATTTAATTTATATCGCAGCGATCAGTTTTATTGGTGGAGGAAAACGGAGGACCCGGAGAAAACCACCGACCTGTCGTAAGTCACTGACAAACTTTATCACATGAAAACAGTCTCTCTGGATATTAATGTGAAGTGTCTCTTGTTTTTTTCCCCCTTCACATTATGAACTAGGTACTGGTGGTGGTTCCCAGGGATTAAACCCACATAGCTGTGCAGCTCGCCCCAGGGTGGCCGATAGGGGAAGCCCTCTCAGTCGAGGATATCAGTTTGTAAATTAATTTAATAAATTTTTATTTTAAGCGACCCTTTATCTTACAGTCTCGAACATTTTATACTGACAGGGACATGGGAGCCGTCCGAGCCGATTGACAGGGGCATATGAACCGATTTAGACAAAGGGGGCATGCCCCCCCCCTCCCCCCCCCCCCCCCCACTAGTTGTATTAAAAATTAAGAAGACTTAAGTTGAAACTGTAGCATGGACGAAGCAAAACATGTTCAATAAATCAAGAGATCTAAGTCTACAAATATATACGTAGGAGCCAACCCAACTTTCTGGTCCACTCCTACGCTTCTGATTAGTCGCATATGGGTCTTAGTATATTCAAGGCTAATTATAGATTCTTACCTCCACAGTATCTTATGTATAAATTCTAAAATTATTTACTTGAAACTTACTTCTTACAAACGTGCATCTTTAGAATTAAGACAGACTGTAAATAGCCTATTATATATCTGATTTACCTGGTTTATATTTAACTATGAACTAAAGCGATCTGATCTAGATAAGGACATGTGGTAAATTATGGCTACACATAATTTATTTGTTCGTATCACTAGGGATCGCTATGAACAAAGTAACCCGCGAAATTGATTCTTGTTTTTAGATGAATTGTGGGTAAAACCAAACGAGAAAACGTCATGTATTAGGAATTTTTTACAAGGAATTTGTTGGGTTTTTTTTTCATTTTTATTAAATTTATTTATCAAGCACAAAATGGATTTACAACTACCGCAATCAATGCCTATCACCAATAAAGTTGTGAGTTCGAATCCCGTTCAGACAAGGTGTACTCGATACAACATTATGTGATAAAGTTTGTCAGTGACTTGCGATAGCTCTGATTAAAATCATATTTAAGCTTAGATATAAACGTCTAACACAGGTACTTGTGGACAGGACCCTATGTTGCTCCCTTTATTTTTATTTTTTTTAAGATATACAATAAATACAATCAAGCAGTAGTTTCTATCCATGCCGGGTTTCTGACATGATATAAGTTAGAAGGTAAGTCACTCTTCTTTGTTTACATTGGGATACTTGTTGTGTATTCATCTTAAATTTAGTGAATAAAAAAGGCCTACCTGTCTGGAAATTGGCTTATTCCTTCTCTGTATATATTATTCTCCCTGAAAACACACATCAATATTTATTTACAACAGCTGACAACTCTCCATGGAGCATTTTCCACTAGCATTTTGCGATTTTCAGACGACATTTTTGAAAACTCGAATTAAAGCTACGGAAGTGTGTTTATTAGCGACATCTGCTGGTCATTTGAAATATTGACGATACGGTAAAACGCGAGAGTTCCGGGTAAAAAGTTCGGGAATTTTTTGGCGCAAAATTTAATTTTACCCGGAACTCTCGCGTTTTACCGTATCGTCAATATTTCAAATGACCAGCAGATGTCGCTAATAAACACACTTCCGTAGCTTTAATTCGAGTTTTCAAAAATGTCGTCTGAAAATCGCAAAATGCTAGTGGAAAATGCTCCATGGAGAGTTGTCAGCTGCTGTAAATAAATATTGATGTGTGTTTTCAGGGAGAATAATATATACAGAAAAGGAATAAGCCAATTTCCAGACAGGTAGGCCTTTTTTATTCACTAAATTTAAGATGAATACACAACAAGTATCCCAATGTAAACAAAGAAGAGTGACTTACCTTTTAACTTATATCATGTCAGAAACCCGGCATGGATAGAAACTACTGCTTGATTGTATTTATTGTATATATGTCATACAGTGATACATAGAAAGTTGCAAAATGTTGTTTATATGAAAAAAAGTCGATGTTAAAAAAAAAAAAAAAAAAAGGGGGGGGGGGAACATCTTAAAAAAAAATAAAATAAAAAAATAAAGGGAGCAACATAGGGTCCTGTCCACAAGTACCTGTGACGTCTAACACAGAATAATAGACAATTTTTCGATTACTTAAGCGATTCTTTCTTTTTTTTCTGTCTTTCTTTCTTTTCTTATTTTATATATATGATTGTAGTTAACATATCATGAAAGATATTCTATAGTACATTTCATTCATTCTATTATTAGTTTTTGTAAGTGCAAATAGGTCACTATGTTCACCATTTAAAAGTATGAACTTTACTCACTATTTTTTAATGAATAGTCTAGTATAGATTATGGGAGGTATATCGACCAAAACAATCATGGAACTCGCTCTCCGTGAGTAGATATAAGCGACTAAAGTTAAAGATTCACATATTTATTCTGGAACTTCCGATATTAAAACGTTCTTGTCGATTTATTATACACTTATAATACTCAAAACTTGGTATAAACCTAGTACGTTAATAGCAAAGACGATGTGTCAATTTATTTCTGTTGTTAATATCGCTGACGGTCGCTGAGGATAGAAATAGCATACTCACCCGAAAACGTTGTTGTCACTTGTCTGACCCGGTTCTTAGTGTTCGACCCGGTTCCAAGTGTCCGAATACCCGGCGTGTTTACTGCTTAACGCACTGATTTACCAGATAGCTACGTAACCATGGGGTTGTAAAATAATTTATTTTATTATTTGAAAAAAAATCCCTAAATCAGATATAGGTCAAGTTGTTCATGTGCGTCATTGACAAAGTCATTATTTGCATAAACTGGCCAAACTGAAAGTATACTTTAAATAAATATTGAAATCTATAGATTGTATATACCATTATACCAACAGTAAAATAATAAGTGGTTAAATTTTCAAAATCCTGTTTCAGTATTAAATCAAAGACAGAGGATTGTGGAGTTTAGCGACTCGTGGTAAACACGTGTTAGTCACCATGATTTGTGAAAATTAAGCAAATACAGTCAAACCTGTATTAAGAGGTCACCATTGGGACAAAGAAAAAATGGCCTTATAAGACAGGTGACCTCTTAAAAGAGGTTCAATTCATCTGAAATTGTATATGACAGGACAAGAAAAATATGACCTTTTAATACAGGTGACTGCTTAATAGAGGTGACCACATGGGCAGGTTTGACTGTAAAAATATGATCTTTTAATACAGGTGACTGCTTAATAGAGGTGATACAGGTGACTGCTTAATAGAGGTGACCACATGGGCAGGTTTGACTGTAAAAATATGATCTTTTAATACAGGTGACTGCTTAATAGAGGTGACCACATGGGCAGGTTTGACTGTAAAAATATGATCTTTTAATACAGGTGACTGCTTAATAGAGGTGACCACATGGGAAGATTTGACTGTACTATACATCGTATATGTTAAATGATTTACCGTGAATGTTTGTCGACATTAATAATATTTGTGCAACTGAACCACATACACAATTTCTTTTTCCTCTCGCCACTATATAGCTGAAATACTGCTCAAGTTGGAGTTAAATGTTAATTAATTAATCTTTTCCCTCTCGTTCTTCTGTGAATCCTGATTAAGCATTTGTTATCGATATTCCTAATTTGTTTGTTGTTGTTTTTTTTTATGAATATAGATTTTTAAGACATAATGATGCATACATTTCTCCGTATACATGTATTTATAAAGGACTTGTTGACAGAGGTAGTATGGACGAGGGAGATTAAGGATCGATAACTCTGTTTAGATTGCAGATATCACGTTCGGTCATTTCCGTCAACAATTGATGAAGAGACATCTGAGGTACCAAAAAGCAGTGTAATATGGCTTTCTACTTAACTCTGAGGCCAATAATGGACCTTTGACGGAAATCGGCACGAGTAGTGTACCGACTGCAATTCTTATAGACCATGGTGTGTTGAGGTTGTTCGTTTCAGTGCGAGGTAGAGGTAAAAGAAGATATTTAACCTCGATGTCGAATATTGCGAGTGAACGTGAGAAAGTCGAACATAACTTAGAAATTAAACCTTGAGATTTTCAAATAATAAAATTCATGTTATAGTTCGTTATGTATAGGAGAATGTCCAAGTAACTCTCCATTCCTTAAAAATAATGGAGCCGAGGTCCCGAAGGGGCCGAGGCCCATTGTTTTTTAGGAATGGAGAGATACGAGGACATTCTCCAACTTAAAATCCACCCATTGTACTTTATTAATTTGATTAATTATTAATCTTGAAACAAAAAAAGTCTGTGTATAGTATCTAAAGTACAAAGTATTAAATTGTTTGCCCCTTGTGGGACCTTAAAAGTACAAAGAGAACAATAACTCTCCATTCCTTAAAAATAATGGAGAGTTTTGACAATAGATTTACATCACAGGTGGATTTTAATTATTGTTTAATGACCGTTTCTATACGTCACTGAATATTTGAACTTGTTGAACTTAAAGTGTACTTATATTGTAGCCTTGAACTTTGAAAACATTTATAAAGATACAATCAGTGTATATAATAAATACAATGTACGTGATAAACACGTGAGATTGTTTATAAATACATTTGTATACATAAATACGTAATGCTAAAATATTTTAATTTTTAAATTTCTTCGTACAGATCTTGTCGAAGAAGTGTACTGTTAATGTAGCCTTGAATTTTGAAAACATTTATAAAGATACAATCAGTGTATATAATAAATACAATGTAAGTGATAAACACGTGAGATTGTTTATAAATATACATACATACGTAATGCTAAACTATTTTAATCTTTAAATTTCTTCGTATCGATCTTGTCGAAGAAGGAAGTCATTTTGATTGCAAAGAAATCAAAATTTCTCAATAGTGATTGTGGTTTTGGTCCAATTTTTATGATCTTGATTTGATTTTTAATTTTTGGTGGTTTAACGCCACTTTCAGCAATATTTCAGCTATATCATGGCGACCAGTTTTAGTGGTGGGAGAAGCTGGAGTACCCGGAGAGAACCACCGACCATGGGCAAGCAATTGGTAAACTTCATCACAATTTTTATGAGTCCGCTATTTGTTTTATCATATTAATAGTCTCTTGCAAATTTCATCTTATCAAAATATCCATCAGTCATTTTTATCTAAACAGGATGATCATCAAAATTTAATAAAACAAAATATATCAATGAAAAAGGAAGGTTACCTCTATACATTATGTAAATGAATAAGGAAGTTAATTTCTCTCTCAGTATTGTAATACGATGTGAGTAATGATGCATTTATCTACATGCATTTCGTCACACAGGGGCTAGGTGCGTCCGAAAGAAAAAAAAAAAAAAAAAAAAAATACTATATAATACTACAAGGGGGCGAACTCACTTGCTTCCATTTTTTTAAGTCGTCGTGTTAAATTGATCGTAACTTCGGAACGCCTTAATATTTTCAAAAAATGTTTCCACCAGTCGAAAGTCAAGTAATTGTCCTTTCCAAAGAGACCCCAATTGTTAGTGTAGGCCTCCGAACTGCTGAGGTATCATACACGAACCAAAACAAAACGGCGTGAAAATCCGAAGTCGTACAAACGTTGGGTTGACCACTTCCCATCTGTGTACAGACTTTCCCATGCGTAAACGAGTCATTTTGACTAGCTAAATACTTTCATCCATTCAAATTATGATAAAATTTCTTACCTTACGCCAATTTATATGTCCTTTAAGTCTGTTTTTGAAAGAAATCCCATTTGCATCCTTGACAAACGCAATAGACGTGAAAATTGAGAGAGTTCTAACGGGCTTTTTGATTGGCTGAAACAGATTCAATATTGATCAAGGCCGTGTTCCGAGGTCAATATGTATGTTCCAAACAATATCGGAATTAACAGAATGGTACCTAAGAAATCAATATTGATCAAGGCCGTGTGCCGAGGTCAATATGTATATTCCAAACAATTTTGGAATTAACATAATCTTACCTAAGAAATCAACATTGATCAAGGCCGTAGGATGAGGTCAATATGTCTGTTCCAAACAATATCGGAATTAACAGAGTGTCACATAACACGATGTTACCTAAGAAATCAATATTGATCAAGGCCGTGTGCCGAGGTGAATATGTCTGTTCCAAACAATATCGGATTTAACAAAATGGCACATAACAGCATTAAAATTAATTGACTTAGGTATTTAAGATTAGTATTATTATCTAATTTAAGTTTTCACTCTTCTCAGGCATAGGTAAGCCATAGCTGATTTTTGGCTATCCTGTTAAGACCTTTAGGATTTCTTGTCCCAAAAAAACTTTCAGTTATTTGACTTTCCAGTTTACGACTTCGAGCGTACCTAATGAAGGTTAATCCAGAAATACGTCATGCGAATTAATCAGATGTCTACAAATATATTACGTAATAATGCTAGTATATAATTAATGTCTTTTTGTTGAGGTAAATAATACCATTGTTGCCTTCATAGGAGGTGAACATCGACCGTTGTCAACTCGAGAGTGGTTGTTAAAGAACCTCTTGAGGGTTGACAACTTGATGTTCACCTCATATGAAGGCAATAACTGTTTTAATATACCGAAACTACTCTAAGATGTTTATAACTTGAATGTTTTGTTTTGCATAAGACAACCGAAATTTTTCCGGACTGAAAAAGTAAAAAAAGGGTTTTTCAAAACACTTCCGGTTGTCAGGGGTTGTAGACCAGGCAACAACCTGTTTTCTCCCTCTACATTATAAATTTTTGGGTTGTTAACCGGGTCGTCTCACTCGTCGGCAACATTTCCGTGGTTTTATTGACTTAAAAAAAATGATTCACTTGCGTGAATAATATAAACTTAACATTTACTTCAAATAAATACGTTTATTTTAATTCAAAATCAATTTTGTTTTTTTAAAAAAAACCTACCTGAATAATACATGCAATGAGGGATTGTCTTTATGGTGGATTTGTCGTCCCATTTTGTCAAATAAGCACGTAATATACTTAATATAATAAATTGCTTAGACACGAATACACAAATATTTGTTTGTTGTTTACATTATTGTCCTCTCAGAACATACAAACAGATTAAAGCATAATCCACTCAAATATCTCTCATAATGGTTTTGTAACATCTGGATTGTATACTTTTTTGTATTTTTCCCCTAGATTAGTATTTTACTTAATCTTACTGCAATGTATAATAATTTATCATTAAAAATACGAAGTATTAATATACTTTGTTATTTTTTTTATATAAATTTGATGTTAATGACGCAGCAAAATTACATACGTAGTAAATAAACATGGTTCAAGATCTAGAAAAGACATTGACATTAGTATTAGACTATAGACACAATAGACCCCCCCCCCCCCCCCCCCCAAAATAAAAATAGCTAAGCATAAAAAAAAATGCAACAGGAATGCCTTAGCTACTTATTAATTCAGAAAAGTTTGTTTTTCAATCTTAATAAAAAAAATCTACCGCATTATGAATGGGGGAATTGTGATTTTGGATGAAAAATAACAAATTTTGTGAAATAAAAACGTAAATATCAAATTTAGTGTGGACGATGCGTTTCTGGAATAACCTTCATCAGATAGGCTCAAAATCTAAAGATTGGAAAACCAAATAATTTAAAGTTTTGGAAGCAATAAAACTAAAGAACCTAAACATGATAGCCAAAATCGGATAAGGTCAACTATGTCAAATCTAGTCAAAAAATGGGGAAAGTTTATATTAGATTAATAAATTCAATTTTGCTCTGCATATGGGGGACACTTGACTTTCCCACTTGATCCTCCCATGTATATAATGTTGTCCTCAGTATCATTGCCTATATAATTCTGAATTGATCAACGGTAGATTAAATTATCTGTCACGAATATATATTTGTTGTTCGTCACTTCATAGACCAACAGAAGGTACAATATTCTCCACAAAGATGAATTTTTCGTTCTTGATTTGTTGGATCAGAGGCAGGTATAACAATCTAAAACAAAGATGGGGGGGGGGATGTTGTTATTCCTGATTTGTTTGATCAACGGTTGTTCGAATATCTGGACGTATATACGTTTTTTTGTCGTTCTGGCCATATTTTGTAGAAATCCAGCGCAGTAGCAGGAGCACTTCATATACAACGCTTTTACATCCCTTTATACATATACAAAATTCCCTTCAATATCAAATTATATATTTGTGTAATTGTTTTTTACATTATTGGATACATGTACATTTTTTGTATATTTATTTCAATTGTTAGTCGTTTTTGCGATACACCCATTTACTAGGGTTGAGGACAGTAGCAAGTTTATGTTCACCCAAACTACCAACTCCCGACGCAACAGCAGATCGAAGTAGTGGGTGTAGAGAGGTACAATGACTTTAATATTGTCCGAATAACTGGTAGATAAGTGTTTTATTGTACCAAAGGCACTACAGGATATCTAAGATAATATGGCTATTAGAAAGGCACACAGTACCAGGAATGTGTGATGTTTAAAGACTATTTTCCCTATAGGAAAGGAGAACTAGTCATTGATACTATTCTACTAGAGACAATAGTCACTGGAACTATTAAGCAAGACTCACAATTTGATTTTTATATGACATTTTATCTGTATTTAAGATACCATTTTGACTGATGAAGTGACAAATATGAGCTCTAAATAATTTGAAGACTCAATGTTATTATAAACTAAATAACGAGCACAATTAACAAAATTTGAAAATGCAGAATTTTTTTTTATTTTGTCATTGTATTAAATAATATAAAACTGTAATCTTAACATAACCTCCTTCTTTCGCTTTGTAGACAAATGACCGATTTATCGATTGGGTATAATCTCATTGGCACATGCGCCGATGCATATGACTGACTTTTCCATCGTAAATGTACATGTTGATGAATTTGGCAGCATAAATTGTGTGCGACATTTTCCGCAAATGTAAATATAAATTACCGTCTTCCAATCAAAGCATACTACCGTATTTGTACTCTTAGACATATTAATTATAAGTATTGAATGTTTTTCATTTGTATACTTATAGGGTTGAAAAGGTGCTTACAGAAGTACATTTCAAACTTCTTTTAAGTTTTAGCGGAAGTGGACATAGTAGCCTGGCATCAGCGTTCACTGGTGTTCCTTATTTAATAGAACCATCAAAAATAGCATTCAATTTTTTAATATAATTATAAAACTGTTTTTTTCGAAGAAAAGCAGATTAAGGTTTAAAATTCCACAATAATTTTAATCTATATAGAATATAAGTACTTTGCTAACGAATAGAACATTTATTTGTACGAGTACCGCATCGGTGGTGTAATGTTCGCTTCGAGTGCGGTACAACGTGGGTGCGAACCCAGGTCGGGTCAAATCAAAGACAATGAAATTGGTATTTATTGTTTCTCCACTAAGCACGCAGCACTGAGGAGTAAGAACAAAAATGGTTGGCTAGGAATCAGAGTAATGTGTCCAAGTGGAGAGACATGTCTAACCGTGGGCTGTTATTGTGGTGAGCTAACACTAAAAAAATCAAACTCGACATGCTGATCTAGTACCAAGCGGAAATCATCATCAACATAATCTCATCAAAATGCATCTTATTTCTCGCCATGATATAACTGTAAATATCTCATTTGGCGTTGAATAATAATCACTCACTCTTTCTTGCTTAAAAACTTGTGCCAATTAATTTATATAAATATTCATGAACAGTATACATTGTGTTTCTCCTGCAATGTCAAACCGGTAATAATTTTGTCAAATAAATGTGTAAAACAGTCGGACATATTCCAACACGGTAATACGCAGAAGTTGAAGAGGACACCATTCCATTTGAACCATAACCTGTATCAGTATTTTAGCCTCCGCTCTACATAAGATCAAGGTACCAGGACAATTGGGTTGTCTGTTCTTCTTCGATATATGGATTCTGATCACCCCTTTGGTATCTTCAAACTCTTCTTATAGTCAGTATGTGTATAAGATCAAACTTTATACACGAACCCTTTATACAGTAAATGAAGCGTTCTTTGCAGAATAAGAATATTTATATTAATTATAGAAATACATTGCATAAATTGTATGATAATGATTGTCCGCTTTGTCCTAAACCAACGCGCTTAATTGGATTTTTATAGTGCTAGCTTACTGAAAAAAGACCACAGGTAGACATGTTGTCCCACTTGGACACATCATCCTGATATGTCCTTAATGATGCGTGCTTAACAGAGAAGATACAGATACCATTGTTATAGTCATTGGTTTGACTCAAATCTATGATCTACCGCACCATATATAGAGGCGAATACGTTATAGACCATTGTACCACCGAATCGGTTCTAAATGTTCTTATCCATTGTCCTAAAGTAAAAATATGTACAAAGGATAATAATATTTTTAAGTATTAATACACCATGATATAGCTGAAATAATGCTAAAGCTGGCGTTAAACACCAATCTATCAATTAATCGTATTTATACCATCAACAGACGAACTCATTTTTTTTAACCACCACGATATAACTGAAATATTGTTGAAAGTGGCGTTAAACACCAAAACCCCCTAACACTGGAAATGTTTGTTTTTTATTATTATTATTCAAATTCATAGCACCAATAATATCCTCGTTAATTTTATATCTTATAATTTTTACTTACCTGTTGCAGCTTATTTCTTCCAAATATAATATGTATATAAATATACTTTATTTTATAGCAATGTATCGCTTCTACTCAATAATTATCAGTTAAATCACTCGATACTTGAATAATAGATAATTCCCGTATTTGACCAGCTTATTACCTGCATCACACAATTTATTTAAGTCAATACCTTCATTTTATTAATATATATATGTATTCGGTATCAGATCATATGATACATGAGTGAGGGAAACAAAATAAAACCCCTGAATAATCGGAAAATTACTTGTATATGTATTTATCAAACAAACGATCCATTTCATAAACGTGTGAAATTTTATAACCAACATAACAATGATGTTCATTTTAAATAAAATTAATTGAAATTGATAAATTATATGTAAATGTTTATAATTCTTTAATGTCCGTCGTCTCTGTTAATTACATGTTTATTGTACTTTCGGAACTTTCTCGTCTATTTTCTCAAAAGCAATGTAAGAATGGGGACTGTTTAGCAAATGTGTCTTAAAACTAAGACATACCTTGATCTACCCCTAGAGACACTGAGGAGATGGTTTCGATTTTCACATTGTGAACTTTCCATTTATATGTAGCAACATTCCAGCAGTTCATGCTTGCATGAAATCTCTTACTGAAATTTATCACAGACTGTCTATAGTTAATGTCGGTAATGGTCATACATTTAGGATTTATTGTTTTTCTAATCTGGTAAAATTGCTTTTACAACCTTGGCATCTGTTTAATGCAGACATGTAAAAATAAATGTGTGTAAGTATCAACGTCTGGAAAGTGTAAAATTAATTAGATGTCTCGATGCTACCCTACACTCACACGTATTCGTATGAAATAATCAATTTGGGTCCATATAGCAGATGCATATACTAAGTAATGCAAACACTTAAAATAGTATTACAAAGCTTATAAAATATATATATAACAGTGACTGTAACTTCCTGACATTCAAAGCAAATTACAATGTATACCGTGTGCAGAGCCTGGGTAAAAAGGAAAAGAATTATCTAAAAATGTATCCAAAACATGCCGCAAAGACCTGTATAATAATACACATCAAAGCAAATTAAATCTAATACAGAATAAACAATCAAACAAGTTACACCCATTATATGCATTATTCAAGGGGATATTAAAAAGTAAATAATTATGAAGTTTAACCACAGATAAGCAATGCTGTAGGGGAGGTAACTCAAACAAAACCTAACTTAGAATATGGTTCGACTTCCCACTTGTGTTGCCTTCCAATTTTGCAAACCTTCTGGTTTGTTTTTATCCACAACTTATTAAGGAGGTGACACTTGGGAACTTGTAATATTTCACTATATATCTCTCAGTTGATACGAGATTCCAAAACTTGTTGTTCCTATTATGATTTCCTTTATAAACGGTTGCTACTAACAAGGAAGCTACTGAATCAAGGGTTCCTAATGGTTAAATTGAAGGCATCATTTCGAAAGTTTTATGGTCGCCGCTATGACTTACGGAATATCTATTTTTACAAATCCCCATGGATATGTTTCGTTTGTCATAATCCCAATCCGGTCCTTTCCTCACTTATGACAAATCATCGAGTTTATAACAAAGGTAACACGACGTCTCAATTGTGGAGTAGGAACTGTCCTACCCTTCCGGAGCACTTGAATACATCCCAGTTTTTAGTGGGTTTCGTGCTGGTCATGCAATCTTTAGTTTTCTTTTGTGTAGTGTGTTGTAGATCCTTGTTTGTATTTTTGTCATTTGTTTTGACCTGTACTTCGATATTTACTGTGTCAGATTACATTTCCCCTTTGGCATCTCCAAACAATTCATATTGTGGTTTTACGACACAAATGTTTTATCAGACTTGTCTAGAAATTCGTCATATAATATATATGCCGTTTATTTACGCTTGAGACGAGAGACTCCAAATGTTCGCAGAAATAAAGGTTTTAAAGACTTACAATCCTCTAGATTATTTGGATGAGACAAACATAGTATACATTAATAGAAATTGTCGCGTACTTTGATCCTAATTTCATACAGATTGTTCAAAAATGATTTACAAAGACCCACAATGATATCGTTCGCCTTTACTGTATATTTGCAATTTATGGTTGCTTTAAGATTCTTTGCAACTAGGAGTTTTCCAGTATTAATACGGACTTCTGAATATTTCGAAGCTCGCCTTCGGTAAAGTTTTGACTCCTTTTTCTGCTCCTATATGTAGAAGAATGAGTATGCGTAGTAATTAGTGTCGCGTTGTATTTATCACAGGTATAAGGGGGATTATGGTGTTTGAGGCCACTTTCAATAATATTTCATTTATATCGTGGCGGTCAGTTTTATTGTTGGAGGAAACCGGAGTACCCGGAGAAAACCACCGACCTGCGAAAGTCACTAACAAACTTATCATATAACGTTGTATCGAGTACACCTCGCCTGAGCGGAATTCGAACTCGCAATGTTAGTGGTGATAGACACGGAATTGCATAGGTAGTACTAAATCCAACTACCATACGATCACGACCACAACCACGACCCCTGACCCCCCACCCAAATTTCCAGATAATCGACTGACATAAATTTATTAATAAAGAAAACATATGTAGAGATTTAAGTTCGACGAACAGCGTAATATAGAAAAGTTTATATCAAGTATAAGTGTAAGATTGATTATCAGTCATGGGATATGTATTTGAGAGCATTTTATAGGACATTGACACTATACAATGCATAATAAACCAAATTTCTACCTTACTCATATTTTATTAATACCATGACGTTGAACGATTTTATGAATGAATTGCTAAATATTACGGCTAGAATGGCCTGGTAAGTTTTACCTCGCGTTTTATTTTTTGAATATATATTTGAACTTTATAGTAATTCATAATACTTCTGGTGTGGGTATATATAATGAAAACATAATCGCCTTTCACTACATAAGAGTATTAAATGACGATGTAGAATTTACAACAAAAAAAACAATCCATTCATAAAATAAAAAATAATACATTTTCTGCATTTTTTTTTTATTTCGCCGCTGTGGTATATTTTCAATAATAAATAGGAGCAAAAATGACACCTATTATCAACATTATACATTCAATCATTAACAAGAAAAATGTAATTCAACAAAACAATACTGTGGAAACGAATAACTGAAATAATGTTGAAAGTGGCGTTAAACACCATAACCCTAGCCCAGTGGACACGAAAGAAAAATTTTCTGAAATTTTTGCAATTTCGTGTATATTTTGGCCCGGTATTTTAAATTTGACCCTTTTCATATCATTTTTCACACGTGATGTGAGTAAGGTGTATGAGTCGGACTATATCATGTGTTTTATCGGTCAAAAGGAAGGCTATTTTAGAAATATACGTCTAACGATTAACAATCAACCGTTGATATTTTTATACTATAATACTCTGTTTCACAGAGTTTCAAATCAGTTGAAACGGTCGAAAATAAAAACTAACATTAAAACTACACATCGCGTTGTATCAAACTAAAAAGCGTATCTGAAATATTTTGAGCAACTTAAATTCCATAGTAAGCATCGAATGACATAATTATCATTCATTTGTATCTGTTTTGAAGGTACGTGTTTATTCACGTATCATAGAAGACATTACATGTGCTTTTCGGTCATGGTTTATACCGTAAGTGTAACCTGGCTGCATTCTGTTGGATGATGTTCTCGGAATTCTTGTTAATGTTAAACGAAGACGAACACATTGGCAGATAATGTAAAAAATATATAGAGTGGTCATTTGAAATCTAAATAATAAAATGAAAAGATTTTTTTTTATAATTACACCTTATATAAGAATTCTGGATTTTGATTGGTTAATAGCCGGTGTATTTTTCGTGTATTTTCATATTTAGGATTAATTTCGGTCATTTTTACCGCTGCCGGGGTATTTGCATGAAGATTTAACTTTTTTACCCTCGCGTGCATCAAACCGCCAAATTCATTCGGAATACTTCAACCACTGTCTAACAAAACGAATCGAAATACTACCACTACTGCTGAAGGGAACAGTTCAAAGCGTCCTATAGTATTTAACAACTGCCAAGTTACAAACAATAAAAAAAAATATTCCTGAAAACGACAAACAAAAGATATTATTTATTTAGCCAGTGTTCTAAATAATATTCGGTGTAATTAAACAGATATATCATGTTTGGGAGGGGTATTTGTTTTGCGAAAAATACCAGCCTTGAGACTAAATGTCCCTCGCCTTTCGGCTCGGAAAATTGTTCGTCTCTCGACTGGTATTTTTCGCAAATACCCCTCCCAAACATATGTGTTCAATATAGTATTATATACATTTCCTATAAAAAAAAAATTTTTTTGTTTTTTTGTTATTTAATTTTGGATTCATCACTGGATACTTCCGGATAATTTGTATCTTCCTTCTTAATTTTCTCAGCATAATTGACAAGACAACTTTTTCAAAACGATCACCGATTTAATGTGATTTTATACCGCATCAAGGGCGTATTAAGCATATAAGTATAATTTATGTTGCATTTTGAACAACGAAAATCAAATTTTTAAGAACTTATCAGAATCATAAAAACTTTCATATATTTTAAACCCATCAACACCATCTC
Organism: Bathymodiolus brooksi; assembly: GCA_963680875.1. NCBI lineage: Eukaryota > Metazoa > Mollusca > Bivalvia > Mytilida > Modiolidae > Bathymodiolus > Bathymodiolus brooksi. The sequence goes on along the minus strand of OY804578.1, from coordinate 38,854,805 downwards.
AAGTAAATAAACTGGGTTCCTTTTAAAAAAAAAGTCATTAGAACTGAGGACAGGGGACTCGTAACATGTTTACTTGAAAATGTCGATTTTATTTTCTCTTTGTTACATGTTTATTTGTATAATTTGTATAATTGTCACAAACTGTATTGTTTAATGACAATAAAATTTTGAATTTGTATTAATTACATGTGACTTTATCGGTATATATAAATGTCTGCATATTCTAAATATTTAACTTAAATATCGAATATCATTATGTGTCAATAGTTATTTTTAAAACGTACAATTAAATGATCACGTACATGTATGTATTCAAGTCCATTTAATTTTTTTTATTCATATGACATTGCAGTTAATTTTCATATGACATTGCAGTTAATTTTCAATGAAAAGTACATGATGTATATTCTTGATTAATGCAATCATACGCCAGATTCATACAACTCGTGAGTCGTGAATGGGTTAAATAAGTAAAACTTTGTAAACAGGATATCTATATACAGGTAGGTCAGGGTATTTTATTTATATTCTGTGTCACATGAACCAGTTTTTTTCTCAAATTGACACCTACATGTATTTGTATATACCCATTTCTTGCCCCTTTTCATTGAAAATCAAGAGCTATACTCCACCACAAGGTAAATGGTCCATGTTTAGGGGTTAGGGTTAAGGTGTTTAACGCCACTTTCAGCAATATTTCAGTCGTTTGTTTATATTCTGTCTTAGTCATTTGAATGAATTAAAGAGGCATTAGCTACGATTTTGACAAAAAAAAATTCTATGTTTTGGAAATTGGTAAATGGCTTTAAAATGATGAAATAAAGGTAAATATTTCACATTAAACAGCTTATCGTACCACTTTTCGCCTTTTGAGAACGAAAATTACCATCGATTTATTATTTCCTTGCAAGCAAATAATTTGACCTCGCTTTCTCTGTATGCAACTGACCTCACAGGGGCTAGGTGCGTCCGGAAAAAAAAAATAAATAAAAATACTATATAATACTACAAGGGGGCGAACTCGCTTGCTCCCATTTTTTTAAGTCGTCGTGTTAAATTGATCTTAACTTCGGAACGCCTTAATATTTTCAAAAAATGTTTCCACCAGTCGAAAGTCAAGTAATTTTCCTTTCCAAAGAGACCCCAATTGTTAGTGTAGGCCTCCGAACTGCTGAGGTATCATACACAACCAAAACAAAACGGCGTGAAAATCCGAAGTCGTACAAACGCTGGGATGACCACTTCCCATCTGTGTACAGACTTTCCCATGCGTAAACGAGTCATTTTGACTAACTAAATACTTTCATCCATTCAAATTATGATAAAATTTCTTACCTTACGCCAATTTATATGTCCTTTAAGTCTGTTTTTGAAAGAAATCCCATTTGCATCCTTGACAAACGCCATAGACGTGAAAATTGAGAGAGTTCTAACGGGCTTTTTGATTGGCTGAAACAGAGTGTTTCAGCCAATCAAGAGTGTTTCAGCCAATCAAAAAGCCTGTTAGAACTCTCTCAAGTGCTCCCATGATACACTTCCGTTATAAACCTTTTACCCTTATTTAGAGATATGAATCCAATGAACGATTGTGGAGGGGAGTCAAATGAAATCCTCTCTTAAAGCGAAGGTCTAAAACTTTCGAGCACGCCAACCATTACAACATCGATGCGGTTTTGTTCTAAATTAAAGTCGTGTTTAGTTTTCAGATCATTTATGTGATTGTTCCAAGCATAGCAATTGTGCAACGATTTTGTTATTTTGGAAAAAAAACAATCAAAGGAGCTTGAAAACAAATATAAAATGACATTGTCATAATTCTTTTCAGTGTGATTCCATTTCGTATTTATATAAGAGTAATGTTTGACATGTGCATTCCCAAAAAAAGGACATAAATTAAATGCAAAGCTATTTTTCTTTTTCAATATTTTTTTTACATATAAATCAAACTGTAGTCATTAAACAGCGGCTTGATTGCTGTTTTGTTTATATTATTCAATCACAATTAGAAGTGAAAAAAAATTTAATTATAAAGTCGATGACCCTTATCCCAAACGTAAGTTCTAAATGTCATGGTGAAATCATCAAGGAAATTGAATAAATAATAAATTAATTTCAACAGGAATAAAAATATAAAGCAACATATTGTAACATTTATGTATTCATTGAAAAATCACACTTCATTTCATATGCTAATTGTTTAGTATGTATTTTTAGCAAAACACTTTCAAACTAAATTTAGCGATAATTATTTTTTACATGAGTTTTATTATTGGCATTTTTTTTATGATGTATCATTCTAGTATGAAATTAAATAATTTTCACTGATGTCAACCAATATGAAACATTTCATTCATATTTGTCTGTTTAAAAGAAACTGACATTGTTGCTGCATACGATTTTATTATCGACACAGTCGTTCTTCTTTCCACCGAATTAATGCACTTTATTTATTTTTTGTATTTATGAAGGGAAAGTGTGCGCAGTGATGGTCAACAATTCCACCAATATCAACAATACGAACAACTATACCTCTCACATCAAATCATTGAACACAACAAGATAACACCAGTAACATGTTTACAACCTTAGATACATCAGCTACATGTCTACAGGATAAGACACATCAGGTACATGTCTACAAGCTGAGACACATCAGCTACATGTCTACAATCTTAGACACATCAGCTACATGTCTACAACCTTAGACACATCAGCAACATGTCTACAAGCTTAGACACATCAGCTACATGTCGACAACCTTAGATACATCAGCTACATGTCTACAACCTTAGACACATCAGCAACATGTCTACAGGATAAGACACATCAGCTACATGTCTACAACCTTAGACACATCAGCTACATGTCTACAACCTTAGACACATCAGCAACATGTCTACAGGATAAGACACATCAGATACATGTCTACAACCTTAGACACATCAGCTACATGTCTACAACCTTAGATACATCAGCAACATGTCTACAGGATAAGACACATCAGCTACATGTCTACAAGCCGAGACACATCAGCTACATGTCTACAACCTTAGACACATCGGCTACATGTCTACAACCTTAGACACATCAGCAACATGTCTACAACCTTAGACACATCAGGTAAATGTCTACAACCTTAGACACATCAGCTACATGTCTACAACCTTAGACACATCAGCTACATGTCTACAACCTTAGATACATCAGCAACATGTCTACAACCTTAGATACATCAGCAACATGTCTACAGGATAAGACACATCAGCTACATGTCTACAACCTTAGACATATCAGCTACATGTCTACAACCTTAGACACATCAGCTACATGTCTACAACCTTAGACACATCAGCAACATGTCTACAACCTTAGACACATCAGCTACATGTCTACAACCTTAGACACATCAGCAACATGTCTACAGGATAAGACACATCAGCTACATGTCTACAACCTTATATACATCAGCAACATGTCTACAACCTTAGATACATCAGCAACATGTCTACAGGATAAGACACATCAGCTACATGTCTACAACATTAGACACATCAGCAACATGTCTACAACCTTAGACACATCAGCAACATGTCTACAACCTTAGACACATCAGCTACATGTCTACAACCTTAGACACATCAGCTACATGTCTACAACCTTAGACACATCAGCTACATGTCTACAACGTTAGATACATCAGCAACATGTCTACAGGATAAGACACATCAGCTACATGTCTACAACCTTAGATACATCAGCAACATGTCTACAACCTTAGATACATCAGCTACATGTCTACAACCTTAGACACATCAGCTACATGTCTACAACCTTAGATACATCAGCTACATGTCTACAACCTTAGACACATCAGCTACATGTCTACAACCTTAGACACATCAGCTACATGTCTACAACCTTAGATACATCAGCTACATGTCTACAACCTTAGACACATCAGCTACATGTCTACAACCTTAGACACATCAGCTACATGTCTACAACCTTAGATACATCAGCAACATGTCTACAACCTTAGACACATCAGCAACATGTCTACAACCTTAGATACATCAGCAACATGTCTACAGGCTAAGACACATCAGCTACATGTCTACAAGCCGAGACACATCAGCTACATGTCTACAAGCTGAGACACATTAACACTAGCAGCATGACTACAACACATTAGCAACAGCAACATGTCTACAAGCTCCTGTGACACCTGTCTAAAAGCTTTGACACCACAGCAACACGTCTCAGCAACATGTATACAAGCCGTGAAACATCAGCAAATGTCTGCAACTGAGACTCACCAGCAAGATGTATGTAAGCTTTGACACAAACACCTTGTGGTAGTCAACCAATTTATGGTGAAAACTACTAAAAACCCATTGTGTGGACGTATTAATAAATTCATATTCTTTAATTAATATTTTGGAATTTTTGCTTAATATTCTCAATTCTTTTGGGAAATACTTTTTTTTCTATTTTCTGCGATTTCAAGATTTATTCCGTAAGTGTCTAAAACAAAACATTTTCCCCGATTATTGTCAGAATTTATGATATGTACTAGTAGTAAAAAGGTAATGGTCGACAATATATATAAAATAATCACGCACAGCAGCAAAAGCAGCTCCTTTGATAATCCTCAAACTTCTAAAAATAGAAATGATGACAATAGAAGTTGATGGCAATCTCTAGATACTCATTTTGGACAGGTACAGTAAGGTGGCTGATTTAAACCGAAATATTAGATAACAACCGCTCTCTTAATATCTAGATCTGTGGCGACCATACAGAAATAAGCAAACAATTAAAAAACACTGTACAGATTAGCTATAAGTTTTAAAGAACAGGACCGTCGTGGTCGTGATCGTATGGTATTTGGATTTACAACTACCGGTGCAATCATTGCCTATCACCATTAAAGTGAGGAGTCCGTATCCCGCTCTTAGTGAGGTGTACTCGATACAACATTATGTGATAAAGTTTGTCTGTGACTACCGACATGTCGGTGGTTTTCTCCGGTTTCCTACTCGAATAAAACTGACCGCCACAATATAACTGAAATATTGTTGAAAGGTGCATTAAACATCATAACCCTAAAAGACCACACTCTTCACAGAATTGATGATAAGTTCACAGACAGTACAGATTCAAGGCCGGTAAATGTTTGTCGTAAAGTGACTACTCTCTAACAATGCAGAACATGCTGGTTGTGGACAATTACTTTACAGCAAAATACAATGGCTGCCTCCAATAGATTTAATATCACTTAGTTTCTAATAAAGATATTAATGATATTCGTCAGACCAGATGTAATGAAATGTATATAATGTTTTGTGCTACATTTTAGACGTTTATTTATCATTTTGTTTGTTTGCACAGGATCGTTAACACTTGTTTCCGATCCGACATCCCGTAGGTTCATACGTTGGCTACTTTTTCAGACGTTTATATATATATATGTATATACGTCTGAAAATTAAACTCAAGGCTAAGTGATTGGTGCTGAAGTGTATCAGTGGTGTTACTTCGAATCCCGTCGAGGGAGAACAATCAATTTGTCAGCTCAAAAATCTAATTCTAACACTGTTGTAATTGATTTTCAGGCGAATATATAATTTGCGGTCTTGTAAAAATTATAAAGAAATAAGTAAGAAATATGACAACCGAGGGAAATGACTTTTGACTGCCACTGGCAAGTAATATACAGCTATGGTTAGAGACGAACAAATTAACCTTCTGTAGCGACCACAACAGGCCTACTCTTTTACAAAATATACAAAAGTGTCTTTGATATACAAGGAGAGTGGTATTCTCCAAACACGTTACACACTGGTCCGCGGTCAGACTTTTCGTACTGTACCCGATAACCCCTCCCAATTGAAAGAACATTCCCTATCCGCTACCAGGGACGCGGTGGATAGCTCTGTGGGTCGAGCCCTGGAATCGATCACAAGTACCTAGGGATTGAATCGGTTCAGTGTTAAAAACGATCCTCATACCGTGAACATTGAAGCAAATGATCCCTTCCAATTATATATACAAAATGTACCTAACAAGACAACTGGGAGAAGTTTTACCAAGGTTTTCATACCTTTAGTGAGTCGCTGTACTAACCTCCTAAAATGACAATAGTCCATCATTTAAAATTGAATATTCACGAGAACTTTAGAATGGCGGTTGGTGAACCGTCTGAGAGAAGCAGTTTATTTAAATCTGGGGTATATAAAGACTGCATTTCGGATATATTTTCTAGTTTCTTGTTCAAATGTACACCCACAATTTTTGTTCGTGGTAAAAAGGGTACGTTTTAAAAATAGACTCTTGACTGTAGTATTACAAACACGTGAGAATTGAGAGTGTTTTTGTTTTCTTTGACAAATTAATGGATGTTAATGAATGCGTTCACGGCTACACAAATTTAATAAACTCAGTTGTATAGCCAGAAAACTGGACTTTATCCTAATCGGAATTTTGAGATTAACACCGACAATATTTGAAGAAAGCGATCATGTGTTGAAAGACAAATCATCTGATGGCCGTCATGTGAAATGATTATTTTATAATCATTCGATAAACTCGTCTGAACCTATGTATACATGTAGTTGAAAAATGTTTATTACCCAATTTATTTCAATGAAATCGTACATAATACTTGTCACGGTCATATGATGTCTTAACATTGGGTTTATCGGGTACACATTTTTCGTAAAACTGAAATTTTCCTATATTTTTATCTTTCCTGTTTCATTTGGTTTTCCTTTCTTTTTTTTTACGAGTACAAAATATTATTAAAACTTAAATAAATATTTTGCATCCCTCCTATATTTTGTTTTCCTCCCTTTCTTTATTCTTTGTGTGTTTAATTTTTTTTTAGGATATCTTACAAATTACATTTATTGTTGTTATAATCATACACGTATTCTAACATTTTAATAAATTAAAATTATATGGTAGTTTTCGAGTTTGACGCGAAAAGTGTAATACATGATAGAACGAAGAAATCGGTTCGAGTTTTGATGTAGGCAGAGAGAAATAGATAGAAGATAGGGCCGTCGTGGTTGTGATCGTATAGTAGTTGGATTTACAACTACCTGTGCAATCAGTGCCTATCACTACTGAATTTGTGAGTTCGAATTCCGCTCAGGCAAGGTGTACTCAATACAACATTATGTGATAAAGTTTGTCAGTAACTTACGACAGGTCGGTGGTTTTCTCCGGTTATTCAGGTTTCCTCCACCAATAAAACTGACCGCCACGATACAACTGAAATATTGTTGAAAGTGGCGTTAAATATCATAAACCAACCAACCAACCATCAACAAATAGATTTATTTTTTATTCTTTTCCGTCACATAATTATACGTTATGCGCTATTGAAAAAAAAAACTTGAATCAACATGTTGAACACCAGACGAATGCCACGACTCAGTCTTGAACACCAATCGAATGCCACGACTCAGTCTTGAACACCAGACGAATGCCACGACTCAGTCTTGAACACCAGACGAATGCCACGACTCAGTCTTGAACACCAATCGAATGCCACGACTCAGTCTTGAACACCAGACGAATGCCACGACTCAGTCTTGAACACCAGACGAATGCCACGACTCAGTCTTGAACACCAGACGAATGCCACGACTCAGTCTTGAACACCAGACGAATGCCACGACTCAGTCTTGAACACCAGACAAATGCTACGACTCAGTCTTGAACACCAGACGAATGCCACGACTCAGTCTTGAACACCTGACGAATGCCACGACTCAGTCTTGAACACGAGAACAAGCTATTGGGAGATTGAATGTTGGGCAACGGCATCGACTCGTTGCACAGGCATTTAACATTTAACTGTAATGTACGCACCATCAAACGTTTATCGGAACGCTACAACGCCACAAACAGCACCAATGACATAGTCTTCCTAGAGTTACAACGCCACGTTTGGATATCTATACATCCATGGACAGCATATGGATAATCGGTTCACTAGGTCCACACAAACAGCGTGACAGGCAATTGACAACCAACAGAGACCAATGAGTGATGACACTGTCCTATGTCGGTTCATCGCCAACAACATTAGATGTCGTCGTCCGGCTAGACGACTAATTCTTACAGTTCTTCATCGTCAAGAACGTTTAAATGGGAGTATGCACCTACTGGCGTCATCAGCGGTAGAGGAATATCATCTTCTCAGATGAAAGTTGATATTGCGTTTCCAACGCAGAAAAGGGATCTAGCAATGATTGGTGAACGCTATTCTGATGCATGCAGCACGGAAAGAGATTCGTGGGCCGACCAAACATAATGGTGTGGAGTGGAATCGATCTAAACTTCATACTTGGACCTGTGATTTCTCAGAAAAAATCGTTCCTCATTTCTTCTAAATCTGCGAAGTCTTGCTGCCAAAAATATTCGAAAAAAAACATTTTAGATGCATGTTATCTTGCTACTTGCTATCTGCTTTGACTTGCCGATATTTATTGTTAAAATTACTATATTTCAAAATAAAGCTGTTTGATACTTTAATTTATGCGACATTTCTCTTGCGTTTCAGTATGTAATTAATGGTTTATAAACAACTTTTAAAATTTTCAATTTCAAATTACATAACTTATCATGTAACATCCCTAATAAAGATGATTACTATACATTACATGTAAAACTCAGGGTTGTGTTGCATTGTATTAATAAAGTATATTTAAAGATTATGGGAATCTTTCATAACCTCTTGTCATTGAATAAATAAATAAATAAATAAATAAGCTTTATTTAGAGTCGGCATGGTTAAAACAACATACAACATAAGCTCTGTTGAGCTTTTAACCGACATTTTTTTTATTGAGAGGTGGACTTTTAAGACGCCATCTAATACGTCTGTTACTGTCTTCAGGGGAATAAGTCATTGTTTCTTATCTAATCAATCGATATTTTAGTTCTTTCAATTTGATTTTTATTTTTTTTATTTTTAATAAAATTATACAGTATGACGATCAACGACCTCAAAAATAATCTTTGTAAGCACATTTTATATTTGATTTGTTATTCTGACACTTATCTGAAAAATTCAATGAAAAATGTTTACATCTTTTATTCTGATAAACTTTTGTAAGTACAATTGTATACAAATAAACAACAAATGCATTCATTAATAAATAAAATCAATAGTAAACAAGCTAAATCAGCAAGTCATCTGGATTAAATATTTTCATGTGTAGATTTTCAAGACATCATCAGGAACGATAACTCTACTTAACCAATACGGTTTACGATTTATAAATACATGTATATGTGTTGATAACTTCAGTCCGGTGAATGTTTGTCAGCTGTGCATTTAGAAATGTAAATTGCAAATCATTTATATAAAAATATTTGAAGAATCCATGACAAGAATGAAAAATTTCATTTTTGATATATAAAAAAAAAAAAATATTAGTATAAGTTATATATCCATTGTCGAGTGATACATTTCCTCAAGGATTTATATAGTAATACTTACTATATAAATCCTTGATTTCCTATCAAACAATGATCGACTGAAAATCATAATCATTTAATTATTCAATATGTTATTAAAAAGAGATAGTTTGTTGTTAATGTCTTAATTATCAATTAAGCATTAATGAGGTCATTATCGTAATCAAGGATTTATTTACTATATAAATCCTTGTCGTAATTTACTCATGATGAAACATGGCTTTTTTTCAAAGTTTGAAAAGACGCCATGTTTGTTTATACTTTCAATATTATCAACAATAAAATAGTTCCATCCAATATTTCTGAAAGATAAAATAAAATTATCAGATGTTTTCTCTTCTCACAGAGTAACATCTTATGGTAGATGTTTATCAATAGGCATTTTTATAGAGTAGAATGTAGTTTTACATGTTTGCCTCGGCTCACGAAAATGTATGATTGATTGATTGATTGATTGGTGTTTAACGTCCAACGAGCACGAAAATGTAAACATCGAATGACGGCCACATAATATAATCATTAAAAGTATGTTAAAATGTTTCTTTTAAAATGGTTTCATTGAATATGAAATAAAGTAATATTCAAGATAAATCTGCAAAGGTATTTAATTTAATAACAATGTAATTAATAACTATAAATTTACCGAATACACAATTCACTCGAGTCGCTGTGATTGTCCGCCATCTTTGTTAAAAATCCAGAAGATCTCAAAAATTACTCATTTTCAAATCAAATTGGAAGTAATAAGATAACAAATTAAACTATTTTAAAAGAAGACGATTTTCAAAAATAGTAATTATTCATCTTTTACGAGATATCAGCATAAATTTTTGAAAGGTTGTTTTTATTGACCAAATTTGACAATTTCCAACAACGGATTACAAAATTTATCGTAAATTAATAGGGAATGTGAAGGATTTATCGAGGTTTTTATACAACTTTTTCAAACCGATTTGGAAGTAATTTCTCCTAAAATTAAACTGATTTCGGAGACATTTTTGAATAGATAATATTCTCAACATTATGTGGATATCAGCATCAATTTTTTATGATGAACAGATTTTTTTTAATTGCGATTTGAAATTATATCACCGTGCTTTCTATGTTAAATTTATTGTCACTTGAAAGATTATTGATTACGCCATCAAAGTCACGTGATGACTGAAAAAGTAATATGTTGGTAGTACGTATGGCAAAAAATATGTCCAACAATGGCGTAATATGTTGGTAGTACGTAAGGTAAAAAAATATGTCCAACAATGGCGTAATATGTTGGTAGTACGTAAAGTAAGAATATGTCCAACAATGGCGTACTATGTTGGTAGTACATTTTTGTACGTAAGATAAAGCAATATGTTCAACAATGGCGTAATATGTTGGTAGTACGTAAGGTAAAAAATATGCCCAACAATGGCGTAATATGTTGGTAGTATGTAAGGTAAAACAATATGTTCAACAATGGCGTACTATGTTGGTAGTACGTAAGGTAAAAAAAAATATGTTCAACAATGGCGTACTATGTTGGTAGTACATTTTTGTACGTAAGATAAAACAATATGTCCAACAATGGCGTAATATGTTGGTAGTACGTAAGGTAAAAATTATGTCCAACAATGGCGTAATATGTTGGTAGTACGTAAGGTAAAAAAATATGTCCAACAATGGCGTAATATGTTGGTAGTACGTAAAGTAAGAATATGTCCAACAATGGCGTACTATGTTGGTAGTACATTTTTGTACGTAAGATAAAGCAATATGTCCAACAATGGCGTAATATGTTGGTAGTACGTAAGGTAAAAAATATGCCCAACAATGGCGTAATATGTTGGTAGTATGTAAGGTAAAACAATATGTTCAACAATGGCGTACTATGTTGGTAGTACGTAAGGTAAAAAAATATGTTCAACAATGGCGTACTATGTTGGTAGTACATTTTTGTACGTAAGATAAAACAATATGTCCAACAATGGCGTAATATGTTGGTAGTACGTAAGGTAAAACAATATGTTCAACAATGGCGTACTATGTTGGTAGTACATTTTTGTACGTAAGATAAAACAATATGTCCAACAATGGCGTAATATGTTGGTAGTACGTAAGGTAAAAATTATGCCCAACAATGGCGTAATATGTTGGTAGTACATAAGGTAAAATAAATATGCCCAACAATGGCGCAATATGTTGGTAGTACGTATGATAAAAAATATGTCCAACAATGGCGTGATATGTTGGTAGTACGTAACGTAAAAAATATGCCCAACAATGGCGTAATATGTTGGTAGTACGTATGGTAAAAAATATGCCCAACAATGGCGTAATATATTGGTAGTACGTAGGGTAAAAAAATATGTCCAACAATGGCGTAATATGATGGTAAAACCATATGCCCAACAATGGCGTAATATGTTGGTAGTGCGTAAGGTAAAAATATGTCCAACAATGGCGTAATATGGTGGTAGTACGTATGGTAAAAAATATGCCCAACAATGGTGTAATATGTTGGTAGTACGTAAGGTAAAACATTATGTTCAACAATGGCGTAATATGATGGTAAAACCATATGCCCAACAATGGCGTAATATGTTGGTAGTGCGTAAGGTAAAAATATGTCCAACAATGGCGTAATATTTTGGTAGTACGTAAGATAAAAATATGTCCAACAATGGCGTAATATGTTGGTAGTACGTATGGTAAAAAATATGTCCAACAATGGCGTAATATGTGGGTAGTACGTAAGTTAAAACAACATGTCCAACAATGGCGTAATATGTTGGTAAAAAATATGCCCAACAATGGCGTAATATGTTGGTAGTACGTAAGATAAAACAATATGCCCAACAATGGCGTAATATGTTGGTAGTACGTAAGATAAATATATGCTCAACAATGGCGTAATATGTTGGTAGTACGCAAGATAAAAATATGTCCAACTATGGCGTACTTTGGTTGGAGATCGTAAGGTAAAAAAATATTAAAAAATGGTGTTATAATTTGACAGTACGTAACGTAAGAAATATTTCGAACAATGACATACTGTGATGGTGGTCGTACGCAAGGTAAAAATTGCTTTCAAGACAAATGCGTAGTAAGTTGGTACTACGTCGAGTTAGTGCGACTAAAAAAACGAATCCAGCACACATCTAATTCGACCTTGATTGTACATGATGAAGATCATTCCAGAAATACAATAACAATGTACGTTGTGTGTACTAAACCAGATATCTACATTTGTATTAAATCATATTTCTATATATCCAATCTTGAAACTTGCAGACGAAATGTTTCAAAAATAAGTAGTCAAGTATATATGAGCGAACAGTATGAAAAGTCAACGGTTGGTTGATAATAAATGTTCATCAAACTCGGCAAATGTGCCTCTTGTTTAAAGAATACCACACTCCTCCCCATAAACTAATTAGTAATATCTTTGTTAGGATTTTTTGGTGGTCCGAACCAATATGTGTACACTTCAGTTTATATTGTGTCACTCCTTACACTTAAAACTCTGTCTTGTCTTGTCTTGTCTTGTCTATAAAACATGTGTGTCTGTGTGTTTGGTGTGAATGCAAGTTGCCGAGTACACTTATAAATTATTGACATTTGTATTATTGTAGATCTATTTCTTTTCATTCTTTGAGGGCTACAGGGAAGAATAACTTTATGTTAACTGTGTTACCCTCTTGAAATAAGATGTTTTCTTTCTTTTTTTTCTTTTCCAATGACCAAAATATATTTTTTTTGATATTGGTCAGTTATAAATAGAACATACAAATGTAAAACGGGGCACATCGGAGAATATTGTTTTCAAATACATACACTAAATTATTTCAAATACTTTTATCATCGTACAGTAAACGTTTATTTACGATTTGAAATTGCAGGATAAATACAATACATGTGCACTGTCGAAGCATATAGGTAAATATGTGTATTCGGCGCGAAACGCGGGAAAAGGCTCGACGAAGCCTCGCCTTTTCCCCCGTTTCTAAGCCTCGTACACATATTACCTATATGCTTCGACAGTGCACAAGTATTGTATATATATTTATGCATATTTACCTATTCTGACTTGCTAAATATCTACATCTACATATAATATGCTTGTGTACCTGTTTGTAATTGAACGGAATTATTAGAAAGAGATAGAAATAATAATATTAAATGTGTCTTACCTTGCAAAATAAGCTGTCCTTGCAAATTTGCAAAAAAACGATAACGTTGAAAGTGAATCTTTTTATATCTAGTTGCGCAATATCGCAATTTAAATATCTCCTCCCATTTGATACAGATCAAACAGTATTTAAAATTTCAGTGACTTTTGTTAAAAAAAACATTCATTGTAGCATAGCAAAATGTAATTATGTTTAAGTCATAATAGAATATATATTTATATTTACATGTATGAATGTATGAATGTATGCGGAAACTGTTATTCAAGTATCCATGATGATACTTGCATGTTTCCATGAGTATTATCATATAAATAAATACAATGACGTCAAAGGGGTTGAGATTATGATTAATGTATATATTGTTTCATAATTTCAAATATACACGTGTCATGATTTATAATTTTGTTTATTTTCCCTTTGATGTTTAAAACCAATATATTTCATATCACGTAAGCGCTGAGATGATGTCAAGGACGCACGTAGTATTATCGCTGTTTTCTAATATGACGTTATAGTGACGTCACATTACCAAATCCTTAATCATAAGTGATTAGCGATATAAAATATTAATTGTGTTTAAAAAAATGTCAGTATCTCAACAAAAATTATTTAATTATGAATACAAAATAGCGATAAAATAATTAAAGATGTTTTTTAAAACTCGAGGACATTTCTCAGTCATCTCTTATCTCACCAATCAATCAATCAATCTTATCTCAGGGCTTCGCCCTTCGATGAGAGATGACTGAGAAAGTCCTCTCGTTTTAAAAAAAACATCGTTAACCACTTAATATAGTATTTAATAATTTCAGTATTATAATAAATCCGTTAGTTGATTAATGTCATAGACATGGTACAAAAACTGATGCATGTCTATTGTGATAAAAAAAAAATAATAATAATATTATTATTACATAAGGCTCTATTTTACTGTTTTTCTATTGACCAGAAGCAATACACGTGACATTCCATTTTCTAACATATTGATTAGTAAAAAGCAATTTCTGTGCAATCAAAAACCATATTGCACTCTCGTGCAAAATCAATGAAGGAAATTTCAGTTTTCATAAAATTTCAAAATTTTAATATTTAAATAATAATATTGAAAAACATATGTAATATATAAAAAAAGTAAGGTTCAAAATTTCAAAATTTTCAAAAAATTTCAAAATTTCAAAATTTTCAAAAAATTTCAAAATTTCAAAAATTTCAAAGAAATTCTAAATTTTCATAAGATTTCAAAATTTTCATAAGATTTCAAAATTTTCAAAATATTTCAAAAATTTAAGTTTTCATAAAATTTCTAAATTTTAATATTTAAATAACAACATTGAAAAGCATATGTAATATAAAAATTAAGGACAAAAAGAATCTTATGTAATAAAACATTTACTACACTTGAACTTGATCAATATGAGGTTTTATGGAGCAGAGTACAATGTATAATATTTGTTCTACTTCTCGATAAAATGTTAAAAGAGAGGAGATTCATTTTTGGATTAAAATTTGCAGTACATATCGAATTTGAGAGGCCGTCGTGGTTGTGATCGCATGGTATTTCGATTTACAACAACCTATGCAATCAGTGCCTATCACCACTAAAGTTGTGAGTTCGAACCCCGTTCATGGCGAGGCGCACTCGATACAACATTATGTGATAAAGTGTGTCAGTGACTTGCGACAGGTCGGTGGTTTTTTCCGGGTTTTCCGGTTTCCTTCACCAATAAAACTAACCGCCACGATATAAATGAAATATTGTTGAAAGTGACGTTAAACATCACAAACCAATCAAACCAAACAATCGAATTTGAATGACGACAGTCTTTAAAAAAAAAATCCACTAACAACCATAGGGATTGATTAACGGTAAAAACGATATTTGACTCATTGTACATTGGCTACAATACGCCTACTCCTAGTCGAAATATAAAAAGAGATTTTTAACTACACGGAGCGTGCCAGTTTCCAAACACGTCATCCACTACGGTCCGCAGTCAGGATTTCCATATCACGACCTTACAATCCCCCCTCATCGAGAGTGCTCCCCCTATCCGCGACTTGGGACGCACTAAGTTGAGCCCTGAGAACCTTCACCAGTACCCTTCACCCCTAAGGAATGAGAGAAGTTAGTACTTCACATCGACACACTTAAGCTTAAAGTGAGTGAGTGATTGTTGTTTAACACCAACTCAGCAATTTTTCAGCTATATCATGGCGAGAACAAGTTAATGTTCAATGAAATGATGCATGACGAGGCCCGCTTTGTACTAGACCAACACACTTAGTTGTATTTCTTTATAGTGCTAGCTCATTGAAACAGTAATCTGCGGACAGACATATCGCTTCACTCGGACACATTATCCTGATTCCGAGCCAACCATTCTTTTGCTCCTTAATGCTGTGTGCTTAGCGGAGAAGCAACAAATATCAATTTTATTGTCTTTGGTTTGACCCGACCAGGTATCAAACCCACAATCTACCATGCTCAAGGCGAGCACAGATTCTGATGTAAGAAATATTAGTCAACTTTTTTTATTTGTATGTTTGGAGTTAGGGGGGTTATGGGGTTTTAAACGCCAGTTTCTACTATTTAAGTAAAATCGCATATTTTTTATGAAAAAGTTATAGATATATATATTTATATTTCTAATGTGAAAATTGTATATTCATTCACAAAATATTAACATATAAGGCTATGGGAAACATTATAAAGTTTACTATGAGTTGTACGATGATAGGAAACGTCATAAGTGGGTCAATATAGCGTCATATGTAGATCTGTCTCACAAAGGAAGTACACACCGGGTATCCCGATCCGTCGTCCACGGATGGGTCCGTCATCCACGGAGCAATCGGCAGTAAACAACTGTTGAGGTAGGCATGTTTGGTATGATTTTATGAATATTTGGAGGGTGAATCCTGTATTATCAAGTTAGCTGTAGAAATATACGATGTATAAGCTTCATGTGGGTGCAAGCTAACTTCAAATTGATAGATAATTAATGAAAATATCAATCCTTGAACTTGAAAATTTACTGAAAAGAAAATTTTAGTTTTCAAGAGTTGATTTTATTAAAATGATAGTCATTTTCCCCATTTCTTTGCAATCAATTTCAACATCAATGTATTCACATTTTTTAAACTTTGGAGTTTTTCTATTAAAGATAAACTATTTTCTTCCACACTATTACAATCACAACGATGATTATTAATAGATAAAAAGAAATACACACACGCACCATTCAGATTCTTCTTATATGATCTACTTCAAATTATACTAATATTCTATTTTGTCAACTTTGGAGTTTTTTATTAAAGGAAAAGGCCAGTTCAACTTACAATTGTTATAATTCAATACATTGTAACTTTTTTTTTGTAATTAACTAATTATTAAACAAAAAACACCTTTATTAACATTAATATGCCCAATTAAAAATATGAATATTTGGAATTTCCTGTCGTAGTGTAAGCGGTCATGACACCTCTTCATGTGACGTCACATGGACGGATCATGTTAGTTGAATAAATAGTCTATCTGGCTCTTCCCAACATCGTCACATACGTGCCCTTTTGGTTATGTTTTAATATCAGATCAACTGCAATACAATGTTTACAATTGTATACCCTTCTAATTTTTTTCTTAATATTCCCATCCCATTGTTACATTTTTATAAAACAAATGAGTTTATTTGTAGTTGGGGGGTATCTATAACGTACAATTTCATTTTTTACGTAAACGTCCGTAGGTAACTGTCAGTTTTAACTGGTTTTATGCGTACACATGATTTTTTCGATTTTGTCGCCAATGCTGTCGTACTTTTCCGTGTTTTTCGCGGTCACTGGTCGATGTGTTGACAAGGATAGTCCTGACCGGTAATTACAAAAAAAAATCTTCTCACACTTTCCCTTTTCGTTAGTGCGTGCAATAAAATGCTTGACATGAAGTCCTAGTGATATTGTAAATATCAAAAGATAAATATACGACGTTATTTTACGATTTACAGAATTTTTAATGATAAAATTGCAACTGATCAATGCTGATATGTTATACCCAATCGGCAAACCTCGGGTGAGTCCGCTCTCTCCCTCAATACCTCTGCTGTAATACGGTATTTGATATGCGTATACGCGTCACATTTCTTCGCCGGAATACCGTATCACTTCAATCAAACATTGCGCACCGCGAATAAGTTCTAAAATGGCGACAATAGATGAGTTTGCTTTGAAAAATATTGGTCTTTGATGAAGGTACGGAATCAGCCGACATTGCGACGAATGAAAATATATTATTATTGGACGAATATTCGAAAGTGAAATTATTTTAATATCTCCTTCATTGAAGATTTCCGAAAGTAGTTCCAATGGGAGCTATCGTAATACGGACGAGGTATGATGAAGGTACGGAATCTGCCAAAGTTGCGACGAGTGATATTATACCATACCGATTGTACGACGTCACGGATTGGATAAATCCGAGAATGGATTATGCCATTTGTCTCCTCCAAATTGAAGAGTTTTGAAAAATGGCGATCCCCATTATTTGGTGCTACAGGCAACTTCAATCACCATATTCTATTTTACGGTATACTATTTTTAGCATTCATTAACACAAATGTCTTTTATTTACTGTCATTTAAATTTTCACGCTAACTTGTTAAGACCATGCCTTTTTCCTTTAAGGATATTCTAATTTCTTATCGGATGATGTGTGGAGGAAAGTGGATCAAAATAGCGTCATATGTAGATTTGCCTCACAAAGTAGTAATTTACGCACTATTAAAAATCATAACGATGATAATAATAGATAAAAATAATACACTTGCAACTATAGAAATATTTTGTCAACTAGGAAATTTTTTCAATTATGCATCAACTATTTCCTTATTGGGAATCAAGGAGGTAGAAAAAGTGGATCAAAATAGCGTCATCTGAGTCATCTGAAGATATGTCTCTCAAAGGAAATAATTTACACACATTTAAAAATCACAACAATAATAAACAAAATATACACCCACCGCACCATGCTACGGAAGCGTATTAGGGCCACATTGACACTTTTTTATTTTTATTTTTCACACTTTAATCTGTAAAATTTACACTTTAATCTGTAAAATTTACAGATTTTAATCTGTAAAATTTACAGATTAAAGTGTGAATTTTACAGATTAAAGTGTAAAATTTACAGATTAAAGTGTAAAATTTACAGATTAAAATGTAAATTTTACAGATTAAAGTGTAAAATTTACAGATTAAAGTGTAAAATTTACAGATTAAAGTGTAAATTTTACAGATTAAAGTGTAAATTTTACAGATTAAAGTGGAAATTTTACAGATTAAAGTGTGAAAAATAAAAAATAAAAAAGTGTCAATGTGGCCCTAATACGCTTCCGTACCATGCAGATGAAACCGAATTGTTCTTTAAATAAATATGAATTTTGTCAACTTTGGAGTTTTTCTATTAAGGATCAGCTATTTCCTTGTCTGGGACTGGAGTTGTCTAAACATTATATTTCTGATCTTGGCACAAAAAAAACAGTGGTTTCACAATAAAAGATAGCGTGTTCATTGTTTGTTAAATTTGTCTGATTACAATAAAATGGAAAAAAAATATCACGTTGTTGGAACAGAATCTAATAAAACAAATCGTACTAAGAGTCAATATCGATATACCCCAACACACATATACATCACCGCTCATTTTCATGGTATGGTATAGGCACTTCAAAAGAAGTGATATGGTTAAATGTGTTTTACGGGCCAGAGCACTCCCATTCTTAGTGAAACATATTCTTTCGTTACAACAACAACAACACCCCTCCCCACACCAACACCAAAAAAGCTAAAAGATCTAAAATGCGACACATGCATGCATGTAAATGGTGAATCGTACCAAATTTAACTTTTTATTATATATATGCTCGTGTGTCTTTGCAAGTTTTTTCAAGTATACATACATCTTCTCATGGCAATCGATGGTCATATGTCCACATATGGTCATGTGACTACATCGTCTGTAACTCGAGGCTAATCACACTCTGACTTTCTCCACTTAGAGTTAAGTGGAGTGTATCTGAGTGTGGTCCATCGTGGGTTCCAGACAGTGGGGGCTCTTGTATCCATCGTGGGTTACAGACAGTGGGGACTCTTGCATCCATCGTGGGTTACAGACAATGGGGACTCTTGTAGCATTAATAATCTCGATGTCAATACGAAAGTTCCATCAATATATTTATAAACTACATGTATTATACCTGACGAAAATGTGGATTGACGGAACGCCCATACTACTTACTCTGGTTTATCTAACAGAGAGAGCCGCATCTGTGGTGTAATGGTTAGCGGATTCGCCTCGAGTGCTGTAGATCATGGGCCCGAGCCGCGGTCGGGTCAAAACAAAGACTCTAAAAATGGTGTCTGTTGCTTCTCCGCTAAGAACGCAGTATTAAGGAGAAACAGCAAAGACTGGTTGGCCCCGAATCAGGATAATGTGTCCGAGTGGGGCGACATGTCTATCCGCGGACTATTATTTCAGTGAGCTAGCTCTATAAAAATCCAACTAAGCTTGTTAATATAGTACAAAGCGGCCCTCATCATCATCATTTCATTGAAAATTAACTTGTTATCGCCATGATATAGTTGAAAAATTGTTGAGTTGGTGTTAAACAACAATCACTCGCTCACTCTAACAGACAGATGGATGCATGGGTGATTACTCTGTTATTTCCTTTACGTACAAGTTTATAATCCGGTGAGTTGAATTTACGGTGATTATTCGCATTACATACAAAAATCGATATAAAGTCATGTAATGTTTCAATCGGCAAACCTCGGGTGAGTCCGCTTCGCTTCCTCAATACCTCGGCTGTAAAAAGTATTTGATATGCGTCTACGCGTCACATTTCTTCGACGGAAGACCGTATCACTTCAATCAAACATTGCGCACCGCGAATAAGTTCTAAAATGGCGACAATAGATGAGTGTATAGAGTTTGCTTTGAAAAATATGGGTCTTTGATGAAGGTACGGAATCAGCCGACATTGCGACGAATGAAAATATATTATTATTGGACGAATATTCGAAAGTGAAATTATTTTAATACCTCCTTCATTGAAGATTTCCGAAAGTAGTTCCAATGGGAGCTATCGTAATGCGGAACCCTCTTTGCTGATATACCGCGCATACAACCGGCGACATTTCAAAAACGGGGGGAAGCAATAATTTAAGTCAATGAATAATTGTTGTTCAATCAAAATCATGTTTACACTTTGTCGTATAAAGTTGATATTTATACATCATTTATCACTGTAAAATATGTGATAATTATTGCATAGCAGTATGATATGTCATAATATCATAGAAGTCCAATATTCCCTTATATGTGCACTGTAGTCAGCGGCAATATCGCTTCAAATCATGACGACATCGACAGGCTTCAAATTGTACTGTCGTCATTTTTAAAGTTCGGGAATTTAATAATAGTGTTATTGCGTGAACATTGTTTCTCGCAGAATATTTTTTACACTCTCAAGAACGTCACTATAAGACTAGCATCAATAAAACTGACCGCCACGATATAACTGATATAGTGTTGAAAGTGGCGTTAAGCACCAATAACCCTAACCCCTATCCAGTTACTCCTATGTTCCACTCGGGACAATATTCGTGTAATAACTAGAAAATAAACATTAGACAACACCGAAAGCGCAATCAAAGATGGACAATCCAGAGAAACTGGCAACATAGGGTACACAAAACGAAAAAAACCAAAGCAAAAACACAACACAATATGTGTTGAACACCACTATGCGCAAGTAAACAATAGCGTATAAGACATGATCCCTCCTACAAACAACTAGAGGTAAAGACGAATCATCGCCGGATCCAGGGGGGGGGGGGGGGGGGGGGGGCAATGGGCCCGTCCCCTTTTTTCAGCTAAGTTATAGACTGGTAAAAACGTGTTTTGACATAATATTTTCAATTTCGTCCTTGTCCACGTTTTGTAATTTTCGTTTTTAATTACAGCCCTGTATCTTTTGATTTTTCTTAATACAAATTGTTTAGAATTCCGACTTTTTTTTTAAACGGGGCTCCCTTATGGAAATGTCTGGATCCGCCTCTGTCGGAACCGAACATCGTTTCCATGCGGTAATCGTAACTCGGAACTCGGAACTCGGCACGTAAATACACATAAAAGGACAACACAAAAAAACTAAACCGATGTGCAACACGGACCACACATAAATCCGGGGATGAACTCGGGGGCTCGCGAAGGGTAAGCAGTTCCTGCTTCTTATAATAAACCCACCGTGTTACTCATTTAAAAATTAGACAAACATAAATATGTATTTATTGTATAATTTTCTTCTATTATGTAAGTGTGAATAGCATATAGCTGGAATGTTGCAATAAAAATGATTGGTCGTTTTTTCGCACTATAGGCATGGGGGTATTATAATATCTCCATGATATAGGGTTATGGTGTTTAACGCCACTTTTAACAATATTTCAGTTATATCGTGGCGGTAAGTCTTATTAGTGGAGGAAACCAGAGTACCGGGAGAAATCCACCGACATCTCGCAAATCACTGACAAACTTTGTCATGTAATGCTGTATCGAGTCCACCTCGCCTTGAACTCACAACGTTAGTGGTGAGAGGCACTGATTGCATATGTAGTTTTAAATCCAACTACCATAGGATCATCACCACAACGGTACCTCAGAGAATTTAGTAGTAGAATTTGGTTGTTTGTAAATACACTCAATTCTTAGGCTATATACACAAATGTACATTTGTATATATGCATAAACATCTTAAGTCTTTATATAATATCAACGGATCATTGAATATTGGAAGATGTCGGACTTATTGTATAAATATTTAATTTATTTCTTCATACAAAGATTTTAACCATAGGTATTGATATATCTATTCATAATTTTACACGAAAATCATATTCTTTTAGAAACTAGGCGTTTGCTGGGGTAAATACTATTACATAATTCTACAATTAATCATACATTGCTTCTCCTCTTTGTATATATAGTACGATAATATGGTAATTATTTTCATTGACTTTTAAATAATAATTGAGTTATCGTGACTGGAAGATAGAAGTTATAATTATAACTATTGATGACTAGCTAGACCTGTGTAATTATATCCTTGTGATAATACCCACCCTTTTTTTTATCTTTTAATTATTTTTTAGTATATCATCCCATCATCCTTCTCTTTTTGAAATAAACACTGCATGTATCTATTTGTGTACGATAAAATAAATCTTGGGAATTTTGTTGTTAATTATTTAATGGTTCAAAACAATCAAATTTCCATCACGATCACGTACGCTGATGAAGAAAAAAAGAATATATATTTATTTTCATACTTATATTAATAGTTTTGTGTTTAATAATAGAAATCATACGAGGAAATTCATCATTCATAACCACCATCGTCATAAAGATGCACTATGCGGTTGAATGTCAGCTTGTACTGATTATGTGATGTTGTGAATCACTTAGGGACTAACCGTTTTCTTATTTGTGGGAGGGGATGCTGGTATATTTTGTATGGGCAGTAATAGTTTACGTCGCTGAGTGATCTCCTATTTATCTCTCTCTCTCTCTCTCTCTCTCTCTCTCTCTCTCTCGGGTATTGAAACATATAGTTTTGTCGAAGCAGGAGAATTTTTTTTTTTTTTTATAAGAAACGCATCACACACCCCGAATAAGAAAATTGTGTTGCCATGAATCTAAACCATCATTTCTTAATTGAATGCTCCTATTTTTTGTCTATTGTCTAACATTATAATCCATACAGTTTCGAGCATTCTGTCGTTTTAATTTCAGGTCTTTTAAGAGTTCATTTTATAAGCCAACAAACCACGAATATATGCATATGAATTCAAATCCCTCATAAAAGACATCCTCTTCTTGTACTGTCATAAATAATATGCCTTCATCTACAATTTTCAGATATGCTAAAATATTAACCAAAAATAATTACATTTCACCAAAACAGATTTGATAGTTGGTTAATGTCACGTGAGCAATATTTCAGCTATACATGACCTGATATATGGCATATGGAGAGAAGAATTGAAAGCTATCAAAGACATGTGATATTACAGGCAAGCTTGTATTTTACCTTCTACACCCACTTTGATCGTCAGTAGCTGCTAAAAGAGTACTTTAATATGAAGTGAGCGTAACATTCATCCAACACGAGACACCAATTTATGTTGTGTACTTGTATATCTTGCAAAATCGGCGAGCACATAGAGAGCCTATGGGTTGACCAAAAAGAACGTTACATTTCATTTAGTATATAAAACAATATACAATAGAGATATGCATAATCATTAAGGCAAATGTTTCTGGATTACGAACATTTCCCTTAATTCGTACCACGATTTTCCGTTCCAAATTCATATTCTGCTTCGGATGAACCAAACCACACCTACTGGAATCCTGAATTCGATTCTCATTTCAGGTTTACAAAATTATTAATTTGATTTATAACATGAAAGGGTTTATAAAATGACAAAATATTATAGCTCTTTGACAGCTATATTATTAGTAACTCCGGGAATGCAGTGTATCCACAGCTCAATAGAGATTATTAAGCAAAAAAGGAGATCCGGTTACCAAAAATATCAGTACAAACACAACGAGGAAAAAACAGAACAAAGGTTCTACAACACGACATCGCATATTAAACCGGATCCTTAAATCCTGGACTGGATTGCACAAACCTTATTTAAATTTAAGTGTCAATTAAAACTTAATTGACACTTAAAATTACTTGAAATGGTTATGAAATTAATTTACACTTAAGGTTTAATTGACACTTAAAGTTAATTGACGTTTGTACAACCCAGTCCAGGTTTCTAAAACTTACACATTAGTTGAAAGTCATCGAATATGATAGTGAATTTAAAAAATACAATTGGTAATTTTGAGAAACTTTACATTTATATTTATTGTGACAAGTGTATGACATCAATATTTCCGACTTTATCATTAATTCTATAAACCCCAAAATAGGACGTAGCCCGTAGGACAGTAATAAAATGACAAACTAAAATTATTATACAGTCGGAACAGTTCTAAAATGTCAATAGAAAAATCGTGTACAGAGTCAAAATCGATATCTCTAGGACATAATTACATAACCGCTCACTTTTCTGGTGTGGTGCAGGCACTTCAATAATAAGTGGCGAGGTTGAACTAGTTTTATGGGCCCTCTTAATGATACATTTTATTTTTTTAGAACAACAAATTTTGTTCCAATATAAAAAAAAAATTAACAGGTACATGCATTATACCCTTTTCACATGCAATAATAAAAAAATAATAATAATAAGTGTAACCCATCAAACCTGTGATATTACAACTAATTTATTATGAAAATAAGCCATTTTAGACTATTTTTTTTGTAATTTAAGGAAATTTGTATAAGTATTCACAGTTACTATAATTGTAAAACAACGTTGTCAACAACACGAAAGTGAACATTGGGGTTCGTGTAGTTCTTATTGACCAATTATACGCCTTCTGATCTTTAGTTCCGTGTTGTGATGGCCGCCACGATTTCCGTGTAAAAACGGCGTTTGATTCGTTGATACTCTCATTCGTGTAGTAGGTGATCATGTTTTATTTATGATATTTGTAGTTATTAACGTATATTGGTGTCAAACAGGACTTCCGTGTTAGATGATGTAAGTGTCATTCAACACTTACACGACGAGTGCCACTTATGAAGCAGGAACTGCTATCCTTCCGGAGAACCTGAATTCACCATTGGCTGTATTGGGGGTTTGCGTTGCTCAATCTTGTGTGTCCTGTGTAATGTTTTGTGGATCATTGTTTGTAATTTTGTCCTTGTTCATTTGGCCATTATATTGTCTGTCCTTCAATTAAAGGCTTCTGATTACCACTTTGGTATCTCCAATCTTTTCTTGAAAGTGATACAAAACAATAGGAAACCTGAGGTTCTATGTTAGGACAATTAAGACAAAATACATCACAAAGACAACTGAACAAAGTAAAAACAAAAAACAAAATAATAATGCTTGTAACATGTAAATTCCCCTAAAAGGGACAGATTGAGACTATAGGTGCTCCTTGAACGCAAACACTGCCTGGTATATAAAAGACATTAATGCTCAAATAAAACAAAAAACAAAAACCACACTGTCGCAATAGATACACAATCCAATTGATAAGTCGCAAAGACAGAGGCAAGATTGTTACCCTGCTAATACACAAACACATGACCGCTCGTGAAGCAGCATTAGACAGAGGCAAAATTGTTACCCTGCTAATACACAAACACATGACCTCTCGTGAAGCAGCATTAGACAGAGGCAAAATTGTTACCCTGCTAATACACAAACACATGACCGCTCGTGAAGCAGCATTAGACAGAGGCAAAATTGTTACCCTGCTAATACACAAACACATGACCTCTCGTGAAGCAGCATTAGACAGAGGCAAAATTGTTACCCTGCTAATATACAAACACATGACCGCTCGTGAAGCAGCATTTCTCCAGGCCGATATATTATCCTATAGTAAATCATCGTTTTAGCTGTAAACATGATTGTAATTAATTCGTCATGATGTTTACTATATATAACTACAATCGTGACGGAGATGTTCTTCAAATATTCTCACGTTCTTATCAATTTCATTCAAGTAATCAAGAGTTAGGTGTAATATTGCAGAAGGTGTAATTTTACGCCTTCTAATATGATCTTTAGTTCTAAGTATTATTGAGTCATAAATATAATGGAATTTTAATTCACGTTATTTTACACGCAAATCCTTTCTTGTTTTATCTATTTAAATGGTGGGTTTTTTTCATTTTTCACAACAACTTTTTTCATCCAAATTGCTTTGAAATTTATATCACAGATGAAACAAAAATGATTTCAACAAGTTGTTGTCATGCCAAGCATTCCAATTACATGTATATGTATTGCTTTAATTTGAGGGTTGCTTCGATATTATATCTTACGATTGCCTTCTGTACTTATGAAATAAATCATGGAAACCAGAATGTGTTTTGAGTTTTAACATGGATTGGCGGGTATTAGTATTTTATCCCGAACCAGAGGCGAGGGATAAAATTTACTAATATCCGCCAACCCATGTTAAAACTCAAACATATTCCAGCTTCCATGAATTATTTCGATTCTGATATGTCAAAGAGTACAAATAGGGTAGTATACTTTGATTGGAAGACGGTAATTTATATTTACGTTTGCGGACAATGTCGCACACAATTTATGCTGCCATATTCGAGCAGACGATAATTCATCAACATGTACATTTACGACGGGAAAGTCAGTCAGAAGCACCGGCGCATGTGCTAATGAGAATATACACAATTGATAAATCCCTCGTTTGTTTACAAAGCGAAAGAAGGACGTCATGTTAGAATATCTAGTATTAAAATGTTCGTTGAAGCCATCGAGTCTAAGATTAAATATATTATGTGTAATGTTCAAGATTAGAACTTTCCTTATATCAATGTTGTTTGCCCGGATATATGTGAGGGTTGACATTTTACTCAACACTTGCATGGCTGCATCATTTCACAAGTTTTATAGGTTCAAAGCTCCCCTCTACAGCACGCGAGGTGAGCACGCTAACCATTACGCCACCGATGCGGTTTTCACGTTACTGCTTTCCGCTTCAAAAATAATGTACTAGTATATTATTACTGATGTGAAAATTTTCAACAATTTATATCTTCCTCGATTTTTGTTTGTAATTTTATTATGAAGACACAATACTACATAATATATAATGTATACAGCAATAATTACAAAAAAAAACATATAAAATAATATCTAAATAAAACAACCTACAAGCATAGGCACTTCTATAAGAACTGGTCGGGTCAAACCAAAGACTTTAAAATTGGTATTTGTTGCTTCTCCGCTAAGCACGCAGCATTAAGGAGAAAGAGCAAAGATCGGGTGGCTCGGAATCAGAATAATATGTACGAGTGGAGCGACATATCTACCCGCGGACTGTTGTTTCAGTGAGCTAGCATTATAAAAATCCAACTCAGCGTGTTGGTCTAGTACAAAACGGACCTCATCATCATCTCATTGAAAATTAACTTGTTCTCGCCATGATATAGCTGACAAATTGCTGAATTGGCGTTAAACAACAATAACTCACTCACTCACTCACTCACTCAGTAATGTGAAATGCATCGAAAGGAAAATGTACATATATAATACACTAACTAGTGGGCGGATATTATCTTTGGGACTAATAGTCCACCAAGAGAGATATCGGCCCAGTGATAGTGATTAAAAAGTAGATATCACATTTAGTGCACACGACTCGTGTCTGGAATAGCCTCCATCGGGTACACTTAAAACCAAAATAATTGAAAGCCAAATACCCGGTAATCTAAAAGTTTTTGGGAGCAAGAAAACGAAAAGAACCAAACAGTTTAGACAAAATCGGCTAGGGTCACCTATGTCCGAGGGAGGATCGGCTAGGGTCACCTATGTCCGAGGGAGAATCGGCTAGGGTCACCTATGTCCGAGGGAGGATCGGCTAGGGTCACCTATGTCCGAGGGAGGATCGGCTAGGGTCACCTATGTCCGAGGGAGGATCGGCTAGGGTCACCTATGTCCGAGGGAGGATCGGCTAGGGTCACCTATGTCCGAGGGAGGATCGGCTAGGGTCACCTATGTCCGAGGGAGGATCGGCTAGGGTCACCTATGTCCGAGGGAGGATTGGCTAGGGTCACCTATGTCCGAGGGAGGATCGGCTAGGGTCACCTATGTCCGAGGGAGGATCGGCTAGGGTCACCTATGTCCGAGGGAGGATTGGCTATGGTCACCTATGTCCGAGGGAGGATCGGCTAGGGTCACCTATGTCCGAGGGAGGATCGGCTAGGGTCACCTATGTCCGAGGGAGGATCGGCTAGGGTCACCTATGTCCGAGGGAGGATCGGCTAGGGTCACCTATGTCCGAGGGAGGATCGGCTAGGGTCACCTATGTCCGAGGGAGGATCGGCTAGGGTCACCTATGTCCGAGGGAGGATCGGCTAGGGTCACCTATGTCCGAGGGAGGATCGGCTAGGGTCACCTATGTCCGAGGGAGGATCGGCTAGGGTCACCTATGTCCGAGGGAGGATCGGCTAGGGTCACCTATGTCCGAGGGAGGATAACTTTAGTTTTAATAATAATTACATTATTTAGGAACTAAATTTCAATAATATATATATATATATATCTAGAATGTTTACAGTCGTTTTTGTTTTATGCTGTTCCAAATATCTATTTGTATATTAGTCATGCTTCTCATTTACAATAAAACCCTACTGTCAAATTTCTGAAGGATACAACCGTATTTAAATTCAAGAATGAAGAACTTGTTATTATAAATGGTATGTTACTGTGTAAGTGTTAAAATGAAGTAAGAATCAAATACATTAGATATTTGCAGTAGTCAGTTATGTATTTATTAATGCTGGTATATGTATATGTGACTTTATCAGATTTTGGCTACACTGTTTTGGCCCTTTGGTTTACTAGTTCCCAAAGAAATTATTTTGGCTTTGAGTGTACCTGATGAAGGTTATAGCAGAAACGCTTCGTGCCCACTAAATTTGATATCTACGTATTTTTTAAATACACAGCTGAAAAACAACCGAGATTGATTTGCTATGATCAAAAACTCAAAATAAAAATATAGGGCAATTTAGCAAAACATGTAGTTTCTGCATAATATTTTTCTCAACATTTAATATTTGATGGATAGCTTACAAATTTATGTTGATACTCCCTACGCCTACTAATCCAATTAACTGATGATATCTACATAACACCTTCACATCGTAGTTAAATAATGAAGATTCACTCTTTCTATATTTTCTCTCTATCAAAATATTCGACCACGCCTAGTTAAATTGATATCAATTATTCGAAGCCTAAAATATGCATAAAGAGTTAAATAAAATATATATTTTTTAAATAGAGAAAAAAAGAAATTTAATAATGAAATTATTTTTAGAGTCGGACTATTTCGGTCTACTCCTTCTGAGACACTGGATATAATTGAACATCTTTGTAGATGATATCAATTCCATATTGAAGACGTAAATGATATTGGAATTGTTCCCATAGATGGTATTATGTACGATCCCCTTTATATATTTTAATACAATACACTTTTATATGTAAAATATGATTTCAAGTTGGTAGCATCAATAATAAAAACTTAGATACCAAATTTCTGGAGTAGCCTTCACCAGGTACGCTCAAAGCCAAAATATTTGAAACCAAAATAAATTAAGCGCATTTGGGATCTTGATCATTGTATAGTACATGTTCCCTGTTCTCTACTGGTAACAAGCAAGAAAAACAAGGGGTCTAAACCGGATAGCCAAAATTTGCCAAGGTCATCTATGACCGGGGGAGGAGAACCTTAGTTTTAATAATAATTACATGCTTTAAGAAGTGTAAATTTCGATAAAAAATAAATATCTAATAAACCATGTCAGTGCCGAGACATTGACTACTGGGCGGATGATACCCTCTTATCTGTTTGTGCAATGTTAACTGTAGTCACTGAAACCTTGATCTTATTTGAATGATGTGTATCTTCAGCATAGCAAAGGATACCGAAGAATGAGCATCAACTATGGAGATAGCATGTAGAAAATCATGATCATAATGATATTCCATCAAGTAGCGGAATTTAGCAATACATAACGTCATGCAGGAAAAGAGCAAATGTTTCTTCTCGAAATGAATAACACTGAAATAAACTTTTGAAAGTAATTGCTTACTGCTAAGAAGTCATCGTGATCTTGATCTAATGGTACCTATGTAATCATTGTCTCGTTCAACCAGACTTCCGTTTACTTCTAGATTGTTCTCTACTTCACAACTATTCTAGGCGTGGGTTATATACTACTGTTGGAAATCTCTAAAACTTATATCAAAATGCTCGAGTGTTTGCTTGGAATCATATTTGTTATGTTCGTGAAGGTGTGTTTCGACAGGCAGACATACGACATTTCTATGGGTGCCAGCTCTCCTCTTCTTGCCAACTACAATATTTGTATGAGGCAACATTCATACTGGATCTTCTGCAGAAATGCGAAATGAAGCTAGCCTGATACTTTAATTTCACACTTGGATATATAAATGATGTCCATTAACTAAATAAGTCTGCGCTTGGTGATTTTGTTGTTCGCATATATCTCATTGAGCTTTAAATAGAGGATATATCAGATACAGCTAGGTCTGCTTCATACCTTGACCTACACTTAGAAATTAACAGTGAGTACAGGTTAAAAACGTGATGATAAAGGGTTGCTGCTAACAAGTTCCGTTTGTTCTAAGTAATTACAATCCGGTTCTTTTCTCATTATTGACTTATCACCGAGTTTATTAAAAGAGTAACACGACGGGTGCTACTAGTGGAGCAGGAATGCATACCATTTCGGAGCACATGAATTCACACTAGTTTTGTGTGGAGTTCCTGTTTCTCATTCTTTAAAAAATAAAGTCTTCTGTGTATGTTTTGTAGATCATTGTTTGTCCTTTGTCCTTTTCATTTTGCGATTGTCGATTGCATTGCCTGTCCTACTCCTGATTACCCTTATGTTATATTCAAACTTTTCTTATACCAAAATTAAAATACAGAAACATGGTGTAAAGGGTAAATGTACGCCTTGTTCACAATAGAACATCATTGTATACCTGTTGTGGGTGGAAATTTAACATTGTGTATTACTCAATTTTAACGAATGAGTAGTTACTCCCACTTTCCTGAAAATTAAATAATAGTACATGTATTATTCGTTGAAAAAATATATAAGTAAAATTAATTGGATAAATTTACTATTTACAGTAATATCTATTTAGTTATATCAGAACACATATCTATAATTTAAGTAATTCAACCAAATCGAGTTATGTTTATTTTTCTTCAGTTTCATTTTCTATAGATAAATAGTTTCTTTCTGATAGCTTCTGTAGGTGGGTTTTTATCCTTCATTTGTGTGATAAATTAATTATTAGTCTTGAAATAAAGTAATTACCCGATTGTTTTGTCTGCTTTATAAATACTTTAAATCGATGACAATATCATAATATGACGTAGGAGTTATGCGGTAGACAAATACATTGTATTGTAATATTATTATTTTTCCACCTACGTCAAGGCCTTAGGCTGCAAAATTTAGGCTGATAAAATCGGCTTTGCTATATACCGCCTTCTTTATGATTTATCTACTGATGACCTTGTACAATATATATAAATTCGTTCAATATTTACATTTACATTTGCACGTATTCCTTATTTTAAGCTAATTTTCCATCCCACTTTCTGTATTGTTTGTCTATGGAAAAAGAAGAGAATAAAAGTTTCAAGATGTCAAAGGGGACAGAAGCAATAACTGAATCGAAGGACAGACTATGCCAAATGGGTAGCCACAAGCCATAACTGAATCGAGGAACAGACTATGCCAAATGGGTAGCCGCAAGCCATAACTGAATCGGGGGACAGACTATGCCAAATGGGTAGCCACAAGCCATAACTGAATCGAAGGACAGACTATGCCAAATGGGTAGCCACAAGCCATAACTGAATCGAGGAACAGACTATGCCAAATGGGTAGCCACAAGCCATAACTGAATCGAGGGACAGACTATGCCAAATGGGTAGCCACAAGCCATAACTGAATCGAAGGACAGACTATACCAAATGGGTAGCCACAAGCCATAACTGAATCGAGGAACAGACTATGCCAAATGGGTAGCCACAAGCCATAACTGAATCGAAGGACAGACTATGCCAAATGGGTAGCCACAAGCCATAACTGAATGGAAGGACAGACTATGCCAAATGGGTAGCCACAAGCCATAACTGAATGGAAGGACAGACCATGCCAAATGGGTAGCCACAAGCCATAACTGAATCGAGGGACAGACTATGCCAAATGGGTAGCCACAAGCCATAACTGAATAGAAGGACAGACTATGCCAAATGGGTAGCCACAAGCCATAGCTGAATCGAGGAACAGACTATACCAAATGGGTAGCCACAAGCCATAACTGAATCGAGGGACAGACTATGCCAAATGGGTAGCCACAAGCCATAACTGAATCGAGGAACAGACTATGCCAAATGGGTAGCCACAAGCCATAACTGAATCGAGGGACAGACTATGCCAAATGGGTAGCCACAAGCCATAACTGAATCGAAGGACAGACTATGCCAAATGGGTAGCCACAAGCCATAACTGAATCGAGGGACAGACTATGCCAAATGGGTAGCCACAAGCCATAACTGAATCGAGGAACAGACTATGCCAAATGGGTAGCCACAAGCCATAACTGAATCGAGGGACAGACTATGCCAAATGGGTAGCCACAAGCCATAACTGAATCGAAGGACAGACTATGCCAAATGGGTAGCCACAAGCCATAACTGAATCGAGGGACAGACTATCCCAAATGGGTAGCCACAAGCCATAGGTGAATGGAGGAACAGACTATGCCAAATGGGTAGCCACACGCCATAACTGAATCGAGGAACAGACTATGCCAAATGGGTAGCCACAAGCCATAACTGAATCGAGGAACAGACTATGCCAAATGGGTAGCCACAAGCCATAACTGAATCGAGGGATAGACTATGCCAAATGGGTAGCCACAAGCCATAACTGAATCGAAGGACAGACTATGCCAAATGGGTAGCCACAAGCCATAACTGAATCGAGGGACAGACTATGCCAAATGGGTAGCCACAAGCCATAACTGAATGGAGGAACAGACTATGCCAAATGGGTAGCCACAGGCCATAACTGAATCGAGGAACAGATTATGCCAAATGGGTAGCCACAAGCCATAACTGAATCGAGGAACAGACTATGCCAAAATGGGTAGCCACAAGCCATAACTGAATCGAGGAACAGACTATGCCAAATGGGTAGCCACAAGCCATAACTGAATCGAGGAACAGACTATGCCAAATGGGTAGCCACAAGCCATAACTGAATCGAGGAACAGACTACGCCAAATGGGTAGCCACAAGCCATAACTGAATCGAGGGACAGACTATACCAAATGGGCAGCCACAAGCCATAACTGAATCGAGGGACAGACTATGCCAAATGGGTAGCCACAAGCCATAACTGAATCGAGGGACAGACTATACCAAATGGGTAGCCACAAGCCATAACTGAATTGAAGGACAGACTATACCAAATGGGTAGCCACAAGCCATAACTGAATCGAAGGACAGACTATGCCAAATGGGTAGCCACAAGCCTTAACTGAATCGAGGGACAGACTATACCAAATGGGTAGCCACAAGCCATAACTGAATCGAGGGACAGACTATGCCAAATGGGTAGCCGCAAGCCATAACTGAATCGAAGGACGGACTATACCAAATGGGTAGCCACAAGCCATAACTGAATAGAAGGACAGACTATACCAAATGGGTAGCCACAAGCCATAACTGAATCGAAGGACAAACTATACCAAATGGGTAGCCACAAGCCATAACTGAATCGAAGGACGGACTATACCAAATGGGTAGCCACAAGCCATAACTGAATCGAGGGACAGACTATACCAAATGGGTAGCCACAAGCCATAACTGAATCGAAGGACAGACTATACCAAATGGTAGCCACAAGCCATAACTGAATCGAAGGACAGACTATACCAAATGGGTAGAAACAAGCCATAACTGAATGGAAGGACAGACTATACCAAATGGGTAGCCAGAAGCCATAACTGAATGGAAGGACAGACTATGCCAAATGGGTAGCCACAAGCCATAACTGAATCGAAGGACAGACTATACCAAATGGGTAGCCACAAGCCATAACTGAATCGAAGGACAGACTATACCAAATGGGTAGCCATAAGCCATAACTGAATCGAGGGACAGACTATGCCAAATGGGTAGCCACAAGCCATAACTGAATCGAAGGACAGACTATGCCAAATGGGTAGCCACAAGCCATAACTGAATCGAGGGACAGACTATGCCAAATGGGTAGCCACAAGCCATAACTGAATCGAGGAACAGACTATGCCAAATGGGTAGCCACAAGCCATAACTGAATCGAGGGACAGACTATGCCAAATGGGTAGCCACAAGCCATAACTGAATCGAAAGACAGACTATGCCAAATGGGTAGCCACAAGCCATAACTGAATCGAGGGACAGACTATCCCAAATGGGTAGCCACAAGCCATAGGTGAATGGAGGAACAGACTATGCCAAATGGGTAGCCACACGCCATAACTGAATCGAGGAACAGACTATGCCAAATGGGTAGCCACAATCCATAACTGAATCGAGGAACAGACTATGCCAAATAGGTAGCCACAAGCCATAACTGAATCGAGGGATAGACTATGCCAAATGGGTAGCCACAAGCCATAACTGAATCGAAGGACAGACTATGCCAAATGGGTAGCCACAAGCCATAACTGAATCGAGGGACAGACTATGCCAAATGGGTAGCCACAAGCCATAACTGAATGGAGGAACAGACTATGCCAAATGGGTAGCCACAGGCCATAACTGAATCGAGGAACAGATTATGCCAAATGGGTAGCCACAAGCCATAACTGAATCGAGGAACAGACTATGCCAAAATGGGTAGCCACAAGCCATAACTGAATCGAGGAACAGACTATGCCAAATGGGTAGCCACAAGCCATAACTGAATCGAGGAACAGACTATGCCAAATGGGTAGCCACAAGCCATAACTGAATCGAGGAACAGACTACGCCAAATGGGTAGCCACAAGCCATAACTGAATCGAGGGACAGACTATACCAAATGGGCAGCCACAAGCCATAACTGAATCGAGGGACAGACTATGCCAAATGGGTAGCCACAAGCCATAACTGAATCGAGGGACAGACTATACCAAATGGGTAGCCACAAGCCATAACTGAATTGAAGGACAGACTATACCAAATGGGTAGCCACAAGCCATAACTGAATGGAAGGACAGACTATGCCAAATGGGTAGCCACAAGCCTTAACTGAATCGAGGGACAGACTATACCAAATGGGTAGCCACAAGCCATAACTGAATCGAGGGACAGACTATGCCAAATGGGTAGCCGCAAGCCATAACTGAATCGAAGGACGGACTATACCAAATGGGTAGCCACAAGCCATAACTGAATAGAAGGACAGACTATACCAAATGGGTAGCCACAAGCCATAACTGAATCGAAGGACAGACTATACCAAATGGGTAGCCACAAGCCATAACTGAATCGAAGGACGGACTATACCAAATGGGTAGCCACAAGCCATAACTGAATCGAGGGACAGACTATACCAAATGGGTAGCCACAAGCCATAACTGAATCGTAGGACAGAATATACCAAATGGTAGCCACAAGCCATAACTGAATCGAAGAACAGACTATACCAAATGGGTAGAAACAAGCCATAACTGAATGGAAGGACAGACTATACCAAATGGGTAGCCAGAAGCCATAACTGAATGGAAGGACAGACTATACCAAATGGGTAGCCACAAGCCATAACTGAATCGAAGGACAGACTATACCAAATGGGTAGCCACAAGCCATAACTGAATCGAAGGACAGACTATACCAAATGGGTAGCCACAAGCCATAACTGAATCGAAGGACAGACTATACCAAATGGGTAGCCACAAGCCATAACTGTATCGAAGGACAGACTATACCAAATGGGTAGCCACAAGCCATAACTGAATCGAAGGACAGACTATACCAAATGGGTAGCCACAAGCCATAATTGAATCAAAGGACAGACTATACCAAATGGGTAGCCACAAGCCATAACTGAATCGAAGGACAGACTATACCAAATGGGTAGCCACAAGCCATAACTGAATGGAAGGACAGACTATACCAAATGGGTAGTCACAAGCCATAACTGAATGGAAGGACAGACTATACCAAATGGGTAGCCACAATCCATAACTGAATCGAAGGACAGACTATACCAAATGGGTAGTCACAAGCCATAACTGAATGGAAGGACAGACTATACCAAATGGGTAGCCACAAGCCATAACTGAATCGAGGGACAGACTATACCAAATGGGTAGCCACAAGCCATAACTGAATCGAGGGACAGACTATGCCAAATGGGTAGTGGTTGCCACAAGCCATAACTGAATCGAGGGACAGACTATACCAAATGGGTAGCCACAAGCCAAAACTGAATCGAAGGACAGACTATACCAAATGGGTAGCCACAAGCCATAACTGAATCGAGGGACAGACTATGCCAAATGGGTAGCCACAAGCCATAACTGAATCGAGGGACAGACTATACCAAATGGGTAGCCACAAGCCATAACTGAATCGAGGGACAGACTATGCCAAATGGGTAGCCACAAGCCATAACTGAATCGAGGGACAGACTATACCAAATGGGTAGCCACAAGCCATAACTGAATCGAGGAACAGACTATATCAAATGGGTAGCCACAAGCCATAGCTGAATCGAGGAACAGACTATACCAAATGGGTAGCCACAGGCCATAACTGAATCGAGGAACAGACTACCAAATGGGTAGCCACAAGCCATAACTGAATCGAGGAACAGATTATACCAAATGGGTAGCCACAAGCCATAACTGAATCGAAGGACAGACTATACCAAATGGGTAGCCACAAGCCATAACTGAATCGAAGGACAGACTATACCAAATGGGTAGCCACAAGCCATAACTGAATGGAAGGACAGACTATACCAAATGGGTAGCCACAAGCCATAACTGAATCGAAGGACAGACTATACCAAATGGGTAGCCACAGGCCATAACTGAATGGAAGGACAGACTATACCAAATGGGTAGCCACAAGCCATAACTGAATCGAGGGACAGACTATACCAAATGGGTAGCCACAAGCCATAACTGAATGGAAGGACAGACTATACCAAATGGGTAGCCACAAGCCATAACCGAATCGAAGGACAGACTATACCAAATGGGTAGCCACAAGCCATAACTGAATGGAAGGACAGACTATACCAAATGGGTAGCCACAAGCCATAACTGAATGGAAGGACAGACTATACCAAATGGGTAGCCACAATCCATAACTGAATCGAAGGACAGACTATACCAAATGGGTAGTCACAAGCCATAACTGAATGGAAGGACAGACTATACCAAATGGGTAGCCACAAGCCATAACTGAATGGAAGGACAGACTGTACCAAATGGGTAGCCACAATCCATAACTGAATCGAAGGACAGACTATACCAAATGGGTAGTCACAAGCCATAACTGAATGGAAGGACAGACTATACCAAATGGGTAGCCACAAGCCATAACTGAATCGAGGGACAGACTATACCAAATGGGTAGCCACAAGCCATAACTGAATCGAGGGACAGACTATGCCAAATGGGTAGTGGTTGCCACAAGCCATAACTGAATCGAGGGACAGACTATACCAAATGGGTAGCCACAAGCCAAAACTGAATCGAAGGACAGACTATACCAAATGGGTAGCCACAAGCCATAACTGAATCGAGGGACAGACTATGCCAAATGGGTAGCCACAAGCCATAACTGAATCGAGGGACAGACTATACCAAATGGGTAGCCACAAGCCATAACTGAATCGAGGGACAGACTATGCCAAATGGGTAGCCACAAGCCATAACTGAATCGAGGGACAGACTATACCAAATGGGTAGCCACAAGCCATAACTGAATCGAGGAACAGATTATATCAAATGGGTAGCCACAAGCCATAACTGAATCGAGGAACAGACTATACCAAATGGGTAGCCACAAGCCATAACTGAATCGAGGAACAGACTACCAAATGGGTAGCCACAAGCCATAACTGAATCGAGGAACAGATTATACCAAATGGGTAGCCACAAGCCATAACTGAATCGAAGGACAGACTATACCAAATGGGTAGCCACAAGCCATAACTGAATCGAAGGACAGACTATACCAAATGGGTAGCCACAAGCCATAACTGAATGGAAGGACAGACTATACCAAATGGGTAGCCACAAGCCATAACTGAATCGAAGGACAGACTATACCAAATGGGTAGCCACAGGCCATAACTGAATGGAAGGACAGACTATACCAAATGGGTAGCCACAAGCCATAACTGAATCGAGGGACAGATTATACCAAATGGGTAGCCACAAGCCATAACTGAATGGAAGGACAGACTATACCAAATGGGTAGCCACAAGCCATAACCGAATCGAAGGACAGACTATACCAAATGGGTAGCCACAAGCCATAACTGAATGGAAGGACAGACTATACCAAATGGGTAGCCACAAGCCATAACTGAATGGAAGGACAGACTATACCAAATGGGTAGCCACAAGCCATAACTGAATCGAGGGACAGACTATACCAAATGGGTAGCCCAAGCCATAACTGAATGGAAGGACAGACTATACCAAATGGGTAGCCAGAAGCCATAACTGAATGGAAGGACAGACTATACCAAATGGGTAGCCACAAGCCATAACTGAATCGAGGGACAGACTATACCAAATGGGTAGCCACAAGCCATAACTGAATCGAGGGACAGACTATACCAAATGGATAGCCACAAGCCATAACTGAATCGAGGAACAGACTATGCCAAATGGGTAGCCACAAGCCATAACTGAATCGAGGGACAGACTATACCAAATGGGTAGCCACGAGCCATAACTGAATCGAGGAACAGACTATACCAAATGGGTAGCCACAAGCCATAACTGAATCGAGGGACAGACTATACCAAATGGGTAGCCACAAGCCATAACTGAATCGAGGGACAGACTATACCAAATGGGTAGCCACAAGCCATAACTGAATCGAGGGACAGACTATACCATATGGGTAGCCACAAGCCATAACTGAATGGAAGGACAGACTATACCAAATGGGTAGCCACAAGCCATAACTGAATCGAAGGACAGACTATGCCAAATGGGTAGCCACAAGCCATAACTGAATCTAGGGACAGACTATACCAAATGGGTAGCCACAAGCCATAACTGAATGGAAGGACAGACTATTCCAAATGGGTAGCCACAAGCCATAACTGAATCGAGGAACAGACTATACCAAATGGGTAGCCACAAGCAATAACTGAATGGAGGAACAGACTATACCAAATGGGTAGCCACAAGCCATAACTGAATTGAGAAACAGACTATACCAAATGGGCAGCCACAAACCATAACTGAATGGAGTAACAGACTATACCAAATGGGTAGCCACAAGCCATAACTGAATGGAAGGACAGACTATACCAAATGGGTAGCCACAAGGCATAACTGAATCGAGGAACAGACTATACCAAATGGGTAGCCACAAGCTATAACTGAATGGAGGAACAGACTATACCAAATGGGTAGCCACAAGCCATAACTGAATGGAGAAACAGACTATACCAAATGGGTAGCCACAAGCCATAACTGAATGGAGTAACAGACTATACCAAATGGGTAGCCACAAGCCATAACTGAATGGAAGGACAGACTGTACCAAATGGGTAGCCACAATCCATAACTGAATCGAAGGACAGACTATACCAAATGGGTAGTCACAAGCGATAACTGAATGGAAGGACAGACTATACCAAATGGGTAGCCACAAGCCATAACTGAATCGAGGGACAGACTATACCAAATGGGTAGCCACAAGCCTTAACTGAATCGAGGGACAGACTATGCCAAATGGGTAGTGGTTCCCACAAGCCATAACTGAATCGAGGGACAGACTATACCAAATGGGTAGCCACAAGCCAAAACTGAATCGAAGGACAGACTATACCAAATGGGTAGCCACAAGCCATAACTGAATCGAGGGACAGACTATGCCAAATGGGTAGCCACAAGCCATAACTGAATCGAGGGACAGACTATACCAAATTGGTAGCCACAAGCCATAACTGAATCGAGGGACAGACTATGCCAAATGGGTAGCCACAAGCCATAACTGAATCGAGGGACAGACTATACCAAATGGGTAGCCACAAGCCATAACTGAATCGAGGAACAGACTATATTAAATGGGTAGCCACAAGCCATAACTGAATCGAGGAACAGAATATACCAAATGGGTAGCCACAAGCCATAACTGAATCGAGGAACAGACTACCAAATGGGTAGCCACAAGCCATAACTGAATCGAGGAACAGATTATACCAAATGGGTAGCCACAAGCCATAACTGAATCGAAGGACAGAC
This sequence comes from Bathymodiolus brooksi, assembly GCA_963680875.1. Lineage (NCBI taxonomy): Eukaryota > Metazoa > Mollusca > Bivalvia > Mytilida > Modiolidae > Bathymodiolus > Bathymodiolus brooksi. The sequence continues at coordinate 38,813,880 of OY804578.1, read as the reverse complement.
TATACCAAATGGGTAGCCACAAGCCATAACTGAATCGAAGGACAGACTATACCAAATGGGTAGCCACAAGCCATAACTGAATGGAAGGACAGACTATACCAAATGGGTAGCCACAAGCCATAACTGAATCGAAGGACAGACTATACCAAATGGGTAGCCACAGGCCATAACTGAATGGAAGGACAGACTATACCAAATGGGTAGCCACAAGCCATAACTGAATCGAGGGATAGACTATACCAAATGGGTAGCCACAAGCCATAACTGAATGGAAGGACAGACTATACCAAATGGGTAGCCACAAGCCATAACCGAATCGAAGGACAGACTATACCAAATGGGTAGCCACAAGCCATAACTGAATGGAAGGACAGACTATACCAAATGGGTAGCCACAAGCCATAACTAAATGGAAGGACAGACTATACCAAATGGGTAGCCACAAGCCATAACTGAATCGAAGGACAGACTATACCAAATGGGTAGCCACAGGCCATAACTGAATGGAAGGACAGACTATACCAAATGGGTAGCCACAAGCCATAACTGAATCGAGGGACAGACTATACCAAATGGGTAGCCACAAGCCATAACTGAATGGAAGGACAGACTATACCAAATGGGTAGCCACAAGCCATAACCGAATCGAAGGACAGACTATACCAAATGGGTAGCCACAAGCCATAACTGAATGGAAGGACAGACTATACCAAATGGGTAGCCACAAGCCATAACTGAATGGAAGGACAGACTATACCAAATGGGTAGCCACAATCCATAACTGAATCGAAGGACAGACTATACCAAATGGGTAGTCACAAGCCATAACTGAATGGAAGGACAGACTATACCAAATGGGTAGCCACAAGCCATAACTGAATGGAAGGACAGACTATACCAAATGGGTAGCCACAATCCATAACTGAATCGAAGGACAGACTATACCAAATGGGTAGTCACAAGCCATAACTGAATGGAAGGACAGACTATACCAAATGGGTAGCCACAAGCCATAACTGAATCGAGGGACAGACTATACCAAATGGGTAGCCACAAGCCATAACTGAATCGAGGGACAGACTATGCCAAATGGGTAGTGGTTGCCACAAGCCATAACTGAATCGAGGGACAGACTATACCAAATGGGTAGCCACAAGCCAAAACTGAATCGAAGGACAGACTATACCAAATGGGTAGCCACAAGCCATAACTGAATCGAGGGGCAGACTATGCCAAATGGGTAGCCACAAGCCATAACTGAATCGAGGGACAGACTATACCAAATGGGTAGCCACAAGCCATAACTGAATCGAGGGACAGACTATGCCAAATGGGTAGCCACAAGCCATAACTGAATCGAGGGACAGACTATACCAAATGGGTAGCCACAAGCCATAACTGAATCGAGGAACAGACTATATCAAATGGGTAGCCACAAGCCATAACTGAATCGAGGAACAGACTATACCAAATGGGTAGCCACAAGCCATAACTGAATCGAGGAACAGACTACCAAATGGGTAGCCACAAGCCATAACTGAATCGAGGAACAGATTATACCAAATGGGTAGCCACAAGCCATAACTGAATCGAAGGACAGACTATACCAAATGGGTAGCCACAAGCCATAACTGAATCGAAGGACAGACTATACCAAATGGGTAGCCACAAGCCATAACTGAATCGAGGGACAGACTATGCCAAATGGGTAGTGGTTGCCACAAGCCATAACTGAATCGAGGGACAGACTATACCAAATGGGTAGCCACAAGCCAAAACTGAATCGAAGGACAGACTATACCAAATGGGTAGCCACAAGCCATAACTGAATCGAGGGACAGACTATGCCAAATGGGTAGCCACAAGCCATAACTGAATCGAGGGACAGACTATACCAAATGGGTAGCCACAAGCCATAACTGAATCGAGGGACAGACTATGCCAAATGGGTAGCCACAAGCCATAACTGAATCGAGGGACAGACTATACCAAATGGGTAGCCACAAGCCATAACTGAATCGAGGAACAGACTATATCAAATGGGTAGCCACAAGCCATAGCTGAATCGAGGAACAGACTATACCAAATGGGTAGCCACAGGCCATAACTGAATCGAGGAACAGACTACCAAATGGGTAGCCACAAGCCATAACTGAATCGAGGAACAGATTATACCAAATGGGTAGCCACAAGCCATAACTGAATCGAAGGACAGACTATACCAAATGGGTAGCCACAAGCCATAACTGAATCGAAGGACAGACTATACCAAATGGGTAGCCACAAGCCATAACTGAATGGAAGGACAGACTATACCAAATGGGTAGCCACAAGCCATAACTGAATCGAAGGACAGACTATACCAAATGGGTAGCCACAGGCCATAACTGAATGGAAGGACAGACTATACCAAATGGGTAGCCACAAGCCATAACTGAATCGAGGGACAGACTATACCAAATGGGTAGCCACAAGCCATAACTGAATGGAAGGACAGACTATACCAAATGGGTAGCCACAAGCCATAACCGAATCGAAGGACAGACTATACCAAATGGGTAGCCACAAGCCATAACTGAATGGAAGGACAGACTATACCAAATGGGTAGCCACAAGCCATAACTGAATGGAAGGACAGACTATACCAAATGGGTAGCCACAATCCATAACTGAATCGAAGGACAGACTATACCAAATGGGTAGTCACAAGCCATAACTGAATGGAAGGACAGACTATACCAAATGGGTAGCCACAAGCCATAACTGAATGGAAGGACAGACTGTACCAAATGGGTAGCCACAATCCATAACTGAATCGAAGGACAGACTATACCAAATGGGTAGTCACAAGCCATAACTGAATGGAAGGACAGACTATACCAAATGGGTAGCCACAAGCCATAACTGAATCGAGGGACAGACTATACCAAATGGGTAGCCACAAGCCATAACTGAATCGAGGGACAGACTATGCCAAATGGGTAGTGGTTGCCACAAGCCATAACTGAATCGAGGGACAGACTATACCAAATGGGTAGCCACAAGCCAAAACTGAATCGAAGGACAGACTATACCAAATGGGTAGCCACAAGCCATAACTGAATCGAGGGACAGACTATGCCAAATGGGTAGCCACAAGCCATAACTGAATCGAGGGACAGACTATACCAAATGGGTAGCCACAAGCCATAACTGAATCGAGGGACAGACTATGCCAAATGGGTAGCCACAAGCCATAACTGAATCGAGGGACAGACTATACCAAATGGGTAGCCACAAGCCATAACTGAATCGAGGAACAGATTATATCAAATGGGTAGCCACAAGCCATAACTGAATCGAGGAACAGACTATACCAAATGGGTAGCCACAAGCCATAACTGAATCGAGGAACAGACTACCAAATGGGTAGCCACAAGCCATAACTGAATCGAGGAACAGATTATACCAAATGGGTAGCCACAAGCCATAACTGAATCGAAGGACAGACTATACCAAATGGGTAGCCACAAGCCATAACTGAATCGAAGGACAGACTATACCAAATGGGTAGCCACAAGCCATAACTGAATGGAAGGACAGACTATACCAAATGGGTAGCCACAAGCCATAACTGAATCGAAGGACAGACTATACCAAATGGGTAGCCACAGGCCATAACTGAATGGAAGGACAGACTATACCAAATGGGTAGCCACAAGCCATAACTGAATCGAGGGACAGATTATACCAAATGGGTAGCCACAAGCCATAACTGAATGGAAGGACAGACTATACCAAATGGGTAGCCACAAGCCATAACCGAATCGAAGGACAGACTATACCAAATGGGTAGCCACAAGCCATAACTGAATGGAAGGACAGACTATACCAAATGGGTAGCCACAAGCCATAACTGAATGGAAGGACAGACTATACCAAATGGGTAGCCACAAGCCATAACTGAATCGAGGGACAGACTATACCAAATGGGTAGCCCAAGCCATAACTGAATGGAAGGACAGACTATACCAAATGGGTAGCCAGAAGCCATAACTGAATGGAAGGACAGACTATACCAAATGGGTAGCCACAAGCCATAACTGAATCGAGGGACAGACTATACCAAATGGGTAGCCACAAGCCATAACTGAATCGAGGGACAGACTATACCAAATGGATAGCCACAAGCCATAACTGAATCGAGGAACAGACTATGCCAAATGGGTAGCCACAAGCCATAACTGAATCGAGGGACAGACTATACCAAATGGGTAGCCACGAGCCATAACTGAATCGAGGAACAGACTATACCAAATGGGTAGCCACAAGCCATAACTGAATCGAGGGACAGACTATACCAAATGGGTAGCCACAAGCCATAACTGAATCGAGGGACAGACTATACCAAATGGGTAGCCACAAGCCATAACTGAATCGAGGGACAGACTATACCATATGGGTAGCCACAAGCCATAACTGAATGGAAGGACAGACTATACCAAATGGGTAGCCACAAGCCATAACTGAATCGAAGGACAGACTATGCCAAATGGGTAGCCACAAGCCATAACTGAATCTAGGGACAGACTATACCAAATGGGTAGCCACAAGCCATAACTGAATGGAAGGACAGACTATTCCAAATGGGTAGCCACAAGCCATAACTGAATCGAGGAACAGACTATACCAAATGGGTAGCCACAAGCAATAACTGAATGGAGGAACAGACTATACCAAATGGGTAGCCACAAGCCATAACTGAATTGAGAAACAGACTATACCAAATGGGCAGCCACAAACCATAACTGAATGGAGTAACAGACTATACCAAATGGGTAGCCACAAGCCATAACTGAATGGAAGGACAGACTATACCAAATGGGTAGCCACAAGGCATAACTGAATCGAGGAACAGACTATACCAAATGGGTAGCCACAAGCTATAACTGAATGGAGGAACAGACTATACCAAATGGGTAGCCACAAGCCATAACTGAATGGAGAAACAGACTATACCAAATGGGTAGCCACAAGCCATAACTGAATGGAGTAACAGACTATACCAAATGGGTAGCCACAAGCCATAACTGAATGGAAGGACAGACTGTACCAAATGGGTAGCCACAATCCATAACTGAATCGAAGGACAGACTATACCAAATGGGTAGTCACAAGCGATAACTGAATGGAAGGACAGACTATACCAAATGGGTAGCCACAAGCCATAACTGAATCGAGGGACAGACTATACCAAATGGGTAGCCACAAGCCTTAACTGAATCGAGGGACAGACTATGCCAAATGGGTAGTGGTTCCCACAAGCCATAACTGAATCGAGGGACAGACTATACCAAATGGGTAGCCACAAGCCAAAACTGAATCGAAGGACAGACTATACCAAATGGGTAGCCACAAGCCATAACTGAATCGAGGGACAGACTATGCCAAATGGGTAGCCACAAGCCATAACTGAATCGAGGGACAGACTATACCAAATTGGTAGCCACAAGCCATAACTGAATCGAGGGACAGACTATGCCAAATGGGTAGCCACAAGCCATAACTGAATCGAGGGACAGACTATACCAAATGGGTAGCCACAAGCCATAACTGAATCGAGGAACAGACTATATTAAATGGGTAGCCACAAGCCATAACTGAATCGAGGAACAGAATATACCAAATGGGTAGCCACAAGCCATAACTGAATCGAGGAACAGACTACCAAATGGGTAGCCACAAGCCATAACTGAATCGAGGAACAGATTATACCAAATGGGTAGCCACAAGCCATAACTGAATCGAAGGACAGACTATACCAAATGGGTAGCCACAAGCCATAACTGAATCGAAGGACAGACTATACCAAATGGGTAGCCACAAGCCATAACTGAATGGAAGGACAGACTATACCAAATGGGTAGCCACAAGCCATAACTGAATCGAAGGACAGACTATACCAAATGGGTAGCCACAGGCCATAACTGAATGGAAGGACAGACTATACCAAATGGGTAGCCACAAGCCATAACTGAATCGAGGGATAGACTATACCAAATGGGTAGCCACAAGCCATAACTGAATGGAAGGACAGACTATACCAAATGGGTAGCCACAAGCCATAACCGAATCGAAGGACAGACTATACCAAATGGGTAGCCACAAGCCATAACTGAATGGAAGGACAGACTATACCAAATGGGTAGCCACAAGCCATAACTAAATGGAAGGACAGACTATACCAAATGGGTAGCCACAAGCCATAACTGAATCGAAGGACAGACTATACCAAATGGGTAGCCACAGGCCATAACTGAATGGAAGGACAGACTATACCAAATGGGTAGCCACAAGCCATAACTGAATCGAGGGACAGACTATACCAAATGGGTAGCCACAAGCCATAACTGAATGGAAGGACAGACTATACCAAATGGGTAGCCACAAGCCATAACCGAATCGAAGGACAGACTATACCAAATGGGTAGCCACAAGCCATAACTGAATGGAAGGACAGACTATACCAAATGGGTAGCCACAAGCCATAACTGAATGGAAGGACAGACTATACCAAATGGGTAGCCACAATCCATAACTGAATCGAAGGACAGACTATACCAAATGGGTAGTCACAAGCCATAACTGAATGGAAGGACAGACTATACCAAATGGGTAGCCACAAGCCATAACTGAATGGAAGGACAGACTATACCAAATGGGTAGCCACAATCCATAACTGAATCGAAGGACAGACTATACCAAATGGGTAGTCACAAGCCATAACTGAATGGAAGGACAGACTATACCAAATGGGTAGCCACAAGCCATAACTGAATCGAGGGACAGACTATACCAAATGGGTAGCCACAAGCCATAACTGAATCGAGGGACAGACTATGCCAAATGGGTAGTGGTTGCCACAAGCCATAACTGAATCGAGGGACAGACTATACCAAATGGGTAGCCACAAGCCAAAACTGAATCGAAGGACAGACTATACCAAATGGGTAGCCACAAGCCATAACTGAATCGAGGGGCAGACTATGCCAAATGGGTAGCCACAAGCCATAACTGAATCGAGGGACAGACTATACCAAATGGGTAGCCACAAGCCATAACTGAATCGAGGGACAGACTATGCCAAATGGGTAGCCACAAGCCATAACTGAATCGAGGGACAGACTATACCAAATGGGTAGCCACAAGCCATAACTGAATCGAGGAACAGACTATATCAAATGGGTAGCCACAAGCCATAACTGAATCGAGGAACAGACTATACCAAATGGGTAGCCACAAGCCATAACTGAATCGAGGAACAGACTACCAAATGGGTAGCCACAAGCCATAACTGAATCGAGGAACAGATTATACCAAATGGGTAGCCACAAGCCATAACTGAATCGAAGGACAGACTATACCAAATGGGTAGCCACAAGCCATAACTGAATCGAAGGACAGACTATACCAAATGGGTAGCCACAAGCCATAACTGAATGGAAGGACAGACTATACCAAATGGGTAGCCACAAGCCATAACTGAATCGAAGGACAGACTATACCAAATGGGTAGCCATAGGCCATAACTGAATGGAAGGACAGACTATACCAAATGGGTAGCCACAAGCCATAACTGAATCGAGGGACAGACTATACCAAATGGGTAGCCACAAGCCATAACTGAATGGAAGGACAGACTATACCAAATGGGTAGCCACAAGCCATAACCGAATCGAAGGACAGACTATACCAAATGGGTAGCCACAAGCCATAACTGAATGGAAGGACAGACTATACCAAATGGGTAGCCACAAGCCATAACTGAATGGAAGGACAGACTATACCAAATGGGTAGCCACAAGCCATAACTGAATCGAGGGACAGACTATACCAAATGGGTAGCCCAAGCCATAACTGAATGGAAGGACAGACTATACCAAATGGGTAGCCAGAAGCCATAACTGAATGGAAGGACAGACTATACCAAATGGGTAGCCAAAAGCCATAACTGAATCGAGGGACAGACTATACCAAATGGGTAGCCACAAGCCATAACTGAATCGAGGGACAGACTATACCAAATGGATAGCCACAAGCCATAACTGAATCGAGGAACAGACTATGCCAAATGGGTAGCCACAAGCCATAACTGAATCGAGGGACAGACTATACCAAATGGGTAGCCACGAGCCATAACTGAATCGAGGAACAGACTATACCAAATGGGTAGCCACAAGCCATAACTGAATCGAGGAACAGACTATACCAAATGGGTAGCCACAAGCCATAACTGAATCGAGGGACAGACTATACCAAATGGGTAGCCACAAGCCATAACTGAATCGAGGGACAGACTATACCATATGGGTAGCCACAAGCCATAACTGAATGGAAGGACAGACTATACCAAATGGGTAGCCACAAGCCATAACTGAATCGAAGGACAGACTATGCCAAATGGGTAGCCACAAGCCATAACTGAATCTAGGGACAGACTATACCAAATGGGTAGCCACAAGCCATAACTGAATGGAAGGACAGACTATTCCAAATGGGTAGCCACAAGCCATAACTGAATCGAGGAACAGACTATACCAAATGGGTAGCCACAAGCTATAACTGAATGGAGGAACAGACTATACCAAATGGGTAGCCACAAGCCATAACTGAATGGAGAAACAGACTATACCAAATGGGTAGCCACAAACCATAACTGAATGGAGTAACAGACTATACCAAATGGGTAGCCACAAGCCATAACTGAATGGAAGGACAGACTATACCAAATGGGTAGCCACAAGGCATAACTGAATCGAGGAACAGACTATACCAAATGGGTAGCCACAAGCTATAACTGAATGGAGGAACAGACTATACCAAATGGGTAGCCACAAGCCATAACTGAATGGAGAAACAGACTATACCAAATGGGTAGCCACAAGCCATAACTGAATGGAGTAACAGATTATACCAAATGGGTAGCCACAAGCCATAACTGAATGGAAGGACAGACTGTACCAAATGGGTAGCCACAATCCATAACTGAATCGAAGGACAGACCATACCAAATGGGTAGTCACAAGCCATAACTGAATGGAAGGACAGACTATACCAAATGGGTAGCCACAAGCCATAACTGAATCGAGGGACAGACTATACCAAATGGGTAGCCACAAGCCTTAACTGAATCGAGGGACAGACTATGCCAAATGGGTAGTGGTTCCCACAAGCCATAACTGAATCGAGGGACAGACTATACCAAATGGGTAGCCACAAGCCAAAACTGAATCGAAGGACAGACTATACCAAATGGGTAGCCACAAGCCATAACTGAATCGAGGGACAGACTATGCCAAATGGGTAGCCACAAGCCATAACTGAATCGAGGGACAGACTATACCAAATGGGTAGCCACAAGCCATAACTGAATCGAGGGACAGACTATGCCAAATGGGTAGCCACAAGCCATAACTGAATCGAGGGACAGACTATACCAAATGGGTAGCCACAAGCCATAACTGAATCGAGGAACAGACTATATCAAATGGGTAGCCACAAGCCATAACTGAATCGAGGAACAGACTATACCAAATGGGTAGCCACAAGCCATAACTGAATCGAGGAACAGACTACCAAATGGGTAGCCACAAGCCATAACTGAATCGAGGAACAGATTATACCAAATGGGTAGCCACAAGCCATAACTGAATCGAAGGACAGACTATACCAAATGGGTAGCCACAAGCCATAACTGAATCGAAGGACAGACTATACCAAATGGGTAGCCACAAGCCATAACTGAATGGAAGGACAGACTATACCAAATGGGTAGCCACAAGCCATAACTGAATCGAAGGACAGACTATACCAAATGGGTAGCCACAGGCCATAACTGAATGGAAGGACAGACTATACCAAATGGGTAGCCACAAGCCATAACTGAATCGAGGGACAGACTATACCAAATGGGTAGCCACAAGCCATAACTGAATGGAAGGACAGACTATACCAAATGGGTAGCCACAAGCCATAACCGAATCGAAGGACAGACTATACCAAATGGGTAGCCACAAGCCATAACTGAATGGAAGGACAGACTATACCAAATGGGTAGCCACAAGCCATAACTAAATGGAAGGACAGACTATACCAAATGGGTAGCCACAAGCCATAACTGAATCGAGGGACAGACTATACCAAATGGGTAGCCCAAGCCATAACTGAATGGAAGGACAGACTATACCAAATGGGTAGCCAGAAGCCATAACTGAATGGAAGGACAGACTATACCAAATGGGTAGCCACAAGCCATAACTGAATCGAGGGACAGACTATACCAAATGGGTAGCCACAAGCCATAACTGAATCGAGGGACAGACTATACCAAATGGATAGCCACAAGCCATAACTGAATCGAGGAACAGACTATGCCAAATGGGTAGCCACAAGCCATAACTGAATCGAGGGACAGACTATACCAAATGGGTAGCCACGAGCCATAACTGAATCGAGGAACAGACTATACCAAATGGGTAGCCACAAGCCATAACTGAATCGAGGAACAGACTATACCAAATGGGTAGCCACAAGCCATAACTGAATCGAGGGACAGACTATACCAAATGGGTAGCCACAAGCCATAACTGAATCGAGGGACAGACTATACCATATGGGTAGCCACAAGCCATAACTGAATGGAAGGACAGACTATACCAAATGGGTAGCCACAAGCCATAACTGAATCTAGGGACAGACTATACCAAATGGGTAGCCACAAGCCATAACTGAATGGAAGGACAGACTATACCATATGGGTAGCCACAAGCCATAACTGAATCGAGGAACAGACTATACCAAATGGGTAGCCACAAGCCATAACTGAATCGAGGGACAGACTATACCAAATGGGTAGCCACAAGCCATAACTGAATCGAGGGACAGACTATACCATATGGGTAGCCACAAGCCATAACTGAATCGAAGGACAGACTATGCCAAATGGGTAGCCACAAGCCATAACTGAATCTAGGGACAGACTATACCAAATGGGTAGCCACAAGCCATAACTGAATGGAAGGACAGACTATTCCAAATGGGTAGCCACAAGCCATAACTGAATCGAGGAACAGACTATACCAAATGGGTAGCCACAAGCTATAACTGAATGGAGGAACAGACTATACCAAATGGGTAGCCACAAGCCATAACTGAATGGAGAAACAGACTATACCAAATGGGTAGCCACAAACCATAACTGAATGGAGTAACAGACTATACCAAATGGGTAGCCACAAGCCATAACTGAATGGAAGGACAGACTATACCAAATGGGTAGCCACAAGGCATAACTGAATCGAGGAACAGACTATACCAAATGGGTAGCCACAAGCTATAACTGAATGGAGGAACAGACTATACCAAATGGGTAGCCACAAGCCATAACTGAATGGAGAAACAGACTATACCAAATGGGTAGCCACAAGCCATAACTGAATGGAGTAACAGACTATACCAAATGGGTAGCCACAAGCCATAACTGAATGGAAGGACAGACTGTACCAAATGGGTAGCCACAATCCATAACTGAATCGAAGGACAGACTATACCAAATGGGTAGTCACAAGCCATAACTGAATGGAAGGACAGACTATACCAAATGGGTAGCCACAAGCCATAACTGAATCGAAGGACAGACTATGCCAAATGGGTAGCCACAAGCCATAACTGAATCTAGGGACAGACTATACCAAATGGGTAGCCACAAGCCATAACTGAATGGAAGGACAGACTATTCCAAATGGGTAGCCACAAGCCATAACTGAATCGAGGAACAGACTATACCAAATGGGTAGCCACAAGCTATAACTGAATGGAGGAACAGACTATACCAAATGGGTAGCCACAAGCCATAACTGAATGGAGAAACAGACTATACCAAATGGGTAGCCACAAACCATAACTGAATGGAGTAACAGACTATACCAAATGGGTAGCCACAAGCCATAACTGAATGGAAGGACAGACTATACCAAATGGGTAGCCACAAGGCATAACTGAATCGAGGAACAGACTATACCAAATGGGTAGCCACAAGCTATAACTGAATGGAGGAACAGACTATACCAAATGGGTAGCCACAAGCCATAACTGAATGGAGAAACAGACTATACCAAATGGGTAGCCACAAGCCATAACTGAATGGAGTAACAGACTATACCAAATGGGTAGCCACAAGCCATAACTGAATGGAAGGACAGACTGTACCAAATGGGTAGCCACAATCCATAACTGAATCGAAGGACAGACTATACCAAATGGGTAGTCACAAGCCATAACTGAATGGAAGGACAGACTATACCAAATGGGTAGCCACAAGCCATAACTGAATCGAGGGACAGACTATACCAAATGGGTAGCCACAAGCCTTAACTGAATCGAGGGACAGACTATGCCAAATGGGTAGTGGTTCCCACAAGCCATAACTGAATCGAGGGACAGACTATACCAAATGGGTAGCCACAAGCCAAAACTGAATCGAAGGACAGACTATACCAAATGGGTAGCCACAAGCCATAACTGAATCGAGGGACAGACTATGCCAAATGGGTAGCCACAAGCCATAACTGAATCGAGGGACAGACTATACCAAATGGGTAGCCACAAGCCATAACTGAATCGAGGGACAGACTATGCCAAATGGGTAGCCACAAGCCATAACTGAATCGAGGGACAGACTATACCAAATGGGTAGCCACAAGCCATAACTGAATCGAGGAACAGACTATATCAAATGGGTAGCCACAAGCCATAACTGAATCGAGGAACAGACTATACCAAATGGGTAGCCACAAGCCATAACTGAATCGAGGAACAGACTACCAAATGGGTAGCCACAAGCCATAACTGAATCGAGGAGCAGATTATACCAAATGGGTAGCCACAAGCCATAACTGAATCGAGGGACAGACTATACCAAATGGGTAGCCACAAGCCTTAACTGAATCGAAGGACAGACTATACCAAATGGGTAGCCACAAGCCATAACTGAATGGAAGGACAGACTATACCAAATGGGTAGCCACAAGCCATAACTGAATCGAAGGACAGACTATACCAAATGGGTAGCCACAGGCCATAACTGAATGGAAGGACAGACTATACCAAATGGGTAGCCACAAGCCATAACTGAATCGAGGGACAGACTATACCAAATGGGTAGCCACAAGCCATAACTGAATGGAAGGACAGACTATACCAAATGGGTAGCCACAAGCCATAACCGAATCGAAGGACAGACTATACCAAATGGGTAGCCACAAGCCATAACTGAATGGAAGGACAGACTATACCAAATGGGTAGCCACAAGCCATAACTAAATGGAAGGACAGACTATACCAAATGGGTAGCCACAAGCCATAACTGAATCGAAGGACAGACTATACCAAATGGGTAGCCACAGGCCATAACTGAATGGAAGGACAGACTATACCAAATGGGTAGCCACAAGCCATAACTGAATCGAGGGACAGACTATACCAAATGGGTAGCCACAAGCCATAACTGAATGGAAGGACAGACTATACCAAATGGGTAGCCACAAGCCATAACCGAATCGAAGGACAGACTATACCAAATGGGTAGCCACAAGCCATAACTGAATGGAAGGACAGACTATACCAAATGGGTAGCCACAAGCCATAACTGAATGGAAGGACAGACTATACCAAATGGGTAGCCACAATCCATAACTGAATCGAAGGACAGACTATACCAAATGGGTAGTCACAAGCCATAACTGAATGGAAGGACAGACTATACCAAATGGGTAGCCACAAGCCATAACTGAATGGAAGGACAGACTGTACCAAATGGGTAGCCACAATCCATAACTGAATCGAAGGACAGACTATACCAAATGGGTAGTCACAAGCCATAACTGAATGGAAGGACAGACTATACCAAATGGGTAGCCACAAGCCATAACTGAATCGAGGGACAGACTATACCAAATGGGTAGCCACAAGCCATAACTGAATCGAGGGACAGACTATGCCAAATGGGTAGTGGTTGCCACAAGCCATAACTGAATCGAGGGACAGACTATACCAAATGGGTAGCCACAAGCCAAAACTGAATCGAAGGACAGACTATACCAAATGGGTAGCCACAAGCCATAACTGAATCGAGGGACAGACTATGCCAAATGGGTAGCCACAAGCCATAACTGAATCGAGGGACAGACTATACCAAATGGGTAGCCACAAGCCATAACTGAATCGAGGGACAGACTATGCCAAATGGGTAGCCACAAGCCATAACTGAATCGAGGGACAGACTATACCAAATGGGTAGCCACAAGCCATAACTGAATCGAGGAACAGACTATATCAAATGGGTAGCCACAAGCCATAACTGAATCGAGGAACAGACTATACCAAATGGGTAGCCACAAGCCATAACTGAATCGAGGAACAGACTACCAAATGGGTAGCCACAAGCCATAACTGAATCGAGGAACAGATTATACCAAATGGGTAGCCACAAGCCATAACTGAATCGAAGGACAGACTATACCAAATGGGTAGCCACAAGCCATAACTGAATCGAAGGACAGACTATACCAAATGGGTAGCCACAAGCCATAACTGAATGGAAGGACAGACTATACCAAATGGGTAGCCACAAGCCATAACTGAATCGAAGGACAGACTATACCAAATGGGTAGCCACAGGCCATAACTGAATGGAAGGACAGACTATACCAAATGGGTAGCCACAAGCCATAACTGAATCGAGGGACAGACTATACCAAATGGGTAGCCACAAGCCATAACTGAATGGAAGGACAGACTATACCAAATGGGTAGCCACAAGCCATAACCGAATCGAAGGACAGACTATACCAAATGGGTAGCCACAAGCCATAACTGAATGGAAGGATAGACTATACCAAATGGGTAGCCACAAGCCATAACTGAATGGAAGGACAGACTATACCAAATGGGTAGCCACAAGCCATAACTGAATCGAGGGACAGACTATACCAAATGGGTAGCCCAAGCCATAACTGAATGGAAGGACAGACTATACCAAATGGGTAGCCAGAAGCCATAACTGAATGGAAGGACAGACTATACCAAATGGGTAGCCACAAGCCATAACTGAATCGAGGGACAGACTATACCAAATGGGTAGCCACAAGCCATAACTGAATCGAGGGACAGACTATACCAAATGGATAGCCACAAGCCATAACTGAATCGAGGAACAGACTATGCCAAATGGGTAGCCACAAGCCATAACTGAATCGAGGGACAGACTATACCAAATGGGTTAGCCACGAGCCATAACTGAATCGAGGAACAGACTATACCAAATGGGTAGCCACAAGCCATAACTGAATCGAGGAACAGACTATACCAAATGGGTAGCCACAAGCCATAACTGAATCGAGGGACAGACTATACCATATGGGTAGCCACAAGCCATAACTGAATGGAAGGACAGACTATACCAAATGGGTAGCCACAAGCCATAACTGAATCGAAGGACAGACTATGCCAAATGGGTAGCCACAAGCCATAACTGAATCTAGGGACAGACTATACCAAATGGGTAGCCACAAGCCATAACTGAATGGAAGGACAGACTATTCCAAATGGGTAGCCACAAGCCATAACTGAATCGAGGAACAGACTATACCAAATGGGTAGCCACAAGCTATAACTGAATGGAGGAACAGACTATACCAAATGGGTAGCCACAAGCCATAACTGAATGGAGAAACAGACTATACCAAATGGGTAGCCACAAACCATAACTGAATGGAGTAACAGACTATACCAAATGGGTAGCCACAAGCCATAACTGAATGGAAGGACAGACTATACCAAATGGGTAGCCACAAGGCATAACTGAATCGAGGAACAGACTATACCAAATGGGTAGCCACAAGCTATAACTGAATGGAGGAACAGACTATACCAAATGGGTAGCCACAAGCCATAACTGAATGGAGAAACAGACTATACCAAATGGGTAGCCACAAGCCATAACTGAATGGAGTAACAGACTATACCAAATGGGTAGCCACAAGCCATAACTGAATGGAAGGACAGACTGTACCAAATGGGTAGCCACAATCCATAACTGAATCGAAGGACAGACTATACCAAATGGGTAGTCACAAGCCATAACTGAATGGAAGGACAGACTATACCAAATGGGTAGCCACAAGCCATAACTGAATCGAGGGACAGACTATACCAAATGGGTAGCCACAAGCCTTAACTGAATCGAGGGACAGACTATGCCAAATGGGTAGTGGTTCCCACAAGCCATAACTGAATCGAGGGACAGACTATACCAAATGGGTAGCCACAAGCCAAAACTGAATCGAAGGACAGACTATACCAAATGGGTAGCCACAAGCCATAACTGAATCGAGGGACAGACTATGCCAAATGGGTAGCCACAAGCCATAACTGAATCGAGGGACAGACTATACCAAATGGGTAGCCACAAGCCATAACTGAATCGAGGGACAGACTATGCCAAATGGGTAGCCACAAGCCATAACTGAATCGAGGGACAGACTATACCAAATGGGTAGCCACAAGCCATAACTGAATCGAGGAACAGACTATATCAAATGGGTAGCCACAAGCCATAACTGAATCGAGGAACAGACTATACCAAATGGGTAGCCACAAGCCATAACTGAATCGAGGAACAGACTACCAAATGGGTAGCCACAAGCCATAACTGAATCGAGGAACAGATTATACCAAATGGGTAGCCACAAGCCATAACTGAATCGAAGGACAGACTATACCAAATGGGTAGCCACAAGCCATAACTGAATCGAAGGACAGACTATACCAAATGGGTAGCCACAAGCCATAACTGAATGGAAGGACAGACTATACCAAATGGGTAGCCACAAGCCATAACTGAATCGAAGGACAGACTATACCAAATGGGTAGCCACAGGCCATAGCTGAATGGAAGGACAGACTATACCAAATGGGTAGCCACAAGCCATAACTGAATCGAGGGACAGACTATACCAAATGGGTAGCCACAAGCCATAACTGAATGGAAGGACAGACTATACCAAATGGGTAGCCACAAGCCATAACCGAATCGAAGGACAGACTATACCAAATGGGTAGCCACAAGCCATAACTGAATGGAAGGACAGACTATACCAAATGGGTAGCCACAAGCCATAACTAAATGGAAGGACAGACTATACCAAATGGGTAGCCACAAGCCATAACTGAATCGAGGGACAGACTATACCAAATGGGTAGCCCAAGCCATAACTGAATGGAAGGACAGACTATACCAAATGGGTAGCCAGAAGCCATAACTGAATGGAAGGACAGACTATACCAAATGGGTAGCCACAAGCCATAACTGAATCGAGGGACAGACTATACCAAATGGGTAGCCACAAGCCATAACTGAATCGAGGGACAGACTATACCAAATGGATAGCCACAAGCCATAACTGAATCGAGGAACAGACTATGCCAAATGGGTAGCCACAAGCCATAACTGAATCGAGGGACAGACTATACCAAATGGGTAGCCACGAGCCATAACTGAATCGAGGAACAGACTATACCAAATGGGTAGCCACAAGCCATAACTGAATCGAGGAACAGACTATACCAAATGGGTAGCCACAAGCCATAACTGAATCGAGGGACAGACTATACCAAATGGGTAGCCACAAGCCATAACTGAATCGAGGGACAGACTATACCATATGGGTAGCCACAAGCCATAACTGAATGGAAGGACAGACTATACCAAATGGGTAGCCACAAGCCATAACTGAATCGAGGGACAGACTATACCAAATGGGTAGCCACAAGCCATAACTGAATGGAAGGACAGACTATACCAAATGGGTAGCCACAAGCCATAACTGAATCGAGGAACAGACTATACCAAATGGGTAGCCACAAGCCATAACTGAATCGAGGGACAGACTATACCAAATGGGTAGCCACAAGCCATAACTGAATCGAGGGACAGACTATACCATATGGGTAGCCACAAGCCATAACTGAATCGAAGGACAGACTATGCCAAATGGGTAGCCACAAACCATAACTGAATCTAGGGACAGACTATACCAAATGGGTAGCCACAAGCCATAACTGAATGGAAGGACAGACTATTCCAAATGGGTAGCCACAAGCCATAACTGAATCGAGGAACAGACTATACCAAATGGGTAGCCACAAGCTATAACTGAATGGAGGAACAGACTATACCAAATTGGTAGCCACAAGCCATAACTGAATGGAGAAACAGACTATACCAAATGGGTAGCCACAAACCATAACTGAATGGAGTAACAGACTATACCAAATGGGTAGCCACAAGCCATAACTGAATGGAAGGACAGACTATACCAAATGGGTAGCCACAAGGCATAACTGAATCGAGGAACAGACTATACCAAATGGGTAGCCACAAGCTATAACTGAATGGAGGAACAGACTATACCAAATGGGTAGCCACAAGCCATAACTGAATGGAGAAACAGACTATACCAAATGGGTAGCCACAAGCCATAACTGAATGGAGTAACAGACTATACCAAATGGGTAGCCACAAGCCATAACTGAATGGAAGGACAGACTGTACCAAATGGGTAGCCACAATCCATAACTGAATCGAAGGACAGACTATACCAAATGGGTAGTCACAAGCCATAACTGAATGGAAGGACAGACTATACCAAATGGGTAGCCACAAGCCATAACTGAATCGAGGGACAGACTATACCAAATGGGTAGCCACAGGCCTTAACTGAATCGAGGGACAGACTATGCCAAATGGGTAGTGGTTGCCACAAGCCATAACTGAATCGAGAGACAGACTATACCAAATGGGTAGCCACAAGCCAAAACTGAATCGAAGGACAGACTATACCAAATGGGTAGCCACAAGCCATAACTGAATCGAGGGACAGACTATGCCAAATGGGTAGCCACAAGCCATAACTGAATCGAGGGACAGACTATACCAAATGGGTAGCCACAAGCCATAACTGAATCGAGGGACAGACTATGCCAAATGGGTAGCCACAAGCCATAACTGAATCGAGGGACAGACTATACCAAATGGGTAGCCACAAGCCATAACTGAATCGAGGAACAGACTATATCAAATGGGTAGCCACAAGCCATAACTGAATCGAGGAACAGACTATACCAAATGGGTAGCCACAAGCCATAACTGAATCGAGGAACAGACTACCAAATGGGTAGCCACAAGCCATAACTGAATCGAGGAACAGATTATCCCAAATGGGTAGCCACAAGCCATAACTGAATCTAAGGACAGACTATACCAAATGGGTAGCCACAAGCCATAACTGAATCGAAGGACAGACTATACCAAATGGGTAGCCACAAGCCATAACTGAATGGAAGGACAGACTATACCAAATGGGTAGCCACAAGCCATAACTGAATCGAAGGACAGACTATACCAAATGGGTAGCCACAGGCCATAACTGAATGGAAGGACAGACTATACCAAATGGGTAGCCACAAGCCATAACTGAATCGAGGGACAGACTATACCAAATGGGTAGCCACAAGCCATAACTGAATGGAAGGACAGACTATACCAAATGGGTAGCCACAAGCCATAACCGAATCGAAGGACAGACTATACCAAATGGGTAGCCACAAGCCATAACTGAATGGAAGGACAGACTATACCAAATGGGTAGCCACAAGCCATAACTGAATGGAAGGACAGACTATACCAAATGGGTAGCCACAAGCCATAACTGAATGGAGAAACAGACTATACCAAATGGGTAGCCACAAGCCATAACTGAATGGAGTAACAGACTATACCAAATGGGTAGCCACAAGCCATAACTGAATGGAAGGACAGACTGTACCAAATGGGTAGCCACAATCCATAACTGAATCG
The DNA here is from genome assembly GCA_963680875.1 of Bathymodiolus brooksi. Classification (NCBI taxonomy): domain Eukaryota; kingdom Metazoa; phylum Mollusca; class Bivalvia; order Mytilida; family Modiolidae; genus Bathymodiolus; species Bathymodiolus brooksi. The sequence continues at coordinate 38,793,926 of OY804578.1, read as the reverse complement.
AAGGACAGACTATACCAAATGGGTAGTCACAAGCCATAACTGAATGGAAGGACAGACTATACCAAATGGGTAGCCACAAGCCATAACTGAATCGAGGGACAGACTATACCAAATGGGTAGCCACAAGCCTTAACTGAATCGAGGGACAGACTATGCCAAATGGGTAGTGGTTCCCACAAGCCATAACTGAATCGAGGGACAGACTATACCAAATGGGTAGCCACAAGCCAAAACTGAATCGAAGGACAGACTATACCAAATGGGTAGCCACAAGCCATAACTGAATCGAGGGACAGACTATGCCAAATGGGTAGCCACAAGCCATAACTGAATCGAGGGACAGACTATACCAAATGGGTAGCAACAAGCCATAACTGAATCGAGGGACAGACTATGCCAAATGGGTAGCCACAAGCCATAACTGAATCGAGGGACAGACTATACCAAATGGGTAGCCACAAGCCATAACTGAATCGAGGAACAGACTATATCAAATGGGTAGCCACAAGCCATAACTGAATCGAGGAACAGACTATACCAAATGGGTAGCCACAAGCCATAACTGAATCGAGGAACAGACTACCAAATGGGTAGCCACAAGCCATAACTGAATCGAGGAACAGATTATACCAAATGGGTAGCCACAAGCCATAACTGAATCGAAGGACAGACTATACCAAATGGGTAGCCACAAGCCATAACTGAATCGAAGGACAGACTATACCAAATGGGTAGCCACAAGCCATAACTGAATGGAAGGACAGACTATACCAAATGGGTAGCCACAAGCCATAACTGAATCGAAGGACAGACTATACCAAATGGGTAGCCACAGGCCATAACTGAATGGAAGGACAGACTATACCAAATGGGTAGCCACAAGCCATAACTGAATCGAGGGACAGACTATACCAAATGGGTAGCCACAAGCCATAACTGAATGGAAGGACAGACTATACCAAATGGGTAGCCACAAGCCATAACCGAATCGAAGGACAGACTATACCAAATGGGTAGCCACAAGCCATAACTGAATGGAAGGACAGACTATACCAAATGGGTAGCCACAAGCCATAACTAAATGGAAGGACAGACTATACCAAATGGGTAGCCACAAGCCATAACTGAATCGAGGGACAGACTATACCAAATGGGTAGCCCAAGCCATAACTGAATGGAAGGACAGACTATACCAAATGGGTAGCCAGAAGCCATAACTGAATGGAAGGACAGACTATACCAAATGGGTAGCCACAAGCCATAACTGAATCGAGGGACAGACTATACCAAATGGGTAGCCACAAGCCATAACTGAATCGAGGGACAGACTATACCAAATGGATAGCCACAAGCCATAACTGAATCGAGGAACAGACTATGCCAAATGGGTAGCCACAAGCCATAACTGAATCGAGGGACAGACTATACCAAATGGGTAGCCACGAGCCATAACTGAATCGAGGAACAGACTATACCAAATGGGTAGCCACAAGCCATAACTGAATCGAGGAACAGACTATACCAAATGGGTAGCCACAAGCCATAACTGAATCGAGGGACAGACTATACCAAATGGGTAGCCACAAGCCATAACTGAATCGAGGGACAGACTATGCCATATGGGTAGCCACAAGCCATAACTGAATGGAAGGACAGACTATACCAAATGGGTAGCCACAATCCATAACTGAATCTAGGGACAGACTATACCAAATGGGTAGCCACAAGCCATAACTGAATGGAAGGACAGACTATACCAAATGGGTAGCCACAAGCCATAACTGAATCGAGGAACAGACTATACCAAATGGGTAGCCACAAGCCATAACTGAATCGAGGGACAGACTATACCAAATGGGTAGCCACAAGCCATAACTGAATCGAGGGACAGACTATACCATATGGGTAGCCACAAGCCATAACTGAATCGAAGGACAGACTATGCCAAATGGGTAGCCACAAACCATAACTGAATCTAGGGACAGACTATACCAAATGGGTAGCCACAAGCCATAACTGAATGGAAGGACAGACTATTCCAAATGGGTAGCCACAAGCCATAACTGAATCGAGGAACAGACTATACCAAATGGGTAGCCACAAGCTATAACTGAATGGAGGAACAGACTATACCAAATGGGTAGCCACAAGCCATAACTGAATGGAGAAACAGACTATACCAAATGGGTAGCCACAAACCATAACTGAATGGAGTAACAGACTATACCAAATGGGTAGCCACAAGCCATAACTGAATGGAAGGACAGACTATACCAAATGGGTAGCCACAAGGCATAACTGAATCGAGGAACAGACTATACCAAATGGGTAGCCACAAGCTATAACTGAATGGAGGAACAGACTATACCAAATGGGTAGCCACAAGCCATAACTGAATGGAGAAACAGACTATACCAAATGGGTAGCCACAAGCCATAACTGAATGGAGTAACAGACTATACCAAATGGGTAGCCACAAGCCATAACTGAATGGAAGGACAGACTGTACCAAATGGGTAGCCACAATCCATAACTGAATCGAAGGACAGACTATACCAAATGGGTAGTCACAAGCCATAACTGAATGGAAGGACAGACTATACCAAATGGGTAGCCACAAGCCATAACTGAATCGAGGGACAGACTATACCAAATGGGTAGCCACAAGCCTTAACTGAATCGAGGGACAGACTATGCCAAATGGGTAGTGGTTGCCACAAGCCATAACTGAATCGAGGGACAGACTATACCAAATGGGTAGCCACAAGCCAAAACTGAATCGAAGGACAGACTATACCAAATGGGTAGCCACAAGCCATAACTGAATCGAGGGACAGACTATGCCAAATGGGTAGCCACAAGCCATAACTGAATCGAGGGACAGACTATACCAAATGGGTAGCCACAAGCCATAACTGAATCGAGGGACAGACTATGCCAAATGGGTAGCCACAAGCCATAACTGAATCGAGGGACAGACTATACCAAATGGGTAGCCACAAGCCATAACTGAATCGAGGAACAGACTATATCAAATGGGTAGCCACAAGCCATAACTGAATCGAGGAACAGACTATACCAAATGGGTAGCCACAAGCCATAACTGAATCGAGGAACAGACTACCAAATGGGTAGCCACAAGCCATAACTGAATCGAGGAACCGATTATCCCAAATGGGTAGCCACAAGCCATAACTGAATCTAAGGACAGACTATACCAAATGGGTAGCCACAAGCCATAACTGAATCGAAGGACAGACTATACCAAATGGGTAGCCACAAGCCATAACTGAATGGAAGGACAGACTATACCAAATGGGTAGCCACAAGCCATAACTGAATCGAAGGACAGACTATACCAAATGGGTAGCCACAGGCCATAACTGAATGGAAGGACAGACTATACCAAATGGGTAGCCACAAGCCATAACTGAATCGAGGGACAGACTATACCAAATGGGTAGCCACAAGCCATAACTGAATGGAAGGACAGACTATACCAAATGGGTAGCCACAAGCCATAACCGAATCGAAGGACAGACTATACCAAATGGGTAGCCACAAGCCATAACTGAATGGAAGGACAGACTATACCAAATGGGTAGCCACAAGCCATAACTGAATGGAAGGACAGACTATACCAAATGGGTAGCCACAAGCCATAACTGAATCGAGGGACAGACTATACCAAATGGGTAGCCCAAGCCATAACTGAATGGAAGGACAGACTATACCAAATGGGTAGCCAGAAGCCATAGCTGAATGGAAGGACAGACTATACCAAATGGGTAGCCACAAGCCATAACTGAATCGATGGACAGACTATACCAAATGGGTAGCCACGAGCCATAACTGAATCGAGGAACAGACTATACCAAATGGGTAGCCACAAGCCATAACTGAATCGAGGAACAGACTATACCAAATGGGTAGCCACAAGCCATAACTGAATCGAGGGACAGACTATACCAAATGGGTAGCCACAAGCCATAACTGAATCGAGGGACAGACTATACCATATGGGTAGCCACAAGCCATAACTGAATGGAAGGACAGACTATACCAAATGGGTAGCCACAAGCCATAACTGAATCGAAGGACAGACTATGCCAAATGGGTAGCCACAAGCCATAACTGAATCTAGGGACAGACTATACCAAATGGGTAGCCACAAGCCATAACTGAATGGAAGGACAGACTATTCCAAATGGGTAGCCACAAGCCATAACTGAATCGAGGAACAGACTATACCAAATGGGTAGCCACAATCTATAACTGAATGGAGGAACAGACTATACCAAATGGGTAGCCACAAGCCATAACTGAATGGAGAAACAGACTATACCAAATGGGTAGCCACAAACCATAACTGAATGGAGTAACAGACTATACCAAATGGGTAGCCACAAGCCATAACTGAATGGAAGGACAGACTATACCAAATGGGTAGCCACAAGGCATAACTGAATCGAGGGACGGACTATGCCAAATGGGTAACCACAAGCCATAACTGAATAGAGGGACGGACCATACCAAATGGGTAGTCACAAGCCATAACTGAATCGAGGTACAGACTATAACAAAAAAGGGTAGCCACAAGCCATAACTGAATCGAGGGACAGACTATACCAAATGGGTAGCCACAAGCCATAACTGAATCGAAGGACAGACTATACCAAGTGGGTAGCCACAAGCCATAACTGAATCGAGGGACAGAATATACCATATGAGTAGCCACAAGCCATAACTGAATGGAAGGACAGACTATACCAAATGGGTAGCCACAAGCCATAACTGAATCGAGGAACAGACTATAACAAATGGGTAGCCACAAGCCATAACTGAATCGAGGGACAAACTATACCAAATGGGTAGCCACAAGCCATAACTGAATCGAGGGACAGACTATACCAAATGGGTAGCCACAAGCAATAACTGAATGGAAGGACAGACTATACCAAATGGGTAGCCACAAGCCATAACTGAATGGAAGGACAGACTATACCAAATGGGTAGCCACAAGCAATAACTGAATGGAAGGACAGACTATACCAAATGGGTAGCCACAAGCCATAACTGAATCGAGGAACAGACTATAACAAATGGATAGCCACAAGCCATAAATGAATCGAGGGACAAACTATACCAAATGGGTAGCCACAAGCCATAACTGAATCGAAGGACAGACTATACCAAATGGGTAGCCACAAGCCATAACTGAATCGAGGGACAGACAATACCAAATGGGTAGCCACAAGCCATGACTGAATGGAAGGACAGACTATACCAAATGGGTAGCCACAAGCCATAACTGAATCGAAGGACAGACTATACCAAATGGGTAGCCACAAGCCATGACTGAATGGAAGGACTGACTATACCAAATGGGTAGCCACAAGCCATAACTGAATCGAGGGACAGACTATACCAAATGGGTAGCCACAAGCCATAACTGAATCGAGGGACAGACAATACCAAATGGGTAGCCACAAGCCATGACTGAATGGAAGGACAGACTATACCAAATGGGTAGCCACAAGCCATAACTGAATGGAAGGACAGACTATACCAAATGGGTAGCCACAAGCCATAGCTGAATCGAGGGACATACTATACCAAATAGGGAGCCACAAGCCATAACTGAATCGAAGGACAGACTATACCAAATGGGTAGCCACAAGCCATAACTGAATGGAAGGACAGACTATACCAAATGGGTAGCCACAAGCTATAACTGAATCGAAGGACGGACTATACCAAATGGGTAGCCACAAGCCATAACTGAATCGAGGGACGGACTATACCAAATGGGTAGCCACAAGCCATAACTGAATCGAGGGACAGACTATACCAAATGGGTAGCCACAAGCCATAACTGAATCGAGGAACAGACTATACCAAATGGGTAGCCACAAGCCATAACTGAATCGAGGGACAGACTATACCAAATGGGTAGCCACAAGCCATAACTGAATCGAAGGACGGACTATACCAAATGGGTAGCCACAAGCCTTAACTGAATCGAGGGACAGACTATACCAAATGGGTAGCCACAAGCCATAACTGAATCGAGGAACAGACTATACCAAATGGGTAGCCACAAGCCATAACTGAATCGAAGGACGGACTATACCAAATGGGTAGCCACAAGCCATAACTGAATCGAAGGACAGACTATACCAAATGGTTAGCCACAAGCCATAACTGAATCGAGGGTCGGACTATACCAAATGGGCAGCCACAAGCCATAACTGAATGGAGGAACAGTCTATACCAAATGGGTAGCCACAAGCCATAACTTAATCGAGGGACAGACTATACCAAATGGGTAGCCACAAGCCATAACAGAATTGAGGAACAGACTATACCAAATGGGTAGCCACAAGCCATAACTGAATCGAGGAACAGACTATACCAAATGGGTAGCCACAAGCCATAACTGAATGTAGGAACAGACTATACCAAATGGGTAGCCACAAGCCATAACTGAATCGAGGAACAGACTATACCAAATGGGTAGCCACAAGCCATAACTGAATCGAGGAACAGACTATACCAAATGGGTAGCCACAAGCCATAACTGAATGGAGGAACAGACTATACCAAATGGGTAGCCACAAGCCATAACTGAATCGAGGGACAGACTATACCAAATGGGTAGCCACAAGCCATAACTGAATCGAGGGACGGACTATACCAAATGGGTAGCCACAAGCCATAACTGAATCGAAGGACAGACTATACCAAGTGGGTAGCCACAAGCCATAACTGAATCGAGGAACAGACTATACCAAATGGGTAGCCACAAGCCATAACTGAGGAACAGACTATACCAAATGTGTAGCCACAAGCCATAACTGAGGAACAGACTATGCCAAATGTGTATCCACAAGCCATAACTGAAGAACAGACTATACCAAATGGGTAGCCACAAGCCATAACTGAGGAACAGACTATACCAAATGGGTAGCCACAAGCCATAACTGAGGAACAGACTATACCAAATGTGTAGCCACAAGCCATAACTGAGGAACAGACTATACCAAATGGGTAGCCACAAGCCATAACTGAATCGAGGAACAGACTATACCAAATGGGTAGCCACAAGCCATAACTGAATCGAGGTACAGACTATACCAAATGGGTAGCCACAAGCCATAACTGAGGAACAGACTATACCAAATGGGTAGCCACAAGCCATAACTGAGGAACAGACTATACCAAATGGGTAGCCACAAGCCATAACTGAGGAACAGACTATACCAAATGGGTAGCCACAAGCCATAACTGAGGAACAGACTATACCAAATGGGTAGCCACAAGACATAACTGAGGAACAGACTATACCAAATGGGTAGCCACAAGCCATAACTGAGGAACAGACTATACCAAATGTGTAGCCACAAGCCATAACTGAGGAACAGACTATACCAAATGGGTAGCCACAAGCCATAACTGAGGAACAGACTATACCAAATGGGTAACCACAAGCCATAACTGAGGAACAGACTATACCAAATGGGTAGCCACAAGCCATAACTGAGGAACAGACTATTCCAAATGGGTAGCCACAAGCCATAACTGAGGAACAGACTATACCAAATGGGTAGCCACAAGCCATAACTGAGGAACAGACTATACCAAATGGGTAGCCACAAGCCATAACTGAGGAACAGACTATACCAAATGGGTAGCCACAAGCCATAACTGAGGAAAAGACTATACCAAATGGGTAGCCACAAGACATAACTGAGGAACAGATTATACCAAATAGGTAGTGACAAGCCATAACTGAGGAACAGACTATACCAAATGGATAGTCACAAGCCATAACTGAGGAACAGACTATACCAAATGGGTAGTCACAAGCCATAACTGAAGAACAGACTATACCAAATGGGTAGCCACAAGACATAACTGAGGAACAGACTATACCAAATGGGTAGCCACAAGACATAACTGAGGAACAGACTATACCAAATGGGTAGCCACAAGACATAACTGAGGAACAGACAATACCAAATGGGTAGTCACAAGCCATAACCGAGGAACAGACTATACCAAATGGGTAGCCACAAGACATAACTGAGGAACAGACTATACCAAATGGGTAGCCACAAGACATAACTGAGGAACAGACAATACCAAATGGGTAACCACAAGCCATAACTGAGGAACAGACTATTCCAAATTGGTAGCCACAAGACATAACTGAGGAACAGACTATTCCAAATGGGTAGTCACAAGCCATAACCGAGGAACAGCTATACCAAATGGGTAGCCACAAGCCATAACTCAGGAACAGACTATACCAAATGGGTAGCCACAAGCCATAACTGAGGAACAGACTATTCCAAATTGGTAGCCACAGGACATAACTGAGGAACAGACTATACCAAATTGTTAGTCACAAGCCATAATTGAGGAACAGACTATACCAAATGGGTAGTCACAAGCCATAACTAAGGAACAGACTATACCAAATGGGTAGTCACAAGCCATAACTGAGGAACAGACTATACCAATCGGGTAGCCATAAGACATAACTGAGGAACAGACTATACCAAATGGGTAGCCACAAGCAAATAACTGAATCGAGGAACAGACTATACCAAATGGGTAGCCACAAGCCATAACTGAATCGAGGAACAGACTATACCAAATGGGTAGCCACAAGCCATAACCGAGGAACAGACTATACCAAATGGGTAGCCACAAGCCATAACCGAGGAACAGACTATACCAAATGGGTAGCCACAAGCCATAACCGAGGAACAGACTATACCAAATGGGTAGCCACAAGCCATAACCGAGGAACAGACTATACCAAATGGGTAGCCACAAGCCATAACCGAGGAACAGACTATACCAAATGGGTAGCCACAAGCCATAACCGAGGAACAGACTATACCAAATGGGTAGTCACAAGCCATAACCGAGGAACAGACTATACCAAAAGGGTAGCCACAAGCCATAACTGAGGAACAGACTATACCAAATGGGTAGCCACAAGCCATAACCGAGGAACAGACTATACCAAATGGGTAGCCACAAGCCATAACCGAGGAACAGACTATACCAAATGGGTAGCCACAAGACATAACTGAGGAACAGACTATACCAAATGGGTAGCCACAAGACATAACTGAGGAACAGACTATACCAAATGGGTAGTCACAAGCCATAACCGAGGAACAGACTATACCAAATGGGTAGCCACAAGCCATAACCGAGGAACAGACTATACCAAATGGGTAGCCACAAGCCATAACCGAGGAACAGACTATACCAAATGGGTAGCCACAAGCCATAACCGAGGAACAGACTATACCAAATGGGTAGCCACAAGCCATAACCGAGGAACAGACTATACCAAATGGGTAGCCACAAGACATAACTGAGCAACAGACTATACCAAATGGGTAGCCTCAAGCCATAACCGAGGAACAGACTATACCAAATGGGTAGCCACAAGCCATAACCGAGGAACAGATTATACCAAATGGGTAGCCACAAGACATAACTGAGGAACAGACTATACCAAATGGGTAGCCACAAGACATAACTGAGGAACAGACTATACCAAATGGGTAGCCACAAGACATAACTGAGGAACAGACTATACCAAATGGGTAGCCACAAGCCATAACTGAGGAACAGACTATACCAAATGGGTAGCCACAAGCCATAACCGAGGAACAGACTATACCAAATGGGTAGCCACAAGCCATAACCGAGGAACAGACTATTCCAAATTGATAGCCACAAGCCATAATTGAGGAACAGACTATACCAAATGGGTAGCCACAAGCCATAACTGAGGAACAGACTATACCAAATGGGTAGCCACAAGCCATAACTGAGGAACAGACTATACCAAATGGGTAGCCACAAGACATAACTGAGGATGATACTATACCAAATGGGTAACCACAAGCCATAACTGAGGAACAGACTATTCCAAATGGGTAGCCACAAGACATAACTGAGGAACAGACTATACCAAATGGGTAGTCACAAGCCATAACTGAGGAACAGACTATACCAAATGGGTAGTCACAAGCCATAACTGAGGAACAGACTATACCAAATGGGTAGTCACAAGCCATAACTGAGGAACAGACTATACCAAATGGGTAGTCACAAGCCATAACTGAGGAACAGACTATACCAAATGGGTAGTCACAAGACATAACTGAGGAACAGACTATACCAAATGGGTAGTCACAAGCCATAACTGAGGAACAGACTATACCAAATGGGTAGCCACAAGCCATAACCGAGGAACAGACTATACCAAATGGGTAGCCACAAGACATAACTGAGGAACAGACTATACCAAATGGGTAGCCACAAGATATAACTGAGGAACAGACTATACCAAATGGGTAGTCACAAGCCATAACTGAGGAAAAGACTATACCAAATGGGTAGTCACAAGCCATAACTGAGGAACAGACTATGCCAAAAGGGTAGTCACAAGCCATAACTGAGGAACAGACTATACCAAATGGGTAGTCACAAGCCATAACTGAGGAACAGACTATACCAAATGGGTAGTCACAAGCCATAACTGAGGAACAGACAATACCAAATGGGTAGTCACAAGCCATAACTGAGGAACAGACTATACCAAATGGGTAGCCACAAGACATAACTGAGGAACAGACTATACCAAATGGGTAGTCACAAGCCATAACTGAGGAACAGACTATACCAAATGGGTAGCCACAAGCCATAACTAAGGAACAGACTATACCAAATGGGTAGTCACAAGCCATAACTGAGGAACAGACTATACAAAATGGGTAGCCACAAGTCATAACTGAGGAACAGACTATACCAAATGGGTAGTCACAAGACATAACTGAGGAACAGAATATACCAAATGGGTAGTCACAAGCCATAACTGAGGAACAGACTATACCAAATGGGTAGCCACAAGCCATAACTGAGGAACAGACTATACCAAATGGGTAGCCACAAGACATAACTGAGGAACAGACTATATCAAATGGGTAGTCACAAGCCATAACTGAGGAACAGACTATACCAAATGAGTAGTCACAAGCCATAACTGAGGAACAGACTATACCAAATGGGTAGTCACAAGCCATAACTGAAGAACAGACTATACCAAATGGGTAGCCACAAGCCATAACTGAGGAACAGACTATACCAAATGGGTAGTCACAAGCCATAACTGAGGAACAGACTATACCAAATGGGTAGTCACAAGCCATAAATGAGGAACAGACTATACCAAATGGGTAGCCACAAGCCATAACTGAGGAACAGACTATTCCAAATGGGTAGCCACAAGACTTAACTGAGGAACAGACTATACCAAATGGGTAGTCACAAGCCATAACCGAGGAACAGACTATACCAAATGGATAGTCACAAGCCATAATTGAGGAACAGACTATACCAAATGGGTAGTCACAAGCCATAACCGAGGAACAGACTATACCAAATGGGTAGCCACAAGACATAACTGAGGAACAGACTATACCAAATGGGTAGCCACAAGACATAACTGAGGAACAGACTATACCAAATGGGTAGCCACAAGCCATAACTGAGGAACAGACTATACCAAATGGGTAGCCACAAGCCATAACCGAGGAACAGACTATACCAAATGGGTAGCCACAAGCCATAACCGAGGAACAGACTATTCCAAATTGATAGCCACAAGCCATAATTGAGGAACAGACTATACCAAATGGGTAGCCACAAGCCATAACTGAGGAACAGACTATACCAAATGGGTAGCCACAAGCCATAACTGAGGAACAGACTATACCAAATGGGTAGCCACAAGACATAACTGAGGATGATACTATACCAAATGGGTAACCACAAGCCATAACTGAGGAACAGACTATTCCAAATGGGTAGCCACAAGACATAACTGAGGAACAGACTATACCAAATGGGTAGTCACAAGCCATAACTGAGGAACAGACTATACCAAATGGGTAGTCACAAGCCATAACTGAGGAACAGACTATACCAAATGGGTAGTCACAAGCCATAACTGAGGAACAGACTATACCAAATGGGTAGTCACAAGCCATAACTGAGGAACAGACTATACCAAATGGGTAGTCACAAGACATAACTGAGGAACAGACTATACCAAATGGGTAGTCACAAGCCATAACTGAGGAACAGACTATACCAAATGGGTAGCCACAAGCCATAACCGAGGAACAGACTATACCAAATGGGTAGCCACAAGACATAACTGAGGAACAGACTATACCAAATGGGTAGCCACAAGATATAACTGAGGAACAGACTATACCAAATGGGTAGTCACAAGCCATAACTGAGGAAAAGACTATACCAAATGGGTAGTCACAAGCCATAACTGAGGAACAGACTATGCCAAAAGGGTAGTCACAAGCCATAACTGAGGAACAGACTATACCAAATGGGTAGTCACAAGCCATAACTGAGGAACAGACTATACCAAATGGGTAGTCACAAGCCATAACTGAGGAACAGACAATACCAAATGGGTAGTCACAAGCCATAACTGAGGAACAGACTATACCAAATGGGTAGCCACAAGACATAACTGAGGAACAGACTATACCAAATGGGTAGTCACAAGCCATAACTGAGGAACAGACTATACCAAATGGGTAGCCACAAGCCATAACTAAGGAACAGACTATACCAAATGGGTAGTCACAAGCCATAACTGAGGAACAGACTATACAAAATGGGTAGCCACAAGTCATAACTGAGGAACAGACTATACCAAATGGGTAGTCACAAGACATAACTGAGGAACAGACTATACCAAATGGGTAGTCACAAGCCATAACTGAGGAACAGACTATACCAAATGGGTAGCCACAAGCCATAACTGAGGAACAGACTATACCAAATGGGTAGCCACAAGACATAACTGAGGAACAGACTATACCAAATGGGTAGTCACAAGCCATAACTGAGGAACAGACTATACCAAATGAGTAGTCACAAGCCATAACTGAGGAACAGACTATACCAAATGGGTAGTCACAAGCCATAACTGAAGAACAGACTATACCAAATGGGTAGCCACAAGCCATAACTGAGGAACAGACTATACCAAATGGGTAGTCACAAGCCATAACTGAGGAACAGACTATACCAAATGGGTAGTCACAAGCCATAAATGAGGAACAGACTATACCAAATGGGTAGCCACAAGCCATAACTGAGGAACAGACTATTCCAAATGGGTAGCCACAAGACTTAACTGAGGAACAGACTATACCAAATGGGTAGTCACAAGCCATAACCGAGGAACAGACTATACCAAATGGATAGTCACAAGCCATAATTGAGGAACAGACTATACCAAATGGGTAGTCACAAGCCATAACTGAGGAACAGACTATACCAAATGGGTAGCCACAAGCCATAACTGAGGAACAGACTATACCAAATGGGTAGCCACAAGCCATAACTGAGGAACAGACTATACCAAATGGGTAGCCACAAGCCATAACTGAGGAACAGACTATATCAAATGGGTAGCCACAAGACATAACTGAGGAACAGACTATACCAAATGGGTAGCCACAAGACATAACTGAGGAACAGACTATACCAAATGGGTAGCCAGAAGCCATAATTGAGGAACAGACTATATCAAATGGGTAGCCACAAGCCATAACTGAGGAACAGACTATACCAAATGGGTAGCCACAAGACATAACTGAGGAACAGACTATACCAAATGGGTAGCCACAAGCCATAACTGAGGAACAGACTATACCAAATGGGTAGCCACAAGCCATAACTGAGGAACAAACTATACCAAATGGGTAGCCACAAGACATAACTGAGGAACAGACTATACCAAATGGGTAGCCACAAGCCATAACTGAGGAACAGACAATACCAAATGGGTAGTCACAAGCCATAACCGAGGAACAGACTGTACCAAATGGGTAGCCACAAGCCATAATTGAGGAACAGACTATACCAAATGGGTAGCCACAAGCCATAACTGAGGAACAGACTTTTCCAAATTGGTAGCCACAAGACATAACTGAGGAACAGACTATACCAAATGGGTAGTCACAAGCCATAACTGAGGAACAGACTATACCAAATGGGTAGTCACAAGCCATAACTGAGGAACAGACTATACCAAATGGGTAGCCACAAGCCATAACTGAGGAACAGACTATACCAAATGGGTAGTCACAAGCCATAACTGAGGAACAGACTATACCAAATGGGTAGTCACAAGCCATAACTGAGGAACAGACTATACCAAATGGGTAGTCACAAGCCATAACTGAGGAACAGACTATACCAAATGGGTAGTCACAAGCCATAACCGAGGAACAGACTATACCAAATGGGTAGCCACAAGACATAACTGAGGAACAGACTATACCAAATGGGTAGTCACAAGCCATAACCGAGGAACAGACTATACCAAATGGGTAGCCACAAGCCATAACTGAGGAACAGACTCTACCAAATGGGTAGCCACAAGCCATAACTGAGGAACAGACTATACCAAATGGGTAGCCACAAGACATAACTGAGGAACAGACTATACCAAATGGGTAGCCACAAGCCATAGCTGAGGAACAGACTATACCAAATGGGTAGCCACAAGCCATAACCGAGGAACAGACTATACCAAATGGGCAGCCACAAGCCATAACTGAGGAACAGACTATACCAAATGGGTAGCCACAAGACATAACTGAGGAACAGACTATACCAAATGGGTAGCCACAAGACATAACTGAGGAACAGACTATACCAAATGGGTAGTCACAAGCCATAACTGAGGAACAGACTATACCAAATGGGTAGTCAAAAGCCATAACTGAGGAACAGACTATACCAAATGGGTAGCCACAAGCCATAACTGAGGAACAGACTATTCCAAATGGGTAGCCACAAGCCATAACTGAGGAACAGACTATACCAAATGGGTAGCCACAAGCCATAACTGAGGAACAGACTATACCAAATGGGTAGCCACAAACCATAACTGAGGAACAGACTATACCAAATGGGTAGCCACAAGCCATAACTGAGGAACAGACTATACCAAATGGGTAGCCACAAGACATAACTGAGGAACAGACTATACCAAATGGGTAGTCACAAGCCATAACCGAGGAACAGACTATACCAAATGGGTAGCCACAAGCCATAACTGAGGAACAGACTATACCAAATGGGTAGCCACAAGCCATAACTGAGGAACAGACTATTCCAAATTGGTAGCCACAAGACATAACTGAGGAACAGACTATGCCAAATGGGTAGTCACAAGCCATAACTGAGGAACAGACTATTCCAAATGGGTAGTCACAAGCCATAACTGAGGAACAGACTATACCAAATGGGTAGTCACAAGCCATAAC
Source organism: Bathymodiolus brooksi (assembly GCA_963680875.1). Classification (NCBI taxonomy): domain Eukaryota; kingdom Metazoa; phylum Mollusca; class Bivalvia; order Mytilida; family Modiolidae; genus Bathymodiolus; species Bathymodiolus brooksi. The sequence continues at coordinate 38,778,522 of OY804578.1, read as the reverse complement.
TGAGGAACAGACTATACCAAATGGGTAGCCACAAGACATAACTGAGGAACAGACAATACCAAATGGGTAGTCACAAGCCATAACTGAGGAACAGACTATACCAAATGGGTAGTCACAAGCCATAACTGAGGAACAGACTATACCAAATGGGTAGTCACAAGCCATAACTGAGGAACAGACTATACCCAATGGGTAGTCACAAGCCATAACTGAGGAACAGACTATACCAAATGGGTAGTCACAAGCCATAACTGAGGAACAGACTATTCCAAATGGGTAGCCACAAGCCATAACTGAGGAACAGACAATACCAAATGGGTAGCCACAAGACATAACTGAGGAACAGACTATACCAAATGGGTAGTCACAAGCCATAACTGAGGAACAGACTATACCAAATGAGTAGTCACAAGCCATAACTGAGGAACAGACTATACCAAATGGGTAGTCACAAGCCATAACTGAGGAACAGACTATACCAAATGGGTAGCCACAAGCCATAACTGAGGAACAGACTATACCAAATGGGTAGTCACAAGCCATAACTGAGGAACAGACTATACCAAATGGATAGTCACAAGCCATCAATGAGCAACAGACTATACCAAATGGGTAGCCACAAGCCATAACTGAGGAACAGACTATTCCAAATGGGTAGCCACAAGACATAACTGAGGAACAGACTATACCAAATGGGTAGTCACAAGCCATAACCGAGGAACAGACTATACCAAATGGGTAGTCACAAGCCATAACTGAGGAACAGACTATACCAAATGGGTAGTCACAAGCCATAACTGAGGAACAGACTATTCCAAATGGGTAGCCACAAGCCATAACTGAGGAACAGACAATACCAAATGGGTAGCCACAAGACATAACTGAGGAACAGACTATACCAAATGGGTAGTCACAAGCCATAACTGAGGAACAGACTATACCAAATGAGTAGTCACAAGCCATAACTGAGGAACAGACTATACCAAATGGGTAGTCACAAGCCATAACTGAGGAACAGACTATACCAAATGGGTAGCCACAAGCCATAACTGAGGAACAGACTATACCAAATGGGTAGTCACAAGCCATAACTGAGGAACAGACTATACCAAATGGATAGTCACAAGCCATAAATGAGCAACAGACTATACCAAATGGGTAGCCACAAGCCATAACTGAGGAACAGACTATTCCAAATGGGTAGCCACAAGACATAACTGAGGAACAGACTATACCAAATGGGTAGTCACAAGCCATAACCGAGGAACAGACTATACCAAATGGGTAGCCACAAGCCATAACTGAGGAACAGACTATACCAAATGGATAGCCACAAGCCATAACTGAGGAACAGACTATACCAAATGGGTAGCCACAAGACATAACTGAGGAACAGACTATACCAAATGGGTAGCCACAAGACATAACTGAGGAACAGACTATACCAAATGGGTAGCCACAAGCCATAATTGAGGAACAGACTATACCAAATGGGTAGCCACAAGCCATAACTGAGGAACAGACTATACCAAATGGGTAGTCACAAGCCATAACTGAGGAACAGACTATACCAAATGGGTAGCCACAAGCCATAACTGAGGAACAGACTATACCAAATGGGTAGCCACAAGCCATAACTGAGGAACAGACTATACCAAATGGGTAGTCACAAGCCATAACTGAGGAACAGACTATACCAAATGGGTAGCCACAAGCCATAACTGACGAACAGACTATACCAAATGGATAGCCACAAGCCATAACTGAGGAACAGACTATACCAAATGGGTAGCCACAAGCCATAACTGAGGAACAGACTATACCAAATGGGTAGTCACAAGCCATAACTGAGGAACAGACTATACCAAATGGGTAGCCACAAGCCATAACTGAGGAACAGACTATACCAAATGGGTAGCCACAAGCCATAACTGAGGAACAGACTACCAAATGGGTAGTCACAAGCCATAACCGAGGAACAGACTATACCAAATGGGTAGCCACAAGCCATAACTGAGGAACAGACTATACCAAATGGGTAGCCACAAGACATAACTGAGGAACAGACAATACCAAATGGGTAGTCACAAGCCATAACTGAGGAACAGACTATACCAAATGGGTAGCCACAAGACATAACTGAGGAACAGACTATACCAAATGGGTAGTCACAAGCCATAACTGAGGAACAGACTATACCAAATGGGTAGTCACAAGCCATAACTGAGGAACAGACTATACCAAATGGGTAGTCACAAGCCATAACTGAGGAACAGACTATACCCAATGGGTAGTCACAAGCCATAACTGAGGAACAGACTATACCAAATGGGTAGTCACAAGCCATAACTGAGGAACAGACTATTCCAAATGGGTAGCCACAAGCCATAACTGAGGAACAGACTATACCAAATGGGTAGCCACAAGACATAACTGAGGAACAGACTATACCAAATGGGTAGTCACAAGCCATAACTGAGGAACAGACTATACCAAATGAGTAGTCACAAGCCATAACTGAGGAACAGACTATACCAAATGGGTAGTCACAAGCCATAACTGAGGAACAGACTATACCAAATGGGTAGCCACAAGCCATAACTGAGGAACAGACTATACCAAATGGGTAGTCACAAGCCATAACTGAGGAGCAGACTATACCAAATGGATAGTCACAAGCCATAAATGAGCAACAGACTATACCAAATGGGTAGCCACAAGCCATAACTGAGGAACAGACTATTCCAAATGGGTAGCCACAAGACATAACTGAGGAACAGACTATACCAAATGGGTAGTCACAAACCATAACCGAGGAACAGACTATACCAAATGGGTAGTCACAAGCCATAACTGAGGAACAGACTATACCAAATGGGTAGTCACAAGCCATAACTGAGGAACAGACTATACCAAATGGGTAGCCACAAGACATAACTGAGGAACAGACTATAACAAATGGGTAGCCACAAGCCATAACTGAGGAACAGACTATACCAAATGGGTAGCCACAAGCCATAACTGAGGAACAGACTATACCAAATGGGTAGTCACAAGTCATAACTGAGGAACAGACTATACCAAATGGGTAGTCACAAGCCATAACTGAGGAACAGACTATACCAAATGGGTAGCCACAAGCCATAACTGAGGAACAGACTATACCAAATGGGTAGCCACAAGCCATAATTGAGGAACAGACTATACCAAATGGGGAGCCACAAGACATAACTGAGGAACAGACTATACCAAATGGGTAGCCACAAGCCATAACTGAGGAACAGACTATACCAAATGGGTAGCCACAAGCCATAACTGAGGAACAGATTATACCAAATGGGTAGTCACAAGCCATAACTGAGGAACAGACTATACCAAATGGGTAGTCACAAGCCATAACTGAGGAACAGACTATACCAAATGGGTAGCCACAAGCCATAACTGAGGAACAGACTATACCAAATGGGTAGCCACAAGCCATAACTGAGGAACAGACTATACCAAATGGGTAGCCACAAGCCATAACTGAGGAACAGACTATACCAAATGGGTAGTCACAAGCCATAACTGTGGAACAGACTATACCAAATGGGTAGCCACAAGCCATAACTGAGGAACAGACTATACCAAATGGGTAGCCACAAGCCATAACTGAGGAACAGACTATACCAAATGGGTAGCCACAAGCCATAACTGAGGAACAGACTATACCAAATGGGTAGCCACAAGCCATAACTGAGGAACAGACTATACCAAATGGGTAGCCACAAGCCATAACTGAGGAACAGACTATACCAAATGGGTAGCCACAAGCCATAACTGTGGAACAGACTATACCAAATAGGTAGTCACAAGCCATAACTGAGGAACAGACTATACCAAATGGGTAGCCACAAGCCATAACTGAGGAACAGACTATACCAAATGGGTAGTCACAAGCCATAACTGAGGAACAGACTATACCAAATGGGTAGCCACAAGCCATAACTGAGGAACAGATTATACCAAATGGGTAGCCACAAGCCATAACTGAGGAACAGACTATACCAAATGGGTAGCCACAAGACATAACTGAGGAACAGACTATACCAAATGGGTAGCCACAAGACATAACTGAGGAACAGACTATACCAAATGGGTAGCCACAAGCCATAATTGAGGAACAGACTATACCAAATCGGTAGCCACAAGCCATAACTGAGGAAGAGACTTTACCAAATGGGTAGTCACAAGCCATAACTGAGGAACAGACTATACCAAATGGGTAGCCACAAGCCATAACTGAGGAACAGACTATACCAAATGGGTAGCCACAAGCCATAACTGAGGAACAGACTATACCAAATGGGTAGCCACAAGCCATAACTGAGGAACAGACTATACCAAATGGGTAGTCACAAACCATAACTGAGGAACAGACTATACCAAATGGGTAGCCACAAGCCATAACTGAGGAACAGACTATACCAAATGGGTAGCCACAAGCCATAACTGAGGAACAGACTATACCAAATGGGTAGCCACAAGCCATAACTGAGGAACAGACTATACCAAATGGGTAGCCACAAGCCATAACCGAGGAACAGACTATACCAAATGGGTAGTCACAAGCCATAACTGAGGAACAGACTATACCAAATGGGTAGCCACAAGCCATAACTGAGGAACAGACTATACCAAATGGGTAGCCACAAGCCATAACTGAGGAACAGACTATACCAAATGGGTAGTCACAAACCATAACTGAGGAACAGACTATACCAAATGGGTAGCCACAAGCCATAACTGAGGAACAGACTATACCAAATGGGTAGTCACAAGCCATAACTGAGGAACAGACAATACCAAATGGGTAGCCACAAGCCATAACTGAGGAACAGACTATACCAAATGGATAGCCACAAGCCATAACTGAGGAACAGACTATGCCAAATGGGTAGCCACAAGACATAACTGAGGAACAGACTATACCAAATGGGTAGCCACAAGACATAACTGAGGAACAGACTATACCAAATGGGTAGCCACAAGCCATAATTGAGGAACAGACTATACCAAATGGGTAGCCACAAGCCATAACTGAGGAACAGACAATACCAAATGGGTAGTCACAAGCCATAACTGAGGAACAGACTATACCAAATGGGTAGCCACAAGCCATAACTGAGGAACAGACTATACCAAATGGGTAGCCACAAGCCATAACTGAGGAACAGACTATACCAAATGGGTAGTCACAAGCCATAACTGAGGAACAGACTATACCAAATGGGTAGCCACAAGCCATAACTGACGAACAGACTATACCAAATGGGTAGCCACAAGCCATAAGTGAGGAACAGACTATACCAAATGGGTAGCCACAAGCCATAACTGAGGAACAGACTATACCAAATGGGTAGTCACAAGCCATAACTGAGGAACAGACTATACCAAATGGGTAGCCACAAGCCATAACTGAGGAACAGACTATACCAAATGGGTAGCCACAAGCCATAACTGAGGAACAGACTATACCAAATGGGTAGTCACAAGCCATAACCGAGGAACAGACTATACCAAATGGGTAGCCACAAGCCATAACTGAGGAACAGACTATACCAAATGGGTAGCCACAAGACATAACTGAGGAACAGACTATACCAAATGGGTAGCCACAAGACATAACTGAGGAACAGACTATACCAAATGGGTAGCCACAAGCAATAATTGAGGAACAGACTATACCAAATGGGTAGCCACAAGCCATAACTGAGGAACAGACTATACCAAATGGGTAGCCACAAGACATAACTGAGGAACAGACTATACCAAATGGGTAGCCACAAGACATAACTGAGGAACAGACTATACCAAATGGGTAGCCACAAGCCATAATTGAGGAACAGACTATACCAAATGGGTAGCCACAAGCCATAACTGAGGAACAGACTATACCAAATGGGTAGTCACAAGCCATAACTGAGGAACAGACTATACCAAATGGGTAGCCACAAGACATAACTGAGGAACAGACTATACCAAATGGGTAGCCACAAGCCATAACTGAGGAACAGACTATACCAAATGGGTAGTCACAAGCCATAACTGAGGAACAGACTATACCAAATGGGTAGCCACAAGCCATAACTGAGGAACAGACTATACCAAATGGGTAGCCACAAGCCATAATTGAGGAACAGACTATACCAAATGGGTAGCCACAAGCCATAACTGAGGAACAGACTATACCAAATGGGTAGTCACAAGCCATAACTGAGGAACAGACTATACCAAATGGGTAGCCACAAGCCATAACTGAGGAACAGACTATACCAAATGGGTAGCCACAAGCCATAACTGAGGAACAGACTATACCAAATGGGTAGTCACAAGCCATAACCGAGGAACAGACTATACCAAATGGGTAGCCACAAGCCATAACTGAGGAACAGACTATACCAAATGGGTAGCCACAAGCCATAATTGAGGAACAGACTATACCAAATGGGTAGCCACAAGCCATAACTGAGGAACAGACTATACCAAATGGGTAGCCACAAGCCATAACTGAGGAACAGACTATACCAAATGGGTAGTCACAAGCCATAACTGAGGAACAGACTATACCAAATGGGTAGTCACAAGCCATAACTGAGGAACAGACTATACCAAATGGGTAGCCACAAGCCATAACTGAATCGAGGAACAGACTATACCAAATGGGTAGCCACAAGCCATAACTGAGGAACAGACTATACCAAATGGGTAGCCACAAGCCATAACTGAATCGAGGAACAGACTATACCAAATGGGTAGCCACAAGCCATAACTGAGGAACAGATTATACCAAATACAAAAAGGACGAAACGACTAACAACGGTCCTCAAAACATTACACAGAAAACTAAAGGATTGAACAACACTTACCCCCTCCCTCCATTAAAACCCAGATGTGAGATAAGGTGCTCCGGAAGAGTGGGAATTCCTGCTCCTCTACTGTTATTCATGTCACGTGATCCAAAAGAGCCAATAGGAAAAACGTATTAAGCAATACATTATATAACAAGGTAACTAAATAATATAGTATGATAAAGTTACTACATGATATAATAAAGTAACTACATGATATAATAAAGTTACTACATGATATAATAAAGTTACTACATGATATAATAAAGTTACTACATGATATAATAAAGTAACTACATGATATAATAAAGTAACTACATAATATGATAAAGTAACTACATAATATAATAAAGTAACTACATAATATGATAAAGTAACTACATAATATGATAAAGTTACTACATGATATAATAAAGTAACTACATAATATAATAAAGTAACTACATAATATAATAAAGTAACTACATAATATAATAAAGTAACTACATAATATGATAAAAGATACTACATAAAATGATAAGTAAATACACATAATATGGTAAGTAAATACACATAATATGGTAAGTAAATACACATAATATGGTAAGTAAATACACATAATATGGTAAGTAAATACACATAATATGGTAAATAAAATAATATAGTAAAGCTACTGTATAATATGATTGTCAGCAAATTAAAAGTTATTTGTACGAGCTTTTGAAACAGGCAGTATTTCCGTATGAAAACTGAAAATAGCATATCATAAAAGGGAAAACATTTGTTGAAAATCATCAAATGGGAAAACAGTCATATAAAAGATTAAACGATACTATCTCTTACAAAATGCAATATTTTTTCACAAACAATTAAAACAACTTTATAAGTCGAAAGTTAGATGTATATAAACGGACAAAGATATTCAACACCAAATAAAAGGTTTCAGTTTTAACAATATCAATAATATTTTAATAGAAACGAAAATCGTATTACTCTTTAAAAAATTCGAATAAAGTGGGATTGTTCAAAATTCTTTGAAAAATGGAGCTTGTATTTTTTTTTCATTTGATCTTTACCCGATTGACTGCTCTGAAAAGAAATTTGAAATGCATTACGTTGCTCAAAATAATTAATTATTACATTTCTCAACCACAACACATAATTATGAAACTCATATTGTTAAGCTCAGTATTATAAATTTAAATAATCAGCGTTGCATTCTGCAAATCAAAACACTCCCAAATGACAATAATTGATTCAATAAACTAACTTAATATATCATCTATTCATTACACCAACGCCTCCCTTTTCTTTAATGATAGATGTTTCCAGTTATATTTATAAATGAAAAATATGATCCATTATCGGTTAGTTTTGTCAGACGAAAATATTAATACTAATTGTTCAAAATGTTGAAATGCCATAAATTCAGGTATAATGTATCCATCATCTGACAATATATATTACACTAGACTTTTAAAAACATCATTTAGGATCGAGATGTCAAACGTTTTCTTATGATGGGACATCGTGTACCCACTCCTTCTAAATTTATGGACAGTGTGGGAATGATGCACTTGATTGATAGTTTGATTTAAAATGTACCCTGACGCCTGATGTGTAGAAAGAGTATCTAGTTTTCCGCTACTGACTAAATCGGTCGAAAGTGGCAAACGAATAAAAATAAAACACAAAATGCCCTAAGGACGAGATGCATTGTGTTTAGGAAATGCAAAGCTCCTTGCACGTTATGGACAACTGGTATGTCATAATGAGCAACAGTTGGCGTTGGTGGTCCGGTTGATGACATGTCAGCAATTTTCAAGTTCCCTCCCATTTTACCTATGGCCACTTTTTCTCTATATGATCTATTTGAATGTTGTAAATTTATCGTCGTGAAACTACATGAATTACTACAACAAATCAATCATATTCCTGGACCAATTTTATCTGAAATTAATATCCGTTTTTGTTTCGCGAATACCCTTGCCCTTTGCATTATTACTAGATATATTTAAGAGATCGACTTTTAGGGCAGTGAAGAAGAGATATATTTTGTTATACAATGTACATGAAATAGCTGGATGGATTATTATGTTAAAGGAAGAAAAGTTTGCAGATTCCAAGGGATAATCAGAAGCTGCAATTCGAAGGACAGACAACACAGTGGCTAAAGGAAAGACAAAAACACGACAATGGTCGACAAAAAACCACAGAAACATGAATCTCACTACAAAACGGTGGTGACCTCATGTGCTCCGCAAGGGTAAGCAGTTCCTGTTAAATCGCATCACCCGTCTGTTACTCTTATTCAAAATCCGTGATCGTATGGTAGTTGAATTTACAACTACCTGTGCAGTCAGTGCATATCACCACTAAAGTTTTAAGTTCGAATCCCGCTCATGGCGAGGTGTATTCGATATGCATTATATGATAAAGTTTGTCAGTGACTGTCTTCTCCTGGTACTACGGTTTCCACCAATAAAACTGACCACCATGATATAACTTAAATATTGTTGAAATTGACTTGTAAATGTAACATTCAAGGAAAGCAATAATGAGTTTCTCTATTGATGTGCAATACAAAAATCAAAAAAGGTGTTTTTATTACATAGTTTTCTTCTAGAAGAGAGTTGCTGAAAGTAACAATAAACGCCATAACCCTAACCGTCTAGAAGAGAGTTGCTGAAAGTAACAATAAACGCCATAACCCTAACCGTCTAGAAGAGAGTTGCTGAAAGTAACAATAAACGCCATAACCCTAACCGTCTAGAAGAGAAGGATTAGCTATGTTAAGTATATAACGTAGACTTAAATTCAAATTTATTGCAGATTTCCCATTTTGGTATTTTCAACCTTTTTCTTAAAAACAATTTAGAATGTTCAATGTATCATAGAAAGACTGAAGAACCACAACCAGTAAATAGTTTCCGGTGGAAGGTTCATCATAACCGCACAACATAAAAAAACAACAACATAAGTTCTATAAAAAAAAAGAAGTGGGATGTGATTGAACATGAATGACAATCTACATGTATATACAACTCAGGTAAAAGTAGCATACCTTAAATTTGCACAATTTTGTTTATTTACCGATATGAATACAGAATAAGTACAAAAAGGTGATGATGATTGAGAATGCAGTTTGATGATTAATCATAACTGAATCCCTTTCTTACGTGCTATTACAGTCAAAGAAACATTAAGTTTTTGCATTATATCAGTTTGCAAAATAATAGCACTGCCAGGCATCTAATTTTTGAAGCAACGTGTATATTTGTTTGATAGTGTTTAACGTCACTTTCAACAATATTTCAGTTATATTGTGGTAGTCGGTTTTATTGATGGAGGAAATCGGAGGACTCAGAGAAAACCACCGAACTGTCGCAAGTCACTGACAAACAAAAATAGCAACGTATAGGAGGGTGTCATACGTTAACTCGATCCATGGAGGTAATCTAGAATAAATATAATTTATCCATATATCCCTAATATGTTGCAGAGACTGATATTACTGTCTGTGACATGGAATTGAAATTGTCAACTATCGATTCAGATGTTTTGTCATATATATTTGAACCTATATTCCTCATAAGAAGAGTTGGAAGATACCAAAGGGGTAATCAGAATCCGTAAATCAAAGAAGGACCGACGACACAATGGTTAAAAGAAGGACAGGCGACACAATGGTTAAAAGAAGGACAGGCGACACAATGGTTAAAAGAAGGACAGGCGACACAATGGTTAAAAGAAGGACAGGCGACACAATGGTTAAAAGAAGGACAGGCGACACAATGGTTAAAAGAAGGACAGGTGACACAATGGTTAAAAGACGGACAGGCGACACAATGGTTAAAAGAAGGACAGGCGACACAATGGTTAAAAGAAGGACAGGCGACACAATGGTTAAAAGAAGGACAGGCGACACAATGGTTAAAAGAGGACAGGCGACACAATGGTTAAAAGAAGGACAGGCGACACAATGGTTAAAAGAAGGACAGGTGACACAATGGTTAAAAGAAGGACAGGCGACACAATGGTTAAAAGAAGGACCGACGACACAATGGTTAAAAGAAGGACAGGCGACACAATGGTTAAAAGAAGGACCGACGACACAATGGTTAAAAGAAGGACAGGCGACACAATGGTTAAAAGAAGGACAGACGACACAATGGTTAAAAGAAGGACAGGCGACACAACGGTTAAAAGAAGGACCGACGACACAATGGTTAAAAGAAGGACAGGCGACACAATGGTTAAAAGAAGGACAGGCGACACAATGGTTAAAAGAAGGACAGGCGACACAATGGTTAAAAGAAGGACAGGTGACACAATGGTTAAAAGACGGACAGGCGACACAATGGTTAAAAGAAGGACAGGTGACACAACGGTTAAAAGAAGGACAGGCGACACAATGGTTAAAAGAAGGACAGGTGACACAACGGTTAAAAGAAGGACAGACGACACAACGGTTAAAAGAAGGACAGGCGACACAATGGTTAAGAGAAGGACAGGCGACACAATGGTTAAAAGAAGGACAGGCGACACAATGGTTAAAAGAAGGACAGGCGACACAATGGTTAAAAGAAGGACAGACGACACAATGGTTAAAAGAAGGACAGGCGACACAATGGTTAAAAGAAGGACAGGCGACACAATGATTAAAAGAAGGACAGACGACACAATGGTTAAAAGAAGGACAGGTGACACAACGGTTAAAAGAAGGACAGGCGACACAATGGTTAAAAGAAGGACAGGCGACACAATGGTTAAAAGAAGGACAGGCGACACAATGGTTAAAAGAAGGACAGGCGACACAATGGTTAAAAGAAGGACAGGCGACACAATGGTTAAAAGAAGGACAGGCGACACAATGGTTAAAAGAAGGACAGGCGACACAATGGTTAAAAGAAGGACAGGCGACACAATGGTTAAAAGAAGGACAGGCGACACAATGGTTAAAAGAAGGACAGGTGACACAATGGTTAAAAGAAGGACAGGCGACACAATGGTTAAAAGAAGGACAGGCGACACAATGGTTAAAAGAAGGACAGGCGACACAATGGTTAAAAGAAGGACAGGCGACACAATGGTTAAAAGAAGGACAGGCGACACAATGGTTAAAAGAAGGACAGGCGACACAATGGTTAAAAGACGGACAGGCGACACAATGGTTAAAAGACGGACAGGCGACACAATGGTTAAAAGAAGGACAGGCGACACAATGGTTAAAAGAAGGACAGGCGACACAATGGTTAAAAGAAGGACAGGCGACACAATGGTTAAAAGAAGGACAGGTGATACAACGGTTAAAAGAAGGACAGGCGACACAATGGTTAAAAGAAGGACAGGCGACACAATGGTTAAAAGAAGGTCAGGCGACACAATGGTTAAAAGAAGGACAGGCGACACAATGGTTAAAAGAAGGACAGGTGACACAATGGTTAAAAGAAGGACAGGCGACACAATGGTTAAAAGAAGGACAGGCGACACAATGGTTAAAAGAAGGACAGGTGACACAATGGTTAAAAGAAGGACAGGCGACACAATGGTTAAAAGAAGGACAGGCGACACAATGGTTAAAAGAAGGACAGGCGACACAATGGTTAAAAGAAGGACAGGCGACACAATGGTTAAAAGAAGGACAGGCGACACAACGGTTAAAAGAAGGACAGGCGACACAATGATTAAAAGAAGGACAGGCGACACAATGGTTAAAAGAAGGACAGGTGACACAATGGTTAAAAGAAGGACAGACGACACAATGGTTAAAAGAAGGACAGGCGACACAATGGTTAAAAGAAGGACAGGCGACACAATGGTTAAAAGAAGGACAGGCGACACAATGGTTAAAAGAAGGACAGGCGACACAATGGTTAAAAGAAGGACAGGTGACACAATGGTTAAAAGAAGGACAGGCGACACAATGGTTAAAAGAAGGACAGGCGACACAATGGTTAAAAGAAGGACAAACGACACAATGGTTAAAAGGACAGGCGACACAATGGTTAAAAGAAGGACAGGCGACACAATGGTTAAAAGAAGGACAGGCGACACAATGGTTAAAAGAAGGACAGGTGACACAATGGTTAAAAGAAGGACAGGCGACACAATGGTTAAAAGAAGGACAGGCGACACAATGGTTAAAAGAAGGACAGACGACACAATGGTTAAAAGAAGGACAGGCGACACAATGGTTAAAAGAAGGACAGGCGACACAATGGTTAAAAGAAGGACAGGCGACACAATGGTTAAAAGAAGGACAGGCGACACAATGGTTAAAAGAAAACGACTATTAGGGGCAAACAACGATCTACAAAACATTACACATAAAACTAAAGATCGAGTAACATCAACCCCACCAAAACCCGGAGGTGAACTCAGGTGCTCCGGAAGGGTTAACATAATCATAATATATGTTAATATATGACTTCACAGTAAGTGTAGTCTTTCTCAACCCACGAAATGTCTATAACCAAATGCAAGTTTTGTATTTGTATCAAAAGTAAATTTATTTTTGCAAAGAGTAAAAATATGAATTGTACATAGAATATATCAGTCAGTAAGTGTACAATTTGGCATACCAGTAATGTGATATCTACTGATATACAATTGATTGTTCCAAAATCCTTGTTAAAAGTTAACGACCGCTTAGGTCACGATGACACACGGCAACACACAAGGGTCGACAAAACTTATCTATATAAATCCATATCTGATTTCTAGAGACTTCGGCTGACCACAAAATTGTCCCTGCAATTAAGGAAAAGTTGTCAACATCTAACTGCCAATATAAATCTATATATTTAGAATATATCAATCAATAAGTGTACAAGTGGGATACCAGTAATGCGTTATCCTGATATACAACTAATTGTTCCAAAATTCTTGTTAAAAGTTAACGACCGCTTAGGTGACAAAGACACAAGTCAATACGCCACGGTTCTGTAAAACTGAACTATATAGATCCTTATCTGATTTCTAAAGACTTCGTATGACCACAAAATTGTCCTTCTGCTTTGGGAAAATACTAGTAACATACTGCCAATACATGAATATATATCATTGTATTTAGAATTATATCAGTCAATAAGTGTCCCATTGGAATACCAATAAATATCTACTGATCTACAATTGCTAAAGGTTAACGACCGCTTAGGTCACGATGACACAACACACTACGGTTCTGTTAACATGATCTACATAAATCCATATCTGATTTCTAAAGATTTCGTATGACCACAAAATTGTCATTGTACCTGGGGAAAACACAAGTGAAATATGTCAAAATTGTGTTCTTTCTGGCTGTTTGACAGTCAGAACTTCAGAATTTATTTACGAATTTATTTATACTGCAATTGGTAACTTTCCAGCATTGATAAAGGGGGTCGTATAAACTTTTGCTTTATACTGGAAGATGTCCTGTATAAAGCATTTAGGCCACGCCCCTTTTTGGAACTTTTGCTTTATACTGGACAATGTCCTGTATAAAGCATTTTTTAAATGGGGCCCATGACGGAGAATACGAATTTTAAGCCTCGTCCTGAATATAGCTGAAAAATTGCTCGCTGGACGTTAAACATCAATCAATCACTCTTTTATATAGAAAACAATGAGAAAAAAATATAGTATTGCAGTATAAAGACAATATAGGTATGGTGTCTTTTTATATGAGATTATTTGTATTCGGCACGAAACAGGGGTACTGCTCGGCTCTACTCCTGTTTCTTAGCCTCATCCAAATAAATCTCATATATACAGACACCATACCTATATTGTCTAAATGTTTATATGCACACACAAACATAAGCCATTCTTTTTCTCTCTTTTTTTTTATTAAATGTAACTTTAGTTTGTATAATACAATGGTTTTTTTAGTATTTAATTATATGAAACACATATTTTGTAAATTCTAGAACGATTAGATTTATGTTAAATAACTTTTAAAGATCGAGCTCAGTATATAGCGTAGACCTAAATCGAATTTAATTTCAGATTATCTCTTTTGGTATTTTCATCCTTTTCTTAAACCAAGTTTAGAATGCTATACATATCATAGGAATACTGAAGAACCACAACCAGGAAACAGTTTCCGGTGGAAAGTTTATGAACACAACACAACATAAAAAGACATCATACACTCCACACAAAAAACAGAATTAGGATGTGAGTGAACATGAATGGAAATCTATATATAACTCGGGTCAAAAATCATATCTTAAATATGCATGATTTTATTATTTATCTGCCATGAATACAGAACAAGTACAAAAAGGTGAAAATGGTTTAAAATACATTTGAGGATTGATCATGATTGAATCCGTACATTTTCTGAAGCAGAAACATAAGAAGATCAATACAATGTCACAAATCAAAATGACAGATGTTTATTTTATTGGTACAACCAAGAAGAGTTTGAAGACAGCAAAGTGGTAATCAGAATCCGTAAATCGAAGAAGGACAGACAACACAATGACCAAAAGAAAAAGGACAAAAGGACAAACAACGATCTACAAAACACTACACAGAAACCTAAAGATCGAGTAAAACGAACCCCACCGGGGGTGAACTCGGGTGCTCCGGAAGGGTAAGCAGTTCCTGCTCCACTGGTGATATCCGTCGTGTTACTCTAGTTACAAACCCAATTTACCAGAGCGTCCCACATGAACACGACTGGAAGGCATTTGAAATGGCCTTAGAAACCCACCACAATCGCTTTCCTAATCTTGTGTTCTATCTGATCCATAATATTTCAAGTATCCTAATAATGCAATATTCTATACATATAATATTGCAAACAATGCCAGTCCGCTCCGTTTGAAGCAAGGGGTCAATTTTAGAATTGTGAGATTAAATCCGAGGGTTCGTACTACAATGACGCGTTAACCATAAACTATATTAATATAAATCACAATAAGTGTGATTAGAAATGTAATCATTTGCTGAACCATTAAACCGATGTAATCGGTGCCTATCGCCATTAAAGCTGTGAGTTCGAGCCCCGCTCAGGCGAGGTGTGCTCGATACAAAATTATGTGATAAAGTTTGTCAGTTACTTACAGCAGGTCGGTGGTTTTCTCTGGGTACTCTGGTTTTCTCTGGGTACTGCGGTTTTCTCTGGGTACTGCGGTTTTCTCTGGGTACTGCGGTTTTCTCTGGGTACTGCGGTTTTCTCTGGGTACTGCGGTTTCCTCCGGGTACTGCGGTTTCCTCCACCAATAAAACGACCTCCACGATATAAATGAATATTGTTGAAATTGACGTTTAACACCATAACCGTGTACCATTAAATATCAACATATACTGTGATTTTGTATTTCTATTAAAACAAGATGTGTTTCTGTTACGAGGACAAGTATTCTTATTCTCTAGATTTCCATATATGGCTCTGTATCTATCGTTATTTCTAGGAATTATTTTATCCAATCATAGGTCGTCAAATAAATGCAACATCGTACAATACGTGTTAGAAGTTAACGAATGTTAAAAGTTTAGGTCATGATGACACAAGTCGACACGCACAACGAATCTGTAAAACAGATCTATATAAATCCATATCGGACTTAAAAAGACTTCGTTGGACCACAAAATTATCATTGCACTTGATGAAAAGATCAGTGAAATATATCTAAATTTTATTATTTCTGGCTATTTGATAATGAGAAATTTATAACACGTTCATTATATAGCACGCACAAATAGAAGTCATATCTTAAATATGCATTAGTTCATTTACCGATATGAATACAGCACGAGTACAAAAAGGTGAAAACGATTTAAAATGCCGTTTGATGTTAATCATAATTGAATTCATACATTTTCTACATCATTGCAATAACTGAAATAATACTAAATATATGTTGTGTACTGTAAAATAATATATCTGTCAAACAACTGGGAATAAATCATCATCTAATTTGTATAACAATGTGTAATGAAAACGTAGATATCTAATTCAGTACACACGACGCGTTTCTGGAATATTCGTCATCATGTACGCTCAAAATCGAAAGTTCAGAAGGTCAAATGCAAACTTAATTTAAAAGTGTTGGAAAGAAATAAAACCAAAGGCCCTAACAGGATATCAAAAATCGTCTAATGTCAACTATGTATGAGGGAGGAGAACCTTAGTGTTTGGGGGGATTTTTGTTTTTTTTTTTAAATAATTGCATTATGCAGGAACTGTAAATTTCTATAATAAACATAACTAATAAAATAAATAGCGTAGATTGATTAAACAAAACTAATGATAGCTTTATCTATATATAATACTAGTATATAAAGGAAGAGTAAATCTAGAGGAAAATAAACGGCAGCAATCTCGTCTAAAACCCGTGAGTCGGCAGCAATCTCCTCTAAAACCCGTGAGTCGGCAGCAATCTCCTCTAAAACCCGTGAGTCGGCAGCAATCTCCTCTAAAACCCGTGAGTCGGCAGCAATCTCCTCTAAAACCCGTGAGTCGGCAGCAATCTCCTCTAAAACCCGTGAGTCGGCAGCAATCTCCTCTAAAACCGGTGAGTCCTGCCAATAAATCATATAAACATTTCATACTTTGATTCAAAAATTAAATGTTTTGCATGAAAATTCCCATTCAAGGCGAGCAAATTATATTCAAATGTGTTGTCCTTTCCATTGCAATTGCTAGACCGAGGACCATCTTGCCTGTCGTAATGGAAATAACTCGAATAAAAATGTATGAAACGTATGATTTTAGAATCATATACAACAGGCCAAATTGTTTACAAGTGTAAGCATCTGCGCCATTACTTTGAAAGCTTCTGAATATTTGTGTCGTAGACGACAACGAATATGCTCCTTTGGTGTACTCACAATCCCGTCCCCATGCTCCTTTGGTGTACTCACAATCCCGTCCCCATGCTCCTTTGGTGTACTCACAATCCCGTCCCCATGCTGCTTTGGTGTACTCACAATCCCGTCTCCATGCTGCTTTGGTGTACTCACAATCCCGTCCCCATGCTCCTTTGGTGTACTCACAATCCCGTTCCCATGCTCCTTTGGTGTACTCACAATCCCGTCCCCCTTTTATGAATTATCTTCGGATTTTTAACAAGAGTAGAGCACGACTGATGAATGCCACATGTACAGGAACTTGAAAAAATTAGTGATTATTTGATAATTTGTTAGGTATGGACAACTTTCAAGATAATAATTGCTTTGAAAATTCTAATTACGGAATATCATAATATGCATAGCAAATGTTTGAATGCATTTAAACAGTTTTGAAACTACACCTATTTGTGTCCTGATACTAGACCAGCTTTATGGTACAGGCTATAGCCCATAGTTGTCATGTCACATGATCATGACAAATTATTCCACCAACCCAGTCGGTCATTGACATTATAGCCGAAGTGATGAAGCAGATTGTAGCAATTCGTAAAATAATTTAATTTACTCTACCAAAGGTACATGCAGGTAAATTACGGGGGATGAACTTTTATGTAAATTTTATAACTGCAATTTTACAAAAATAACTAGATATGATCAGATATACACCACAAACACTCACATGTTAGATAACTACCAGATGTCTTTACTATAAATAGTCATATATATTTTTATCGTAAAAGATAATGCACTAGTTTATATCTAAATATGGAGATCAAAGTTGTTAAACTGGGATATTTTCCTGGTTATTAATAGTTCAATGAGAGTACACAAAGTAGTTCAGTACAAGACACGTGTAGTCATTCAGTAGGGCAGAAAATTAGTGAGATTCCTATTTATTACTGCCATTATAAAGTGCAATAATAATCACAGGTACCTCCAGAGACTTTTAACAACAGCCCGTAATGTTAGTAATTTATGAAAACCAGGACCAATCTAACTCGGGTATAGACTTGGCTGATTTTGGCTGTCCTATATAGGACTTTTCGTTTCTTGTTCCAAATGCAACCCAGCCAAACATGTAGCTCTTCGGAAACATTAGAACACAGAAACAGAAAGCTACTGATTCCGTATGCTGCTGACGTTATTTTTAATTGGTACGGCAATCAAGATGTCAGACTTGTTCAGAATCTCCAATATATTGAATTCCAAAGTAACTATACTGAATAAAATATATAAGATCTTGGCAGTTTTACAAGTAGCATTACAAACTGTTCCGACAGTGTGGTATTATTTTTGTTTTTCATTTAATTTGAAGAAGACGGTTTCTGAAGGTATTCTGTGTGGTGATGTCAATATTTAAGGCACGTGTGGCCAATTTTGTGTAAGCAAATTATATAACAAGCCGTTGTGCTATGAATAGTTGTGTCATATATATTTAACCGTGAACCGTATGGGTATCTTCAATCATCAATCACATCACATTAACTACACCTCTAAGCTGATTCTATAGACTGTGAACACAGACACGTTACATAATCAACAGGTGATATGTAGGGCGTCTACTTCGTCCCATAAATAACGTGTAATAACCAACTAGTATAAATAAAATACATACTTTCGGTAATGAGTGTGTGGTTTTTTTTCTTCTTTTTTTTTTTTGGAAAATCAAAATAGAGATGTCTACGCAATACAAATTTTTATTTTTTTATTTTTTGTAATAAAAAAAACTTAGTTTGCTCAGTTTAAAAGCGAAAAGCTTCAGGTGAGTGAGTGATTGTTGTTTAACGCCAGTAATTTTTCAGATATATCATGGCGAGAACAAATTAATTTTCAATGAGATGATGATGAGGTCCGCTTTGTTCTAGACCAACGCTGAGTTGGATTTTTACAGTGCTAGCTCACTGAAACAACGGTCCGCGGGTAGACATGTCGCTCCACTCGGACACATTATTCTGATTCCGAGCCAACCAGTCTTTGCTCTTTCTCCTTAATGCTGCGTGCTTAGCGGAGAAGGATCAAATACCAATTTTATAGTCTTTGGTTTGACCCGACCGGGGCTCGAACCCACGATCTACCACACTCGAAGCGAGCACGCTAACCATCACGGCACCGATGCGGTTCGATATCGATATGATATTCCAACGTATGATGACTATTTATGCGGTCGTATTATATTATGGGTCTGTCGTCGTCCGTCTGTAGACACAAAGGAATAATCCTTGACACAGATCAAAGGTTTGGATTTATTTGGGGTATGTAGTCATACCTGATTTGTATGTTGTGTTTTCTATTGTATTTCCTACGATAGGGATTTCGTAGATTCGAACAGATACTGATTCACATATGTGAGGGGCCAAAAGGGACCAACTTTCAGCATTTTTACATTTCATTTGTAAGGCAAATTTTGATAGTTGTTTTTATTCTCTATTTTCCGTATGAAATTCTTCTTTTCACTTTTAAAACAGATTCTACTAGTGATTACCTTTGCAGGACAATAAACATTTACAATTAAACTGGTACAGCGAGAAGACCTTCTTTTGTTCACTGTCTGTATGAATCAGGTGAGAAAGATAGACTGTTGTGAGCCTCTTGTTTATGTAATAAATATCTATTTTAATGGATATGAAGGCGTTTTATTTATTCCTCCTTCTCTTCTCTCATTATTATAATTTATTTGACTGCATCCTCTGTTTCAACCTTCAATATCAGCTAATGTACATCTTGAGGTGAACGATCTGAAAACTATTTATATTATTACGTGTATGTTTTATAAATAGTTAATTAATTCATGAAAAGATCGAATGATTGTTCAGTAGATTACCGCGATACTATAGAAAGATTACTTTTTAAAGTTATTGCATTCGATCCACTTCAGCTTTTTTCCACAACAGTTCGTTTTTAAATCTGTAAAGATATGGATGCAGATCTATTCTTGGATGGCATGAATTTGTAATGATAAATGATTTTGTTTTCCTTTTTTTTTTTTTATAATTTCTTTTGAATTTTTAAACTGCTGGTATATTATTCACATGCATAGGAAATGATTTACTAAACATGATTTGACAGATCCGTTCTGGCTAATGTCCATTTTTAGCCATCAATAAATCATGCACACTCCTTGATGAAAGTCCGTGTAATAATGGTCAACATTATAATCAACCGCAGCAACACGAACCACTTATCCGGCTAACCTCAAAATGTTTGTGTTATTGATGTAGATGTCACTGGTGAGATTACTTCACCAGTATTTCACAATCTCATCCAGTTAATTGGGTCATCGTGGTCGTGATCGTTGTGGATAGGAATCCGGCTCAGGCGAGGTGTACTCGATACAACATTATGTAATAAAGTTTGTCAGTGACTTGCGGCAGGTCGGTGTTTTTCTCCGGGTGCTCCGGTTTCCTTCACCAATAACACTAACAGCCATTATATAACTGAAATATTGTTGAAAGTGGCGTTAAACAGCACAACCCTAACCCCGTCCAGTTAACGATCTTTGTCTTACACCAAGAAACGAAAGACAACAGATAGATTTTCTTTCACTTACATCCAAATCCAATCGGCGAGGTAATGGCTGTCATGTTCGCCTTACGTGCGGTACATCGTGGGTTCGAGCCCTGATCGGGGAAAACAAAATACTCTAAAATTAGTATGTGTTGCTTCTTCGCCGAGCACGGAGCATTAAGGCGTAAGATCAAATATCTAAATCAGAAAATATGTCCGAGTTGAACGACATGTCTAGGCGCTGACTGTTGTTTCACTGAGCTGGCACTGCAACAATCCAACGAAGCGTGTTGATCTAATTACCTACTACATGTACATATGTACGTTTCTATGTTTTTTATAACAGTTATTTACCTTACGGCGAGCAAAATGGTACCCGGTCTAGCCAGAACAATGGAAAGGGTAACGAAATCGAGTATGTTTCTTATAATTGGTAGGAATTTGAACCTTGTAAAAATCAGAGGATGATTTTATACCACATACAAAATCCACAAGCTGTTACAGCAGTAAAGTTTCAACAGATTATTGGGAAACATATTTGATATTCTAATGTAGTTGTTTAATATTCCTGGTTTGTGATTGGACAGTGCTGTAATTTTCAAGGTATCAATTCCACGGTTGAAATATCATGAGATATTTTTAGAATTTTAGCCTATTACCGCTTACGTCATCTTATCAATAATGTGGCAATACACATGATTACATTAGAATGGAGATACCTGTATTGTATTTGAAAAATTCACGACATTAATTGTCGATTTAATGGTGTAATTTTCACGGTTGAAATAGCACGAGATATTTTTTAGAATTTTAGCTGATTAGCGCTTACGTCATCTTGTCAATAATGTGGCAATACACATCTATAGATACATGATTACATTAGAATGGAGATGACTGAAAATTTCACGGCATCAATTTGAGATTTGATGGTCGCAAATTGAGTTTACTGGCGACGCGATAGCGGAGCCAGTAAACGGATATTTGCGACCATTAAATCGACAATTGATGCCGTGAAATTTTCAAATACAATACAGTTATCTCCATTCTAATGTAATCATGTATCTAGTATAGATGTGTATTGCCACATTATCTGCTAATTTTCAGTGAACTTAGCATGAAAAGGGGCTCTTTTGTGTATCAATGAAATAATAATGCCATTGAAAGGTCCATGGCTGGTGATGCTGGCAGTTGGTACTGTATAAATATCAATTCCATGAGATCAGCGGCCGGGAAGAAAATAGTGTCAATCTGATGAAAAAGAGAATTAAGGCTGCCATATCAAACATCGGGACTGTTATTTTCGTGAACGTTTTTATCTTTAATATTGCAATACAAGCCGTCAAAATTCAATATGGACAATGCATGGACGAGTAAACCGACCTGCGCAAACATGACCTTGGAAATTCCCACTTCAAACAAACATCGTACGTCACGATGAAAAAAACAATTTTGCGTTCACGTGAATGTTAACTTCGTAGGAAGCTTTATTAATGGATATAATTCATTTTGATTTTCTTATCGCGCTCACAGTTGATATTATAGTATTTGTAGAAAAAATGGGTTGTATCCAAATGTGTCAAATACGTCAAAATTAGGTGATTTTGCGTAGAGAAGGTTAGAATAGAGGCACTAAAAGGGACAATATTTAATTTTAATGAAAATAACGAAAATCACAGAGTGTACCTGAGTGCCTGTGATCGCGCTTTGTAAGTATTTATCATTGATTGATTGAATTTGTATGTTGAAATCTATACCTGATTAAAAGCAAAAATAGTAAAACTTGATTTCATTTATTTATACTTTGAATGGGAATTCCCTTCATTGCGCACATCAGTTAGGGCATTACGTATTATTCTCCCTTAGCGATTGGTTCATCGTATTTGACGTCGTTGTGTAGGTTTCCCCTGGAAAGTGTTTGCGCAGGTCAGTTTGTTGTGATTGGTTTTTAAAATTGTGACGTGCAATGTTTATGTTTGTTTTGAATGGGTTTAGTCTGCGCAGGTTCAGATCTTTGTCCATACTGAATTTTGACGGCTTGTATTGCTGAACGTAGAACTACCTAAAGTTTGCTCCGCCCCATGCTTTGTTGGCAGTGCCGGATTTACCTATAGGCTCGATAGGCTGAAGCTTAGGGCCTCAAAATTTAGGGGGCCTCCGGCCAAGGTGTAAATTATTTTTCACACTTTTATTGGACTTTCACACGTATGCTGTCATAGCGTATTATTATACCTCCTAGATATAAGAGTGTCTGTGATTAGTTAAAAGACGTCACATGTCAAGAAGACAAAACTTCATGTATTCCTAGACCGCGTGCTCCGGGGAAATAAATATCATGTTTCCCGCTGCAGCGTGTCCCCATGGCAACCATCTACATAAACAACTACACAAATTGAATAAAATGTTAAATTAGTTTAAAAAATGTTTTGTTGCTTTGTGTGTAATTTCGGTATAATAAACAGTTTATGGCTCTTGTTGTAGGGATATATGAAGCTTTGTTTACCCTCAGAAGTCATATTTCTCTCGGGCTTCGACCTCGAGATATATGACTTCTTCGGGTATAAACAAACCTTCATTTCTCCCTACAATAAGGGCCATAAATGTATACTGTACTTTCTAAACAACCCTTCAGTAATTTTCCTTACACAGTTGCACTCCATTTCAGAATATTGCAGAATTTTATACACCCCTCATCATCTTTGCCTTTATTAAATTGATTAAGCACACTTCCATCTTCCTCCAGTCGTGATTGTGGGAAATTGGGAGGGGCCTCACAGGTGGATTAGCCTAGGGCCTTTCTTTATCTAAATCTGGCACTGTTTGTTGGATATCAGACAATTATACATTGACACAAATCACTCAATTTTGTCATCCCGCTGATGATGGCCCATTTCCATTTGTAAATTAATATGAAGGTTAGTGCTATGGTGTTTAACGCCATTTTCAACAATATTTCAGTCAGTTTTATTGGTGGAGGAAACCGGAGGACCCCGAGAAACCCACTGATCAGTGGCAAGTCACTGACAAACTTGATCACATAATGTTGTATCGAGTAGACCTCGCCATAAACGGGATTCGAACTCACAACTTTAAACTTTAGTGGTGATAGGCGCCGATTCCACAGGTAGTTGGGGTAAATCCAACTACCATACGATCACGACGACAACGGCCCCGTAAATTAATATAAAGGGTTAGGGTTATGGTGTTTAACGCAGTTTTATTGGTGGAGGAAACCGAAGTACCCGGAGAAAACCACTGACTTGTCGCGGACCACTGAAAAAGTGAATTAATATATAATTTCTCACTATCTAAATTATTTTCAAACAAATTTAGAGAATTTAATTATAAAGATGCACAAAGCCTTTTGAAAATAAGTCTGTGTTAGTGTAATTTAGATGTTGCATAGATCATGTTAATGTTATTTTGAAATATTTACTTAATTATTAGGTGTTTATTTATCAAAATATTTATCAATAGGGCTGGGTAATAACTTTACAATAAAATTACTAAAAGATCTTAAAATGGCATTTTAAGTGAAATCAGTATAAAAGGAACGTGTAAAATTAAATGAGAATTACTCTTTTCAAAACAGGCAATCAAATGTTTGGACAAATAAAACAGATGCAATTATTTTGAAATAATTAAAATGTTTTCTGCATGACTTTTTGATAATATTGAAAGAATTTGTTATTCCAGTCATTTTAACATAAATATAACTTCTAAAGATTTTAACACATTGGAAAAGATATGTTTAGTTTGTTGGGGGCAACAATATATTTTGTTTTTAGTAAATATTGGAAAGAAATCGTCTTTTAAATTTTAATACAAAAATTTATATAATGTATAATTAATTAAGTCCGGTTTAAATCCTGCCATCAGATTTAACATTTTATGTAAAAATAGACTAAAAAATAAAATAAAAACAAAAAAATTATTGATTGATTTTTGGTGTTTAACACCACTTTCAGCAATATTTCAGCTATATTATGGCGACCAGTTTTAGTGGTGGAAGAAGCCGGAGTACTCGGAGAGAACCACCGACCATGGGCAAGCAACTGGTAAACTTTATCACTTGTGACTGCGAGTCGAGTGTACCCCTTTTTTGTAATTTACAAAGCCGGGCACGAACCCCCTGCCGTATTGGTGATAGGTTTGTATGAGCTGTTAGGTAATCCAACTACCTAAATCATTGAGTCACCCGGGCCCTTAAAACAAACAAACAAAAACAAAAAATGCCATGCATTTGAAACAGTTCCAAAATTTGAATAGAAAAATCGTAGAACGAAGCAAATAAAAATCGATACCCATAGCACACAAATACAGATCGCTCACTATCCTTACTTGATACAGGCACTTCAATAAAACGTGCCGGAGTTGAGCTAGTCTTAAAGTGATTTCCATATGACAAGATTGTTTTGGTAACTGTGTTGTGTGTGGCTCAGTACTGCAATTCGAACAAAATGAATATAGACTGAAAGATGTTATTTCCAAAAAGGTTCACAACCAGACAGTGTTACAAATGACACGCAAAAACACACACTATTTTTTATTGGCCAACAAATATGCGAGTTGGGGAAGAAATAAATGTATGACTTGAAACTTATTTAATTTTATCTTCTTTTACGATACAGACACTAGAATACCGTTCGTTCGCCATTTCGTTTCAACAGGTCTAACTCATTTGAAACATAGTTCTTTCAAAACTTGTATCCATTCAACTGCGAGAACAAAAGAACATTACGGTAATTATACACTAACTAATCAAAATACAGCATTCTTATATTGGGTGAAATTAAGGCAAAAATACAACCTCATTAATCAGTATAATATTAAATAAATTTGTTATAACAAACTATAGTGATAGCCTCCAAGAGAAATTTTGCAAGGCGGAACAAGACTGCTTTGGGGCCCCGGGGATAGGCTGAGATTTCTCTCAAAATTGAGGATTTAAAGTCAATAAAACCACTGATTAACTTTCATCGGAAGTCTAAGTGAATTTTACATAACTATTTTTCTAAATAAACTAAAAATAGTTGAAAAAAACAAAACAAATTAAAAAATCTAAATAAAACGTCTATGGTTAAGAGATTCACAGGCCTCTTATTGGCTCTCCGGGCCCTGGACCGATGTACCGGCTGAACCCCCCTCTCATAAGCCCTCATAGCAGATTCGATACTTAGTTCTACACATTAGTTGTAGTATCTGTTCCTCACCATCATTTACTTTCTTTATCTGTAGTAAAAGGGAAATAACTCTAATACGATTTTTTATTTTATTTCCTCCAGTTAAAGGGGAATAACTATAAAACATTTGTTTCCAAATTGTCTAATCAATTTGACTGTTTGATTTCTCCGCCTAATGATTTATTGGATTGCAGACACAAGACAATTTTGGCATGCTGCAACTCTTTGCCAGCCATGGTTGTGCCATGTCTTTGTTCTTACTCCTTAATATTGTGTGCTTACAACAGAAGCAGCAAATACAAATGATGTAAGTCTATTATTTGACCCGACCGGAGCTCTAACCACGTGGCTCTAACCGATAATCTACAGCACTCAAGAAGAGCTTGCAACCATTACATCATCGATGTGGTTCTAAAGGGTCGGTAATTAATTTAGATTCACAATATATATTGTGAATGAAGAAAATTATCAAAGCTTGCATAATGTGTCCGAGTGGTGCGACATGTCTATCCGTGGACTGTTGTTTCGGTGAGCTAACTCTATAAAAATCTAACTAAGCGTGTTGGTGTAGTACAAAGCGGACCTCATTATCATTTCACTGAAATTACCTTATCCGCGACATGATATAGCTAAAAATGGATGGGTTGACGTTAAACAACAATTACTCAATCAATCAAAGCTTTCAAATCAATTTTTGAATTGTTATTTACCTCATGTAAGAGATATGTAGGCAATTCAGCCAAAATCTGTACTTTGACATGACAGTTCTCTTGAATTTTTAATCTCACAGAAACGTAATGCTTTATATGGACTTTAACTAGAACATTTCCCCAAATTTAAAGGATACAATCTGGAGTTTGAGAACGGAAGATTGTTTCAATCTCTTCCTTATGAAATATGTGTCAAACTAAAGCCATGAATTTCCGACTACTTGAAAAGTAGCACCACCTTGTTAAGACAGTATCATTTCTAACATATTTTCCAGAAATCAGTCTAACAATTTCCAATAAAAATGTTTTTAAGTCAGCCAATCAGATATAAATGGCACAGTAGTATACCGGTATACTGTAGAATGACAAAGTGGTGTTAGACAACGGACATCAAGTGAAGGTCAAGACTATATTAAACTTATGAGTTTGAAATCTCCAATTTTTTTTTATAATTGTGCAATAACACTTGAAATAATCAGTGTAAATGCAACAGC
Source organism: Bathymodiolus brooksi (assembly GCA_963680875.1). Taxonomy (NCBI): domain Eukaryota; kingdom Metazoa; phylum Mollusca; class Bivalvia; order Mytilida; family Modiolidae; genus Bathymodiolus; species Bathymodiolus brooksi. Next base: position 38,750,914 of record OY804578.1, on the reverse strand, counting down.
CTTTATAAACATTTGAACTGGACAGACAAAGAGAAATACATGTACTAGTGTTCATTATATATTTATCTATCACTTTTTTAATACTGGGGAAAAAGATGTAGAAATCTTTTTCATTATTTCCTTGTCTTCAGCGAGTGTGTGAGGTATTGTTATTCAATGCCAACTCAGCAATTGTTCAGCGCATGTCAAGAACAAGTAGCATTTGGAAGAGATGATGATGATTATGACACATGTTGCTCCACTTCGACACATTATCCTTATTCTGGACCAACCGGTCTTTGCTCTTTCTCCTAAGTTAATGCTGTGTGCTTAGTGGAGAAGCAGCAAATACTGATTTTATAGTCTTTGGTTTAAACCCACCACCTACCACATGCTAACCACTACACCAAGATATGATTTAGGAGAGAATAAGTGTAAACTATTTAAAATCTTTGAATTTATTTAAGCTTAATACCCAATACATACATACAGACAGAGAGCTAGTAGATGATTAACTACAAGCATTCACTTACCCCTGCTATAGTACTGTCCATGTTTATGTTGTCATTCACTGACCCCTGCTATAGTACTGTCCATGTTTATGTTGTCATTCACTGACCCCTGCTATAGTACTGTCCATGTTTATGTTGTCATTCACTTACCCCTGCTATAGTACTGTCCATGTTTATGTTGTCATTCACTTACCCCTGCTATAGTACTGTCCATGTTTATGTTGTCATTCACTTACCCCTGCTATAGTACTGTCCATGTTTATGTTGTCATTCACTTACCCCTGCTATAGTACTGTCCATGTTTATGTTGTCATTCACTTACCCCTGCTATAGTACTGTCCATGTTTATGTTGTCATTCACTGACCCCTCCTATAGTACTATCCATGTTTATGTTGTCATTCACTTACCCCTGCTATAGTACTGTCCATGTTTATGTTGTCATTCACTTAACCCTGCTATAGTACTGTCCATGTTTATGTTGTCATTCACTGACCCTTGCTATAGTACTGTCCATGTTTATGTTGTCATTCACTTACCCCTGCTATAGTACTGTCCATGTTTATGTTGTCATTCACTTACCCCTGCTATAGTACTGTCCATGTTTATGTTGTCATTCACTTAACCCTGCTATAGTACTGTCCATGTTTATGTTGTCATTCACTGACCCCTGCTATAGTACTATCCATGTTTATGTTGTCATTCACTGACCCCTGCTATAGTACTATCCATGTTTATGTTGTCATTCACTGACCCCTGCTATAGTACTGTCCATGTTTATGTTGTCATTCACTTAACCCTGCTATAGTACTGTCCATGTTTATGTTGTCATTCACTTACCCCTGCTATAGTACTGTCCATGTTTATGTTGTCATTCACTTACCCCTGCTATAGTACTGTCCATGTTTATGTTGTCATTCACTTATCCCTGATATAGTACTGTCCATGTTTATGTTGTCATTCACTTACCCCTGCTATAGTACTGTCCATGTTTATGTTGTCATTCACTTAACCCTGCTATAGTACTGTCCATGTTTATGTTGTCATTCACTTACCCCTGCTATAGTACTGTCCATGTTTATGTTGTCATTCACTTACCCCTGCTATAGTACTATCCATGTTTATGTTGTCATTCACTTAACCCTGCTATAGTACTATCCATGTTTATGTTGTCATTCACTTACCCCTGCTATAGTACTGTCCATGTTTATGTTGTCATTCACTTACCCCTGCTATAGTACTGTCCATGTTTATGTTGTCATTCACTTACCCCTGCTATAGTACTGTCCATGTTTATGTTGTCATTCACTTAACCCTGCTATAGTACTGTCCATGTTTATGTTGTCATTCACTTACCCCTGCTATAGTACTATCCATATTTATGTTGTCATTCACTTAACCCTGCTATAGTACTGTCCATGTTTATGTTGTCATTCACTGACCCCTGCTATAGTACTGTCCATGTTTATGTTGTCATTCACTTAACCCTGCTATAGTACTGTCCATGTTTATGTTGTCATTCACTTACCCCTGCTATAGTACTATCCATGTTTATGTTGTCATTCACTTACCCCTGCTATAGTACTGTCCATGTTTATGTTGTCATTCACTTACCCCTGCTATAGTACTGTCCATGTTTATGTTGTCATTCACTTACCCCTGCTATAGTACTATCCATGTTTATGTTGTCATTCACTTAACCCTGCTATAGTACTGTCCATGTTTATGTTGTCATTCACTTACCCCTGCTATAGTACTATCCATATTTATGTTGTCATTCACTTAACCCTGCTATAGTACTGTCCATGTTTATGTTGTCATTCACTGACCCCTGCTATAGTACTGTCCATGTTTATGTTGTCATTCACTTAACCCTGCTATAGTACTGTCCATGTTTATGTTGTCATTCACTTAACCCTGCTATAGTACTGTCCATGTTTATGTTGTCATTCACTTAACCCTGCTATAGTACTGTCCATGTTTATGTTGTCATTCACTTACCCCTGCTATAGTACTATCCATGTTTATATTGTCATTCAGTTTTGTAATAGTGTGGGTTTTTTGGAATCTATACAGGTTTTTTTTTATTGTTGGCTTATATCTGTATTGCCAGAGGAGATAAAATTATCAGAGGATTCAATTACCCGTTTAAACCATGCTGCGACATTTTGTGCCTGTCCCAAAATAGGACCTGGATTTCCCACGCCCCTGTCATGGTCTTTTTATGTTCAGAGATAAGTGTTAATTTTGTTGATATTGGTGGATTTGTAGATCATCACTGTTTAAACTTTCTTTTCATAAAGTATTCATTGTATCATTTTTGGGGATAAAGATGTAGACAATTTTTTTTTCATATTTTCATGGTTTTCAGTGAATGATTATTGTTTATAGCCAAGAGTGTAATTTTTCACCTATATCATGGCGTGAACAAGTTCAGCTGAATGAGATAGTGATGATGTCCGCTATACTAACAAGCTTAATTAAGATTACTGGCTCACTGAAATAAGTCACCGAAAAGACAGGTTGTCCCTCCGACACATTATCCTTATTCCGAGCCAACCAATATTTGCTCTTACTCTTGAATGCTGCATACTCACTAGCTAGGGTAAAGCTGATGACCGTAACTGCAATTACGGTCATCCCAAGATGGCAGACGTGGAATCAGGTAAGAATGTTTTTTTGTCGATTAAATTGTTTCTATAATGTATTTTAAATGACACATGAATTAGTACGATAGTAATCTATGAACTTTCCACAAGGAAATCACAAATTATGACTAAAAAATGTACATGAAAGAGAAAATCCGATTTAAAAAAATCGCTAAGATGACTAACTGATCATAATTGTTTTGAAAGATGACCGTAATCTCAGTTTTCAGTTACGGTCATCTTAGCGATTTTTTTAAATCGGATTTTCTCTTTCATATACATTTTTCAGTCGTAATTTGTGATTTTCTTGTGATAAGTTCATAGATTACTATGATACCAATGCATGTGCCATTTAGAATACATTATAGAAACAATTTAATCGACAAAAAAGATTCTTACCCGATTCCACGTCCGCGATCTTGGGATGACCGTAATTGCAGTTACGGTCATCAGCTTTACCCCAGTGATACTTATCAGAAAAGCAGTAAATAGCAATGTTATAGTATTTGTTTTGACCCGACCAGGGCTTAAACTCATAAACTACCACATTCAAGACAAATACGCTAACCATTACACCACATATGCGGTCTCGTGGACTTTAGGGGGGGGTTAGGGTTACGGTGGTTAACGCCACTTTCAACAATATTTCAGTTTTATTGGTGGTGGAAACCGGAGTACCCAGAGAAAATCACTGACCTGCCGTAAGTCATTGACAAACTTTATCACATAATGTTGTATCGAGTAAACCTCATCTGAGCAAGATTCAAACTCACAACGTTAATGGTGAAGGCACTGATTGCATAGGTAGTTGTAAATCTAACTACCATGGACTTAAAATAAAGAATACAAGACAATAGTAATCTGAAGGATGTTTATTTCAACACCATCTGACAGAACAAAAATACTGGTAACTTATTCAAAGAACACACACAAACTTTAAAAACAAGGAATATACAGCAACTAAAAAAATACAGAATGGTTTCCATCTGGACGTAATGTCATCATTTCTATATATAGATTTGTAAGTTTACTTTTTAAAAGCACTTCGAATTTGAGACAACTGTATATGAATATTTAATTTAAAATTATATATACATAATAATGTTTTTATTTTTTGTATGGGATACAAATTTGTGTAGCCCCTTAAATTGTGTGTCATGGGATGCATGAGGGGATGTATTTCATTTATTTGATTGATTGGAGTTTAATGCCAAATTTGGCAGTATTTCAGCTATATCATGGCATGAAATTTATTTAGTATTTTGTGCCATGGGATGTATTTCATTTAATTGATTGACTGATTGATGTTTAATGCCAACTTTTTCTCTTTTTTTTTCAACTATATCTTAGCATGGACAAACTATATATTTCAATTTATTTTATTGAAAGTTTGTAAACAACTGTTAATTACTTGTAAAAGGAATGGAATCTTTTACAAACTTTTATCATGTTAATTTCTGAAATCTATCATTATATTAATTTAGTTTTCTATATAAAAAATCATTTTACAAGCAATTTATGTAAAATCAACCAAAACTGTTATTTATCTAAATTCCATTTCCCAATAAAACTGTGCATTAACAGATCACCTTTGTGAATACAATAAATTACCCTGCCCTACAGATGAAACATATAAAACAACCACGTGTCTTTAAATGAAGTTAGTTGATATGAATTTATTCAAATATTTATGGAAAATCACTTTTTAATACATTAACGTAAATATATGTTTACATATTGTTTTGAAAAATCATTCTGAAATAAAGTTTCTGGTAGAAAAAAGTTTTTTCAGGAAAAAAAGGGAATGTATTAAAACAAATTACTGAATGTGAAAAAAAAGCAAAACCATTTAAAAAAAATAAAGATTTAAAAATATATTTATTGTGGAATGCAATTCTTTTAAACAAAATATACCGGTATTAATTCCAAAACTATAAAAATATTTCTTCAAAATCATAATTTTGAATATAAATATTAATCAAGTGTAAGCCAGCCATTCTAATTCTCATAAAAAAATGTATATAACAATAAAAACAACACCATTCAACAACGTCACTATTTCCTCTCAAAGGGAGAGAAACAAGATTGTGATCAAGATGATCACTTTATACATAATTATCAACAAGAAAAAATAAATAAATTATAAAACAAGTAACTAAAATTATTGTACAATTAAAATATTCAAGCCTTCCATTGCAGACAAAATTTCATTAAAACAAATCATTATTTAACTGTTCAATTTAGCATGCTATCATTTCCCCCTTTTTTTTTTAACTTGAATGGGAGATAATTTAATTATGTCTATCCATAAAGGGAGATAATTTCATCCTGTCTATCTACAAAGGGAGATAATTTAATCCTGTCTGTCTACAAAGGGAGATAATTTCATGTCTTTTCATTACAACAGAACTGAAGTATTCTAAATACAGTTTTGAACACATATGTAAAAATCAGTGTCAAAATAATCTACTATTTGAAATTACTGTTATTTCTCCAATTTTTCGGTGAACAAATTTTTTAACTATTTTCATTTTCGGAAGTTTCTGAATTTATAAAATTATTTACTTTCTCGACTATTGTCTATTTGAGCAGTTGGGGGAAAATAAATTATTCATTCATTTATTTACAGAAATCAGAGGAAAATCACATCAAATCACTGCTCCCATATAATCAATACATTTGGGTTGAAATCATGATTTCATTCTACATTTAAAAGGCTTGAATGTTTTATGAAGACTAGCATCATATGATTAGGAGAGATTGCCACCAAGCAAAACCAATAAAAATAAAAATTTCCAATCTACATGTGAATATACCTTCTATATTTCACTAAATATGGCATAAAATTTTACCACAAAATCTGCTACAAGATTTATTTGGTACTTGTTGAGTTCTATGAGCTCAACAACTTAAAGGGAGATAACTCCTTTTACTTGTCAATGTTATTTACCTCAGAAAGAGGCTAGTTCATTAAAAAGCAGTATCTATTTAAATAGCATAATATAATAATAAAATATGGGGAAAAATACTTTCTACATAAAAAAGATTTATATACTGATTAAATAAATATGTCAAATTCAAAATAAGACATTTTTACAGATGTTCCCAGAAATCCATAAAAATTTCTTTCATAAAGGAATTTGAGAAAATTGACCGATTTTATTCTATAAAGTCTTTACACATTGTGTAGTGTTGAACAGCTACATATATATTTTTATATCTATGTATACAAGTAGGTATTACTTATGATTTTCCGTCATTGTCATTTTAAAAATATTTACAAAATTGAATTTAAAAATAATGTTAAATTTCAATTGGACAACAACAAAAAGTGTTGCAAGATAATTAATATCAAAAATGATTTCATTAATTATGTAAAAATATGAAAAATACAACTATGTCCTCCCTGAATATCGCAGAATTAATAATAAAACAATAAAACTCGTATCTACAACAATATATATTGAAGTTTATCACAGGGTTCTTATTTCAATATGTATCATACAAAAAGCACTTAAGCTATTAAAATTACAAACTCCATGTCATGTCATTTTCAAACATTTTCGGCAATATTTTGATTAATTGTAATAAAACTAGCAAGGTTTCTTTAAAACCTCTTTTTTTAATTTCAACTACCACAACAAATTCTTTGAAAATATTTAAGATTGAAATTTGATTTTTCTATCCTAAATACATAATAATTCACAATAAATGAGCAAAACAACGATATGAACACATTTCTTTAAATATATTTTTTTTTACAACATATTAATGAAGCATTATGAGACGAACACGAAACAATGCAAAATAAATAAAGTTTATCTCTTTCACAAACATGCATACAAGAATAAATTTAATTTGAAATGATAATTAATGATTTAAAAATGTGATTAAAATGGAATGTGTGTCTATTTATCAAAATAATTTCACTGAATATACATAAATCAAACAGACGAAAGGATTGCTCACTGTTTTTTAACAAGTCAAAGTTAACTGATTATATGAAACATCATTTAAAAGACGTTTCTAATGAGACCGCAAAATCCAGGATTTGTTGTTCTAGATGACTTTTTTCGTTGCTCAAACCGTTGGAATACTAGCTATGCTTGTTGAAGAATGTATACCTCAAACCATTGGAATGCTAGCTTTACTTGTTGAGGAATGTATTACCATTGGAATGCTAGCTCTGCTTGTTGAGGAATGTATTACCATTGGAATGCTAGCTTTACTTGTTGAAGAATCTATTACCATTGGAATGCTAGCTTTACTTGTTAAGGAATGTATTACCATTGGAATGCTAGCTTTACTTGTTGAGGAATGTATTACCATTGGAATGCTAGCTTTACTTGTTAAGGAATGTATTACCATTGGAATGCTAGCTCTGCTTGTTGAAGAATGTATTACCATTGGAATGCTAGCTTTACTTGTTGAAGAATGTATATGAAGAGTTTAGTTGCTCATACCCAGTTACTGAGCAGCAGAATCTGCTGAATCTATGCTAGCTCTACTTGTTGAAGTCTTAGCTGCTCATGCCCAGTAATTGAGCAGCAGAATCTGCTGAATCTAACATTTTATCAATGGATGACACATCTACTCCTAACAGGTTGTGTAGCATGTCAGCTGCACTGTCCTTCCCCAATGATAATCCTGAAACAGCTGTTGCCGAAGGGGTTGGTTTGGAAGGAATCACCTTGGGCAGACCATAATGTCCACGACTTTCCTGAAAATATTAGAAAAACGTTATTACATAATAAAAATGACATATTGCCAAGTCTTAAAACATGTATTATTCTTAAAGAAAATAAAACAATTACAATTTGTTTTTTGTGTGGAAAACCATATGTCTCTTAAAATGTAGGCATTCCATGTACAAACATTTGCAAAGGGCAGATGAATAAAGATGAAAAACAATATAGCTGGCCAAGAAAGGGAAAGGGTATAACTATGATTTCACGATTCACTTATTTCTACCATAGGCAATTGCTAGGAATATATGATCAGTCTTCGCACTAACCCACATTCCCGAAGCCCGGGACAAGTAGAATTGTATTCGGACAAGTGAAAATTATGAAAGAATTTGTTTTAATAAATAGAAAATTTTTCCAAAATTGGCTTTTGGGCAAGTAGGTGAAAAACAAATTAAGGCAAAGACTGTATGATGATTTTTTTCTGAATAATTATAAACTATGACAAAATGTTCATGTCAAGTTGTCATACCACCTTAACCACTGAGCCAAACAAGGCCTCTATTCTGATTAAATACTGATATCATGTTTCTATACATGTACATAACAATTTACCCAAATATATGAAAAGATATTATATTAAGAACTTACCCCAACACTTTCTCCACCATTAAGACTTGTATTCAGTGTAATAGGAGGTATCACAGACATTGTGATAGCTGGTACAGTTAGAGGCATGGTCATCCGAGGTAATATTGGACGGATGCCAGATTTCTGTGTTGGCTGGTCATCGGTATGGTTATTTTCTTCATCATCACTAGGGCTAAGAGATCCAGATTCTGTATGTTTTTTCCTATGTCTCATCATACTATGCTTGAGCGTGAATCTTTTCTGGCAAATGTCACATTCAAATGGTCTCTCTCCTGCAAAATGTAATTGAAATATTCATTAGAAATTTCAAATTAAACTATTTCTAGGTTCTCATCACAACAGTTCCTTGTTTTATAGCAAACTAAACCAAAGGAGCTGTCAATGACAGGGTATAAACTCTAAAAACTTTGGGTGATAAAGTTTGTCAGTGATTTGCACCAAATCATTGGTTTTCATAATGTACGCTCAGTTTCCTTCAACAATAAAATAATCATACAATATTTTTTAATAATTTGCATGAAATTCTTTTATTCTTTCAAATTCTGATTAAATTTACAACAGAGTTTCTCATGTACTTATATTCTGATTTACTACTCACAAGATATAGCATTTATTTTCCAAAAAAAATTTTGTTACCTGTATGAGATCGCATGTGACGTCTCAGATCTTGTAGTGACCAAAATCTCTTAGGACAAAGTGAGCAGTAAACTTTACGTTGCATATAATCAGCAGAAACCACTTCCATTTTAGGGTCGTCAGCATTCTGTCCAGGAATCTCTAAAACTACATCTTGGTCAACCTTGTTGAGATTATTTTCCACCACCTTATCCATGTGCTTTGAAAAATCTTCGATGATATCGACTTTATTTTTATCCTTCAAGATCACCCAATCAGAAGCGTGACATTTTTCTTGATGGAAAAGACATTCCTTTCTGGTGAAGTAAGAGGCATCGCACAAATAGCATTTGAACGGAAGATCAATATTATGTTCCTTCAAATGACGGACAACCAATTTCCGTGAGACAAATTTCTCTCCACATTTCCAGCATTCGGTTATTTTGTCGACGTTGTAGTTATCACGTTCTGGGTTTAGCTGTTTTTCGCCAGATCCACTGAATGGCTTGACATCCTCGGTACGTTGGATTTCAACAGGTTCGTCAATTTCCAATTCCTCGTCGTCCACTTCTGATCTCCCACTAGACATTAACCTGTCCTCAAGTCTTTCATTGTCCTGATAAAACAATAATACAATACTTTTTAATTATTTGCATGAAATTCTTTTATTCTTTCAAATTCTTATTAAATTTTCAACATTTTCATGTTTTCAACGAATATTTCAATACATGTACCTACTATTGAGGTGTAAAAATATAAACATATTTATACTGAAATATAAATGAAATATTTGAAATAACAAAGATTTGTGTTTTTTTATATGCAAATAAAACAATAAAAAAAATTAGAAACAACAAGATTCCCAAATGCTTAAAAAAAATTACGAAAGCTTTTGATTCATATACACATACTTTAAAAGTATTGAAATTAAAAATTGTAAGAGTGTATTTTTTTAGGCAGTGTCAAACAGGGAATAATGTAATGCCAAAAAAATGCCTGTGTTTCTGCCAACATTTTTGAAAAAATATGGTAGGTAAGTAGGTAGGCAAACCTTTTATTTTTGTTTATTTTAACCTTATGGTTGTACAGTACAAGAATCTTATTTTAACAGTGCTTGTCCACAAATGGCAATAAAAACATTAGGGTAAGTCAAGGTGTTTAACACCACTTTCAAAAAATATTTCAGTTATATCATGGCGGTCAATTTTATTGGTTGAGGAAACCAGAGTACCCGGAGAAAACCACTGACCTGTCGCAAGTCACTGACAAACCTTATCACATAATGCTTTAGGGTAGGTACTAAAAATTAGAGTTGGTATGGTTAGGAGAAGCACGTGAATTTTTTGCTAAGCTTAATCTAATACAATGAAGATAACACTAACCATTGACTTGTTCATCTGCTCTTCTTCTAAGTAAGTACTATCATTGCTGTCATAGAAACCATTAGCCCCACCTAGTCCTCTCTCCTCAGGGGGGATAGTTTTACTCATCCCGACTGTTACTACCCTGTCTAGTTCTGCCAAGGCTTCAGGTAGAGCGCTGTTTGGATGTCTTTCTTTGTAATGCTTTAATAAATTTCCTAATGAAAAAAACAAACATCAATGTCACAAAATTGTATTAATGATTTCAAAATTCGAGTTGGATAAGAAATAAAATTTAAAAAATCAAAATTTTTATAGACACCCATTGACTAATTTCTTCAACATCCATACATACCAAGTTTCGGTTTATTTGGCCAAGCGGTTTCAGAGGAGAAGATTTTTAAAAATCGGCCAATCAGAAACAAGAATTGCCTGTGGCGACCATGTTTGTTAATGGATCTGGACAAAATGTGCAATCTTTAGAGAGGACCTTCTATAGATGCTTCCTACCAGGTTTCAGTTCATTTGACTGAGGGGTTTCAGAGGAGAAGATTAAAATGTGAAAAGTTAACGAACGACGGATGCCAAGTGATGGCAAAAGCTCACATTGCCTTCGGCAAGGTGAGCTAAAAAAGGTCCCAAATTAGGAAATCTTTGTTAATTTAATGTGTATAAACAGAAAACCTGTCTAAGGTTGTTACCAAGGTTCATTTTAGATAGGATTGACTGTAAAACACTTTAAATACAAATCATTTGTTAATTGATTGATTGATTATTTATTGCATAACGTCCAACAGAAATATTTAATGAATATTCGGTGGAAACACCCTTGCGCACATATATCATTTGTGTACAAAAATGTACTACGTTTGCGCACATTTAGAAATTAACGTTTGCGCACATTTTTAGTTTAATCTAAACTTATTTTGGTGACAGTACCTCTTCCGTTAGCCAGATATGGCTTTTCTGACTGATTTAACATCACCTGGCAAAAGATATGTGTGTCCTGCTTCGCAATTTGTCATAATAATCTTGTTTGGTCTTTCTCTCGGTTCATCTGGGCCTCACATTTGCACTCTTGACGAACTTTATGTCTTTGAATCGATCTCTCATCTGGCTCAGAATGGTTATGCTCGAATGGCAGTCTAACACCAAATCACTGAGATCAGTAATGGTGCATGTTGCCTTGCATTCTTTTTTAGTGCATCGCCATGTTCTCGATGATTTAGTTTCTTTATGGATTCTATACTGAAAACCATCGTATAGAAGGCCAGGTTTCCCGCTGTTGGTGACAAATTTTTCCATGTTTCCAGAATGAATAATGTATATTAAATAATACTCACCAGTTATATATAAATCATACAGGTATAAGTGTAGGAAATACTTTTCACTTGAAGTATAGAATTTGAAGTGTGCGCAAATGTAGTAAATTATGCAGGTATATTGGAAAGGTAGTGTGCACAAACACAACACTAAAATACAGGTGAATTGTGCGCAATCGTGCAATCTCATCACTGGAATGTGCGCAAACGTATTGTCACCGAATATTCAGGACGATAGAGAGTTCAAAGTTTAAGTTATTTTCAAGGTGTAAACCAACAATATGGTATTGACAACATCCATACACACTTATTCAAACTAATTTTAATGTAGAATTTTTACATACCTTGAGTTGAGAATGAACTAAATACACAAAGGTGACACTTGTATGGACGGTCCATCGTTTGACGTGACAGTGGATCCAACATATTTACACCATGTTTACGAATCAAATGGCGTTCTCTGTTTGACTTGGTGGAGAATGTCACAGGGCATCGAGGACATTTGAATGGCTTCTGTCCTGTAAAGGAAATAAATAAAATTTAATCAGCATCTAATACATAACATTATTTTTCTTCGTCATATAAATTTGATAAACTTTAATAATTAAAGAAAATTTGTAGTATTTCTGGTATTTTAAATAATTTTGATGAATTTATTAAAGATTAAGTCAAAATATTGCTGGCTTCTTGATACTTTATAATCTATTATTTTCACTGTGAAAACATCAGAATCAACAGAAAAATGTTTTATAATTTTATGGTGGTATATAATTTCAACGGTAGATTTATTTATCAGTACAATAAAAAATAACTAATTAGCAGTTTCTTTAATAAATAAGAAAACAAATTTTTATAACACTTTCATATGGATACTGCTTACAACTGCTATGTATATTTTATTCTGCTTTTGGTGTTTTCCGTAATAGTTAAATAAAGCCATAATAAGCTTAAATGTCGACTGGTAACCTATAGTGATATTATGTAAATTTGTGTATGCATCTGGACTTGTATTCATAAAACTGTAGAACAAGTCTAAAATCGTCCAAATAAATATTGGATACATTTGTACGATCGGTTCTGCTTTTTCAAGTACGAGTATAAAAACGGTTCTTGAAACTTTTATGACCACAAGGCCAGAATTACAATTTAACAATAAAACTTGTTGAAAATGAACCTGTATACTAACCAGTATGAGTCAGGAGATGTCTAGTAAGGGAGCTAACCCATGGAAACGTCCTGGTACAATAAGGGCACTGTAGTTTATGTGGAGAATCAGCATAGGAGTTCCTCTTCTTTTTAATGGTGTTTTGTTGTTTGTCATCTACTAATTTAGTCTTCTCAATGGTAGTAGGAATATTAAACTGTTGTAAAGATCTCTGCTTTTCTAATTTGGCAAAATTCTCCAACTACAAGGAAAAACAAATTCAAATTAAATCTTTTACTTAAAATACATTATAATTTTGTAAATATTACTTTATTTATTACTTATTTATAAAAGTTGCTTTAAAAAATATACAAAAGGTTCCTTCATTTAATAAAAATTTTAATGGTATTGAGATTATAATACATTACCTTTGTTTTGAGAAATTGGACTTTGTGATGGCGGTCATACACAAATCAAGATGCAGAAATATGTGCATGCTTGCTTATGGTATCTAAGGTTACATATTCTTTAGATGAGTTTTTTTTTTATCGCTATATTATCATGTTCAGCCAGATTGTGATTTTGTGTTCATTCCTTAATAATTTAATTTGATGTGAATACTGCAATCTGATTGGCTCATCCACCTGGAGCAAATTTTGGTCATACTTAATAACCTGGGTTGGTATTGTGACTTCACAAATATATTCATTTGCCAACGACAAATTCAAATAGTCCCATGAAATAATCGTAATGAAAATCAAGGAATCATTAAATTTTGTTGCAAAAATTAAATTATAAGGAATATTTTACATGACTTAGAATATCTACCCTTAAAATTGAATACAGTAATATTTAGAATATAAATTACCTGTTTGGGCAGATCTCCAATATCCATAATCATAGACAAGTCTCCTTGTCCTTCTCTAGTCTCTGTTCCCGGTCTTTCTCCGTTCTCTGTCCTTGCTCTAGGAGGCAGCATGTCTGACGATTCATCATTACTTTCAGATTTAACACTTGACGGTCTATCTTCATTTTCACGAGCATTCCTCTCCTGGTTTGTATTTCTAGGCATGTTCAAACGAGATCTCATTAACTCATTTGCAAGATTTCCTTGTCTGTGGGCCAAAAATGATTGAAAATGACGTGAATTGGCCGATTCTAAAATTCTATTCACAGATGCTAAATCACTATTGTCAAGACCTGAAATTGTAAAATAAATTAAAATATTAGAATTCAATCTTAACATGATAAGATAAATCAATGAATTCAATATAATTTTTTTGAAAAACAATGGTCAAATAATAAGATATTGAATATAAAGTAAAATTCTACAATAAAAGTTTTTTTTTTTGTGAATTATGGTCAACTTTTAAGTACAAATTACAGAAATGGTACATAAACATTCTCTAATCTATGAAACACATTACGAAACACACTATAAATTCTCTAAATGCATGAAATTCTTGCATAAATTCTATGACAAATCTAAAATCTCACAATGAGAAATAAACCTCAGAAATGAAAAAAAATGATACAAATTCTAATGGAAAAGAAATTATAGTAAAAAAAAAAAAAAATAATCTGACAAGGACGTACTGGAAAAGTAATTCCAATTATCTCCCTTGTAATGAACTAAAATAAAATGCAAACAAAATAAATTATAAAAAACAAAAAATACAGAACAAAATGTGTTTTCTAATTTTTACTTACACATTTCCTACCCTTGAAAAGCTAAATTTGTAAAGAAAAAATATTTTTATATAGTTGATTTTCAAAAATATTGCATTTTATCAAAAACAATTTTATACAACAGACTAAAATAAATTTATTGATATGGAATATATATATATTATATATATATATCAAGTTTTAGTCTTGAGTAATATTTTTCTTAATACAAGTAAAGAATAATATTTTTCATTTTGTTGTCTATCAATGTCTTGTTAAACCGGCATTGCGGTAGTGCCTATTTGTGGGCGGAGCTTATCATCAGATCAATAACAAAAATCCCCGTTGATATGAATAGCATATTTATGAAACTGTATTTTCACATGACCAACATGACCTAAAGGTCATATACCTCAGAAATTTGAATTTTCGAAGTGATTTTTGTAGTTTTTAGACTGATGAAGAATATTATTTTTAATAAGACTGAAAGTTTCGTAGGGAGGAACACTAGTGACCATGCCTGTCAAATATTTTGCTCCAAAAGTAACTGTGAAACTATGTATCATTGATTTTTCCTCCTCAAGATAACCATGGTCAAAATAATGAACAATCTGAATGTTTGCTCCGCCCACAGCTATTTATACCCACCACGGTTTATGTTACCTAATGAATATCTTATTTAAGAAAAATATTTTGGGGATTGTGAAACAGTTACTTCCCCTTTTATAATTTTCATTATAATCACGTGACTTACCTGAAGTACTAGGTGAACTAGGTTCTATTTTGACATGTTTATCTAATCGCATAGCCTGTAGATTATTTATCTTATCCATCAGTTTCGATGTCCTTGTTGATTCTTCATTTTCACTGTTTTCACTTGGTGTTTGAATTGGCAGACGTAAACTGACTGCCTGTTTAAGTTTTTCCGTTACTGAAGGACTGGTTC
The DNA here is from genome assembly GCA_963680875.1 of Bathymodiolus brooksi. Classification (NCBI taxonomy): domain Eukaryota; kingdom Metazoa; phylum Mollusca; class Bivalvia; order Mytilida; family Modiolidae; genus Bathymodiolus; species Bathymodiolus brooksi. Next base: position 38,735,385 of record OY804578.1, on the reverse strand, counting down.
CAGACAGCGACTTTATGTAGGTTGGATCTAACGGAGGATGACCCTGCCACAAATGGCGCTCTAGTGCTCGTGGATTGGAGAATCCCATTGGACAGAACTGACATTGGTGAACACTGTTTTCATACATAACACGAGTTTGTTGTTGAAGATTTGACTGAAAAAGAAATGAGAAATCATATTAATATATATGTAATTACTAATAATAAATTTTCTCCAGGATTAAAAAATGACACTATATTTCATGTTTCATACAGTTTTTTAGTGTTTTTTTCAAACTTTTTTCTACTGTTAAGAAAATATCAACACATTTAATAGAGGTTTAGTCATAGCTTGACAATTATAATAAAAGTTTTCTTTCACTATTATTTTCAGATTGGGATTGCAGTCAATTTCTTTATATACATTATTGTATATTATTTTCAATTTTGCTTGTAATAAATATTTAAAGAAAAACTCTACAGGTCTTGCTAAGATTAACCACTTACATCGTCATTTCTTGTGTATTTTAAATAATTGAATTACCGTAGAATAAAACCTGTCTAAACAGAACCCTGGATAAACCAGAATTCTGTATAAACCAATCGATAAATAAAGTCCCTATGTAGAAAATCTTTGTCAATTTATAAACCAAACCCAGACTATTCCCCACATTAAACTTGGTACCAAGTAGGTTCAGTTTAGACAGGTTTAACAGTATTTAGATTTAATACCTTAGTAGGGAGAGGAGCTGGTGATGGCGACTTTTTGACACTCAGATCCATTGGTTCATCCCCTCTACCAGATGATGATGGTTGCTCCCTCTTTGGTGGAGTCCCAACAGGGGTATTGCTCCCTGACCTAATACTGAAGTCTAATGGCATAATGTCATCTTCTTTTTCCATTGGTTCAGACTTAATGTGTACCGGCGAGTCAGGGCGACTACTTCCTGGAGTACACATCACAGGTGTAGTGTGTGCCACTGGAGGAAAAGAAGATCTCCCGCTCGTTACTGATGAAGGAGTCCCTCTATCGTTCATTTCAGGTGGTAATCCATCATCTGAATCTCCAAAAGACTTATCGCTATCATCAATACTAAATGGCTCTTTGACAGAAATGAACTGTTCGATCTGGTTGTTGGAAATTTCTACATGTTGTTTTTGAAGATGGCGGATGCAGTTTGCTTTCGTTGAAAACCCTACATCACATCTGGTACAGATGAATGGCTTCTGGCGACAGCTGCTATGAGATCTAAGATGGTGTTTCAGTGCTCGGAAAAATTTGAAATCAACATTACAATACTTGCACACTGTGTCTGGCGAGTGGAATGAGTTGGATGAGTTACTATCTTCAACAACATAGCTGTTATATGCTATAGCCTGTTCTACATCATCCTTCATAAATTTACCATGTTTTTTCCTAAATATACATAAAAAAAGACATTGAAAATAAAATTGCTTCTGCTTATAAGACACCATTGCAAATTTCCATGACAATCTACTGAGAGTTATCTCCCTTTGACCAAGAATACTCCCAATATGTTCAATTTCAGTACAAAATATCTTCTGCACATCAAATTTCTTAGATGCATACTTAAGGATTTTACATGATTCTTTGATGTGTTAATTTGAGAAATATTGTAAATTGAAGTTGTAATTGTAAATTGCAATTTGTAAAAGAAAATGAAAAAAAAATGACCTGACAATAAGTAAAGATATATTACCATACCTGACATGTCTTTCACAGTTAGCCTTCGTAGTGAAAGCAAAGTCACATACACGACATTGGAATGGACGTTCACCATTATGTGTTCTGAAATGTCGAATCAATGTACTCTTGTCAGCACTGGAATAACTACACAAGCTACATTTGTATGGAGACAGGCCTAAATGGGTACGTGTATGACCTAAAAAAAACAACAACTCCTTCAAAATTTGCTGTATTAATTATAAATTGCATTTATTAATATATATTTAAATGATAATTAGTTGGTCAGAACTCATCATCATTTTACAAGTGTAGTTAGGCAAATAAATTTTAGTTGTTTTATTAATGTAATTTTTATGTATGTAATGTACATGTATTGTCAGTCAGTAATAATCGTTTTTATTACAATAAACTTTGGTTTGGTTTGGATTAGTGTTTAATGCCACTTTCAACAATATTTCAGTTATATTGGTGGAGGAAACCAGAGTACCCGGAGAAAACCACTGACCTGCTGCAAGTCACTGACAAACTTTATCGCGTAATGTTGTATAGAGTATACCTCACCATGAACGGAGTTCGAACTCACAACTTTAGTGGTGATAGGCACTGATTGCACAGGTAGTTGTAAATCCAACCATCATACGATCACGACCACAACTGCCCCGTCAATAGTTTAATAAAAATAAAATATTTGACTTTAATTATTGAATACTTATAAACTACATATACATGATTTTTGTTTCGTTTTTATATTTTTGATTTTTTTTCTCTCTAAAATGAAAGGAACCTATCTCAAATTAAACTCCCTTTCAATCATGCTAATGTATCATAAAAAATATAGTACAGTAGTTCCCCTTTATAAAGTCCCTCTCACTAAAGGCCACCCTCTTATCAGGCCAGATTTCAGATGCATTATGGTAGCAAATTGGTACCCTTCGAGAGAGGTCACTCCTCTTATAAGACCATAATTACATTGACCAAGGGTGGCATTACAAGATGGGGGGGGGGGCTACTGTATTCTGTATGCGAAACTGATTCAATCTTTCAAATTAATTTGAATTTCCTGCAAAAAAAGAACTTACAATGTGCATAGCCAATGCCATACATGATATGAAACAAAACAAAGAAGTTTAACATTTAAACAGACACCAATTATTTGTAGCTAAATGAAGAAGAAAATATGGTGGTGGATTTCCAGGATCTCATATAAAGTGATGGAAAAAAAAGACAGAATAAAGAGTAAAGAAACACTTGTACAACATAATTAATAAGAATAGTAAGAAAAGGGGAAATATACATGTATGCCAGGGAATAAAATCTTAATAGAAAATATAATCTGAGTGGAAAATATCAATTTATATATATTTCAAAACTAAAAAAAAATCATAATTATTATTTACACATTTCAGGCAAAAAAAAATCATGGTATTTTTCATTTCAATATATCGGTAAATAAAAACATAATTATTAATTATGGATGTTGAACCAATAAAAATCATGGTATATTTCAAATATACCAGTAAATAAAATCATAATTATTAATTATGCATTTCAGGCAAATAAAAATCAGTCGTAAATTTAACAAGAAAAAAAATTGACAGAATATATATTAAATGCACTTCATGCCAAAAGAGAAAGGAAAAACAAACCATGCATTTATGTGGGCACATTTCATTCATTAAAGGGGACAGGAAGTACATATCACATAGAATATGCAGCTTAGGTAACTACAAGATCCATCATTTCACAATATGACATATTTGATAAATCTGCATGCAAATGAGATGCTAATTTACATACATAAATTAATTTCAAGCTTCCCATTATGAAAGGTTCAGTTTTTGTTTCTAAAATCCATTAAAACATAATTATGATGTGTATTGTTGGGGTTTTTTTCTTCTTCTTTTTTTCTTTTTTTTTAATGATATTTATGATATGCATTCATCATTTTACAGAAATGTTAAAACTTAACAATTACATCTTTTGGAAATTAGTTTTAAAAAAAATTTGACAACTCAGATCTCATAAAAATTCATAAAAAGTCCATTTTGAAATCACGACTTTAAAATTTTGTTATTGTAGTTCATTTTTCGTAACTACAAAAAATAGTTTAAACCATTTGCTTGATATATCCAAAGGGCACGAATTTCAACTTGCTTCGTAACTAAATTTTTTTTTTTACTTTTGCTTGATATATCTAAAGTCTACGAATTTTGACCAGTTTCATACTAAATTTTTTTTTTTTAAATTTGCTTGATATATCTAAAGTGCACGAATTTTAACCAGTTTCATACTAATTTTTTTTTTAAACATTTGCTTGATATATCCAAAATGTATTAATTATATTCCTGTCTTTAATACACTATTAAAGCTACACCTTACCTACACTGATATATATATATATATACATTGTATGTGGTAATACTTCTCAATTTACATTCCCATTAAGACATACAGATTATACCAAGATGCACAACAACAAAAATAAAGGCCTCTGATTGGACAAAAAAAGTTTGACAATGTAATAATATGCACAAATAATAATAATAATATCCAAGTTACAACAAGGTACTGATGCTGTATACTTACTTCTTTACAGAAATCAATAAAAAAAATTATAAAATAATTTTCATCAATTAAATGTCACACATGTCTTTCCCTTTCTTATAATTTTCACAAATTAACCTGACAAATTATCAAACTGCAAAATAGATTGATTGATTGATTGATTGGTAATTAACACATGTCTTTCCATTTCTTAAAGCTTTTCACAAATTAACAAGACATTATTCAAACTGTAAAATAAATTGATTGATTGATTGATTGGTGATTAACACATGTCTTTCGGTTTCTTATATTTTTTCGCAAACGTACATGACATCTATGTAGAATAGATTAATTGATTGGTGATTAACACCAAATTAAGCAGTATTTCAACTATATCATGGCATTGTAAAATAGAAGAAATTTATAAGTTTTAATGTTTAATTTGTTCCAAGTAAAAATAATATTGTGCTTTTTTCTTTACTGATTTAAAATGAGACAATTGTAGTACAGTATTATCGTCACAAATTCCTGAACTTAATTTTTTTTTTTAATTTCAAATTGAGAAATCATATTTTCAAACTTTAATTTCTTATTATTTACCTTTTAAGGCTCTGTAGTTTGGAAACAGCATGTCACAGTATTTACAAGGAAACATTCCTTTACTGGTCATTTCACCAGAAGACCCACTACCACTTTCGCTGCTGGGTGGGGGTGTAGGTAATGGACTAGACAGGTTCTGATTATTCAAGGCTGCATTCATCATCTGACTGGCATTCATCATGGCCGCCAATGTCGGGGTCATCTGCGATGCAAGATTGTACGGTATCATTGAAGGCAGAAAGGAAGAAAATTGGGCCAAATTAATACCATGTAAATGTTCCATTCCTGGGATAGGTGGGAATGCAGGAAGCATTCCGTTGGGAGAATTCTGTAGAAATTTTTGTAATTCTGCCATACTTTTTACATCCTCTCCATTTTTCTTGAACATTGAATTAATAGGTGATATAAAAGGGGAGAAAACTTGTCCAAGTTTGGCAAAGTAATCGTTGTTTTCCTTTTTTTCTATATTCAAAATGGTTTCCGACACAGACTTTTCTTTCTTAATCTTTTCATCAGGTGGGTTTTTCTCAGCAATCAAACCACAGCTGGCCAAGAAATCGTGTTTTCCGATCATTTCTGGAATATGGTCGCCATCTTCGTTGTCTTCCTCGATATCGTCACTGTCCATCACTTCGTCGAATGCCTTATCAGACATGTGTTTTGTCATGTGAACATGCAACTCTTTATTGTCAATAAAGTCGCATTCGCACAACGGACATTGAGCCGTTTTTTCTGGATTGTGTGTGTGTATATGCATAATCAATGCACTCTTGCATGGGAAGGCTTTTCCACAATCTTTACAAACGTACTTGTGATAGTCGCTACTTGCTTTTCTTACATTTTCTTCACACCATGATTTGGCAATGAGTGGAAATTTTGTGACTGAAAAATCCATAAAACTGAGATCATGAAATCCAATGACTGCTTCGGAAGCTGCCGATTTTATACTTCTTTCATCGTCATCATTCTGTTTAGATTTACTGTGAGCGACTAATTTATGCATGTCTAACTCACGACCAGATTTGAAAGATAAATTGCACTGTTGACAGTTCTGAGACAGTTCAGGATGAGTTTCTAGATGACTCTGATAACCATACTTGCATAAGAATGTTTTATTACATACTGGGCAGTGAAGCTGATCTCTTTCTTCTGCTGTTGGCTGCAACAACAAATTTATAAAATAGTTTAGGGTTATTCAGTATTTGCCTTAATTTTTTTTTCACCCACTTGTCCGAACGCCAAAATTAGAAAAATTTTCTATTTATTCAAACAAATTCCTTCATAATTTTCACTTGTTTGAATCCAGTATTACTTATCCAGGGCTTTGGGCAAGTGGGTTAGAGCTGTACCTAGATTTCCAATTCATTTTGTTGTGGTCTTTTTTTGTGTTCATTCGTTTGATGTAAGAGGTGGTTGTTTATTTTGTTGATATTTGTGGAATCGATGACTATCACTTTTAAAATTTAATTTCATAATGACGCTTTGCTTTCAACACTAGGTACCTGAATAAATACTATGACTTTTTTCTGATCATTCTCTGGACATTGTTATTATTTCAATGTAAATTTGCAACTTTGTACAACTCAAAAACAAACTTTAACCAACAAAGTGCATAAATGAAATAATTGATCAAATAAACTTTAATTACCTGTCGAACTTCAACTGCAACCTTAGAAAGTTCCAACTCAGGTTCAATTTCCTCTTCGGTTGGTTTTGGTAGTGGCTTTGGTACTTCTTGCGGTACAACCAACGGAACAAAAGATGATATCGGCTGTGTGGGTACCAACGCTGTTTCCAGAAACTGACGGTTTTGCACGGACCAATTCTGTGAATAGTCGATAAAATCAAAGTTCCTTTTTACTCCTTTAGGCAACAAGAGATAATTTGATGGTGTCGTTGATTCTTCAAAATTCAAGCCTTTAGGTTGGAATTCTCTGGATGGTATTGGAGTAGACATATTAAGAGCCGTTGTTCCAATATCCATTGACATTGGACTGAAAAACATCTCTTTTGATTTAAAGGTTGGAGTACTCTTTTTACGAATTTTAGTTCCAAGTGCTTCTATATCAGTTTCTTTCGAGTGAATCCTCATATGCCTGTGCATATTTCCATTGGTCGTGAATGACATTTTACATACTTTACACTTGAACGGTCTCTCTCCTATAATATAAAAAAAAATGGTCACAATTGTCACAAAAATGTCTTATTTATCTCCCTTTGATTATAAATTGCATATGCGCATTTTTTTAAAATTTATTTCCTTTATAAATAGTTTTAAAATACATCTATGTGGAAAAAAATCTTATTGAACTTTTAGACGAATTTAGGTTTTTAACCCAATTTTATTGTAAATACATCAAATAGTTGCATTAAAATATTTATTATCCTCTAATAGTACAGAAATGCATAGAAAAGCATCTTAGCAATTACTGTATTAAATTGTACTGCTTCCAACAGACACACCTCTTACTGTATAAAGATTCCATAAATATTATTAATAAATACTGCTTATAAATCTGAGATAAATGAGTGATTGAAAGCAATGAGAAAATCTGTTTATGTGAAATTTATGGTGTTTAACGCCACTTTCATAATATTTCAGTTTTATCGTTGTGGTCAGTTTCATTGGTGGAGGAAACCGGAGTGCCAGGAGAAAACCACTGACCTGTCGCAAGTCACTGACAAACTTTATCACATAATGTTGTATCGAGAAATGAGGTTACATAAGACAAGTGATTATTAAATAATAATACAGATTCAATTAATATGAAATGCACTGTGAAAGGAAGGAAATTAAAATTAAGATCACATAATACAAGTTATTGCTTAATAGAGGTGGTCATTTAAGAAGGTTTGACTGTCTATATATTTACCTGAATGGACGAGCATGTGTCTGTCTAATGAGCTCTGAGAACTGAGAATTTTGCCACAGATTGTACAGGTATTTGATTGAGCTGCCGCTACGTGGGTATTATGAGTTCTAATGTGGACGGTGAGATCATGAGATGACGAGACTACTTCTTGACAGATAGGACACTGATAGACAGCTTCCTCTCCATCACCATTTATTGGAAGAATCTGAAGAATAAAAGGAATGACATATTACCTTAACATTCTTCTGTACTGTATACAACAATGTTTTTTTACTGTAAACTGTTTCATACAATAGTAGTATGTCCCTTATAAGGTCCCCACCATCTCAAATCAAAGGCCACTCCTTCTATCAGGCCAGATTTCAGATGCACTCTATATATAGTGAAATACTACTAAATTGTCCCTCCCCAAAAAAAGAGGCCACCTCTGTTTACAAGGTCAATTTTCAATGTAGAAGAAATTGCTTTCCAAAAAGGGGACAACCGTATATATACATGTATATATAACAGTCTCTCTAAATTCTGTCCTGAAAATCTTCAGACTTTAAATTCTGACTTTGCATCAAAATTTTAAACGAGTATATGTTTATTGGAAAATATTAACATCTGTTAGAACGAGAATAATTATCCAGAGAAACTATGTTCTGTCTGATTCTCGGTTCCCTCGGTAGAGGAGGTGGTAATGATATATCTTTAGGTATATGAAGCTGTAACTCATGAATATGCATGAACTACATATTTATGCAAATAAATATTACAAAAATCTTTATTCTTGAAAGGTGAAACAAATTATAAGATTTAAGAATCACATCACGTCGTTAAAGATACATACACTGCACATTATAACAAAAGAACAATACTATAAATAACTCATAAAATATAATTAGCTGTAAAAAGATACATTGTCATAAAAAAAAATAAAAAGTTACATTGTCAAAAATTTTTGTCTTGTCCCTGCATCATGAATATTGCATGAATAATTCATAAGCGGTGATGTATTATTTTTAACTTAAAATCACAGATTGATAAACTCATTAAATTATCATTTGTTCGTCCAGGTGTGGTAGACTACTTGTTGTTTTAAAACCACATGTATTTAACATTGTTGAGTAAAGTCTTTTTAAAAATGACAATAGGTTGTTTTTTTCGTATTGTTATTGAAAAATCGTCTATGTATAAATTAAATGATTCATAATCTTTTAATCTGCAACCGTTACATCATTCGTGGAGAACTAAGTGTACTTGACCTGATTTTTTTTTATATTTTAGGATGAGAAGTTTTATGCTACTCCATCTTTTACAGTTGGTAGTCAAATAGCTTTCTGCTCCATTAGGATGACATATTAAATCTGTTTTGTCAGTTGAAAGGATTTGGGAGACTGATGGGAGTCTTAACTTATCTTTGAACAAAACAAATAGAGGTGAATATGAACTCTGTACAGAATTTGGTTTTAATAAAAAAAAAATTCAAGTATAAGAATATATTTGTAATCAGCTAATATCCAAAGACTATGAATTTTTATACAGAATCTATACAATATATCTGGTTTTAGATAAAAAAAAAAAAAAAAAATATTATAAATATAATAAAAATATTTGTAATCAGCAAATATCCAAAGACTATATGAATTTTGTATAAAATCTATACAATATATCGATTTTGAGATAAAAAAATAAAAATAATAATAATACTAGGAAAACTATTTATAACATAAATGACAATTAAGGTGGTCCAACATGGCAGCCATAACCAACTATATCTCCATGGTTATTCCTGAAAATAATATTTTAGGGAGAAAGGGGGGACTGGGGGTGGCAGGCATGTTTTTCCAAGACAAGTCCATATACAATTTTAAAATGAAACTTTATTGTAGTATTCTGTCAAAGATTGGTATGAACCTAATGTAATATCTATATAAGGTACCTCCCAATCCCCCCTCCAATATAACCTTTCCAGGTATAGACCTACACAAAACAAAACAACAAATGTTCATATCATATTCTTTATATCTTTTAGACAATTGGACCTGAGCTTAATTTTAATTTTAGTCTCTAGAAATCTTAAATAGTATTTTTCAACAAATTAATCAAAACAAGATTTAGATGTAATTGTTAAGATGGATTTGGCAGGCTTAATAAGATGATTATTCCACCTTCAACTTACAAAGCAAGTCCGAACAAACAAAATAGGTACTCAAGATTAAAATTCTAAATCTGAAACAATACCCTCAGCAACTTAAAGAGCCATTGTAAAATTTGTTAATCTCCTTAATTCATCTATAAATATTAATTCCTTTGCCCTAATTAATACTAAATAATCTGAGGATTATTGGATAAAGAAAATATTTTTTTCATTATAGGGTTAGATGTGATATAAATAGGATGGCTTGTATTAGGATAAATTTTCTACAAATTATAAATCATATCATTCTCATTTGAAATAATTTTCAAAAGGAAACGAAACATCATTAAAAATGGTTCATTATATTCAAAGAAAATACAATCATAAAATTGGACTTTTCAATCATACTTTCACCTATTGTTTTATCTTATCATAAGAAAAGTATGAATGCATAATTTTTTCAAAAGGCAAGGGTTTTTGCACACAAAAAGGGGGACGGGGTTGCAGCCTATTTTCAGCATATTTTTTTTCAATTTTTCCTAAAAGTTGTGAAAATTTGTCAGGAAAAGGGTATGGGTTCCAACCCCACAAACCTCCTCCCTGACTCTGTCACTGCAATATTGTCTCATTGACATAAATTAATCCCAGAAAAAATCTGATCATTGCAAGTCTATTTTCAATTGTGTATAAAACTCATTTCTTTGCTCTGTCATTTGACTAGCTCATCTGGGTGAGCATTATACAAGAAATCAGAAATATTATCTACTTCTACATACTAAAATCTGTTATTGTTGGGAAAACTGATAAGTGGTGTGTATTATACATCAGTGTGTACAATATACAGCCAACTACGGTAAAGACTACGGGAGTACTGCTAATATACAGATATTAAGGCTCATATGATGAAAATAAAAAAAGCATGTATAAATGCATTTCTCTAGGCACTGATAAAGAGTTCATCAACCATGAATATATGCCTTAGCTGCAAAACCGAACCTCTTAACCATCTTTTTTTTTATCAGAAAAAAACAACAAAAGAAAGAAAAAAAGGCTCTATGGTTCCACTGCTAATATGTATGAACACTATAAAATTCATTAAATGAAACATACATTACAATCTTTTCCACTGTCCACTGAAAGATATGACTATGAAATCTACAATACGATTTGACCAGCTGGGTCAACATTACATTTTAAGTACTTTTTTATAGAATGACCTGGAACAGAATCTAACAGACTAACTTTCTTAAGATCAAATGATCTTTTTATTCTGTATTTAATGAAGTGTTGATGACTGTCAGTGTCATCTAAAAAAGGGGTAATAAAATGACCAGTGTCAAAGAGTTATTAATCATAATACATCTCTATATTATATATATATATATGTAAAGGTAAGTACATTGTATAATACAGGTAGGTATACAAGGTAAAAAGAAGAGGAAGAGGTTTGTCATTAGATTTTGTGGTTATAAGAACAGGAAAGGCTTTTTTGTTTCTTCAATTATTTAGAACATTCTGACTTAAATGAGAGAAGAAAAAAAATCAAAATCGAAAATTTATGTTGGTTATTTTATTTTCAGTTTTAAATTTTCCCAGAATCCTATATTTCAATCTACAATTTTCAGGTAAAAAAAATCATAATCAAAATCAATATCAAAAATTTATGTAGGATAATTATTTTTTTTAAGTTATAAATTCTCCCAGAATCCTATACATTTGATTATTTACAAATCTACAAATTTTCAGGTAAAAAAAAAATATCAAAAGAGAAAAATATTTCCAAACAACTCACCTTCTTTCCAGTTCAATTAATGAACAACAAAATCTAATGACTTGTTTGCCAATCATGCAGGATATGTATATAATAATAAGCTATCAAAGATGACAAAATTAATGAAGCATGTCAAAAAGCCATATTCATCGGTACATATGTATGGATAATCAAAAATATATTATTAAGTGCTATATCATCTGATTTCCGCTACCAGTTACATTCATGCAAAACATGCCGTGAGATAGCCTAAAGGGGGGATAATAAGAGAACGATTATGCATGCATGTATTTAGGTTGTTTGTGCAATAATAGAGGAACTTCGTTTATTCGTCTTTACAGACTTTTTTCCCATAATACCTTGTTTTCATTCTCGTCATGGTTTTCATCATTACTCGTCTGATCTTTAATGTGATTCTGAAAATAATTTCATTTTTTTTCAATTGTAATTTAAAAAAAAAACCAAGACTTCCTCCAGGACCAACCTCTAAAACTTCTAGAGGTTTAGTGGGATACTGAGGCAATATACAACACTTATAATATCATGTGGCGACATAGGATCTTTTTTTTTTTTTCTTTTTTTTTAATCTAAATGTCAAATTTGTAATTTTGTTACATAACATGAAAATTGAAATAAAAAAAACAACAACAAAAAACAAGAGAAGATCAGTTTGATTGGTTAATAAAAAAAGAGTCAAGTAACAGTTAATGGTACTTAGTAAATCATTATTTATTATCATGAAGAAATGAAAATCCAAGTGTTGAAAGCGAGAATAACACACACAAAACACACAACCCACAAAGTTTAAACCAAATTACCATTTATTGAAGATATAATAAGAATTTCAGAACAGGATACAAATCCACACTCTAATATTGAATTAATCCACTACAAAAACCTACTTGTTTGCAAGAGATAAAAAAATAAAACAAAATTATTTACCTTTTTTCCTCGTCTGTGTGTTTTTGCAGCAGAGATACTTGCACTGATTGAACTTGGGCTTAGTTGTGCGGAGGAAGACAGTGGTGGTGTCCAAGATGAATTTGAACTACTCCCGTCTAAAAAGGATGCTGTGTTGAGATTTATTTCCGTGAGACTGTTGTTAGTATAAGACGTATTCTTATCCTCATTCGTCAGAAAAGAATCGCTTTCTCTGTTTTGGTTTTGAGAAACATCCTCGTCAATCTGTTCCGAAGTGTCTACTACAAGAGCACCGTATTCCTCGAAGTCGTCATGGTCCTGAAACAGAGTAGCCGACAAGTAGATGTAATTATTAATTTATGATTAGGGCGGATCGCTATCAACACATTTCCTACATGTCATCTTCAGCAAGCCACTGCCTATATAGAATGACGGCGACCAAGAAAACGACACACAAGGCCCTGAGGACAAATACATATTATTGCTCTCATTAACTGCTCTCAGGTAGTAACACTCAACAAAAGACAAGACATTATCACTGGTAATTATCCAGCTGACAGGGTAAACAAATTGCTGACCAAAAAGATGATGTACTATTGAGGAAGAGAAATTTGTCCTGCAGTCAGAATAACATTTGCTGTCAATACAACCCCTGGGATAAAATTAATAAACCTTTATCATCAATAATTCAGTTTTAAATTTAAATTTTTTTTTTTACTTTCTTTTTTTTTTGGGAGGGGTGAATTTAATCTCTTTGGTCCCTTTCAAATGTTTATTAGGTACATATCATTCGATTAAACCCTCATTTTGAAATATAGAAAAAAAAAGAGATTAATCTTCATATCAATTATATAAGTTTTTGTAGTTTTTCATAATAAAAGCAAAATACTCATGAAATTAGGAAACATAACAAATTAATATTAAATTAGATAAAGCATTGATTTGTTGACAAACAAAACAATTGACAAGACTTCAATATGATTAAGGTTTTTACCATTTAAACTTATCTCAAAGGCCAGAATACTAATTTCATCATTAATATGTTGGTGGAGAAAAAAAGGGGGAGGGGTGGTATTAAGATCCTTGAAACATACTGATGTAAAAAGAAAATGTCTGCGAATGAAGAATTCTTATTATAGTAACATTCTAATTTACCTCAGCAAATTCAAATGAAACAATACAAACCTTAAAAGCAATTTTTGATTTGAAAAGGAAAAAAAAAAATTTTGTTTAACCACCACGATAATTTTAACTAAAATATTGTTGAAAGTGGCATTGAACACCATAAACCAACCAAAATTTTTAACATTGGATTCTTGAATTATGGAAATATATCTCGACTATATCACTGCATACTTGTTAAGATTCAGGAAAATATTGTGTAATGTCAGAATGAAAGGCCTCCTGGGTAACATGTTGGTCACCACAAGATGATACAGTAACAGGAAGGAAGACATTGCCTCCAGTCAACACTGTCAATACCATCCATTTTGTTCTGTAATCACTTTTTTCCTTGGGGCCGATACAAACATGTTTTTAAACTTCATCAATAAAATTCATGTCACTCAATGCATGTATCATTTCAATTGTAATATGTAACATGTATAATAAATTTTATTATGATTTTTATCTGTTGGAGACGAATTACTACTAATATGTATATCAACAGAAGGAATTTTAATTTTTTACAAAATTGAAGACATTTTTAAATATTCAATCAGTTTTCATCCAAAATCATATTTGTAAGATTACTTCCACCATATTTTGTTTACTTGTTGTTAGCCCTGCATTTACAAAATTCTTTCCTTCAAAAATACAATGGAATTACTTAAGAAGAACAAAGATCCCCAGATGTAGCTTTTATCTACAGAATTAAAGAGCACCACTCTACTGCAGATTAGGGACTGTTTCACTCATATTAGGGTACGAGTTATGCTCATTATTGAAGATCCTCCCATGGCGGGGAAATATAGAACAGCAATCAAAGCACTGTTGCTTTACTTTTATTTGTGTCTAGGTGTAAAGTTGGATAATCTTTTTTTATTAAGAGGGTTAGGTTTATGGTGCTTAACACCACTTTCAACAATATTTCAGTAGATAGTCTTTTTTTAATTAAAGGGTTACTGTTAGGGGTTATGGTGTTTAACACCACTTTCAACAATATTTCAGTTATATCGTGACGGTCAGTTTTATTGGTGGAGGAAACCACAGACCTGCCGCAAGTCACTGACATTAAAGACTGTTACTTGAGAGATCATTGTCAATGTGACTGAAGTAAACACACAGTGAGGTCTGCTTACATTGACAAGTTTTGTCTAACAAAGTTTTAAGGAAACCTCTACAAGCTAAGACCATGAATTTAACCAAGATTAGACCATGCAATAAATTATAGTTATTCACTCCCTCAAGCTAAGATCACATATCAATAAACATTCTATTGATCTTCATCAATTATATTTCATAGTCAGAGATCAAAAGAAAAGTACTTTGAAAATAATGTCATCTAAAAATTTGCAGCCCATTACATCATTTAAAGACTAAAACTAGGAAAATTAGTGGTAATGGTTACCTGGGTAATACACAAAATGTAGGACTGAAATTATAAAAGTTCAGTAATTTCTGGGGTTTCTTGAGCCTCCTACTCGATTAATTTCATGTAGGTTTGGTTTGGTTTTATGGTGTTTAATGCCACTTTCAACAATATTTCAGTTATATAGTGGCGGTCACTCGCCGGTCAGCTTTATTGGTGGAGGAAATTTGAGTAACCAAAGAAAAGCACCGATCTTTAATTTCTTGTACTTTTGTCTCAAATGACTATATATTCAAGATAAAAAGTTTAACACAAATATATTTACAGAAATCTATTAGCGGGTATGCATTTTTACATAAACAACTTTTTTGTTTATCATCTAAATTAGAACTGGGGTAAAGAGAGTCTCAGTATTAAAACTCTATATCGAAGTCATTATTTTTCAATGTCATCTACATCATCAGAATTTGCAATACCCAATTTATGTAAATAACATCAACATTTTGTAAGCAAATTAACCCATGAAAAGGAGAATTTTTATCTATACATCTGCTGTGGCTTTCCATACATAAAACGTCCTGCATCATGTTCTTTTATCCTGTAAAAGGATACACACACAAGACACGACTGGTTTCAATTCACCGAGTTCAGTCGGACAAATGAATATGCTGAAACATCTCATGCAATACCTTTTTCTCAGAACATGGTTAAGAATGAGGAAAAAGGATACATATTTTATGATAATTTGCAAGTAATACATCCTGAATCCCCAAAAAAATGACAAATTAAAAAATATAAAACTCTGCAGGAGTGAACATGAATATGAAATTAAAAAAAACATGCTTCTCCCACATCTAAACCTAGATAAAAGTGTATCTTTCAATTATTATTGAAAACAAGTTTTTTTCCCAGCTTTTGTGAAAAAAAATGTTAGGTACAATGAGTTAACAAAAAACTTCATAAAAAAAAAAAAAAAAAAATTTTAACCACAAACCAGACTATCTTACATGACAACTAGGGGGAAAACCCTTCACTGACCCCTCTATTAAAACCCATCTTCCTCTTACTGATTACCTGTCTCAGAATGCTGTGACAACTAGGAAAACCCCTTCACTGACCCCCCTATTAAAACCCATCTTCATCTTACCGATTACCTGTTTCAGAATGCTGAGACAACTAGGAAAAACCCTTCACTGACCCCCCTATTAAAACCCATCTTCATCTTACTGATTACCTGTTTCAGAATGCTGAGACAACTAGGAAAAACCCTTCACTGACCCCCCCTAATAAAACCCATCTTCATCTAACCGATTACCTGTTACAGAATGCTGAGACAACTAGGAAAAACCCTTCACTGACCCCCCTATTAAAATCCATCTTCATCTTATCGATTACCTGTCTCAGAATACTGAGACAAATAAGAAAAACCCCTTCACTGACCCCCCTATTAAAACCCATCTTCATCTTACCGATTACCTGTTACAGAATACTGAGACAACTAGGAAAAACCCTTCACTGACCCCTCTATTAAAACCCATCTTCATCTTACCGATTACCTTTATCAGAATGTTGAGACAACTAGGAAAAATACTTCACCGACACCCCTATCAATTAAAACTCATCTTCATCTTACCGATTACCTGTCTCAGAATGCCGGGAAAAATAGGAAAAACCCTTCACTAACCCCCCTATTAAAACCCATCTTCATCTTATGGTTTACCTCTCTCAGAAAGCTGAGTAACAACAGGTGGGTAGATAAATATAATGGCTACATCTCATGATTTCTACTTGTAAATAAAACATAAAAACTTTAATAAAGAGGAATTATTTACTATACAAGTACATGTAGGTAGTAGCGGTACTTATTTTATTTTTATTTTTTTTTATTTTTACCACAACATTATTTATAATCATAATCTGATGTTGATATTATCAAGAGAAACAGGATATTTTGTAACTATATAATCCAATCAAATATGAAGAGACCAAGGGAGCGAATTAAAGATATTTAATCTTTAAATACAGATGAAATTAATCACTTTTTGCATTAATGTGGCTATTTATATTAACATTTTCAGTCAAGGGAAACTTATTCTGCATCATTTTAAAAATTAGCAAGAATTGACAAGAAATTAAATGGATATGTAACATCAATTTTAGCTTGATCTTTTTCCTGTAACACGAATTTTTCAGATACAGGTAAAAACCTGACTAATATTATGTATTTAGATCTATTTCTCATCTTCATGAGATCTACTTTATACAATGAATAGTTAATGATGTTGGACGATGTACTATAAAATTCGTAACATTTAATGGGTTTTTTTTAATACTGATACATATCAAATTGCATCAATGTAGTCCCATTCTTATAAGGCCACTATCCCTTCAGAAAAAAAAATTGACCTTACAAGGGGTGGTGGTGGTCTGTTTTGAGAGGGACAATTTAGTAGTACAGTCAAACCTGTATTAAGAGGTCACTTTTGGGACAAAGAAAAGGTGGCCTTATAAGACAGGTGACCTCTTAAAAGAGGTTCAATTCATATGAAAATTTCTATGACAGGTCAAGAAAAATGTGATCTTTTAATACAGGCGACTGCTTAATAGTAGAGAGTGACTGCATGGGCAGGTCTGACTGTATTTTACTATCCCAGTACCGCTACATCTGAAATCTGTCCTGTTAACAGGGGTGGCCTTTGGTTGAAGTGCCATAAGAGGGGGAACTACTGTAATACCCATTTTCATTAACTTTTTAAGTATTTTTTATTGAAGTGTACTTATAAAATATTTTGGTATATCTTAAATAAGAACACTTGTCATGGTATATTCTAAAACAAACAAACTTCTATTTTTATCTCCTTTTCTT
This sequence comes from Bathymodiolus brooksi, assembly GCA_963680875.1. NCBI lineage: Eukaryota > Metazoa > Mollusca > Bivalvia > Mytilida > Modiolidae > Bathymodiolus > Bathymodiolus brooksi. Next base: position 38,717,472 of record OY804578.1, on the reverse strand, counting down.
CTATGGGAGGAAGATAAACCAGAAAATTGTTCTAAAACTTCAGATCCGTTATCCAACTAAACTAAATCTTGTTCAGAATTTTTTTTTAATTTATATATAAAAGTCTTACATAAATATTTGATTGAAGGATTAGTAAGAACTAGATTAGATCATTATTAAAACGGGATCGTGAAAGGTTTCTTATAAACTATATTTTGTTAATGAGTAAGGATGTCAAAACTCCCAATTGAAAATTCTAATATCAAATCGTTTGAAAAAACAGATTCCATCTTAAAATTTAAAGTTTGGCAGTTTCTCATAAGGAAGAAAAAAAAATATTGAACAATTCCTTAATTACACAGCATTCACAAATCAACATGCCAAGAGTTTTAAAATAGATCAGATTGAAGCATGAACATTTAATTTGTCCCTCTAATATACCGATACTCAAATACAAATACAAACATTGAACTTGAAATTAACTAATTACCCAATTTGCCGATATTTTAAATAAAAAATTTTCAATGCATCATGCAATAATATGTATGTTTTAACAAATATACGTTCTTTATCCCAAACATAGTCATGACAGGAGCCAAATAAGTTTTAATTGATCGTAAGATCATATCGGCTTCGAATGAAAATGTTTTTCACATCATGTTATTTCATTGTTGCGGCATAAAGTAAATTGACACTATCATCTTAAAAGTCTGAATGAAACTCAAATAAATTATCAAAATTCTTGCCCAAGACAGAAATTGATGTCTTCAACATTTATTCAGTTCCAATCAGCTCTCCACTGTGGTATCCTAGTTACTTCTAACAAGCTCACCAAGGACAAGTAGGAAATACAATATAGGTTTGATTGCTCTCAAGTCTATGCCTGCTCCTTCTTTTAATTCGTTCACATCATTTTCATCGCTTTTCAATTGCCTTTCAATGAGAACTTAATTGATGTGTATGAGTAAATATACAATACAAACTGAAGAGTGATAGCCTTTCTCTATGTGGTACGTGTATGAATTCTAATCATAAGGGGGGGGATCAACATCCTTTTAATAAACATCACTTTTTATCTTATATTTAAATAATTACAGACTTAATCTGAAGGTTGAATAATACATGGAGAGTATCCATTTAAAATATCAAAAGTTATTTTTGGCTGCCTCCTCATTCACTAGTATATAAATATTTATTCAAAAATAATGTTTTCTGACAGATGGTTTGGTTTCATTTTTCAAATCGAAATAATTGTACAAATGAAAATGAAATTGCAATTTTATATCTTGGCGATAATTAATGTGAAATTTTTTTTGTCCATAAAAGTGTTCATTTCAAAATTATTGTTGTCTTGGTACAGACATCCCCTTGCATGAAAGTTATGAATTGTCACCTCTAAAAATGTTATCATATTTTAATGAAAGAAAAAAAAATTAATTCAAAGTTTTGTTGTGCACGATACTGTTTTGGTTACAGAGTTAAAATTATGAATTTTTCTCTTCGTATCAGAAATATGACAAAACATGTACGAGATGATCCAAAATTCATATTTCATTAAAGAACAGGCATAGATTTAGAGCATCCAGTGTGCGCCCTCTTTAAAGAAAATCGGCTGATGATCGTTTGTTGTTTAATAAGACCATACTCTAAATTTTCTTCATAACCATTTTATACCATCTAATAACTAATTCTCAGGAGCTTATAGTGGACCCAATGGAACTTTGACTGCTCGTCTACAAAGTATGCCCCCCCCTCTTTCCTCAAACATAAAATCCTCCATCCACACCTGAAGAAGTACTTATATTTCATCCTCATCCGAAATATATAAAAAAAAATCATTATTATTATTATAAATTTTTAATATTTCAAATTTTCTAGTCCCGACAGTAATTTTTATTGGTTAAAAAAAAACCAATAATAATGTTCTTGTACTTAAAAGCTGACAACAAAAACCTGATTGTGGAAAACAAGTAACATAACTGGAGACAAAAAATTAACATATAACCATTGTACAATAAAAAACTTGTGTCAAAATCATAAACATAAATAACTATCTCACATAAACAAAGGACATATTATTGGTACTATTTTAGATTCAAGTATTAATGAGTCATCGATCAAACCCATTCCCACATCCTAATAACATCTGAATATCACAATACACAAAAAATCATAAAACAATGATTCATTTTTATGCCTGTATAATTTGTGTGTCTCTTATCATCATAATGACATATTAACAAAATAAAAATCTTGCTCGCCTATCAGTATCCAGAACTGAGAAGTTTATGAATATATTCAATTATGTATGCAAATCAACCAACCCCGACACTAAAATAACATCTTTGCATACATATTATATCCTATTGACAATACCCTGTTAAAACATAACATTATCTCCAGGTATTTATACCCCCCGATTCCAACGTGAGCCATTGTTCCTATCCTTGGCAAGGTGTTCGAAGCTTCTGCAACCCCTATAAATACTGATGGTAGACGTGATAATGCAAGGTGATTTAATTAAATTGAAATAAATGCAAAGTTAGGATGAGACCTGATCACACAAAAGGCACCCAGGTATTATAATAGTACACAATCATATCTATCGGTATGGATAAAAAAAAAAGATCCAAATTCTGTGTGCATCGATCGGCGTTTAAATTTCAGCACTGATATATGTATTATCTACCTAAAGATATTGATTATGTCATGTATTTCAATATTAAAAAATTGTATGTATAAACGCAATGAATATAAAAACAAAAATATTAATGTCAATTTAATTCATACAAAATTTCTCAAAAAGTACAAAAAAGTATACACAAATCACTTATTTATACTTAAAATATGCATTATAGAAATTTATTATTAATTTTTCCGAAAGCTATGACAATGTTTGACGAAAATGATATGTCAAAAGGGCTTTCAACATTAAAAAAAAAAATTATTTACAAATATTTCACTTAAAATTGATAATTACAGAAAGGAATTTAATTTATCTTCTTTTCAAATGATTTTGCAATACACATGGAAAAAATTATCATATAATCAAATTTCTTTAAATAGAAACAGCATCATTATCATTTTTTCCCTCGATGTAGACAATCCCACCATTGATCAACGAGCTACTTTAGTAAAATTCATATTTCAAATTTCAAATATTAAATTATTATTCTATGTAATGCAAGATATTGAATTTCATTTAATTGGCGATAAAGGGGGGAAAATTTTCCATCAAGTTATCATATTTACTTAATATGATGAGGGCCACTCCATCATGTTTTAATTTTTTGGCCAGGTAAAAGAGCTCCGTCATCACCTGGTGACAACTACAATTACCTATACATAATTTCCTTTTTATTATGTATTACATTCTTTGAAATGTACAGTCCCCTTCAAGAAATTAAGGTGAAATCAATTTGCACAGCAAATACAAATAATTGTAAGTGGTTTGTCCATGGGATTGTATTTGCAACAATTACTTTAATGAATAGAAACTCGTTCAAGTGTCAAAAAGATAACTGTAAAACCAATCTATCTGTCAAAATATGCTTTGATTCTGTAGGCGTGCTAAGACACATCTAAACTTATGGCCCGGGGCAGATGCTTAAAATTACTATGTTGTGTAACTTTCAATTTCCAAATGATACAGTAAAGAACATAGGGGGTGATTAAAGTCCACTATGGGAGTCCAGTTATTATGTCAATAAGATAGGATTAAAATTTCAATACCTATTATATATATTTTTACTCCCGTTCATGAAGAATGGACATATTATAAGTAGCCATTCATCTCAAAATTTTGGATGGCAATAAATCAATAGGTAAAAAGTTGTACAAACATATTCACTAATATCTCTCTAAAGATGATTCAACAAGCTTTTAATAACATCATTTTGCCCTTTTAATTGTTAATAGAAAATTTTCCACATAGGTCAGAAAGAACCATGACCCTTTATATATTATTTACTGTTAGTGTTATATGTTTGATAAAAACATTTACATTTTATTATTGCTTCTGAAACTATAAAATTAAGTGTTTTGTCGATAAATAATCCAGAAGAACGTTACAACATCAATTTTTGTTGTTTTTACGATTTAGAGATATTATTTCACATTGAAATGTCACGATCATCCATGAAATTTATTGTCATTAGATCGAAATTGAATGAAATGCCTAAAAATGTAAAATAAATATGAAAAAAAAACTCTTATCTGTGCATTATTTGTATAAAGAACTTCAAAGGTTAGTATAGATATTATTTCCAATTTCACACAAAATTTTGATGCAGGCGTTTCTTAGTATCGATTACCAGTAATAATATTGAAGTCTTACAGGGAACAAGATATGACCACAGCATGTTCACATAATGTAATAAGCTTATTTAATATTTCATAAAATTGTCAATACATTACTGTGTTACTCTTAACATGGCATAACTTTGGAAATCTAATTTTTTTTTATCCTTTATTCAAAACAATCAACCCCAGAACCCCCTCCCCCCCTGTTTTTTACTGAAGTACCTGTACCATGCCTGGAAAATGGGGGGTCATGTATATGTGTGTTAGGGGTATCAACATTCGTCTGTTTCTATGATTTTCCAATTAGATAATTGGAACTGTTAAAAGGGGGTGGTATTTTTTTCTTTATTTGTAAATGTTTCCAAAATTATTTTTTTCTAATGTGTGTATAATTTACATCCTAATAATGGAAAAAGTATCATAAAAAATTATGGAAATTATTGTAAGATTTGCTATCTGCAGCATCCTAAATTTTGACCTCGGTTTCAATGGCTTGATCTTGAATCTTTTGTAAATTTATACCTGGTCACTATCTGCTTGTTCTTCTTCTGTGTAAGGTCTGAAGTGCTTGTCATCAACAGGAAGGGGACACACTTCGTCTTCCTGGGCTGTAAATATAAAACAGAGTAAAATCAACTACCTGTGACACACTTCATCTTCATAGGCTGTAAATATAAAACAGAGTAAAATCAACTACCTGTGACACACTTCATCTTCATAGGGTGTAAATATAAAACAGAGTAAAATCAACTACCTGTGACACACTTAATCTTCATAGGGTGTAAATATAAAACAGAGTAACATCAACTACCTGTGACACACTTAATCTTCATAGGGTGTAAATATAAAACAGAGTAACATCAACTACCTGTGACACACTTAATCTTCATAGGGTGTAAATATAAAACAGTAAAATCAACTACCTGTGACACACTTAATCTTCATAGGGTGTAAATATAAAACAGAGTAACATCAACTACCTGTGACACACTTAATCTTCATAGGGTGTAAATATAAAACAGAGTAACATCAACTACCTGTGACACACTTAATCTTCATAGGGTGTAAATATAAAACAGAGTAACATCAACTACCTGTGACACACTTAATCTTCATAGGGTGTTAATATAAAACAGAGTAAAATCAACTACCTGTGACACACTTAATCTTCATAGGGTGTAAATATAAAACAGAGTAACATCAACTACCTGTGACACACTTCATCTTCATAATCATAGGGTGTAAATATAAAACAGAGTAAAATCAACTACATGTGACACACTTAATCTTCATAGGGTGTAAATATAAAACAGAGTAACATCAACTACCTGTGACACACTTAATCTTCATAGGGTGTAAATATAAAACAGAGTAACATCAACTACCTGTGACACACTTAATCTTCATAGGGTGTAAATATAAAACAGAGTAACATCAACTACCTGTGACACACTTAATCTTCATAGGGTGTAAATATAAAACAGAGCAACATCAACTACCTGTGACACACTTAATCTTCATAGGGTGTAAATATAAAACAGAGTAACATCAACTACCTGTGACACACTTCATCTTCATAGGGTGTAAATATAAAACAGAGTAACATCAACTACCTGTGACACACTTAATCTTCATAGGGTGTAATTATAAAACAGAGTAACATCAACTACCTGTGACACACTTCATCTTCATAGGGTGTAAATATAAAACAGAGTAACATCAACTACCTGTGACACACTTCATCTTCATAGGGTGTAAATATAAAACAGAGTAACATCAACTACCTGTGACACACTTCATCTTCATAGGGTGTAAATATAAAACAGAGTAACATCAACTACCTGTGACACACTTAATCTTCATAGGGTGTAAATATAAAACAGAGTAACATCAACTACCTGTGACACACTTCATCTTCATAGGGTGTAAATATAAAACAGAGTAACATCAACTACCTGTGACACACTTCATCTTCATAGGGTGTAAATATAAAACAGAGTAACATCAACTACCTGTGACACACTTAATCTTCATAGGGTGTACATATTAGTAATGATGATTACCACTAGTGGAGCAGGAACTACTTACCCTTCCAGAGCACCTGAGTTCATCTCTGTTTTTTTGTGGGGTTCATGTCGCTCAATTTTTAGTTTTCTGTGTAGTGTTTTGTAGACTATTGTCTTTTTGTTGTTTTTCTTTAAGCCATTGCATTGCCTATCCTTCGATTTACACTTCTGATTTCCCTATGATACCTTAAAACTTTTCTTATAAGAGTATTATATACTGGGAAGTATTAGTTTATTTATTTGAAAGAAACTGACTTGAAAACAGTCTCCTTGAAGTGCAAGAATTATAATGAATTATTCAAATTATACTGTCATATAAAGTATCATACAAATTATACTGTCATATAAAGTATCATATTTTAGGTTAAAAATCATGGATTCTACAATACTGTTCAAAATAAATTTAAACAACTGCTTTTCAAAAATGGAAATTTGATAGAATTTTTTTTTGGATCAAATCTCTCAATTTAACGAGTAAAAAAAACTTAATACGCCCGAGCACGCACAATATGAAAATCTAAGTACTTTGCATCATCTATATTGTATAAATGTATATACAGGTATATATTTCAAATAAAATGCCATTCTTAGTTGTGAAATACCTGTAACAGTAAATTGTTAAATATCATTTAAACCAATTTCATCCTATTAAACATTAATATGAAATACCAATCAATGATCCTCTTTTCTGAAACATTCTTTATTAAGACAATTTCTTAGTAATACAAATATCTTAATAAGAAATAATGGGTACAATTTAATTCCTTTTATGAAATTGTATGGGTTAGAAACACACTTGAGACCTAGCAGGATTCAAGAAGTTGCAGACCAAGGTTTTTTCATAATAAAAAAAAAACTTCATCCATTTATAATTTATGAGACTCAACATCTTCTGAAGTATTGAACTTTACAAAGCTGTATAAAGAAATTGTAAAGACATATACAAATATTTGCAGATCTGTTTAAATTTAATGTATTTCAAAGGTTTTCCCAACATCACACATTTATCATATGAAAAATACTTTAATGTGTTTCAATTTTCTTTCAGAACAAAACTTTTGTGTCTAAATGTTTAAATCAATGTTTGATGAAGATATATAGAATTTAATTTAATGGTATTCAATTGGGTGGTATATGTAAAAAGTTGCCAAAAGCATCTACTCCTAGAACATGATAAAATACATGTACCACTGAGAAGTAATATTCTATATATAATAAACCAAAGACCCACATGAGGCTGGTCAAAAAAAAAATTCAAATATTTCTCGATCATACAGCATACTAAATTTTGACCTCTAAGGACTTGGGACTTCACATAATTTTGAACTTCAACTTAAATTTTTTACGAATCATACAGCATACTAAATTTTGACCTATAAGGACTTGGACATTACATAGGTAATTTTGAATTTCAACTTAAATTTCAATCTATAAATCAAAATTTCTTTGGAATCGACCTATCAATTAATTTGTGACCTCAACTCCCTAGTGTTCATTGAGGAGATAGAACTTTACAAATGTTTCCCAACCCCACATAGTTTTTTTCCAGAATGACATATTTTTAAACAAATTGAATTTTAAGAGGCACAGCTAGAAAATTAGAAAATGTTAATATGGACAAGACCCAGTTTTATCAACAAGTCAGGTCAACTCCTACATATCAAATTCAGTCAATACAATAAAAAAATATTTTCTAAATTACACAGCCTTTTCTGTCACCTGCTTAGCTGTCGACACATGGATTACGTATAAACATCAGCATTGTTATTCTGTATCTCATCTTACTGTTACAACACTTGATATAGAATTTAACCAACCTTCACCAAATTCCTACTTATAACAGACAAATGAGCATTTCCTAATTTTCCCATTGAAACTGAGGGGGCCATCGTGGTCATGATCGTATGGTAGGTGGATTTACAACTACCTGTGCAATCAGTGTCTATCACCACTAAAGTTGTGAGTTCGATCCCAACATTATGTGATAAAATTTGTCAGTGACTTGCCACAGGTCGGTTGTTTCCTCCAATAAAACTGATCACCACCATATAACTGAAATATTGTTAAAAGTGACATTAAATACCGTAAACCAAACCAGATCCATTGAAACTGTATCGCTCCAGGTTTCAACAAGCTCTATTAGAATTGAGGCCATTTTTTTTTAATGTTATAAAAGCATAAATGGAATGATTGTAGAATGTGTGGTTTTACAAGAGGCAGACTACCGTACCTCTATAAAGATGAAGAGGAAACATGGAAACATTAAAATTTCTTCAGGGATAACAGATATTTATTATATTGATACTTGAGTACCCTGAGAAAACGACGGACCTAGCTGCCGCAAGTTACTGACTTCTTTAAAACACAAAAATTGTATATAGTACACTTCACTAAGGGTTGGTATCAAACTCATATTATACTTCAGTTGGTGCTAGGTACCAATTACATAGATAGATTAAACTCTTAACTACCATATGATTGTGCCCTTTTAAGGAGTAAAGCACGGAATCGTAATATTCTTATAGAACCCTATGAAATATTAGTTTAGATAATTTAACCACATCCATACAAAACACAAACATTTAACATGTTAAATTTACCACAAAAGTTCCTAAGAAAATCATAATATTAGCAGGTACATCGAATAATGGCCTCTTTTCATAGGCCAGAGAAGAGCTAAATACGGTAATGTCTATATAAAATCATCTGGAAAGGCTTAATATAGCCATAAAACATTTGTCCCATCATCAATACATGTATTAGTACAGGATTTTATGTACCAGGACACAATTAAACGCATCCATTAATGGGAATGATGTCCAAAAAACATATATTTGCTATTTCTGCAGCCATATTAATTGTAGGATCAATCAATGGCTTGCCCTCAGGCTCTATGAGATGCTTGACCTTCTTTGACAAAAGGTCTCTTGCTATAACAAGTGTAAACTAGGTAAATATAGAGACAAAGGAAGCCAGGTAAAATTCAATTTGCATGCCTACACAGGTGTGTCATAAAAACTGATGTTGAGTTCTTGGTCAACATCAAGAAATAATAAATAATAATAGACCAACATCTTAGTGATAAAAGTTAACAAGTTGACGTCAATGGATTCAGGAGAATGAAAATCAATTTCCGAGAGAAAATGTTAGCAAACAAAGTCAGAAAAATGTTTTCTTTGTGTGTGTATCGGTACAAATATGGATAAATATTTAATGAAATTATGTATGCCTTTGTAGTAACAATTTGTTTCTTTTAAGGGGATATCGTAGAAAAAGAAAATTGATTCTTTACAACATCCAAACAGAAAGAAAGCAATTAACATCAATTTTTTCTTTTATCCACATTTCTATTGAAGCAACTGCCTAAATAAACTTTACTGGCGACTTAGCATCTAGCTGTTTAACAATGGTTTGACTTATTATCAATTCTAACGATTCTTTTACCTTGCAAATACAGAAACGCCTTTCCCATCATTCTCTAAGAAAGTAATACAAATTTCAAACTGTTCGTGGCATTAAAACCCATCAGGTTCAGCAAACACTGACCATTCCTAAGCAAAATTCCTTTATAAGAATTTGGGTGTGTAAATTAAGCAACAAAAAAACTTTCAATACAAAGTAACAATATGGATCAGTTAACATCCCTTTTCTCATATTCTGGATCTTTTTTTTAAGTTTACCTAGAGACTAATATTTGTAATATTTACATAGAAACTGTATTTTTCAAAATTTTGATTTTCTTAAATAACTTTTCAGTGTACATAGACTACACATCCGTGATATTTGAAATTTTAGCAACGATGGTAGCTTTCTTTGGTTTTATTTGAATTAAGAACTTCAAGGTGAAATGCATTTTGCCTTATAATTGAAAAACTGCATTATAATATTGGTTTTAAAATTTCTTAACAGTCGGAAGCAAACATTTCCGTAAAAAAAAAACATCACGGAAGATTCATTCTAAATAAAAATTTAACTACGTCAGAATTTTTTTTTTGCACTGTTATCTTGATAAAGTATTCTTATATGAATTGTGTAACAATCGTGTCTATGTATCAATTGTTCAGACTATTTCAGACTATTTAATTGACACTATATAATAACATCTTTGGGTTTAACATTACCCACCGAGACATATTTCAATATATCATTATTAAATGCTTTTTTCATTCCTAAACAACCAGAAAATATCCTTATATTCATCACTACACGCAATGAATAGAGAGGTCATAATATTTGGCAATTGGAGATTGTACCCGATTTAGCTCAATTTCAATGGATGCTTTAAGTCCACAAAGAGGCTAGAATCGTTACTGATAACCTCATTCCTATCTTAAATTATAATCGGTATCAGCTGACATTTAACCAACCGTGCTGATGAGAACACTGCCAGATGAGGCATTCACGATAAGCGTCCATTTAACCGACAAAGGGATAAGCAGTCCTTGTATCTGAAGCTTTTAAGAAGATTAGAATAGAAGTTAAATAGTACAAATTCGGGGTGACTAATACATGGAAAATTTAAGAATTAGGGAAATTTCCTACCCTTCTGGTAATACAAACATATGAAATCTATTGTCATTGTTTTTGAAAAAAAAAAATCAATCAACAGTGATTTTTTTTCCATGGACAATGGACAGTGATTTTTTTCATAAATATCTTTTAAAGAAACAAAAGTGCAGGACTTTGTATTATTTAATTAAAAAAATCATAATTTTCAGAATTTTGGTCTGAAAGAGATCAAATGCATGTTCTTGCAGACTATGAGATACAAAACTTATTAACATTTCAGATTCTATTTCTCATTGTCTCTAGTAAAATACCAGATTGATACAGTTGGATTGGTTATTTTGACGGGGTGGGGAAACAAACGTTTAAATATTAAAGGTTAATTATAGAATGTGAAAATTGATGAAGTAGCCCCCCTAATAAGGACACTCTCACCAAACTTGTAAATCAGAGAGATGATATGCTAACAAAAACAAGGAATTAAACAACTACTGAATATACCTTAATGCATAACAAGTACATTATAACATATGAATGCCACGATAATGCCCTGCGAATGTGAAAAGTGGTACAATTAGAGAAATATTTTGACTTCTCCCTGTACTCTCACCACTTCTCCCTGTTGTCTCTCACTTCTCTTTTGTCAACACCTGAAAGAGAAGTCACTTCTCCCTCTGATTACAAAGTTGTGGGAGTCCTGCAAAGACCACTCCTCTTAATAGGGCCAGATGCACTGAGGTGGTAGGATACTACTAAATTGTCTATCTAAAGAGAGGTCACCTCTCTTAAAAGGTCACTTCTTGATTGCAGAAGGGGTGGCCTTATAAGAGGTTATTAGGATTATGGTGTTTAATGCCACTTTCAACAATATTTCAGTTATATCATGGCAGTCAGTTTTATTGGTGGAGGAAACTGAAGAAAACCACTGACGTGCCACAAGTCACTGACAAACTTTATTATAGCCTTATAAGAGGGGAACTACAAATATTAGTAGTAACATCACATTTTGTTCCATCAATACTAAAACTAGCACGAGTTGTTTCATGTGATTTCAAATTCAAATAAAAAAATATGTTTCAGAATCCAGAACATACGAAATACACCCAAAAATCATGTACCAGTACAATGTTTTTACATAAGGAAATAGGCTACATGTTGCTGATGACAAAAATATGACAATTTAAGATAGAAATATTGTCACAGCAAAAAATAACCAATGATTGATGATTTTACATCTTCCTCTTGGCAATTATGCAAATGAGCACATGACTTGTCTATTAAAGTCCCTTAAGGATGACAAATCAAGCATCCTGGGAAGATGAATGTGACCATTGCTTTCCTCTTTATTCAAATCAAGTTTTTAAAGAATATTTTATTAGCATTTAAATTTCTTCTCAAGTCTTAGGGTGTAACTTTTTTTAAACTGAAGTTTTAATATTTCAAATGCAAGAGAGAAGTATATTATAATCTTAAGGGACATTTTAGAAACAAAACTTGCATCTCTTATAATAACATTTAAAAAAAATAATTTTAAGTAATTTAGAATTTAGAATTCACAAAACAAATTCTAATCACAGATTAAAAATAAAAATAAAAATGCAATATTCTTTTCTGATGAAATAGTTCATATCAGTGAAAAGATATGAAGTCCATGGCCATTAAACACTAATTTATCAGACAAAAAAAAAGCTACATTATTAATTTTATTTAATTAAATGGGGAATAACTCAAAATTCTTGTCATTGACAAATGTTCGACCACAGGCAAAACTAACACCTTTGATTACAGGTAAAGTCTAGAGGAGACTAGAAGGTTTCCATGTCAATTAGAGAAATTATTAATAATGTGTTTTACCTGAGTGGTAAAAGCTGTCATTGTGTTACTATATAAGTTATAATGGTATAAAAACACACCACCTTATGAGCTCTAGGTTAATTATGCCGATCAGAGTGACATTTCTCCAAATTTGACAATGGAAATGTCATGTTAAAAAAAAACCTTTAAAGAATGGTTAAGAATGGTATGCTAGTGATGAGAATAGACCATCAAGCTGTGAAACACAATTATAGACAAGGAAAATTAAGTAATTACATGATATGTCCAACTTTAAAACAAATTTACTGTAATGTTTCTATATATATATGAATTTAACTGAAATTGCATATTTTAGCAGTTTTTTTAATAAAAATGTATACAATTTATTTTACATTTTATAAGATAAGAACAATCTGTTAAAACATGAACATTCGAAATGTAGGGTATCCTAAAATGTTAGCTTCAATTCATGCTATATCGAAATATTTATTTTCAATTAACTTTTGCTATTTAATTTATTAATGGGCTTACACTAGTTTCAAATTAGAGGGAGAAGTGACCTCTCTTTCAAAGAGCTAACAGGGACCAACGGGAAAGCAAATTCAACAATAACAAGGACACATCTTCACCTGAATCGCCCAGTAACATGAGCCCTGCATTATATTACAAAATCCCTCTTGGAAAATAGGCTGACAAGATCTACTCTGGGCATGACATGATTTAAGCATGTATCAACAGAACCCTCATTTCCAACTTATATATTGTCCTAGATTTAAAGAAATGAACTAGTAACCTATATTGTGGACAAAGTTTAACCACACCTCAAAAGAGTTTTCCCCAAATTTGATTAAAATAGGTCATTTATGGGCAAAGGTTTACCATGCTTTGACAGAGTTCTCCCCAATTCTCCTTAAAATGGGTCATTATTTATTTAAGTGGGAAATTAGGTTACAATCATGTCACAATTACCTAGTTTTAGCACATGTCAATAATCTCCCAATATCGAATGTTATGATAGTCAAATTTCTGTTTGCATAAAAAAATAAATGTCATGACAGCATTTTTTTTATTTTTTCCGAATTTTCAAAGAACATTTTTTATTGCTAAAAAGATAAAACTAAAAAATAAACAGCTGGGGCATTGTGTACATTTTCACATTCCCCTCCAAAAAAAAGTTTCATCAATAAAATTATCTACAAAATAATTAATTTTACAACCAAAGAAAATATAAAATAAATTATCCCTTAAGAGGAAAAAGTTTAAGTGAAGTACACCTGTGCAAAGTTTAAAATTTTTGTTTGCATGATGTTGGTGGGTCTAATTTATCTACCTGTATTGATTTATTGATGAACAAGGACATTATCATGGGATAAAGCTAACATCTCCAAATCTTTTTACATCCCCCTGGTTCTTTTTACTCTATGTAATCAGTCAATAAACTTGTCATCTACAAAAATCTGACACAAATATCCCACATAACCACATCACTACAGAGAAAACTGCCAATAACATCCTAAACAAATCTTATATATAGTTCTGTCAATAAAACTTTGTTTAATTTTGACATGTTAATATTGCTTTATATAAACCTAGCAGTTTTTCACTCAAATATCATATGTCTATTGATCCAGCAAAACTTTACAAGTATCTGGTTTCAGAAAGAGAAAAAAGGCCCAATTTTTTGGGGGCTTTTTTTTGCTTTATAATAATGATAGATTGATAATATCACTTCGATCAAGAATTTTTTTTTTTTAATTATGTAACTTTATTTCTTATGTTAAATATTACATCAAAATTAATTACTTTTAAAGTGAACTGTCAAATAACTAGTTCCCAGTAATTATATTCCTATAAATTGCAATTGAAAGATAGACAGTTGATTTCAATTCAACCTCTTTCACATATTCAAGATTATGTTTTTTTTCATCAATATTGCTTAATTATATACATTTTTTAATCAATGCACTCAAAGAATGGACATACATGTAAATTTTCAGATGGTGTAGTTACAATTTAATTTTTCCATTTGTTCTGGAAAAATAGCTGCATCAGATTCTTGATAAGTCAAACTGAGAATAAAATACCAAAATTGAGTATGCTCTTAATATAAAGAAAATTTATGTCATAAAATGTTTTTATTCTCCCATATATACTGGCACCTCTTAAAACATTTTTGATAGTTCAAAACTTTCAAGCGAAAATTGACAAATTAAGCCAAATAAAATGTTTTCATGTTACTGTTTGGACAACTTTTTTTTTTATTTAGGTTATAAACTAAACAAAGCTTCCTTCCTTGTTTGTTTGATTTCTTTATCAAATAAATTTCAATATTTACTTTCTTCAAATCGATTTTAAAAACATTTATATTGCATGAACCTGTCATTTAAAATTAGGTTAAATATGAACGATTTTTCAAAAAATTTCATCACTCCAAAATTATCAGCCAACAAAATCAAGATTTAATTTAAAACCGTTGCACATCATATATATTGATACTTTTTAAATACAACACTGATTTAATAAACGATTAGAGTTTAGCTGCAAGCCTAATTACTTCTCAATGGTGATGGTTGCTACCAATTAAATCCTGATGTGTTTGAAAAGATGTTGAAAGAAAATCATTTTTTCAAAGCCGTCCCTATTATGTATATCCTGACTCACCGATTGTCCTTGGTAAGATAGACATCTCAATACAAAACGACGGGACTATAGAAATAGTGACTGCACGCGGTAAATGGAAACTGCCAAGCAATCGTCTAATCTCTCAAAAAGGGAAATTGTCTTTGAAATTTGAGATTTTTACATCAAGCATCATTCATTCTTTGCTCAAAGATTCTCGGCTCCAAGATCAAGGTATTAGATGACGGAATGTACTACAATTATATACATGTATATAATACAGGCTTGTTTCTATTATTACCACCAGTCAATACAACCCTTAAATATATTTGTTAGATGTACAATCAAAGACAATTCAGTCTCCTTTGTCAGACAAAAGGCTTTCTTTTATAAAGGCCAGCAAAGAAAGCTATATTTGCACAAACTTTTTGTCACATTTAAGAAATAAAATTTTGCTTTGTACAAAAGTGGATAATTTTTTGTTTGAAATAAGAGTATAAGTTTAAGGTTTAACTTTCAATTTTCAAACTTAACTGAACAAGCTGAAATTCTATTAATATGCTTAAATGAATTTATTCTAAAATGCCAAACCACAATAAAGGGAGAATTTTTTTTTTTTTAATTATTTTATTAAGACACAAACAAAAACCTGTGATGAGCCTCCAGTACCCTAAAATGAAAGGATGAAGCATCGGTTATTTAAGTTTATCACCAGAAACAGTCATCATGTTGCTATTTTTGTATAAAGATTTGTATCACAAAATTGAAATATGTATCCCAGCAGTTAGGATTAAACTGGACAAAAGGACTCCCTACTCATATCTTAGTACTAAAATCAACATCTTCACAAGGACAAATGGCCCTGGGTGGTCGGTTACTATGGCGGGAACTCCATACAGGTGCTTCATCCTTTTATCTAAGCTACCTGAGATAATCTAACAAGATAGACCATAGTACTTAACATACATCACATGATGTAATTTAACAAAATAAAATCAATGGATGCTGAAAAGAATAGGAAACAATAGGTTATTTGAGTAAACTATTTACGGTACATCAAAAGATTGACACTTATTGATTCTAGAAACACATTTAGGTACTTATTTACAAGCTTAAACTAGTGATAATGCTAATCCCATGGGGAGATAACTCTATGATAAACACATGACAATTACAAAGGTATCAACTCTTCTTGTATCTCACCTACAAGATAATTACCTGCAATTAACACCTTTGAAGATTTCTTTGATCTTCTGTTATAAATGGATTCTGGTCAAATTTCTCTGTTAGGAACAAGCTTTATCTTATTATCACAATTTATTTCACAATAGGATCTTGCATATTACATTTTTTTCACTTTTACTAATATGACAGTGAAGAACATATGAAGCTAACTTTATGTATGACAGATTTTAATATTTTAACCCCTTTTCAGCACACAAGTTAAAGGTCATAAAATTATGTCATAGAAAGTTTGAAGATACCAAATAATCTGTAAATTGAAGAAGCCAAAAGGACAGACAAGTTCAGACAATATATAAATAATGGATAAATCATAAAACAAAGGACAAACTGATCAACAGCAATGCTTCCAGAGATTTTTTTTTAGTTCAATTCCATAACATAATAATTCCATTAATACACAATAAATGTAAAAATTTTCAAAAAATGTTTAATTAATGACATTAATTTGTTGTTTCTAAAAACTAAAAAAGGTTTCAAAATATATACAATGGTACAATCATAGACATAATATAATTTAATATCAAAATGACTACTACCTTTTTATATATAGGAAAAAACTATGGCTTGATGTTCAATCTTAATATAACACCAAAAATACAAACAGAAGTTTAAAAAAAAACTTTAACAAAACTTTTTCTTTGTAAATACAAAAGACATCCCATCTATAAATTTATCATCAAAAGGGTTACTTAGTTCAAATGTATCAAGCATCTCTGAAAAGATTGATCTTTAAGACTGTTTTGGGAAATCATAAAGCGGAACATTGCAAAAAGGATAGCACCTGATAATTGTATAGATGTGACGGTAATCTCATCCTTGGGTACTGTAGATATGTCAACATGATAATACGTATTTCGGTGTATTTCAGCGTTTTCACAGACACACCTCCCATACCGTTATATGGTTAATGATGCTTTTACACGAGCCTAAACTTCAACGTTCTTCAGATCTTAATGGATGTCCTCATTGTCAAAATTTGTCATTTTCCTGTTCAAGATGATTTAACAAAGATACCTGATATTAAATTTTGTTTCTGAAGTCCTGTTTGAAATCTTCAATCGTGGATCAATTAAGTTAACATGAAAATTCATTATGAATTACAATTGTAACTTTGACTGTAGACTGTGCTATATACTTTTGATCTAAAAACAAATCTTAATCATTCCATTTTTTAATTTATTCCTTTTATAAATTGTTGTCAAAAAATGATATATACCTAGCAATTACCGAAAAGAGATTTTTTTTCTCAACTTTTGATTCTAGAATTTCAATTCAGATACTTTCTACAATTTTTTTTATTCAAATTCTTTTATTTTAACAATGAAAAAAAGCTTTATCCATTAAGTGTAAAAAGGGAATCACATCACTTTAATGCAGAGAAGTCAATGATATTTTTCTCTCCGATCATCCATGCAACAGGTTACCTCCCATCCAACCCCTCCTCTAATTGCTTACCCTTCGCAAGTACCTGGGTTCACCCTTGTTTTTTGGTGGGATTCGTGTTATTAGTTTAGTCTTATGTGTTGAGTTGGGGTTTTTGTGTCTTTGTCCTGTGTCTTGTGTACCCAATGTTGCCAGTGTTTTTGGATTGACCGATTGTCCCTTTAGTTTTCTCTAATTAAAGTTTATTCAATTTCAACAAACAGTCTACATGTACAAACACTGCAGCACAAAATTCTCCTTTCATTAATGTCAGTCTACTTGATAAATGAATTGACAAGCAAAAGAAAGTGAATTTTGGAACAAAGATCATTTCATTGATGAACAAACAAATATGTCTAAAGATTTCTTTAATACTTTTAGATCTAGAAATTTCCCTGTTAAATACAAAGAACGGAATAAATCAGAAAAATCAATAGAGGTCAAGAAGAATTATAAGTTTCTATGCCACATGATTTTAGCTCCAGGATGTTGACAATACCTCTGGTTATCAAAAATGAAAATCAATTTTCAAATATTATACAGGTGTCGTATAGATAAGGGGGTGTTTCATCCTTCTATAACATCTTGAGAGAGTGAGAAAGCACACATGTTTCCTTAGACTTTAATCTTCAATTTCATTAAATGTAATATATTATACTTTCAACAATATTAACTAAGTGACCGTTCCCATTTCTAAAAATTTTAGTTTTCAAACTTAAATTAGTACCAGTACTTTATGTTTTGTTTGTTTGTTTGATGGTGTTTAACGCCACTTTCAACAATATTTCAGTTATATCATGTCGGTTAATTTTATTGGTGACAGAAACTGGAGTATTCGGAGAAAAACCACCTACCTGCCGCATGTTACTGACAAACTATCACATAACGATGTATCGAGTACACCTCCCTTACTTTATCACATAATGTTGTATGGAGTACACCTCACCATGAATGGGGTTCGAACTCACAACTTTAGTGATGATAGGCACTGATTGCACAGGTAGTTGTAAATCCAACTACCATATGATCACGAACACGACGGCCCCAATTATTATATGACAAAAAGTAAGTATGTATGTAATATTTTTCTACATAATGTAAATATGAAGATTTTCAATTAAAGAATTATGATGATATGCATGTGTTGTATCTGTCTCTTTTCATATTGAAAATTATTTCTAATTTCGAGTTTTACAATGTCATTTATTTTTATTTTTTTTAGGGTCATAATTATTGATGGTAACTTTTGAAGAATATTAACTGATAAATTTTGAAGGAATTTTATTATATATAAATTTTATCATTGGTATATTAGCATTTAAATCATGAAGATGACAAAATAAAACTCCACTCTGAAAATACAAAAATTATTGACAACAAAAGAAATGAATGCAAACTACAAAGTCATTATATACTTTACAAAAAACAGTGATAAAATGACAATCACTTGGAGAGTATTTTGGCAAACCTACTTGAGTTGCACCAAACAATAGAAAATGAAATATTAACTTTTTTTCAATATGCATCGATGTATTATACAATAACAGCCTATGAAACTGAGCTCAAAATTTAAATCCAGACAATAATTGCTGCAATGAGGCGAAAAGAATACCGGCTCAGATGTTAATCTAAGTAGAAGACAATACCCAAATCTGATTAGTTTCTCAAACAATCCAAAGTAATTTCAATTATTTTCAAAATACCTACATCTATTGTTATAAAGGATAGCCTATGACCTATATTGTACGGTATCACAACACCATAAAGTCTATAGTGAAAGAGAAAATAAAAGCTTTCAAATATTTTTGAAAGAAAACTTCCGATGGTTGCCAAAATTCTAATGAAAATTTCTCCTATCTTATTTCTTGCATACTTTTCTGAAACTGATTTTCTTTTGTTTTAAACGTTATTGAACATCTTTTGTTTTACGCTTATTGTTATATAGATGAAAAGTGACATGATCTTGTCGAGGGCACACCGTTCATTAATAACAGATGAAGCGTTAAATCTACGATAGGAATGCAGTGACATTTGTATTAACACGATTAAGTTGGTGAAGTCATATAGTTATATCTTTGTTTAATTAGTTCTCTATTGTTTTAAACACTTTTAAAAGTTTCAAATGTACCCTTGTACAATTTTAAACATTTTCCATGTACCGTAATATTCTTTGTTTAATAATTTTCATTTTAATTTTTCTTTTTTCTTGAGCAATTATTTAACATGAAATTATAATATTAAATAATATTCTTTGTTTAATATTTTCATTGAAATATTTGTTTCTTTCTTGAGCCAATTATTTATTCAACATGAAAAAAAAATCTTCATCATTCAATAATGTAATAATTTGACTCATCATGATCAAGCCAAAAATAAAAAAAAATTCTTTAAATATATATGAAATGGAGACAGCATAATTATATCAATTTTGTTATGATTCATGATTGAAAAGCTTCAGAAATGCTGGAATCTGTTCTAATTGTCACCTAGAAGTAGAAATTACAGAAAATAGCCCATGAAAGAAAATTATTCAAAATGATAACAAGACAAACAAGGACATTTTATCCATTTAAAATAATTTGCTTCTACTACATTTTAAATCCTATCTTGAGCTAACAGGACATCATTCACAAAGTTTAGGTCTACAAATTAGATAAATTATAACTGTTTATTCATCATAATAAGATCGGTGATTACTCGACCTTCAGTAGCAATGTATTCAAATATTTTCATTTAGTAAATCAAGATGTGTAATATTTTTTAAATGGTGTTGCATGATGTTGTCGTTGGCCAATTTCCAAACGTATTTAACCACCTGTATCTTAAGTAATTATACTTAAATCAGAGATAATTAAACAAAGGTGCAATCCAACTCATCCTCATCAATACAAAGCTTAGATATCCCTGTGATAAATCTAATTCATTAAACCTTTTGAAGAGTTCAATAAAGTATATGATTACTAATACCAGAATATATGTACATGGTTATCATTTATTTGAATTCAACGATTTTGAAATTCTTACTCGAAATTTTATTACTCGTCAAAATTCAACCTGTTAAGACATTATTTGGTATTATATTTATAGTAGAATAATTAATAGGAAACAAACAATTGCATCATAAAGGTGTACAATAAGTTGTTCAATTGTATGTCTTTCATAATTTTCAATTTTGGATTGGTGTATGGTGCTTAACACCACTTTCAGCAATACTTCAGTTATATTGTGGCGGTCAGTTTTATTGGTGGAGGACACCGGAGTACCTGGAGAAAACCACTGACCTGTTGCAAGTCACTGATGACTTTATCACATAATGTTTTATCGAGAACACCTCACCATGAATGGAGTTCGAACTCACAACTTAAGTGGTGATTATGATAGGCACTTATTGCACAGGAAGTTGTAAATCCAACTACCATACGATCACAAACATGATAGCCCCTTTTCACGTTATCGACACAAGCCCTCGCTGTTTTATTGAACCAAACAGATAAGTTCCTATTAAGACAACCTCTCTGGTCACAAAAGCTAATATAGAAATTTCGAGAAGTCACATGCAAGTTCTGACCTTGGTCATTTTCCCCAAAAAATTATGATGTATATTGTCATTAATGGAAAGCGCAGAAAGTCTGAAATACCATGTTACTTCACTGAATTGTCTTTACTTTCACTTTCGTGAGGAGAGACCCTGTCAAAATATGAACTCGCCGATGTTTTTTGTGCATTGTGGTACCTGAAGCCCAAGGATAAATTATGCGACAATGTCAATTCATTGAAGTACAGAATTGTTGAAATTATCTCTGCAAGTGATGATATAGGAAATTGTAGATAAATTAAAATAGAACAAGTACAGTCGAGGAAAGGTTAGCAATACTACTGGTCGAGGACCAATTATCGCCATTTTTTTCTTGTTTTTGTGTAGTCCAATACACCCCTTCAAGCACCTCATAATTTTGAATGTTACCAATCGACTTACCATGGACGGAAATATAAATAATTTTTATGCACATGCTTGTATCAGGGACCCTTTGTAAAGTTGCCGAATGCAGAAAAGTTTTTATTCCTGGTTAGTCAGAAATGCGCCTGCCTCTGAACACCGGAGTGCTTTTCGGGCGGTAAATGTAAGATTAACTCGTGGACCTGGAGTCGCGGTTGATAAGAAAACTAATGATTCTGGGGAAAAAAATAGAACTATTCCATTGAATATTGAAAAGTGAACTTTGTAGCCACCTTCGATATTAATATCAGCTCGGTAGGACTATAAGGAGACAGACCAAGAAGTGTCGGTAGGAAGCTCATTAGAGCTAATGTTATTGTTATATTATTATATATGCCCGACTTAAAATAAACTTTTTGTATTTGTATTTGTGTAGTGTATTTTACAAGTTGACCTCCCAATGACCTTAACAAAGCTCACAGAACATCCAACTGAAGAATACAAATCTTTTGATGAATTTTCTCTGAATATCCAGAAGTTAAGTTAATTTCCACTTTATTTTTAACTAATTTGTTTCTTAACACTATTCTTTAATTTAAAAAATACTTAACAGAAGAACACCGTGTATTGAAGGTTTTACCACTTAATACCAGAGACATACATGTATATATGAAACCATCATAATGTAATTCAATTATATGTCTATGCTTATACCTTATTTGGAATCCATATTCGAACTTTACTCAATCAAATTCTTGATCTTTATTCAATTTCAAGTCGAAAAATTCCTCCTAAATTTTCGACATAAAAATAAATTGAGCGACCATTTTGATATTTGTATGCAGATGATAAAATACTACCTTTTTATGATATGAAAACAATGCCTTCACTTCAAGTATTATAAATTAATTTCGACTGTAGTATGCTGATAACAATTGGGAACATTTTTTGTGGGGAAAAAGGGGTGGGGTAAAAGGGAATACTTGATGTGTTCGACAAGTCAATTACCTGCCTTTGCCTCTCTTTACAATGTCGTACTTATAATTTTATACCCTGTTCAAAATATTATACAGATAAATCATTCATTCCCTACATAAAGTAAATATTTGAATTTCAAAGCGTTATCATCAACTTTGAGAGCCTTTTCTTTGTTCAACATCATTTCAGATATTTCTGATCCGGTATTTCTTATTAAACGACTTTTATTCCTTTCAAATGCGGCGTTCTTAATACACACCTGTATTTTAACTCTCAAAATATGTTTATAAATACAGATGCGGGAACAAACAGTAACGGATATCTTTCCTTTTGAAAATAATTTGTAATCTGTTCAAGTTGCTTGCATTACAACCAACGAGATGTCATCAAGGTCGTTGATAATTTTTCAGTTGGGGATCTGATGGAGGTTCCTCATGAATTTAGAAAGGAAAAAAATACGTCAGTACTCGGTCGAAATTGAAGAAAAAAAACAATTCCATCTTTCATACTGAATCAGTGAAAAAGGATGTGGATCATGTAAATGAACATGAGAGGCTGTTCAACTTTACACTTGGACACAAATTAAAGTAAATTAACACCGCTTAAATGATTGCCGTTTTCTAAATTTCAAAGTCACACATATCAAAAACAAGATCAAACAAAGATGGGTAAATTAATCTTTACGAATGAGTATCGTCGAGAAGAAAATGAAACATCGTCCTATCCTTAAAAAATACGGGTCAAGATCAGATGTGGCAAATCTATCAAATAAAGACTTGATAGATGTACAAATATCTTATTTTCATACTTTTAAAGTAATTTGTCCATGTACATAGCGCACACAGTTTCGGGACGTTACCCACTCTATCCTTAGAGCCTAGTCCTGTACTTGGAAGAAGAAGGGGGAAAAATCATATATTTATATAACCAGAAACCTGCCATATTTTTTTTCGTATTCGCCCAACACCTTCCAAAAGGAAATTTTGAAATTCCCTTGTACTTAAATGAGTCTGTTGTAACCGTATTCAATATGTTGTTACAGTAATTTAAAAAGATCGATCTATAGCTTGAGGGTTAAAATGTCTGAAATGGTTCGTGATGAGTAAATGTATAAATATTATGGTTGCAATGTTTTCTTTCCATTGTTGAGGAGACCAACAAGACTCTTAAATCCGGACTTGTTTTACCTACTACTCCATCAAAATGAAAAGTCAATACCATCAATTTATGTTTACAACACGTTACTCCTTGGCAACAGAACAGCAGACGATGATTATTAGGAGAATACCCCGCGATGAAAACCACCCGTCAAGTTTTTATTATATTAAATAAAGGGCATTTTTTAAACTGTAGCTTTTAATGAAACTCTGAGAAATTTTTTTAAAAGATATATCTTGGTCTCTTTATTTTCATAAATTTGAAAAGACGGAAAGTTTTCCTTGATATCATAACAAAAGGCTCCATCACCGATTGCAAACCGCGTGGGTTTTTTTTCGAAATTAAATGTCGTAAAATTAAATTTCGGTATCAGTTTCAAGAATCTGAAGGTCTCATAATAATATATTGCGTGTTAAGGAAGGTACAGCAATCTGGATGAGGCCTTGAAGGTGACACTAATTGCCGTGTATATTATATTATCATAGTTTTCATAACCTTTTAAACAGAAGAACAAATACTGCAGAAACAGGAAAGTTTTAAATAAAAATTCCTTCCTCTAAGGTATAAAATTGTGTAATACATGGCGTTCAATGAGGAGATTGATGTATGCTGAATTTTTTGACAAGAAAAAAAATTATTCATAAACATAGTTATTTAATTCGATGCATAGTTGGTCGTTTTAGAATGCAGAGAAAATAAGCAAAAATATATATTCTGGAGGTTAAACAATGTCTTCGTCTGCCCTGAAATCTAAATGAAATATGGGATTTAAAATTACACTTGTCAGGGCAGATAACGTGCATGTTCTTGTTGAAGAATTTCCCATCTGCATTCTAAACCATCATTTCGATCTCTCCCAAAGTTGGAAATCTAAAGTTTACTGTGTATACAAGTAATGAATCAAGCTTACTAGATAAAACGTAATTTGATAGACATAGTATATATAATCAATATTTGGACACCATCTTATTAAATCTTAATAACTGATAACAATGCCGCTGAAAATCTTGCATAATACCGATTCTGACATCACTAGTAGATAAGGCACAGATCAGAAGTGGTCCTGAGAACGTAACATCTGAATTCCCGCGCTTTACTATCTCGTCTGCACTAGAATTCGTGCAGCACTTTTTGATCAAGGAAGGAATGGAATTTAGTCATCTGTGCAGATTCTCATCTTCCTTGGAAATGATTATTGTTGAAACTCGAACGTGAGGAAATCTGGCAATATTTTTTTCATCCAAAAATGCCCGGAAATGGTTCAGATGGAGAGTTTCCTTAAAATTACGTAATACTCAACACTTTATTGGAAAGGGGCGATGTATTAAAGAAGAAAACTACTTTCGAAACTACATGAACTCCAGTTTTTTCGATATAACAAAACAACGGTGTAATACTGTAACACCAATTGCAGTACAAAGGGTGTGGGACAAAAAAGGGGCGGGTAATAAAACTAATACCCAAAGTACTCAGACAATCGTAAAACAGTCACTTTCAAACATTTCCATATCCAATGGTCAAACCCAGATACTTATATAGAATAGTATAGGGAGGTGAAGCGATTGCTCAAAGTGTTAAAATACAACAGATTACCGGGGGTAAAAATGAAAACTCATGGCTCCTTGTAATTGTGTTCGGAGAGACTAAGAACCATTTAATTTTCTATATGTTCGAATTGTATAACTCAAATATTCTTACATTTTCTTGAACATCTATATAAACAAAATAATGATTTTGATGATCCAATGAACGCGAAAGCAAATACATTTTCGTGTTTTCTCTTTAGTTTAATAGAACATTGAATATTTAGAAAATCATTCTAATAACATCGACACGTGACATTTATATAAGCAAGAAATAAAGACGCTCGTCTTGCATCATTTGTGTGAATTTAATACAAATGTAACTAAAATTTACAAATTATGTCGGGTGGAGAACAAAATACTCGAGTAACCCTACTATTGTATTCTTAAGTGATGCTACTCATCGTAAAGATGGCGAGATCACACATCATAAGAGGCGCCAAGGGGATCTACAATTCGTTTAAAGGTAAACAAAAACCCAATTTCAAGAGGAAGAAACTGTCATAAAATAAAGAAGAGATCAATAAATCGATAATTTCTATGTTTCTTCCTTGTCAGAATTATACAAGGTTATACAAACAGTATTTGTTAAGTCTCCTCTTAGTGTAATGAATACGTGTCTCCTCTTTGTGAAGTTGAAGTGGTTTGATACCCGGTATACACTACACATTCTACCTGTATCCGTATTATAAATCATCAACGTTGGTCAACATCTTGTGTAAATAGTAACAAGTGATGCAGATATTAAAACGCCTTAGTAACCCAAGATTATCCTGGGTAATTGTTTGAACGTAACAATAAATATCTACCCAATTTATCATCTTCCTTGCCACGACAAAGTATCTGGGGATGTGAAAACGAAACGGGAAATATATCGTTCTCATCTCTTTAAATGAATTAACCGTGGATATTTTCCTCCATCATGAACTTTTATTTATTTTTTTTTTTTAAATCTTTGGGTCCATTTCTTTGCGCATAATTAATTAACATTCGTTGTTTAATAAATTTCTTCCGCCATGATATAACTAAAAGGAGATATTGTTGAAAGTGGCGTTAAACACTATAAAACCAAATGAATTAATCTCTTAAGCATCTCAAGTTGAAGTTACCGGGTATACGATTAAGATAATTTATAATGTGTTGTATACATACACGTACCTGTATGAAAAACAAACAATGGTAAATAAATTGGGTATTTGTCAAGTTCGTTTTACGACAGGCTCTGTTCTTTATCAGCTTTTTAACGTTTGTCTAATTGATTAGTATTAATTAATACCTTGTTGGTGAACAAAGTTGGCATATGCAAAAAACAAAGAAGGAAATTTGTAACATTATAAAAGTGTCGCCAAGATAACTTGTCAACATAATGTCATATAAATGCCAAGATCTACTCCACTTCTGAAACTATGTTGATGAAACAATGAGAAAATCATAATTGCTTAAGGTTAATTCTTATCTGTATTGTTATTGAACAATAAGTGTTAAAAGTTTGACTGAAAAAGACTTAGCATTTCTATGGCGATGCTTGCCGTGGGCCATTATGGACAATAAGGTTTTACTCTTTTCACACAATGACATTTAATCACCTTAAAGTCGGATTTTGACGTTTAACATCTACCTTTAATTGCATTAAATAATACAAACATCAACTCGGGAAAATTAATACTTTAATTAAATAAAATTAGATGGAGGTCATAAAAGAAAAAAAGAAACGTGTCTCAAATACATACATTCAAATTAGTGAATAAATTTCAGATATTGCCCTTTCTGTTTTAATTGCATTTGCCATCAGCATCAAATTAGGGAGAGAAAAAATAAGAAGCTCCAAACTGCAGTGCAAATAAGGTGCACTTCAAGGTGACTATTAAGAATCCATACTCCTAGGTGTTGGTGGATTTATTGGTGGAAAACAGATTGTTAAGAAGTAATTTCATACAACAATGGCTGCATTCTTCTTCAAAGATTCTATTCTGTGTCGTGCATCAATTATTTACAGCTTCACCTGCTGGATGGTTACACCTTATTGTCATTAGATGTGGGATATTTCTGCATTTAATGGGATGCAGGAATAATTTATTCACTGACTCATGTCATGCATTGAATGAATTTGGCGGTGAAGAGATGTGGATTGCATTTTGATACACCTGGGTCGGAGAGGAAAAAAGCGGGTCATAAAAGTTGGAAGGAAATAAACACACCATAATCTATCATGAATTGAACTTTTATTAAATACATATATGTGTATTATCTTTTAAACCTATATTATTATCTGCATCAGTTGATGAGAACATCTCACCTGAGATATGATACAGGTGCAAATAAGCTCATGTACCACTTTAATATCGCCCAGATAAATTAAATAAGGTTAAATTTGTACATATGACACGACATAAAGGTAAACATCATCTCCAATATCCATGAAATATACTTCAGCATCATTTCTTACCTGTTCAGGTGAGAAAGAAAAAATAGCAGACGTCATGTTCTCTTTAAATATAATTTTGGAAGTTTTTAAACTTCCTTAAAGTTGAATTTTAATACACTAATCAATAATTAATTTATAATACATTATATGTCAAGTAAAATGAAATAAAGTAACCTACCTTTGAGGGGCCGGGGATTTGCCTGCTTCCGACGTGACATGATGAGACATCTAAAGGTATACAGGTAATCGAACTGATGTAAAAGTGACCAAAATGACTCCAAGGAGCATGCGTGCTGCTTCTCAAACGAGGGACAGGTAAAGGGTACCTGTTCAGACGCTGTTTAAACAATAATCCGGTAAATGAGGATTGTGAATAAAAATCAATCAAGCGACTATTGAACACTTTGTTCTGTTGTGTAGGATCGTGGCTTCATAATACGAACTACGTTGCATTTGATATCATAACTAATTCGAACACTCACTAATTTTTACCTGCTTGAATAAACAACAATAGTTTTAAAATTATCACCTTTATATCTGAGCCATGTAATTGCTCCTATCTATTTAGGCTGATAAAGACCAAACACTTCGACATCAGAAGCCAGAAATAAAAAAAAGGTTTATTAAGGAAAAAAGTTTTAAAGTAAAATGTACGGTAACTGCATGTGACAATTAAAAGGTCAAAATTTAAATTTCTCTGTGTAATTTTTATTTTTAGATAATGTAAATAAATAGTTCTCTGAAAATGAAACTAAAAGAAGACATCATGTTTAATGAGTTTTTTTTTCTTATCTCAAATCTAACTATAAAAAGATTCATGTTTAATGAGTTTTTTATTTTTTATTTCTAAGGATAAAAAGATACAAATTATGAATCTAACATAAAAGGAGGGGGTGTCTTTAATGCTAATCAGTTTCCAAGTAACAAATTGATGGGATTTTAAAATGTGGGGGATTAGTTAACCTGTATAAAACCATAATTCAGAGGCAACGTATCAAATATATAAATGTATGATTATAATAAAGATTATTGCGAAATCACATTTAAGCGATTACGACTTCCTTTTAAAATGCTAAAAAGATTCAAAATGTATATTGACAAAAGTCATATTTCACAAAATATTTAGCAGTATGATCATAATTATGCTGAATTTCGTATTTTTTTCATATATAATATTATTTTGCTTATGTGTTTTATCAATTAAAATTTTAATTTGATGGATTTAATATTACAATTATGTACGCCATAATTAATATACATACATATATTAATATATATATATATACAAATGTATATACATTTTTGTAAAAAGCAAAGTTCTACAAGATTTATATTTTCCCCAAAAAACTTGTTCCATCATGTTAATGTTCTCGGAGAACTGCTGATTATCATAAGAGTTTTCGTCAATAGGTTAATTTACCTCCTGTGTTTAGTTTGTGACATCAATAAGTATTGCCGAACCGTTAGAAACAATAATGTGTAAGTACTTTCGATAAGTATGTTCGATTTTTTACCTGGTGAAACAACTGACATCACCTGAGAAAATTTTGGAAATTGTTCAAGTTTCCATCCTTGGACGAGTTGGCCATTTTATTGTAACTATTTCTATAGCAGTAATTACATTGAGTATTATGTACAGGTTTTTTAACATTATCACTTCAACAAATTTTTTTTTTAATAAGATGAAAGAAGAAAATTATCCGCACGTCATGTTTTCTAACAATTATCTTTAGGAACTTTTTGTGTGTGTACATACAAAGTGATAATTGCGCACGTAATATTTGGATTATTTTCTGCACAGGGACAGAAAAAACTGTATCTGGAAATCAATGATAACGGTTTTAAAAGACTTGGTATGTCGTTTACAGGGTATTAAATCCCATATAAGTTCATGTATAAACACAGAACAAGTACGAATTAAGTAAATACGACCGGGATGCTATAGCTATTGAACACGGTCGTAATACTGTTATTGAGAGAACGTTTAGCCTGGGTATTTATTTGATAAAACGAAACCGGATAATTATTTTGAAGTCCGTTCATCTGTAGAGTTTCTTTACTCAAGGGTGATAATACAAAAAGTCAAACTAAAAAGGTAGCCATTTAATTATCCTGTTACGTAACACAACTTAATATTAAGAAAATACTTTTATACACATAAGCTTAACTTGTAGCCACATCAAATTAAATACTGATACAAGTAAATACCAATTAAAAGTTGAAATCAATATTTGTTGTGACTACGTACATTATTCTGTCAAAAAAGAAGGAAGCTTTAGTCCCCACAAACTATAAAAATAGACAAAAACCATATTGTTAGTGGATTTGGCCATTTGTGCTAAATTGTTGGTTGTTTTATAGTGATTTACGCCACTTTCAATAATATTTCAGTTATATCGTGGCGGTCAATTTTATTGGTGGAGGAAACCGGAGTAACCGCAGAAAACCACTGACCTGCCACAAGTCACGGACAAACTTTATCACATAATGTTGTATCGAGTACACCTCGTCATGAACTTTGTGCTAACTGGTTTTTCACTATGCTAAGAGAATTGGTGCTGCATTATACCCACGGTTTTAGTTGAATGTTCAGACGTTTATATACAGGGGTTAGGATTATGGTGTTTAACGCCACTTTCAACAATATTTCAGGTATAACGTGGCGGTCAGTTTTATTGATGGGGGAACCCGGAGAAACCCACTGACCAGTCACAAGTCACTGGCAAACTTTACCACATAATGTTGTATCGAGTATACTTCGCCGTCCGCCGGATTCGAACTCACAACTTTATTGATGATAGGCACTGATTGCACAGATAGTTGGGGCCATCGTGGTTGTGATCGGATGGTAGTTGGATTTACAACTACATGTGCAATCAGTGCCTATTACCACTGAAGTTGTGAGTTCGAATCCCGCTCATGGAGAGGTGTACTCGATGCAACATTGTGTGATAAAGTTTGTCAGTGACTTGCGACAGGTCGGTGGTTTTCTCCGATTTCCTCCATCAATAAAACTGACAGCCACGATATAACTGAAATATTGTTGAAAGTGGCGTTAATCACCACAACCCAAACCCTTAAACTCGGAAATGTTTGCCTTGCAACGGGCAATTAACGATCATTCATTACAATCGGCTGTCCGTTAGAGACTATTGCGAGTTATCTTACGTGCAAGCAGCGCAACATTCTCCACACACGGGTCACTCATTTCCACCCCCTAATTCAGGGAGAGTTGTGTATTTCGTCTTGTATGCAGTGCCTTCATATATGTGGTGATTTCATCTTTGTATGAGATGCTTTAAGTTCTATTATATGTTTTGTAGATGGTTGTTTGTCCTTTTTCTTTTAGCATTGTGTTGTTTGTCCTTTTCCGATTTACGGATTCTGATAGCTCCTTTGGTATCTCCAAACTCTTCTTTTTTTGTGGTACTTTCGTCTTTATATGAAAACCTCTACTATATATTGAAGGGTCGTTATATGCTGTTCAAATCTCGATGGGATCATATTTGACCTTTAACTAAACCGGAAGGCTAAACAGACTGATGAAGCCTCCATTTTACTTATTTCGACTTATAACTGAGGTCAAATGGACAGCATATTACAAATACGAGGGTCTTGAACGACTTGTTCGGTCGTTTCAGAAAGAAAGAAAAACAAATATTGGTCATCGTTATAGAAAGCTGTCTGTTACTCAAACGGAAAACTTGCATGGTGTAAAAGTACAGGATCGAGTTGATGAAACTTCGTCTAAAATGTATAACTGACAGACGTTAGGGAACGACCATTTAACTTGAAGGGGGGGGGGGTTATGGTTTTTTTCTAAACAAATATTCTGATTCCCAATGTTGCTGAAAAAAATATTCTGATTTTGGTGGAGGTAAAATAAAAATAATCTGATTCAGAGTTGTTGTCATATAATCTAATGTTATATTCTGGAAAAAAAATTCGCGCTTCGCGCGACAATAAAAATAAATATTCGAACTCTCGTGTTGTCCGAAAAAAAATTTCTGAACCAAGCAAAAAAGCATACCCCCCCCCCCCCTTTCAAGTTAAATGGTCGGTCCCTTATCAGTTCAGTTTACTAAGGAGAAAAATAACAACAAATTTGATATTTCAAAAGAATTCATTCAATACCTTATATTTTTATGCGCTATTGTTTCCTCGTGTGGTCTATATTTCACACTCCACTATACACAATTTTCATTTAAAACACTTTGAATGGAATAGTATACCGGGTATAACATATTTCCCGAAAGACTTGCACTCTTGCTAATTTTATATACATGTAATATGTAAATCAACTTATACCATACATGTCCCGTCCTAATGGCGAGTTGTATATAGTAGTCACATACAAATAACAGATACCCTTTTCGCAATGATTGTATCCCGAAACGACGAGACTAGGTCTTATTTATGTCCCCTGCGGTTCCATCGGGGTTTGTACCTAGTGAAGACTATACATTCTGCCATATAATAATAATAATAATAATAACCACCATTGGTGGTGGAATTGTTAGTGTGCTCGCCTCGGGTGTAGTAGATCGTAAATTCGATGCTTCGAGCCCCCGTCGAGTCAAACGAAAGATTATACAATTGGTATTCGTTGCTTCTCCGCTAACGACAGGAATCATTAAGGAGAAAGAGCAAACCCCTGCTGGCTCGGAATCGGGACAATGTATCCGCGTTGGGCGACAAGCGACATGTTTATCCGCGGACTGTTGTTTCAGTGAGCTAGCACTATAAAAATTAAACGCGGCGTGTTTGTCTGGTACAAAGCGGATATCGTCATCATCTCATCAAATCTAACTTGTTTTCGCCACGATATAGCTGAAATATTGCTAATGTGGCTTTAAACAACAATCACTCACTCACTCACCAATATCAGCACGAGATACACCCATATAAGAGTAAAAGGCTACCAATTATAGATAGCAAGTAGTTTTTGAAACCACACAAGACTTCAGTTTGTTCTGTTTTCTCCTTTTTCATTTATATTTTATCATTATACATTATATTATATATTGTAAGCTCTATCGAGTTGATTAATGTTTTTTTTTAAAGATGCTCAAACAACAGGTAACTATAGTAACCTTCATAACATCCTTTCACCAGTCAATGTAAACAAAATTTGGCGTCTTCAAAATAATTGAAAAAAATGAATTAACTGTTTGGTCATCTTCATAAGTTCAATGACTGTTAGGATAAAACCCAGTACATGGACATTTATTTTTAGAAAATGAACAATAAAAAAAACTGTGACGTATGACAGACATCAACTCTCAACATAACTGGGGCATGAATTTCATCCTCTATTTTGTATAATTTACACTGCAGGCGAAACTTATTATAAATATGTGACAGTCAGACCAAATAGTCCATCATATTCCAAATTAAACAAAGACTTGGGTTTCAATGGAATTAGTTTAGTGTTGGTTGGTGATTAGTTCTTATGTGTGTTGTAATACACGAATCATGACACACATCCTTAAATAACAAAAAAGAAGATGGTTTCCTTCATTTACATGGTAATTTTATTTGTAAACAGTTTGTGTGTTTGTTTGATGGTGCTTAACGCCACTTTCAACAATATTTCAGTCATATCGTGGCAGTCAGATTTATTGGTGGAGGAAAACGGGGGACCCGGAGAAAACCAACGACCTGTCACAAGTCACTGACAAACTTTATCACATAATGTTGTATAGAGAAAACCACCGACCTGTCACAAGTCACTGACAAACTTTATCATATAATGTTGTATAGAGAAAACCACCGACCTGTCACAAGTCACTGACAAACTTTATCATATAATGTTGTATAGAGAAAACCACCGACCTGTCACAAGTCACTGACAAACTTTATCATATAATGTTGTATAGAGAAAACCACCGACCTGTCACAAGTCACTGACAAACTTTATCATATAATGGTGTATAGAGAAAACCACCGACCTGTCACAAGTCACTGACAAACTTTATCATATAATGTTGTATAGGGAAAACCACCGACCTGTCACAAGTCCCTGACAAACTTTATCATATAATGTTGTATAGAGAAAACCACCGACCTGTCACAAGTCACTGACAAACTTTATCATATAATGTTGTATAGAGAAAACCACCGACCTGTCACAAGTCACTGACAAACTTTATCATATAATGTTGTATAGAGAAAACCACCGACCTGTCGCAAGTCACTGACAAACTTTATCATATAATGTTGTATAGAGAAAACCACCGACCTGTCGCAAGTCACTGACAAACTTTATCACATAATGTTGTACACCTCGCCTTGATCGAGATTCGAACTCACAATATCAGTGATAATAGGAACTGATTGCATAGGTAGTTGTAAATCCGACTACCATACGATCACGGCCACGACGGCCCCTAATTTGGTTAATTTGTAAACAGAAGCGAAGTGAATGTTTAAATGTTAGTGTAAAAATGTCACGAAAGCTGAGCTATACTAGTAATAGTAAGTATTTAATGGAGACAAAACGACTGCAGGCAAAGTTTAACATAATGTATGTCATTTCACAAGATGCCCTTCAATATATCCAGGAAAGACATATGACAAAAGGTGACAGGTAAAAAATTGTACATATACTTACCTATTGTCTATGTGTTGAATCAGTTAGGAATACAAATGTACTAGATAATCGTACTTGGAGAAAACACGGTTTTTACTAGATCTGATAATGTGAATGGCTATATATTTGCCACTAGGGAAACCTCATATATGCAACACAGATCTAGAGTGGTATGCGGGATTCATTTTGTTGGTTGTAATGATTGGTTGATTGTTAATTCACGTCAAGTGAACATTATTTCAGCTATAATAATGACTAAAACAATATATCATTTAGGAGAAAAGAGTGCATGTTGATGGGCCTTTGGATTGATGTTTTGATTTCCAAAAGTAAAACAGAATGTTTATGGATGTGGTCGGAACTGCTTGCTTTCCTCGCAACGAACCACCAACAGTCACTTCAAAGGAGCTGTTACTAATTGGGCGCTACAGCATCTTGTCTTGTATGTACAACGAATGGTGCACTCATTTAAGACTCATCCCGAAAGTCAGTTGAATACATGTATCTGCAAATCCCCGCACAACAAACAGATACCCTTTTCTAAAGGGCTGGACCCACACCGGCGAAGTTCTATTTCTTTTGTTAGTATTAATCTATTGGTAGCAATGTAAAATCATTCATCAGAGTAACCAAAAATGACCTACCTGGTTTCCCCCAGTCTTCTTGGTGAGGTACGTGTTGTTCATTGTTTTAGTTTTCTGTGTTGTGTTTTTATGGGTTTTGCTTCTCTTCGTCCTGTGTCTTGGGTGCCCAATGATGCCAGTGTCTTTGGATTGTCCATTCCTTATTGCTTCTTCTGTTTTCTCTAAGGTTTCTTTGCTTCTCTTCGTCCTGTGTCCTGGGTGCCCAATGATGCCAGTGTCTTTGGATTGTCCATTCCTTATTGCTTCTTCTGTTTTCTCTAAGGTTTCTTTGCTTCTCTTCGTCCTGTGTCTTGGGTGCCCAATGATGCCAGTGTCTTTGGATTGTCCATTCCTTATTGCTTCTTCTGTTTTCTCTAAGGTTTCTTTGCTTCTCTTCGTCCTGTGTCTTGGGTGCCCAATGATGCCAGTGTCTTTGGATTGTCCATTCCTTATTGCTTCTTCTGTTTTCTCTAAGGTTTCTTTGCTTCTCTTCGTCCTGTCTCTTGGGTGCCCAATGATGCCAGTGTCTTTGGATTGTCCATTCCTTATTGCTTCTTCTGTTTTCTCTAAGGTTTCTTTGCTTCTCTTCGTCCTGTCTCTTGGGTGCCCAATGATGCCAGTGTCTTTGGATTGTCCATTCCTTATTGCTTCTTCTGTTTTCTCTAAGGTTTCTTTGCTTCTCTTCGTCCTGTCTCTTGGGTGCCCAATGATGCCAGTGTCTTTGGATTGTCCATTCCTTATTGCTTCTTCTGTTTTCTCTAAGGTTTCTTTGCTTCTCTTCGTCCTGTCTCTTGGGTGCCCAATGATGCCAGTGTCTTTGGATTGTCCATTCCTTATTGCTTCTTCTGTTTTCTCTAAGGTTTCTTTGCTTCTCTTCGTCCTGTCTCTTGGGTGCCCAATGATGCCAGTGTCTTTGGATTGTCCATTCCTTATTGCTTCTTCTGTTTTCTCTAAGGTTTCTTTGCTTCTCTTCGTCCTGTCTCTTGGGTGCCCAATGATGCCAGTGTCTTTGGATTGTCCATTCCTTATTGCTTCTTCTGTTTTCTCTAAGGTTTCTTTGCTTCTCTTCGTCCTGTGTCTTGGGTGCCCAATGATGCCAGTGTCTTTGGATTGTCCATTCCTTATTGCTTCTTCTGTTTTCTCTAAGGTTTCTTTGCTTCTCTTCGTCCTGTCTCTTGGGTGCCCAATGATGCCAGTGTCTTTGGATTGTCCATTCCTTATTGCTTCTTCTGTTTTCTCTAAGGTTTCTTTGCTTCTCTTCGTCCTGTCTCTTGGGTGCCCAATGATGCCAGTGTCTTTGGATTGTCCATTCCTTATTGCTTCTTCTGTTTTCTCTAAGGTTTCTTTGCTTCTCTTCGTCCTGTCTCTTGGGTGCCCAATGATGCCAGTGTCTTTGGATTGTCCATTCCTTATTGCTTCTTCTGTTTTCTCTAAGGTTTCTTTGCTTCTCTTCGTCCTGTCTCTTGGGTGCCCAATGATGCCAGTGTCTTTGGATTGTCCATTCCTTATTGCTTCTTCTGTTTTCTCTAAGGTTTCTTTGCTTCTCTTCGTCCTGTCTCTTGGGTGCCCAATGATGCCAGTGTCTTTGGATTGTCCATTCCTTATTGCTTCTTCTGTTTTCTCTAAGGTTTCTTTGCTTCTCTTCGTCCTGTGTCTTGGGTGCCCAATGATGCCAGTGTCTTTGGATTGTCCATTCCTTATTGCTTCTTCTGTTTTCTCTAAGGTTTCTTTGCTTCTCTTCGTCCTGTCTCTTGGGTGCCCAATGATGCCAGTGTCTTTGGATTGTCCATTCCTTATTGCTTCTTCTGTTTTCTCTAAGGTTTCTTTGCTTCTCTTCGTCCTGTCTCTTGGGTGCCCAATGATGCCAGTGTCTTTGGATTGTCCATTCCTTATTGCTTCTTCTGTTTTCTCTAAGGTTTCTTTGCTTCTCTTCGTCCTGTCTCTTGGGTGCCCAATGATGCCAGTGTCTTTGGATTGTCCATTCCTTATTGCTTCTTCTGTTTTCTCTAAGGTTTCTTTGCTTCTCTTCGTCCTGTCTCTTGGGTGCCCAATGATGCCAGTGTCTTTGGATTGTCCATTCCTTATTGCTTCTTCTGTTTTCTCTAAGGTTTCTTTGCTTCTCTTCGTCCTGTCTCTTGGGTGCCCAATGATGCCAGTGTCTTTGGATTGTCCATTCCTTATTGCTTCTTCTGTTTTCTCTAAGGTTTCTTTGCTTCTCTTCGTCCTGTGTCTTGGGTGCCCAATGATGCCAGTGTCTTTGGATTGTCCATTCCTTATTGCTTCTTCTGTTTTCTCTAAGGTTTCTTTGCTTCTCTTCGTCCTGTCTCTTGGGTGCCCAATGATGCCAGTGTCTTTGGATTGTCCATTCCTTATTGCTTCTTCTGTTTTCTCTAAGGTTTCTTTGCTTCTCTTCGTCCTGTCTCTTGGGTGCCCAATGATGCCAGTGTCTTTGGATTGTCCATTCCTTATTGCTTCTTCTGTTTTCTCTAAGGTTTCTTTGCTTCTCTTCGTCCTGTCTCTTGGGTGCCCAATGATGCCAGTGTCTTTGGATTGTCCATTCCTTATTGCTTCTTCTGTTTTCTCTAAGGTTTCTTTGCTTCTCTTCGTCCTGTCTCTTGGGTGCCCAATGATGCCAGTGTCTTTGGATTGTCCATTCCTTATTGCTTCTTCTGTTTTCTCTAAGGTTTCTTTGCTTCTCTTCGTCCTGTCTCTTGGGTGCCCAATGATG
The DNA here is from genome assembly GCA_963680875.1 of Bathymodiolus brooksi. Classification (NCBI taxonomy): domain Eukaryota; kingdom Metazoa; phylum Mollusca; class Bivalvia; order Mytilida; family Modiolidae; genus Bathymodiolus; species Bathymodiolus brooksi. The sequence goes on along the minus strand of OY804578.1, from coordinate 38,679,494 downwards.
CCAGTGTCTTTGGATTGTCCATTCCTTATTGCTTCTTCTGTTTTCTCTAAGGTTTCTTTGCTTCTCTTCGTCCTGTCTCTTGGGTGCCCAATGATGCCAGTGTCTTTGGATTGTCCATTCCTTATTGCTTCTTCTGTTTTCTCTAAGGTTTCTTTGCTTCTCTTCGTCCTGTCTCTTGGGTGCCCAATGATGCCAGTGTCTTTGGATTGTCCATTCCTTATTGCTTCTTCTGTTTTCTCTAAGGTTTCTTTGCTTCTCTTCGTCCTGTCTCTTGGGTGCCCAATGATGCCAGTGTCTTTGGATTGTCCATTCCTTATTGCTTCTTCTGTTTTCTCTAAGGTTTCTTTGCTTCTCTTCGTCCTGTCTCTTGGGTGCCCAATGATGCCAGTGTCTTTGAATTGTCCATTCCTTATTGCTTCTTCTGTTTTCTCTAAGGTTTCTTTGCTTCTCTTCGTCCTGTCTCTTGGGTGCCCAATGATGCCAGTGTCTTTGGATTGTCCATTCCTTATTGCTTCTTCTGTTTTCTCTAAGGTTTCTTTGCTTCTCTTCGTCCTGTCTCTTGGGTGCCCAATGATGCCAGTGTCTTTGGATTGTCCATTCCTTATTGCTTCTTCTGTTTTCTCTAAGGTTTCTTTGCTTCTCTTCGTCCTGTCTCTTGGGTGCCCAATGATGCCAGTGTCTTTGGATTGTCCATTCCTTATTGCTTCTTCTGTTTTCTCTAAGGTTTCTTTGCTTCTCTTCGTCCTGTCTCTTGGGTGCCCAATGATGCCAGTGTCTTTGGATTGTCCATTCCTTATTGCTTCTTCTGTTTTCTCTAAGGTTTCTTTGCTTCTCTTCGTCCTGTCTCTTGGGTGCCCAATGATGCCAGTGTCTTTGGATTGTCCATTCCTTATTGCTTCTTCTGTTTTCTCTAAGGTTTCTTTGCTTCTCTTCGTCCTGTCTCTTGGGTGCCCAATGATGCCAGTGTCTTTGGATTGTCCATTCCTTATTGCTTCTTCTGTTTTCTCTAAGGTTTCTTTGCTTCTCTTCGTCCTGTCTCTTGGGTGCCCAATGATGCCAGTGTCTTTGGATTGTCCATTCCTTATTGCTTCTTCTGTTTTCTCTAAGGTTTCTTTGCTTCTCTTCGTCCTGTCTCTTGGGTGCCCAATGATGCCAGTGTCTTTGGATTGTCCATTCCTTATTGCTTCTTCTGTTTTCTCTAAGGTTTCTTTGCTTCTCTTCGTCCTGTCTCTTGGGTGCCCAATGATGCCAGTGTCTTTGGATTGTCCATTCCTTATTGCTTCTTCTGTTTTCTCTAAGGTTTCTTTGCTTCTCTTCGTCCTGTCTCTTGGGTGCCCAATGATGCCAGTGTCTTTGGATTGTCCATTCCTTATTGCTTCTTCTGTTTTCTCTAAGGTTTCTTTGCTTCTCTTCGTCCTGTCTCTTGGGTGCCCAATGATGCCAGTGTCTTTGGATTGTCCATTCCTTATTGCTTCTTCTGTTTTCTCTAAGGTTTCTTTGCTTCTCTTCGTCCTGTCTCTTGGGTGCCCAATGATGCCAGTGTCTTTGGATTGTCCATTCCTTATTGCTTCTTCTGTTTTCTCTAAGGTTTCTTTGCTTCTCTTCGTCCTGTCTCTTGGGTGCCCAATGATGCCAGTGTCTTTGGATTGTCCATTCCTTATTGCTTCTTCTGTTTTCTCTAAGGTTTCTTTGCTTCTCTTCGTCCTGTCTCTTGGGTGCCCAATGATGCCAGTGTCTTTGGATTGTCCATTCCTTATTGCTTCTTCTGTTTTCTCTAAGGTTTCTTTGCTTCTCTTCGTCCTGTCTCTTGGGTGCCCAATGATGCCAGTGTCTTTGGATTGTCCATTCCTTATTGCTTCTTCTGTTTTCTCTAAGGTTTCTTTGCTTCTCTTCGTCCTGTCTCTTGGGTGCCCAATGATGCCAGTGTCTTTGGATTGTCCATTCCTTATTGCTTCTTCTGTTTTCTCTAAGGTTTCTTTGCTTCTCTTCGTCCTGTCTCTTGGGTGCCCAATGATGCCAGTGTCTTTGGATTGTCCATTCCTTATTGCTTCTTCTGTTTTCTCTAAGGTTTCTTTGCTTCTCTTCGTCCTGTCTCTTGGGTGCCCAATGATGCCAGTGTCTTTGGATTGTCCATTCCTTATTGCTTCTTCTGTTTTCTCTAAGGTTTCTTTGCTTCTCTTCGTCCTGTCTCTTGGGTGCCCAATGATGCCAGTGTCTTTGGATTGTCCATTCCTTATTGCTTCTTCTGTTTTCTCTAAGGTTTCTTTGCTTCTCTTCGTCCTGTCTCTTGGGTGCCCAATGATGCCAGTGTCTTTGGATTGTCCATTCCTTATTGCTTCTTCTGTTTTCTCTAAGGTTTCTTTGCTTCTCTTCGTCCTGTCTCTTGGGTGCCCAATGATGCCAGTGTCTTTGGATTGTCCATTCCTTATTGCTTCTTCTGTTTTCTCTAAGGTTTCTTTGCTTCTCTTCGTCCTGTCTCTTGGGTGCCCAATGATGCCAGTGTCTTTGGATTGTCCATTCCTTATTGCTTCTTCTGTTTTCTCTAAGGTTTCTTTGCTTCTCTTCGTCCTGTCTCTTGGGTGCCCAATGATGCCAGTGTCTTTGGATTGTCCATTCCTTATTGCTTCTTCTGTTTTCTCTAAGGTTTCTTTGCTTCTCTTCGTCCTGTCTCTTGGGTGCCCAATGATGCCAGTGTCTTTGGATTGTCCATTCCTTATTGCTTCTTCTGTTTTCTCTAAGGTTTCTTTGCTTCTCTTCGTCCTGTCTCTTGGGTGCCCAATGATGCCAGTGTCTTTGGATTGTCCATTCCTTATTGCTTCTTCTGTTTTCTCTAAGGTTTCTTTGCTTCTCTTCGTCCTGTCTCTTGGGTGCCCAATGATGCCAGTGTCTTTGGATTGTCCATTCCTTATTGCTTCTTCTGTTTTCTCTAAGGTTTCTTTGCTTCTCTTCGTCCTGTCTCTTGGGTGCCCAATGATGCCAGTGTCTTTGGATTGTCCATTCCTTATTGCTTCTTCTGTTTTCTCTAAGGTTTCTTTGCTTCTCTTCGTCCTGTCTCTTGGGTGCCCAATGATGCCAGTGTCTTTGGATTGTCCATTCCTTATTGCTTCTTCTGTTTTCTCTAAGGTTTCTTTGCTTCTCTTCGTCCTGTCTCTTGGGTGCCCAATGATGCCAGTGTCTTTGGATTGTCCATTCCTTATTGCTTCTTCTGTTTTCTCTAAGGTTTCTTTGCTTCTCTTCGTCCTGTCTCTTGGGTGCCCAATGATGCCAGTGTCTTTGGATTGTCCATTCCTTATTGCTTCTTCTGTTTTCTCTAAGGTTTCTTTGCTTCTCTTCGTCCTGTCTCTTGGGTGCCCAATGATGCCAGTGTCTTTGGATTGTCCATTCCTTATTGCTTCTTCTGTTTTCTCTAAGGTTTCTTTGCTTCTCTTCGTCCTGTCTCTTGGGTGCCCAATGATGCCAGTGTCTTTGGATTGTCCATTCCTTATTGCTTCTTCTGTTTTCTCTAAGGTTTCTTTGCTTCTCTTCGTCCTGTCTCTTGGGTGCCCAATGATGCCAGTGTCTTTGGATTGTCCATTCCTTATTGCTTCTTCTGTTTTCTCTAAGGTTTCTTTGCTTCTCTTCGTCCTGTCTCTTGGGTGCCCAATGATGCCAGTGTCTTTGGATTGTCCATTCCTTATTGCTTCTTCTGTTTTCTCTAAGGTTTCTTTGCTTCTCTTCGTCCTGTCTCTTGGGTGCCCAATGATGCCAGTGTCTTTGGATTGTCCATTCCTTATTGCTTCTTCTGTTTTCTCTAAGGTTTCTTTGCTTCTCTTCGTCCTGTCTCTTGGGTGCCCAATGATGCCAGTGTCTTTGGATTGTCCATTCCTTATTGCTTCTTCTGTTTTCTCTAAGGTTTCTTTGCTTCTCTTCGTCCTGTCTCTTGGGTGCCCAATGATGCCAGTGTCTTTGGATTGTCCATTCCTTATTGCTTCTTCTGTTTTCTCTAAGGTTTCTTTGCTTCTCTTCGTCCTGTCTCTTGGGTGCCCAATGATGCCAGTGTCTTTGGATTGTCCATTCCTTATTGCTTCTTCTGTTTTCTCTAAGGTTTCTTTGCTTCTCTTCGTCCTGTCTCTTGGGTGCCCAATGATGCCAGTGTCTTTGGATTGTCCATTCCTTATTGCTTCTTCTGTTTTCTCTAAGGTTTCTTTGCTTCTCTTCGTCCTGTCTCTTGGGTGCCCAATGATGCCAGTGTCTTTGGATTGTCCATTCCTTATTGCTTCTTCTGTTTTCTCTAAGGTTTCTTTGCTTCTCTTCGTCCTGTCTCTTGGGTGCCCAATGATGCCAGTGTCTTTGGATTGTCCATTCCTTATTGCTTCTTCTGTTTTCTCTAAGGTTTCTTTGCTTCTCTTCGTCCTGTCTCTTGGGTGCCCAATGATGCCAGTGTCTTTGGATTGTCCATTCCTTATTGCTTCTTCTGTTTTCTCTAAGGTTTCTTTGCTTCTCTTCGTCCTGTCTCTTGGGTGCCCAATGATGCCAGTGTCTTTGGATTGTCCATTCCTTATTGCTTCTTCTGTTTTCTCTAAGGTTTCTTTGCTTCTCTTCGTCCTGTCTCTTGGGTGCCCAATGATGCCAGTGTCTTTGGATTGTCCATTCCTTATTGCTTCTTCTGTTTTCTCTAAGGTTTCTTTGCTTCTCTTCGTCCTGTCTCTTGGGTGCCCAATGATGCCAGTGTCTTTGGATTGTCCATTCCTTATTGCTTCTTCTGTTTTCTCTAAGGTTTCTTTGCTTCTCTTCGTCCTGTCTCTTGGGTGCCCAATGATGCCAGTGTCTTTGGATTGTCCATTCCTTATTGCTTCTTCTGTTTTCTCTAAGGTTTCTTTGCTTCTCTTCGTCCTGTCTCTTGGGTGCCCAATGATGCCAGTGTCTTTGGATTGTCCATTCCTTATTGCTTCTTCTGTTTTCTCTAAGGTTTCTTTGCTTCTCTTCGTCCTGTCTCTTGGGTGCCCAATGATGCCAGTGTCTTTGGATTGTCCATTCCTTATTGCTTCTTCTGTTTTCTCTAAGGTTTCTTTGCTTCTCTTCGTCCTGTCTCTTGGGTGCCCAATGATGCCAGTGTCTTTGGATTGTCCATTCCTTATTGCTTCTTCTGTTTTCTCTAAGGTTTCTTTGCTTCTCTTCGTCCTGTCTCTTGGGTGCCCAATGATGCCAGTGTCTTTGGATTGTCCATTCCTTATTGCTTCTTCTGTTTTCTCTAAGGTTTCTTTGCTTCTCTTCGTCCTGTCTCTTGGGTGCCCAATGATGCCAGTGTCTTTGGATTGTCCATTCCTTATTGCTTCTTCTGTTTTCTCTAAGGTTTCTTTGCTTCTCTTCGTCCTGTCTCTTGGGTGCCCAATGATGCCAGTGTCTTTGGATTGTCCATTCCTTATTGCTTCTTCTGTTTTCTCTAAGGTTTCTTTGCTTCTCTTCGTCCTGTCTCTTGGGTTGCCCAATGATGCCAGTGTCTTTGGATTGTCCATTCCTTATTGCTTCTTCTGTTTTCTCTAAGGTTTCTTTGCTTCTCTTCGTCCTGTCTCTTGGGTGCCCAATGATGCCAGTGTCTTTGGATTGTCCATTCCTTATTGCTTCTTCTGTTTTCTCTAAGGTTTCTTTGCTTCTCTTCGTCCTGTCTCTTGGGTGCCCAATGATGCCAGTGTCTTTGGATTGTCCATTCCTTATTGCTTCTTCTGTTTTCTCTAAGGTTTCTTTGCTTCTCTTCGTCCTGTCTCTTGGGTGCCCAATGATGCCAGTGTCTTTGGATTGTCCATTCCTTATTGCTTCTTCTGTTTTCTCTAAGGTTTCTTTGCTTCTCTTCGTCCTGTCTCTTGGGTGCCCAATGATGCCAGTGTCTTTGGATTGTCCATTCCTTATTGCTTCTTCTGTTTTCTCTAAGGTTTCTTTGCTTCTCTTCGTCCTGTCTCTTGGGTGCCCAATGATGCCAGTGTCTTTGGATTGTCCATTCCTTATTGCTTCTTCTGTTTTCTCTAAGGTTTCTTTGCTTCTCTTCGTCCTGTCTCTTGGGTGCCCAATGATGCCAGTGTCTTTGGATTGTCCATTCCTTATTGCTTCTTCTGTTTTCTCTAAGGTTTCTTTGCTTCTCTTCGTCCTGTCTCTTGGGTGCCCAATGATGCCAGTGTCTTTGGATTGTCCATTCCTTATTGCTTCTTCTGTTTTCTCTAAGGTTTCTTTGCTTCTCTTCGTGCCTGTCTCTTGGCAATGATGCCAGTGTCTTTGGATTGTCCATTCCTTATTGCTTCTTCTGTTTTCTCTAAGGTTTCTTTGCTTCTCTTCGTCCTGTCTCTTGGGTGCCCAATGATGCCAGTGTCTTTGGATTGTCCATTCCTTATTGCTTCTTCTGTTTTCTCTAAGGTTTCTTTGCTTCTCTTCGTCCTGTCTCTTGGGTGCCCAATGATGCCAGTGTCTTTGGATTGTCCATTCCTTATTGCTTCTTCTGTTTTCTCTAAGGTTTCTTTGCTTCTCTTCGTCCTGTGTCTTGGGTGCCCAATGATGCCAGTGTCTTTGGATTGTCCATTCCTTATTGCTTCTTCTGTTTTCTCTAAGGTTTCTTTGCTTCTCTTCGTCCTGTGTCTTGGGTGCCCAATGATGCCAGTGTCTTTGGATTGTCCATTCCTTATTGCTTCTTCTGTTTTCTCTAAGGTTTCTTTGCTTCTCTTTGTCCTGTTTCTTGGGTGCCCAATGATGCCAGTGTCTTTGGATTGTCCATTCCTTATTGCTTCTTCTGTTTTCTCTAAGGTTTCTTTGCTTCTCTTCGTCCTGTGTCTTGGGTACCCAATGATGCCAGTGTCTTTGGATTGTCCATTCCTTATTGCTTCTTCTGTTTTCTCTAAGGTTTCTTTGCTTCTCTTCGTCCTGTGTCTTGGGTGCCCAATGATGCCAGTGTCTTTGGATTGTCCATTCCTTATTGCTTCTTCTGTTTTCTCTAAGGTTTCTTTGCTTCTCTTCGTCCTGTCTCTTGGGTGCCCAATGATGCCAGTGTCTTTGGATTGTCCATTCCTTATTGCTTCTTCTGTTTTCTCTAAGGTTTCTTTGCTTCTCTTCGTCCTGTCTCTTGGGTGCCCAATGATGCCAGTGTCTTTGGATTGTCCATTCCTTATTGCTTCTTCTGTTTTCTCTAAGGTTTCTTTGCTTCTCTTCGTCCTGTGTCTTGGGTGCCCAATGATGCCAGTGTCTTTGGATTGTCCATTCCTTATTGCTTCTTCTGTTTTCTCTAAGGTTTCTTTGCTTCTCTTCGTCCTGTCTCTTGGGCGCCCAATGATGCCAGTGTCTTTGGATTGTCCATTCCTTATTGCTTCTTCTGTTTTCTCTAAGGTTTCTTTGCTTCTCTTCGTCCTGTCTCTTGGGTGCCCAATGATGCCAGTGTCTTTGGATTGTCCATTCCTTATTGCTTCTTCTGTTTTCTCTAAGGTTTCTTTGCTTCTCTTCGTCCTGTGTCTTGGGTGCCCAATGATGCCAGTGTCTTTGGATTGTCCATTCCTTATTGCTTCTTCTGTTTTCTCTAAGGTTTCTTTGCTTCTCTTTGTCCTGTTTCTTGGGTGCCCAATGATGCCAGTGTCTTTGGATTGTCCATTCCTTATTGCTTCTTCTGTTTTCTCTAAGGTTTCTTTGCTTCTCTTCGTCCTGTGTCTTGGGTACCCAATGATGCCAGTGTCTTTGGATTGTCCATTCCTTATTGCTTCTTCTGTTTTCTCTAAGGTTTCTTTGCTTCTCTTCGTCCTGTGTCTTGGGTGCCCAATGATGCCAGTGTCTTTGGATTGTCCATTCCTTATTGCTTCTTCTGTTTTCTCTAAGGTTTCTTTGCTTCTCTTCGTCCTGTCTCTTGGGTGCCCAATGATGCCAGTGTCTTTGGATTGTCCATTCCTTATTGCTTCTTCTGTTTTCTCTAAGGTTTCTTTGCTTCTCTTCGTCCTGTCTCTTGGGTGCCCAATGATGCCAGTGTCTTTGGATTGTCCATTCCTTATTGCTTCTTCTGTTTTCTCTAAGGTTTCTTTGCTTCTCTTCGTCCTGTCTCTTGGGTGCCCAATGATGCCAGTGTCTTTGGATTGTCCATTCCTTATTGCTTCTTCTGTTTTCTCTAAGGTTTCTTTGCTTCTCTTCGTCCTGTCTCTTGGATGCCCAATGATGCCAGTGTCTTTGGATTGTCCATTCCTTATTGCTTCTTCTGTTTTCTCTAAGGTTTCTTTGCTTCTCTTCGTCCTGTGTCTTGGGTGCCCAATGATGCCAGTGTCTTTGGATTGTCCATTCCTTATTGCTTCTTCTGTTTTCTCTAAGGTTTCTTTGCTTCTCTTCGTCCTGTCTCTTGGGTGCCCAATGATGCCAGTGTCTTTGGATTGTCCATTCCTTATTGCCTCTTCTGTCTTTTGGGTGCCCAATGATGCCAGTGTCTTTGGATTGTCCATTCCTTATTGCTTCTTCTGTTTTCTCTAAGGTTTCTTTGCTTCTCTTCGTCCTGTGTCTTGGGTGCCCAATGATGCCAGTGTCTTTGGATTGTCCATTCCTTATTGCTTCTTCTGTTTTCTCTAAGGTTTCTTTGCTTCTCTTTGTCCTGTTTCTTGGGTGCCCAATGATGCCAGTGTCTTTGGATTGTCCATTCCTTATTGCTTCTTCTGTTTTCTCTAAGGTTTCTTTGCTTCTCTTCGTCCTGTGTCTTGGGTACCCAATGATGCCAGTGTCTTTGGATTGTCCATTCCTTATTGCTTCTTCTGTTTTCTCTAAGGTTTCTTTGCTTCTCTTCGTCCTGTGTCTTGGGTGCCCAATGATGCCAGTGTCTTTGGATTGTCCATTCCTTATTGCTTCTTCTGTTTTCTCTAAGGTTTCTTTGCTTCTCTTCGTCCTGTCTCTTGGGTGCCCAATGATGCCAGTGTCTTTGGATTGTCCATTCCTTATTGCTTCTTCTGTTTTCTCTAAGGTTTCTTTGCTTCTCTTCGTCCTGTCTCTTGGGTGCCCAATGATGCCAGTGTCTTTGGATTGTCCATTCCTTATTGCTTCTTCTGTTTTCTCTAAGGTTTCTTTGCTTCTCTTCGTCCTGTGTCTTGGGTGCCCAATGATGCCAGTGTCTTTGGATTGTCCATTCCTTATTGCTTCTTCTGTTTTCTCTAAGGTTTCTTTGCTTCTCTTCGTCCTGTCTCTTGGGCGCCCAATGATGCCAGTGTCTTTGGATTGTCCATTCCTTATTGCTTCTTCTGTTTTCTCTAAGGTTTCTTTGCTTCTCTTCGTCCTGTCTCTTGGGTGCCCAATGATGCCAGTGTCTTTGGATTGTCCATTCCTTATTGCTTCTTCTGTTTTCTCTAAGGTTTCTTTGCTTCTCTTCGTCCTGTGTCTTGGGTGCCCAATGATGCCAGTGTCTTTGGATTGTCCATTCCTTATTGCTTCTTCTGTTTTCTCTAAGGTTTCTTTGCTTCTCTTTGTCCTGTTTCTTGGGTGCCCAATGATGCCAGTGTCTTTGGATTGTCCATTCCTTATTGCTTCTTCTGTTTTCTCTAAGGTTTCTTTGCTTCTCTTCGTCCTGTGTCTTGGGTACCCAATGATGCCAGTGTCTTTGGATTGTCCATTCCTTATTGCTTCTTCTGTTTTCTCTAAGGTTTCTTTGCTTCTCTTCGTCCTGTGTCTTGGGTGCCCAATGATGCCAGTGTCTTTGGATTGTCCATTCCTTATTGCTTCTTCTGTTTTCTCTAAGGTTTCTTTGCTTCTCTTCGTCCTGTCTCTTGGGTGCCCAATGATGCCAGTGTCTTTGGATTGTCCATTCCTTATTGCTTCTTCTGTTTTCTCTAAGGTTTCTTTGCTTCTCTTCGTCCTGTCTCTTGGGTGCCCAATGATGCCAGTGTCTTTGGATTGTCCATTCCTTATTGCTTCTTCTGTTTTCTCTAAGGTTTCTTTGCTTCTCTTCGTCCTGTCTCTTGGGTGCCCAATGATGCCAGTGTCTTTGGATTGTCCATTCCTTATTGCTTCTTCTGTTTTCTCTAAGGTTTCTTTGCTTCTCTTCGTCCTGTCTCTTGGATGCCCAATGATGCCAGTGTCTTTGGATTGTCCATTCCTTATTGCTTCTTCTGTTTTCTCTAAGGTTTCTTTGCTTCTCTTCGTCCTGTCTCTTGGGTGCCCAATGATGCCAGTGTCTTTGGATTGTCCATTCCTTATTGCTTCTTCTGTTTTCTCTAAGGTTTCTTTGCTTCTCTTCGTCCTGTCTCTTGGGTGCCCAATGATGCCAGTGTCTTTGGATTGTCCATTCCTTATTGCCTCTTCTGTCTTTTGGGTGCCCAATGATGCCAGTGTCTTTGGATTGTCCATTCCTTATTGCTTCTTCTGTTTTCTCTAAGGTTTCTTTGCTTCTCTTCGTCCTGTGTCTTGGGTGCCCAATGATGCCAGTGTCTTTGGATTGTCCATTCCTTATTGCTTCTTCTGTTTTCTCTAAGGTTTCTTTGCTTCTCTTCGTCCTGTGTCTTGGGTGCCCAATGATGCCAGTGTCTTTGGATTGTCCATTCCTTATTGCTTCTTCTGTTTTCTCTAAGGTTTCTTTGCTTCTCTTCGTCCTGTGTCTTGGGTGCCCAATGATGCCAGTGTCTTTGGATTGTCCATTCCTTATTGCTTCTTCTGTTTTCTCTAAGGTTTCTTTGCTTCTCTTCGTCCTGTCTCTTGGGTGCCCAATGATGCCAGTGTCTTTGGATTGTCCATTCCTTATTGCTTCTTCTGTTTTCTCTAAGGTTTCTTTGCTTCTCTTCGTCCTGTGTCTTGGGTGCCCAATGATGCCAGTGTCTTTGGATTGTCCATTCCTTATTGCTTCTTCTGTTTTCTCTAAGGTTTCTTTGCTTCTCTTCGTCCTGTGTCTTGGGTGCCCAATGATGCCAGTGTCTTTGGATTGTCCATTCCTTATTGCTTCTTCTGTTTTCTCTAAGGTTTCTTTGCTTCTCTTCGTCCTGTGTCTTGGGTGCCCAATGATGCCAGTGTCTTTGGATTGTCCATTCCTTATTGCCTCTTCTGTCTCTTGGGTGCCCAATGATGCCAGTGTCTTTGGATTGTCCATTCCTTATTGCCTCTTCTGTCTCTTGGGTGCCCAATGATGCCAGTGTCTTTGGATTGTCCATTCCTTATTGCCTCTTTTGTCTCTTGGGTGCCCAATGATGCCAGTGTCTTTGGATTGTCCATTCCTTATTGCTTCTTCTGTTTTCTCTAAGGTTTCTTTGCTTCTCTTCGTCCTGTGTCTTGGGTGCCCAATGATGCCAGTGTCTTTGGATTGTCCATTCCTTATTGCCTCTTCTGTCTCTTGGGTGCCCAATGATGCCAGTGTCTTTGGATTGTCCATTCCTTATTGCCTCTTCTGTCTCTTGGGTGCCCAATGATGCCAGTGTCTTTGGATTGTCCATTCCTTATTGCCTCTTCTGTCTCTTAGGTGCCCAATGATGCCAGTGTCTTTGGATTGTCCATTCCTTATTGCCTCTTCTGTCTCTTGGGTGCCCAATGATGCCAGTGTCTTTGGATTGTCCATTCCTTATTGCTTCTTCTGTTTTCTCTAAGGTTTCTTTGCTTCTCTTCGTCCTGTCTCTTGGGTGCCCAATGATGCCAGTGTCTTTGGATTGTCCATTCCTTATTGCTTCTTCTGTTTTCTCTAAGGTTTCTTTGCTTCTCTTCGTCCTGTGTCTTGGGTGCCCAATGATGCCAGTGTCTTTGGATTGTCCATTCCTTATTGCTTCTTCTGTTTTCTCTAAGGTTTCTTTGCTTCTCTTTGTCCTGTTTCTTGGGTGCCCAATGATGCCAGTGTCTTTGGATTGTCCATTCCTTATTGCTTCTTCTGTTTTCTCTAAGGTTTCTTTGCTTCTCTTCGTCCTGTGTCTTGGGTACCCAATGATGCCAGTGTCTTTGGATTGTCCATTCCTTATTGCTTCTTCTGTTTTCTCTAAGGTTTCTTTGCTTCTCTTCGTCCTGTGTCTTGGGTGCCCAATGATGCCAGTGTCTTTGGATTGTCCATTCCTTATTGCTTCTTCTGTTTTCTCTAAGGTTTCTTTGCTTCTCTTCGTCCTGTCTCTTGGGTGCCCAATGATGCCAGTGTCTTTGGATTGTCCATTCCTTATTGCTTCTTCTGTTTTCTCTAAGGTTTCTTTGCTTCTCTTCGTCCTGTCTCTTGGGTGCCCAATGATGCCAGTGTCTTTGGATTGTCCATTCCTTATTGCTTCTTCTGTTTTCTCTAAGGTTTCTTTGCTTCTCTTCGTCCTGTCTCTTGGGTGCCCAATGATGCCAGTGTCTTTGGATTGTCCATTCCTTATTGCTTCTTCTGTTTTCTCTAAGGTTTCTTTGCTTCTCTTCGTCCTGTCTCTTGGATGCCCAATGATGCCAGTGTCTTTGGATTGTCCATTCCTTATTGCTTCTTCTGTTTTCTCTAAGGTTTCTTTGCTTCTCTTCGTCCTGTGTCTTGGGTGCCCAATGATGCCAGTGTCTTTGGATTGTCCATTCCTTATTGCTTCTTCTGTTTTCTCTAAGGTTTCTTTGCTTCTCTTCGTCCTGTCTCTTGGGTGCCCAATGATGCCAGTGTCTTTGGATTGTCCATTCCTTATTGCCTCTTCTGTCTTTTGGGTGCCCAATGATGCCAGTGTCTTTGGATTGTCCATTCCTTATTGCTTCTTCTGTTTTCTCTAAGGTTTCTTTGCTTCTCTTCGTCCTGTGTCTTGGGTGCCCAATGATGCCAGTGTCTTTGGATTGTCCATTCCTTATTGCTTCTTCTGTTTTCTCTAAGGTTTCTTTGCTTCTCTTCGTCCTGTGTCTTGGGTGCCCAATGATGCCAGTGTCTTTGGATTGTCCATTCCTTATTGCTTCTTCTGTTTTCTCTAAGGTTTCTTTGCTTCTCTTCGTCCTGTGTCTTGGGTGCCCAATGATGCCAGTGTCTTTGGATTGTCCATTCCTTATTGCTTCTTCTGTTTTCTCTAAGGTTTCTTTGCTTCTCTTCGTCCTGTCTCTTGGGTGCCCAATGATGCCAGTGTCTTTGGATTGTCCATTCCTTATTGCTTCTTCTGTTTTCTCTAAGGTTTCTTTGCTTCTCTTCGTCCTGTGTCTTGGGTGCCCAATGATGCCAGTGTCTTTGGATTGTCCATTCCTTATTGCTTCTTCTGTTTTCTCTAAGGTTTCTTTGCTTCTCTTCGTCCTGTGTCTTGGGTGCCCAATGATGCCAGTGTCTTTGGATTGTCCATTCCTTATTGCTTCTTCTGTTTTCTCTAAGGTTTCTTTGCTTCTCTTCGTCCTGTGTCTTGGGTGCCCAATGATGCCAGTGTCTTTGGATTGTCCATTCCTTATTGCCTCTTCTGTCTCTTGGGTGCCCAATGATGCCAGTGTCTTTGGATTGTCCATTCCTTATTGCCTCTTCTGTCTCTTGGGTGCCCAATGATGCCAGTGTCTTTGGATTGTCCATTCCTTATTGCCTCTTTTGTCTCTTGGGTGCCCAATGATGCCAGTGTCTTTGGATTGTCCATTCCTTATTGCTTCTTCTGTTTTCTCTAAGGTTTCTTTGCTTCTCTTCGTCCTGTGTCTTGGGTGCCCAATGATGCCAGTGTCTTTGGATTGTCCATTCCTTATTGCCTCTTCTGTCTCTTGGGTGCCCAATGATGCCAGTGTCTTTGGATTGTCCATTCCTTATTGCCTCTTCTGTCTCTTGGGTGCCCAATGATGCCAGTGTCTTTGGATTGTCCATTCCTTATTGCCTCTTCTGTCTCTTAGGTGCCCAATGATGCCAGTGTCTTTGGATTGTCCATTCCTTATTGCCTCTTCTGTCTCTTGGGTGCCCAATGATGCCAGTGTCTTTGGATTGTCCATTCCTTATTGCTTCTTCTGTTTTCTCTAAGGTTTCTTTGCTTCTCTTCGTCCTGTGTCTTGGGTGCCCAATGATGCCAGTGTCTTTGGATTGTCCATTCCTTATTGCCTCTTCTGTCTCTTGGGTGCCCAATGATGCCAGTGTCTTTGGATTGTCCATTCCTTATTGCCTCTTCTGTCTCTTGGGTGCCCAATGATGCCAGTGTCTTTGGATTGTCCATTCCTTATTGCCTCTTCTGTTTTCTCTAAGGTTTCTCTACCAAACGCCAAGACACAATAAGAAGTCGGAGGATGTGAACGAGGACCATATTGTGGAAAGAGCAACCACCTCTCTCAGAAAATAAGGGTAATAACAAAATTACCGAACTCCGAACAATCTTACAAAGGGAAAGTCAAAACTCATAAGTATATAAACAGACAAAATCAGTCAACAACTGGAAAACTGTGAAAACCGCCCCCCCCCCCCCCCCCCCCCCTAAAATTCGCAAAGGATATGTTATACAACGTTAATTAAGCAGTTCAACAAACAACTTTTTCATGAATTGTTAACTCGTTAAATCGTTAACTGAATAGTAATGATATTAGGAGTAAATTTGGGATATCATTCTAAAAAGCTCTACCCATTGATAAATGATCAGTATGCTGTCCGTCCGGTTGAAGCATTTCGTTTCGCCGTTGGTTCATTCATTGAAAACGTATGATTCGTTCTTGTTTATAGACGAACAAAGGCGAATATGTTAACATTAATGCTGCATGAAACGATTATGATCATCTAATTTAGTTACGTTAGCTTATCAGAAATCAACAACAAGTTCATGTATTGACAATTTCCGCTTTTGTTTGTCTATAAACAAGAACGGTCGAATCATACGTTTTCAATGAATGAATCAAACGACGAAAAGAAAAGCTCCATCCGGACGGGCAGTATTAACTAGAACCACCCGAAAGGACAAGCACCGAAAGTACAGACCAATTAGTGAAATGAGGAATGAGTTAAAACTAAACCAATAGTTCTTTGAAGGGTTAAAATATCGTGATCGATCAGTCATGAGTTGAACAATTCGCATCACGGTTGTTAAAGAAAAGTTTTACTTTAGGTTCTTATAACCTGACAAAAACATACTGTTAACAATTATCCGACAAAATTAAAACTCAAAGTCAAGTTTTTGTGGTCTGATAAAAATGGTGTGGTTGGTTAAAAATTGTCGTTCAAATAAATGTCTGTAATTCCTCAACCCCCAGAGCTTCCGGGGGGCTTAGCCCCCTGGGCCCTCTACCAGGGCTATGCCTTGGACCCGCTGGGGACCTTAAGCGGTCCCCAGACCCATCGCCTACTCACGCCCCTCCTAACCACAAATCCTGGATCCGCCCCTGGTAATGACCCTGACTTGGTACAGGCATGCTTAGGAATCGTAAGCTAATCAGCTAAAAAGGTCTATAATGTTTGCCGCATGAATTTATTTTGAAAAAAATCATATTTTTCATGTATAATTGTTTCGCCGAGAACTACCATGTATATTAGATGTTTAAAATCTTATCACATTTGTGTTGTATAGCTATCAAAGGGGAGTAACTCTATAATATTTTGTTTACATTTGAACAAGATTATGTACAATGTTATCCCTTTTACTAAACGTTTTGTCCGAGTCTTATTCATCAGAGATGACCTTGCAGGAAAGAAAAATGGTTTAAATGCACATATTATAATTTATAATGTAAAAACATATAACGAAATATAACTGGATGAGACTGTATAATAATCATTATAAAAGAATCACGAGGGGCATAACTACCTAACATAATAGACTTATAATTAGGAAGCAAAACACCGTGTCTTCAGTTGTAGACTCAATGTTACCGTTGTGTCACATGAAACCTCGTGGATACCACAAGAAGGATCTCCACACGATGTATATACAGCGGATATATAATACTGATATTAGTTGCTCATATAATGTTCAGTCCTCGTTGGGATATACACCGTACTAGTTTGATGATCTAGAGTTGTTCAGTGACAAAAACCTTCAATATATGTTGGTTTTTTTGTCTAGTTGGTAGTTTTTCAGTTCCTTGGGAACACCTATCTGGATATCTAAACATGAATGGTTATGTTGTACTTGAGTGTCTTTGTAGTCTCTTAATTCTAATCGGAATCAATTTTATTATTAATACGTTTGACCATACAATAGGATTTATCTAGCAAAGTGAACGTAAAATCTGTGGAATAGCAAAATCGAAAAACAAGTCAAGATCACACAGAACAACACTTAGAAAGCTTTAATAATTTAAAATCGGACGAGGCGAAATACAATGAAATAAAAAGTGTGCTTAGGAGAGGTAAGCTAATCTCCTCCTCCTCATACAAACACATTTTTTTTTCCGACAGTGGTGTATTTTTTGTTTTTCATTTTATTATAAAACATTTTTTGATGTAATAATATCTTCATGATATTATATACATTTTCATGTATAATTCATTTCGTGTAACAAAAGAACTGCGATGTACGTGTGTGACAGAGATGTAAAATTTACATCAATTTAAAATTTTATACAAATAAATTTAATATGAGACATGCAACCTGTTTGAAGAACGAAGTCCTAAAATTTCAATAATACGATGATCCGTACACGTTATTATCTTTTATTTTGAATGAATTTTGTAGCCTATTTGTTATGGCTGTTCCGTACATTTTATCTACGCTGCTCTTCCGTCGAGAGTTTCGTAGAAAGATATTTTTTTATTAGAATTTTATTTCAAGTTTATTTCGATTTTGCATAGAGTAAATAACTAAAGAATTTGGAATTTTTCATTGAAATATATTTCTTTTGCGTTTCTAAAAAACAATTGATCTATTTTTTTAAACTTCCGGTGAACAGATATTTGGCTATCAATATAGAAAGGAGGAAAAATCGGACAGCTTACCGTTAAAAGGACTTCGTCCTTTATTAATGAAAAGAAAGTTTAAACAGTGATGGACAGCAGTTCCATTGTTTGCATTTGTGTGATTTACAGTTTGTTTTCAGATCTTTTAACAACGCCATCGTCTTAAGAGTACTAAACTATTTCGTCAAGGTTTTTTTTTAAAGGATTGTCACATCTTATCTTTCAAAATGTTTTTCGGAAGCTGTCAACTCCTTGTTGCTAGATGGTATTGGTAATTCGATTTTTGTTCAAGAAAAGTTTGGATATTCCAAAGGGGTAACCAGAAGCGCCAAATGGCAAATCGAATGACACATAATACAATGGCCATAAGTAAAAGTGAGTGAGTGAGTTATTGTTGTTTAACTGCCAATTCAGCAATTTGTCAGCTATATCATGGCGAGAACAAGTTACTTTTCAATGAGATGATGATGAGGTCCGCTTTGTACTAGACCTACACGCTGAGTTGGATTTTTTATAGTGCTAGTTCATTGAAACAACAGTCCGTGAGTAGACATGTCTCTCCACTCAGACACATTATTCTGATTCCGAGCCAACCAGTCTTTGCTCTTTCTCCTTAATGCTGCGTGCTTAGCGTAGACCAATTTTATAGTCTTTAGTTTGACCCGACCGTGGCTCGAACTCATGATATACCGCACTCGAGGCGAGCACGCTAACCATTACGCCACCGATGCGGTTCCAAACGTAAAAAGACAGAACGACAAACAATGATCTGCAAAAGCTACAGAGAAACCGGGGTGAACTGAGCAATATACGAGAGGCAACCGGGGTGAACTGAGCACTATACGAGAGGCAACCGGGGTGAACTGAGCACTATACGAGAGGCAACCGTCGTGTTACTATTAATGAAATGAACACCATCTGATATGGAAATGGCGTTGGACTCCAGAATACCTGAATGAATAAAAAAGGTTGAACTCTGGTGCTCCTGGAAAAGCCTTCACTGCTCTTCTAGTTGTAACAGTCGTATTGCTCTTGTTAAAAATACGATGGCTAGGCTGGAAGGAGAAAGGGAGGACTGGATTGTGATTACGACAAACAAGACATATTGTTGGTCATCTGTGACATTTCGACCTTTGTTTCCTAATATGTCATCGGAGAGCCTTGTATGCTATCTCACATTTAGATGATAGTTAAGGCCACCGACTCTCTTTTATAGAACCAGTATTATACACATAGAAACTTTTGTGTCACGAACAATAGATATATTATGTATCACCTTGTTCACCCAGCTATATGTGGGGATCTGCATTTTGTTCATATGTGAAAAATACTTACATGGCTTTCACAATGCCGGGGAGGCTTGGGCCAATAAAACGAGTTTAAACCGCCACTTTTTGTTTGATTGAAGTGTCCTTTACAAGCAAGAAGAGTGAGGGATCATGTACATATGTCTGTTTGAGTGAGGGATCATGTACATATGTCTGTTTGAGTGAGGGATCATGTACATATGTCTGTTTGAGTGAGGGATCATGTACATATGTCTGTTTGAGTGAGGGATCATGTACATATGTCTGTTTGAGTGAGGGATCATGTACATATGTCTGTTTAAGTGAGGGATCATGTACATATGTCTGTTTGAGTGAGGGATCATGTACACATGTCTGTTTGAGTGAGGGATCATGTATATATGTCTGTTTGAGTGAGGGATCATGTACATATGTCTGTTTGAGTGAGGGATCATGTACATATGTCTGTTTGAGTGAGGGATCATGTACATATGTCTGTTTGAGTGAGGGATCATGTACATATGTCTGTTTGAGTGAGGGATCATGTACATATGTCTGTTTGAGTGAGGGATCATGTACATATGTCTGTTTGAGTGAGGGATCATGTACATATGTCTGTTTGAGTGAGGGATCATGTACATATGTCTGTTTGAGTGAGGGATCATGTACATATGTCTGTTTGAGTGAGGGATCATGTACATATGTCTGTTTGAGTGAGGGATCATGTACATATGTCTGTTTGAGTGAGGGATCATGTACATATGTCTGTTTGAGTGAGGGATCATGTACATATGTCTGTTTGAGTGAGGGATCATGTACATATGTCTGTTTGAGTGAGGGATCATGTACATATGTCTGTTTGAGTGAGGGATCATGTACATATGTCTGTTTGAGTGAGGGATCATGTACATATGTCTGTTTGAGTGAGGGATCATGTACATATGTCTGTTTGAGTGAGGGATCATGTACATATGTCTTTTTGAGTGAGGGATCATGTACATATGTCTGTTTGAGTGAGGGATCATGTACATATGTCTGTTTGAGTGAGGGATCATGTACATATGTCTTTTTGAGTGAGGGATCATGTACATATGTCTGTTTGAGTGAGGGATCATGTACATATGTCTGTTTGAGTGAGGGATCATGTACATATGTCTGTTTGAGTGAGGGATCATGTACATATGTCTTTTTGAGTGAGGGATCATGTACATATGTCTGTTTGAGTGAGGGATCATGTACATATGTCTGTTTGAGTGAGGGATCATGTACATATGTCTGTTTGAGTGAGGGATCATGTACATATGTCTGTTTGAGTGAGGGATCATGTACATATGTCTGTTTGAGTGAGGGATCATGTACATATGTCTGTTTGAGTGAGGGATCATGTACATATGTCTGTTTGAGTGAGGGATCATGTACATATGTCTGTTTGAGTGAGGGATCATGTACATATGTCTGTTTGAGTGAGGGATCATGTACATATGTCTGTTTGAGTGAGGGATCATGTACATATGTCTGTTTGAGTGAGGGATCATGTACATATGTCTGTTTGAGTGAGGGATCATGTACATATGTCTGTTTGAGTGAGGGATCATGTACATATGTCTGTTTGAGTGAGGGATCATGTACATATGTCTGTTTGAGTGAGGGATCATGTACATATGTCTGTTTGAGTGAGGGATCATGTACATATGTCTGTTTGAGTGAGGGATCATGTACATATGTCTGTTTGAGTGAGGGATCATGTACATATGTCTGTTTGAGTGAGGGATCATGTACATATGTCTGTTTGAGTGAGGGATCATGTACATATGTCTGTTTGAGTGAGGGATCATGTACATATGTCTTTTTGAGTGAGGGATCATGTACATATGTCTGTTTGAGTGAGGGATCATGTACATATGTCTGTTTGAGTGAGGGATCATGTACATATGTCTTTTTGAGTGAGGGATCATGTACATATGTCTGTTTGAGTGAGGGATCATGTACATATGTCTGTTTGAGTGAGGGATCATGTACATATGTCTGTTTGGTATATCCGTTTCTTCGATTTTACGATTGAATTTTGAAAACTGTTCTGACGTTGTGGTAGTGTTTTTTTGTTTTCATCTATCAAGGGGAAATAACTCTAGAATATTTTTAAAACCTTTTTTCTAGCTTAATCTGTTTTCTTTTTTTCTAGCTATTTCACCAGAGATGAACTTTAAAATTGTATAAATATTGAAATGCTTTCAACGATACTTCGCTTGAAATTGATGCAACAAATATGATGGTACTCATCAGTAGCTATGGATAATAAACAAGAGGCTCGAACAGAGCGATTACTAATTTTCATTAATTAATTAAGATAAAAAAAAATAATTCACCACATGAAGTGCTGTACCAATGAAAGGAAATAACACATTAACAAATGTCAGTATAAAGAAAAACTAAGGTCACTCTCCATCAGGCACATGTGCCCATAGCCGATGTTAACTATCCTGTGCATGCTCTTTGTTCTACTTACTTCTAACGACTACTGAAGCAGGAACTACCTACCCTTACGGAGTACCTGAGTTCATCCTCTGTTTTTATTTTGTTCGTGTTCAATCTTTAGTATTTAGGTCATTGTTTGATCATTTGTCTTTTATTTTACCATTCTATTGTCTGTCCTTTGATTTACGACTTCTGATTACCCTTTTGGTATTTTTAACTTTTCTTTTATATTACTTGTCTTTATAATCTATTAATCAGAAAATATATCGAATATTTGAAATTTACAATTCTCAAATAATATAGCTCCCCCGTGTTTATCCTGTTTAGACCCTTTCGTTTATTTGCTCTCATACAAACAATTTGATTCTATTTGCTTGCCTTTCCAGTCTGTTTGACTGAGCATACACTTAATCAGATATATACATGTAAACGTTTTGATTACTAGCACTAGGTTGATACCTCTGCTTGGTGAACTAATGGTCCCCGATGTTATTATCCGCTCTGTAGTTTACGTTTCAGCACTGACTTGCTGTATCATATATATTTATGTTGTAAATTCATTGTTCCCAAATAATGTTATTTATTAACCATGAGGTAAATCTACCCCAGGCATAAATTTACAATCCTGTTTATGTCCTTCGGTTTAACTTCTCTCAAAGAATTTTAAGTTTAGTATTGCTTTTCATCGTTGAACTGTGAGCGTAATTTGTGAAAGTTATTCCAGAATTACCACCCCTTTTTCTATTAACTTTCTGTTTACAAATTTATTTTCAATAACTTGTTCGTATGAATATTGACACGAACAAGTTAAAATAAGGAAAAAGAGATGAAATAATAAAGAAATAAAGAAATTTTATTGAAAATAAATTTGCAAACAGAAAGTTAGAAAAAAGGGTGGTGGTAAGTCCGTGCCACGAGCGCCTGTGTATCGTAAGCCGTACATTAGATATCTACGTTTGTATTACTACTATAGTATCACAATGTCGATACCGCTACTGGTTCACAAGGGCACCAGTAGTCCAGTAG
Organism: Bathymodiolus brooksi; assembly: GCA_963680875.1. Taxonomy (NCBI): domain Eukaryota; kingdom Metazoa; phylum Mollusca; class Bivalvia; order Mytilida; family Modiolidae; genus Bathymodiolus; species Bathymodiolus brooksi. The sequence goes on along the minus strand of OY804578.1, from coordinate 38,658,002 downwards.
TTAGTACTTCAGAACTGACATGGTTTATTAAAGATATTTATGTTTGCAGTTTACAGTTCCTAAATAATGTAATTTATTAAAAGTAATACCAATCAGGTATAGGTTATTTCCCTCAAGTAATCATGTTTAGACCCTTTGTATTGTAGTTGGCACAGTATTAAATGTGTCGTCACTGACATGGTTTATTACGGTGCCAAAATCAAATAGAAAATTGCAGGAGACAAGACACACAAATACATGACCGTTCACTTTGCTGGATTGGTACAGGCACTTCAATAACAAGTGGCGGGGTTACGCTAGTTTTATGGGCCCAAACCTCCCCTCTTGGTGAAATGATTGCTCTCGTACCTTAACTTAGGCCCCGTGGTTTTAAAGCTCCCACAGACTTTTAAAGTAATTGGTCTTACAATCTTTTGTACTTGTACTTTGAAGGTTATATATTCGAGAAATGCGTCGTATGCACTAAATTAGATATTTACGTTTTTATTTATTTGTATTATTCCGTAAGCTCCAGCTCGTTGTGCGAACACTTGTTATAAAATATCTTTATCTTTGATTTCATTTATTTGATAAAAAATTATTCCACGATTAGATATAAAAATTATGAAGAAAAACAAAGACTTGTTATTACTAGTTTAGTATTTTTGAGCTTTGAGGGAATATGAGCTGCTGTCCATGTAAGTAGTACATTTCAGAAATGTAGAACAGCAATACAACCGCTGTTCCTTTAATTTGTGTCCAAGTGTATATGTTGAATAGTCTCTCGTGTTTATTCACATCAATATATATTACTATTGTTAACGTATTTTTGGCATTTATTTCGGGATCCTTTTCAGAGGCTGAGGAGCACTACAGGAAATAAGATTTTTTTATGATAGTTTTAACACCAATATAATATATACACTAGCAAATTAAATAGTCTATCAGAGTTATCTCTCTTTTTCTAAATATGAAACAAGTGTCTTTATTTTCTTCTGACTTTTATATCTAATAATCACGGCTGGTAATCGGCACAAGCAGAACAGTTGGTTCTGCAAAGAAATTCGTGAGGATAACTTCCGGTTTTGGTGGAGGAGAGTTCACGAAGACGCTTCGCAAGGTATGTACATGTCAAAAATTGAAATTTTCTTTTTTACTGCTCGAATATTGCAAAATCAGAGAATGCTATGCTGTGGCGAATGCTTTCACGATTAGAAACATGTATAGTTTATTCTTGTATATGAAGTGTAACTCTCGCAAAATCAATCGTCCCACGAAAAACATGACGAAAATTGTGACACCCTTACATTTCTAAGTTGTTCTTGACAAAGATGCAAGTTAAATTTTCAATATTTTTTCATCATGGGAGTCTAAATGTAATCGGGGATAAATTCCGATTCGTCAGAAGTAAATTGAAGTCTAGATAATTCTACAAGCTGTCAATTTTCTCGTTTTCCTGCTTGAGGAGATCGGTTCTGATAGAGCACATTGCGAATGCATGAGGAGATTTGCTAGTTTTGGTAGGACACATGTAATCCACTGTATAATCACAAATTTTGCATGTCTGTCTGGTAATAAATTCACGAACTGATGCCCTTCTTCCCGTCGGGTTTTTAAAAGTATAAAAGTAATATTTCATTGTTCATGGGCTGTCCACCTAGAAAGAAACATTTCATTTAAGGAATCAATTCATAATTGTAACTGCGGTTTCCCATGATTTAACTTGTCATTATTGATCATTTGTTGTTTGTGACAACTTCCATTGTGTATTGGATACACAAGATTAACTTCCCTTACATTGGAAAAAATTGAAAATGCACTAAGATAATTTTATAATCAAGAATATTTAAACATAATGTGAATCATATCTTTATAATTTCTAATACAAATGATACACTCTAAATTAAATATCATACAGTTGAGAATAATATTAATTTGTGGTAAAGGAGTGGGTATGATAAGGGTAGATTTTGGCCCAATCTCAGAAACTGTTTATATAGATATAATATTAAACACAATCATTGAAAGGTAAGAAAAATGTTTTTTTTTATGATTTCACTTTGTCCTTTGTTGCTTAGCAACGTAAATGGAGGAGGGTCCAAATAATCATTGGAAATTCAAATATGGTGGTTTTATTTTACATATATTGCATAGTCTTTTCGACAAAATGTTATGTTCTGTGTATGTACACTCTAAAAATAATATTCCAATTCTCTCTGGTAGCATATAGTATTTTTGTGTAGTTTTGTCACCGTAGCAACGGTTTTGTAAACATTAAATTATCCTATATTATTGCAATTAATGGTTGAATTTTGACAACTACGATCTTTTGACTTGATATTTGATTAAGTGGTACATTTTTGTCAAGCTATACACACTACAAATGTCGTTTCATATTTCAAAAATACATTTTGATATTTGTATTCATAGTTATGCCCCGTCCATAGCAACAGGTTTCTCTATGCACAGTATTTTCCTGTAGATCTTCATGGACCTTTTATTTAATCAAGAAAAAAAATTCTACAACAGCACCTTAGCAGATCTAGAGACATCTTATCATTTACTAACCAGTATATATTATAAGAATTCCTTAAACCTTACAATGTCCCTAATAACCAAATATTATCCCTAGCAACCGCAGAAACTCGTCAATGCTGAGCTCTGTAAATTGCTTTTTTTAAATCTTTTTATAACCGAATGTTGATCTTTTTATTTTTTAAATCATGAGAGGAAATTATTCTCAGTAATTAGAATGTCAAAGGAACCAAGTCAACTGCATAACATGGTAAAGCAGCGCTACAGCGGCAAGAGAGGATGTAATCCATGTTGAATAATTAAGAAATAAATCATGGAAGCCAGAATGTGTTGGGAGTTTTAACATGGATTGGCGGATATTATACGTTATTAGTCTCGAGATGTTATATATCCCTTTAAAACGGGATATATAACATCTAGAGACTGATAACATTTTTATCTGAATGTTCCAACATTAATAAGTATGTCCTTATTATAGGAAAAACATAAATACGTGTATCTTTGGACAAAGATTACAGAGAGCGATTATTGATTTTCTGTCATCTTGTGAAATGTGTGTCGTCTGCTGTGCACAATATAAATGGACAGCACATAGGTGAGAGCGATTATTGATTTTCTGTCACCGCACGCTTCCCTGAAGTTTTAAAAGTACCCTTTTAGCCAATCAAAATTCTACTTGCAACGAGCACATCAGAGAATAGTATTTTATCCCGAGCCAGAAGCGAGGGATACAATTTAGTAATATCCGCCAATCCATGTTAAAACTCAAAACACATTCCGGCTTCCATGATTTATTTCGATTCTGATATGTCTAAGAGTACAACTACGGTGGTATACTTTGATTGGAAGACGGTAATTTATATTTACGGTATCTTCCAAACTTTTTTTGTTGAGAAAAGTAAAACGTGATAGATTATATAAATAGAATGCTTGGTAATACTGTATTATCGGTCATGGTCCATTAAAGTAAAATCATACCACTAAAATTGCAAGTAATACTACACATTTAGCACTGACTCATAAACGATAGACTATATCAATGACATTCTTAGTAAGGATAACAAAAGGACCATTGTAAACAAAACACCGAATATGTAAATCAAACCTGACATCCGTGTACTATGTTAAAACATGCACGTTATATCGTTATATGTACTGTATTAGATGAATTATGAATTATCAAATATATTGTTTGTTTTTCCATACTTTATTGAAATAAGTAAGAATAAAATATTGATCTCACGATGTTGTTATCGGCAGTCATGTGTGCTAAACAATTACGCCACCGCACAACGTTAATATTAAGTTTTATTAATTAACTTTGATTTATTAGCCTTTATATGATCAAATCTGTCAATACAATATAAAAACGTTCATTGTGCCAATACGGCAAAAACCAGTCCAATACGGATATTTTCCGTATTGGCCCAATTCCAGTCAGTCCAATAACAACTAGATCGGAATCCGCTAGACATTTCGACAATTGCAAGGAAAAATCCCGAGAGATATTGGACTGGTTAATTAATAAAGGTATCATTACATGATGTTTTTCATATTGGCCTAGTTAAAGGTCCTCGGTCTACTGTATTGGCATTCGGCTGCGCCTCAGGCCAATACAGCAGGCCTCGGACCTATAACTAGGCCAATATGAAAAACATCACGTAATAATACTATAATATATAAATCAAATTTACGTTAATACAATTATTCATCGGGAATTCACTTTGCGAAAGAGCCAAATAAAATATATTTGTTAAAGAAAATAAAATAATAATAAAAATTAAAGGGACTACTAAAAATAGAAAGTTCCGATGTGTTTGCATGTCCAATGAATTAATTTCCAAGATAATCTGACGTACTAATTTTCTTTTTGGTTGCTTGTTTTGTTTTCTGTACTTTCTTGTGAATTGTGGGGATAATATTAAAGTATACTTTAGTATAGTAACACATGAAATTCCACTGAGGGTTAGAAAAAAAACACGTCGGACTCAATGCACAATCAGATCGGCAGTAAATCACCTCCAAAATTTATTTAACGTCAAAACTGTTTCATGAAAACTGTTCAAGTTTTACTCCCGTAGCAAAACAACTACGATAACCAACTTTATTTTGGATGAGATTAAAAGGTCGATTTCTATTTCTGTTTATTACGGATGAAAACGGTCAATAAAAAATGGCCGCTGACGAGAAATCGACCTTAAAATTATTTTTTTATTGCAGATTTCATACTCTCCACACTCGGGTACCAACACAAAAATTAAATGAGATATGTGTTTATGTATATTAAACATCATACTAAAATATGCCGTTGGTACCTGCTTGTGGTTATACTGAAAATTGACATTAAATACACATTTCTTGTTAGATTTCATATATTTTCACGAAACGATTGACTTTTCATTGACTAGTGTGACGTCATCGCACGTGGAAATATGGAAAATTGTTACCAAAATAGTAGTTGGGGTAAAGGTCTTATAAAATCAAGAAACAACGAAAGCTATACGTTTCATTTAAAATTTGTCTATTTTTTAGGCCAGTTTCTGCCCTTATCATACCTACTCCTTTGACGACAGTGGTCAAATCAGTACTAAAATTTATGATAAACGGGACGACTTCAATTTTAAGATCATAAATTTTCCAAATATGCGCAGCAAAATAACAGCTTCTCCTGCATATGGTGTTTACATCTCGCAATTGATTCGTTATGCAAGGGCCAGTAGCAATTATTCTGATTTCCTGAAACGTCATCTTCATCTGAGAAACAGGCTACTGGACCAGGGCTATAAAAAGATTCGCCTTATTCGATCTCTTAAAAAGTTTATATTCCGATACCAAGATCTTGTCGAAATATATTCCGTCTCTGCAGAAAAGATTATAAACGATGGATTTTCATATAGTGAAAATGTATAAAGATAAGGTTTCAACAAAAATGTCCAAAATATTTTTTTTATCAATGTGTGACGTAAAAGTGTTTTTGACATTTGGCGCTGATTTGACAACTGTTTTACCTGTTTTGTTCAAGTATTGTTGTAAATACTGTTATAGTGACAGCCGGAAACTTTGAGCCGTAATGAAAGGGGGAGGTTTGGCGCTTTAAAATCTGATTCAACCCACCATTTCTTTAGAAATGCCTGTACCAAGTCAGGGTCATTACGGTTTTCACAGTTTTCCGGTTGTTGACTGATTTTGTCTGTTTATATACTTATGAGTTTTGACTTTCCCTTTGTTAGATTGTTCGGAGTTCGGTAATTTTGTTATTACCCTTATTTTCTATTATGTAGTGTGTTATGTGTATACACTTGTAAATAAAAAAGATCTCTGTTAGTAGTGGTTACAAGATGTAAAGCGCTTTACCGATTTTAAGGATATGTCCACAGTTTAATTGACATCTTGTGTTTAATTTATTCATGACTACTAGCACTAAGTGAATGTTTATTTACGTTAGACCTATGTATGTGCTGAAATCATGTAATATTATAACTTGTGTAGATCTGCGGTGAAGTTTCCGTCATCTTTAGTAAAAAGGTTGCGCCGAAGAGATGTGTAAACCCGTTTGAAAGGATATAAATATTTTGAAATTGAAAGAGATTTTTTTAAATAAACTTGGTGTCCTGATTGATGGGGATTTTAAATTTGGTGTACTGCTACTTGTTTTTGTTCGTTTCCTTGGCGGTGATACAGGCAATCTATATCGAAATGGGTTTTTGTAAAGAGTCAATGTCAGTCCCCTTTTCCTCTTTCCCTTGAATCCTGGTATCTCCTGAAAGTGGACAGAGAATAGTTTATTTTGATTAGAGTATTTATCAGTTTTATGTTTAAAAGTGTCAATTTAACAATTTTGCAGAAAACAATTAACAAAACTAACAAATCTCCTCATGCATTCGCAATGTGCTCTATCAGAACCGATCTCCTCAAGCAGGAAAACGAGAAAATTGACAGCTTGTAGATTTATCTAGACTTCAATTTACTTCTGACGAATCGGAATTTATCCCCGATTACATTTAGACTCCCATGATGAAAAAATAATGAAAATTTAACTTGCATCTTTGTCAAGAACAACTTAGAAATGTAAGAGTGTCACAATTTTCGTCATGTTTTTCGTGGGACGATTGATTTTGCGAGAGTTACACTTCATATACAAGAATAAACTATACATGTTTTTAATCGTGAAAGCATTCGCCACAGCATAGCATTCTCCGATTTTGCAATATTCGAGCAGTAAAAAAGAAAATTTCAATTTTTGATATGTACATACCTTGCGAAGCGTCTTCGTGAACTCTCCTCCACCAAAACCGGAAGTTATCCTCACGAATTTCTTTGCAGAACCAACTGTTCTGCTTGTGCCGATTACCAGCCGTGATAATGGAATAATTGTAATAAATTTATAAAATTACAACTTTAACTTGATTTTAATAAATTACATAGTTAAAAACTGTAATTTCCAATCATAAATACATTGCATATCTAATAAAGGGGGGATAATGCAGGGGCGGATCCAGGGGGGTGGGGGTGGGGCGCCCCCCCTAAAATTGGAAAAAAATATGATTTCTTGGCGTAAAATCGTGATTTTTCACACGAAATACCCAAAATATGTTCGCACCTCCCTCCGCTCGGCGCAATTTTTTTAAGTGCGCCCCCCCCTAAGTTGAAATCCTGGATCCGCCCCTGGATAATGTAAGTGTTTCATCACAGTTCACAAAAATTCTTATCACAGTTCAATGGATATAAATCATGCATGTCACACTTCGCGAAAAACAAGAAACCCACAGTAATTGATAAAGTATATTTCACCCCTGTTACATCATGCCATTAGTGCCGGATTTACTTATATGCTCGATAGGCTGAAGCCTAGGGCTTCGAATTTTACGCGGCCTCCAGTCAAGGTGTATGATATTGTTAACACTGTTATTGGACTTTCACACTTATGCTGTCATAGCATACTGTACTTTCTAAACAACCCTTCAGTCATTTTCCTTACACAGTTAACGTTGCAAGTTCCAATTCAGAATATTGCAGAATTTTAAACACCCTTCATCATCTTCGCCTTTATTGAAATTGATTAAACACACTTCCATCTTCCTCCAGTCGTGAAGGTAGGGAATTGGGAGGGGCCTCACAAGTGGAATAGTCTAAGGCGTCTCTTTATCTAAATTAGGCTTTGCATGCCGTACTATTTTTTTTGTATTCCGGTCTTCCTTGTCAACAACATTTGGTGCAGGTGCACAAGTAGAAATGGCTGTACTATTGCAAATTTACTATAAGGTGACTTTAGAAAGAACACACACGTCGTCAAAAACCATGAAAACGCTCTATTGAAAAATGTTCACAGAAACGTAGATGATATGACCGCTACTATGGGGAACGTTAAATATTATTTACTGAAACCGATTAATAAGCAATGTCCTTATATAGCGATACATGGCAAATGAATTTATACCAACAATAACGAAGAACGGAGAACAAAAATAATACACCAATCTCCTGACCAAACCACGCCAGTACAGAAAAACTGACTACTCGGGAGTAAGTAATTGAACTAAAGGACCAAACAGGATAGCCATAATCTGTTAATGTTACCTATGTCTGATGGAAATTGACCTTAGTTTAAATAAATTACGTTATTTAGGAACTGTTAATTTTAACATAAATATATTTAACAACCCATGTCAGTGCGGAAACAGTTGACTAATGGACGAATTACATCCTCGGAGATCAGCAGAGGTATCTACTGAGTGACAGTAATAAAAACACAGATATCTAATTTGGTCCACACGACGCGTTTCTGGAATAACATTCATTACGTGGCTCATAGTCAAAAGAGTGGAAACCCAGATAAAATAAAAGTCTTTGGGAACAATTAGTGATTGAACCAAAGGGACTGAACAGGACAATCATAATCGGTTAAAGTAATCTACTAAGTATCTATGCGGGAGAATGATTTTATTCTGTAATAAATTACAGGGACTGTCAATTTCAAGCATAGATATGTCAATAAACCAAGCAAGTGCCGAAACACTTTAAAGGTACTGGGCGGATGATACTCCAGGACTAATACTCTTATTAACAGTTCACCAGCAGAGGTTTCCACCCACTCATAGTAATGAAAACGTAGATATATAATTGAGTGCGCACGATGTATTGCACGAATAACCTTCACCAGGTACGCGCGGATGATATTGTCCCTCGGGGACTATTACTGGATCAGCAGAGGTATTGATCCAGTGATACATTTAGTAATAACAATGTAGGAACAGTCAAACTTGTATATACAGAGCAGGAACAATCAAACTTGTGTATACAGAGCAGGAACAGTCAAACTTGTATATACAGAGCAGGAACAGTCAAACTTGTATATACAGAGCAGGAACAGTCAAACTCAGTTGTATATACAGAGCAGGAACAGTCAAACTTGTATATACAGAGCAGGAACAGTCAAACTTGTATATACAGAGCAGGAACAGTCAAACCTGTATATACAGAGCAGGAACAGTCAAACTTGTAAATACAGAGCAGGAACAGTCAAACTTGTATATACAGAGCAGGAACAGTCAAACTTGTATATACAGAGCAGGAACAGTCAAACTTGTATATACAAAGCATTCAAGGAAACCTGAAAATGTACCATTTATGAGCAATTGCCCTTTATATACAGGTTAAAATTATATGCACTGTTTATTAATGGGAAAGATGAGGCTGCCCTTTATAGACAGTGATTTGTTATATATAGAGGTGCGAGCCCTTTAAGACAGGTTTGATATTCGTATCTATTTTCGTGCACACGTGCGATCAAAGTCAAAGGATTGAAAAGTCAAATAATTCATAAGTAAAGGACATAACCAGGATAGTGAAATCAATTAAGGTTACCTATACCATGGAGAGATTGCTCTTAGTTTTAATACTATGACGTTATTTAGGTACTGTAAATTTCAAACATAAATCTAATAAACCATGTCAGTGCTGAAGCACTAACTGTTGATATTTGAATCTTTCAAAAATCAAGGGATAAGATTATAGCAAATGCGTTGGTTAGTTTTTTATGGTGTTTAACGCCACTTTCAACAATATTTCAGCTATATCGTGGCGGTCGGTTTTATTTGAGGAGGAAACCAGAGTATAATATATGGAACCAACTGTAGCCCCAAAGCGGTTCTGGTGTGAAGGTTGGTAAATCTTGTTTTCATTTCATTTAGCGTACAGTAGAGAAAAGGTAGTTATTGACTTCCTAAAGTAGTCTTCCGGACCCCCTGCTTGAACGTTATCTCTCATTATTTGTCTCCCGCATATTCTAGGTTTTTATGTCTAGCGGTGTTAATACTCCCCTCAAACACTGGCGGTTGAATTGTTCAACATTTGCTCTACAGTCTTCTAGTCGGCTCGGAACTAAAGATTCGCTTTTTAAGGCTCTGCCTATGTCAAGTGATCTCTCTTGTAGTGATCTGCTGAGGGGGGTGAAGCCCTTATAGCCGCCACTGCACAACGCTAGTGTAGTGATAGGCACTGATTGCAAAGGTAGTTGGTGTTATGTATTTATCTGTCTTTTATGTGCAGTGAACTTACAGTGAACTTTGAGACTGAGAAACTCCAGCATCTGTGTCATAAATCTGTCTACATCTTTTAATTAATATTAACTCTGTCAATGTGTATGGTTTGTTTGTAATAGTTGATGCTTAGTCAGTATTAAATGCGTATTTGAAGTGAATGGTTGTTTCTATGCTAATTAAGCTCCAAACATAAAACTGGCGACGAGGATAATTCTAAGAGGACTCCGATTAATTCATCTGTGAGATCATCTTGGTTAGCTATCGTAATGCCTGGAGACGAAGCACAGCCACGAAATGCTGTTGGAATTATTGGGCGGATAGAACCGTTTGAGGACACTGTTGAAACTTGGACGAGTTACACAGAACGGTTAGAGCAATACTTCGAAGTGAATGATATTGCTGAGGATAAGAAAGTTCCGGCTTTACTGACACTTCTGGGTGGCAAAACTTATACCTTGCTGAGAAATTTGACAGCTCCAAATAAGCCTAAAGAAAAGGATTACACAACTCTAGTGAACTTACTTAGAGACCATTTGACGCCAAAGCCAATTGTAATTGCGGAACGTTTTCGATTTCACAAACGGAACCAGCTCCAGTGTGAAAGTGTTAATGCGCACATTGCAGAGCTCAGGAAATTAACAGAATTCTGTGAATTTGGATTAAATTTAAATGACACTCTACGTGATAGATTTGTTTGTGGATTACGTAATGACCAGATTCAGAAGAAACTGTTGACAATCAGAGAACTTTCGCTAGATAAAGCATTAGAAATTGCAGTTGCAATGGAGACCGCGACGAAAGATGCCATAGAATTGCGGAATGTTCAAGGTGACACTCCCGTTCATAAAGTGTGGGGTGACCGCAGAAGAAGAAATCAGGGACGATCACAGCCCAAATTGGTTTGTTATCGTTGTAATGGAACTGACCATTTAGCAGATAAGTGCAGATTTAAGGAGAGTACATGTAACCAGTGCCACCGTAAAGGACATATCCGTGCAGCGTGTCGTTCTGGAGGACAAAAGAAGAAACCTCAACATAGATATCAGAGAGTACATGCACTCAACCATGAAGAAAATGATGATCTTGAGATTTACAGTGTTTATTCGCATGGAAATGATTCTATTTGGATTAAACCGTGTGTCAATGGGAATGTTATTCCTATGGAATTAGATACCGGTAGTAGTGTTTCCGTAATTTCAGAGGCGGATTATGTGAAATATTTCAAAGGAGAAAAGCTGGAGAAATCGTTGTTAGTGCTTAAAACGTATTCTGGTGAGAAGTTGCATTCTTTGGGAGTTTTACGAGTTCAGGTGCAGTACAATGATCAGTGTTCGTATCTTAATTTATACGTGGTTAAGCGTGGTGGTCCAGCTTTGTTCGGTAGAGAATGGTTGAAAAGTATCCAACTCGATTGGAAAATGATAAAATCATTGACCATCGCGAGCGACGAATCCAAGTGCGATATGACTCTGAAGGACATATTAGCAAGGCGTGATGAAGTTTTCAAAGACGAAATCGGTTGCGTTAAGGGAATTAAGGCAAAGTTACACCTTAAACAAGACGCGGTACCGAAATTCGTGAAAGCGAGACCGGTAGCATTTGCATTGAGACCAAAAGTCGAGCAAGAGTTAGACAAGCTTGAAAAGCAAAACATACTCACCCCAGTTCAAGTAAGCGATTGGGCGAGTCCGGTCGTTCCGGTTTTAAAGAAGGACGGAAGGGTCCGAATTTGTGGCGATTTTAAAGTGACATTGAACTCATGCTTACAAGTAGATCAATATCCGATGCCGAAAATCGACGATATCTTTGCAAATTTAGCCGGCGGTCAGAAATTCAGTAAGATAGACTTGCGCCAAGCCTACTTACAGTTGCCGATGGACGAAGAGTCCATGAAATTGCTTACGATTAACACCCACAAGGGTTTGTATCAGTTTACGCGCCTTCCTTTTGGAGACGCTAGTTCACCCGCGATATGGCAGCGTACCATAGATCAGATTCTGCAAGGACTAGAAGGTGTCCAATGTATACTCGATGATATGATCGTGACCGGTAAGACGGAACAAGAACACTTGAAAAATCTTGACAATGTACTTAGCAGAATGCAGCGATTTGGACTTCGCGCAAATCTTAGCAAGTGCTATTTCTTTAAGGAAAATGTTACTTATTGCGGTCACGAAATCGGTTCAGACGGATTGAAAAAATCGCAAGACAAAATTGACGCAATTTTGAAGGTAAAAAAGCCAGAAAATGTTACCCAACTTCGGTCATTTTTAGGTCTAGTGCAGTATTATGGTAAATTTTTACAAAATTTGGCGACAGAAGCGCGTCCGTTAAATGAGCTCCTAGAAAAAACGCGAAAATGGAAATGGACAGACCAATGCGACGCAGCATTTGAAAACATTAAGAAACTTGTGACGTCCGATCAGGTTTTAACACATTACGATCCGGCGCTTTCGATAAGATTAGCGTGCGACGCATCCCCCTTCGGACTTGGAGCAGTCTTATCCCACGTGATGCCTGATGGTTCGGAGCGACCAGTTATGTTTGCTTCTCGTTCGTTAAGCAAATCCGAGCGAAATGATGCACAAATAGACAAAGAGGCCCTCGGTATTGTCTGGAGCGTGCGCAAATTCTATAATTACTTGTTTGCACGTAAATTTACGCTGGTAACCGATCATCAACCGCTTACCTCGATTTTCAGTCCAAGCCGAGCAATTCCAGCCACAACCGCTGCAAGATTGCAGAGATATGCATTATTTTTATCCGGTTTTAACTATGACATAGAGTATAAAAGTACAAAACGTCACACAAACGCGGACGGACTGTCTAGAATGCCTGTTCAGAGTTGTAATGATTCGGACAATTTAGATGCCGAAGAAATTTTCCATATATCACATTTTGAAACTTTGCCCGTTACGAGTGATGCTATTGCGCGCGAAACCCGCCGTGACCGAGTCCTGTCACGTGTTTATGAGCAAGTTAAGAACGGTTGGAAAGAAGGGAACCATGATGAACTGCTTAAGCCATTTTATAATCACAAAAGTGAAATCACACTTCATCAAGGTTGTTTACTTTGGGGAATTCGTGTAATCGTGCCCGCAAAGTTGCGTTCCCG